>OV702293.1:112176901-113426901 GCA_916181665.1 Avena sativa | reverse complement strand
CTCGGGCACCTCTTCTCTGTCGGCATCGGGGTTGCCACGGAGCTCGTCGTGTGGACACCTGCGGCCAGGCATGGTGGTTTTTTGTGTTGTGGGTTGCACAGGTATGGTCGAAGATAGCTCGGAGACCTCCCACTTTTATGGCCGCGCCTGGACACGGCGGGAAACACTGAGAACTCACGGGGAGCAGCAGGAAAGAAAGGCCGGAGCGCTGGATGAAATTGGTTCTGCGCCACCTGCATGCAGTGGAATCGAGGTCCACCATGCACGATCCAACTCAAATATACTCACGTTTGCGCGTGCATTCACTCGCTGATAGGTGGGTCCCCACGTTCCCCTCAAGATTAATTTTTTCACTTCCTTGCATGAAATTGGTTCTACGCCACTTGCATGCAGTCAAATTTACTCATGTTAAACGGTCCCTATGCCCACCCTTACTAATTACGGCCCCCCTTCCTTGCCTTCCACGTGCACGAGACCTGTGTATGTGCAGTTAAATTGCATGCTAGGATTTGACATGTGATAAGTAGTGATGCAGAGCACATGAGCTATAGGTGACACAATGGAAAGGACTAAACTATCGATAGCTTGAATTGACGTGACAGCACAAGAAGCATATATCCTCGTTATTATTCTTTTTTATGAGGGCTCCTTTTAAATATTTGTTTAATCAGAAGATGGAACGGCCGCCGCCACGCGTCTCCAGAAATTCATCTGAATCGCAGCGATGGTTCTAGCATATCTGCTGTTTCGAAGAAAGCCCTCTTCTTCTTTCTCCTGTCCTCTGTCTTCTCCTTCCCATCTATTGTTCTTTCTGTCTTCTCTTTTCCGCCGCCATGCTTCTCCACGAGGACGTCTGAATCGCAGTGACGGTTCTAGCCTTCCCTTTGTTTTGCTAAAAGCCTTCTTCTTACTCATGTCCTCTATCTTCTGCATCTTATATGTTGTTCTTTTTGTCTACTTCTTACCGCCATGGAAGGTTACACTCGAGAGACAAACTTCACTGCCCATGGCAATACAGAGATACATGTCGTCTACACCGACGAGGAGGATACAGTTATGCCCTGAAGATGTACGAAGAATGTCATGAGAAGGACGAGGACAAGTTTGTCAGATTGCACCTCGAGTACACCATGGAGGAGGAATACTACGAAAACTAGGTCACCGTCGTTCAACTGGCAATGAGGCAACACCTCCTCGTCTACCACTACTCCTAGTTTGTAGATCTGATCTCTTTATTTTACAACTTTTAGGGTTTTCTTACTTTTAATGGTCACTTGTATGATTTTAATCAGTTGATCTTTCCTTTACTAAACAGTCTTAGTCCTAAATTTGCTCAAATGTTGTTCTCGCAAATACTGCAATATTTCCATATGCTCATCTTGCATTTACTGAATTCTGTTAGTACCAAATGAATTATGACTATATAAATTTCAGAGTGTTCACCTTGGATTTACTAATTTTTTGTAGTTTCAATTTTTATTCAGGATGTGGTATTGTGTTGTCTAAATAATCGTAGTCCCAAATTTTATTATAGTGGGGAGCTTGCAAGTACTGCATTTTTTCAACTAGTGAATTTTATTGCGTATGGAATCTATCCACTTGGTCATGTTGCAACTACTGAATTTTATTAGGACAAAAAAATATGAAAAGAAATTTAATTCATTTTGTCATTGTTTTGGTCATGCATTTTATGATGACAAACTACATACTTTCAGGAATGACAAGAAGTGTCGGGCACTGCGCCAATTACTTGTGCATAAAGGAATTGCTTTCTGCATTGTCGACAAAACATCTAATTCGGTCAAGTTTTGTCATGCGGGAATCAAAATTCCTGAGCACAAGTGGATTGATATTCAAGATCTTGTCAAGATCAAAGGGGACTCGAAGAGGGATGGAATGGCTAGTGTTGCGGCTAGAATCATCGATCCGTCATACACCAAAATGAAGGAAGTTTTCCCTAAATATAGGCATGGTTTTTGGGAGGAGACGTTGTTGTCTGATATAAACCTGAAGTATGCAGCCATAGATGCTTACGTGACCTACCGGATGTATGCTCAAATCCATTTCTTTCAAATTTTCCTCGTGTTTTTCCCTAGTTGCAAGTGGGAAGACAAGAAAAGGGGAGGACTTTGTCAAAAATGTAGAATAGCTGAGCGTGATGCTGAAACTGCAAAGAGAGAGGCTGTTGCTGAAGCCGCAAACAGAGAGGCTGTAGTTGATGCCGCAAACAGAGAGGCTGCAGTTGAAGACAGGGAAGCCAAGGCCCCTTCCAGGTGGGATGAACTTTTATATCGTCAACGGTGGGAGGCCAACAACAAATGCGACAGATGGATTGATGGCCGTTGGTCTCCTAGGAAAGATGGCAAGCGCATCAAGTGGTCTGATAAGAAGTGAATTAAATTTTACTACTTTCAGTTATGTTTATGTATATGTCTGGTAGCTTGTCAGGAACTTCCGTTGGACATGTGGAATTATTAGTGTACAAACCATGTTTAATATGTATGGGAATTATCGTGACTTATTGTGTAATTATATACATGTGTTTGCACCATGGTACGTAATGATGATAGCATTCATTCTATCTTGCCATGTTGTTTTGAAAATTTAAAAAAATTCACCCTCAAACTCAAAAATAGGATTTAATTTGTGAAGCAAGTACATACACTATAATTTGAATCCTTCTAGATGCAAGCTTGTGTGGTTGTACATCATATTTGGACCCTATTTTGACTAAACCTTGTAAATTTCATAATAAAATTAGAAATTCTCAAATTCTTGTGAAACCTTGACATTTGGTCATTGTGTGGCAAATACTTTACAAGAAAAATGTCAAACATGGAAAAAAAGCCCCTAGCGGTCCACTATCAAATGTGGGCTAGTTAGCTCAACGAGCATGCTCGACTACTCGATACAACCACTTGGTACAAGGGTGTATCACCATGTCCCTAATGATTCTAGCATTCTATCTAGCCATTATGGTTGCTAAATTTAAAAAAATCACCCTCAAACTCATAAACATTATTTCATTTTTCAAGAAAGTACAAAAACTAAAATTTGTAACCTCAGAACATCACTTGTACTTTTCAGATGCTTTCGCAATCTCTCGAAGGACTCTGGTCAACCCTGGGTTCACCAAGCCTTGTAAATTTCATAATAAATTGATAAATTCTCCTAGAAACCTTCAAATTTGTTCATTGTGTGGAAAATATATTAAATAAAAATGACAAACTTTTGAAAAATGTCCCTCCTAGCAGTCCACTCTATAATGTGGGGGTATTAGGACAACGATCATGTCTGACTACTCAAAAGAGCAACTTGTGTAACATGTTTGCATCTACCGTTCTTCAAATGGACTCAAATTTGGAACAAGGGGGTATCACCACATTCCTAATGATGGTATCACTGTATCTAGCGATTTTGGTTGGAAAATTTCAAAAATTTCACCCTCAAACTCAAAAAGGTCTTTCATTTGTGAAGCAAGTACCAAGACTACAATTTGAAACCTTCTGGTTGCATGCTTGTGTGGTTTTATATCACATTGGGATCACAGAAGAACAAATGTACTTTTCAGATGATTTTACCAGACCAAAATGATCCACATGACCACACACACTCAAGTGGATGTTGTGATGCATCTTATGTCCCACTAGTGCATCATTCCATATGTGGCAGCTGCATCACAGTGGCTTTCTGGTGATTTATGACCATGGTTTGACACATGGAGTCCCCAGAGTCATTTGCATATGTTCTTTTCAAACCACAATGATCCACACGACCACACACACTACAATGGATGTGGTGACGCAACTTCTGTCACACCAGTGCATCATTCCATGTGGCAGCTGCATTCGACTGGATTTCTTGGGATTTATGACCATGGTTTGACACATGGACTCCATAGATTCATTGCTTGTGTTTTTACCAAACCACAATGATCCACATGACCACACACACTCAAGTGGATGTGGTGATGCAACTTCTATCACACTGGTGCATCATTCCATATTTCCATGTGGCAGCTGCATTGCTAGTGATGCTATTTACATGGCGACCCAAGCGCTGGATGAAATTGGTTCCGCGCCACTTGCATGCAGTGGAATCGAGGTCCGCCATGCACGATCCAAGTCAAAGCGTACTCATGTTTGTGCATGCCGACCTTACCTCGTCGATAGGTGGGACCATACATTTCACCTCAGGATTTATTTTTAAACCCCCTTTAGACAGTCCCCGTGCCAACCCTCACTAATTACACCCACCAAACACCCCCCCCTCCTTTTATTCCACGCAGATGAGACCGGCAGTGGCGGTTCCTCACCCCCTACTCAAACAATTGCTTCCCTCCCTGATTCCATACCCTAACGAATCCATCCGCCTCCGGATCACACCGCCTCCATTAACCTGCCTGATTCTAGCCTCCATTTGCCGCCATGGGTAAATCATGGGGCTGGCAATGCCGCATGTGGAAGCGTAAGGCAGAGGACGACGACGCGACTGCCCATGGCGACCACCACCACGAGGATTGGGGATGGCTGAACCTCAACCCTGCGAACATGTACAGGGTTGCCAAGGAGTTAGACATCGTCACTGCCCGTCGCCTCGGTCGCTGCATCCTTGGCTTCCTCCCGCCGATCCGGGAAATGGAAGAACAACTATTCGGCATGCCAGGCCTTCTTTACCCCAATACCAGCATATGGCCAAATGACCGCGACGGACACGTAAGGTCCAGTATCGTGCTTGTTGACTCAATCATACTGTTGATTCATATGTTCTGAACTTTCATCGGAAGCCTATGTTCCTTCCATCGAACGTGTTGTGTGCACGCGTAGTTTGAAAAAATTGAACCATTTAAGACTATTCTATACATAGGAAGCTCTGCTTGCACTTGATATTCTGGTATTTTCATAGTGATACAGTCTTAATTTAGGTGATAGCTGAGGTGTCAATTTGGATTTGCAATGGAATGCCTGCTAGGTGATATTCTGTTTTCTAAAAAAATAAACAAACTAGATGATTTAACACTATTATGTCCCTAGTTGTTTATGATCACCGTCGGGGGATTGTTCGGGAGAAGTTCTGCTCCTACTTGATATATTGGGTATTTTCGTAGTGACACAGGCACAATTTAGGCGAGAGCTGAGGAGACAGACGTATATAATACTGTAAACCGAGCGCAGTGGTGTCAAATTGTATTTGTAATGGAATCCATGCTAGGTCATTCTACAAACTGACAACAAACTTTTGTAGAATGTTCATGCAAAACTGATGCTGCTGGATAAGTGGTCGCAATCAGTAGTGGTGAATATCAAGGAGACACAGGAGGCTGAAATGGATGATGAGCAGAACTAGGTGGGTGGCAACAGCGAGTGGCTTGCCCTTTTATCCCAGGACGGGAGTACTTGGACTCTAAAAAATGTCTATAGATTGTTGAGACTTACACCGCCATTTGTAGTGGGTGTCAGCATTATTGCATTCAACCATGGGTGGACACCGCCAAAATCTGAATTCGCTTACAGGTTCAACATGGAAGAACTTGAGCTCCTGAAGGTACAACTCCCACAGAAGCCTCTCCTAATGTGGAAGATTTGGCACTACAACCTCTTAGTGGTGTTTGACAAGGCAATCACATTCATTAGATTCCTGAATGAAAATGAATGGACAGTCTTGCTTGATGACTATCTGCATCCAGAGAAGTATGCCGACGCCGTCTTCACCTCCAACGTGTATGACGACACACCACAACGCATTTACACGCTCACTAAACCTAGCGGCGACGCACGTGTTTGGGAGCCACCTGGTGTGAGTCATGGTGTCATATAGCATGTAAATTCCCATTCAAAATTCTGCTTACTGACTGAAGGTAACACGCAGGTACACACGCAGCCCCACGCGTCATTCCAGCTTCGTTGATTGAAGATGCAGTAGTAGATGCTGATCCTATATCACGGCGATGGTTCCTTGCACCTCTCATAGACAATATCAACCAGGGTGCTGAACTCATGTGGATTCATATCAGGGGATCACTAAACAGCATTACTGATACAATAGAACATATGGGGACACAACTTTCTTCACACGCATCGCTGCGGTGTCACGTTTTCTCGAGGTCCGCATGTCCATCAAAAGACCCATTAGAACAGGTCTGGAGCAGAGTCGACAATCTGAAGGGACAATCTCTGTTTCTTGGGATCAACCACCCTTTCTTCCTCGGAGCCCCTGAAGCTGTTGAACCTGTAATTGCTCAGGCAGCCCCGGCTCCTTATGATGCTGCTAGTGGTGGTGGAGCTGACGAAGAACTAGCTGCTGCTACTCCTGGTGAAGCTGACGAAATACTTGCTAATGTTGCTGCTGGTGAAGCCGATGAAATACTTGCTGATGCTGCTACTGGTGAAGCTAACGAGATACCGACTGAGGCTGCTGCTGGAGTCCAGGGAGAACATGGTGATGTTGTTGCCGAGGTGCCAGCACTTCCAGTGTTCGTAGCTTACTATGTGTTTGCTACGCACTCACGCATGCTGATGTTGTTGATGAATATTGAATTAACCGGAAACATTAATACTTGTGTGATTTGTAAACATGTAAGAGTCTCTAGTAAAGCCTCTTGTTAAACTAGCTTGTTGGTTAATATATGATCATGGTTTCCTAATCATTAACATTGAGATGTTATTAACAACAAGGTCATATCATTAGAAGAATGATGTGATGGACATCCTCCTATAGTTAAGCATAGCATAAATATCAAGTCATTTAATATAGTTCAGTTGCTATTATCTTTCAGATACATACTAACCTAAATCCTTCGACCATGAGATCATGCTAATCACCATCACCGAATGGATGCTTTGATTACATAAAACACCACACCGTAACTGGGTGGCTATAAAGGTGGCATTGAGTGTTTGGAAAGTATGTGTTGAGGCACATGGATCAAGAGTGGGATTTGTCCATCCATATGACGGATAGATATACTCTGGGCCCTCTCGGTGGAATTTCATCCAATTGGCTTGCAAGCATGTGACTGGCTCACAAGGGATCACATATCATGGGAACTAGAAAAGAGTACTTACCAGTCACGAGGATTAACTAGGAATGCAGAGATACTGACGATCAGACCTCGGATAATTAAACTATCGTGAGACAAAGGGAAATTGGTATCGTATGTAAGTGGTTCATTCGATCGCAAAGTAATAGTAGAAATATGTGGGATCCATATAAATTTCCAAATTCCTCTATTGGTTATTGATCAGAGAAGAGTCTCGGTCATGTCTGCATAATTCACGAACCATAGGGAGACACACTTAAGGATTCGATGTTGTTTAGTAGATATGAAATGTAAGTAGGGAGACCGAATATTGTTTGGAGTCTCGGATGTGATCCGGAATATCAAGAGAAGATCCGGAATGGTCCAAATAATAAGATTCATATAAGGAAAGTCCAATTCCGGAGTTCGTGCATGATTCCGGTGTTTTCACCGGAATGATCTAGAAGGGTCTAGAAGGTTCACCGGATCGGAAGGGGAAGGGTACATGAATGTGTCATCAATAAGTGGAATGATTGTATCATGTCCTAGATAACTTGGTTGGGCGTTTGAAAGAAAGAAATTAAGCTCCAAATTGAAAGTCAAAAGGCAAGTTTGAAAAGTCAAACTAGGACAATGTATCCTGGTGGAGGAAGGAAAGAATCCTTCTTTCCCTCCACCACAAGCCAACTAGGGGAGTGAGTTGGGGAAGGATTCAAACTCCCCTCTCCCAACATGCCCTCCCTCTCATAAATAGAGGGGAGGGGTGCCCCAAGAGACCCAACACAACCAGCCCCTCCCCACACCACCATCGTCGCGTCGCCAGCTGCCGCCGGTTCGTTGTCGCCGCCCTAGCCGCCGCCGACTGCACCTCCTCCTCTCCGGCGCTATAAACCCTAGATCGCCAGAAACCCTAATTCCCACCATAACCTCCTCCGGCTTACGTGAAGCCCTACAAGATCTTCCCTCTACTTCTGACACCACACCGTTGTGCTGCCGGAATTGCGAGGGGAGAACTACAACCTTCGTTGCCTGCTGGAACAAGGGAGAGGAAGGTTTTCATTGAGTACCGAATGTGTGACCGACTATGGAAGCGCTGCCGGAACGCAGCGCCAGAAGGATCATCTACGCAATCTTGAGATCGGCAAGTGAACGACTACATCACCCACGAGAATCTGCTCTCGTTAACCGCTTTGGATCTTCGAGGGTTAGTACTCTATCAACTCGTTGCACCGATCTAGTAGATATATCTTGGCTTGATCATAGATTAGATATTGATTGTGTGTTCATGCGGTAGAAATTTTTTGTTTTCCATGCTACGAACCCCTACAGTCATATCAGAGCCGTGTCTATATGCAGATCTGTTGCACGAGTAGAACACAATAGTCATTGTGGCATTGATGTTTTTGTTGTCGATTGCTTATTGTCTACTTTGCATCTTGTGGGATGGTGGGATGAAGCGGCCCGGGCTAACCTTACATGACATTGTTCATGAGATTTTCTCCATGCTTGACATGCAACTTGTATTGCATAAGTGGCTTTGCGGGCGCCTGTTTCTCCCAACATAGTGAAGATTCAATTTACAATGGGTGATTGACAATACTAGTATCAACCTTGTGGTTCTTGTTCGTAAGTTAGAACCCTTATTGAAAGCCCCAAACCACGTAAAACATGCAAAGAAAATTAGAGGCATCTAATTTTGTTTTGCAGTGGTGTGTTGTGATGTGATATGGCCCTGATTGTGATTATATATGATGTATGCAATGTTCCTTATTGTAAGTCGGCAACGGGCAGGAGCCTTATGGTCGTCTTTTTAATTTCGTTAAGACCTACATGACTATTATTCAAAGTAGTTGCAATAGTTGATTCTGGTGGACGACAACCATGGAGCGGCGCCATTAACATTGACGCCACGCTGGTGATGATGGAGATCATGTTCGTGCTTGAAGATGGAGATCGGAAGCACAAGAAGAAAGGCCATATCATATCACATATTATGAATTGCATGTGATGTTAATCCTTTTATGCATCTTGTATTGCTTAGATCGCGATGGTAGCATTATAAGATGATCCCCCTCACAAAATATCAAGTTATAAAGTGTTCATCCTTAGTAGGCACCATTGCCAAGACTCATTGTTTCAAAGCACCATGTGATGATCGGGTGTGTTAGATTCTGCGAGTGTATACAATGAGAGTAAGCCAGATTTGCTCATGCGGAAGCTAAGGTTTGATCTTGACAAGCCTAGCATGTACAAACATGGTCTCGAAACATGGAATACCAAAAGGTAAAGCATGAGACATATAGATGATATGATGAATATGATGATTGTTCTCCTTTGAAACTACATCATGTCACGTGATGATCAGACCTAGTATATTTGGTTCATTTAATCAGTAAAACAATGTGAGGGATATTGTTGAGTGGGAGTTCAACAGCAATATGATTAAAAGTTGAACACTATTTATCATAAATTAAATCAAAGTGAATTTGCATAGTTGTTATAGTCATTGTCATCTGTTTACCACCTTGCGCTTAGTTATAACATGATATTTATCATAAGCATGAAGATATGATAAAACCACTTTATTGTTGCCTCTTGGGCATATCTCCAACAGCAACTTGTTATGCTTAATGCTTGTCACTAGGGCCCAACTGTCATGATATCAGATCTGAACATGTTGTTGATTCATGATGATAGTATTGTTTGTGATCTTACCTGCAAGTTGTATACACATATCATTGTCCAGAACCTGAGGCCCCAAAGTGACAGAAATAGGGATAACGGGAGGGGATGGCTGTGATGTGAGGATTACGTGTGTTCAGGGAGTGTTAATGCTTTGCTATGTTGCTCTATTAAAAGTAGCACCTTAATTGGCAGTAGATTTCCTTGAGGCCCCGTTGCAACGGGCTGGCAGGAAAAAGATGTTGTGCAAGTTTTCATTGCGAGCACACATGACTATATATGGAATACACACCTATGATTACTTAGTACTTGGATGCTTTACCTTATTTATCTGTAAATGTCCTTGATCTTGATATTACATGAATTGTCTTGTCCATGCAACGCCCGTCCATCCATCCCTATGCCTACCGCACTTTAATCCTGATGTTTACTACGATTGTTGCTACTGTCTTTATTTTACTACTGTTGTTACTTTACTATTCTTACTTCAAAACTGTTTCTAATGATAAACTACTGCGAACAAGACTATTTTCAGGTGCAGCTGAATTGACAACTCTGATGTTAAGGCTTTTAAATATTCTTTGGCTGCCCTTGTGCCGAATAAATAAATTTGGGTTATACTTCCCTCGAAGACTGTTGCGATCCCCTATACTTGTGGGTCGTCACACGCAAGTGCATGTTGGGCATCTTTGGATCGTTTTTATGCTGGTTTGGCAGGAATCAAAAAACTCACATAGGAACGATCGAGGGTGTTACACTTCACAAAATGCCCCATTTTTGGCACTTGTAAAATGGAATATGGCTTTACCTTGTGACGAAAAGGAAAATTCCTCCTGCAACATTGTTCGTCATCCCAAGATGCACATGCGTGCATAATATGGGCACACTGTCGCAAACTATGTTGCGATTATGGTCATAACATTGGTCATTTGGCCAAAATCCATGAAACCTCGAACTATGCAATCAATATACCAAGTTTGATATTTTTACATTGTTCGGACTGTTTTTGAATTTCTTATGCCTGTTTCAAACTATGGTGAAAACGGCGGGCATGAAGATTCTTACCTAGGGGATGAGCCCTACTAAACTTGAATTGGATATCTGAAGATCATCATATTGTGAGTCTAAAAATAATTTTTTTCGAAAAAACTCATGAATATTAGATCATGTACATGTAATTCAAACTGGACCCACTTTCCACCGATTCGGCGGACATTTGTCTTTTTCACCAGGGGTGGACGAAAATGTTTGAGATACACCGGTTGGGACATTTCCATGTAAGGTGGTCTAGTATTTTTTACAAATGGGGTGGTAGCATTTTGAATTATGCCTTCGGTGGCTGCTTCACAAAACGCCTTGTTTTTGGCACTTGTAAACGGAAACTGGCTTTTCCTTGGGACAAAAAGGAAAAACTTCCTCTTGCAATATTGTTCGCCATCTCAAGATGCATAAGCATACACAATATGGGAACACTATCACAAACTATGCTGCGATTATGGCCATAACATTGGTCATTTCGCTAGAAATCCATGAAACCTCGAACATGATAGCTCATTTTGAGAAGGAATTTTTGAGATGCAATCAATATACCAAGTTTGGTATTTTTCATTGCAACTATGTCACATAATATATGACACAACGAAAATATTTTACATTGTTCGGACCGTTTTTGAATTTCTTATGCCCGTTTAAAACTATGGTCAAAATGGCGGGCATGAAGATTCTTACCTAGGGGATGAGCCTAGCTAAACTTGCATTGGATCTATGTAGAAATATCCTATTGTGAGTCTAAAAATGATTTTTTGAGATTAGATCATGTACTTGTAGTTCAAATTGGACCCACTTCCTACATCGAAATAAGCCAATTTTTTTGGCATACATGTGTTTCTTAACATGGAAATCGATTGCTTCGAGGCCAGACATTATTATTATTTATTTAAAAATGATTTACCATTTAAAACCCATTTTTTTGGAATTTAGAAATAGTATAAATATTAAATAATTGAATTCTCATAAAGAATAAATTATATTTTTATTATATAGATATTTCTTTTATGAACATTTTGATATGCTATATGTATTTTTCTAATTTGTAATTATTTCACTATGTATTTTGCAAGGTTGATCATAGTTTCAATATGCAATAAGGCGGGAACCACATTTTACACTAAAAAGTTCAAAAAGTCAATACCAATACCAACCGGGACTAAAGGCAGGCTTTGCGAGCACCTTTTCAGCCACTGCCAAAAATTGGTGCAGTCTAGGTTGGAGCCACCAACCGGGACTAAAGGCCACGCCTTTTGTCCCGGTTGGAGCCACTGACCGGGACAAAAGTCTCTTTAGTCCCAGTTCATGGCTCTAACTAGGACTAAGTCCCCTTGCCTTATAAACGCCACCTGATCCTCTCCCCCAAATACATCTCCATTGCGGAATCACATACGAGCAAAGGAGGTGCTGCCTGATTTGCCGGGATTCAAATTGACACTGGCATGCTACCCAATTTCACCTCGCCCGCAGTCGACGCCACGGTCCTCCTCCTCCTATGCGTCTTCCTCAAGAATCGACCGCCACATCTAGCGTCGGCTGCCTCATCCACCACCACCCTCGTTGTCATCCACGCTCACCTCCCACGCTGCCATTGACGCCCCCACTCCTGTCGGCAGGTGCCACCACTGCATTTGTACTCTTTTCTACTAAAAGTGATTTTGTATGTGTATTTATAATGTACCTTTAAAATAATAAATTTAGAAAATATTATCTCGTAAATAAAAAGTATTTAGGTTTAGCATTGAATCTTTAAGATTTTCCATATTGCTGAGTTTATAATAAGTAAATTAGCATCATATTAATATAATTAGGACAATTATATTCCATTAAGGATTTGAGAATTATTAATAGCTTATATAACATGTTTTACTTACCTCATAATAGAGTTTGAATAAAGATGATATTATTCACACTTGAGTCTTGTTACTTCTTTAAGTAAATCATAAATTTATTACTATAGGTTTAGTATTTTATTTTATTTTTGTTGTAATGATATTATTTTAAATACTTTTAAGAGTATTATTAATTATAAATGACTTGAATATATATAGAAAGTAAATAATGTTAAAGGTGATAACAAAGACACTCCCTTCACATTTTTTCGGGGAGTAATGTTTTTGGGTGGTGTCTTCAGGTCAGGCGCGTCAACGTGATCAATATAGGGATGATAGAAGGGTGTGGCAACGCCCTTTTCCCGGTTGGAGCCATCAACCGGGACGAAGGTGTCTTTATTCCCGGTTTGTGGCTCTAACCAGGACTAAAGTACCTTTCCTTATAACCTCCGTCTGCTCCTCTCCCCCAAATAGATATCCATTGTGAAAACACATCCAAGCGTACGAGGTGTCATCATGATTCCAATTGACGCTGTCAGGCTTCCCGATTTCGCTGCACCCACAATCGACGGTGCGGTCCTCCTCCTCCTCCGCGTCTTCCCCGAGCGTCGACCGCCGCATCTTCTCCGAGCACCGACTGCCGAATCCACCCCACCCTCATCGCCATCCACGCTCACTCCCCACGCCGCTGTTGACGCCCCCACGCCCGCCAGAAGGTGCCACCCCCATTTGTGCTCTTTTTTATTAACAGTGAATATTTGTATTTGTATTTGTATTTGTGTATTTGTGTATTTGTATTTGTATTTGTATTTGTATTTGTATTTGTATTTGTATTTGTATTTGTATTTGTATTTGTATGTGTATTTGTATTTGTATTTGTATTTGTATTTGTATTTGTATTTGTATTTGTATTTGTATTTGTTTTTGTTTTTGTATTTTTATTTGCATTTGTATTTGTTTTTGTTTTTGTATTTGTATTTGTATTTGTTTTTGTTTTTGTATTTTTATTTGCATTTGTATTTGTTTTTGTTTTTGTATTTGTATTTATAGTGTATCTTTAGTAAGAACTTTAGAAAATATTATCTAATAAATAAAAAGTATTTAGGTTTAGCATTGACTCTTTATGATTTTCAATATTGATGATTTTATAGTAAGTAAATTAGATCATATTAATATAATTAGGACATTTGTATTCCATTAAGGATTTGAGAATTCTTAATAGCTTATATAACATGTTTTACTTACTTCAAAATAGAGTGTGAATAAATATGATATTATTCATACTTCAATCTTGTTACTTCTTTAAGTAAATCAAAAATTTATTACAATAGGTATGATAATTTATTTTATTTATGTGAGAAGGATATTATTTTAAATCCTTTTAAGAGTTTTATTAATTATAAATGTTTTGAATATATATAAAAAGTAAATAATATTAAAGGTGTTTAATAACAAAGCCACTCCCTTCACATTTTGTCGGGGGAGTAGTGTATTCGGGTCGAGTCTTTGGGTCGGGCGCAACAACGCGCGCCATATAGGAACGATAGATGGGCACGACAACGCCTTTTGTCCTGGTTGGAGACACCAACCGGGACGAAAGTGTCTTTAGTCCTGGTTCATGGCTGTAACCAGGACTAAAGGACCTTTCCTTGTAACCGTCGCCTACTCCTCTCCCCCAAATACATATCCATTGCAAAAACACATGCAAGTGTAAGATGTGCCGCCGTGATTCAAATTGACGTTGGCAGGCTGCCCGATTTTACTACGCCCACAATTTATGTCATGATACTTCTCCTCCTCTGCGTCTTCCCCTAGCGTCGGCCGCCTCATCTTCCCTGAGCGCTGGCTCCCGCAACCATCCCCACCATTGTCGCCAACCATGCTCACCCCATGCCATTGTTGATGCCCCCACGCCCACCTGCAGGTGCCACCTCCGCATTTGTGCTCTTTTTTATTAATATTTCATTTGTATTTGTATTTTTATTTATAGTGTACCTTTAAAATAATAGCTTTAGAAAATATTATCTAGTAAATAAAAATTATTTAGGTTTAGCATTGACTCTTTAATATTTTCAATATTGTTGAGTTTATAATAAGTAAATTAGCATCATATTAATATAATTCAGACATTTGTATTCCATTAAGGATTTGAGAATTATTAATAGCTTATATAACATGTTTTAGTTACTTCATAATAGAGTTTGAATAAACATGATACTATTCATACTTGAGTCTTGTTACTTCTTTAACTAAATCAAAATTTTATTACTATAGGTATAGTAATTTATTTTATTTATGTGATAAGGATATTATTTTAAATCTTTTTAAGAGTTTTATTAATTATAAATTTTTTGAATATATATACAAAGTAAATAATATTAAAGGTGTTCAATAACAAAGCCACTGTCTTCACATTTTGTCGGGGGCGTAATGTATTCGGGTCGTGTCTTCGGGTAGGGTGCAACAATGCGCTCCATATAGGGACGATAGACGGGCGCGGTAATGCCTTTTGTCCTGGTTGGAGCCACCAACCGGGACGAAAGGGTCTTTAGTCCCGGTTTGTGGCTCTTACCGGTACTAAAGGCCCTTTCCTTATAACTGCTGCCTGCTCCTCTCCACCAAATACATTGCCATTGCGAAAACACATCCGAGCATAGGAGGCACTACTGTGATTCAATGGGATTCAAATCGACGCCGTCAGGCTGCCCGATTTTGCCACGCCCGCAATCGATGTTGCGGTCCTCCTCTGTGTCTTCCCCGAGCACTGGCTGCCGCATCCACCCCCAGCCTCGTCGCCAACGATGCTCTCCCCCACATCACCATTGACGCCCCATGCCCACCGACAGGTGCCACCCCCGCATTCGTGATCTTTTTTATTAATAGCGAATTTGTATTTCTATTTGTATTCATATTTATGGTGTACCTTTAAAATAATATCTTTTCAAGGAAATATTATCCAGTAAATAAAAAGTATTTATGTTTAACATTGACTATTTAAGATTTTCAATATTGTTGAGTTTATAATAAGTAAATTAGCATCATATTAATATAATTAGGACATATGTATTCCATTAAGGATTTGAGAATTCTTGATAGCTTATATAACATGTTTTACTTACTTCATAATATAGTTTGAATAAAGATGATATTATTCATACTTGAGTCTTGTTACTTCTTTAAGTAAATCAAAAATTTATTACTATAGGTTTAGTAATTTATTTTATTGATGTGATATGGATATTATTTTAAATCCTTTTAAGATTTTTATTAATTATAAATGTTTGGAATATATATATAGAAAGTAAATAATATTTAAGGTGTTTAATAAGAAAGCCACTCCCTTCACATTTTGTTAGGGGCAGGTCGTGTCTTCAGGTCGGGCACGACAATGTGCGCCATATAAGGACGATGGACAGGCGCGACAAAGCGCCATATATGGACTATGGACGACCGTGATAACCATTTCACGCAGAACGAGGCATCATCAACCATTTCACACGGTTTTCCTAACTCCATGGAAGAAACCATTTCACATGGTGTCCTTAATTCATTAGCCATTTGATATGTTTATAGCATTGAAATAACCTGCAATTCTTTGCAGAAACTATGGACCGAAACAGGGACGAAGAACAAGACGAGACATTGAGGAATATGATAGCCCGTGGAGATGATATCATCTCACGGTTTCTGAACGATTCTAGTGAGGGAGTGGAGGATCTCGAGCGAAGAGACTACTCCTAGGAGGGAATGGAGGGAGTAGTTGATGACTCATGTGTTGGAAACTTAACAAAGTCAGGCGAGGTATATAAATTAAGCCGCTACTAACTAGATGCATTAATTAATTTGTATATATATTAATGATTCTTTCTTTTTTAGTCCTATGGATCAAGGCAATCTTTTAAACGAGCCCGACCAAAAAGTTGGGCAATAACGCTAGGTTCAAGATCGAACAAGTTGCTAAAAATGGCGAACCGATTGCTCCTAAGAAGAACGCAAAATTATTTGTAAGTCAATGCATAGTTATTGTTAGGGACAACATCTTGATCATCATTCGAGAATGGAATAAGACAAAGGTTGATGGAGTTAGTTATGTCGAGAATAGATCCAAAGATATGCCTTGGAATACGCTCATGACAAATTTCACCCTATCGCCAGAGGTGGATCCACATAACAAAGTTATAGAGCAAACAACCAAGGCGTGGACTCTTAATAAGGTGGCCACACAATTCACCAACCACAAGAAAATATTGTATAGAGAATATATCTTGAAAAAAGACTCCAGAGTTCACTGGAGCGAATGAAAAGAGAAAAGATCATTGGGACAAATTTGTGGAGTACAAGACATCGGCTGAAGCTCTGAAAAGGTCAGAAATAAATAAGAAAAATGTTGCGCTAAAGCAATATCAGCATGTCATGGGGACAGGTGGCTACAAGGGTGCCATGCCTAAGTGGGAGAAAACTGAGAACGACCTTATTGATAAAAGGATTAATCCAAAGACATCAGAGTGGGCTGAATGGGACAAGTCTGGGTTCTACAGGCATGGGGGAAGTTAAATCGAAAAATAGGGAAGTATATTTTTACAAAAAAAACATCTTGCAACACCTTATGAAGCCCTTAAAACTGCAATGAAGGAGGTGCGTGAGGAAAAGTTCCATCCCGATAGAGAGAACGACGACCTAACACACGCCCTTGGGAATTATGAACACCATGGACGAACATGAGGCACACCGGGCTCCCTTCCATGGAAGTTAGGGTTTCCCGATGACAGGAAGAAATATCCTAATAGAAGCCTTCAGAGGAGAAAGGAAAGGAAGGCAGACCATATGCAGCAGACAGAAGAAACATTAAGGAGGAAGTAGGAGCAAATGAATGTACTTAGCCAGCAAGCTACCGACCTATATCAGCGGTAGGACAAAGATCATGCATTCAGTGCTACCGGCCCACCATCTCGGCAGAAAAGCAGCATGGCTTCCACGGAGCTCCTGACTGATGATGGTGCACTAACGATAGCTCCTTGCTACCCCCGTGGATGATATCACAGAGAGGGAAAATTGTGAGCTGCATGTGGAAGTTGTGAACATATACATGAAGGTGGCGGTCGGCTTTTTCTTACCTTCTAGACCTAGACCAACTTACCATTGCTCTTTTGTTCCAGATGGCTACACTGTTGTCCGGGTGGATGAAGTTATGAAGAAATTTGAGCACCTGAAGCTTTAATTCCCTACAGGTGAAGCGGTATGAATGAAGTGGGAGAAGCCAAGAAAGGCACCGTTATATGCCCGAAAGGAAAACATCGTGCTTCCAAATTCGACGCCAAGGCCACCGACTTCTTAGAGTAGCAATCCAGCTCAATCTCCCCCGCCTTAGTAGTCTCTAGCAGGTCTGCAGACTCCGCCGCCTCTGCCACGTTAGTATACTCTATTGCCTCAGCTCAGGTTGCAAAAGCGGAAGAGCACCACTGCTCTGGAGGCTAGTACTACAACTGCGAAGAAATCCATGATACGTCAAAAACGTATCTATATTTTTTGATGTTCCATGCTTGTTTAGTATCTAGTTTGCTTTGCTTTGTCTACACTTTGAGGTGTTTTTATATCTTTCATGGAACTGACCTATTAACAAGTTGCCACAGTGCCAGTTTCCTATTTTCTACTATAAATAAGGAGGGAACTTGTAAGTCCATGGAGTATGTATTTTGTGTTAGAGAAACTCCTGGGCCGCTAGCCTAAGCCATACCTAATCATGGTGGAAACTTGCAGCATCACCATAGTGAGCTATCTATGAAGCATCCTCAATAAAAATTTATGCATATAGTAAATAAAAAGATCGCTGAGATGCCCATTGTCAGCTTGCCTTGTCATTTTGGTTATGGGATAGCTCATGTACCATGTGCAAGGGGTACCCCGTTGGCAGTTCTCTATGATATGCATGTAATTACAATGACAAGAACTTACAGGTGACTGAAGTTAGTATAATGAGGTGTGGCCCTTGTATTCAGGGTACTTGAGATTGCTAACTTATACTTTGTCAAGCATATACTCCATAGTTCGTTCACTTTAACCTTAACCACTTCAAGATGCTTATGATGGGGGAAATGAGGGATGAAAGCTAACAAGTACCCTAATTTTTGGAAGATCTTTTTGAAACTTGAAATCCCTGCTTCCTTTATGAAAGGCCTTTCTTCCACTATTATATTGAGTCTCCACTTTCTACATTTAGGCACCATTAAGAGAGCATAGTTATCATTTTGTGTGCAGTGTCCCAAAACTTATTAATTGATGCATATTGTGATATTACTTGTTCATGTGCTACTTGTTTCTAGTCACCCTTGTGAACTTTGAAGGTGTCCTATGCATCTATTTGCTACTCTATGAGGGACAAACTAAATGCCACCATGCTATGTTTTCAGTATATGAAATAAACAAACGTTTTTCAATGCATGTTATTCATGATCTTTATTTGTAGCCTTTCATGTTGCATGCATAGTTACTATGTCCTATTGTTAGAACTCCACCTTTCATGCAAATGTTTAGAGTTCTTTGTTCCCAGCTTTCAATGCTTGCAAATGATTTGATCTTTGTTTTTATGGTGCATGTCACCTCAAAAATTATTATTTTTATTGCTTACCTACTCGAGGACGAGCAGGAGTTAAGCTTGGGGATACTTGATACATCGGAAACGTATCTATAATTTTTGATGTTCCATGCTTGTTTAGTATCTACTTTGCTTTGCTTTATCTACACTGAGGTGTTTTATATATTTTCTGGAACTAACCTATTAACAAGTTTCCATAGTGCAAGTTGCCTGTTTTCTTCAGTTTTTGGTTCCAGAAAGGCAGAAAATCAATATTCTCGGAATTGGACGGGACAAAAGCCAAAGTCAATATTTTACCGTGGGGGACACTGTAACATTCCAAAAATATGAAACAATGATCATCAAACTCTAATCACTAAAATTAGGGTTAACAAAAACTTTGATTAAATAAACACCAAATGAATGCATATGTGTATGTGATGATTTGATAAATGCATGAATGTACTTGTGTGATTAACCTAAATAGAAAGGAATTGTTTAAAGATGAAAACAACATCATCTAAAACATTTCCAAGCAGAAATAAATCAAGGGAAAATCAAAAACAAATCAAATAAGGCAAATGGTCATTTTGCCAATCTTGCTCACTAGGTCACTTTGAGTATTTCTAGTCCAAGATTTAAAACATAAACTTTTCCAATTCTTTTCACACCTTGATAGACCAAGTAAAAGTGAATCAAAGCCCACCTTTCAAACTTGCAGAAACATTTACCAACCCCATTCAAATGAAAATTCAAAATTGAATCTTTAACATATGTGAAGATCACACATTTTCAAAACCCAACCAAACCAGTGCCCCTTGACCAATCCAACTAACCAGATACTCCCTAGTATGTGCCTAGCAAACCCACCAAGTTTGAATCCAAAATTCAAATTTGAATTTCTTTCAGCCATTTCATCAAACACCTTCTGGTCACAAATCAATTTAAACAAGAAACACTATAGTGAGCAGTGTAGTGCCAACCTTATCCCCTCTCTAGCTCTCACGACACTCTCAGTAGATCATCTAACTAGTTTAACCAGCTCTAGCTCACTGTAAACTCGACCATGCCATCAATGGTGACCATGGCCGAGCTCCATTCCCAATCCCAATGTTGCAGCAAGCTACAAGCCTAACTAGCCTCGCCAACCTTGTCTAGCAGGCACTCCACCATCCACCGCTACCCCATGTCCAACGCTTGAACCCTGCTAGCCACTGGACCACCCAGAACGCGCGCGACCATTCTCTCTGCGACCATGCCGATAGCGCGCTAGAGCGCCGTGCTCTACACGCTCGCACAAACCACGTCTCGCCCTCTCTGCTTGCAGACGTGATCACCAGCACCCTAGCACCCCGCTAGACAACCTCGTTCGCTGCCACGCGGACCATGCACGTTGTGCGCCATTAAAATTGCCGTCTGACCCGCCCAGAACGTCGTGAAGTTCCGACCATCTCGCGCTGCCCCACGCCTCTCCACCATGACATTGAGCGTCGCCAGGGAGCAAAGCACTGCCCCTATCGCCGCCCATGCTGTTACACTCTGTGCCATCGACACCGGCGAGCTCCCCGGGCCATTCGGTACCCTTCAGCCACTATAAAAGGAGGCCTTCCCCGCTTGTTTTCTTCACACCAGTTCACTCCCCACCTCTCAGTCATACCCCCAACTCACTCCCGAAGGAAGGAGAGCACCAGGTGGCCGGAATTTCACCGGAGTTTGCCGCTTCAGAGGAGGAGAGGCACCGTCGATTGGAGCCGCCCCAGGAGAAGCTGCCGGTACCAGGAGAATCGCCGTCATCGACTTTGTTGTTCGCCCCTGTCGTCGATCATCGCCTAAGCCCTGGTGAGCCTCCCACGACCCCCACCGACCGTGCTAGGGTTCTGTCTCGCCGGTACTGCCCGACGTGGACGATGAACTAGAGCCGTTCGATTAGAGTTAGATCCTACGATCCTAATCGCCCCGTACCGCTTTGCCACTCCTTGTCTCACTGACGAGTGGGGTCGCTCACTTAACCAGCCCGCGCGTGCGCTGTGTGTAGTGGGCCGGCATAATTAAACCTCCCGCGCAACCCAACAATTCAAATTTAGATTTATTCATTTAGTTCTAAACTTAGTTCTATACCTAGATTCAAAAATCAACCCAGCTCGATTCACTGAACCAAAATGCTTGAAACCAAATTTGTTAGAAAGGTACTGGAGTGCTTAATCCAAGCCTGTTGGATTCAAACCATTTAGAATTATAGATCACCTATGAGAAAAATAACAAGGCGGAATCTTTTATACATTCAAACATTTTTTAAAATTCAACCATAAAAGCTTTTGAGTTGATTCCAACTCTCAAAAATCACATTAACCATACCTTTCAGAATATATACAAATATATAGGTTTACTTACAGAAATAATGACCAAGTAAGAAAAGAATGCCACATAGGCATTTCTAGTCACTTTAATAAAATAAAATAAAAAAGGTTAAACCTTATTAAATTGTGACACCACTTTGAATCACATTCCCATGTACTGAAATATGTGTTGATGACATGTGTCAACATGATCCCATATTTGAGTTGGAGAATATTAAATCTTAAGTCGTTTCTCAATGAGTAGAAATTACTTTTCTCAAATAAAAGAAATGATACAAGTGCTTTAATCTTTGTGATAATAGTGATGATGCTAGATCATCTAGTGTGAACCTTTGTGTGATGATTAAAAATAGTTAAGTATGGTTTGGTGATTGTGTACCTCATATTTATTTATAGACGCTAGTACCGACCAAGGATACAAGGAGGAAGGAGGATACTACGAGGAAGAAGCCGAGGAGAACTTCAACCATTGCTCTTCACAAGGCATGCCTAATACTACTAGTTGAGTTAGCAAGCTATTAACTAAGAAAGTTAACACTTGCAACTTAGCAAGCTTATACTAATATCTTAGAAAGCCAATACTTGCAAGCTACTCATTAAGCAAGCTACCACTTGCAAGCTCTACTTGCAAACTTATACCCATTTGATGATACCCAATCCTAGTTTTACTTGCAAAGCATAATACTTTAATTCTTTCTGAAAGCTTTCTCATAGAGTTTACTTAGTAACTTGTAGATAATAGAAGGATATTGGAAGGTAGCATAAAGAGCATAAAACTTGTCCTAAGTTAGATAATCTTAATGTCATCCTAAGGCATGAGATTGAACTTAGCTAATCTACACTTGTTTACCACCCCTCATTAGTATTTACCCCCACTTTAGATGGGAATACATGGTGAAAATGGTTATGAAAACCTTAGAATGATGAGTCATTCTACTGAAATGTTTTGACATGTGTTTCCGAACACCAAATGATTTTGATGATGAAAATGTTAAGTCATGAGCCTTATCCCTTTATAAAACTAATGGTTGTCTGGATGCGATACCATTCCAATTTTACCGTACAACCACAATACCTGAAATTTGGGTAGGGCTTGACTGGAAATTTATATACCTTAGTATGGGTTCCCTTGCGGCCAAGGTCTGAGCTGAGGCTACCTTGTGAAGATTGTCCACCTGTGCAGTACCCAAGATGAAATTTGTTCATGGTTGGGAGACCAAACTACGAGGAGAGGTGCCTATACTAGGGCGTGTAATTGAAAGGTTAGGATTGATTATTCGCATACTGAGTATGGTGAATTCAGGATTGTTCCTGATGGATGTATCAAATGTTGTGGTGAAAGTGTACAATCTGTACAAAGTGTCAAACTATTCGAATAGCCGTGTCCGCGGTTATGGACAGTTGGAGTGGCCATACTGTTCCCCCGTCAGATGTTTTCAAAATGACTTGTGAAATGATTCATGACTTTGACTTGACCACAACAGAGTTGTGACATCAAATTCAAGTTCCCACTTAGGTGTTATAAAACTTTCAACTAGTTTTCTTTGCTTCTGAACTTAGTAGAGGTAAATCTGGATTTTTGCAAAACAACCCTAGAGCTAGTATATCCTATTCAAAAGAACTTCACTTGTTAGTATTAGTTTGCGAGTACTTAAAGAGTACTGATGGCTTTGTCCCTGGCTATTCCCGTGGCCAGACTATCAAGAGGAGTATCAGGAAGAAGGACAGCAGGAAGGTTACGACAACTAGGATTATCTCCCATCGTCAGCATTGCATGTGACCCTGAAGATGGAGCTTCGCCTACGCTATCGTTACTATTACGTTATTCCGCTGCTTGGATTGTATTAAGAACTGGATCATGAGATCCTTATTTGTGTAAGACCTTATGTATTTTTTGTAATTGATGATGTACTGTGATATCCAATCTGTTATGTCCCGCAAAAATGGTAATCCTTGGATTGCGATGTATGGCATAACAGGCATCTGTGATTAAAAATTCGGGAATTGACAAGTTGGTATCAGAGCCATCCTGACCATAGGATACCCTAGTTAGAATGGATGTTTGAATCAAAAACTTAGTTTCAAAACCAAAGGAAGTGAGTATTTACAAAAAATTATTCTCATTCTTATCACTTGGATTATTTCATGAAAATTCATGTTCCTCAAAAATTCTTGCAAACTTACATAAAATTTGACACACTTGATCACTCTACTAACTTACTCATACTAGATTCTTATATCTGGACGTGAAGTATAGCAAGTTTTATTAGTTGGGGAATGGAGGAGACCTCATCTTTGAGCGTGACTTGGACCAGCTGTCGGAGATGATGGAGCGTCCGCACCGCGAGTTCTTCGGAGCTGAGATCAATGATCAGGAAGGAGAAGATTTGAAGTGGCTAGTTGTTGCAAGTCTCCGAGGAAAGATTGAACCCCGCACGGCAGAGGGAATTCAGTTCACCTTAAGAGAGAACAACTGGCTCGATGGACTTGTCAGGGCAATGCAGGAAGCTCTTGCCCGTCTGTGTGGCATAGTATCAATAAAATCAAGGGTACCCGCTTTGAGTTCTACCTAAGGCGTGATGTTATGGGACAGCCACTGGAAGCCCCATACCACCACGAGCTGAAGATTCAATTGGACCATCTCAGCTTCATGATGTATGACCGTCAGAAGGAGTTGGACAATGCCCGTTCCTACGTCATCGCTGCCAAGAAGGATCAGACCGTCATCATGCTAGTGAAGGATCGCAACTCTCGTTGTCTTCAGCTCAACAAGAAGGAGCGCATCATTGCCCGTCTTCGCCATTGGATCACGGATTTGGAGGAGACCATCCACGAGAGAGACATGCAGTTGGAGGAGAGGTAGAATGCAGGGGAAGACCTTCGTGGAGACCCCTACTCCTGTCTCAACGATGATGATGACTTTCTGGAGGATCAGGCCATGGACTTCTTCACCAATGAGGATGACTTCGCCTTCATCGATGATGATGATGAGGATGATGAGGACACTGACTCCAAGGAGTAGTAGCACTTGAGCACTAGCGTTAGTGAGTTGTATTCGGTCACATTGTATCATAGCTTTACAAAATGGTTCTTAAAACCATCTGTTTGTCTTTCTTTGTGTGGTGTGTGTTTGTATCGTGTGTTATGAATGAATGAAAAGAAAGTTGCTAGAAAAATCTGAGTCAAAACTTGAAAACTTTAAAAAAAAACTCAAAAACCCTGAACCTTAGAAATTTCCCTATTTTATCATAATCTACCTCAATCTTCAGATGCCTCGCGGAGGAAGCAACTTAGCCCTAGACCCGATGTTGCAACTCTTGCAAATGATGGTTTCTAACCATGAAGCTGAAAGAGCCGAATGTCAAGCCAACCTAGCCACCCTTCAATAGATAGCTCAGATGGCTAACAACAATCAATGCCATGGAAATCAACAAAACCATGGATCTAAGCTCAAGAATTTCCAGAACACCAATCCACCTGTTTTCACTAAGTCAGAAGAGCCCCTAGATGCAGATGATTGGTTGCAAACCATGGAGAACAACCTGGAAGTTGTAGGATTGGAAGCCAACAAGAAAGTGTTGTTTGCTACCCACTATCTGGACGGAGATGCAAGAGCATGGTGGAACAGCGTTCGTGCAATGATAGGAGGTCAGTTGATGAATTGGGAAGAGTTCAAAGTCAAGTTTAGCAGAACCCATGTGCCACCGGGTTTGATCAAAAGGATGAGAGATGAATTCAGGGAACTGAAGCAAGGAAGGATGACAGTAGTGGAATACCGTGACAAATTCTTGTCATTGGCTAGGTATGCATCGGATGAGATAGACACTGAAGCCAAGAAGAAATAGAGATTCATGAATGGTCTGCACGATGAGATGAAGACAGTGTTAGTCAATATCCCCTTTGCAAATATTGAAGACTTAGTTGACTCTGCCATTCAGATGGAAGGAAAGACCAACCAAGCTAATGAGAATCGCAAGCGTCGCACGATGCATTAACCAGGAATCCACCATACACCAAAGTATCGCCCCAACCCATCTCCAGGATTTGCCCCAAGAAACAACAGACCCCCGATGAACCATCCGACCTATCCCAACCGTGGAAACCCAAGGCCCGGAGGAAATGACAACAACCCCGGCAATCCCAGCAATTTCAACCGTGCACCACCCAAGTTCAACAACAACAATGCCACCACCAACACCAACACTTCCGCGAGGACTGGAAGTAATGATGTGCCTGTTGCAGCAAAGGACAAGTCGCAAGTGACTTGTTATGAATGTGGAACCAAGGGTCACTATTCAAATGAGTGCCCCAAGAAGATTGCTGCAGCCCCCAATGCAAATGCCCCAGCTCAGCAACAGCGTCGTGTTCAGCCCGGAAGAAGGATTTCCCCAGGGAATTCGCTAAACCGAATGGTCTTCTCTTTCTCATGCATGCTGAACAATTCCAAGAAGCGCCAGATGTCGTGCTGGGTATGTTTTCTGTTAACTCAGTACTTGCAAGAGTGTTGTTTGATTCTGGAGCATCGCACTCATTTGTTACTGAAGAATTTGCATGCACTAGTAAGATTCAACCAACCAAATTGAAGCATGTTATGATTGTTCAAATACCAGGTTCAACCACCAAAGCTAGACAAATTTGCAAAGCCGTCCCTATCCGAATCCATGGCATATATTTTTATTGTAACCTAATGGTACTCGGAACTAAAGGTTTGGAAGTAGTACTAGGAATGGATTGGATGTCCAAACACAAAGGATTAATTCACTGTGCCAAGAAAGCCATAACCATGACCAGTACAGCCGGAATATCAGTCGAGCATGTATTTGAAACCTTGCCCCGTCAATTCAAGTGCAACAAGAGTATAGCCCAGCAAACCATTGACCATGTCCGGATAGTCTGTGAATACCCTGATGTATTTCTAGATGTTTTGCCCGGTATGCCCCCAGATCGGGATATCGAGTTTATCATTGAACTAATACCTAGAACCGTGCCCATAGCCCAGATACCATATAGTATGAACCCATCTGAACTAGTAGAACTAAAGAAGCAACTGGATGCCATGCTAGAAATTGGACTGATTCAACCAAGTGCGTCACCATGGAGATCACCTGTTTTGTTTGTGGACAAGAAAGATGGAGGTAACCGTTTGTGTATGGATTATCGGAAGTTGAATGATGTCACCATCAAGAACAAGTACCCGTTGCCAAAGATAGAAGACCTGTTTGACCGGTTGACTGGTGCCAAAGTGTTTTCTAAGATTGATATTAGAACTGGCTATCATCAACTCAAGATTCGCGCAGAGGATATTCCAAAGACTGCCTTTACCACCCGATATGGATTATGAGTATACTGTCATGTATTTTGGAAACCAATGCCCCCGCTTATTTCATGAACCTCAAGAATAAGATTTTTATGGACTTCCTGGATAAGTTTGTCATTGTTTTTATCGATGACATTCTGATTTATTCCAAATCAGAAGAAGAACATGAGGTACACCTAGGAAACATCCATGGAACTCTTAGGGAGCATCAGCTGTATGCCAAGTTTAGCAAATGTGAATTCTGGTTACAGGAGGTAGGATTTCTCGGACATATCGTATCAGCCGGAGGAATTGCAGTTAACCCTGCGAAGGTGAAGGATGTTGAAGATTGGCAAGCCCCAACCAATCAAACCCAAGTTTGTGCATTTATCGGATTAGCGGGATACTACCTCAAGTTCGTATAAGGATTCTCGAGTATTGCCAGACCCATGACACAATTGCTAAAGAAGGACAAGAAGTTTGAATGGACGGACAAATGTGAAGCGAGTTTTCAGGAACTGAAGAGTAGATTGATTTCAGCCGCAATCTTGATCATGCCAGATATCACGAAGCCCTTTGATGTGTATTGTCACGCCTCCAAGATCGGTCTCGGATGTGTGTTAATGCAAGAAGGAAAATTTATATCTTATTTATCCCGACAACTGAAACAGCATGAACAGAATTACCCAACCCATGACCTTGAACTCGCAGCCGTAGTTCTAGCCCTAAAGACATGGAGGCATTATCTGATGGGAAACCGTTGTGGGATTTATTCGGATCACAAGAGCCTGAAGTATATATTCACTCAGAAGGAGCTGAATATGAGGCAGAGAAGATGGATTGAGCTAATCAAGGACTATGATCTGGACATTCACTATCACCCCTGTAAAGCCAATGTGGTAGCAGATGCCCTTAGCAGATTACCGTGCCGCTTGAACTCCATGATTTTGAAGGAGCAACCAAGTTTGCCCAAAGAGATGGAAGACTTCCGAATGGAATTACTGAGTGAAGGATTTTTGGCTAGCATAGAACTTCAACCCACTTTGATCAGTCAGATCAAGGAGGCGCAGAAAGGAAATGCTAGTATCAATAGAATCAAACGTCGTATCGGTACAGGCAACGTACCCCGATTCATCGAAGACGAAGAAGGAGTTCTGTGGTACAAAGGATGCCTCTGTGTACCAGCAGATTCAGAGTTGAAAGAAGTTATTTTGAAAGAGGCCCATGATACTCTTTATTCTATCCACCCCGAAGGAACAAAGATGTATCAGGATTTGAAGGAGCAATTTTGGTGGCATGAGATGAAGAGAAAAATCGGAAGCTATATCGCCAAGTGTGATATTTTCTAGAGAGTCAAGGGGGGACATCAAAGACCTGCGGGACTGTTGCAACCATTACAGATTCCGGAATGGAAATGGGATTCAGTTGGAATGGACTTTATCACCGGATTGCCTACTTCTAGTAGGGGAAATGACTCTATTTGGGTCATAGTTGACAGATTGTCCAAAGTAGCCCATTTCTTACCAGTCAAGACCACTTACCAGAGTTCGAAGCTAGTAGAGTTGTACATCGCTAGAATCGTCAGTTTGCACGGAGTCCCCAAGAACATCGTATCGGATCGAGGAACTCAGTTTACCTCGAGATTCTGGAAGAAAGTCCAAGAAGGTTTAGGAACCCGACTAGATTTTAGCACATCGTATCACCCTCAGACAGATGGACAAACGGAGCGAGTAAATCAAATACTCGAAGATATGTTGACAGCATGTGTGCTAGAGTATGGATCTAAATGGGAAGATTGTCT
Source organism: Avena sativa (assembly GCA_916181665.1). NCBI lineage: Eukaryota > Viridiplantae > Streptophyta > Magnoliopsida > Poales > Poaceae > Avena > Avena sativa. Next base: position 113,398,297 of record OV702293.1, on the reverse strand, counting down.
GCCTTTCGCAAAATTTTCATACAACAACAGTTATCAAGCTAGTTTGCAAATGGCCCGATTTGAATTCATGTATGGAAGGAAGTGTCGCACCCCTTTGAACTGGTCGGAACTGGGAGAGAGTCAGATTTTCAAACCCGACATCCTACGAGAAGCAGAAGAGAAAGTTCACAAGATTCGTGAGCACCTCAAGACCTCCCAATCAAGACAGAAGAGTTACACCGACAAGAGACGTCGAGACCTTGCTTTCAATATCGGAGATTTTGTGTATCTCAAAGTGTCGCCTTTGAAGTGAATGCAGTGTTTCCAGCTCAAAGGAAAGTTAGCCCCCAGATATATCGGACCCTTCAAGATTCTAAATCGTCAAGGAGAAGTATCATACCAATTGGAACTGCCAGAGGAAATGTCAGCAGTACACAATGTGTTCCATATATCGTTACTTCGCAAATGCCTTGAAGTCCCGGAGAAGACCGAAGTGTTCAAGAACATTGATCACCGGACCATAGAGATGAATGATTACCTGACGTATCCCGAAGTACACATCCGTATTTTGGAAGAAGCTTTCAGAACTACTAGAACCTGAAGCATCAAATTTCTTAAGATCCAGTGGAGCAACCACACTGAAGAACAAGCTACCTGGGAGCGAGAAGATCACCTCAGGATGGAGTTTCCCGATCTCTTTAAATCCTAGGTAATCTTTTTTCTTCCTTTTCAAATCTCGGGACGAGATTTTGTTTAATGAGGGAAGGTTTTTAACATCCCAAAAATATGAAACAATGATCATCAAACTATAATCACTAAAATTAGGGTTAACAAAAACTTTGATTAAATAAAAACCAAATGAATGCATGTGTGTATGTGATGACTTGATAAATGCAGGAATGGACTTGTGTGATTAACCTATATAGCAAGGAATGGTTTAAAGATGAAAACAACATCATCTAAAACATTTACAAGCAGAAATAAATCAAGGGAAAATCAAAAACAAATCAAATAAGGCAAATGGTCATTTTTGCCAATCTTGCTCACTAGGTCACTTTGAGTGTTTCTAGTCCAAGATTTCAAATAGAAACTTTTCCAATTCTTTTCACCATTTGCTAGACCAAGTAAAAGTGAATCAAAGCCCACCTTTCAAACTTGCAGAAACATTTAGCAACCCCATTCAAATGACAATTCAAAATTGAATCTTTAACATATGTGAAGATCACACATTTTCAAAACCCAACCAAACCAGTGCCCCTTGACCAATCCAACCAACCAGATACTCCCTAGTATGTGCCTAGCAAACCCACCAAGTTTGAATCCAAAATTCAAATTTGAATTTCTTTCAGCCATTTCATCAAACACCTTCTGGTCACAAATCAATTTAAAAAAGAAACACTATAGTGAGCAGTGTTGTGCCAACCTTGTCCCCTCTCTAGCTCTCACTACACTCTCAGTAGAATATCTAACTAGTTTAACCAGATCTAGATCATTGTAAACTCGACCATGCCATCACTGGTGACCATGGCCGAGCCCCATTGCCAACCCCAATGTCGACAGCAAGCTACAAGCCTAACTAGCCTCGCCAACCTTGTCTAGTAGGCACTCCACCGTCCATCCCCACCCCCTGTCCAACGCTCGAACCCTGCTAGACACTTGATCACCCAGAATGTGCGCGACCATTTTCTATGCGACCATGCCGAGAGCGCGCCAGAGCGCCGCGCTCGACACGCTCGCACAAACCTTGCGCCTCCCTGGCCGCTTGCAGATGTGATCACCAGCCCGCCAGACAACCTCGTTCGCTGCCATGCGGACCACGCATGATGTGCGCCATTAAAATTGCCGCTGGACCCGCCCAGAGCGTCGTGACGTTCCGACCATCTCGTGCCGCCCCACGCCTCGCCACCATGCCGTTGAGCGTCGCCAGGGAGCACAGCACCGCCCCTATCGCTGCCCATGCCATTAGCACTCTGTGCCGTTGACACCGACGAGCTCCACCCGCGCCATTCGGTCCCCTTCAGCCACTATAAAAGGAGGCCTCCCCTGCTCGTTTTCTTCACACCAGTTCACTCCCAACCTCTCACTGATACCCCCCACTCACTCCAGGAGAAAGGCGAGCACTAGGTGGCCGGAATTTCACTGGAGTTCACCGCTCAAGAGGAGGAGAGGCGCCGTCGATTGGAGCCTCCCTAGGAGAAGCTGCCGGTACTAGGAGAATCGTCGTCGTCGACTTCGTCGTTCACCCCCGCCGCCGACCATCGCCTGAGCCCCGGTGAACCTCCCACGCCCACACGTGGATGATGAACCAGAGCCGTTCGATTAGAGTTAGATCCTATGATCCTAATCGACCCGTACCACTTCGCCACTTGTTGTCTCACTGACGAGTGGGGTCGCTCACTTAACCAGCCCGCACGTGCGCTGTGCTTAGTGGGACGGCCAAATTAAACCTCCCGCGCAACCCAACAATTCAAATTTAGTTTTATTCATTTAGTTCTAAACTTAGTTTTGTACCTAGATTCAAAAATCAACCCAGCTCGATTCACTGAACCAAAATGCATGAAACCAATTTTGTTAGAAAGGTACGGGAGTTCTTAATCCAAGCCTGTTAGATTCAAACCATTTAGAATTATAGATCACCCATGGTAAAAATAACAAGGCAGAAGCTTTTATAATTTCAAACATTTTTCTAAATTCAACCATAAAAGCTTTTGAGTTGATTCCAACTCTCGAGAATAACATTTAACCATACCTTTCAGAATATATAAAAATATATAGGTTTACTTACAGACATAATGACCAAGTAAGAAAAGAATGCCACATAGGCATTTATAGTCACTTTAATAAAATAAAATAAAAAGGTTAAACCTTATTAAATTGTGACACCACTTTAAATCACATTCCCATGTACTAAAATATGTGGTGATGATATGTGTCAACATGATCCAATGTTTGAGTTAGAGAATATTAAATCTTAAGTAGTTTTTCAATGAGTAGTAATTACTTTCTCAAATAAAAGAAATGAGACAAGTGCTTTAATATTTGTGATAATAGTGATGATGCTAGATCATCTAGTGTGAACCTTTGTGTGATGATTAAATATAGTTAAGTATGGTTTGGTGATTGTGTACCTCGTATTTATTTATAGACGCTAGTACCGACAAAGGATGCGAGGAGGAAGGAGGATACTACGAGGAAGAAGCCGAGGAGAACTTCAACCACTGCTCTGCACAAGGCAAGCATAATACTACTAGTTGAGTTAGCAAGCTATTAACTGAGCAAGCTAACACTTGCAACTTAGCAAGCTTATACTAATATCTTAGCAAGCCAATACTTGCAAGCTACTCATTAAGCAAGCTACCACTTGCAAGCTCTACTTGCAAACTTATACTCATTTGATGATACCCAATCCTAGTTTTACTTGCAAAGCTTAATACTTTAATTCTTTCTCAAAGCTTTCTCTTAGAGTTCACTTAGTAACTTGTAGATAATAGAAGGATATTGTAAGGTAGCATAAAGAGCATAAAACTTGGCCTAAGTTAGATAATCTTGATGTCATCCTAAGGCATGAGATTGAACTTATCTAATCTACACTTGTTTACCACCCCTCATTAGTATTTACCCCCACTTTTAGATGCTAGTGCTAAGCATAAAACTTGATCAACTTCAGATGGTGTCGTGGGAATGACCACGGCAGATGCTGCAATCGGCAGCGAGTAGTAGAACGAAGGGCAAGGGCGTCCAGCCATCTACGGTGCGAGATGAGGGCGGAGACACAAGGTTTCACCCAGGTTCGGCCCCCGGAGGGTACAGACCTACTCCTGCTAGATTGTATTATGATGGAGATACAGTGGGGCGAGCTTGGCGGCTAGGCAGCGAGTCGCTTGGGTGGATGATGGAACGTACGTTTACACGCCCCGTAGGGAGGTTTATATAGACTCACCTCCCCCTAGGGTCTACATATCTCAACCGAATCAGTTAAGGTTTTGGTACTCGTTTAACCTAATCCGACTGGGCCTATCTACTCTCCTGGGCCTTCAGCTTCCAGTCGCTTGAATCCACGCCAGGTCTTGATCCAGTCGCTGTCTTGCAGGCCCACTCGCCAGGTCGTGGGCCAGTCGGAAACGTCCTGCTGGGTGTACCCCGGTAGGCACATCCCCATCAGTAGTCCCCGAGGCCGTCGTCGATTGGGCGCAGGTGGTTGCTGCCAGTCGGAGCATACGGGTCCAATGCGGACACCCAGTCGAATCGGTGGCGGGCTCCTGAATAAAGGAAAAACTAGTCATTCTGGTCGCAGCTCGGCGAACGGGTCGGCGAAATACTTAGTCACTGTTGTAGTGGTTGGGTCGGCGAGCTGAGTGGCTGAAGTTGGACCATCAAGCACAGTCAAAACTAGCCGTTGGGGTAATCCAACGGTAACTTTTGGCGTAATCACTGCGTAGTAACGGCTCCCTGATTTGGCGGGTAACAACCGCTATATAAAGGGAATGGTAGGCGATCGGAGAACCATCTTCTCGTCATTTCCTCCGATTGCGCGCACCTCCGTTTCTCCCGCATCGCGATCCAGTCGATCCAAAATCCTCCGACCTCCACGAACCTCTCCGCCAATGGCCCCCTCCACCGAACCATGGGGCAGGTCCAAGTGTACGAGAGCGCTAGTGGCGTCCTTCGAGGAGGCCGGGATCCTGCACGCCGGCAGGTGGCGCATCCCTGCGGCCGGAGAGGTGACTCTGGACCAGCGCGAGGGAGAATTCGTCTGCTTCACCAGCCACCTGGAACGGGGGCTGGGATTCCCCACATCTCTCTTCTTCTGGCGCTTCTGCGCCTTCTACGGGATCCAGCCATCGGACCTGGGCCCGCACAGCATCGAGCAGCTCGCCATTTTCGTGGCGTTCTGCGAGTGCTACCTGGGCTGCAGGCCTTATTTCCCCATGTGGCAAGATTTTTTCCACGGGCGGATCAGTCGCGAAGAAGCAGGCGGCCCAATGCTTGCCGCGGGCGGCTTGACGTTTCAATTGAAGTCAAAGGCCCCCTTTTTTGATCTGATGCTACCTGCCAAGGCGGCGAGTGAATGGAAGAAGTCTTAGTTTTACGTCACCGAGGCGACTCCAGATGGCGAGGTAGCGATCCCAAGATACTCCGTCGACCGGCCCGAACCGCGCCGACTCCAAGTCAGCAAGCTTCCAACAGACCAACGGATGGTTGTGGATGAGATGCTTCAGACCATCCGCGGCCTGAAGAACAAAGGTCTCCAGACCATCAATTTGTACAACTGCTGGCTCGGGCAGCGACTCGTCCCCCTGGCCCGTCGTGACCACTATATGTACGAGTACACGGGTCGGGAGGACTCGACGAAATCCTGCCTCGCCGAATGGAAACTCGAGGACTACATCCCGGCGTTGAAGAAGATCACCCAGGCGATGTACCTGGACGCGAAGGCCGGGGTCGCCCCCTACACCGCGAAGCATCCAGCCCCAACGGTAAGTCACTCTCTATCATTCGCAGTCGCAGTTAATGCTGTCGCGGTTATACTGATATTGTCTCATGCCTATTGCAGTTATTTCAAGTGTGTAACACCCTCAGGATCGGCCCTATGCAAGTTTCAGCGATCCCCGCCAAACCCGCATAGAAACGATTCAAAGGTGCCCACCAGGCACTTTCGTGCGGGTGGAAAACGAAGTAATATCATTACACAATAGTCCGCGATGGAACCCACAGAACAGATATATAGAACAGCGACTCAAAGAGTCAAGAATACAGATATACAATACAAAGATCCAAATCACCTTTAAAATGATACAGCATCCAGTACGGACAAGATGCAAATTGGGCTAAGAGCCCTAGAGAATGACCAATGGCGTCCATAACCCTGCCCAGGCCAAGCCGGAAGGGTAACCCTGCTAACGACGTCGATCTCAAAACCTGCTTAAACAAAAGGGGTGCCGACAAAGGGCAAAGGTAAAAGAGAGCGGTCAGTACTGAGGCCAGTACACGGCGAGACTAGAATTCGGCGGTCCTCGCCTACATAGGTATGGTGGACTGAAGCGGCAGCGCAGCATGCACTAAACAACCTATAGAGACTCAGTACAACTGGCGGCTATCAGATAGGGATAAGAAAGACCTATTCGGATCCAACCTAAAACTATCACCAAGCATACCCATCCTAGTATTTCCCCCTCGAGACCAAACGAGGAAGTCAACCGAGGAACTCACACAGTTGGCAGTTTTATTCATTCCGTTATAGTTGCGGCAATTACTAGTCAGATATAGATAGCATGAGTCATCCTGATATAATAAGCAGTGAGCAGTTTTAGTTAACCATTCCATTGTAGTTGTAGTACTTACTAGTCAGATACATATAGCATGAGGCATCCCAAAACCCAGCAGTTGTTGGTACTTTTATTTAGCCATTCTGTTGTAGTTGCAATAGTTACTAGTCAGATACAATGGTAACAGGTGGCAACCCAAACCAGCAATTGTTGGCACTTTTATTTAGTCATTCCATTATAGTGAAGCTGATTACTAGTCATTATAAAGTCAAATTTATAGCACTACTTTAGTTATAGTTGTCTATGCTCGAGATACTGTGCTCCAAGTCGTCCATAACCGCGGACACGGCTTTCAAAAAGTTTTACCCTGCAGGGGGGCACAAATAGCAACACATGCACGATCAACCTCGAGAAAAACCAATAAAAACCCAACGAGGCATCACGACAGAGCAATTGCAAGATTCATATAAATTTCAGGGGGCCACCCCACCAAGCTACCCGCGACGAAGTTGGCCGACTCCGGAACGGACCCAGAGGTTTGCGTCAATGGCTGTAAACGACTGGGAACCCGAAAGTGTGACTGGGCTTGTCGATACCGCGAAAACACTCCGCTTACCTAAATAGTACAGGCGCTCCACGCGCAATCGTAAATAAAGCAGTAAAGCATGGCATAAGTACATGATAGTAATAAAGCCCCAAACTACTTTGTGGCCCAAAGAAATAAATATGACTCAAGCTCTGGCTAGGGGGATTCATGGTCCCACATGCGGATAGTGCGAATATTCAAAGAACAGGTATCAAGTACTCGGGGTCCTACGGGACACAAGTGGACGGTTAAAAACCAAATAACATCTATTGCCCACCTGTGCCTCTGCATTATTTACCTACTTCAATTTTAGTTATTAAACGGTAATTAAAGCCATGATCATCTCCAACATTAAACATGAGGCATTACTCCAACAACTGTGGTACTTGACGACACGCAACATCACTTGAGCAAGCGACTACGACACGCAAGTCCAACTATCTACCAAGCTTGATCACTTGATCATCTCTAACATTAATAGGATGTGTCCAAGGCAATATAAGGCTGCAAGGGATATCACGGGTACGAAAACTAGAGCATCGCAACACAGATAGCAATAGATCAACAGGAGGAAATAAAGACTAGAAATGTAAAATAGGTAGAAAGGGGGAGAATGCTCGCCTGAAAACATTACCGAAGGTTCACCGGGGATCAGGTCGACACTCGCATCAACTCATCAGCCTAATCCGTGAAGAAGCAAAGCACTAGCAAAAACACCGGATGCAATATTTAATACTACGACAGAAAATCGGGGTCGTAGTTAAGCAAAACCGGGGTCCCGACAATTAATTAGATGGTTCAAGTTATTTAGATACCCGTAATTTAAATATTGTCTTAACATGGCAAAACATAGCATCGGTTCGCTACACAAATTTAAATGGGGCCAATATTAGACTAGATTCGCCCGCATATGGATTCCATATTTAATTATGAGGTGAATCGGCCTAAGGCCCCCAAGCCACACAATATGTATGCGAGCATGACAATTTAGGTATGCAACAAGATATATGACATTATAAAAATAGGGCGGGCTCGGAAAGAGGTTCACACATGGGGGATCGGCGAACTTGGTTGCAAGGGTTTCGGGTTCGGAGGCCTTTGGGTTCCAGGAACGGCCTTGGAATCCGTGTAAACGATCTTCGGGTCATGAACTCGCGGAGGAGAATTCGGCGTTTCATGACATGGTTCTTGTCGGGGCTCTCGGCTTAAGGGACAGCAGGCACCCACTTGCAGCGAAAGGACTTGGTAGCATCACCTCACAGACAAAAGGATCAAAATACGATAAGAGCTACTCCAACATACATGTATACAAGTATTCAAAGGGCACCCATGCACTGTACGCTAGAGTAGGAACCTCTGCAAACAGAAAAAGGACCACGCTTGAAGAGGAGCTTGCGAGACATGGCGCGGTGAAAGACGACGCAGAGGTTGCTGGAAACCGCGGCGCATGGGGAGGCAGTGGCGGCGGCGAACGAGGTGGGTCCGGAGCGAGCCTGAGAGGGGATAGCACGGGGAAGAGGGCCACGGGGGAGGGCGCCGTCTTGACGGAGGCGACGCGCGCTCGTGGCCGGGAAGCTTGGGCCGGCCGGCGCCATGGCGCGGCGGTGCTCGCGGGCGTCGGGAGCAGAGCAGCGAGCCCGGGTGGTGAGTTAGGGCGGCGGGGCGAGCAGAGGGAAGGACGGCAGCGTCGAGGACATGCTACCGACGAGGATCTCTGAAGGCGGGACGGCCTGGGGAAGGCGTCGGCGAGGCGACGACAGGGCCTGCACCAGCGGCGAAGGCGAGCAGGTGGACGGCGAGGACACGGACAGGGCCAGCGAGGGGGCGCCCGAGAGGAGGAGATGCCCTGGCGGCGGGGATTGAAGGAGAGGGGGGCAGGCGGCGGTGGCCAAGCAGAGAGGGAGCGCGGCTCGCGAGAGAGCAGAACAAGGGGTTGAGGGCGATGCCCGACGCGAGAGAGAGAGAGGGGGTTTAGCGAGCGAGCGAGCGGGCGGGGTCGGGTGGTGGGGCCAGGGAGAGAGAGAGAGAGAGAGAGCTAGGGGCGGTGTGTTGTGTACTGGGTGAGTGTTTGGTCCAGGGGAAGGGGTAGTGTGCGGGGTGCAAGCGGCGGCGGGGTGGAGGGGTGGTGTGGCGTGCGGCAGGGTGGGTAGGTGGGGGTTTGGGATTAGGTTTAGGTTTAGGGTTTCTAGGGTTTGGTCTAGTGGGGTAGTAGGTGGCCTGTTGGTTGGGCCTTTGGGCCTGGCTGACTGGGCTGCCTCCCTCACTAATAAAAATAATTTTATTATTTATATTTTTCTTTCTGTTAAAATAAAACATTTGTGAAATTGTTTTATACAAATAAAAGATCCGGACGGATCTAGGGTTTCGATTTGAACAAAGAGGGAATATCTAGAAAACAAAATAGGCTTTTTAGAAAATGGTTTTTGGAGAATAGATGCATGTAGATGCCATGATGATGCACAGAAGTAACCGCAGGCGATTTTCAAGTAGTGGTTTTACCCGGGGTGCTACAAAGTGGTGGAAGGGTGGCTTCCACCTGCAGACGACGAGAATTCGAGCTCGTCCGTCCAGGATGGGGGCAAATCGCCTCCTACCAAAGGCGACGTCGATAGCGACAAGAGCAACGACGACGAGTCCGAGGAAGAGGTCGCCCCGCTGGATCGGAAAACTCGCGGGCAACGTCAGCGCGAACTCGAGGTGAGTAGAAGCCTCAAACCTCATGACGATGATGACAACGAGCTTCCCGAGCTCACCTCGCGTCGCGAAGCCACTCCGTCGAAGAAGAAGAACAAGAAGAAGGAGGTGAAGGCCCCTCCAAAGAGGAAGACGAAGCCAGCAAGACAGGCATCTCCGCCTCATTCGCCAAGCAACTCCGACGCCACCAGCCTGGCCAGGGATGAAGCGCCACAGATGATGGCGGCGCCGGATGTCACCACCGTCCTGAGTGAGGTGCCTCTGGCCTCACTGCCTCCCCCGTTCGCCCCAGTCTCCGGGTCGGGGGCTGCTCCAGCCGCGGCGGCTTCGCCTCCCAGGGAAGCTCCCGGTGAAAATATTTCGGAAGCTCCTGTCGCGGCCTCGACAACAAAGAAGCCGTCCGTGTCTTGGGCGCATGATGTCCTGGAGATGGGTCTCAGTCGTAAACTGGGCCCCGAGCTGGAGAAGCCGGCTGGCATCCGCACGAGACTACGGTTCATACTAGTCGCCAAGTGAGTTTTATTCACATGTCTTGTTTTTCGTTGTACTTGAACCACTTTGCTCATGTAACCAATTTGCAGGACTGGAGTTAAAAAGATAGGCCATCCGTCCGTGGCCAAGGTGCCGCCAGTCGTCGCCGAGGAGGACCCCTCTCGGAAGAGGAAGGCTGATGAGGTCGCTGCACCCACAGACGGTGCCAAGAAGGCCAAGAGCGACGAGGTCGTCATGGTGTCTGACGACACGATGATGGCTCCGAGTGATCCTGCGGCGGGGGCGGCCTCAGCGATCAAGGAGGGTGCACCCTCGCCTGGGGTGGCCGAGGTGGCCTCTTTTGGTGCCGGCGCATCCATCGTGACCTTCCCGCGCTTCATGGCCAGAGCGGCTACGGCGAGTGGTACCACGCCCTCGAGCCGCGCACCTGTGATCGCCGAGACGAAGGTCGAGCAGCGTCGCGGGCACACTTCGGCTCTTCTCGCATCCGTGGACGCGATACAGCATCATGGCATGCTTGGCGCAGCCATCCAGGTATGTCCAGTCCCCGAGGATCGGGCCGCTGAGTTGCAGTGGTCGGATTCTTTTAGTGTCTCGTTTTTATTTCTCGCGTCCAGTCCCCGAGTGCCTAGTCGCTGAATTTCAGTGGGTGGGCACTTAGGTTTTTTGGTCTCCAGTCCCCAAGTGCCTACTCGCTGAATTTCAACGAGTGGGCACTTAGGATTTTGGGTCTCCAGTCCCCGAGTGCCTACTCGCTGAATTTCAGTGGGTGGGAACTTAGTTCTTCGTTTTTGTTAACTATTTGACTTTTGCGCAGGGTTTGCAACGTGAGTCAGCCGACCGGCTTGCTGCGAAACACCACGCGGATAAGGAACTTGCCACTGTCCAAGAGGACAACAAGGGACTCCAGGCAATTGCTGCGAAGGCAGAGGAGGTCCGCCAGGGCCTTGTCCCAGCGAGTGAATTGACAGCAACTCAATCTGCGTTGAGCTCGGCTAAGAAGCGGATCGTCGACCTTGAGCGCGAGCTGAAGGAGGCGAAGGAGGAGGCAAGTTCGGCAGATGGGCGAGCCAAGGCTGCTGTTACAGCCGCCACTGAGGAGCGTAAGGTCTCTGACGCCCTTGTTGCTGGGCTTCAGGACGACTACTCCTCTCTTCAAAGCTTCATCACGGATCTCTCCCGTCCTTTGATTGGTGAGTGTGCCTGCATATGCCTGTAATATTTGCATTGTGTAATCTTTGATGTATTCACTGTCACCCTCTGTCCACAGGTCGGATCATTGACAGCACGGAGGAGGCGTAGTCGTTCGACGCGCGGCAATGTGTAGCCATGCTCGTCGACTCGGCCACGTTGTCTGCGGTGTGTATTCGGGCGTATCTTCAGGAGATGTCGCCCACGGAAGTGATTCCCAGCGATCTCGTCGAGGTGTGGCGATACTTGGAGAAGGCGCCGTCGGTCGTCGAGTTCATGACGCGGGGCGGCGACGGCGCTGAGCCTTGGGCTCGCCCACTTCCCGGAATATTTCGATCTGGACGACATGACGAGTGGCTACCCGTCATCGACGGGCTCGATGGAGATCGCTGAGGTGCTGAAGCTGACGGACCGCGCCGCGGTATACTCCGATCGCGTCTGGGTGATGGGCGATCTCCTTCCTTATCAGGAGACGATCGTCGCACCCAACGACCCCGAGCCGTAGCACCGGGACTTCAAGATCGAGCAGCCCTTCCGTGCGGCGATGACAGGTGAGCTGACAACGTACCCGTCAAACCCGTACACTCCCTTCATTCGCAACCGCAAGGGTGGCGGCGAGTCGTCAGCGAAGCCTGCGGAGTAAAACATTGTGCCCTGGGGCGTTTAGTAGCAGTTCTGCCGTTGGGCATACTTTGTATTTTGTGATAATTGTGACATGCTATAATCAGATATCGTGTTGTTTTGTACTTTGACTTGCGTTTGAGATTGAGGGTTGAACGAGTCCCCGAGCGCTTCCGCCCTTTTTATGGGGTTTACCTCGTTTGTTATGTGTTTGCGGTTTTAAATGTTTTGTTATTGAGGTCGACTCGCCCGAACTCGGAAAGCTAGTCGCAAGGCGACTCCCATGAGTGCTCTGTACTTCACCGTTTTCCCTTGCGCGAACGAGGTCGGGTAGCCGAGTCCCCGAGCGTGGTACTTGGTTGTCCTAGGCGCGACTCTAGGGTGGGTGAGGACTTGGCGCGTTAGGGTGAGCGCATCACTCCTGCCTGGCCCGTCGGGTCAGTCGCATGGCGAGTCCTGGGCATGCTCTCATACTTGGCGTTTTCCCTAGTTGCTCGCGTTGAACTAGTCGTCAGTCCCCGAGCGTGGTACTTGGCCGTTCGAGTCGCTGTGTCGAGGATGCGGAGGATCATGGTCGCTGTGAGGAGCGAAGGAAGTTGTCTTGGCTCGTTAAGCCAGTCGAGCTAGGCGACTCCAATGGGGCTCCGGGTAGGCGTTTTTCTTGGACGTTACAAGACCTGGGGTACCCCAGTGCCTTTGTAGCACACTAATTGGCCGTGTCGATCGCTGTACCAGAGGTTGACTCCTGCAGTTAGCTTGGTGCTGTTACTACGAGTGCGAGTGGCACAAGACACGGAGAGTGGGCGCAATTTGCGATAACCAATATTTTTATTTCATAGCGACTGGGGGATACATATGTGGAGTTCTAGGAGTAGAACTTAGGAGGTTTACATTCCATGGTCGCTTGACGTCGAGTTTGCCGTCCCCGCGGACGTCGATGAGGTAATAGGCGTCGTTGCCGAGTACTCGCCCGATGGCGAATGGTCCCTCCCATGGGGGGAGAGCTTGTGCATGCCCTTCTTGTCCTGGATGAGTCGTAGCACCAGGTCGGCTTCCTGGAAGGTGCGAGTTTTCACCCGCCGGCTATGGTAACGGCGGAGTCCTTGCTGGTAGATGGCAGTGCGAGAGCGAGCTAGGTCGCGTGCCTCGTCGAGTTGGTCGACTCCGTCCTGACGTGCAAGTTCGTTCGCAGCCCCCGTGTAGTGGACGACCCTTGGCGAGTCGTGCTCGAGGTCGGTGGGCATGACTGCCTCGGCGCTGTACACCGAGAAGAAGGGGGTGAACCCTGTCGACCTGTTAACTAAGGTGCAAATACCCCAGATGACGGAGGGTAGCTCCTCGACCCAGCACCCGGCGGTGCGCTCGAGCGGTACTTGGAGCCGCGGCTTCAGGCCATGGAGGATGCTCTGGTTGGCCCGTTCCGCCTGGCCGTTGGACTCCGGGTGGGCGACTGACGCGAGGTCGAGCCGGATGTGGTGTTCCTCGCAGAACTCGGCCATGGCTCCTTTGGTGAAGTTGGTGCCGTTGTCCGTGATGATGCTGTTTGGGAACCCGTAGCGATATATGAGCTCGTGTAGGAATTTGTAGCGGTCTTCCCGTCGCATTTCCGGACTGGCTTAGCCTCCACCCACTTTGTGAATTTGTCGACCGCGACCAGGAGGTGAGTGAAGCCAGAGGGGGCCTTTTTGAAAGGGCCTACCATGTCCATGCCCCATACGGCGAATGGCCAGGTGATGGGGATTGTCTTGAGCGCTGAGCTCGGCACGTGTGTCTGATTGGCGTACTTCTGGCACCCGGCGCACCGCTGGACAATGTCGACGGCATCGGTGTGTGCGGTGGGCCAGTAAAAGCCGTGTCGCATAACCTTTGCGACCAGAGATCGGGCTCCGGCGTGGTGGCCGCAGTTGCCGGAGTGGATGTCGTGTAGGATCTTCCGTCCTTCGGCGGGTTGGACGCAGCGTTGGAACACGCCGGTCACGCTGCGCTTGTGGAGCTCGCCGTCGATGATGGTGAAGGATTTGCATCGTCGTGCAACCATCTGGGCGTCTGTCTCGTCTGCTGGCAAGGTGCCAGCCTCCAGGTAGGCGATGTACGGCTTGGCCCAGTCGTCTGGCTCGGCGATGAGTGCGACCAGGGCTGCCTCTGGCTGCAACGGGACTCCGATGTCGATCTCCCTTGGGGGAGAGACTGACGGAATGGTGATTGTGTCGAGGAAGACGCCGGCGGGTGGTGTGAGTCGAGCCGACCCGATGCAAGAGAGTGCGTCGGCCTCCTCGTTCTTTCGCCGGTCGATCCATTCGACGGAGTAGCCTGCGAAGTGTCCGCCCAGCTTGTCCACTGCTTGGCGGTATGCCGCCATGGTAGGGGAGACGACGTCGCAGGTGCCAGCGACTTGCCCGGCGACGAGGTCGGAGTCTCCGTAGCAGCGTAGGCGGTTGACATTCATTTCCTTGGCAGCTCGCATGCCGTGGAGTAGTGCCTCGTACTCGGCCATGTTGTTGGTGCAGGGGGTGAAGTCGAGGCAGAGGACGTAGCGGATCTTGTCGCCCTTCGGTGAAGTCAACACGATCCCTGCTCCTGCGCCGTCCGCGTTCTTGGAGCCGTCGAAGTGCAGGCTCCAGTAATGGAGGTATGGCAGCTTTTCTGGCTGCTGGGCCTCTTCCCAGTCGGCGATGAAGTCCGCGAGAGCTTGTGACTTGATCGCTTTTCATGGCTCGTACTTGATGTTGTGGACGCCGATTTCGACGGCCCACTTGGCGACTCGCCTGGTCGCCTCACGGTTGCGGATGATGTCCTGCAACGGTGCTGAGGAGACGACCGTGATCGGATGCTCCTGGAAGTAGTGCAGCAGTCGCCGCTGTGCTCTCAAGACTGCGTATACCAGTTTCTGGTATTGCGGGTACCGCTGGTGCGACTCGGTGAGGACCTCGCTGATGTAGTACACCGGTCGATGTACCGGGCGCTCCTTTCCTTCCTCCGGCCGCTCGACGACCATGACAGCACTGACGACGCGCTCGGAAGCCGCGACATAGACCAGCATGGGTTCTTTGTCGGCGGGGGCGGCGAGTAGTGGTGCTGCGAGTAGCACCTTCTTGAGGTCGCGGAGTGCGTCGTCCGCCTCCTTGTCCCACTGGAAGGTGGGGTTCTTTCGCATCAGGCGGTATAGGGGCATCGCATTTTCGCCCAATCGAGGGATGAAGCGGCTGAGAGCCGCGACTCGCCCGGCCAGCTTCTGGACGTTGTGCAGGCACTCGGGTTTGCCGAGTCGAGCAATCGTGTCGATCTTGGTGGGGTTTTTCTCGATCCCGCGCTTGGAGACGACGTACCCCAGTAGCTGCCCTGCTGGTACACCGAAGGTGCATTTGCCTGGGTTTAGCTTTATCTTGTATTTCTGCAGGTTGGCGAATGTTTCCGCCAGGTCGGCGAGTAGCCTTGGCGAGCGGACTTTACCACCACGTCGTCGATGTAGACGTGGATGTTGCGGCCAATTTGGCTCGCAAGGCATTCCTGCATGCACCGCTGGTAAGTTGCCCCGGCGTTCTTGAGGCCGAAGGTCATGGCAGTGTAGCAGAAAGCTCCGAATGGCGTGATGAACACCGTCTTCTCCTCGTCCTCAACGGCCATCTTGATCTGGTTGTACCCACAGTAGGCGTCGAGGAAACACAGCGACTCCGAGCCCGCGGTGGAGTCGATTATTTGGTCGATCCACGGGAGGATGAATTGCTCCTTCGGGCAGGCGCTGTTTAAGTTTGTGTAGTCGATACACATCCTCCAGGTCCCATTTTTCTTCTCGACCAGGACTGGGTTTGCCAGCCACTTGGAGTATTTGATTGGTCGGATGAAGCCTGCAGCGAGTAGACGCTGCACCTCCTCGGCGATAGCTCGGCGGCGCTCTTCATTGAAGGGCCGCAGCGACTGCTTGACGGGTCGCACTTTGGGGTCGGCGTTTAGTTTGTGCTCAGCGAGTTCCCTAGGGACACCAGGCATGTCAGAGGGCTTCCATGCGAAGATGTCCCTGTTCTCACGGAGGAACTCGATGAGCGTGCCTTCCTAGGCTGGGCTCATGCCCGTCCCGATCGTCACCGTCTGGCTGGAGTCGCCTGGGACCAGCTCGACGGTGCAGGTGTGCGTCGTTGCCTCGAAGGCTGAGGTGTTGGCGCCCTCCGAATTGGGCTTCCTGAGTATGGTGGGGTCGTCGTTGTTGACCCCAATCGCGTATTTGGCAAGCTCGTCGACGTGTTTGGTCTCTGCCGCAATGATGGCGTCGGCGAGTTCGGCTCCTTTGGCCTCGCACTCGGCGGCCATGTCGGGGTCGCCGTTGACGATGATGACGCCGCGCGGCCCGGGGAGCTTCATCGCGTTGTACGCGTAGTGGGGCGCTGCCATGAACTTGGCAAACGCCTGGCGCCCCAGGACGCAGTGGTAGGGGCTGTCAAAGGATACCAGCTCGAAGTCGATCCGCTTGGTGCGGAAGTTTGCTGGTGTGCCGAAGGTGACTGGCAGCGTGACCTTCCCGATCGGATACGCCTTCTGACCGGGGACGATGCCATGGAACGTGGTGTAGGTCGTTTCGACCATCGACTGCGGGAGCCGCAGTCGCCTGAAGGTGTCCAGGTACGGGATGTTGATGGAGCTGCCGCCGTCCATCAATGTCTTGGGGAGCCAGTAGTCTCCTACCTTTGGCTTGACCACCAGGGCGACTCGGCCCGGATACTCGATGCGTGGCGAGTGGTCCTGCCGACTCCAGGTGATGGGCTGCTCCGATCAGTTGAGGAACTGGGGAACGTCCACCTGGGCCACCGCGTTGATAGCGACAGCGCGGGCGATGACCTTCTTCTCGCGCTTCGTGTTGAAGCCTATGAAGGTGTGGAGCGAGCCGGCCATACTGCCGAATTTTCCGCCGTTTCGCGGGTTGTTGTCGGGGTCCTCCCGCGCTCGGTGTGCCTTCTCAATCTCCTTGAGAGAGTGGCAGTCGGCGGTCGTGTGCGTGGCGGGCTTCCCTTCCCTGCTGTGAAACGCACAACGTTGGTTAAGGAGGGCCGCGGGGTCGAACCTTGGTTTCGCCTTGTAATTGCCGCCGTCGCGGCGTTGCCCTCCGTCGCGGCGGAAGCTTTTGGGCTCGCCCTGCGCGTGCCCAGCGTTGGCGACGAAGTCGACTCGCCCGTCACTGCGGCGCTTGCCCGTGAGGCGAGTGTTGCTGTAGCGTAGGTCAGACCGTCGTCCGTTGTAGTTGCCGCTCGTGCGGCGTTGGCCTCCCGACTCATCGTCGGTTTCCTGGTTTGGGTCTTCCTCCGCGTATCTCTTGGCGATCTCGAGGAGGTCCGGTATGTTGTCGAGTGTGCGGGAGTGTCGTTTGAGCTTTGCGACCAGGGGCTCGTAGCGGCATGAGGTCTTGAAGCAGTGGACTGCGGTGTCCGGGTGGATGCCGACCGCGTTGTACCATAGTTCTTGCCACCGCTGGACCCAGTTGCGGGTCGACTCGCGGGGTCCCTGGATGCATCGTTCCAGGTCCTCGATGGTGGTGGCGCGCGTGTAGGAGCACTCGAAGTGCCTGACGAAAGCATCTCGCATCTCTTCCCAGGAGTCGATGCTATCCTGGGGAAGGGTGTTGATCCACTGCCTGCATGTTCCCTCCATCATCAGGGGGAGGTAACGGGTGGCTAGAAGGTCGGTGTGGCCAGCGATCCCCATTGCCATGAGGTAGGTGTCCAGCCACACGGAGGGGTCGTACGAGGGGTCGTACTTATCTATTTCCTTCGGTGCTTTGAAGTTCGCAGGATATTTTTCGCCTCGGATCATCGGTCCGAAGCACCGGGGCCCGAGTCGGCTTAGCGACCCCATTGGTTCACCGTCGCGGCAATTGGTTAGGGTGTGTCACAGGTTGTCGGGCTGGCGTGCGCGCCAGCTTTGGTTGTTGATGATGTGGGTGCAGGCGTCGACGGGCTGACCGTTGGCGGCGACAAAGTTGGTCGCTGGCCTGGGGTCGTTGGTGGAGAGTGCCGCATTCGCGGGTCGGTGTTGGAGCTGCAGCGGTTCGGGTGGCGGGCAATTGAGGGTGTTTGCCGCCAATGGGCGGCCGCTTGAGGCCGCTCTGCTGCCCGAAGAACGCGAGTACACCCGACCCTGCGAGTCGGCGCCTGCGTTTTGCTGCTCGACCGCCTTCGCAAGCAGGGCCCTGACGTACTGGATCTGTAGGGCGCCGTCGCCGGTGGCCGTGATGTTGTCGGCCGCTGCTCGACCTGCCACAAGGTTGCCCATCGGGGTGGAGAATAGTGGTAGGCCGTTCGCGTCTCGCTCCCGTGAGGAGACCACTATCCGCGGCTGATCCCTGGGAGGTGTGCGGTTGGGTGGAGGTGGGGCGCCGTTCGCCATCGACCCTGTGGGGGCCGGGCGCTTCCTCCTGGCGGCGCGTTCTTGAAGATCGCGCGCTCGGCCACGCGGGCCGGGTCGTTCTCGTTGTCGAAGTTCAGGGCCCGCCCCTGGACGGTGGGGTTCAAGCGCGACCTGATTCGCTGTTGGTGGTAGCGCGACAGCTCCTGCGCCGTCACCTGCTCGAGGCAAAAAAATTCGCGCTCGGCTTGCTCCTTGCGGACTGCCTCCGCCAGCTTCAGGCAGAGTTCCTCGACCTCCGTTGCCGTGGCGTTGGGAGGGATCGGGGTGGAGAAGGGATCCTCCGGCGGATCGGTGCCGGTCGCCATGTAGGTCGCAGCGTGGCGACCGGTCCCGTCGCGGAGGTCGGCGGAGTTTTCTGACCCGGAGTCGAAGTTGAAGATCCCAAGGATGGAGGGATCCTCGAAATCTCCCACATTGGAGACCTGGGTGATGGAGCCTGCGGGCGAAGCCGCGGTGATGGATCCAGCGAGTGACGCCGGGGTCGCCGAGTCAGCGTCGTCGTTGAGGGCCGTGTCTTCCGTGGCCGTGGAGTTTTCGGCCATGTTGCTGTGGGCCGAGTTGTACTCGGAGGCGAGGCGATGGATCCTGCGGACATGGCTCTCGGAGAGCCGATCGCGTGGCGGCGACTCGCGTATGCGAGCCGAGTCCTCCGAGACGATGACGTCGGTGAGGCCGACGAAGAGGCTGATCGTGCCAACTGGCAAGATCATGCTATGTGTGACGGGTCGCGCCGCCGGGACGTAGCTGCTCGGCAAGATCTGGAGCATCTCGCCGATCGTTATCATGCGGCCGGTGGCAACCGACTCGTTGATGGGTAGATTGGATCTCACCGCAGAACACCGGCCAGACCGGCCAGGGCCCACGGTGGGCGCCACTATCGTGGGAATGACCACGGCAGATGCTGCAATTGACAGCGAGTAGTAGAACGAAGGGCAAGGGCGGCCAGCCATCTACGGTGCGAGATGAGGGCGGAGACACAAGGTTTTACCCAGGTTCGGCCCCCGGAGGGTAAATACCCACTCCTGCTAGATTGTATTATGATGGAGATACAATGGGGTGAGCTCGAGGCTAGGCAGCGAGTCGCTTGGGTGGATGATGGAACGTACGTTTACACGCCCCGTAGGGAGGTTTATATAGACTCACCTCCCCCTAGGGTTTACATATCTCAACCGAATCAGTTAAGGTTTCGGTACTCGTTTAACCTAATCCGACTGGGCCTATCTACTCTCCTAGGCCTTCAGCTTCCAGTCGCTTGAATCCACGCCAGGTCTTGATCCAGTCGCCGTCTTGCAGGCCCACTCGCCAGGTCGTGGGCCAGTCGGAAACGTCCTGCTGGGTATACCCCGGTAGGCACATCCCCATCAGATGGGAATACTTGGTGAAAATGGTTATGAAAACCTTAGAATGATGAGTCATTCTACTGAAATGTATTGACATATGTTTCCGAGCACCAAATGATTTGTATGATGAAAATGTTAAGGCATGAGCCTTAGCCCTTTATAAAACTGATGGTTGTCTGGATGCGATACCATGCCAACTTTACCGTGCAACCACAATACCCGAAATTGGGTAGGGCTTGACTGGAAATTTATATACCTTATTATGTGTTCCCTTGCGTCCAATGTCTGAGCTGAGGCTATAGTGTGAAGATTGTCCACCTGTGTAGTACCCAAGATGACAGTTGGTCATGGTTGGGAGGCCGAACTCATAGGAGAGGTGCCGCTAGAGCGTGTAATTGAAAGGTTAGGATTGATTATCCGCATACTGAGTATGGTGAATTCAGGATTGTTCCTAACGGATGTATCGAATGTTGTGGTGAAAGTATACAATCTCTGCAGAGTGTCAAACGATTCGAATAGCCGCGTCCGCGGTTATGGACAGTTGGAGTGTCCATACTGTTCCCCCGTCAGATGTTTTCAAAATGACTTGTGAAATGATTCATGACTTTGACTTGACCACAACAAAGTTGTGGCATGAAATTCAAGTTCCCACTTAGGTATTATAAAACTTTCAACTAGTTTTCTTTGCTTATGAACTTAGTAAAGGTAAATCTAGCTTTTTGCAAAACAACCCTAGAGCTAGTATATCCTATTCAAAACCACTTCACTTGTTAGTATTAGTTGCGAGTACTTAAAGAGTACTCATGGCTTTGTCCCTGGCTATTCCTGTGGCCAGACTATGAAGAGGAGTATCAGGAAGAAGGACAGCAGGAAGGTTACGACAACTAGGATCATCTCCCATCGTCAGCATTGCCTGTGACCCTGAAGATGGAGCTTCGCCTACGCTATCGTTACTATTACGTTATTCCGCTGCTTGAATTGTATTAAGAACTGGATCATGAGATCCTTATTTGTGTAAGACCTTATGTATGGTTTGTAATGGATGATGTACTGTGATATCCAATTTGTTATGGCTCGCAAAAATTGTAATCATGGGATTGCGATGTATGGCATAACAGGCATTTGTGATTAAAAATCCCGGTGTTGACATACACGAATCCAGAAGACGAGACGGAGAAGCGAACCAGGGCGGCCAAACCCCCCTAGGCGCGACCATGGGTGGGCCCATGCCTGGGCAAGGTTTGGCCCCCCTGGTCGCCTCCCGGCCTCACCTCTTCGCCTATAAGAATCCCCCGATGCAGAAAACCCTAAATCATCGATCATACTTCCAGAAAAACCTCTGTAGCGCCGCCGCCACCGAAAGGGAGATTCGAGGGACAGAAAGTCTCTATTCCGGCACCCTGCCAGGACGGGGAAGTGCCCACAGAGACATCTCCATCAATCTCCATCGCCATCTTCATCGTCGTTGCTGATTCCCATGATGAGGAGGGAGTAGTTCTTCCTCGAGGCTAAGGGCTCTACCGGTAGCTATGTGTTCATCTCTCTCTCTATGAATGATCATATTGTGGTCATGAGCTTTTTAATCAAGTAGATCTTCTCTGCTACTCAAGTGCTTTAATAGATCTCTGCTCTCTCCTTGTGTGTGAAAGTGACAGCGTGCACACCATTGTGGCACTTAAGTTTGAGTCTACATAAATACTCTTTGTGCTTTAATAGATCTATGCTTTTCTCCACGTGTGTTAAAGTGACAGCGTGCATACCGTGTGTGGCACCTTGACTAGATTGAATATTTGTTATGAGTTATATTTTTAGTTGGATGTCTCTATGAAATTGTGGTGTTTGTTGGAACCATCTAGCGCTCAAGGTGACAGGGTTATCTAGATTGGGGAAGGCGGACTTTGAGGAGTGCTTTTATAGCCCCACCGATGATTAGAGTGTCCAACCGGGGAGTAGTTAAGAGTAGTATCATAAAGAGAGGATATTTATATGAGTGAGTGTTCATTAGTGAAAGTATGATCCATAGGCCTTGTTTTTAAGCATTGAAACACCGTTTGCTACTAGATCTGTTGCATGTTTGCTTGTTGTAGTTTTTACCTCGCCGTCAAGCTCTTTTCTGGCACCGTTAGCACTTCTATTTCACTATCTCTTCGCCGAATTAGTGCACCTATACACCTGACAAGTGTATTGGGTGTGTTAGGGACACAAGAGACTTCTTGTATCTTGATTGCAGGGTTGCTTGAGAGGGAATACCTTTGATCACTTCCTTTCTGAGTTCGATAAACCTTGGGTGATCCACTTAAGGGAAACTTGCTACTGTTCTACAAACCTCTGCACTTGGAAGCCCAACAACTGTCTACAAGAATAGAAGTGCGTAGACATCAATCTACAGTAGGTAAAGAAAAGGAGGCTCATGCCAAGTTGCCTTACTGACTGATGAGAAACTAAAAAGGGTCATGGTTGAAGATGTGAAACTCCATCTTGCAACGAAATGGTCCCAACCAAAGCAGTATATAGCACCAAACAGTGAAACACCTTGTGAACATGCTTGAGCGATCAAGGCCAGAACATGTGCCATCAGACTATGAACGCTCTATTATCAAGTCACATAACGTGAATTTTCAGCAGTCGAGAAGTAGTAGTGCAAGTGGGAAAACAATTCCCCAGCTCGGAGAAAAGAAAAACCAATCGTGCCCCTCGCTCAACGTGTTTTATGATAAGGATCCGGAGATTGCACAACTAATCGCACAAACGGCTAGATATCTTGGTACGACTGGTTATCAATTCGTAGGTAAGAAAGACTTACCCATGGCTTAATTAGCATACAGATACGAGTACGGGAAGCCTCTCATCAGACCTAGGGAGGTTCCGCATCTACAAACACAAATGAGAAAATTGCATCAGTGGTACATGCAAGCCTCAAATGAAGGGAACATCATCCTCATATAGATAGGAGCATTAATTCTGTGGAAATGACGAGATACACATTGACTTTGAAGAATTATTTTAATTATTCAATCAAGCTGTCCTTGACAAATCTCTTGTCAGTTGCTATTGTTTGTAAGTGATTTATTTTTTTAATTAAGTCTCTAGCTCAACTTGTTCTTTGCATGTATAATTATTCTTACTATATTCTTTTGTATGCTATTATGCAGAATGAAAATTGTCGAATGCAAAAGAGGACAAATCTATGACCTTCGGT
Organism: Avena sativa; assembly: GCA_916181665.1. NCBI lineage: Eukaryota > Viridiplantae > Streptophyta > Magnoliopsida > Poales > Poaceae > Avena > Avena sativa. The sequence continues at coordinate 113,375,536 of OV702293.1, read as the reverse complement.
TCATTGACCCAAATACCGCTCATGAAGTTATGGTAAAAAAAAGGCCAAAGAAAGAGAGGATTACTTGCTAAGGTTTCTAAAGAAACAACAAATCAAAATGAAAATACTATTTCCTTACAACTTCAAGTGAGTGTTATTGTCTTGTACACATTCGATTTCTCTTACTCGATGTTAAGTGTAATTGATGAGTTATACGTGCGCTGCTTTCACTTCATTCTGCTAATCATTTAATTTGACAAAGGAATAGTACTTGTCATGGACTCGAAACGTAAAAACCCTGAGATATGGACGGACCTGGTTGAAATGTTCTAGAGATAATTTCAATCATTATCGTACTATATCGGCATCTTTTGTTCACTTCCTGATATTAAATAATTAATAACTTATTTACTTATTTTCTTTGCTGGGCAGAGTTTGTAAACAGTTTATCATGTCTGTTAGGGATAAAGGAAAACAGGAGCTGCAATTTTGAGATCTCAATGTAAGTAGTACTATAGCTAGGACCACACATCTCTTTTATTCTTGTTTCAATACCATTATCATATTTGATTTTTATTTTGATATAACTCTATTCTCGCAAAGTGTTTAAGGTAGGAAGACGAGAATAATTTATGTGAATACTACGTTTGCGAGTTTATTCGTGAGACGACCTGTAAGAAAGGTAGAATTTTATAACAACTTGTAATACGTCAATAATATTTACAATCTTATTTTAGTACTATCAATTGTGTTGAGTATCATTCATATATATTAATCTCCTTCTTTAAATTAGATCGAACGGATGTGGGACGGTCTCCTATCAAAGGATCGCGTACAAACAATTTAAAAGAAATTGGCGGAATTCTTAGTTAAGGAGGTCATATCTTCAACCGGGAAATACCATCAACAATTTATATTTAGAGTACAATATGGATCATAAAAGAAATCATATTGTATATGCATGAACGTGTACTATATGTAATATGTTCGACCAAGCACGAAGAAAGAGGTCACTTTGATTTCTATATTCATGACGATGTTGTGTAATTGTTTCATCATTGCTTTATATAGTAGCGTCGAGTTGAATGGAAAACACAAAATAAAAATGAAAACACTAAATGAAAAAGAATTGAATGAGAAACACAAAATGAAAATGAAAACACATAATGAAAAAAAAAACACAAAAGAAAGAGAAATAAAATGAAAAGAAAAACACAAAAACCTAAACCTTAAAATGCATCTCTTCTTCGGCAGCTGCTTGTCATAAAACGCTGTCGTGGCGGAACCTCTTTATTCTCAGTTGGTGTTATTATCAACTGAGACTAAATCCTCTCCATCCGAGTGCTCGAGCCTAACCACGTGAATACTCTTTAGTCTTAGTTCGCCACCTAACCAGGACTAAAAGTTAAGGCCTTTAGTCGCTGATTGTGCAACCGGTCCCGCGTGCTTGTGAAATCAGGACATAGACATGCGGGGCCAAATCCACAGCATCCTTGAACGTCGCCGCGGCGACCTGCTCGACCAGGATGACCCCCTAAGGCTGCCGCTGCCACACGTACGTCGAGCTAGCTCTCCACCGGCGCCGGCTCGCGCCGCACCCTCGTCAAAGAACCCACATCACGCCATTGTTCCAGCCCCTCGAGCCGCACATCGGTGACCATGGCGCGCGCTCAGCACGCGGCCATGCCCGCTGCACGGTGCGCCCTAGCTTTTTCGGCCTTCAGGCTCCAGCAGGCTGGCAAGCGAAACCTTGTTGCATCCTTCACCACACCACGCGAGGGTGGATCGGGGACATACGGGTTCAGACGGTTCCGCTCGGGCATGGGCCAACGTGGAGGAGTACATACATTGAGCTGCAACAGTACTATGATGGGAAGTATGGAAACTACCAATGGGCTGCACAAAATTCAATGAGATTTGTCAACAAAAACAATTCATGGAGTTTTTGGTTTTGCCTCTTGTATGCTGACAAGAAGTTTCCAAGTCCTGGAACACATGAACATCAAGCACCTGCGGAAGCTTCGGTTAGTCTTTGATTCAAACTCAGTGAGTATGTAATTTAGGATGATTATTTGGATCGAATAACCTTCTATCAAGATTCAGAGGGCCACTAAATCTTCTGTTTCAATAAGACGGATTATGTATTGGGTATTTGCACACATGTCTGTTCCGACGGAAGAAATGTCAATTGTTAGATAAGATCTCAACGTGACTGGGCCCAACGGCCCAGCACACCCCTAACTGCGCCCTGATCGGGGGCGTCCAACCTTATCTGGTTGGTGGGCCCCTGTCGCCAGCGCTATATAAAGAGGTGGGAAGCCGGCAGCACGACTCACGAGGTCAGACGTGCCCTAGCCGCCCCACCTACAAACCCTATCCGATCTAGGCTAAGCGCTGCGCCGACGGGAAGCTCCACCGCCGCCACACTCACCCCTTGCCACCCATGGCCAACGACGGAGGTTCTTACTCCGGCACCAGCTCGGGCATTCCCTCTGGCTCATGTCTGTCGAGCCAGGGAGCAGGTAGAGCTCATCTCGGTTCTCTTTCTCCCTCTCTCTCTCTCTCTGTTCTCGATCTACAAAGGTGATGTATAGTTCTACTGTTAGATCTAGACTAGATCCTTTGTAAAGGTGGTTTGAACATTGGTATCAGAGCAAGTTTTAGTTGCTAGATTTTTCAGTGCATTTGTAGAAAGTAAGAGTTCAAAAGAAATAGATCCAAAGTGCGCCTGCCCTATGGCCGCGCCGTTCCTCTCGATCTAGATGGGCATCCATTGTGGAGACATCTAGAAGAAGAACACACCCTTCGGGGCAAAGCAAAACCCTATATCTAAAACCCCAAAAGATCCCGAACGCAAGTTCTAACCCCATAGGTTCCCAAAGAAAAGTCAATCAAAACAAAAGGGTCCACTCCGGCCATCGTCGGGAAAGTTTCTGCCCCACACCTTGGCCACTTGACGACGGTGCACCCACCCTCGGGTGGATGCACACATCGGTAAGGAGCAAGGTGGGGGGCGCCGCCGTTTTTCATTATGGACCAAGTAACAAAAAAAGGGAGCGAAAAGGCTCCACCGCCGCCCCTCTTGACGGTGGTGCGCCCACCCTCGGGTGGACGCACCACCGGCAAGGAGGGCGGGGGGGGGCATGGCTCGAGCAGGGAGGCAGAGGGAGGGGCGCGACGCCGCAGCCGCCTCGCCTCGGCCAACCCGCGCGCCTGCGCCACCACACAGAGGGACAGAGGGAGGGGCGCGACATCGTAGCCGCCTCACCTCGCCCTCGTGCGGGGCCAGCGCCGCCGCAGCAGAGTGGAGAGGGAGGGGCGCGCGAAGGCGGCCGCCTCACCTCGGCCTCGGGCGGGCCACGCCGCTGCGCCACAGAGAGGGAACGTGGGGAGGGAGGGGCCGAAGCCGCCTCGCCCACTCCTCCACGCGCCGCCGCACGGCGGGCTGCAAGCAAGCTCGACGCGCCGCCGCCGCCGCAGCCGACGCGGGGCTGCCGCGGTTGAGCGCGGCGCCGCCACGAGGGCGCGGGGCGGACGCGGTGTACACGCGGGGCAGCCGCGCGTGGGACGCGGCGCCGCCACGGTGGGCACGCGGGGGCGGGTGAGGGGGAGAATGAAGATTAGGGTTGGGGGGGCGGCGGCCGGGGGGGTTTATAACCCCGAGACGCGCGCTGCGCCGTCTGATCTAGGGCGGCCGCGATGGAGGGCCAGGATTGCTTGGAGCAGGCGGCGCGGGGCTGGCGGGCTAGGTAGGCCGGCCCTTGGCTGGGCCAGGTGGGCCACTGGCGGGTGGCAGGCCCGTTGCTGGGCGGCGCGCGAGCGTCCGCTATGTGCCGCGCGGGTGCGGCGCGGGCGTTGGCGGGCAGGCCGGCTGGGCTGCTCCAGGCCGCGCAGGGAAGGCCCTGTAGGGCGGTTTTAACCTGTTTTTTTCTGTTTTTTTTTATCAGAGTTGTTTTAAATGTTTTGCTTAGAGATTTTTCAAGCAAATTTTGTATAGTTTCCTCTAGTCATCTTATTGCAAGTATAATTTGACTAGAGAATGAGTTAAAGGCAGAATTTTTTCTGTAAAGTTCAAAGTATTATAAAAGTCATCATTAAGTTTCCGCTGCAAATGTATGTTTTAAATTGCAATGATGCAACAAAGTTTTTTAAATTTTGTCATAAAGATGTAATAAAGTGATTAAAGATGATTATGTCTCATGTTATTAATTGACCAACGTTATTAATAAACATGACCATAATCTTTTCCATTGAGTATTAAAGGTGCATTTAACTTTATTTCTACCCAATGGTGATGTAATTTTAAATAGCACAAACAATTGCATGCATAATTTATACCAACGTTAAATTAATGCATACAGTTGTTTTCCTTGGTGATCTCACATCTTTTGTGGTTTTCAGGAGGTCTCAACCTCATGGCCTGTTTGAAGGACATCCCGCTGCTAAGGGGGGACAACTACTCTGAATGGAGGAAGAAAGTTGATTTGGCGTTCGTATGCGCCGAAGTGGGTTGGGTGGTTGAGACCAAGCAACCAGTCAAGCCCGCTGACCCAGTCAGGGGAGATGCTGAGGAAAGTGCTGAGTTTGAGAAAAGGAAGAGGGACCATGCTCCATTGGAGCTGGCCTACTCGATTGATAACATGAAATGGGTGAACGCCAACAAGAAGTGTTTGGCCTTCGTAAAGAATACAATTGAGAACGCCATAGTGGGCTCAACTGGAGAGTGTGCTACCGTGGGCGAATACCTCGCCAAGATAAAGAGCCAGTTTACTGGCTCTTCAAAGATGTATGCGACCCAACTGTTAAAGCAGCTGGTGACTGAAAAGTACACGGGGGGACCCCACGGAATAAGAGAGCACATCTTGAGGATGTCAAACATGGCAGCGAAGCTCAAGCCCATGGATGAGGACCTCGAGCTAAAGCCAGCACTCTTGGTGCACCTAGTGATGGCATCACTTCCACAGCCTTTCGAAAATTTTGTAATAAACTATAATATGTCCCCTGAAAAGTGGGATATAGAAAAGACCATTAGGATGTGCTCCCAAGAGGAGGAAAGGCTGAAGGCCCTTCACGGCGGTTCCCTGAACTTCATGAAGGACAATAGGAAGAGAGGCTTCACAAACGGCAACCATGGTGGCTCACCCTCCAAGCCACATGGCAAGGGTCCAATGCAGCACGAGTACCAGCATCACCAGTCCACCCCTGGGGAGAAAGACCAGTGACATCACTGTAAAAAGCCTGGCCACTACAAGAAGGACTGCCCAATTTGGCTGAAGTACATCATGGCCAAAAATGGTAAAGATATAGTTTCTTTTGTTAACGAATCTCTGTATGAAAAGTTTACTAGATCTACTTGGTGGATTGATTCTGGAGCAAATGTTCATGTTGCCAACTCTTTACAGGGGTTCCATTCGACAAGGATCACGCCAAAAAGAGAAAGACTCATTGAAGTGGCGAATGGAATAGAAGCAGAAGTGGAGGCCATTGGTGACGTCCCTCTGGAGCTGGCTGATGGCTCTTTCCTTTTGCTCAAAGATGTGCTTTTTGTTCCCTCGATACATAGAAATTTAATAAGTGTTTCATGTTTGGACAAAGATTCTTATGAATGTTATTTCAGAAATGGCAAGTGTGCCATTTGGTTGAAAGATATTTGTGTGGGTGTTGCTACCTTATATGATAAGTTATATTTATTATCCTTGCATGAGAAAGTATTTTCTGTGTGTGATGTGAATGAAAAGGTTCCTTTGTCGAACAAAGAACAAAAGAAAAGAAAGCGAACTCTTGACTCATCGAAACTATGGCACTGCAGACTAGGCCATATTTCGAGGGGAAGAATAGAAAGCCTCGTTAAAAATGACATTCTTCCTCCGTTAGAGTTCTCCGACATAGAACAATGCATAGATTGCATTAAAGGAAAGTATGTCAAACAAATTAAAAAGGGTGCAAACCGAAGCATAGCTACACTAGAAATAATCCACACGGATATTTGTGGACCGTTTCCGGTGAAAAGCGTGGATGGCTATGATTCATTCATAACATTCACGGATGATCACTCCCGGTATGGTTATATTTATCCAATTAAAGAAAGATCTGAAGAATTGGATAAATTTAAAAAATTTAAAGCTGAAGTAGAAAACCAGCATGATAAAAGAATTAAAATAGTTCGGTCCGATCGTGGGGGGGAGTACTACGGTCGGCATACTCCATATGGTCAAGTACCAGGACCTTTTGCAAGGTTCCTGCAAGAAAATGGAATAGTCGCCCAGTATTCTATGCCGGGCGAACCTCAGCAAAACGGAGTAGCTGAAAGGCACAACCGTACCCTTATGGATATGGTGCGCAGCATGATGAGCTATTTCACCCTCCCATTGGGATTGTGTATGGAGGCGCTTAAAACCGCCATTCACATTCTCAACAGAGTACCAAGTAAGTCGGTGCCCAAAACACCGTATGAATTATGGACAGGCAGAGTCCCCTCTCTGCACCACTTGAAGGTCTGGGGGAGCCCAGTTGAGGCAAAAGTTTTCAATCCAAACATTGCAAAGTTAGACCCCAAAACAGTATCTTGCCACTTCATTGGCTATCCAAATAAGTCAAAAGGCTATCGTTTCTACTGTCCTGACAGATACACAAAGTTTGTAGAAACGAGACATGCAGTCTTCTTGGAGGACGAATTGATAAGGGGGAGCACGGTAGCTAGGAAAATTGATCTTGAGGAGAAGAGGGTGCATGAACCTAATCCGATGACTCATGAGCCATTTTTCTCGCTACCTGTTGTGCCACCATCTACAACCCCTGAGGTTGTGGTGCCGGCACCTGTTGTGACTCCACACGTGACAACAATGGGCGAAAGTTCGGAACCTGTCCATCAGGAGCCACCTGAACCCACTGTTGAGCACGAAAGGGAGCCAGAACAGCCACCTACTGTAATGTGCCTGAACCCGAGGCAAGAAATGAGCAAGAGTCTGATGAACTCAGACGGTCTAAAAGAGAACGAAGACCAGCCATTTCCAAAGAAATTTATAAAGTCTACAATGTAGTTCATATGGAGGGCGATCCTACCTCATATGAAGAAGCCATGAGTAGCCCTCACTCAGCCAAGTGGGTGGAGGCAATGGAAGATGAAATGAAATCAATGAGTTCCAACAATGTTTGGGACTTAGAGGAAATTGCCAAAGGAGCCAAAATAGTAGGATGCAAATGGGTCTACAAAACAAAGTATGACTCCAATGGGAATGTAGAAAGGTACAAAGCTAGACTCGTGGCAAAAGGCTTTACGCAAAGAGAAGGCGTAGATTACAATGAGACTTTTTCTCCGGTCTCATGTAAGGACTCTTTCAGAATCATCATGGCACTAGTTGCACATTTTGATTTAGAGTTACATCAAATGGATGTCAAGACGGCATTTGTAAATGGAGATTTAGAAGAAAATATTTACATGAAACAACCTAAGGGTTTTTTAATGGAGGGGAAGGAACATATGGGATGCCGCCTAAAGAAATCCATTTATGGGTTAAAGCAAGCCTCTAGGCAGTGGTATTTAAAGTTTAACGATACCATTAAAAGATTTGGATTCAAAAAAAATGTTGAGGACAACTGCATTTATGCAAAGTTCAAAAGTGGGAAATATATTTTTCTAATTTTGTATGTGGATGACATTCTGCTTGCCAGCAGTGATGTTAGTCTACTACTAGAGACAAAGAAGTTCTTGTCATCTAACTTTGACATGAAAGACCTTGGTGAAGCCTCTTATGTTTTGGGCATAGAAATTCACCGAGACAGAAAGAATGGTGTGTTAGGACTGTCGCAGAAAGCGTATTGTGAAAAGATTTTAAAGAAATACAATATGCATTCGAGTAATTCAACACCTGCTCCCATAGTCAAGGGCGATAGTTTTGGGAAATCCCAATGTAAAGAACAAGGTTAAAAGTAAAGTCGAGATCTAGGGGGAGAATGTTAGATAAGATCTCAACGTGACTGGGCCCAACGGCCAGCACGCCCCTAACTGCGCCCTGATCGGGGGCGCTCAACCTTATCTGGTTGGTGGGCCCCTGTCGCCAGCGCTATATAAAGAGGTGGGGAGCCGGCAGCACGACTCACGAGGTCAGACGTGCCCTAGCCGCCCCACCTACAAACCCTATCCGATATAGGCTAAGCGCTGCGTCGACGGAAAGCTCCACCGCCGCCACACTCACCCCTTGCCACCCATGACCAACGACGGAGGTTCTAGCTCCGGCACCAGCTCGGGCATTCCCTCTGGTTCATGTCTGTCGAGCCAGGGAGCAGGTAGAGCTCATCTCGGTTCTCTTTCTCCCTCTCTCTCCCTCTGTTCTCGATCTACAAAGGTGATGTATAGTGCTACTGTTAGATCTAGACTAGATCCTTTGTAAAAGTGGTTTTAACATCAATTGCTAGAGTAGAAGTGAAGATATGTGAATGAGGAAAGGAGATCCTAGAAGAGATCAAGGTCAAGTGGAATCGCACATTTTCAGAAAAATTAAGGGCTGAGGTCTGGCAATTTTCACTTTTGGCGTAACGAGTCGCCCCTCTTCTGTTGCCCGTCTCGCTCCACCTTGCTCCGCGAGCGCACACCTTCGCGCCTTCCATCACCCTAGCGGCCACAAACGCGGATATTCCAGAGGCTGGCGGCCATGGAAATTTGTATGGCGTCAATTTTGGGGAGGCGTACACGGGTGATGGATTTGACGTACGAAGACCATTACGGTCAGCGATAGAAAGGCTAGATCGAGTCCAAGTCTGTTGAGGTTTTTCTTTCCAATCGGATCGGTCAGGCTGGGTAGCTATCGTGTGGGATGAATGGTTTATTTTAGATCGGCGGCATGAGAGCAGGCCATTTTATTTATGGATCGTGTTACAGCATCTCCACTCGATGGCTGAACCCGGACGAAAAATCGGACTATTTTTCGGCCAGACGAAACTAGTTTTCGGCCTGGGTACGTCCATTTTCCCACTCGCGTATCCAGATTGAGTCTTCAAATTCGGCTAAAATTCATTAAAGATGGACGAATTTCATTAATTTGGACAAATATAGGCGGATTACATCAAATTTAAACTAAACTACTGCATAATAAACTTAAAATAAAAGGCCCGCCGTGGCCTCCACCGGTGACTTCGCTGTTCTACAGGCCGAAGTTTCTGTAAAACGCCGTGTAGCCGGGGTCTGCGCGGTCGTCATCGTCGTCGTCGCTTGGTGGCTGGTTCTGACGGGATCTCCCCTGGTCTGGGTCGCCGATCCTCCAGGGCTGGTAAGACGGGCCTTCGTCCTCGTCGTCGTCTAGGACATAGAGTGGGACGTCCTGGTAGGAGAGCTCACGCCCGGCCAACGCCCGCCGCCGGGCGGCCTGCTCCTCGGCCTGCTGTTGCAGGCCAAGGATGCGCTGCCGTTCCGCCTTCTCTCGGTCCTTTCTGGACCATTCCAGGATGTCCGGCGAGGAGGGCACCACCGGTGCCGGCTGCAGCGCCGTGTCGCGGAGCGACTGCTCTAGCGCCATCCTCAAGGCGCAGTCTTCGGGCGCCGGCGAGTCTTCTGTCTTGGGGCGGCGGAGACGTAGGTGTCCGGTTGGCGACGCCGTCGTCCGCGGCTCGCCGACGACGATGCCGCGTGAGCGCACAGGCGACTCCGCCTCGCGCTTGACTGTCGTCGGCGTGCGCAGCGGCGCCGAGCCGGAGGAGTGGGATGCTGACGCGGAGGAGGACGAGGTCATGCTCGTCATCCTCCTCGGCATCCAGTTCGGCGGAGGGTGCCGGCCCGACCTGGCCGCCGGCGTCGGTGTGCGCGGAAAGCCGAGTCGCGGCGTGTTCCCGTGGTTGATGTGCTCCATCACCGCCGTGAGCGTCCAGCCTGGCGCGCTCCACCAACACCGGCGGCCATCCGAGTTGTTGCGCTTCGGTGGCGACTCGTTCGACGGCCCCTCGTGGCGGGCGAGCTCCTATTCGCGTCGGTCCATGAAGAACTGCTCCCAGTACAGGAGGTTGTCGGCGCTCTCAGCTTCGGAGGGGTCGTCCATGCCGCCGATGTACTCTTGCACATCGTACGGCAGCTCCTGCGGCGTCGACGCTAGCGGGATAGGGATGCCGTCGACGCTCAGCTTCCACCCCGGAGGCATCCGCGTGTCCGGCGGCACCATATAGCTGGCATCGTACAGCATGCGTGCCTCCCAGGCCTGGAGGGTGCGCCGGCCGAAGCCGTTCATCGTAGCGCCATCGCCGGGGTACTGTTCGACCATGGCTAGGAAGGGGAAACGGTGAGAGAGGGTTCTCCGGAGTTTGGGCTTGTGGGTGGGGGAGCTGTGAGAGAGTGCGAAGATCTCCGGCGAAGCGTACGGCTTATAAAGGCCGAGGTGGGCGGCGAGGGCGGGAGGGGTGTAGCGGCGAGGGAGGGAAAAGGTGAAACGGCAGGAAGTTAGTGCCCGCCAGTGCGTCGCGGGAGCCGAGGCGGCGACGGTGGGGCCGTAAATCGGCGACCCGTGGCCGACGCAACGGGTAGTTAATGTCCGGCGGTCGCCGCGTGGTTCCGAGGATGACGACGACTCGGCTTTCGTCGCTGACTCGGCGGGTCCACGCGCCAGTTCGGTTTTTTTTCCGCCGAATTCGCTGAGTCCGGCGTTCCCAGGGCGTACCCGCAAACCTGGATTCGGCCTGGGTAGTCCGGACCAAAATTGGCCCAAATCCGGCCGAAAACAGGTCCTTGGATACGCGACTAGACCAATTTTCGGCGTCCGGATCGGTCTTCTGGGTACGCGAGTAGAGATGCTCTTAGGTGGGACAAGGTTTATAACTGTTTTTTACGATCATGCCGGACGATATATCAGACCATCAAAACCATAAACCTTTTAATAGTACTAGCAAGATGCCTGCCGCGTCACTGTAGAAGAGCAAGATTCTTAATCTTATTATGGGTTCTAGTCCATAAACATAGTATAGTGTTTGAGAAGATATTTTGCATAGTTTGTATGAACATAAAATAAATATCTCAAACATATTTCAAACATGACAGTACAACTTGTTCCACCTGCATAGGACCCATTTGTCATGCGTAAGTACAACACGCTGTCATGGTTCCCTTGCCTACCATCCCCCTGAATTTGCCTACATGCATTGCCTTACATGCATGCAGTAGCCAACACATCCATCCCAAATTAATTGACTCAGTGTCTAAATACAGACTTAATTTTCTAGATACATGACTGATGGAATAAAAGTGAACTTCATGACAATAAACCTAGCTTACTTGTCATTTTTGCCAGATCATATAAAAACATCGGCACAACATTAGTAATATAGATATTTCCAAACTATGAATATCTTATTTTCTCTATGCTCCATTTCTCACACACGAGCTGTAGAAAGCTTCAATGGGTTCTAAAACTGCTTTTCTCGCCAATCATTTATTTACTACTCGTTTGCAAAGAAGCACAGCCCAGAGGGCCCCCTCTCCCGCAGACACAATAACTCAGCTGTTAGATATGGCCCAAGCCACCCGGCGCATTGCCGCGCAGACCACAGTTCAAGGGCGCAGAGACCATAGCCCCTAAACATAGCCGTCTCTCCCTCCCACGCCCGAGATGGGCGTTTTGATCCAAGGACAGAGGAGTTGTGTTGACTGCTGAGTCATGGGGCCTGCTGTTTGCCTCCCGGATTCGACTCAAGCGAGGGCGCAGCCGAGATAACACGTCCGTCCTCCTCCATGTCTTCTTTAGAGACTCCACCAGATCCAGTTTAGGCCTCCTCACGCGGCTGAGGAGCTCCGGCTCAGCCTCGTAGGCGTCTTGATGTGAATATGCACAGGCTGTACCCTACTCTCTTTCTCGGTCCAAATCCATCCATGCAGCCACATCGATGCTATTGCCTGTTGATATCAGAAGTTGTTGTGGATATTTGGAGGAAACTCGCGGACGTATATAAACATGTCAGAACCATTATAACGGAGTAAGGTGGTACTATTTTTTACATCAGCGGAGAAGAATCCATCGGTCAGTTTTCCGTGAGCCGCTTTAATGCACCAACTAGGCTATGGATCGAGGTGTTCTTCTGTTTTTTTAGGTAGAAATTTTGATCACCTACGGAAACAGAGGAACCATACAGAAACTTGCCGATAGCATTGGTGGAAGAATTGGTGTCTAGTGGGAGGACAAAAGGGTTTAAAAAAGTGTTGGACTGGAAGTAACACTTTGTCTTTTATTATTAGCTATAGAAAAGATAAGAGCATGTACATTGCAGGCGCGAGAAAGAAGCACCAACTAAAAATGCCCCCGCATCATCCTCCCTGGCGACATGCGGAAACCCTAGCCGGCGCCGCTAGGCAGCCTCCCACTTCCCTCCTCTGTGTCGTCATCACTAGAGGGGCTGCCGGTAAATCCTTCTATGCCTCGGGGATGGAGCCGGCAGGTGTATTTCTCTCCTTCCCGCATGAGGGAGCTCTGCAGGCGGGCGTGATGGGTCGGGTTGCTGGCAGTGTGTTGCGACCAGTAGGGTCCGACGGCGCTGTAGCAGGAGGTGGAGCGCCGGCTTGGGTGTGTGTTGCAGCTTGCGCTGAAGGGCAGGATCGATCTGATCCCGATCTTGGACCAGCCAGGGCCGGGAGTCGTGGTTGCTCGCATGTGGCTGCCGCAGGCAGTGCTTACTCGCATGGTGGGCCATGAGTGTGGTGGTCAGCTTCTCTGTGGCTCTTGCGAGTGGTAGGGAGGATGCTTGGTCAATGGCCCGAGGAATAATGTCGTTGGAGTTTAGCTCCTACATGGAAGTAAGGAGCCACGATCAGGCTCCGAAGGAAAGGAAGCCAGGGCAGTGACCCTAGAGTGGCGGGAGGGGACGGCAGAGCAGTCACTAGTGGAAAAAGGGCTATCCGTTCGCGACCCCTCAGAGCATTTGTCCCGGTTGCGCCACCAACCGGGACTAATGCTGGCACGCGTCCCGGTTGGAGCGGGCACGGGGCCAGGGGGCATGCGTCTCGGTTGGAGCCACCAACCGGGACTAAAGGTTTGGCCACAACCACGTGGCGTGGCACGCACCTTTAGTCCCGGTTGCTGGCTCCAACCGGGACTAAAGACCCCCTGCCCTCTATAAATGCAACGCCCCAGCCCCCTCTGCCTCCACTCTGTTTTTTCGAATGGTGGAAGGTGTGAGGGGGTGTGCTAGTTTTTTCTCATGCATGCATTGAAGGTGTTTGTTGAAATGTTTGAGTGAATAATCCCGTTGAATTTCTCATAGAACAAAAATATAGAAGGTGCCCGAGACGCACTTGAGCTTTCTCCTCTTTATTTCCCTCGACCGAGGTTAGCAATCTTATCTTTTCTAGGTCATTGATACAATTCATGTGTCGGTGTGAATTGGTTATTTCACTATTTATGATGTCCTGTTTTTTGATAAACTTACTTATATGATGCAGATGAACGGTCGGGAATGGATGTACGGTGACCGGCGCGTAGCCGGGTATATCAAAGGCGTGGATAAATTTATCGATGTGGCTACGGCAAACAAAGAGAATGGATTTATACGTTTTCCATGTGTTCAATGTCGGAACAACAAGGAGTACTCTTCCCCGAAAATCATTGGCGGCCACCTGATTATGAAAGGTTTCATGCCCAACTATAATTGCTGGACCAAGCACGGGGAAAGAGGGGTTATGATGGAAGATGGTGAAGAAGAAGATGATGATAACAACTATCATCATATGTTTCCTAAATACAGTGATACTGCAATGGAAGACAATGGAGAGGAAAGAGGTGAAGAACGGGCATCAGATGAGCCGGCTGATGAACTTGGTAGGGTCATTTCTGATGCAAAGCGAGACTGCGAAACAGAAAATGAGAAGTTGAAGTTAGAGGGCATGTTAGAAGATCACAAGAAATTGTTGTACCCAAATTGTGAAGATGGCAGCACAAAGCTCGGTACCACACTGGAATTGTTGCGATGGAAGGCAGAGTGTGGTCTAACTGACTCCTCATTTGAAAAGATGCTGAAAATAATGAAGCCGAAGTTTCCAAAACATAACGAACTTCCCGAGAGTACCTACGAAGCAAAGAAGACTCTCTGTCCTCTGGGATTAGATGTGCAAAAGATACATGCATGCATTAATGACTGCATCCTCTACCGCGGTAAGGAGTATGAGAATTTAGATAAATGCCCGGTATGCAACGCGTTGCGGTATAAGATCAGACGAGATGACCCTGGTGATGTTGAGGGAGAGCCCCTCCGGAAGAGGGTTCCTGCTAAGGTTATGTGGTATGCTCCTATAATACCAAGGTTGAAACGCATGTTCAGAAACAAAGAGCATGCCAGGTTGTTGCGATGGCACAAAGAAGACCGTAAGAAAGACGGGAAGTTGAGACACCCTGCTGATGGGTCACAGTGGAGAAAAATCGAGAGAGACTTCCCAGACTTTGCAGGTGACGCAAAGAACTTATGGTTTGGTCTAAGTACGGATGGCATGAATCCTTTTGGGGAGCAGAGCTGCAGTCACAGCACCTGGCCCGTGACTCTATGTATCTACAACCCGCCTCCTTGGTTGTGCATGAAGCATAAGTTCATTATGATGCCAGTGCTCATCCAAGGCCCGAAGCAACCGGGCAACGACATTGATGTGTACCTTAGGCCATTAGTTGAAGAACTCTTACAGTTGTGGGGCAAACCAGGTGTACGTGCGTGGTATGAGAACAAACAGGAGCCATTTGATCTACGAGGGTTGTTATTCGTAACCATCAATGATTGGCCTGCTCTTAGTAACCTTTCAGGACAGACAAACAAGTGATATAAGGCATGCACCCACTGTTTAGATAAGACCGAAGGTACATATTTGCATAAATGCAAGAAGGTTGTGTACCTGGCGAATCGACGATTTCTTCCGACCAATCATCCCGTAAGAAAGAAAGGCAAGCATTTCAAAGGTGAGGCAGATCACCGGAAGAAGCCTGAACTCCCTGCTGGTGATGATGTATTTGGTATGGTCAAGGACATAGAAGTAATCTTTGGAAAGGGTCCCGGCGGTCAATCAGTTCCGAACGACGTCGCTACAGGACACGCACCCATGTGGAAGAAGAAATCTATATTTTGGGAGCTGCCATATTGGAAAGTCCTGCGTGTCCGCTCTTCAATCGACGTGATGCACGTGACGAAGAATCTCTGCGTGAACCTGCTAGGATTCCTAGGCGTGTATGGGAACACAAAAGATACACCTGAAGCACGGGAGGACCAACAAATTATGAAAGACCCAAAGAACATGCATACACGTAACAAGACGGATAAAGGGCGTCACTTAAGTCGTGCCAGCTATGCTCTTACCAAAGCAGAGAAGGAAATCTTTTTTGAAGTCCTTTACAGTATCAAGGTGCCGTCGGGCTTCTCATCTAATATAAAGGGGATAATAAATATGGCAGAGAAAAAGTTCCAACACCTGAAGTCTCATGACTGTCACGTGATTATGATGCAGTTGCTTCCGATTGCATTCAGGGGGCTTCTACCGGAAAATGTTCGAGTACCCATTGTGAAGCTGTGTGCATTCCTCAATGCAATATCTCAGAAGGTAATCAATCCAGATATTCTGCCAAGGTTACAGAAGGATGTGGTACAATGCCTTGTTAGTTTTGAATTGGTGTTCCCACCATCCTTCTTCAATATTATGACGCATCTCCTGGTTCATCTAGTGGAAGAGATTGCCATTCTCGGTCCGGTATTTCTGCACAATATGTTCCCCTTTGAGAGGTTCATGGGAGTCTTAAAGAAATATGTTCATAACCGTGCTAGACCAGAAGGAAGCATCTCCAAGGGATATGGAACAGACGAGGTCATTGAGTTTTGTGTTGACTTTATTCCTGACCTTAAGCCGATTGGTGTTTCTGACTCGCGGCATGAGGGAAGACTAAGTGGAAAAGGCACGCTGGGAAAGAAAGCAATGATATGTAGGGACGGGGATTCTTTCACTAAAGCACACTACACAGTTCTACATAATTCCACCTTGGCAGCTCCGTATATCGAGGAACACAAGAATATTGTACGCTCCAAAAACCCGGGGAAGCCTGAATCATGGATTACAGATGAACACATGAAGTATTTCGGTGGTTGTATGCGACACATCTCTTGAATGACACCACTGTTGGAGATCAGCTATACTTGTTGGCCGCGTCACCATCTTCTACTGTATTGAATTTCCAAGGGTACGAAATAAATGGGAATACATTCTACACGATCGCCCAAGATAAAAAGAGCACCAACCAAAATAGTGGTGTCCGCTTTGATGCAATAGACGAGAATGGACAAAAGGACACATATTATGGTTACATAGAGGAGATATGGGAACTAGACTATGGAGTCTCTTTTAAGGTCCCTTTGTTTCGTTGCAAATGGGTCAACCTGAATGGGGAAGGGGTAAAGATAGACCAGTTGTACGGAATGACAACAGTGGATCTCAACAATCTTGGTTATAGAGATGAACCATTCGTCCTAGCCAATGATGTGTCTCAGGTTTTCTATGTGAAGGACATGTCCTCCAGACCGAAAAAAAGAAAAAATATGCAAACGAATACATCATATGATGATCCAAAGCGTCACATAGTTCTTTCAGGGAAAAGAAACATCATGGGAATCGAGGACAAGACAGACATGTCAGAAGATTATAATAAGTTTGATGAAATTCCGCCCTTCACAGTGAAAACTGACCCAAGCATTCCGTTAAGTAAAGAATATGCTCCATGGTTACGTCTGAAGCGGTCATAAGGAATGACATATGCCAAGAAGTTCATGCTCATATTATGTAACTCTAGTTCATGTCTTTCGCGGTTTGTGGCTTGACCGAAGGATATCTTTCGCGGTTTGTGGCCTTTAGTCCCGGTTTTGTAGTCTCAGTTTTTAATATTAATAAATGTCTTGAGTGTTAGTCCCGTTTTGTGGCTGGACCGGGAGTGCCTCTATGACCAGTTTCTCGGAGATGCCGGAGGACTGGGCTCCGTCGGCATCTCCCTGAAACTGGCCGCAGTGGTTTCCCTGCTCTCGAAAACCATCTTGCAGCTTGTAACTTCACTAACTAGATCAATACGCCTCGGAGCTAACTAATTTCACATATTAGGGAGTGCCTCTATGACCAGTTTCTCGGAGATGCCGGAGGACTGGGCTCCGTCGGCATCTCCCTGAAACTGGCCGCAGTGGTGTCCCTGCTCTCGAAAACCATCTTGCAGCTTCTAACTTCACTAACTAGATCAATACGCCTCGGAGCTAACTAATTTCACATATTAGGGAGTGCCTCTATGACCAGTTTCTCGGAGATGCCGGAGGACTGGGCTCCGTCGGCATCTCCCTGAAACTGGCCGCAGTGGTGTCCCTGCTCTCGAAAACCATCTTGCAGCTTGTAACTTCACTAACTAGATCAATACGCCTCGGAGCTAACTAATTTCACATATTAGGGAGTGCCTCTATGACCAGTTTCTCGGAGATGCCGGAGGACTGGGCTCCGTCGGCATCTCCCTGAAACTGGCCGTAGTGGTGTCCCTGCTCTCTAAAACCATCTTGGAGATGCCTCAAACTGGCTGGAGGACTGGACTCACAAGGATGCCTATTTATAGTACAAGCAGCTCGGCATAATGTCGACACTCACGACATAATGTCGACACTCACGACATAATGTCGACACTCACCCCTATTATTAGTGCTGACTCATCTTTAGTCCCGGTTGGTGTCTCCAACCGGGACTAAAGGTTCATCTTTAGTCCCGCTTGGTGACACCATCCGAGACAAGGTACAAGCCGCACGACATAATGTCGACACTCACCCCTATTATTAGTGTTGCCTGGCCCACTCTGCCGCAATCCCTTCAGTCGCGGTTGGTTTCTCCAACCGGGACTAAAGATGAACCCTCTCTTTATATAGGCATTTCCCTCTATTTATTAGGTAACACTGAAGACATTTATTAATATTAAAAACCGGGACAAACCGGGACGAGCTAACACTCAGGACTAAAGCCGCCCCCTTTAGTCATAATCATGCCTAGTCCTATAGTACGCAGCTTCAGGGTCTTCATCGTCGTCGTCATCATCATCGTCATCGTCACCTGCCACTCCGGGGATCCTCAGCCCATCCATGGCATATACCAGGGGCCATTCCAGCCTCGGATTCACGGCGGGCGGGAGAGGGGTCTCCTGGAAGACGATGCCGCTACCGCCGGGACAGTATGGGGCCTGTGGCGGGTGGACTCGTAGGCACCGTAGGCGAGGATGGTCTCCCCCAGCGATGTAGCGCATCACTCCGATGATAGTACGGTTCGCCCACCATAGACGACGGCCGGCTTCGTTGTGGTTCACCGGTGGCGGGCCATCACCCTCGTACCTGGCGAGCTCCCTTTCCCGCCTATTAGCGAAGAAGGCATTCCAGGTGTCGTAGTTGTCGGGATCCCACTGGGGATCCATCCGCTGCTCCGGCGTGAGCTCGTGGTAGAAGTGGTTTGTGATGGCCGCCTGGCGTGCGGAACCTTGAGGGACAGGAGGGACAGGAACCCCTCCAGCGCTCAGCATCCAGCTGGCGGGCGGCCGGTAGCCCGGTGGACAAGGGTAGTTGGAGGCGCACAGCGCCTCGGTCTCCTCAAGGGTCAGAATGGCCCAGTAGGCGTTGTCCATTGTTCTAAGAGAGGAAGGTGTGGATGTGTGGATAGCCATGACACGATCACCCTAAATATAGAGGGAAAGGGCAGGAAAACTTGTCCTGAAGCTTTGGGAAATGGCGGGAAATATCTTTAGTCCCAGTTAGTGACTACATCCGGGACTAAAAGCTCTAGTAGAAAGGAAAGGGCGGGAAAACTTGGCGGGAAGAGGTGGGAAATGGCGGAAAATATTTTTAGTCCCAGTTTGTGACTACATCCGGGACTAAATGTAAATCCTTCGCGTGTTCGACCATAGTTAGAAATTCAGATAATTCAAAACTGGCATAATAAATTCAAAAAAAACCGAACAATGAAAATCCTTCGCGTGGTGTCATATTTTGTTACATAGTTGAAAGGAAAAATACCTGACTTGGTATATTGATCATGTTTCGAAAAAACCTTCACAAAATGACCTATCATGTTCGAGGTTTCATGGCTTTCGGTCAAATGACCGATGTTATGTGCTGAATCACGGCATAGTTTGTGATGTTGTGACCATATTATGCATGTGTGTGGATATTGGTATGGAGAACAATGTTGCAGGAGGAAGTTTTCATTTTTGTCGCACGGAAAAGCCCTTTTCCATTTTCCGAGCGCAAAAAATGGGTCATTTTGTGAAGTAACCACCAAAATGCCGTTTCAAAATGCTACCGTCCCATTTTCCTAAAATACTAGACCACCTTACATGGACTATCTCCCAACCGGTACATCTCAAACCTTTTCGTCCATCCCGGGTAAAAAGGACAAATGTCTGCCGAATCGGTAGGAAGTGGGTCCGATTTGTACTACAGGTACATGATCTATCGCCCGTGATTTTTTGAAAAAATCATTTTTAGACTCGCAATATGTGGTTTCTTCAGAGATCCAATGCAAGTTCTAACGATGCTCGTCCCCTATCTTCATACACACCGGTTCGACCATAGTTAGAAATTCAGATAATTCAAAACGGGCATAATAAATTCAAAAAAAAACCAAACAATGAAAATCCTTCGCGTGGTGTCATATTTTGTTACATAGTTGAAAGGAAAAATACCAGACTTGGTATATTGATCATGTTTCGAAAAAACCTTCACAAAATGACCTATCATGTTCGAGGTTTCATGGCTTTCGGTCCAAATGACCGATGTTATGTGCTGAATCACGGCATAGTTTGTGATGTTGTTCCCATATTATGCATGTGTGTGGACATTGGTATGGAGAACAATGTTGCAGGAGGAAGTATTCCTTTTTGTCGCACGGAAAAGCCCTTTTCCATTTTCCGAGCGCAAAAACGGGTCGTTTTGTGAAGTAACCACCAAAATGCCGTTTCAGAATGCTACCGTCCCATTTTCCTAAAATACTAGACACCTTACATGGACTATATCCCAACCGGTACATCTCAAACCTTTTCGTCCATCCCGGGTAAAAAGGACAAATGTCTGCCGAATCGGCAGGAAGTGGGTCCGATTTGTACTACAGGTACATGATCTATCGCCCGTGATTTTTTGAAAAAATGATTTTTAGACTCGCAATATGTAGTTTCTTCAGAGATCCAATGCAAGTTCTAACGATGCTCGTCCCCTATCTTCATGCACACCGGTTCGACCATAGTTAGAAATTCAGATAATTCAAAACGGGCATAATAAATTCAAAAAAAAACCGAACACTGAAAATCCTTCGCGTGGTGTCATATTTTGTTACATAGTTGAAAGGAAAAATACCAGACTTGGTATATTGATCATGTTTCGAAAAAACCTTCACAAAATGACCTATCATGTTCGAGGTTTCATGGCTTTCGGTCCAAATGACCGATGTTATGTGTTGAATCACGGCATAGTTTGTGATGTTGTGCCCATATTATGCATGTGTGTGGACATTGGTATGGTGAACAATGTTGCAGGATGAAGTTTTCCTTTTTGTCGCACGGAAAAGCCCTTTTCTATTTTCCGAGCGCAAAAAACGGGTCGTTTTCTGAAGTAACCACCAAAATGCCGTTTCAGAATGCTACCGTCCAATTTTATTAAAATACTAGACCATCTTATATGGACTATCTCCCAACCGGTACATCTCAAACCTTTTCGTCCATCCCGGGTAAAAAGGAAAACGTCTGCCGAATCGGTAGGAAGTCGGTCCGATTTGTACTACACGTACATGATCTATCGCCCGTGATTTTTTGAAAAAATCATTTTTAGACTCGCAATATGTGGTTTCTTCAGAGATCCAATGCAAGTTCTAAAGATGCTCGTCCCCTATCTTCATGCACACCGGTTCGACCATAGTTAGAAATTCAGATAATTCAAAACGGGCATAATAAATTCAAAAAAAAACCGAACACTGAAAATCCTTCGTGTGGTGTCATATTTTGTTACATAGTTGAAAGGAAAAATACCAGACTTGGTATATTGATCATGTTTCGAAAAAACCTTCACAAAATGACCTATCATGTTCGAGGTTTCATGGCTTTCGGTCCAAATGACCGATGTTATGTGTTGAATCACGGCATAGTTTGTGATGTTGTGCCCATATTATGCATGTGTGTGGACATTGGTATGGAGAACAATGTTGCAGGATGAAGTTTTCCTTTTTGTCGCACGGAAAAGCCCTTTTCTATTTTCCGAGGGCAAAAAACGGGTCGTTTTCTGAAGTAACCACCAAAATGCCGTTTCAGAATGCTATCGTCCCATTTTATTAAAATACTAGACCATCTTATATGAACTATCTCCCAACCGGTACATCTCAAACCTTTTCGTCCATCCCGGGTAAAAAGGACAAACGTCTGCCGAATCGGTAGGAAGTGGGTCCGATTTGTACTACACGTACATGATCTATCGCCCGTGATTTTTTGAAAAAATCATTTTTAGACTCGCAATATGTGGTTTCTTCAGAGATCCAATGCAAGTTCTAACGATGCTCGTCCCCTATCTTCATGCACACCGGTTCGACCATAGTTAGAAATTCAGATAATTCAAAACGGGCATAATAAATTCAAAAAAAACCGAACACTGAAAATCCTTCGCGTGGTGTCATATTTTGTTACATAGTTGAAAGGAAAAATACCAGACTTGGTATATTGATCATGTTTCGAAAAAACCTTCACAAAATGACCTATCATGTTCGAGGTTTCATGGCTTTCGGTCCAAATGACCGATGTTATGTGTTGAATCACGGCATAGTTTGTGATGTTGTGCCCATATTATGCATGTGTGTGGACATTGGTATGGAGAACAATGTTGCAGGATGAAGTTTTCCTTTTTGTCGCACGGAAAAGCCCTTTTCTATTTTCCATAGGCAAAAAACGGGTCGTTTTCTGAAGTAACCACCAAAATGCCGTTTCAGAATGCTACCGTCCCATTTTATTAAAATACTAGACCATCTTATATGGACTATCTCCCAACCGGTACATCTCAAACCTTTTCGTCCATCCCGGGTAAAAAGGACAAACGTCTGCCGAATCGGTAGGAAGTGGGTCCGATTTGTACTACACGTACATGATCTATCGCCCGTGATTTTTTGAAAAAATCATTTTTAGACTCGCAATATGTGGTTTCTTCAGAGATCCAATGCAAGTTCTAACGATGCTCGTCCCCTATCTTCATGCACACCGGTTCGACCATAGTTAGAAATTCAGATAATTCAAAACGGGCATAATAAATTCAAAAAAAAACCGAACAATGAAAATCCTTCGCGTGGTGTCATATTTTGTTACATAGTTGAAAGGAAAAATACCAGACTTGGTATATTGATCATGTTTCGAAAAAACCTTCACAAAATGACCTATCATGTTCGAGGTTTCATGGCTTTCGGTCCAAATGACCGATGTTATGTGCTGAATCATGGCATAGTTTGTGATGTTGTACCCATATTATGCATGTGTGTGGACATTGGTATGAAGAACAATGTTGCAGGAGGAAGTTTTCCTTTTTGTCGCACGAAAAAGCCCTTTTCCATTTTCCGAGCGCAAAAAACGGGTCGTTTTGTGAAGTAACCACCAAAATGCCGTTTCAGAATGCTACCGTCCCATTTTCCTAAAATACTAGACCACCTTACATGGACTATCTTCCAACCGGTACATCTCAAACCTTTTCGTCTATCCCGGGTAAAAAGGACAAACGTCTGCCGAATCGGTAGGAAGTGGGTCCGATTTGTACTACAGGTACACGATCTATCGCCCGTGATTTTTTGAAAAAATCATTTTTAGACTCGCAATATGTGGTTTCTTCAGAGATCCAATGCAAGTTCTAACGATGCTCGTCCCCTATCTTCATGCACACCGGTTCGACTATAGTTAGAAATTCAGATAATTCAAAACGGGCATAATAAATTCAAAAAAACCGAACAATGAAAATCCTTCGCGTGGTGTCATATTTTGTTACATAGTTGAAAGGAAAAATATCACACTTGGTATATTGATCATGTTTCGAAAAAACCTTCACAAAATGACCTATCATGTTCGAGGTTTCATGGCTTTCGGTCCAAATGACCGATGTTATGTGCTGAATCACGGCATAGTTTGTGATGTTGTTCCCATATTATGCATGTGTGTGGACATTGGTATGGAGAACAATGTTGCAGGAGGAAGTATTCCTTTTTGTCGCACGGAAAAGCCCTTTTCCATTTTCCGAGCGCAAAAAACGGGTCGTTTTGTGAAATAACCACCAAAATACCGTTTCAGAATGCTACCGTCCCATTTTCCTAAAATACTAAACACCTTACATGGACTATATCCCAACCGGTACATCTCAAACCTTTTCGTCCATCCCGGGTAAAAAGGACAAATGTCTGCAGAATCGGCAGGAAGTGGGTCCGATTTGTACTACAGGTACATGATCTATCGCCCGTGATTTTTTGAAAAAATCATTTTTAGACTCGCAATATGTGGTTTCTTCAGAGATCCAATGCAAGTTCTAACGATGCTCGTCCCCTATCTTCATGCACACCGGTTCGACCATAGTTAGAAATTCAGATAATTCAAAACGGGCATAATAAATTCAAAAAAAAACCGAACACTGAAAATCCTTCGCGTGGTGTCATATTTTGTTACATAGTTGAAAGGAAAAATACCAGACTTGGTATATTGATCATGTTTCGAAAAAACCTTCACAAAATGACCTATCATGTTCGAGGTTTCATGGCTTTCGGTCCAAATGACCGATGTTATATGCTGAATCACGGCATAGTTTGTGATGTTGTGCCCATATTATTCATGTGTGTGGACATTGGTATGGAGAACAATGTTGCAGAAGGAAGTTTTCCTTTTTGTCACACGGAAAAGCCCTTTTCCATTTTCCGAGCGCAAAAAACGGGTCGTTTTGTGCAGTAACCACCAAAATGCCGTTTCAAAATGCCACCGTCCCATTTTCCTAAAATACTAGACCACCTTACATGGACTATCTCCCAACCGGTACATCTCAAACCTTTTCGTCCATCCCTGGTAAAAAGGACAAATGTCTGCCGAATCGGTAGGAAGTGGGTCCGATTTGTACTACAGGTACATGATCTATCACCCGTGATTTTTTGAAAAAATCATTTTTAGACTCGCAATATGTGGTTTCTTCAGAGATCCAATGCAAGTTCTAACGATGCTCGTCCCCTATCTTCATGCACACCGGTTAAACCATAGTTAGAAATTCAGATAAATCAAAACGGGCATAATAAATTCAAAAAAAAACCGAACAATGAAAATCCTTCGCGTGGTGTCATATTTTGTTACATAGTTGAAAGGAAAAATACCAGACTTGGTATATTGATCATGTTTCGAAAAAACCTTCACAAAATGACCTATCATGTTTGAGGTTTCATGGCTTTCGGTCGAAATGACCGAAGTTATGTGTTGAATCACGGCATAGTTTGTGATGTTGTGCCCATATTATGCATGTGTGTGGATATTGGTATGGAGAACAATATTGCAGGATGAAGTTTTCCTTTTTGTCGCACGGAAAAGCCCTTTTCTATTTTCCGAGCGCAAAAAACGGGTCGTTTTCTGAAGTAACCACCAAAATGCCGTTTCAGAATGCTACCGTCCCATTTTCTTAAAATACTAGACCATCTTATATGGACTATCTCCCAACCGGTACATCTCAAACCTTTTCGTCCATCCCGGGTAAAAAGGACAAACGTCTGCCGAATCGGTAGGAAGTGGGTCCGATTTGTACTACAGGTACATGATCTATCGCCCGTGATTTTTTGAAAAAATCATTTTTAGACTCGCAATATGTGGTTTCTTTAGAGATCCAATGCAAGTTCTAACGATGCTCGTCCCCTATCTTCATGCACACCGTTTCGACCATAGTTAGAAATTCAGATAATTCAAAACGGGCATAATAAATTCAAAAAAAACCGAACAATGAAAATCCTTCGCGTGGTGTCATATTTTGTTACATAGTTGAAAGGAAAAATACCAGACTTGGTATATTGATCATGTTTCGAAAAAACCTTCACAAAATGACCTATCATGTTCGAGGTTTCATGGCTTTCGGTCCAAATGACCGATGTTATGTGCTGAATCATGGCATAGTTTGTGATGTTGTGCCCATATTATGCATGTGTGTGGACATTGGTATGGAGAACAATGTTGCAGGAGGAAGTTTTCCTTTTTGTCGCACGGAAAAGCCCTTTTCCATTTTCCGAGCGCAAAAAACGGGTCGTTTTGTGAAGTAACCACCAAAATGCCGTTTCAGAATGCTACCGTCCCATTTTCCTAAAATACTAGACACCTTACATGGACTATATCCCAACCGGTACATCTCAAACCTTTTCGTCCATCCCGGGTAAAAAGGACAAATGTCTGCCGAATCGGCAGGAAGTGGGTCCGATTTGTACTACAGGTACATGATCTATCGCCCGTGATTTTTTGAAAAAATCATTTTTAGACTCGCAATATGTGGTTTCTTCAGAGATCCAATGCAAGTTCTAACGATGCTCGTCCCCTATCTTCATGCACACCGGTTCGACCATAGTTAGAAATTCAGATAATTCAAAACGGGCATAATAAATTCAAAAAATAACCGAACACTGAAAATCCTTCGCGTGGTGTCATATTTTGTTACATAGTTGAAAGGAAAAATACCATACTTGGTATATTGATCTTGTTTCGAAAAAACCTTCACAAAATGACCTATCATGTTCGAGGTTTCATGGCTTTCGGTCCAAATGACCGATATTATGTGCTGAATCACGGCATAGTTTGTGATGTTGTGACCATATTATTCATGTGTGTGGACATTGGTATGGAGAACAATGTTGCAGGAGGAAGTTTTCCTTTTTGTCGCACGGAAAAGCCCTTTTCCATTTTCCGAGCGCAAAAAACGGGTCGTTTTGTGAAGTAACCACCAAAATACCGTTTCAGAATGCTACCATCCCATTTTCCTAAAATACTAGACACCTTACATGGACTATATCCCAACCGGTACATCTCAAACCTTTTCGTCCATCCCGGGTAAAAAGGACAAATGTCTGCCGAATCGGCAGGAAATGGGTCCGATTTGTACTACAGGTACATGATCTATCGCCCGTGATTTTTTGAAAAAATCATTTTTAGACTCGCAATATGTGGTTTCTTCAGAGATCCAATGCAAGTTCTAACGATGCTCGTCCCCTATCTTCATGTACACCGGTTCGACCATAGTTAGAAATTCAGATAATTCAAAACGGGCATAATAAATTCAAAAAAAAACCGAACACTGAAAATCCTTCGCGTGGTGTCATATTTTGTTACATAGTTGAAAGGAAAAATACCAGACTTGGTATATTGATCATGTTTCGAAAAAACCTTCACAAAATGACCTATCATGTTCGAGGTTTCATGGCTTTCGGTCCAAATGACCGATGTTATGTGCTGAATCACGGCATAGTTTGTGATGTTGTGCCCATATTATGCATGTGTGTGGACATTGGTATGGAGAACAATGTTGTAGGAGGAAGTTTTCCTTTTTGTCGCACGGAAAAGCCCTTTTCCATTTTCCGAGCGCAAAAAACGGGTCGTTTTGTGAAGTAACCACCAAAATGCCGTTTCAGAATGCTACCGTCCCATTTTCCTAAAATACTAGACCACCTTACATGGACTATCTTCCAACCGGTACATCTCAAACCTTTTCGTCCATCCCGGGTAAAAAAAACAAATGTCTGCCGAATCGGCAGGAAGTGGGACCGATTTGTACTACAGGTACATGATCTATCGCCCGTGATTTTTTGAAAAAATCATTTTTAGACTCGCAATATGTGGTTTCTTCAGAGATCCAATGCAAGTTCTAACGATGCTCGTCCCCTATCTTCATGCACACCGGTTCGACCATAGTTAGAAATTCAGATAATTCAAAACGGGCATAATAAATTCAAAAAATAACCGAACACTGAAAATCCTTCGCGTGGTGTCATATTTTGTTACATAGTTGAAAGGAAAAATACCAGACTTGGTATATTGATCATGTTTCGAAAAAACCTTCACAAAATGACCTATCATGTTCGAGGTTTCATGGCTTTCGGTCCAAATGACCGATGTTATGTGCTGAATCATGTCATAGTTTGTGATGTTGTGCCCATATTATGCATGTGTGTGGACATTGGTATGGAGAACAATGTTGCAGGAGGAAGTTTTCCTTTTTGTCGCACGGAAAAGCCCTTTTCCATTTTCCGAGCGCAAAAAACGGGTCGTTTTGTGAAGTAACCACCAAAATGCCGTTTCAGAATGCTACCGTCCCATTTTCCTAAAATACTAGACACCTTACATGGACTATATCCCAACCGGTACATCTCAAACCTTTTCGTCCATCCCGGGTAAAAAGGACAAATGTCTGCCGAATCGGCAGGAAGTGGGTCCGATTTGTACTACAGGTACATGATCTATCGCCCGTGATTTTTTGAAAAAATCATTTTTAGACTCGCAATATGTGGTTTCTTCAGAGATCCAATGCAAGTTCTAACGATGCTCGTCCCCTATCTTCATGCACACCGGTTCGACCATAGTTAGAAATTCAGATAATTCAAAACGGGCATAATAAATTCAAAAAATAACCGAACACTGAAAATCCTTCGCGTGGTGTCATATTTTGTTACATAGTTGAAAGGAAAAATACCATACTTGGTATATTGATCTTGTTTCGAAAAAACCTTCACAAAATGACCTATCATGTTCGAGGTTTCATGGCTTTCGGTCCAAATGACCGATATTATGTGCTGAATCACGGCATAGTTTGTGATGTTGTGACCATATTATGCATGTGTGTGGACATTGGTATGGAGAACAATGTTGCAGGAGGAAGTTTTCCTTTTTGTCGCACGGAAAAGCCCTTTTCCATTTTCCGAGTGCAAAAAACGGGTCGTTTTGTGAAGTAACCACCAAAATACCGTTTCAGAATGCTACCATCCCATTTTCCTAAAATACTAGACACCTTACATGGACTATATCCCAACCGGTACATCTCAAACCTTTTCGTCCATCCCGGGTAAAAAGGACAAATGTCTGCCGAATCGGCAGGAAGTGGGTCCGATTTGTACTACAGGTACATGATCTATCGCCCGTGATTTTTTGAAAAAATCATTTTTAGACTCGCAATATGTGGTTTCTTCAGAGATCCAATGCAAGTTCTAACGATGCTCGTCCCCTATCTTCATGCACACCGGTTCGACCATAGTTAGAAATTCAGATAAATCAAAACGGGCATAATAAATTCAAAAAAAACCGAACACTGAAAATCCTTCGCGTGGTGTCATATTTTGTTACATAGTTGAAAGGAAAAATACCAGACTTGGTATATTGATCATGTTTCGAAAAAACCTTCACAAAATGACCTATCATGTTCGAGGTTTCATGGCTTTCGGTCCAAATGACCGATGTTATGTGCTGAATCACGGCATAGTTTGTGATGTTGTGCCCATATTATGCATGTGTGTGGACATTGGTATGGAGAACAATGTTGTAGGAGGAAGTTTTCCTTTTTGTCGCACGGAAAAGCCCTTTTCCATTTTCCGAGCGCAAAAAACGGGTCGTTTTGTGAAGTAACCACCAAAATGCCGTTTCAGAATGCTACCGTCCCATTTTCCTAAAATACTAGACCACCTTACATGGACTATCTTCCAACCGGTACATCTCAAACCTTTTCGTCCATCCCGGGTAAAAAAAATAAATGTCTGCCGAATCGGAAGGAAGTGGGACCGATTTGTACTACAGGTACATGATCTATCGCCCGTGATTTTTTGAAAAAATCATTTTTAGACTCGCAATATGTGGTTTCTTCAGAGATACAATGCAAGTTCTAACGATGCTCGTCCCCTATCTTCATGCACACCGGTTCGACCATAGTTAGAAATTCAGATAATTCAAAACGGGCATAATAAATTCAAAAAATAACCGAACACTGAAAATCCTTCGCGTGGTGTCATATTTTGTTACATAGTTGAAAGGAAAAATACCAGACTTGGTATATTGATCATGTTTCGAAAAAACCTTCACAAAATGACCTATCATGTTCGAGGTTTCATGGCTTTCGGTCCAAATGACCGATGTTATGCGCTGAATCACGGCATAGTTTGTGATGTTGTGACCATATTATGCATGTGTGTGGACATTGGTATGGAGAACAATGTTGCAGGAGGAAGTTTTCCTTTTTGTCGCACGGAAAAGCCCTTTTCCATTTTCCGAGCGCAAAAAACGGGTCGTTTTGTGAAGTAACCACCAAAATGCCGTTTCAGAATGCTACTGTCCCATTTTCCTAAAATACTAGACACCTTACATGGACTATATCCCAACCGGTACATCTCAAACCTTTTCGTCCATCCCGGGTAAAAAGGACAAATGTCTGCCGAATCGGTAGGAAGTGGGTCCGATTTGTACTACAGGTACATGATCTATCGCCCGTGATTTTTTGAAAAAATCATTTTTAGACTCGCAATACGTGGTTTCTTCAGAGATCCAATGCAAGTTCTAACGATGCTCGTCCCCTATCTTCATGCACACCGGTTCGACCATAGTTAGAAATTCAGATAATTCAAAACGGGCATAATAAATTCAAAAAAAAACCAAACAATGAAAATCCTTCGCGTGGTGTCATATTTTGTTACATAGTTGAAAGGAAAAATACCAGACTTGGTATATTGATCATGTTTCGAAAAAACCTTCACAAAATGACCTATCATGTTCGAGGTTTCATGGCTTTCGGTCCAAATGACCGATGTTATGTGCTGAATCACGGCATAGTTTGTGATGTTGTGCCCATATTATGCATGTGTGTGGACATTGGTATGGAGAACAATATTGTAGGAGGAAGTTTTCCTTTTTGTCGCACGGAAAAGCCCTTTTCCATTTTCCGAGCGCAAAAAACGGGTCGTTTTGTGAAGTAACCACCAAAATGCCGTTTCAGAATGCTACCGTCCCATTTTCCTAAAATACTAGACCACCTTACATGGACTATCTTCCAACCGGTACATCTCAAACCTTTTCGTCCATCCCGGGTAAAAAAAAACAAATGTCTGCCGAATCGGCAGGAAGTGGGACCGATTTGTACTACAGGTACATGATCTATCGCCCGTGATTTTTTGAAAAAATCATTTTTAGACTCGCAATATGTGGTTTCTTCAGAGATCCAATGCAAGTTCTAACGATGCTCGTCCCCTATCTTCATGCACACCGGTTCGACCATAGTTAGAAATTCAGATAATTCAAAACGGGCATAATAAATTCAAAAAATAACCGAACACTGAAAATCCTTCGCGTGGTGTCATATTTTGTTACATAGTTGAAAGGAAAAATACCAGACTTGGTATATTGATCATGTTTCGAAAAAACCTTCACAAAATGACCTATCATGTTCGAGGTTTCATGGCTTTCGGTCCAAATGACCGATGTTATGTGCTGAATCACGGCATAGTTTGTGATGTTGTGACCATATTATGCATGTGTGTGGACATTGGTATGGAGAACAATGTTGCAGGAGGAAGTTTTCCTTTTTGTCGCACGGAAAAGCCCTTTTCCATTTTCCGAGCGCAAAAAACGGGTCGTTTTGTGAAGTAACCACCAAAATGCCGTTTCAGAATGCTACTGTCCCATTTTCCTAAAATACTAGACACCTTACATGGACTATATCCTAACCGGTACATCTCAAACCTTTTCGTCCATCCCGGGTAAAAAGGACAAATGTCTGCCGAATCGGCAGGAAGTGGGTCCGATTTGTACTACAGGTACATGATCTATCGCCCGTGATTTTTTGAAAAAATCATTTTTAGACTCGCAATATGTGGTTTCTTCAGAGATCCAATGCAAGTTCTAACGATGCTCGTCCCCTATCTTCATGCACACCGGTTCGACCAAAGTTAGAAATTCAGATAATTCAAAACGGGCATAATAAATTCAAAAAAAAAATCGAACAATGAAAATCCTTCGCGTGGTGTCATATTTTGTTACATAGTTGAAAGGAAAAATACCAGACTTGGTATATTGATCATATTTCGAAAAAACCTTCACAAAATGACCTATCATGTTCGAGGTTTCATGACTTTCGGTCCAAATGACCGATGTTATGTGCTGAATCATGGCATAGTTTGTGATGTTGTGCCCATGTTATGCATGTGTGTGGACATTGGTATGGAGAACAATGTTGCAGGAGGAAGTTTTCCTTTTTGTCGCACGGAAAAGCCCTTTTCCATTTTCCGAGCGCAAAAAACGGGTCGTTTTGTGAAGTAACCACCAAAATGCCGTTTCAGAATGCTACCGTCCCATTTTCCTAAAATACTAGACCACCTTACATGGACTATCTTCCAACCGGTACATCTCAAACCTTTTCGTCCATCCCGGGTAAAAAGGACAAACGTCTGCCGAATTGGTAGGAAGTGGGTCCGATTTGTACTACAGGTACATGATCTATCGCCCGTGATTTTTTGAAAAAATCATTTTTAGACTCGCAATATGTGGTTTCTTCAGAGATCCAATGCAAGTTCTAACGATGCTCATCCCCTATCTTCATGCACACCTGTTCGACCATAGTTAGAAATTCAGATAATTCAAAACGGGCATAATAAATTCAAAAAAAAACGAACAATGAAAATCCTTCGCGTGGTGTCATATTTTGTTACATAGTTGAAAGGAAAAATACTAGACTTGGTATATTCATCATGTTTCGAAAAAACCTTCACAAAATGACCTATCATGTTCGAGGTTTCATGGCTTTCGGTCCAAATGACCGATGTTATGTGCTGAATCACGGCATAGTTTGTGATGTTGTGCCCATATTATGCATGTGTGTGGACACTGGTATGGAGAACAATGTTGCAGGAGGAAGTTTTCCTTTTTGTCGCACGGAAAAGCCCTTTTCCATTTTCCGAGCGCAAAAAACGGGTCGTTTTGTGAAGTAACCACCAAAATGCCGTTTCAGAATGCTACCGTCCCATTTTCCTAAAATACTAGACCACCTTACATGGACTATCTTCCAACCGGTACATCTCAAACCTTTTCGTCCATCCCGGGTAAAAAAAAACAAATGTCTGCCGAATCGGCAGGAAGTGGGACCGATTTGTACTACAGGTACATGATCTATCGCCCGTGATTTTTTGAAAAAATCATTTTTAGACTCGCAATATGTGGTTTCTTCAGAGATCCAATGCAAGTTCTAACGATGCTCGTCCCCTATCTTCATGCACACCGGTTCGACCATAGTTAGAAATTCAGATAATTCAAAACGGGCATAATAAATTCAAAAAATAACCGAACACTGAAAATCCTTCGCGTGGTGTCATATTTTGTTACATAGTTGAAAGGAAAAATACCAGACTTGGTATATTGATCATGTTTCGAAAAAACCTTCACAAAATGACCTATCATGTTTGAGGTTTCATGGCTTTCGGTCCAAATGACCGATGTTATGCGCTGAATCACGGCATAGTTTGTGATGTTGTGACCATATTATGCATGTGTGTGGACATTGGTATGGAGAACAATGTTGCAGGAGGAAGTTTTCCTTTTTGTCGCACGGAAAAGCCCTTTTCCATTTTCCGAGCGCAAAAAACGGGTCGTTTTGTGAAGTAACCACCAAAATGCCGTTTCAGAATGCTACTGTCCCATTTTCCTAAAATACTAGACACCTTACATGGACTATATCCCAACCGGTACATCTCAAACCTTTTCGTCCATCCCGGGTAAAAAGGACAAATGTCTGCCGAATCGGCAGGAAGTGGGTCCGATTTGTACTACAGGTACATGATCTATCGCCCGTGATTTTTTGAAAAAATCATTTTTAGACTCGCAATATGTGATTTCTTCAGAGATCCAATGCAAGTTC
Source organism: Avena sativa (assembly GCA_916181665.1). Taxonomy (NCBI): domain Eukaryota; kingdom Viridiplantae; phylum Streptophyta; class Magnoliopsida; order Poales; family Poaceae; genus Avena; species Avena sativa. The sequence goes on along the minus strand of OV702293.1, from coordinate 113,342,671 downwards.
TAACGATGCTCGTCCCCTATCTTCATGCACACCGGTTCGACCAAAGTTAGAAATTCAGATAATTCAAAACGGGCATAATAAATTCAAAAAAAAAAATCGAACAATGAAAATCCTTCGCGTGGTGTCATATTTTGTTACATAGTTGAAAGGAAAAATACCAGACTTGGTATATTGATCATATTTCGAAAAAACCTTCACAAAATGACCTATCATGTTCGAGGTTTCATGACTTTCGGTCCAAATGACCGATGTTATGTGCTGAATCATGGCATAGTTTGTGATGTTGTGCCCATGTTATGCATGTGTGTGGACATTGGTATGGAGAACAATGTTGCAGGAGGAAGTTTTCCTTTTTGTCGCACGGAAAAGCCCTTTTCCATTTTCCGAGCGCAAAAAACGGGTCGTTTTGTGAAGTAACCACCAAAATGCCGTTTCAGAATGCTACCGTCCCATTTTCCTAAAATACTAGACCACCTTACATGGACTATCTTCCAACCGGTACATCTCAAACCTTTTCGTCCATCCCGGGTAAAAAGGACAAACGTCTGCCGAATTGGTAGGAAGTGGGTCCGATTTGTACTACAGGTACATGATCTATCGCCCGTGATTTTTTGAAAAAATCATTTTTAGACTCGCAATATGTGGTTTCTTCAGAGATCCAATGCAAGTTCTAACGATGCTCATCCCCTATCTTCATGCACACCTGTTCGACCATAGTTAGAAATTCAGATAATTCAAAACGGGCATAATAAATTCAAAAAAAAACGAACAATGAAAATCCTTCGCGTGGTGTCATATTTTGTTACATAGTTGAAAGGAAAAATACTAGACTTGGTATATTCATCATGTTTCGAAAAAACCTTCACAAAATGACCTATCATGTTCGAGGTTTCATGGCTTTCGGTCCAAATGACCGATGTTATGTGCTGAATCACGGCATAGTTTGTGATGTTGTGCCCATATTATGCATGTGTGTGGACACTGGTATGGAGAACAATGTTGCAGGAGGAAGTTTTCCTTTTTGTCGCACGGAAAAGCCCTTTTCCATTTTCCGAGCGCAAAAAACGGGTCGTTTTGTGAAGTAACCACCAAAATGCCGTTTCAGAATGCTACCGTCCCATTTTCCTAAAATACTAGACCACCTTACATGGACTATCTCCCAACCGGTACATCTCAAACCTTTTCGTCCATCCCGGGTAAAAAGGACAAATGTCTGCCGAATCGGTAGGAAGTGGGTCCGATTTGTACTACAGGTACATGATCTATCGCCCGTGATTTTTTGAAAAAATCATTTTTAGACTGGCAATATGTGGTTTCTTCAGAGATCCAATGCAAGTTCTAACGATGCTCGTCCCCTATCTTCATGCACACCGGTTCGAACATAGTTAGAAATTCAGATAATTCAAAACAGGCATAATAAATTAAAAAAAACCGAACAATGAAAATCCTTCGCGTGGTGTCATATTTTGTTACATAGTTGAAAGGAAAAATACCAGACTTGGTATATAGATCATGTTTCGAAAAAACCTTCACAAAATAACCTATCATGTTCGAGGTTTCATGGCTTTCGGTCCAAATGACCGATGTTATGCGCTGAATCATGGCATAGTTTGTGATGTTGTGCCCATATTATGCATGTGTGTGGACATTGGTATGGAGAACAATGTTGCAGGAGGAAGTTTTCCTTTTTGTCGCACGGAAAAGCCCTTTTCCATTTTCCGAGCGCAAAAAACGGGTCGTTTTGTGAAGTAACCACCAAAATGCCATTTCAGAATGCTACCGTCCCATTTTCCTAAAATATTAGACACCTTACATGGACTATATCCCAACCGGTACATCTCAAACCTTTTCGTCCATCCCAGGTAAAATGGACAAATGTCTGCCGAATCGGTAGGAAGTGGGTCCGATTTGTACTACAGGTACATGATCTATCGTCCGTGATTTTTTGAAAAAATCATTTTTAGACTCGCAATATGTGGTTTCTTCAGAGATCCAATGCAAGTTCTAACGATGCTCGTCCCCTATCTTCATGCACACCGGTTCGACCATAGTTAGAAATTCAGATAATTCAAAACGGGCATAATAAATTCAAAAAAAAATCGAACAATAAAAATCCTTCGCGTGGTGTCATATTTTGTTACATAGTTGAAAGGAAAAATACCAGACTTGGTATATTGATCATGTTTCAAAAAAACCTTCACAAAATGACCTATCATGTTCGAGGTTTCATGGCTTTCGGTCCAAATGACCGATGTTATGTGCTGAATCATGGCATAGTTTGTGATGTTGTGCCCATATTATGCATGTGTGTGGACATTGGTATGGAGAACAATGTTGCAGGAGGAAGTTTTCCTTTTTGTCGCACGGAAAATCCCTTTTCCATTTTCCGAGCGCAAAAAACGGGTCGTTTTGTGAAGTAACCACCAAAATGCCGTTTCAGAATGCTACCGTCCCATTTTCCTAAAATACTAGACCACCTTACATGGACTATATTCCAACCGGTACATCTCAAACCTTTTCGTCCATCCCGGGTAAAAAGGACAAACGTCTGCCGAATCGGTAGGAAGTGGGTCCGATTTGTACTACAGGTACATGATCTATCGCCCGTGATTTTTTGAAAAAATCATTTTTAGACTCGCAATATGTGGTTTCTTAGAGATCCAATGCAAGTTCTAACGATGCTCGTCCCCTATCTTCATGCACACCGGTTCGACCATAGTTAGAAATTCAGATAATTCAAAACGGGCATAATAAATTCAAAAAAACCGAACAATAAAAATCCTTCGCGTGGTGTCATATTTTGTTACATAGTTGAAAGGAAAAATACCAGACTTGGTATATTGATCATGTTTCGAAAAAACCTTCACAAAATAACCTATCATGTTCGAGGTTTCATGGCTTTCGGTCCAAATGACCGATGTTATGTGCTGAATCATGGCATAGTTTGTGATGTTGTGCCCATATTATGCATGTGTGTGGACATTGGTATGAAGAACAATGTTGCAGGAGGAAGTTTTCCTTTTTGTCGCACGGAAAAGCCCTTTTCCATTTTCCGAGCGCAAAAAACGGGTCGTTTTGTGAAGTAACCACCAAAATGCCGTTTCAGAATGCTACCGTCCCATTTTCCTAAAATACTAGACACCTTACATGGACTGTATCCCAACCGGTACATCTCAAACCTTTTCGTCCATCCCGGGTAAAAAGGACAAATGTCTGCCGAATCGGCAGGAAGTGGGTCCGATTTGTACTACAGGTACATGATCTATCGTCGTGATTTTTTGAAAAAATCATTTTTAGACTCACAATATGTGGTTTCTTCAGAGATCCAATGCAAGTTCTAACGATGCTCGTCCCCTATCTTCATGCACACTGGTTCGACCATAGTTAGAAATTCAGATAATTCAAAACGGGCATAATAAATTAAAAAAAAAACCGAATAATGAAAATCCTTCGTGTGGTTCATATTTTGTTACATAGTTGAAAGGAAAAATACCAGACTTGGTATATTGATCATGTTTCGAAAAAACCTTCACAAAATGACCTATCATGTTCAAGGTTTCATGGCTTTCGGTCCAAATGACCGATGTTATGTGCTTAATCACGGCATAGTTTGTGATGTTGTGCCCATATTATGCATGTGTGTGGACATTGGTATGGAGAACAATGTTGCAGGAGGAAGTTTTCCTTTTTGTCGCACGGAAAAGCCCTTTTCCATTTTCCGAGCGCAAAAAACGGGTCGTTTTGTGAAGTAACCACCAAAATGCCGTTTCAGAATGCTACCGTCCAATTTTCCTAAAATAGTAGACACCTTACGTGGACTATATCCCAACCGGTACATCTCAAACCTTTTCGTCCATCCCGGGTAAAAAGGACAAATGTCTGCCGAATCGGTTGGAAGTGGGTCCGATTTGTACTACAGGTACATGATCTATCGTCCGTGATTTTTTGAAAAAATCATTTTTAGACTCGCAATATGTGGTTTCTTCAGAGATCCAATGCAAGTTCTAACGATGCTCGTCCCCTATCTTCATGCACACCGGTTCGACCATAGTTAGAAATTCAGATAATTCAAAACGGGCATAATAAATTCAAAAAAAATTGAACAATGAAAATCCTTCGCGTGGTGTCATATTTTGTTACATAGTTGAAAGGAAAAATAGCAGACTTGGTATATTGATCATGTTTCGAAAAAACCTTCACAAAATAACCTATCATGTTCGAGGTTTCATGGCTTTCGGTCCAAATGACCGATGTTATGTGCTGAATCATGGCATAGTTTGTGATGTTGTGCCCATATTATGCATGTGTGTGGACATTGGTATGAAGAAGAATGTTGCAGGAGGAAGTTTTCCTTTTTGTCGCACGGAAAAGCCCTTTTCCATTTTCCGAGCGCAAAAAACGGGTCGTTTTGTGAAGTAACCACCAAAATGCCGTTTCAGAATGCTACCGTCCCATTTTCCTAAAATACTAGACACCTTACATGGACTGTATCCCAACCGGTACATCTCAAACCTTTTCGTCCATCCCGGGTAAAAAGGACAAATGTCTGCCGAATCGGCAGGAAGTGGGTCCGATTTGTACTACAGGTACATGATCTATCGTCGTGATTTTTTGAAAAAATCATTTTTAGACTCACAATATGTGGTTTCTTCAGAGATCCAATGCAAGTTCTAACGATGCTCGTCCCCTATCTTCATGCACACCGGTTCGACCATAGTTAGAAATTCAGATAATTCAAAACGGGCATAATAAATTAAAAAAAAAACCGAATAATGAAAATCCTTCGTGTGGTGTCATATTTTGTTACATAGTTGAAAGGAAAAATACCAGACTTGGTATATTGATCATGTTTCGAAAAAACCTTCACAAAATGACCTATCATGTTCAAGGTTTCATGGCTTTCGGTCCAAATGACCGATGTTATGTGCTTAATCACGGCATAGTTTGTGATGTTGTGCCCATATTATGCATGTGTGTGGACATTGGTATGGAGAACAATGTTGCAGGAGGAAGTTTTCCTTTTTGTCGCACGGAAAAGCCCTTTTCCATTTTCCGAGCGCAAAAAACGGGTCGTTTTGTGAAGTAACCACCAAAATGCCGTTTCATAATGCTACCGTCCAATTTTCCTAAAATACTAGACACCTTACGTGGACTATATCCCAACCGGTACATCTCAAACCTTTTCGTCCTTCCCGGGTAAAAAGGACAAATGTCTGCCGAATCGGTTGGAAGTGGGTCCGATTTGTACTACAGGTACATGATCTATCGTCCGTGATTTTTTGAAAAAATCATTTTTAGACTCGCAATATGTGGTTTCTTCAGAGATCCAATGCAAGTTCTAACGATGCTCGTCCCCTATCTTCATGCACACCGGTTCGACCATAGTTAGAAATTCAGATAATTCAAAACGGGCATAATAAATTCAAAAAAAATTGAACAATGAAAATCCTTCGCGTGGTGTCATATTTTGTTACATAGTTGAAAGGAAAAATACCAGACTTGGTATATTGATCATGTTTCGAAAAAACCTTCACAAAATGACCTATCATGTTGAGGTTTCATGGCTTTCGGTCCAAATGACCGATGTTATGTGCTGAATCATGGCATAGTTTGTGATGTTGTGCCCATATTATGCATGTGTGTGGACATTGGTATGGAGAACAATGTTGCAGGAGGAAGTTTTCCTTTTTGTCGCACGGAAAAGCCCTTTTCCATTTTCCGAGCGCAAAAAACGGGTCGTTTTGTGAAGTAACCACCAAAATGCCGTTTCAGAATGCTACCGTCCCATTTTCCTAAAATACTAGACCACCTTACATGGACTATCTTCCAACCGGTACATCTCAAACCTTTTCGTCCATCCCGGGTAAAAAGGACAAACGTCTGCCGAATCGGTAGGAAGTGGGTCCGATTTGTACTATAGGTACATGATCTATCGCCCGTGATTTTTTGAAAAAATCATTTTTAGACTCGCAATATGTGGTTTCTTCAGAGATCCAATGCAAGTTCTAAGGATGCTCGTCCCCTATCTTCATGCACACCGGTTCGACCATAGTTAGAAATTCAGATAATTCAAAACGGGCATAATAAATTCAAAAAAACCGACCAATGAAAATCCTTCGCATGGTGTCATATTTTGTTACATAGTTGAAAGAAAAAATACCAGACTTGGTATATTGATCATGTTTCGAAAAAACCTTCACAAAATAACCTATCATGTTCGAGGTTTCATGACTTTCGGTCCAAATGACCGATGTTATGTGCTGAATCATGGCATAGTTTGTGATGTTGTGCCCATATTATGCATGTGTGTGGACATTGGTATGGAGAACAATGTTGCAGGAGGAAGTTTTCCTTTTTGTCGCACGGAAAAGCCCTTTTCCATTTTCCGAGCGCAAAAAACGGGTCGTTTTGTGAAGTAACCACCAAAATGCCGTTTCAGAATGCTACCGTCCCATTTTCCTAAAATACTAGACCACCTTACATGGACTATCTTCCAACCGGTACATCTCAAACCTTTTCGTCCATCCCGGGTAAAAAGGACAAACGTCTGCCGAATCGGTAGGAAGTGGGTCCGATTTGTACTACAGGTACATGATCTATCGCCCGTGATTTTTTGAAAAAATCATTTTTAGACTCGCAATATGTGGTTTCTTCAGAGATCCAATGCAAGTTCTAACGATGCTCGTCCCCTATCTTCATGCACACCAGTTCGACCATAGTTAGAAATTCAGATAATTCAAAACGGGCATAATAAATTCAAAAAAACCGACCAATGAAAATCCTTCGCATGGTGTCATATTTTGTTACATAGTTGAAAGAAAAAATACCAGACTTGGTATATTGATCATGTTTCGAAAAAACCTTCACAAAATAACCTATCATGTTCGAGGTTTCATGGCTTTCGGTCCAAATGACCGATGTTATGTGCTGAATCATGGCATAGTTTGTGATGTTGTGCCCATATTATGCATGTGTGTGGACATTGGTATGGAGAACAATGTTGCAGGAGGAAGTTTTCCTTTTTGTCGCACGGAAAAGCCCTTTTCCATTTTCCGAGCGCAAAAAACGGGTCGTTTTGTGAAGTAACCACCAAAATGCCGTTTCAGAATGCTACCGTCCCATTTTCCTAAAATACTAGACACCTTACATGGACTATATCCCAACCGGTACATCTCAAACCTTTTCGTCCACCCCGGGTAAAAAGGACAAATGTCTGCCGAATCGGCAGGAAGTGGGTCCGATTTGTACTACAGGTACATAATCTATCGTCCGTGATTTTTTGAAAAAATCATTTTTAGACTCGCAATATGTGGTTTCTTCAGAGATCCAATGCAAGTTCTAACGATGCTCGTCCCCTATCTTCATGCACACCGATTCGACCATAGTTAGAAATTCAGATAATTCAAAACGGGCATAATAAATTCAAAAAAAACCGAACAATGAAAATCCATCGCGTGGTGTCATATTTTGTTACATAGTTGAAAGGAAAAATACCAGACTTGGTATATTGATCATGTTTCGAAAAAACCTTCACAAAATGACCTATCATGTTCGAGGTTTCATGGCTTTCGGTCCAAATGACCGATGTTATGTGCTAAATGACGACATAGTTTGTGATGTTGTGCCCATATTATGCATGTGTGTGGACATTGGTATGGAGAACAATGTTGCAGGAGGAAGTTTTCCTTTTTGTCGCACGGAAAAGCCCTTTTCCATTTTCCGAGCGCAAAAAACGGGTCGTTTTGTGAAGTAACCACCAAAATGCCGTTTCAGAATGCTACCGTCCCATTTTCCTAAAATACTAGACCACCTTATATGGACTATCTCCCAACCGGTACATCTCAAACCTTTTCGTCCATCCCGGGTAAAAAGGACAAATGTCTGCCGAATCGGTAGGAAGTGGGTCCGATTTGTACTACAGGTACATGATCTATCGCCCGTGATTTTTCAAAAAATCATTTTTAGACTCGCAATATGTGGTTCCTTCAGAGATCCAATGCAAGTTCTAACGATGCTCGTCCCCTATCTTCATGCATACCGGTTCGACCATAGTTAGAAATTTAGATAATTCAAAACGGGCATAATAAATTCAAAAAAAACCGAACAATGAAAATCCTTCGCGTGGTGTCATATTTTGTTACATAGTTGAAAGGAAAAATACCAGACTTGGTATATTGATCATGTTTCGAAAAAATCTTCACAAAATGACCTATCATGTTCGAGGTTTCATGGCTTTCGGTCCAAATGACCGATGTTATGTGCTGAATCACGGCATAGTTTGTGATGTTGTGCCCATATTATGCATGTGTGTGGACATTGGTATGGAGAACAATGTTGCAGGAGGAAGTTTTCCTTTTTTGTCGCACGGAAAAGCCCTTTTCCATTTTCGAGCGCAAAAAACGGGTCGTTTTGTGAAGTAACCACCAAAATGCCGTTTCAGAATGCTACCGTCCCATTTTCCTAAAATACTAGACCACCTTACATGGACTATCTCCCAACCGGTACATCTCAAACCTTTTCGTCCATCCCGGGTAAAAAGGACAAATGTCTGCCGAATCGATAGGAAGTGGGTCCGATTTGTACTACAGGTACATGATCTATCGCCCGTGATTTTTTTTAAAAATCATTTTTAGACTCGCAATATGTGGTTTCTTCAGAGATCCAATGCAAGTTCTAACGGTGCTCGACCCCTATCTTCATGCACACCGGTTCGACCATAGTTAGAAATTCAGATAATTCAAAACGGGCATAATAAATTCAAAAAAAACCGAACAATGAAAATCCTTCGCTTGGTGTCATATTTTGTTACATAGTTGAAAGGAAAAATACCAGACTTGGTATATTGATCATGTTTCGAAAAAACCTTCACAAAATGACCTATCATGTTCGATATTTCATGGCTTTCGGTCCAAATGACCGATGTTTTGAATTATTTATTCAAATCCAAACACTTTTTATGTTTAAAGTTTTTCTAAATTCCAAATTAATATTCAAAAATATAAGTTAATTCATTTTAAAAGGTTACATTAATTATTTTTTTAAAAAAGAAAATGGTTTTGGATTATTTATTCAAATCCATACACTTCTTATGTTTAAAGTTTTTCTAAATTCCAAATTGATATTAAAAAATATAAGTTAATTCATTTTTAATTGTAAATGGTTCATATTTTAAATGGTTACATTAATTATTTTTTAAAACAGAAAATGGTTTTGAATTATTTATTCAAATCCAAACACTTTTTATGTTTAAAGTTTTTCTAAATTCCAAATTAATATTCAAAAATATAAGTTAATTCATTTTAAAAGGTTACATTAATTATTTTTTAAAAAAAGAAAATGGTTTTGGATTATTTATTCAAATCCATACACTTCTTATGTTTAAAGTTTTTCTAAATTCCAAATTGATATTAAAAAAATATAAGTTAATTCATTTTTAATTGCAAATGGTTCATATTTTAAATGGTTACATTAATTATTTTTTAAAACAGAAAATGGTTTTGAATTATTTATTCAAATCCAAACACTTTTTATGTTTAAAGTTTTTCTAAATTCCAAATTAATATTCAAAAATATAAGTTAATTCATTTTAAAAGGTTACATTAATTATTTTTTAAAAATATAAAATGGTTTTGGATTATTTATTCAAATCCATACACTTCTTATGTTTAAGGTTTTTCTAAATTCCAAATTGATATTAAAAAAATATAAGTTAATTCATTTTTAATTGTAAATGGTTCATATTTTAAATGGTTACATTAATTATTTTTTAAAACAGAAAATGGTTTTGAATTATTTATTCAAATCCAAACACTCTTTATGTTTAAAGTTTTTCTAAATTCCAAATTAATATTCAAAAATATAAGTTAATTCATTTTAAAAGGTTACATTAATTATTTTTTAAAAATAGAAAATGGTTTTGGATTATTTATTCAAATCCATACAATTCTTAGGTTTAAACTTTTTCTAAATTCCAAATTGATATTAAAAAAATATAAGTTAATTCATTTTTAATTGCAAATGGTTCATATTTTAAATGGTTACATTAATTATTTTTTAAAACAGAAAATGGTTTTGAATTATTTATTCAAATCCAAACACTTTTTATGTTTAAAGTTTTTCTAAATTCCAAATTAATTATCATTTAAAAAACAATACAAATTTAAACCCCAAAATAAAAAATAAGGCGGGAACAGAGAGAAAATACCTGAAATTTTTTGAAAACAGGGGAATATGTCCCGGTTGGAACCACCAACCGGGACTAAAGACCCCCTGTGCGCCAACCCTTGGTGTGCTGAAAATATTGGAGTATACGTCCCGGTTGGTGGCTCCAACCGGGACGTATAACACTTTAGTCCCGGTTGGAGCCACCAACCGGGACGTATTCTCCTTCCCCTTCATAACGATGCGCCTCTTCCTCTTCTTCCTTTCTCCAATCTCTGCAACTCCGACACGCGCACATAGAGCACAGGGAGACGCCTCCGCCCCGCCGCCAGGCTGCCCACGCCGCCGCCTCACCGTCAGCTTCCCGTGGTCGTCAGTGCCGCCGCTTCGTCAAGCTTCCCGCGCCGCCGCCCCGCCGTCAGGCTGTCCAACGACCGTCGCCACCACCTCCAACGATCGTCGCCGCGCATCGTCACCGGCCGCCAGAAGGTACGGCCTGCCTCCGTCCTCCCCCTCTCCATCATGCCTCTGTCCTCCCCCTCCTCCTCCTCCCCCTGCCGCCATGGGCAGGCACCGACGGGCAAAGCCCGGGTGGGTGCGACAGCGGCGCGAGATGTGCGGCGGCGGCAGCGCGAGATGTGCGGCGGGGGCGACAGCGGCACGAGATGTGCGGCGGCGGCGACAGCGGCGCGAGATGTGCGGTGGCGGCTACTCCCGCCGGCGAGCCCAACGTGGCGTCTAGGTGGCATCCGCGTGGCCCTGGTCCCACCAGTCAGCCTCTAGGGCTAGCTCCTTCTCTGGTGACAGATGACCTTGTTTCCCCTTTGCTTGCGTGGCTGCTGAGGTGGCTTCGGGCCCCACCTGTCAGCCACTATGGCTAGTTGTTACTATGGTGCAAAAGGTTTAAACATTTGATTTAATAATTTCAAAATTTGAATAAAACTTGTAAATTCAATAACTTTTAATATGTAATTCAGAAAAATACAAATAATATACCAAAATGTTCAGAAAAATGAGAACTATCTATCTATGCTATAATCATGCATTGTTCAACAACTTAAATGACAAGTTTAATTAGAACACCCTAGTAACCCTAACAGGTGATTCCGGAGTTCCTTGAGTTAGGGTTTGCGCCCCTCGGAACCCCGATTAACTTGTCGAGCAAGCTTTAGGGTTACATTCCAATGCACATTAACTTGTCGTATCATCATCATTTCTTGAGCATTGCATCGATGCCATGTGTTGATTGTTTCCCTTTCTTTCTGGTGATTTGGTTCTTCTCGGTGGAATACGATATCGAGATCGAGATCGAGTCCAATATGGTATTTTCTTAGTATCTAGTGTTACCTATCTGCTGGATAGTTTCCCTTTTGTAGCCTTATACTCATGTTCCCCTCTCATATGCATCCGAGGTTTCTCCGAACTAGGTTTTACACCCCTCAGAACTCCGGAATATTGATTTTAGCAAGAGTTACCTATCTACTACACGGTTTCCTTTTTGTAGCTAGGTTTAGGGTTTAGGGTTTCTCTTCATTTTTATTATTGTGTATGTATATATTAGGGTTACACCTTAACTTTCTCCTTTAGCCGCTTTGACTTATTCGTTTTTCCACCTATGCAGAAAATATGGACCCACACATCAGAGACGAAGAAAAGGAAGAGTTGATCCAAGGTGTGATCCGTGGGGAAGATAATTTAGACGTATCAACGTTTCTGAACAACTCCGGTGAGGGTGATCCTCTTTTTACCGGAATAGACAACTTGTTTGAGGTTGAAGGTTTTGCCTTCCGCGAGGGAGAAGGCGATGCCTTGTGTAATCGAGAAGACGACCGCTCCGGCGAGGTGCATGTAATATAAATCAATTCATTAATTAATCATCTGCTATCTATATAGAAATAGTAACGACGATCTTTCTTCTTTTAGCCCTCCGGATCGAAGGAATCTACTGAAAAGAGCGGACGAGGCCCAACCAAAAAGTTGCAAGACCATGAGAGGTTCAGGATCAAAGATGTCGCTGAAGACGGGAAACCGACGGCTCCCGAAGTTGTCGCAACCAAATTTGTGGCACAATGCGGAGTAATCGTTAGGGACTTAATCCCGATCAGCATTACAAATTGGAATAGGCCTGCTAATGCCGATGAAGAGGGAACATGTTTATTTGTCCCTAACCACGCCAAAGATTTACTGTGGAAGAGGCTCATGGTTAATTTCAAACTACCGAAGATAGAGCTGGATCCAAACGCGGAGGATCCAGTTGAGGACGCCTTACAACATGGGAGAGCCATGGAGGCTAAGGTCAGGGAGTGGGCTTTGAAGAAGATGGCCCAGTGTTTCACCAACTGGAAGAAAAGATTGCACCTTGACTATGTCGTGAAAAAGAAGACTCCCAATTTCAAGAATATTCAGTTTGAGAAGATAAAACCATTCTGGGCTGAGTTTGTGGAATACAAGAAATCAGAAAAAGCTAAGAAAATGTCTGAAACGAATAAGCTGAATGCTGCTAACAAGAAGTATCACCATACTATGGGGCAAGGTGGCTACAGGGCTGGCATTCCTAAGTGGGAGAAACTTGAGAATGAACTGCGTGATAAAAAGATCACCCCAGAGACAGACGATTGGGTAGAACGTACAAGGAATTGGTTTTAGGGGCATGGGGGCACGTTGGACTCGAAAGGGAGGTGTATATATAACATACGACATAAAGAAGACCCCTTGCCAATCGAGAGGATCAGAAAAGCAGTAAAGGCTGTTAAAGATGGGGACTTCATTCCCGATAGAGAGAATGATGAGCTCACACTCGCCCTTGGAAATAAGGAACATGATGGACGAACACGAGGCACAAGAGGCTCCCAACCATGGAGGACTGGGTTTCCGAAGAGAGGAAGAAATATCCTGATAGAAGCCGTTAGAGGAGAAAGGACAGGGCGGAAGTTGAAGCAGATAATCAGAAAGAGCGAATGCGTTTAATTGAAGAATGATTAAAGCAACAAAAAGATGAAATTAACGCACTTAAAGAGCAAAGTACTACCGGCCCATCTCAGCAACACACTGCATTCGATGCTACCGGCCTATCGAATAATCGAAAAAGCAGTATGGCTTCCACCGAGGTCCCGGGTGATGACAATGGCGATGACGATGATGCACCGACGATGGCTCCTGTTGGCTACCCAGTGGATGATATCACAGAGATGACACACTGCGAGCTACATGTCAAAGTTGTGAACATATCAATGAAGGTGGCGGTCGGCTATGCCTTACCAATTGGACCCACACCAACTTACCACTGTCGTCCGGTTCCAGAGGGCTACGCTGTTGTCGGCGTGGATGAAATCATGCCCACCTTTGAGGTTTTGGATCTTCACTACCCTGCAGGTGAAGGGGATGTGACTGTGCTGGGAGACGCAAAAAACGTCACCATTCTATGGCCGAAGGATTGTATCGTGCTTCGAAATCACACGCCAAGGCCATCTTTGCCGCCGCCTCACCCGTCTCCAGCGAGGTCGTCGCCGCCGCGGCAGCCGTCTTCGTCGCCTCACCCGGCTCTGTCGCCTCACCAATCTCTGGTGCAGCCATCGCCGCGGGAGCCATCGCCGGCGCCTCAGGATAAAAAGCGTAAGCGTACCGCTACTGTGCGTCGTAAGCGATCGCCGAAACGTAAACAAGAGCCTCTTCCAAAAGTACCAAAGGTTCCTCCCAAGAGAGCTTATGACTGTACTGAAGAGGAGACTGCGGCGATCGTTGATGCGGAAACGACAGCGTTTTTCGCTAAGCTGAGGCGGCCGAAAGAGCCAGAGTTCCCCAGCACCAAAGAAGAAAAGGCCAAAGTGTTGAAAATGCTAAAGAATCTTCATCAACCCGAGCCAAAGCTGTCATCAGACTATGAGTGTTCTATTCTCAAGTCACATGCGGCACAAAAAGCTTCGAGGAGCAGTACTGATGCAAGCGGGAAATCTGTTGCCCAGCTCGGAGAACAAGCAAAACAGACTTGTGCCCCTCTCAAGGTGATTTCTCAAACCAATGTGGGGTCGAGCAAATATGGGGCCGAAGAGCAGTATGATCCAGAGGTAGTTGCACAATAGGAGAAGCTGCCGCTGCTCAAGGTATGAGTATTGCCCAGTACTTATCCCAGTTAGAGTTCTTCCCCGTGAGTGAAGTAGCATACAAATACCAGTACGACAAACCTCTCGTCAAACCTGAGGAGGTAAACAATCTTCCAACAAAAATGCGAAGATTGCATAACTGGTACTTGCATGCCACAATGGCCGGGGCTAACTGGATAGTGCTGAGGGTTACAAAAAAGCATCATGGGAAAGAAAAGGATGACATGATATCCATTGAATTTGATGAACTATTTCAATTATTCAATCAAGACGCCTTGGACAAATCGATCATCAGTGCCGATTGTCTGTAAGTACTAATTCTGTAATTAATTTAGTCTCCAGCTATATTATTTTGTTTATTGCATGTATATAATCATACTGTAATATGCAGAATGAAGATTCTCGAATGCAGTAGAGGACAAATCTATGACATTGTCTTCATTGACCCATATTGGGTTCATGAAGCTAATCTCAAAATAAGCCCCCAGGATACGGAGGATAATATAGTACACGTGTTAAGGTTTCAAGAAACCAAAAGGGAAATACTATTTCCTTACAACTTCGAGTGAGTATTATTGTCTTGTATACACTTTCTATTTCGCTTACTCGATGTTAAGTATATAATTGATTAGTTATGCATTCGCAGCTTCCACTATATTCTGTTAATCATTCAACTTGACAAAGGGCGTGTACTAGTCATGGACTCGAAACATAAACCCCTTGATACGTGGAAGGACATGCAGATACTTCTCCAGCGGTAATTCTAATCATTGCGACACTATATCAGCAACGTTCGTGAATTTTATGATATCAAGTACTTAATAACTTATTTTATTCGTTTTCTACGCCGGGCAGCGCTTGAAAACGGTTCACCAACAAGGCTAGGGGTGTTTGGAAAGAGGAGCCTACATTTCAACCACTAAATGTAAGCACCACTAGCTATATCCGCGCATCTCTTTGATTCTAGTTTTGATACAGTTATTATCATGCTTGATTATTATTTTGATTGAACTATGTTCTCGTAAAGTGCATGACGCAGGGACCAGGTAACAATCTATGTGGATACTATGTTTGCGAGTTCATCCGGCAGACGTGCGATGAGAAGGGCAGAAATTTAGAGCAACTCCACGTACGTAAACAATTTCTATAGCTTTTAATTTCAAACAAATTGTGTTTAGTTTCATTCATATAGGCTAACTCCTTTTTTAAATCAGATCGAACATCTACGGGACGGTCTTCTGCCAAAGGATCGCGTACGAGCAATTCAGGAGGAATTGGCGGGATTCTTGGATGCAGAAGTCCTAGACCCGAAAGGGGAATACTATTCTGCTGTGTATAGACAATAGGGATTGTAAAAATAGCAACTTTGAAGGAATTGGCCGGTAGCATCGAATAGCAACTTTTGTATGTAGTGCATGAACTCGATCCGTGTATTGAATGTAATATTGTCATGATGATCTTGTGTAATATAAGGTTCCTTCATTGATAAGTGCAAAACACTAAATAAACAATAAAACAACCCTAATGAATTCTCTGCCGCGGCACAAAAAGTGGCGAAAATGCTGCCGCGGCAACAAAATGTGCCAAAATGAATTCTCTGCCGCGGCAGAGAAATGGGCCAAATCTCTGCCGCGGCAGAAGGTTATTAGTCCCGGTTCGTGTTACGAACCGGGACTAATGCTCCACCCCCCCTCGCCCTCTGCCGCTGCCACGTGTGCGCCCTTTGGTCCCGGTTGGTGGGGCAACCGGGACTAAAGGTTAGAGCTTTAGTCCCGATTGCCCCGTCCCGGTTGGGCAACCGGGACTAAAGCCCCGTACCAACCGGGACCTATAGGGCTGTTTCCACCGGTGAGTCTTCATTGCGTGAGGTGTTGGGACGGTTGCGGTTTTCGGCAGAGCTTGGCGGTGGTCGACGGTGATAGTCACTGGATGTGCCTCTGGCGCACGCATGTGGGGTGGCGGCCTGCGTTGCTGCATAGAGCGGTGCGGCGGTTAGTTTTGGAGGTGGTGGTGTGGCTGCCCTTTTGGCTGGTGCCCTTGCCAGCATGGAGCTGGGTGGGGCTCTTGTCCCCGAGATGGTGTGGCTCCACGTGGTGTGGTTCTATGGGTGGCGGTTCATCGGGCTATCTGCCTCCTGTTATGGTGGTCCAATGGTGGTTGCGGTGCCGGCGGCGGCGTCGAGATGCAAGCGGGCTTGGCTAGTTCGCCTCGGTGGATAGGCTTCAACGGCCTTAGTATGGCGCAGACCGCGCAAAAGAATTTTAAAAAATCGAAAACATCTTATATTTTGGAATACATAAAGTATTAGCCCTACTCCCTCCGTCTTGAAAAGGATGTTAGAAATTTGTCTAGATACACATTAGGGACGCATGCGGATGACCGTGTAGTATTTGGTGCATGTAACACCCTCGAATCGGCCTTATGCAGATTTAGCGATTCCCGCCAAACCCGAGTAGATACGATTCAAATACGCCCACCAAGGACTTCCAGGAGGGTGGAAAATAAAGTGATACTATTATATGATAGTTCATGATAGAACCCACAAGTAACATAATATATATAACAATGACTTCATCGAGTCAATAATACATATATGCATTTCAAAGATCCAAATCACATTGAAACGATATAAAATCCGAGTACAGATAAGATACAAATTGTACTAAGAGTCTTGAAAGATAACCAATGGCGTCCACAACCCTGCCGAGACCAAGGCAGAAGGATAACCTTGCTAACGTCGTCAAACTCATACATGTCAATTCAAAGGGGCGCCGACAAAGGGAAAAGGAAAAAAGTGAACGGTCAGTAGTGAGGCCAATACGTGGCGAGTCTTAGAATCCGATGGCTCTCACCTACATGGGTATGGTGGGATTGATAGGCAGCTAGGCATGCACTAAAACAACCTATAAAAACTCAATACAACTGTCGGCTATTAGACAGATAAGATGGACCTATTCGGAACCAACCTGATACTAACACCAAAAATAACCCATCCTGGGATTTCCCCTCGAGAACAAATGAATAAGTCCTTCCAACAAAACTCACACGGTTGATAGTTTTAATAACTCATTCCATTGTAGTTTCCCAACTTACTAGTCATGCTAGATCCAAATCAACTTTATAGTACTACTTTGGCATAAGTTGTCTATGATAGAGAAACCGTGTTATAAGTCATCCATAACCGTGGACATGGATTTTCGAAAAGATTTACCCTTTAGGGGTACATAAATAGCAACACATACATGATTAACCTCGAGAAAAACCAAGTGAAAGAAAAGATGCATCACGTCAAAGCATTCTAAAAATTCAAAAATAATTTTGTGGACCACCCCACTAAGTTACCCGCAACAAAGTCGGTCGATATCCGAAACAGATGCAGGGTTTGTGGCGAAGACTAAAAACTACGGGGAACCCAAAAATGTGACTCGGCTTGTCTAGATAGGGTAAACGTGGCACAATCCTAAATAGTACAATAGTAAACTGCTCCTTAAACTACATTAGTAAATAAAGCAGTAAAGTATGGCATAAATACATGATAGTAATAAAGCTCCAAACTAATCGTGACCCTCCAAAATAAGATGTTAATCATGATCATACTAAGGGGTTTCATGGGCCCATATGTGGCTAGTGCGATAGTGAGGAACATGTTTCAAGTACTCGGGGTCAAAGGTGGACAAAAGTGGGCGGGATAAAAATGCAAATCTCAAGTAGTACGCATTAATGCCTGTATATTAAGTATATCTACTCCCAACATTTAATTATCAAGGTGTAATAAGGATCATGTTTATCTCCGTCATTAAGCATGTGAACAACCTCCCAACAACTGTGGAACTAGAACCAACACCTGAGAAAGCAACTATGACTCGCAAGATCAACTATCTACCAAACAACGGGTAATAGGAAGTGACCAAGGCAACATAAGATGCATGGAGTGATACCTTGATCCGGATTTACTAATGCAGTATAGTAGCTTTTTTCCTAGTGGACCTAGGTTTATTCGAACTTTGGAAAACAATGCTAAATGGAAAATAAATGAGGAACGTCTACAATACTTCTTTCTTTGTTTTACCTTACATTTACCGGATCTTTCTAGTTTATTTTTAATCATTGGTTGTTGCAATGGATAGAGATAGGTCAAGATTGAAGATTCACCTACGACGACACATCATATGGGATAAAGATATTAATACGCACATTCATGTGTAATGATTAACAAAGATAAAAATTATGGGCAACACATCCTAATATACTATAGCCCTACGAGCCACAGACATAGAGATAGTATTTTGATCCAACCGTTATACCAGGAAGCACCGGGCTAAAGCCTTAAAAAGTTATGTTGTTGTTACTCCCATATGGATCCCTAAACGAAGATCGTACTCCCCTTGCCGTTATTGGGTTTCCTATTAAATCGATGTTCACCACTCATCATACCTCGAGCCTTTATCAATCCGTGGGATCTTGGGTACCCACAAGTCCATATATCGAGACAAGAGCCACAGATACAAATCTCTATTCAATCAATACACAATACTCCCACAAATTAGATGCACATAATCCCTATGAGGTTTTACCCCAACCCGCAGCCCATCAGGACTACTCACTCATAACAATAAGATCAATGATAGAGAAAATTATGCAAAATACTTAGATTGAAATCAAATATTCTTCCAATGATCAGCAATTCATAAGGAGATCTCAAGTACAAGATGATGGCTATGGCTATGGAGAGGATGGAGGATGGAGAGGATGAACTATGCTGGTGGATATCCTTAGGTGGTGTTGTGATGCAATCTAAGAATGGATCCTCTTTACACAATGCTTGGAGTCTCAAAATATATAGGCTCCTTCACGAAAGTTGTAAGGTTGGACCTAACGAAGCCGTCACCACCTGGTACGAGCTGACCCTGCCTCTATCACAGGTCGTTAAGCCTCCAGAAGGTCTCCTTTCGACCCTAGGTAACATCTTGATTTTCATTAATTGCTCCTGATTTTAGCTTAAAGTGTGACTTCCTACACAACACAACTTAAAACAAAGGATTGCACGAGAGATTCTTGGTCATTTATTTGACTAAAAATGATGTTTAAATGTGGAGAAATATGGCTATTTTCATAGCCATCAACTTCCCCAAAGCTCAAACCTTGATCGTCCTCAAGCAAGAAAACAACAAAACCATAAAGAACACAACATTTAAATTGAAATAACGAGAAGATTAATTCACTTATGGTTGGTAGTCATATGCATCCAACACTTCTTCCATTTGAGAGGCTCGTCAAAGTTAGAGAGGTTCCAAGAATACTATACAAGCTTTGATAAATCAAAAAAATCAAAGTAGAGTTTGATATAAGTATAAACAACTAGAAGTATAACAATCATTCTAGTTCCTCTAGTTAACTCTCAGCTTTCCAGGGAACACTAGAATATTTCATAATAGAAAAATTAAGTAAGAGAGATCATGTCCTAAATAGCATAACAGTGAAGTGTGTTATTGACACCTACATCAATAAATCAAGACTATCAAAACACTAATGTTCCATTCATTGTCTTTCAATAAAATTGTTTGAGTAGTAACGGGACCATGCCAAAGATTGTTTTGTGTGAAACTTTTATTCTCAAAGGTAATTCTCAACAAGGATCATTGAGTGATCTTTTACCATTTGATTGCATAGCCTTCAAGAGTACCAATACTTTTGCCCATTACAGTAACAAGTGCTACCTGTGTGATAAACTCATATCCGAAATCAAGGGTTGTATCATTGACCGTTCGTAGGCTAGAAGAGTTGTTAGAATCCAAAGGTGTGAATAAAAAAATAAACTCTAAATAGTATCACATCTTGATCCAGAAGGTTTAGCTTTGCCGTGAATCACCATTACCACTAGACTTCATTTCAATCAAACAACTCCTTTCAAGAGTGCGATTAAGTCTATCAAAATATCTATGGGGTTAAGTATCTTTAAAGGTAAACTCTTAAGACAATCACTCATTAAACAATTCATAAATTGGAGACTTTTTCGTGTTGTACTTGGTTGGCAATATTATTTGCAAGGAAAGACTCGGTTAACTACAAGAACTAGAGCAAAAACTTCCACAAACACTTACTCATACAAATAAAAATCTTTACTCTAACTATTTTGAATTAGTCCTACTAGCAATACATCTTATCAAATAAACTAACTAGGATAAACATTTTAAACTTCTAAAGTACGAGACAAAGGACATACCTCTCACGATTTACTTCATAATTCTCTTCCTTATGGGGATGTGTTCCTTGTAAACTCAAATCACTCTCATAATAACATTGAAGTAAAGAGGAACTATGTAAATCCACTTTCACAAAAAAGGATAAAAGGAAAAATATTTTTGTATTTTTGAGGATGGGGATTAAACAATCAAAAAACTTGCGACCAAACAATATAAAAAATAAACCAAACAAACGTAAGAAAGGAAAACAAAAATAAAAAAGCAAAAGAAAAAGAAAAGTGTTGGAAAAAACCAACACAAGCGTTTCAAAGATCACACGATACGGAGCTGGAGTACAACCTTGTTATTACACAAATATAAATGCTTAGGGAAAACATCCCCAAGATCAGGATTTTGAAATCCGTTTTATTGCTCATTGTGGTGGCACGTAATCTCCCAAGTTCCATTGTCTACTACAATTGGTGAACTGTATTGAGAGGTTGGCAGTACCGTCTCAAAGGTTGATGGAGAGGTTGATCATGTTATGAATTATTCCTTCGATTGAGTAGATATCTTCATAGGTCATGTATTAATTTTGTGGCTGATATTCTTGTTCATGGACTTCTTGTTCTACTTCTTCATCTTCTCCTTTTTCATCCATGGGTAATTATTGTTGGGGTAGAATTTCTTCAACCTGGGCATCAAAACGCATACGTCCATCCTCGATGGAGAACAAACCATTAGGAAAAATAGATGTGATCAAGTGATCAGCTCCAGGTGTATCAATAAAGTATATACCATTTGATTGAAAAACTATCCCACAAGCTTTGAGAGTAACGAAAACGTGACAAAAAACACCTGCCAATTGTTGGATATTACCTAAGTCGATGTGAAGTGCTCGAACAAGAACGATGACAGCTCCTCCTTCGCATATGGGACCACGGGCTTGAAGATCTTAATGATTTGGATAAAACATGAGAAGGGCGCCCAAATTTTGTGTCAAGTTGCAGTTCCAAACAGCAGCTCTTGCGAGGATCATCATGTCCTCTTCATTAACTCTAGTAAACTGACCATGTGCCTGCAAGGTGTTAGCAATAACATAGAACAAATAACGAACAACAAAATAGTCAATTTGATTTCCCTTTGGTGTGTTTCCATGGATTCTCATAAGATTAAAAATACTCCAAGGATGTAGGATTAAAAAAAATCTAGTGGAGCATATGTTATTGGTGTTGCTAACAAAAACAAAACAATGAGCCCATTGGTCGAGCATCAAGGTATACTCCCGATTCATTAGATGAAAGGTAATACGATCACCTCCCGGACATGTTCCTCTAAACAGTAGTACGTATTCACTGTATGTGTCAAGGTGTTGAGGAATTCTATTGTCAAGAGGCGATATGCGGAGGTGTCCTAAAAAAGAAAGTGATATAAACCAACATTGTTGCAAAGTAAATCAAATCATGAGAATAGTTGGTTAAGGATATAAGGACACGAGTGAAACGAGTGAGCTGAAACTCCTTAGTGAAATCGATGCCAAATGAGTTGGCGGTTAGCACATCAATGGGTGGTGCGGCTTGCCCTGCAACCACTGCACGTGTATGGATCCTTGTGTTTATCTAAAAATAAAATTAGAGCTAATTAAAAATTGATCCAATAGAAACATAGAAAAAGTAATCCTCCACACTTTTTACAAAAGAATCTCCTCTGAAAACGAAACTAAGCATGGTCATAATCAAGATTACCTCAAGAATAAGACCTAAGTCTAGATTGATAATGGTGCAAGATTGAGCAAGGTTTTGATGGGAATAAGTTAGAGATCAGAAGAGAAACATACCATATATCGATTGGATGCGAGGAATCAAAGAAAGAACAAGCAGAATTGAAGATCCAATAGAGGTGGTTTGAAGTTTGGAGAAGGAAGAAAGAGAATAAGTGATTTTGGTTTAGGTTTTATCTCCTCCCTGAGGTTAAAGTCGCGGCCGAACAGGCGATATGGGTGGATGGTATGACCGGAGCCCACCCGTACCAAGTGTTGTTACCTTGGTGTCGACGTCTCCTTCAGGCGATACGCTCGGTAGGGTGCGCAATACGGTCGCACACGTCCGTACTACAGGTTGTTAAAGGCTCACAACATTTTCTTCATTTTCGATGTTTTTCTCCAAGGTACAGTATGGGAAGGTGGTATGGCCACTACGGTCATATGGCAGGTTGTTAAACCTTCTGTATCTTATAGAAAAAAATCAGAAAAATGTATCCTTTTGTGTCAAGATGTGGTACGGACAGACACTATGGCCGGGTTTGGTCGTACGACTGGTTGTTAAGTGGCCAGTAAGCTTCAAAAAACTTGAAAATTCATGTTAGAAGATTCATACGTCTTTGCACATTAACTTAGCAAAAGAATGACAACAAATACACTTCATAAAAATTATAGTACCTTATGGACATGTGTTAGTGAATATCATAGAGTGAGCGTTACCTTGATTTCTTCTCCTCTCTTGAAAGAATATACTTGAACACTCTTCATAAAAAAACAAACTAATACAAATATAAACTGTATTTCACAAGAGCTCCCATGAAGTTCTTCTCGTTAAGGTCAATTAGCTTGACCTAGATGGTGATTGTTCAGGCTTTGCAAGTGGGAAACCCACTCCAAAGTATTTAGCTTTTAAAGTGACTATACCATCATCATTAGGCTTAGCCTTCTTCTTTCTAGGGAAGTGGACTATAAAAGGATCTGTAGATGTTAGTTCTATTCTCACATTCCCTTCATGTAAATTAATCAATAGTTCTTAGGAATGGCCTACATAGAATTATATGTGCAATGTGATCTTCAGGCATGTCTAAAACGAGATCAAAAAGAGCAGGACATCTATAGGAAACCACTACCAATATTGCACGTTGTTACTACCCTGTGCATCATCATAACATCATGCGTATAATTTTTGCCTAAAACTATTTTGCTCAAACCTTATATTTGTTTTAACATTACCCCCTTCTTTATTTAAAAAATAAAAAATCTATATCTTATTGCATATTTTATTTGTATAAAAAACTAATTACAAAAGTCTTTATAAAATATAATAAATAAACTTATATTATTTTAAGGGAGGCAGACAGCTAGGCCCAAAAGCCCAGCCAGCCACCTCTAAACCCTAATCCTAATCCCACCCTACCTAAATCCTAACCTACCCAACACCCCACACTACACCAGGTTGCACCCACACGCCACGCAACTCCCAAACCCAACCTGGAACACGCGCACCCACACCTAGATGCACGTAGCGACAACACACACTACATGACCAGGCACACACGCGACGCACGCTGACATGCTACATACCAACCCCACGCCAACCCCACCCGGTGCTTCCTTTATCCCCTGCTAGCCTGCCTCTCCTCTCGCCTCTCTCCACCTACCCCGCAATCCTACCTTCCTTCTCTTAGCCGCACCCCAGCTCGATTTTCCCTCCTCGCGGGTGCCAGGGGCGCATCTCCTCTGGGCGCCCTCCTAGTCCGCCCCGGCTGCCTCCGTCTAGGTGCCTAGTGCCCCGCCCGCCGTGGCCCTTCACCCGCAATTCCGTGCTCCGCCGCAGCCCAACCACCTCATGTTTGCATCACCACCAAGTCCTCCCCTCCCCAAGCTCTGTCGTGCACCGCCAGGGGCCTTCTCCCCGCTGGCCTTCTCCTCCGTTCAATGCCCGAGCTCGTGCCGCCTGTGTTGACCACATTGCCGCGGGTATCCCCTCCGCCTTGTCTAGGTTGGCCCGCCTTGCAGACAGTGTTGCGCAGTTCCTAACCGGGGTAGCTTCTCCACGTCGTCCCTCCCGACCTCGATGTTGTCAGGTGCTCCTGCGTGCGTGCTCTGCTAAGTTCCCTGCCACGCCGATGGACACGTCTCTTTGCTACTGTCTCTGGTTCTGATGCCGCCTTGCCATTCCTATGGTGCTCCGGTTGACGAGGGTTCGACTCGTCAATGCCCATTGTTATGGACTTGGGTTTCGAAAAGATGGGGATGCTGGAAGTCATGGAACGGTTAACAGGCAAGCAACACACGGACACGAGGTTTACCTAGGTTCACGCCGCCAGAGGGAAAACCCTACTCCTGCTTGTCTGTTCTTGATTACGGCGGAACCGAAGGTTACAGGGGTGGAGGTGTGTGTATGAGGTGCTGAGATCCATCTCGCCATACCCTTCTGGCCTTTATATAGATAGGCCAGGTACCGGGATAGGTCAAGTCGGTTAAAGATTAGGGTAGATACCCTTTGAAATTCTATCTAATCTAGACTTGTTCTCTAAGGAGTCGAATTCGCCACGGGATTGGGCCACCCGAAATCTTCCTGGGCTGCAAATCCTCGTGTGGGCCTTCCTTGGGCTGGACCGGGTATACCAATGTTATGCACCCGTAGAGTATATCCATGTCAGTAGCCCCCGAGTGTTCAGTGGAATCATAGATTCGACTAGAGACTCCAAAATATTTCTGGTGCTTTGTACTTGATCCTGTTTTTAGGAAGAAATGTTTAGTTCATAGGGATTGTTGATGCGTGTGCCTGGATCACCCAATAGATCAGGCCCAGTTAACTGTCATAGGACAAAACAACACAATCTTCATCAGACTCAACTCCCTGGACTCGAATCCGGAACGATTGCTGGTGTGATTCGACTCAATCCATTGAGGTCTTATAGGAGCCAAATCCTAGTGTATTTCAAATCATGTACCCAACGCGTCCATCGATATTTTCATCGTGCCTGTTGACATAGAAATTTACTTGCAGAGCGCAGTCGGGTACATTTCCAGGCCATCATATGGTATATGTAGGAGTTATCTTTGCGTCATAGACACAACATTCGAAATTTTATCACCACGGAGGCATTTCAGGTGGCCAAGGAGACAGCTTCTCACTTAACGTTAATTTGGGCAAAGTTTCCAAAAGATTTTTGTCATATTTGATCCAAAGGATATCAGTCGAATAATTTATAGGGTGTGCAACTAGCACTCCCTATGGGAGTATCCCCCGAGTGTCCTTTCGAGTCGTAGTCTCGAGCAGAGACTTTAGTTTAGTCGTTTACATTATTAGTCCAAATGACACATTTTTTTGAATGCGCGACCAGCGCTCCCTATGGGAGTAGCCCCCGAGTCCGTAGTGGAGTTGCAGACTCGACGTAGGACTCGAAGATATTTTCGAGGTGACGTTACCTTTGTATTTTCTCAGGTGCGCGGCCAGCACTCCTGATAGGAGTAGCCCCCGAGTAGTTGGTTGAGTCATAGACTCGAGTAAGTACTTTTATGATCAGTCGAAATATTAAAGAAGTTGCTGGCTTTGCTTTGGTCACGTCATTGCTAACGACCAGTGAGCTCAACCATCTACGGCAGTAGAGACGATGCGACAGAACGACCGCAGGTCCCACTAGGTTTTGACTAGTCACATGGAACATGGTGAAAGTTACGGCGTCTCCTCGATTTCTATGCGTAGTGGACGGCGTGCTGGCGACGGTTCATTTTGGTGCTGACACATGGATAGTGAGATATGAGGCACGCGTTAGGGCTTCCCAATCGACGGCTCTGCTGCGTCGTCTTCATCCTTTTATACCGTGGGGAAAATAGTGATTTTTCACCCTTCGCCAATGCCACCATTTCTTGAGCTCTTTGTTCCCATCGCGCACTGGGCGTCCTCCTTACTTTTCCTTCAAGATGGGCAAGACAAATAAGGCATCGTCTGCTGTAGCGGGGTAGAGCGCCACTGGCGCCGGGAAAAAGGCAACTGCTCCGAGCCGCACCACTAACGGCGGGTGGCGGTGCACGGATATGCATGAATTAGATTTGTGAAAACTTTGTGATGCCTGGATGATCTCCAAGGAGAATGACGATGCCATCCTCCCCGATCAGGAGGTAATCCCACGCCCACCCGTCCAAGGATTTCGGGTGATATTTTATGCTTTTGTCGTCCGGGGTCTTTCTTTCCCACCCACGAATTTCTTCGTGGGCTTCTTTTCTTTTACGGGATTGAGTTGCATCATCTGTATCCCAACTCTCTCCTTCATATAGCTTGCTTCATTACTCTCTGCGAGTGCTAGCTCGGCATCGAGCCGTACTTTGGCATCTTCTGGAGACTCTACTCCGTGAAGAGGCAATCTGGCACCGGTGGTGTTTATCCACTGGGTGGTTGCGGAATCTCTATCCGATCCACTGTCCAGTTCTTCTCTTTCTCTCTTTGCGAGACCGTCTAGTACTGGTGCAGGAAGTGGTTCTACATCCGTGACGTTAAACTTGACGGTCAGCACTATGGGGTTGCTCCCTTCGAGTCCGACCAAGAGATCATCCGAAAGAGGTCGTGGGGAAACGACATCTTGAAGGGTTAAATTTGCACAGGTGGAGAAGCTCTACAAGCGGGTGGAGGCTCTACATCTGGTGGCTGTCAAGGAGGTCAACGGTGTCGACATCATCTGCACCTTCCTGAAGTGTCGGGTGGCGCCGCTCCAAGCAAGGGCGCACCCGATGTTTCTGTATGCTGGCCCCAACGACCCGACAAGGGTGTTGTCTAAGGAGATGTCCTCAGGTGACCTCGATAAGGATCTTCGGCCTCTGCTGAAGTACAAAGTCGATGAGGATCTCCCAGGGAAGTCCCTGACTGCACCCTTTAGTGCCAGGAAGGCTGTCCCTCAGGTGAAAATTGTAGTTGCACATAGTGCTATTTCGAATGCTAACTGTTTGCTATTGTTACTGATAATTGTGCATCTTCTTGTCTTCGATTTGTAGGATCTCAAGGTAGCGGGGATGATGCCCCCTCTACCTGAGAGTACGCGGATGAGCTGGACCACAAAGTGGCAGAGTCCGAATCCGAGCTTCCCACGGCGCAGTCTCCCACCATGGATTCCCCCCGAGCCGAACGAAGGGCAGATCCAAAAGCGGTCCTAGAGCGAAACCTCGGATGGGGCGATGATGTCTATGCACTTATATTCTTGTAGACAGTTGTTGGGCCTCCAAGTGCAGAGTTTTGTAGAACAGCAGCAAGTTTCCCTTAAGTAGATCACCCAAGGTTTATCGAACTCAGGTAGGAAGTTGTCAAAGGTATCCCTCTCAAGAAACCTTGCAATCAAGATACAAGAAGTCTCTTGTGTCCCCAACACACCCAATATACTTGTCAGGTGTATAGGTGGACTAGTTAGGAGAAGAGATAGTGAAATACAAGTGGTAATGGTGCCAGAAAAGAGCTTTTGACTTGTTGTTGACGTGGGAGAAACTAAAGGCAAACTGAAATAAAGATGGAAGCAAGCAAAAATGCAACAGATCTAGATGCAACCGGTGTTTCAATGCTTAGAAACAGGGCCTAGGGATCATACTTTCACTAGTGAACACTCTCAATAAATATATTCTCTTCATGATACTACCCTGAACTACTCTCTGGTTGGACACTCTAATCCATGCTAGGTCTATAACAACACTCCTCAAAGTCTGCCTTCCGCATCTAGATAACCCCACACTGTCACCTTGAGCGCTAGATGGTTCCAAGAAACACCACAATTTCATAGACATCCAACTCCAAATATAACTCATGATAAATATATATGTAACCTAGATTAAGTGCCACACACGGCGTGCACGCTATCACTTTCACACACATGAGGAAAAGCCTAGATCTATTAAGGCAATTGAGTATTTGTGTAACTTCTAGCCTAAGTGCCACCACGGTGCGCACGCTGTCACTTTCACACACGTGGGGAGAGCAGAGATTGCTTTAAGCACTTGAGTAACAGAGTATATCTACTTGATTACAAAGCCCATGACCACAACATGATCACGGATAGAGAGAGATGAATACATAGCTACCGGTAGAGCCCTTAGCCTCGAGGAAGAACTACTCCCTCCTCATCTTGGGA
Source organism: Avena sativa (assembly GCA_916181665.1). NCBI lineage: Eukaryota > Viridiplantae > Streptophyta > Magnoliopsida > Poales > Poaceae > Avena > Avena sativa. The sequence continues at coordinate 113,314,350 of OV702293.1, read as the reverse complement.
ATCAGCAACGGCGATGGAGATGGTGGTGGAGATAGATAGAGATGGCTCTGCGGATCTTCCCCGTCCGGCAGGGTGCCGGAACAGAGACTTTTTGTCCCCCGAATCTCCCTTTCGGTAGCGGCGGCGCTGCGGAACTTTTCGTGGCTTTTTGGTCGATGATTTAGGGTTTTTAGGTCGGAGGCTTCTTATAGGTGAAGGAGGCAAGGTCGATGGAGGTCTAGGGGGCCCACACCCGCTATGGGCGCTACCAGGGCTGGCCCGCACCCACGTAGGGTGTGGCCACCCTGGTGTCCTCCTCCATCTCTGCTTTGTGGTTCCGTGTCATGCCGGGTAAAAGAATGACTTTGGCTTTTGTCCCGTCCAATTCCGAGAATATTGATTTTCTGCCTTTTCTGGAACCAAAAATAGAAGAAAACAGGCAACTGATACTGTGGCATATTGTTAATAGGTTAGTACCATAAAACATATAAAACACCTCAAAGTGTAGACAAAGCAAAGCAAAGTAGATACTAATCAAGCATGGAACATCAAAAATTATAGATACGTTTTCAATGTATCAAGCATCCCCAAGCTTAACTCCTACTCGTCCTCGAGTAGGTAAGTGATAAAATAAATAATTTTTTAGGTGACATGCACCAACAATATCAAGATCAAACCATTTTCAAGCATTGAAAGCTGGGATCAAAGAACTCTAAACATGAGCATGAAAGATGGAGTTCTAACAGTAAGACAAAGTAACTATGCATGCAACATGAAAGTTTACAAACAAAGATCATGAATAACATACATTGAAAAACGTTTGTTTGTTTCACATATAGAAAACATAGCATAGTGGCATTCAGCTTGTCCCTCGTGGAGTGACTAGATACAAATAGTTCAAGAACAAGAAATATCAACAATATGAATCAATTAATAAGTTTTGGGACAATGTACATAAAACCATGAATGGAAACTATGCTCTCTTAATTGGTGCATAAGGATAGAAGGTGGACACTCAATATAAAAGTGGAAGAAAAGGCCCTTCATAAAGAGAAGCAGGGATTTCGAGTCTCAAAAAGAGCTTCCAAAAATTATGGTACTTGTTAGCTTTCAGCTCTCATTGCCCCTATCATAAGCATCTTGAAGTGATTAAGGTTAAAGTGAACAAACTATGGAGTATATGCTTGACAAAGTATAAGTTGGCAATCTCATGTCCCTTGAATACGAGGGCCGCTCCTCATGCTACTCAAGTTTAGTTGCTTGCAAGTTCTTGTCATAGTAAGTACATGTGTATCATAGAGAACCGCCAATGGGGTACCCCTTGCACATGATATAGGATCTATCCCATAATAAAAATGACAAGGCAAGCAGACAATGAGCATCTCAGCAATCTTCTTATTTACCATGGTAAAATGGTGCTTTTTTCTCTATTTCCTCTTTTCGCATCTTTTTTTTATTTTTATCAATCTCTTTTTTTATAAGAAGAATGCTTCATAAATTGCTCACTATGGTGATGCTGCAAGTTTCCAACATGATTAGGCATGGCTTAGTCTAGCGGCCCAGACGTTTCTCTAACACACATACATAACTCGATGGACTTATAAGATCCCCTTTCATTTCACACCGACCACATCCATAGAGAAAAGAGCATGATATCAACTGTGTATAGGTGGTTCTGCTAATTCCAACATATAAGTGCAAGCATATACAACATAGATGACACAATGGTTCAAGTTTATTGGGGGCAAGAAAAATAAAGTGTTCTATCAAGTTCGTGAGAGCTCTAATCACTAAGTTTTCACATCACAAAATACTTTTCAATTGGAAGATAGATAAAACAAGAATATACTTGGAAAGGTGTAACACACCATGCATAGGAATTTATAGTGCACTCTTTGGAATAACTTGGTTTCTTGGGAGTCGGATGCATGAGTAGAGCTTACTCAATACAAGTGGAGGCAGGCAAAAGACTAGTAGCGACCAACTAAGAGAGCAGTAATGGCCATAATCATGTAGAGCCATAAAACATTACTAATCAAAGCATCAAGTGGTATCACAACTCATAAACTAAATGATCATAAAGGCTAAGGTGACTGGTTCATAGTCATAACATGGTGTGAGCATGTGCCAAGTCACCCAAATAAAGCATCAATGGAGAATACAACAATACTATGCTTTTTTATGCTAAAACAACGCATGATTCTTTAAAGGCACATTAAGCAATCCTAATTGTTCAGAGAAAGTCATGCTACAACAATAATCACTAAACATAAGGTCAAAACATCATGTATCATGACATTATAAAGTCTAAGCCACAGTCAAAGCAAGCTCCTTCTTGTACCACTATAAGCATGAAACTTCATACTCTTTTCCAACACCAATCAACTTATTTTAAACAACTCACAAAGATAGTATTCAATAAATACCAGTGAGCTTGTCTCACAAATCCACAAAGAAGAACTAAAAAGTTCTAAGCTAAAAGAACAATAAAACTAAGGCTAAACACAGTGCTAGCAAAAGAGAACACTCACAAGATAATAAGAATGAAAACTAGAGTGTTCTAGGAAATGAAAACAGAGTGTGTCTCTCTCCAAAATAAGTGTGTTGGGATCCAACCAACTTATTGCAGAAAACCAAGCAAAATAAAACCAAAATCGAAAACTAAGACACTCCAAGAACAACACAATAGTGCATAAAACAATAAAAATGAAGTGTCTTGAAAGACCTGAGATTTTTATTGATGAAGAAGGGGATGCCTTGGGCATCCCCAAGATTTGACGCTTGTACCTCTTGAATATTTTTCGGGTGACACGGGGTGGAATCCCCAATCTTGAGATTTTTTCCATTCTTCATCTCATTACATCATTCTTTCCCTACACTTGAAAATTTCTTTAATACAAAACTTCACACAATTCTTCATTAGCAACATTAGTGCATTCAAAAGATAATATACCTTTGGGTTTAGATTAAAAACAACATAACTTTCATTAAATACACAAGCTACTGTATCAATTCCTTCAAAAAGCTCAATTTCCCAAAGAGAACTAAAAAAGAAATCAATAAAGAGGCAAATGCAAATAATGGCAGAAATCTGTCAAAACAGACCAGCAGGTAAAAACCGATTTTTTCTAAGACCTTCTGTTGCTCAAATAAAAAAGTGTTCAACTAACGAAAGTTAACTAACAACATAGGGTATTTATTCAGAAAATTACAGCTCAATACGACATACAGAGATTTTTCACGAATTTTTACAGTGAAGCACAAATATCTGTTTCGGGACAACAACTTCCCCAAATCTTACTTCTCTCTCATTAGAGGTTATTCTTGGCACAAAAATCAAACAAAAAGGATAAGGAGAGGTTATTACAGAAGTAATAACTTCCAAGTCTCAAAAAAACAATTGGGTTATCTCCCAAGAAATACTTTTCGTTAACGCCTTTAAGTTAGGCTTGATAGTTTGAGAAGATGCTCACATAAGAAATATGAATTGAAGTAAAAGAGAGCATCAATAAGAAAATTCAAAACACATTTAATTCTAACCCACTTCCTATGCATAGGAATCTTGTAAAGAAACAAGTCATGAAAGTAGAAAGCGACAAGCATAGGAAAGCAAAACAAGTGCAACTTCAAGATTTTCAACATAACGAGGGGAAACTAAATATTGTTGAGATACATAGAACCATGTTTCCCTCTCTCATAGTAACTTTTAGTAGCATCATGAATAAAATTAATAATATAACTATCACATAAAACATTCTTATCATGAGCCACATTCATAAAATTATTATTAGTCTCCACATAAGCATAGTCATTCTTATTAATCATAGTGGGAGCAAATTCAACAAAATAGCTATCACTACTATTTTCATCATCATAATAATCAAATATAGGAGGCATATTGTAATCACAATAAATTTCTCCTCAATTTTTGGTGGACTGAAAATATCATATTCATCATTGTAATCATCATATATTGGAGGTTTGGTATCATCATAAGCAATAGAAGAGCTATCTTCGAAAGCTGGGGAACTAAAAATATCATTTTCATAAAAACTAGCTTCCCCAAGCTTAGACTTTTCAATAGCATTAGCAATAATGGTGTTCAAAGAATTCATACTAATAACATTGCTATTAGCATGCAAATAAAGTTCCATAGGTTTTTTAATTTTCTCTTCAAACACTTAATGTCCTAGCTCAAGATAAATACTATAATGCTCTCTAATTTTGTTGTTGTTTTCCATTAAGCCTAACTAGTGAAAACAAGAAACAAAAACACAAAATTGCAGAATCTAAATGAAATAACTTTGAGCACTCACACACCAAGAGGATGTGAGTACCTTTTACCTTACCTCCCCGGCAACGGCGCCAGAAAAGAGCTTGATGTCTACGCACTTCTATTCTTGTAGACAATTATTGGGCCTCCAAGTGCAGAGATTTGTGAATAGCAGCAAGTTTCCCTTATGTGGATCACCCAAGGTTTATCGAACTCAGGGAGGAAGTGGTCAAAGGTATCCCTCTCAAGCAACCCTGTGATGGGTCTGCGTCAACATGGGAGCGCTTCGTCGGGAAACACCAAGAGCAAGGTATGATGCAGCACAACATAAAGTCTTCCCTCAGTAAGAAACCGAGGTTATCGAACTAGTAGGAGGAAGGAAACATCTCAAAGGTGTTGCAAGCAATGTGGAAACCTGCACAACACAAACTCAAGACTTTGCCCCAACTAACAGTGAGGTTGTCAATGTCACCGGTTGCCGTAACAAAGGATTAATTGCATGGTGTGGAAGGTGATGGTAGTTTGCAAAAAGAAAGCAGTAACAGCGGAAGATGTACCAATGGTAAATATTGGACCGAGGTCCATAGTTCACTAGAGGTGTTCTCCTTAGATAAACAAACATGGCATGCTGGATAAACAAATTACAGCAGGGAAATTGACAGGACTAAGCAAGGCAAAACAATGCAATACTAGACAAAAAGATCCTATGAGATTCGATTGGGCAATACAACAAGATACATAGACCGCCATCCAACTGCATCTATGACTAGAAGTCCACCTTTGGGTTATCATCCGAACACCCTCCAGTATTAAGTTGCAAGCAACAGACAACTGCTTTAATCCACTTGTTCCATGAACAAGGGACCGTTGTTTTCTCCCTAGAGGCAACAACACATCTACAACCTTAGAGATTTCTGTCACTTCCCTTGATTAAATATAGGCATGAACCCACTATTGAGCATAAATACTGTAAGATCTCTCCTATATAAAGGAAAAGGATCCCTATGATTGCAATGCTAGTCCCTGGATCATTGCTAGCATCCACAGTTTAAGATGAAGTACACAGAAACAAAGGTCATTATTACAGTCATTCCAGAGACAACATAGTCTTTACAACTCCAAGGCCACATGCCTACTACAAGAGTTTGAATAAGTAAATAAATAAAAGTCTTCATCTTCATGTGCCACAGGCAAACATGTTGAGTGTAGACTCATGACTCCTAATCCTCATCAGAGTAACCTGCAACATCACAAGTTACAGCCACAGTGGGTCAATACATTGGAATAGTATTGGCAAGTGATACCTTAGTATAATTTAGTTGGACTAGATACTATATGCAATTTGGCTAAGTGTAGCTTGGCTTGCTTTACTCAAAATAGGTTTTGCCTATTAGTTGAAATCACTAAGTTTTTCTTTGTCAAACTTTTCCCAAGGAACCACCAATAGACATTGAGGTCCTTCACCCTTGTTCACCCACAAGTTTTTACTTAGAAATTGGGATGAGGAGATTCTTGATAGCTTCCATGTCTTGATGCTCAAGTTGTCCTTTTCCAGGGACATGGCTAAGTACTTAGATTCTTCCATCTGCAGAGGTTTTGCACTTTCCCCACCAGACTTGATTTTCACCAAGACAGGACCTTTCAGAAGCCTTCCCTTAGACCAAATGGACGCGCTCCAACCTATCATTCCCACTACCACCAACTGTCCAAATGGCTAAGTTCTAGCAACCTATGTGATCCAGGCAGAGCCCATATTGCCAAGTGGCTGCACTAGAAGCTTCTTAACATTTGGCCTCTAAAATCTCTTTGTTCCTGGGTGGCTTTCCACAAGTGAGATACACAAGGTAAACCATAGAAATGGGCCTTGCGTAACCACTCAACATAAACCATTCCTTCCATTCCACCCAGGTGTTTCATTAACTTAGTTGTTTTATTAGGCAAAACATAAGTCCAAAAGACTTAGAAATATTTTCATCATAGCATGTATATTTCACCAACCCTTGGTTGCTACTAGCTAGGCTAAGCATGGCATAGATAAGAATCTTAACTTAGAAATTTCTAGCAATTCTACAACTACTAGGATTTCCCAACATGGCATATAAGCAAAATATAGCATGCAAGACTAGCAAAATATTTCTAATGCTTAGTAGAAAACATAGGGATAAAAATATTCATGAAGCACCACTTGCCTTGGTAGTTTGGCGAGTAGCTACACTCCTCACAATCACAATCACTAGCACCAAAATCTAAACAAAGAATCATAGCCACAAATCACATACAAAACATATACAAACAAAAATATATGAATGCATGCAATATGATATGTGATGATTTTTAAAACTCAAAAAAGAAAGTGTATAGTATTGGTTCATAAACAAGTTAAAAACTTGCCAAACAACATTTATTTAAACCCTAAAACATTTCTCAAACAATTCATATACTCAAATTAGCCCTACACATGTTTCTGTAAAAGAAACCATTTTAACAGAAGCAAAACATTAAACGCATTGCATTTTAGAAAGGGCTTGCTCTCCTGATTCCATTGATATAAAAAATTTCAAATTCTAACATGGGGATCAAAAGTTATAGCCAAAACAAATTCAAACATCTAATAGATTCAAATTCTGTTTTTAAATCTAATTCCTGGCCACGCGTCTTATTCTGATTGGCCTGTACCGCTTCGCGTTGGATCACGCTTCTGAGCCGATAGATCTACTTAATCTGCACGGTCCAGATCTATCTATACCGCTTCGTTAAGTGATCTAATTTCACGCGCTGGATCCAGATCCAATGGTCCTAGATCAAACGACCATAGCTGGGCGGCGCTGGCGGTGGCTACTGGCGGCGGCGAGCTCTGCCTATGGCGGCACGGCGCTACAGGTGGCTCTGGGGTCGTCGGAGATGCTTACCAAGATCGTGGCAATGCACTGATGGTCAACCTGGCGATGGCTTGGCAAGGGGCGCTCTGTAGTGGCCGAGGGAGCTCGTCAGAGTTGCTGGCGGCGTCGGGCTTGGGTGGACGACGATGTTGGCGATGCTCCTGGTCACCCTAGCGCGAATAAACGGCATTAGGAGACGCACAAAACTACGGCGAACGTGCTCGTCTAAAACAGAGGCGAAGGGGAACAAAGGGCTCACCGAATTTGATCGCCGGAGTTGAGGATGTCGTCGGGAGCTTGCTGTGCTTGTCGAAGACGACGACCTGGGGCAGTACAGGACGAACCAGTGGGGTAAGAAGGTGTGCAAGGAAGTTGTGAAGCGGCTCTTATGAACCAGAAGGAGAGGGGCACACGGGGCTCACCGGGATTGGTCGCCGGAGTGCTCTCTGTCTGCGGCGGTGCGAGGATGATTGCGGGCAGCCTGGTGGCGGAGAGGTGGCGCTAGGTGAGGGGAAATGGCCACGGTGTAGAGGGGGTTATGTAGGCGGGAGAGGAGCAGCGATTAAGCGCGGAATCAAGGGAAATTAAGCAAGGAATCAACGCGGCAGTGAAGGGCAGAGGAAACGGCCAGCGACGTGGTCGTGGGCGCGATTTGGGGAAGATGAGGGTGAGCTGGCGAGGTCCACCAGTCAGCGAGTGAAACAGAGAGGGGGTGGGGTCCTGGCGTCAGTCACTCAGTGGGTTTGTCCGCGAGTGAGAGAGAGAGAGGGGGAACCCGGGTGGGCTTAGCGGGCTGGATTCGTAGTTGGGCCAGATAGGTGGCGCTGACCTTTTTCTATTTCTTTTTCCTTTTTCTTTTTCTGTTTTGATTTTCTGAAATGATTTTCAAAACCAAATCAAATGAGTTTGAATTCAAATATTCTCTAGGTTTTTATACTGCAATCCTTGCACTCAAATGTGTGGCAAACACTACTGTTTAATCAAAACACTTTGATCAAATGAAAATAAAAATAAAACCAAGCCTTTATGTGATATATTCAATAGGCATAATATTGGTTTTATTTACTCCTTTTGTTTTGAAACTTTGTTCAAACTTTTGATGGTGCCTAAGTTTGAATTTCAAAACTTACTGAACAAAAACAAGTACTCTTCTTATTGGAAGATAGCACTAAGGCTAGAGCAAACTTACATGAAATGATAAGCATATAAGCTTCTGTTTTGAAATGATTTGTTTGAAATGAAACTTATATGATCATGGATGCATGGATGATATGCATGAGTTTAAAACATGATTTTAGGGATGTTACAAATCTAACCCCCTTAAGGTGAATCTCGCCCTCAAGATTTGGATTGGCTAGCAAATAGGTGAGGGTGGTCTTTCCGAAGATCATCTTCTCTTTCCCATGTTGCTTCCTCTTCGGAATGATGGTTCCACTGCACTTTGCAAAATTTGATAGTCTTAGTCCGTGTGACTCTTTCTGCAGTCTCAAGAATCTTGATAGGCTTCTCCTCATAAGTGAGATCACTTTCCAATTGTACCTCCTCCAGAGTTATAGTATACTTCAAAGAAGTTTCTTCCATTTCTGGATGACATTTCTTAAGTTGACTCACGTGAAACACATTATGAACAGCTGGCAAAGATTCTAGCAATTCAATTTCATAAGCAACTTCTCCTTTATGACTCAGAATCTTGAATGGTCCAACATATCTTGGGGCCAACTTTCCTTTGACTCCAAACCTCTTCACTCCACGAAGTGGTGACACTCTAAGATAAGCTCTATCACCAACTTCATAGGTGACCTCTCTACGCTTAGGATCTGCGTAGCTTTTCTGTCGGGACTGTGCTATCTTCAATCTGTCCTTAACCAATTGACCTTCTCTTCGGCTTCTTTGATAAGTTCTGGTCCGAACAAACTTCTTTTTCCCACACCATTCCATAACAATGGGGTGGTACATTTTCTCCCGTAGAGAAACTCAAAGGGTGCCATCTCAATGCTGGCTTGATAGCTGTTGTTATAAGAAAATTCTGCGTAAGGTAGACTTTCATCCCAACTGGCTCCATAGTCTAGGGCACATGCCCTCAACATATCTTCAAGAATTTGATTAGTCCTTTCTGTTTGTCCATCAGTCTGATGATGAAAAGCAGTGCTGAATTCCAACCTCGTTCCCAATGACTCATGTAGCTGTCTCCAAAAATGGGAAGTGAATTGAGTTCCCCTATCAGACAAAATACTCTTGGGCGCTCCATGTAGACATACAATTCTACTCATATAGATTTTGGCCAACTTAGCACTTGTATAAGTTGTCTTCACGGGTATGAAATGAGCCACTTTAGTTAGGCGATCCACTACTACCCAGATAGAATCATATCCTGACCGGGTCCTTGGTAATCCGGTAATGAAATCCATAACAATCTTGTCCCACTTCCAATCAGGAATAGGTAGTGGTTGAAGCAAACCTGCTGGTTTCTGATGTTCCGCCTTCACTCTACTACACACATCACACAAAGCAATATGTTCGGCGATGTCCTTCTTGAGGTTACTCCACCAAAATCTTTCCTTCATATCCATGTACATTTTGGTGTTACCCGGATGAATGGAGTACGATGAGTTGTGTGCTTCTTGCAAAATCAGTTTCCGAAGCTCCAGATCTTGTGGAACACAGATACGTTTCCCATTCCATAAAGTACCCTGTTCGTCTTCATGGAATCCTTTGGCTTTTCCCTTACCAATCTTTTCCTTAATTTCTTCAATTTCCTTATCAGTCTTCTGGGCTTCTTTGATCTTGTCCAACGGAGTGGGTTGAACATCCAAAGACATGAGATGTCCTTCAGGCACAATCTCCAATCTGAGATCTCTAAATTGGGCACACAAATCATCTGGCAATTCTCCCTTGGTAAGGCCATTCACAAAAACCTTACGGCTTAAAGCATCTGCTACAACATTTGCTTTACCAGGGTGGTATTGCAAACTTAAGTCATAGTCCTTGATGAGCTCTAGCCATCTTCTTTGTCTCATATTTATTTCCTTCTGGGTGAAGATATACTTCAAACTCTTGTGATCTGTGAACACTTCACATCGCTTTCCCAAAAGATAGTGTCTCCATGTTTTGAGTGCATGGACAACAGAGGCTAACTCCAAATCATGAGTAGGATAGTTCACTTCATGAGTTTTGAGTTGTCTCGAGACATAAGCCACAACTTTCCCGTCATGCATAAGTACTGCACCCAAACCATGATGAGATGCATCACAATATACTTGGAAATATTTTTCCAAGTCTGGCAAACACAAGACTGGTGCTGTCACAAGTCTCTTCTTCAATTCCTGAAAGCTGAGTTCACAACCTTCAGACCAAGCAAATTTCTTGTCTTTCTTTAGCAATTCTGTCATAGGCTTAGCAACCTTGGAGAAATTCTCAATGAAACTTCTGTAGTAACCTGCTAAGCCAAGGAAACTACGAATTTCTTTCACTGACTTAGGAGATTCCCATTCAGTTACAGCTGAAACTTTAGCAGGATCAACTGCTACACCATCTCCTGACACAACGTGTCCAAGAAATCCAACTTCATTTAGCCAGAATTCACACTTGCTGAATTTGGCATACAGTTTATGCTCTCTAAGCTTCTCAAGTATCAAACGCAAATGCCCTTCATGTTCTTCTTTGCTCTTGGAGTAAATTAAAATGTCGTCGATGAAAACGACAACAAACTTATCAAGGAATTCCATGAACACCTTGTTCATCATATTCATAAAGTATGCTGGTGCATTGGTCAAACCAAATGGCATCACGGTATACTCATACAATCCATACCTTGTGGTGAAAGCTGTCTTAGGTATGTCTTGCTCTCTTATCTTGAGTTGGAAATATCCTAACCAGAGATCAATCTTTGAGAACACACAAGCTCCTTCTAGCTGATCAAACAAGTCATTGATTCTTGGCAAAGGGTATTTGTTCTTGATGGTCACCTCATTGAGTAAACTGTAATCTATGCATAACCTTTGACTTCTATGTTTCTTCTCCACAAACAAAACTGGTGCTCCCGAAGATGAAGAACTTGGTTGAATAAATCCTTTCTGCAACTGTTCTCCAAGTTGTTTCTTGAGTTCTTTCAGTTCATCAACTGACATCTTGTACGGTCTCTTTGCTATTGGTCCAGATCCTGGTAGCAAATCAATAAGAAACTCCACATCTCTATCTGGTGGCATTCCCGGCAATTCTTCCGGAAACACATCCGGATATTCACTCACAATTGGCACACTGTCTATGCTAACCCCCTTAAGAGAATTTAGCTTACTCCCTTTTGATTCAAAGTTAGACTTGAATTTAATCCGTTTTCTTTCCAGGGTTGTGAGTGCAACGGTACGATTAGCACAATCTAGTACTCCTTCATACTTAGCCATCCAATCCATTCCCAATATTATGTCCAGTCCTTGGGAATCCAGGATTATCAGACTCACTGGAAACTTATGCTTTCCAAACTCTATTACTAGATCCCGGCATCCAAGACTTACTATCATATCTCCACCTGGAGAACTAACTTTTATTGGACACCCAATGTTTTCAGTTGGAAACCCATTTCTATCACCAAATGCTTTTGATATGAATGAATGCGATGCTCTAGTATAAAAAAGAACAAATGCTGGAATAGAATTGAGTTTGAACTTACCAACAACAGCATCAGGCTCCTCATAAATATCCTCCACATTGATGTGGTTCACTTGTCCCTTCTGAAAAGGGTTGGGCTTGTTGGGTCCTTCAACTTTCTTTTCTGGGCATTCATTTGCATAATGCCCCATCTTCTTGCACTTGAAGCATTCAACCTGACTAATGTCCTTCTTGACAGGCTGGCTTCCACTGCCACTTCCATTACCACCGTGGTGGCTCTTATATCCACCCTTGTGGTTCTTGTACTTGTCATTGTCATGACTACGGTGATGCTTGTTGTCATGACGGTTGTGGTTGTGGTGCTTGTTGAATTTCTCATGCTTGTGGGATCCCGAGCTTCCACTATCATCATAATGGGAACGTATGTGAGACGATCCCGAGTTGTGCTTGTCCGAGTGTTTTCTCTTCCTGCTTTCAACTTGCTTCATTTTGCTCTCCAAAATAGCAGCCTTATCACAGAGAGACTGGTATGTGGGAACATAGGCTACTGATAGCTGCAAGTTCAGTTCATCATTCAGCCCTTCAAGAAACTTTTCCTTTCTCTTAGCATTGGTGTCAACTTCATCCGGTGCATAACACGCCAGATTGTTGAACTCCTCAATATATTCAGCCACGCTGCGGTGGCGCTGCTTTAGATTATGGAACTCTTTCTTTTTCAGACTCATCACTCCAGATGAGATATGAGCAGTACGAAAGCCATCCTCAAAGATATCCCATGTCACATCTTCTATGGGAGTGGTGATCTGGAAGTTATCCCACCAAGTGGCGGCTGGTCCTTCTAGCAAATGTGCTGCAAATCTGACCTTTTCTGCGTCAGTATAGCCCACAGTTACCAAGTCCTTGTTCATAGAGCGTAGCCAATCATTGGCCACCATGGGATCAGTTGTTCCTGAGAGCTTTGCTGGCCTCAATCTCAGGAACCTGGTAAGCATGTCAAAACCCGGTGGGTTGTTGTTGTTGTTGTTGTTATTGTTGTTATTGTTGTTGTTGTTGTTTTGGTTCTGGATGAACGTCGTCATCATTTGCATCAGCTGAGTCTGCCTGTCATCATTTGCTGCATCTCAGGAGTGATGTTGTTGTTGTTGGGGTTGGGATTTGCACGACGGGGAGGCATGTGTGGTTTGTTCAATATAGATAAGAATGAGATACCCATAGATGCTTTCATGCACAATACATCACATAAACAATCACAAAAACATGCATCATAGCAATAATAGTTCAACAATAAAAACGACAAGTTCGCAAAGTAAACACACAAATAACAAGCCATCCACATGTTGGATGGTCATTGTGACACAAATAAAGTATGATAAATAAATGATAAATGTAGTCAAATCTACTCCTCGGCATCAACCTCCTCCTCAACAAAGGTAAGAACTACATTCTCCATTGCGGTCTTGTATTCCTCGACGTTGGCGGTCAAGGTCTCTATTTTGGCTTTGAGAGCCCTCTTCCGAGAACGAAGCCTCTCAATCACCGTCTGCTGATGCTCGAGCTCGAAGTCCTTGGCCTGAAGTTCTTCAGTCATGTCCCGAATCCTCTTGTTCCTATCCTGGACTCGCTTCTCCTGACTCTTGAACTTTCTGTCCTGGCTCTCGAACTTTGCCTCCATCTCCTTGACTATCTCATCTTGATCCGTGAAGAGCTTGTCCTTCTCGCGAAGCTGCACCTGGAGTTCGTCATTGTTGAGCATGACGTTGGTCCTATCAGAGTACACGTGCCTAATGAGAGCCTCTAAGTCCTGGAGGTATAGGCGAATCGGCTCCACTGTCTCCCTCGAAGTGTCCTCGAAGTCGATGGACTCTCCATCCTCATCACGTCTACAGAAGACGTGAAAGTGAGTACCTCTAACCTGTCGAGAGTGTCTCCCTAGCAGACGTCCTATCAGATCCTGCATGACTACCTCAAGGCCTTTCTCCTTGTCATCGTGCATGAGCTTGAAGATGATAGCCTCCGTGGTAGGCTAAGTCTAGCGTCCGGGCTGATTGACCTTGAAACCCCAAAGGTCTTTCCTCTCAAACTTGGTGAGGGGAAGCACCATGATGGTAGGAAGAGGGAGATTGAACAAAGTAGTGAGCTCAACAATACGAGGACCAAAGCGAGTTCCTTGGAACTCCTCAACAATGCTGATGGTAACATTAGGCATCTATTTATAAGATAGAAAAAGTTAGAACAACACAATTTAAGATAAAACACAAGGCAAAACATCACATACATATCCTTGGAAATCAAAACACACAAGTCATGGCATACATGGATCCATTACAACAACCAAGGTTCAACTTATTTTAAGCAACATTTGGAAAATAAGGTGATAAGTGGTGGTCCAACTAACGAAGTACGCTTACAATCCTATCTCACTAGATATGTTGGCTAACATAATATTTCTAGAAGCAATCACTCTTTCTTGATCACATGACTCCATCACTAAGTCTATAATGTCTCCCCTTAAGGTTTGGTTGGTAGCCTCCAACTCTTGGGTATGTTTCTTCTCTTCTTTTAGGCTATTTTGGATGTTGAACATTCTACACTTGACTCTTTCACCAAGTTCTTTGATGGTCTTCCAAGCTGCATCCTTTGCTCAGTCAAAGAATGTAGGGTCATCACTGAATTGGTGAACATGCAGAATCCTGATTCCTTGTGGTTGTCTTCCTTGTTTTTATACAAGTGAAGTTGCACCCACCAGTACTCAGCTCCTTCATCCATCACAGGAAAGCCTTTGCACACAGCTGCACCATGTATTTCCATTGCAACCATGAGGTCCTTGAGAGCCCTGGGAAATTCTATCTCACATTCTAAGGTCATTGTCGTGAGTGGTCCTTTCCTTACGGCTTTGTTGATGGAGTAGATCTACAAATAGAGATGAGAAAGAAGATTAGAAAAGTTTACGAGAAGAATAGACAAGTGTAGATGTTGTTGTAAAATTTTCCTTAGTGGTTTCCAATCCTAGGGTCATAATCCTACAGGCAACACAGTGCTCTGATACCATCTGTAAGATCCCTCCTATATAAAGGAAAAGGATCCCTGTGATTGCAATGCTAGTCCCTGGATCATTGCTAGCATCCACAGTTTAAGATGAAGTACACAGAAACAAAGGTCATTATTACAATCATTCCAGAGACAACATAGTCTTTACAACTCCAAGGCCACAGGCCTAGTACAAGAGTTTGAATAAGTAAATAAATAAAAGTCTTCATCTTCATGTGCCACAGGCAAACATGTTGAGTGTAAACTCATGACTCCTAATCCTCATCAGAGTAACCTGCAACATCACAAGTTACAGCCACAGTGGGTCAATACATTAGAATAGTATTGGCAAGTGATACCTTAGTATAATTTAGGTGGACTAGATACTATGTGCAATTTGGCTAAGTGTAGCTTGGCTTGCTTTGCTCAAAATAGGTTTTGCCTATTAGTTGAAATCACTAAGTTTTTCTTTGTCAAACTTTTCCCAAGGAACCACCAATAGACATTGAGGTCCTTCACCCTTGTTCACCCACAAGTTTTTACTTAGAAATTGGGATGAGGAGATTCTTGATAGCTTCCATGTCTTGATGCTCAAGTTGTCCTTTTCCAGGGACATGGCTAAGTACTTAGATTCTTCCATCTGCAGAGGTTGTGCACTTTCCCCACCAGACTTGATTTTCACCAAGATAGGACCTTTCAGAAGCCTTCCCTTAGACCAAATGGACGCGCTCCAACCTATCATTCCCACTACCACCAACTGTCCAAATGGCTAAGTTCTAGCAACCTATGTGATCCAGGCAGAGCCCATATTGCCAAGTGGCTGCACTAGAAGCTTCTTAACATTTGGCCTCTAAAATCTCTTTGTTCCTGGGTGGCTTTCCACAAGTGAGATACACAAGGTAAACCATAGAAATGGGCCTTGCGTAACCACTCAACATAAACCATTCCTTCCATTCCACCCAGGTGTTTCATTAACTTAGTTGTTTTATTAGGCAAAACATAAGTCCAAAAGACTTAGAAATATTTTCATCATAGCATGTATATTTCACCAACCCTTGGTTGCTACTCGCTAGGCTAAGAATGGCATAGATAAGAATCTTAACTTAGAAATTTCTAGCAATTCTACAACTACTAGGATTTCCCAACATGGCATATAAGCAAAATATAGCATGCAAGACTAGCAAAATATTTCTAATGCTTAGTAGAAAACATAGGGATAAAAATATTCATGAAGCACCACTTGCCTTGGTAGTTTGGAGAGTAGCTACACTCCTCACAATCACAATCACTAGCACCAAAATCTACACAAAGAATCATAGCCACAAATCACATACAAAACATATACAAACAAAAATATATGAATGCATGCAATATGATATGTGATGATTTTTAAAACTCAACAAAGCAAGTGTATAGTATTGGTTCATCAACAAGTTAAAAACTTGCCAAACAACATTTATTTAAACCCTAAAACATTTCTCAAACAATTCATATACTCAAATTAGCCCTACACATGTTTCTGTAAAAGAAACCATTTTCACAGAAGCAAAACATTAAACACATTGCATATTTAGAAAGGGCTTGCTCTCCTGATTCCATTGATATAAATTTTTTCAAATTCTAACGTGGGGATCAAAAGTTATAGCCAAAACAAATTCAAACATCTAATAGATTCAAATTCTGTTTTTAAATCTAATTCCTGGCCACACGTCTTATTCTGATTGGCCTGTACCACTTCGTGTTGGATCACGCTTCTGAGCCGCTAGATCTACTTAATCTGCACAGCCCAGATCTACCTATACCGCTTCGTTAAGTGATCTAATTTCACGCGCTGGATCCAGATCCAACGGTCCTAGATCAAACGACCATAGCTGGGCGGCGCTGGCGGTGTCTACTGGCGGCGGCGAGCTCTGCCTATGGCGGCGCGGCGCTACAGGTGGCTCTGGGGTCGTCAGAGATGCTTACCAAAATCGTGGCGATGCACTGATGCTCAACCTGGCGATGGCTTGGCAAGGGGCGCTCTGTAGTGGCCGAGGGAGCTCGTCGGAGTTGCTGGCGGCGTCGGGCTTGGGTGGACGACGACGTTGGCGATGCTCCTAGTCACCCTAGCATGAATAAACGGCATCAGGAGACGCACAAAACTACGACGAACGTGCTCGTGTGAAACAGAGGCGAAGGGGAACAAAGGGCTCACCGAATTTGATCGCCGGAGTTGAGGATGTCGTCGGGAGCTTGCTGTGCTTGTCGAAGACGACGACCTGGGGCAGTACAGGACGAACCAGTGGGGTCAGAAGGTGCGCAAGGAAGTTGTGAAGCGGCTCGTATGAACCAGAGGGAGAGGGGCGCACGGGGCTCACCGGGATTGGTCGCCGAGTGCTCTCTGTCTGCGGCGGTGCGAGGATGATTGCGGGCAGCCTGGTGGCGGAGAGGTGGCGCTAGGTGAGGGGAAATGGCCGCGGTGTAGAGGGGGTTATGTAGGCGGGAGGGGAGCGGCCATTAAGCGCGGAATCAAGGGCAATTAAGCGAGGAATCAACGCGGTAGTGAAGGGCGGAGGAAACGGCCGGCGACGTGGTCATGGGCGCGATTTGGGGAAGATGAGGGTGAGCTGGCGAGGTCCACCAGTCAGCGAGTGAAAACAGAGAGGGGGTGGGGTCCTGGCGTTAGTCACTCAGTGGGTTCGTCCGCAAGTGAGAGTGAGAGAGAGGGGGAACCCGGGTGGGCTTACTGGGCTGGATTCGTAGTTGGGCCAGATAGGTGGTGCTGGCCTTTTTCTATTTCTTTTTCCTTTTTCTTTTTCTGTTTTGATTTTCTAAAATGATTTTCAAAACCAAATCAAATGAGTTTGAACTGAAATCTTCTCTAGGTTTTTATACTGCAATCCTTGCACTCAAATGTGTGTCAAACACTACTGTTTAATCAAAACACTTTGATCAAATGAAAATAAAAATAAAACCAAGCCTTTATGTGATATATTCAATAGGCATAATATTGGTTTTATTTACTCCTTTTGTTTTGAAACTTTGTTCAAACTTTTGATGGTGCCTAATTTTGAATTTCAAACCTTACTTAACAAAAACAAGTACTCTTCTTATTGGAAGATAGCACTAAGGCTAGAGCAAACTTACATGAAATGATAAGCATATAAGCTTCACTGTTTTGAAATGATTTGTTTGAAATGAAACTTATATGATCATGGATGCATGGATGATATGCATGAGTTTAAAACATGATTTTAGGGATGTTACAAATACCCCCTCTTGGAGTCAGTAGCAACTACTTGGACAAGATAGCTACTAAAAACGGAGAGTATGCAAGATCACAAACAACACAGACATGATAGAATCAATAAGACAAAACCATTAATCAATCTGACATAGTAATCTCAATATCCATTGGATCCCCGCAAACACAACATGCATGATTACAAATAGATGAGATCTTGATCATCAACGAAGCTCACAAGATCTAGAAATGAAAGCACAAAGGAGGAGATACAACCATCTAGCTACTATATGGACCCGTAGTCCAAGGTGGAACTACTCACGCTTCATACCGGAGGATGGCATGATGAAGAAGAAGGCCTCCGGATGGTCTCCCCTCCGGCAGGGTGCCGAGAAGATATTTAGATCCCCCTATCTAGGGATAGGGTGTCAGGTGGGATCCCGC
The DNA here is from genome assembly GCA_916181665.1 of Avena sativa. Lineage (NCBI taxonomy): Eukaryota > Viridiplantae > Streptophyta > Magnoliopsida > Poales > Poaceae > Avena > Avena sativa. The sequence goes on along the minus strand of OV702293.1, from coordinate 113,295,920 downwards.
CTAAATCCCACTTCTAGTTCATTTCTCAAAATTTAGTGCAAATTTTTGCTCAAAATTTACACTAGAATTTGGCAAATGAAGTACAAGTGGGATTTAGGTGGGATCCCACATGACACCCTATCTAGGGACGATGGTGGTGGCGGCTACAGACGGTTTCATGGAATATTGATCGGGTACTTAGGGTTTAGGCATCAGGGGCTTCTTATAGGCGAAGAGGCGAGGCTGGGAGGCGGCCAGGGGGGCCACACCCTGCCCATGCGTGGCCTAGGGTGGACCCGCGCCTGGGGGGCTGCATCCGCCCTGTGGCGCCCCTCCGTCTCTCCTTTGGACTCCGTGTTCTCCTCGTTGAAATATTGACTTCAGCTTTTGTCCCGTCCAATTGTGAGAATATTTCCTTACTACTGGAACCAAAAACAATAGAAACCTGACAACTGGCATTGTGGCAACTTGTTAATAGGTTAGTACCAGAAAACATATAAAACGAACCTCAAAGTGTGGACAAAGCAAACCAAAATAGATACTAAACAAGCATGGAACATCAAAAATTATGGATATGTTTCCGACGTATCAACCATCCCCAAGATTAACTCCTGCTCGTCCTAGAGTAGGTAAGTGATAAAAGAATAATTTTTTAGGTGACATGTGTTAGAAATAATGGGCTAAATCATCAGACCCATGTGTGATTTCAGATTTTCCCTAAATCTCAAAGCCCATGTATGTGGAAGCCCATATGTGATTTGGCCCAAGTTGGTGGCAGCTCACATGTGTGTGGCAAGAGCTGTGGGAGCTAAAGTTTAGTCCCACATGGAAAATTGAAGGAGAGTTGCATCACCTTATAAGGTGGAGTGTTGCACCACTTTTTAAGTGAGTGACAATAATAGAGCTACATGTGCGCTCCTCCTCCGACGACGACGCCGCTCGCACGCACGCTCGCTCGCCTCGCCTCGCCTCGTCACGACGCGCGCGCGCCACGGGTTGTGGGAATCTCGTCGAGCCGAGCTTTATTTTGCTGCTCAGGAAAATATGTGGGTTAGACAGACGTGTCAACAGTTAGCGGTTTCGGGTCGCTCCCGGATCGTGGGCTATCTGTAACCGACCTGAACGTGTGCGATGTGGGCTTGGTCCACTTCGTGTCCTGTACGGGATTTCCGAGCCGCTCTATATAAATGCTTGTGCGGTTTCCACAACGTACAACAAAAAAACCAATATAGGGTTTTGCCATCCTCTCTACTTGCACCGCCATCGTAGTCTACTCTATCCCGCTTGCCGGCATGCACCGGCGGTCAGGAGAGCAGGTCTTCTGAACCACTCGCCTTTGTGATCTTGTACGGGAGAGGGCGAATAATGTTTGTGGGAAACGCTCAGCACGACTGCTCAAGTTCGTCATCACGGCGAGTCTTCCCGGTCGTCAAGACGGATCTCGTGCACGTCGTCTTCATGCCGACTTCTTTGACAGGCTACTGCACCAACGACTACATCGACAACCGATCAGTACGTACACCGTCAACAGATCTGTTGTTTTATTATGGTTGTTAGTGCGTATAATCTGATATTGTTCATGTTGATCAATACATCAAGTATGTTAGAGGTTCACGTGATTGTAGCTTATATTGTCATGATCTTTATTCTGGAATTAATCATGGAAATTATGCCTAATATTCCAAAAATCCAAAAACCTTATTATAGGCAATTTCCTGAATTAAACATGGGACACTTGGCCGATGCTATGAAGCCAGAAAAGTTTACCGGTGTTCATTTTAAGAGGTGGTAGTATAAGACCACTTTGTGGCTACAAAGTCTGAAAGTATTCGAGGCTAGTGAGGGTTTACCTGAAGGAACTATATCTGACGAGGTTCAGAACAAGTTCAAGGAAACCAATCTTGCTTTTGTGGGATGCGTTCGGAGTGTTCTTGACAACAAGTTGTTTGATGTGTATATGCACATCAAAGATGGAAAAGAGCTCTAGGAGGCACTGAATGCTAAGTTCGTGCAGCAGATGGCTGGTAGTGAGCTGTACATCATGGAGAGCTTTCATGATTAAAGAATGGTTAACAACCGTTCTGTAGTTGAGTAAGCTCATGAGATAGAATGCTTTACCAAGGAGCTTGAAATCTTCAAGTGTATCTTACCCGACAAGTTTGTGGCTGGGTGCATTATTGCAAAGTTGCCTTCTTCGTGGAGGAACTTCACCACAACTCTCAAACACAAGAGACAGGAGATATTGGTTAAAAACCTGATAGCATCTCTTGATGTTGAGGAGAAGGATCGGGCCAAGGACACTGCTGAGAGAGGAGGCGAGGGTCAGTCTAGTGCCTACATGGTGCAGAAAAAGACCTTCGGCAAGAACAAAGGGAACTATAAGCCCTCGTTCAACAAGCCTGAAAAGACTACAACCTTCAAGAAGAAGAAGCCGAACAAGGCCGAGCTACATTGTTATTCATGTGGAGAGCTCGATCACTTTTACAAGAACTGTCCAGATCGTGTAGCAACACTGATGGGTATGGTAATTTATTTACTGTTCTTTCAGTATTTCAATCACCATGTTGGTTGATTGATATGGGTGCTAATGTTCATGTGTGTGCTGACGTCTCTATGTTCACTTCTTATTAGGTCGCTCGGGATTCATCCGTCCTAATGGGGAATGGATCACATGCTTCTCTTCGTGGTGTTGGCACGGTGGATCTAAAGTTTACTTCCAGAAAGATCATGCAGCTGAGGAACGTGCAGCATGTCCCTACTATGAACAAGAATCTCGTTAGTGGCTCCCTTCTCTGTAGGGATGGGTTTAAGGTTGTGTTAGAGTCCAATAAAGTCGTTATTTTGAAACATGGACAATTTATTGGTAAATGTTATGAGTTCAGAGGCTTGTTCCGATTTTCACTTTCTGAGTTTTGTAATAAATCCGTGAATCATATTTGTGGTGATGTTAATGATGATTCCAGTATTTGGCATTCTCGTTATGTCACATTAATTTTGGCTTGATGTCTCGGATATCCAGTATGAGATTAATTCCAAATTTCACTATTGCCAAAGGTTCTAAGTGCCATAGTTGTGTGTAATCAAAGCAACCTCGAAAGCCTCACAAGGCTGTCGAGGAGAGAAACTTGGCACCTCTAAAACTCATACATTATGATCTATGCGAGATGAATGGTGTGTTGACAAAATGTGAAAAGAGATATTTCATGACGTGGATAGATGATTCTACTAAATTCTGCTATGTTTACTTGTTGCAAACTAAAGATGAGGCTTTAGACTATTTTAAAATCTATAAGGCCGAAGTTGAAAATCAACTAGAGAGGAAGATCAAGCGTCTTAGGTCGGATCGTGGTGGTGAGTATTTTCCCAAAATATTTGACAAATTCTGTCAGGAACACGGAATTATTCATGAGAGGACGCCTCCCTACTCGCCCCAATCAAACGGGGTTGCCATGAGGAAAAACCGCATGCTGACTGACTTGGTGAATTCCATGTTAGCCACTACTGGTTTATCAAAGGTATGGTGGGGGAGTCTTTGTTGAATTCATGTCCTGAATAGGGTTCCTAACAAGAATAAATAAAAGACCCCTTATGAGGAGTGGGTTGGGAGAAAACCATCACTTTCGTATCTGTGCCCTTGGGGGTGTTTGGCGAAGTTCAACATACCGATCACCAAGAAAGGTAAGCTGGGAACCAAGACAGTGGATTGTATCTTTCTAGGATATGCTCCACGGAGTGTAGGATATAGATTTCTAGTGGTTCAATCTAAGGTACCTAATATGCATGTTGATACTATAATGGAATCTCATGATACAACATTCTTTGAGAATATTTTTCCTATGAAAGATATGCATAGCATTGGTAGAATTTCTTCTGAAATACTTCCTAAATCTAGTGCATCTATTGAAAATTCTAAACAACCACATGAGGAAGTCCTTGATAAGGATGACGATGAACCTCTCACGAGGAGTAAGAGACAGAGGATTGCAAAATCCTCTGGTAATGATTTCATCGTGTACCTTGTGGACGATACTTCCAGATCCATTGTAGAGGCATATGCATCTCCTGATGCAGATGATTGGAAATAAGCTTTCCAAAATGATATGGACTCGATTCTTTCTAATGGAACTTGGGAATTATCAGAACGACCTTATGGTTGTAAACCTGTGGGTTGTAAGTGGGTGCTCAAGAAGTAGCTAAGGCCTGATGGTACTATTGAAAAGTACAAGGCGCAGCTTGTAGCTAGGTTCTACACACAGAAAGAAGGCGAAGATTACTTTGACACATATTTACCTGTCGCTAGACTGACCACCATTCGAGTACTACTGTCCCTGGCTGCCTCTTATGGTCTGCTCATTCATCAAATGGACGTGAAGACATCTTTCCTTAATGGAGAGTTGGAAGAGGAGATCTACATGGATCAGCCGGATGGGTTTGTGGTAAAAGGTGAAGAGACAAAGGTGTGCAAGTTATTAAAATCTTTATATGGCCTAAAACAAGCACCTAAGAAATGGCATGAGAAGTTTGACAGAACTCTACTTTCTGCTAGATTTGTCATTAATGAGGCTGATAGGTGTGTTTACTATCGCCATGGTGGGGGCGATAGTGTTATATTGTGTTTGTACTTGGATGACATTCTGATCTTTGGTACAAACATGAGAGTGATAATTGAAGTCAAGTCTTTCCTGTCAAAGAGTTTTGATATGAAAGATCTGGAGAGGCTGATGTGATACTAAACATCAAGCTTATTAAGAACGAGAATGGGATTAATTTAACGCAATCTCATTATGTTGAGAAGGTCTTGAGCCGATTTGGCTTTACTGATGGCAAGAATTCTCCAACACCTTATGATCCTAGTTTGACATTACGAAAGAATAAGAAGGAACCAACAGATCAGCTGAAATATTTACAAATTGTTGGTTCTCTCATGTACTTAGCAAGCGCTACAAGACCCGATATCTCTTTTGCTGTGAGAAAGTTGAGTAGGTTCATGAGATTCACTATTCAGGGCACCCTGCTGTGTTGAAGGATATAGTGATTCGAATTGGATCTCTAACATTGATGAACTATACTCCACGAGCGGGTATGTGTTTACCCTTGGAGGTGGCGCAGTTTCATGGAGGTTTCGTAGACAGACCATATTGACGAGGTCAACTATGGAAGCAGAGCTTACTGCTTTAGACACGGTCACTGTTGAGTCAGAATGGCTGCATGAGCTCTTGATGAACTTGCCTGTGGTTGAGAAACCTATGCCACCAATCCTTTTGAATTTTGACAACCAAACTGTTATTGTCAAAGTGAACAATTCTAAGGATAACACGAAGTCATCAAGACACGTGAAGAGACGTTTGAAATCTGTCAGGAAATTGAGAAACTCTAGAGTAATAACTGTTACGTATATTCAAACAGACAAAAACCTGGCAGATCTCTTTACAAAGGGACTATCATGAAATGTGATAGAAAGTGCATCGAGGGAGAATGGGTTGAGACCCATGGATGTCACACCTAGTGGTAACCCAACCTATGTGATCGGAGATCCCGTGAATTAGGACATGGGAAGAACAGGCTAGTGGTTTGACTGAGGAGAGTAGTTGGTAACCCTCTCTATGTGAAGATACATAACCCTCATAATCTGTAAGGCAGGTTGGCAACACGCCTTAATGTGTTTCTGTTGGCTTTAACTAGCAAAGATGTTGTCCTACATGGCTTTCTTGAAAGAACACACCTATATGAGCTCGACTGTAAACGTCACGGTCTATGAGACTTGGGTGATCTCTAGTAAACTCATGAAGAGACCAGGGAGTATGACGCATATGCTCCAACCCGTGGGGTAGGCTACTGGCGGCCAGGTACTAGTTATGATTTTGAGTGAAATCTATTGGAACCAAACTTGCAATTCAAGGTTCGTCAATTGTTCAAGTTGTTGATATACGTAGTTCAAGATTCTAGGCAGAAGTTCAACTTAACAGTCTCTGCTGAAACACTAGAATATAAAAAAGTAGCGAGGATTGGCAAATCTTTAAATGGGCATTTGATATCTGGTGGGGGATTGTTAGAAATAATGGGCTAAATCATTAGACCCATGTGTGATTTTAGATTTTCCCTAATTCTCAAAACCCATGTATGTGGAAGCCCATATGTGATTTGGGCCAAGTTGGTGGCAGCTCACATGTGTGTGGCAAGAGCTATGGGAGCTAAAGTTTAGTCTCACATGGGAAGTTGAAGGAGAGTTGCGCCACCTTATAAGGTGGAGTGTTGCACCACTTTGTAAGTGAGAGACAATAAGAGAGCTACATGTGTGCTCCTCCTCCGACGACGCTGCCGCTCGCACGCACGCTCGCCTCGTCACGACGCGCGCGCTGCAGGTTGCGGCAATCTTGCCGAGCCAAGCTTTATTTTGCTGCTCAGGAAAATGTGTGCGGTTAGATAGACGTGTCAATAGTTAGTAGTTTCGGGTCGCTCCCGGATCGTGGGCTATCTGTAACCGACCCGAACATGGGCGACATGGGCTTGGTCCACTTCGTGTCCTGTACGGGATTTCCGAGTCGCTCTATATAAATGCCTCTGCGCCTTCCACAATTCCACAATGTACAACACAAAAAAACCAATCTAGGGTTTTGCCATCCTCTCTGCTTGCACTACCACCATAGTCTACCCCATCCCGCTTGCCGGCGTGCACCGGCGTTCGGGAGAGCAGGTCTCCGGAACAACTCGCCTTTGTGATCATGTACGGGAGATGGCAAATAAGGTTTTTGGGAAGCGCTCTGCGCGACTGCTCAAGTTCGTCATCACAGCGCATCTTCCCGGTCGTCAAGCCGGATTTTGTGCGCGTCGTCTTCAACGCCGACTTCTTCGACAGGCTACTACACCAATGGTGACTACATCGACAACCGATCAGTACGTACACCGTCAACAAATCTGTTGTTTTACTATGGCTATTAGTGTGTATAATCTGCTACTGTTCATGTTGATCAATACATCTAGTATGTTAGAGGTTCACGTGATTGTAGCTTCTGTTGTCATGATTTATATTATGGAATTAATCATGGAAATTATGCCTAATATTCCAACAACATGCACCATCAAAACCAAGATATACCATTTGCAAGCAAAAAGCTGGGATCAAAGAACTCTAAACATGAGCATGAAAGATGGAGTTCTAACACTAAGATAAATTAACTATGCATGCAACATGAAAGGCTACAAACAAAGATCATGAATAACATGCATTGAAAAACGTTTATTTGTTTCACATACAGAAAACATGGCATAGTGGCATTCAGCTTGTCCCTCATAGAGCAGCAAATAGATACATAAGACACCTTCAAAGTTCATAAGAGTTACTAGATACAAATAGGACAAGAACAAGTAATACAACAATATGCATAAATCAATAAGTTTTGGGACAATGCACATAGAACTAAGAATGGCAACTATGCTCTCTTAACTGTTGCCTAAAGGTAGAAGGTGGAGACTCAATATAATGGTGGAAGAAAGGCCCTTCATAAAGGGAAGCAGGGATTTCAAGTTTCAAAAATAGCTTCCAAAAATTATGGCACTTTTTAGCTTTCATCCCTCATTGCCCCTATCATACACATATTGAAGTGATTGAGGTTAAAGTGAACAAACTATGGAGTATATGCTTGACAAAGTATAAGTTGGCAATCTCATGTCCCTTGAATATGAGGGCCGCACCGCATGCTACTCAACTTTAGTCACCTGTAAGTTCTTGTCATAGTAAGTACATGTGTATCATAGAGAACGCCAACGGGGTACCCCTTGCACATGGTACATGAGCTATCCCATAACCAAAATGACAAGGCAAGAAGACAATGAGCATCTCAACGATCTTTTTATTTGCTATTTACATAGGTTTTTATGTAGGATGCTTCACATATTGCTCATTATGGTGATGCTGCAAGTTTCCACCATGATTAGGCATGGCTTAGGATAGCGCCCGAGGCGTTTCTCTAACACAAATTAAATAACTCCATGGACTTACAAGCTCTCTTTTTATTTCACACCGGCGACATCCATAGACAAAAGAGCATGATATCAACTGTGTACAAAGTACAAGTGCAATGTTGAAAACATTCCCCATGACAGCATAGTTCTGCTAATTCCAACGTATAAGTACAAGCATATACAACAAAGATGACACAATGATTCATATTATTAGGGGCAAGAAATAAAAAGTGTGCCATCAAGTTCGTGAGATCTTTAATCACTAAGTTTTCACATAACAAAATATTTTTTAATTGGAAGATAGATGAAAACAAGAATATACTTGGAATGGTGTAACACACCATGCATAGGAATTTATAGTGGACACTTTGCAATAACTTGGTTTCTTGGGAGTTGGAAGCATGAGTAGAGCTTACTCATACAAGTGGAGGCTAGCAAAAGGCTGGGAGCAACCAACTAAGAGAGCAATAATGGCCATAATCATGCAAAGAGACAAAATATTACTAATCAAAGCATAGAGTGGTACTGCAAGTCAAGTACTAAATGATCATAGAGGCTATGGTGACTTGTTCATAGTCATAAGATGGTGTGAGCATTTTCTAAGTCAACCCAAACAAAGCATCAAAGGAGAATACCACAATACTATGCTTTTGAATGCTAAAACAATGCATGATTCTTTCAAGGCAGACTAAGAAATCCCAATTGTTTGGAACAAATCATGCTACAACAATAACCACTAAGCATAAGGTCAATACAACACCTATCATGTCATGCTAAAGTCTAAGTCACAGTCAAAGAAAGCTCCTCTTGTACTATTCAAGAAAGAACCTTCTACTCCTTTCCAACACCAATCAACATATTTGAAGAAACACAGCGAGAACGGGGATCCAAACTATTTTATTCAAGCAAACTAAACAAACTAAGCAAAGCAAACGAAAACTAGACGCTCCAACAACAACACAACCGTGCATGAAACAATAAAAATGAAGTGTCTAGAAAGACATGAGCTTTTTATTGATGAAGAAAGGGATGCCTTGGGCATCTCCAAGCTTTGACGCTTGTAACTCTTGGATATTTATTTGGGTGACACCAGGGGTGTCATCCCCAAGCTTGAGATTTTGTCCATTCTTGATCTCATTACATCATTCTCTCTCTACACCTGAAGTTTTTCCTTCATACAAAACTTCACACAATCTTCATTAGCAACATTAGTGTATTCAAAAGATAACAGACCCTTGGGTTTAGCTTTAGAACAGTAAAACTTTAACTAAAAACACAAGATATTGTAGCAACTCCTTCAAAAAGCTCGATTTCCCAAAAATAACCCAAAAATGAATCAATAAGAAGAAAATGCAAATAATGGCAGAAATCTGTCAAAACAGACAAGCAGGTATAAACCGATTTTTTCGAAGATCTTATGTTGCTCAAATAAAAAAGTGTTGAGCTAACGAAAGTTAGCTAACAAACTGGGGGATTTATTCGTAAATTTTAGCTCAATCGGACTAACAGAGACTCCTCACGTATTTTTATGGTGGAGCATAGAAATCTGTTTCGGGACAGCAACTCCCCAAATCTTACTTCCCTCTCATTAGAGGTCATTCTTGGCACAAAAAGCAAAAAAAAGGATAATTAGAGGTCATTACTTAAGTAATAACTTACAAGACTCAAGAAAACTATTGGGTTATCTCCCAACAAGTACTTTTCTTTAACGCCTTTAAGTTAGGCACAAGAAGGAAGAAATCATGTATTTTCAAATGAAGAAGCATTAACATCAAACCTTGCTTTCAAAGGAGGAGCAAAAAGCAACTTCTGTCTCCTCATAGGGAAGTGTTCAATACCTTTCTTGAACTTAAATTCATATTTAATGATGCCTTCTTTCATATCAATGATGGCACCAACGGTTCTAAGAAAAGGTCTTCCCAAAGTAATAGGACACGAAGCATTGTATTCAACATCCAAAACATAGAAATCAACAGGGACATAAGCATTGTTAACCATAATAAGAACATCATTAACACTCCCCATGAGTTTCTTATTAGCATTATTATTGAGTGGGACATCCAAATAACAATCTTCCAAAGGTGGCAAATCAAGCATTTCATAAATCTTCCTAGGCATAATAGAGACACTAGAACCAAGGTCACATGAAGCTTTGAGATCAAAGTCATTCACTTGCATATTAATAATGGGTTCCCAACTATCTTATACTTTCCTAGGAATAGAAGCTTTGTGTTTTAACTTCTCATCCTTAATTTTAACAAGAGCATCTGTAATGTGTTTGGTCAAAGCAACATGCATATCACTAGCATCAGGACTTCTAGCAAGCTTTTGCAGGAACATAATCACTTCAGAAATATTGCAACCATCAAGATCAAAATCAAACTTAGCATCACTAGTAGTAGACTCATTAGGCTTAGGCATTGTAGGAGGAGGAATAGGGACTTCTTTTGGTTTAGTGGCATCCATATGGGTGGTGGTGATGGTGCACACACTATTGTTTCTATCAATTTCAGCTTCCCTTTCCCACTTAGCATGAAGTTGGGCTAACAATATAATATTTTCATCAATAGTAACTTGTATGGCATGAGTAGTAGCAAAGGTACTTTCCATGGTTTCCGGTTTAGCAGCCATTTTATTAATCAAAGAGGACTGTGCTTCAGACAAAGAGGAAATATTTTTCTCTACACTCAAATTCTTTTCCTCCACAGTCTTGTTGAAGGTGGTTTGTTTACTAATAAAGTCTTTGAGCATGACTTCAAGTTCAGAGGGGACACTTCTCGAATTGTTGTAGGAGTTTCCATAGGTATTGCCATTATTAGGAGGATAAGGCCTATAATTGTTGTTACTACCAAAATTATTCCTATATGCATTGTTGTTGAAATTTTTGTTTCTAATGAAGTTCACATCAACTTTCTCTTCTTGAGCAACCAAAGAGGCTAAGGGGACATTATTTGGATCTAAAGGAGCTTTCCAATTAACAAGCATAGCCATAATAACATCAATCTTATCACTCAAAGAGGAGGTTTCTTCAACAGAATTTACCTTCTTACCATGTGGAGCTCTCTTAGTGTGCCATTCAAAATAATTAACCATCATATTATCAAGGATTTTTGTTGTAGCGCCTAAGGCTATAGTCATAAAGGTACCTCCAGCAGCTGAATCCAACAGGTTTCTTGAAGAGAAGTTCAAACCTGCATAAAAAGTCTAGATAATCCTCCAAGTAGCAAGTCCATGAGTGGGACAATTCTTAACCAAATATTTCATTCTTTCCCAAGCTTGAGCAACATGTTCATTATCAAGTTATTTAAATTTCATAATATCGCTTCTCATAGATATAATCTCAGCAGGAGGGTAGTACTTTCCAATAAAAGCATCTTTGAACTTAATCCAAGAATCAATACTATTTCTAGGCAAGGATAGCAACCATTCTTTAGCTTTTCCCCTCAAGGAGAAAGGAAATAGATTGAACTTAATAATATCTCCATCTACATCCTTATACTTTTGCATCTCCCAAAGTTCAACAAAGTTATTGAGATGGGCAACATCATCATTAGAACTAGCACCAGAAAATTGCTCTCTCATCACAAGATTCAACAAAGCATGATTAATTTCATAAAAGGTAGCATCAGGAGAAGGTGGAGCAATAGGGGTTTTTAGGAAATGATTATTGTTTGTGCTAGTGAAGTCACACAACTTGGTATTCTTAGCAGAGTTCATTTTGGCAAAAGTGGAGCAACCCAACAACAACAACAACAACAACAACTAGAGCAGGAACTATTTTTGTGTGTTTTTTTATCAGAGAAAGCAAACCAAACTAAACTAAATTTTTTTGAGTTTTTGATAAAAAGAGGCAAACAAAACAAAGGAAAAGAAACTAAGAAAACTAAGGAAACTAAGTAAAGAGAAAGGTTGTGGAGCACTCCCCTTGTGAAGACGTCCTTAGCCTCCCTGGCAACGATGCCAGAAAATCTTGATGGGTCTGCGTCAACATGGGAGCGCTTCGTCGGGAAACCCCAAGAGCAAGGTATGATGCAGCACAGCAGCAAGTCTTCCCTCAGTAAGAAACCGAGGTTATCGAACCAGTAGGAGGAAGGAAAAGTCTCAAAGGTGTTGCAAGCAATGTGGAAACCTGCACAACACAAACTCAAGACTTTTCCGCAACTAACAGTGAGGTTGTCAATCTCACCGGTTGTCGTAACAAAGGATTAATTGTATGGTGTGGAAGGTGATGGTGGTTTGCAGAAAGTAAACAGTAACATCGGAAGATGTATCAATGGTAAATATTGGACCGAGGTCCATAGTTCACTTGAGGTGTTCTCCTTAGATAAAAAAACATGGCATGATGGTAAACAAATTACAGCAGAGAAATTGACAGGACCGAGCAAGGCATAACAATGCAATACTAGACAAAAAGATCCTATGAGATTCGATTGGGCAATACAACAAGATACATAGACCTCCATCCAACTGCATCTATGACTAGAAGTCCACCTTTGGGTTATCATCCGAACCCCCTCTAGTATTAAGTTGCAAGCAACAAACAACTGCTTTAATCAAATTGTGTAAGGTAAACAATCCACTTGTTCCATGAATAAGAGACCGTTGTTTTCTCCCTAGTGGCAACAAAACATCTACAACCTTAGAGATTTATGTCACTTCTCTTTATTAAATATAGGCATGAACCCACTATCGATCATAAATACCCCCTCTTGGAGTCAGTACCAACTACTTGGCCAAGATAGCTATTAAAAACAGAGAGCATGCAAGATCACAAACAACACAGACATGATAGAATCAATAAGACAAAACCATTAATCAATCTGACATAGTAATCTCAATATCCATTGCATCCCCGCAAACACAATATGCATGATTACAAATAGATGAGATCTTGATCATCAACGAAGCTCACAAGATCTAGACATGAAAGCACAAAGGAGGAGATACAACCATCTAGCTTCTACATGGACCCGTAGTCCAAGGTGGAACTACCCACGCTTCATACCGGAGGCTGTCATGATGAAGAAGAAGGCCTCCGGGATGATCTCCCCTCCGGCAAGGTGCCGAGAAGATCTTCAGATCCCTCCTATCTAGGGACGATGGTGGTGGCAGTGTCTACAGACGGTTTCGTGGAATATTGATCGGGTACTTAGGGTTTAGGCATCGGAGGCTTCTTATAGGCGAAGAGGCGAGGTTGGAAGGCGGCCAGGGGGCCCACACCCTGCCCAGGCATGGCTTTTGTCCCATCCAATTCTGAGAATATTTCCTTACTAGATTTCCTAGAACCAAAAACAGCCGAAAACAGACAACTGGCACTGTGTCAACTTGTTAATAGGTACGAGAAAACATATAAATAGCACCTCAAAGTGTGGACAAAGCAAAGCAAAGTAGATAATAAACATGCATGGAACATAAAAAATTATAGATACTTTTGCGATGTATCACCCTGCAATCAAGATACAAGAAGTCTCTTGTGTCCCCAATACACTTGTCAGGTGTATAGGTGCACTAGTTCGGCGAAGAGATAGTGAAATAGAAGTGGTAACAGTGCCAGAAAAGTTCTTCTGACTTGTTGTTGACGTGGGAGAAACTAAAGGCAAATTGAAATAAAGATGGAAGCAAGAAAAATGCAACAGATCTAGATGCAAACGGTGTTTCAATGCTCAGAAACAATTCCTAGGGATCATACTTTCACTAGTGAACACTCTCAATAAATATATTCTCTTCATGATACTACCCTGAACTACTCTCTGGTTGACATGGTTATACCTCGCGGGTACATGATCTCAGCATACCTGGTCCAGCCCAAGGAAGGCCCACGACAAATATACGCTGGCCCATGAAGATTTTCGGGTGGCGATAGCCCATGAAGCCTTTGGATCCTTGGAGAGCAAGACTAGAGTAGATAGGAAATTCAAAGGAGTAAACCCTAGAACCTGTAACCGAATAGATCTGTGCCTGGGACCTGCCTAAGTCTATATAAAGGCCAGGAGGGCACGACCTAGATCTCTCTCTCTCATACTTCCGCATACACACCTCCATGCCAGATTGCATCTGCACACCCCTGTAATCACCGGTTCCGCCGTAATCAAGAGCAGACAAGCAGGAGTAGGGTTTTCCCTCCGGGGGCCTGAACCTGGGTAAACCTCGTGTCCCCGTGTTGCTTGTTTGCTAACCGTTCCGTGATCTCCAGCATCCCCATCTTCTCCAAAACCCAAGTCCATAACAATGGGCATTGACGAGATCAAACCTCGTCAATTGGCGCCGTCTGTGGGAACTGGGGACGCTGATTGTGCAATCGTGACGGTCCCAACCCGAGCGATCTACAACTCTGCAGCGATGGAGAGTCACCTCCTCTTTGGCGCTTTCGACTTCACCGCCCACTCACCGGCCACCATGAAGGACTTCGAGCCCATAGGCGACGGGCTCGAGATCCTATTCGGGAGCTTCTGCTTCCAGGTGGGGCAAACTGGCACCCTCCGCCTCCCCGAGCGGGTGCCCCTACCATCAATCAGGCCCGCTTCATGGGCCCCACACCCTGTGCTATGCACATCATCATCAACAGATGAGTCCTACGACAGCAGAAGCTGCATCTCCGATCTGTGCGATCCGCCATCGGATGAAGGGACCTACGGTTCCGGATCCAAAAGCTGCGGCAGCAACGGACCAATCTACGAGCGCTACCAATGCGCCGTAGTCATCCGGAGCGACGTGGATCAGCAAGCGCCAAACCCACCACCTAATCTGCCAACCAACCCGCCACCTAACCCGCAGGACAGAAGCGGCCGGAACAGAAGAAGCCAGTCCCCCCCACCCGAAGGGGATAACACCGGCCATTTCATCCGCCTTAGCAAAGAAGGATGGGCCCAGGCACACGCCACCGTGGCGGGCAGCACGGTCCTGCCTGCAGACGCCTGACGGGACCTGCTGATGTCCTACCATCTGCTCCTGATCGAGGAGCACAAGAAGCAGGTCAAGATGCAAGAGGTTCTCGACAAACGCAAGCAAGAAGCCTCGGAGTCCAGCGCGCGACGGGCCGCGCTCTCCACCATGGGCATCGGCTCCAGCTCGAACGGCAACCACGGCAACAAGCACCGCTCCCGGACGGAGAACATGGACCCCAAGGAGCGTCGTGAGGTGACCCGAACCCTCCACGCATCCTTCATGGTGATGGATGCCGATGGCAACATCATCCCGAAGACACCGCAAGCTGTGATCATAGCAGCCACTGCGTACCTCGTGGCCCACCCACCTCCGGAGGGGGACCCGAAAAGAGCCATGCACAAGTCCGCACTCACCGGACTCGGACTCGTCGGAGCTGCGCTCCATCAAGAAACTCCTACGGAGCCAAAAAAGAAAGCTACGGTCAGGTTCGACCACAGCCCCAATCCTTCATCCGAAGAGGAGGACCATGACCTTCCTCGAAGGCACAAGAGCTCGCGTCATCGCAGATGCGATTACGACGCCAGAGACGCGCTAACATAGCGCAAAATCGACAAAGCGCGAGCCAAGCGCGCATGCTCGTCTGAATCCGAGATGGACGAAGATGAAGGAGAACTCTGCGGAGCCCGGTGCTTCAGCAGATCCGTCCGACGGACACGGATGCCGCGAACTCGGACACTCCGAAGTTCGACGGCACACAAGACCCCAAGGCATGGCTCAGCGACCACCTGTCATCTGTCAAGCTGCACGGTGGAAACAAGGAAACCGCCATGCAATGCCTTCAGCTGCAGCTAACAGGCGCAGCTCGGATCTGGCTTAGCAGCCTATCCTTAGGATCCATCCGAAGCTGGGAGGATCTAGCTTACAGTTTCATCCGAAACTTCAAAGGCACCAGCAAGAGGCCCGCCTCGATCGAGGAGTTGCGAGCCTGCACTCAACGAACGGGCGAATCCATTCGCTCGTACATATTGCGCTGGTCCAACACCAAAAACTCCACGGCGCACATCTCCGAAGAAAGGGCCATCGACGCCTTCAAGGACGGCGTCAAGCGCCAGGACTTCAAGGAGGAACTCGGGCGCGTCAAGGCCAAGACACTTGATCACCTCATGGACATCACCAACAGGTGGGCTGACGGTGAAGATTCCATCCACCGGGCATAATCAGAGGAAGAGGACGATTACGGCCGACGACGGGAATGCCGTAACAAGAGGAGACCACGCGTCTACGACGATTGCTATGGACCCGACATGGTCGTGGCCGGCTACGCCGATCGCCGCAACGATGGCAACCGCAATAGTGGCGGATACCGCGGAGGCAACTTCCGCAATGGAGGATGCCCAGCACAGTCGTGGCAACGCCGCGATCGCAATAACGAAGCCTCAGCATATGAAAAACTTTCAGGTCCATGCACCATCCACTTCTACATTGACAAGCAGGATGGTAAGAAGAAGGCAAGCCACATGCTCAAGGACTGCCGCGAGTTCCAGAAGCTCAGCGAAAGCATGGCTCAGATGAGGCAGCAAGCTCCACCCCCTGGGTTCGGCAACGCACCCGCACCAGGTGAAATAGCGCATGGAGCTCCTCCACCGCCACCTGTAGGAGGCCCGAACCAACAAGTCGAACCAGCACAGAACAACGCTGGGCACGGGTATCCCCCATCGAAAGGAGCACTGATGATCCAGAAGGGGCGCCCGACGAATAGGGTGCAGAAGAAAATCACCCGTCCGATCAACCTGGCCGTGACAACTCCACCCGCCATCCCTGAGTACCTAAGCGGATCGGAGTCCTGCATCACGTTCAGCCGTTCGGATCACCCTTGCCAGATCCCTCGCCTAGGTCATGCTGCCCTGGTGCTGGAGGCGCAGATCGGAGGTTTCGAGATGAGCCGCGTCTTCATGGACGGCGGCAGCGACATCAGCCTGATGTTTGCAAGCACTCTAGAAGCAATGCAGATCATGCTGTGCAGCCTGGAACAGTCAGACACAATGTTCCACGGCATCGTCCCAGGAAAGGGCATATTCCCCCTGGGAAAAATATGGCTCGACATCATCTTCGGCAAGCCGGACAACTTCCGATGCGAGCGGCTTGAATTCGAAGTGGTGGACTGGCCATCACAATACCACGCCATCCTCGGGCGTGTAGCATTTGCAAGGTTCTTGGCTGTACCACACTACGCGTACCTGCTACTCAAGATGCCAGGACCTAGGGGCGTCATCACGGTCCACGGGATCTTCACCCGATCGGACCACTGTGACAGGGACTTCAACAGAATCTCCCAGTCATTCGGCATGTAGGATGAGCTCGTAAGGCTCCGCGAGGTGACGGACAACGGGGCACCCCCAGTCGCACGACCAAACGCACCCGAGATGTCTTTCGACTCCACCGTCAACACAAAGAAAGTGCAGGTTCACCCGACGGATGCCTCCAAGACGGCGCTGATCGCCAACGACCTCAGCCCCGCATAGGAAAGCGCGCTCGTAGAATTCCTCCGTGAGCGCTGGGAAATCTTCGCCTGGTGTCCAGCAGACATGCCAGGAGTTCCCAGGGAATTCGCCGAGCACGCACTCAATGTCTTTCCAGACACCAAGCCCATCAAGCAGTCCATCCGGAGACTGTCTGAGCCACGGGCCGAAGCCATTGGAATGGAAATCAACAGACTACTCACTGCAGACTTCATCAGGGAGATCAAAGAAAGCAAGTGGCTCGCAAATACAGTGATGGTCCCCAAGAAGGACACGGACATCCTGCGGATGTGCGTAGACTTCACGTCGCTGAACAAGCACTGCCCAAAGGACCACTTCGCTCTTCCTCGGATCGATCAGATCATCGATTCGACTGCAGGATGCGAGAAACTATCCTTCCTCGACACCTACTCAGGCTACAACCAGATCCGACTCAAGGTCGAAGATCAAGAGAAAACGGCGTTTATCACACCGTTCAGAGTGTTCTGTTACAACACAATGCCCTTCGGGCTAAAGAACGCAGGTGCCACGTACCAGCGATGCATGCAGGCATGCCTGAAGGACCAAATCGGTCGCAACGTCCAAGTCTATGTCGACAACATAGTCATCAAAACCAGGGAGGCAAGAATGCTCATCGACGATCTCCGCGAGACGTTCGATAATCTCGACCGCTATAGGATCAAGCTCAATCCCGAAAAGTGCACCTTCGGCGTCCCATCGGGTCAGCTGCTTGGATACTTCATCTCCCAGTGAGGGATCGAGGTGAACCCGAAGAAAATCTGGGCCATCATGGCCATGGAGAAGCCGAAGAACCTCAAGGGTGTCCAGCAGCTCGCAGGATGAATAGCGGCATTGAGTAGGTTCATCAGCCGCATGGGCGAGAAAGCCCTGCCATTCTACCAACTGCTACGCAAGGCAGATAAATTCGAGTGGACGCCTGAAGCGGACGACGGGAAGATCTAAAGTGACTGCTCTCCACCTTGCCCGTCTTAGTTATGCCAAAGGAGCGCGAGCCCCTACTGCTGTACATAGCAGCCACGCACCAGGTGGTAAGCACCGTGCTGGTGGTCGAACGACCCAAAGAAGGAAAGACCCATGGGGTCCAACGCCCAATCTACTACCTCAACAAGGTATTGACGCCAATAAATCAGAGGTACCCTCACTACCAGAAACTCGCCTACGACGTGTTCATGACGGCTCGACGGTTGAGCCATTACTTCCAGGAGCACCAGGTGATGGTCGTCAACGAAGCACCCCTGAACAGCATCTTAAACAATCCGGAGGCCACAGGATGCGTGGCCCTGTGGGGCATCGAGCTGTCACCCCTAGACATCGTCTACGAAAAGCGACTCGCAATGAAGTCTCAGGTCCTCCCGGACTTCCTTGTACACTGGAGGGAGATGCAGCTGCCAGACACCCCAGACATGTCGCAGTCATGGACGATGCATTTCGACGGCTCCAAGCGCGAAGCTGGAGCAGGATCCTGGGTCATACTGACCTCCCCGCAGGGCGACAAGATGAAGTACGTCCTTCGGATGAAATTCCGAGCTTCCAACAACGAAGCCGAATACGAAGCCCTCATCCACGGCATGAGGATGGCAAAGATCTGCGGCGCAACACGCCTGGTCATCTACGGTGACTCCAACCTCGTCGTCCAACAGACGATGAATGAGTGTGACGCACACGCCGAAAACATGATAGCATACCGCGCACTTTACAACTCACTCGAGGGAGAATTTGACGGCTGCGAGCTTCGGCACATTGGAAGAGAAAGCAACGAGGAAGCCGACAGACTCGCCAACATCGGCTCCACCTGCGCAAGGGGGCCACCAGGTGTGTTCCTCGAATAGATCTGCGTGACATCCATCAAGCGGAAATTCCCCAAGGGATCACCCGAAGAAGCAGAACACTCGGGGGCTACGCTACCCGAAGGTCATGAAGGACCTGAAAAACTAGACACGGAAGTCGCCATGGTCAACCTGATGCAGGTCATGGCAGTCGAAGAAACCTGGACACGACCGTAACTCCAGTACTTGATAGATGGAGAACTACCTGACAGCCCGACAGATGCTCGGCGCATATCTCGCCGGTCAAAAGCCTTCACCATCATCAATGGTGAGCTGTACAAGCGCAGCATTTCAGGTGTACTATAAAGGTGTGTCACCATCAGTGACGGGAAAACCATACTTCGAGACATCAATGAGGGCATTTGCGACCATCACGCAGGTAGTCGCTCCCTTGTCGCCAAAGCTCTACGAGCTGGATTCTACTGGCCAACGGCCATGAATGACACAAAAGACATCGTCCGAAGATGCAAAGGGTGCCAAAGGTTCACCGACAAACCACACGCACCCGGGTCAGAGCTCAGGCCCATACCCTTGGCCTGGCCCTTCGCCCAATGGGGCCTCGACATGATCGGCAAACTGTCAAGGTCCTCGAAAGGAGGGCACGTCTACCTCCTGGTCGCAGTCGACAAATTCACCAAGTGGATCGAAGCCATGCTGGTCACTAACCAAAAGGGCAATACTGCCGTCAAGTTCTTTGAATCCATTGTCTACAGGTTCGGCGTACCGCATAGCATCATCACCGACAATGGATCGAACTTCATCTCCAAAGAATTCCAAGACTTCTGCGAAGGCCTCGGAATCAACATCACATACGCCTCTGTGGCGCACCCGCAAACGAACGGGCAGGTGGAAAAGGCCAACGGCCTAATCGGCGCTGGCATCAAGAAGCGTCTCATGAGCCCACTCGAGCGACTCGCCAGAGCCTGGACGAAAGAGCTACCCTCCGTCCTATGGATCCCGCGTACCATGCCAAACAGCTCCACCGGCTACACGCCGTTCTTCATGGTGCATGGAGCCGAAGCCGTGCTACTAACCGAAGTACGTCACCAGGCCCCCCGGGTCGTCGCTTATAGCGAAGCCAAATCCATGGCTGCACTCGAAGACGCCATCGACACACTCGACGAAGCACGAGACATAGCAGTAGCTCGATCAACGGTGTACCAACAGAGTCTCCGCAACTACCACAGCCGACGGCTGCGCCCAAGGTCCTTTGTCGAAGGAGACCTCGTCCTGCGAATCAAACAAGAGCGACCGAAGAAATTCGAGTCACCATGGGAAGGACCCTACATCGTCACCGAAGTCATCCCAGGTGGCGCCTATCGCCTCAAGCACGTGGAGTCTGGAGTCGCATACTCCAACCCATGGAACGTCGCACAACTGCGACGATTCTACCCCTAGCTACCTACCCCTTTACTTTCAATAAGTCTATTTAGCCAAGGCTACTCAGCCGAACAATGTACCTCCTCCATTACGATATAAATAAAGCTAAGTGTCTCGCCCCAAAAATTTCGTTTTTCTATCTGCACTTTTACTTCTTGCTACAAACGCACTCGGGGGCTCCCCCCACCTCACGATTTCGTCGACTGAGGATAACACGTGTACGTCTGAGTAGCTGACCACGTCAGGCTAACGAAAAGGACACGTATGCGAACAAAGCACTACGTGCTCAAACAACAACCAAATCTTTATAACAAAGGGCAAAACACGCCCAGTCAAATATATACAAATTTTACATTTATCTCTTTTACAGGCACTACCTATTCTGAAGAATAACCTGAGTACGTTGCTCAAATAGATCTACGAACTCTTCGGCATACTTCCCTATAGCCGCGTAATGCGGACGCATATCCCACACACCACCATCTGGTTGAGGGGGCGGTCCAGCCGCTACAACGGACAGATCTACATCAGGGCGATGCGGCCTCACAAGGTACAACACAGCCTTCACTCCTGCGATGAGCTGATGCCGCACCAACTCCTTGACACGATTCACGTTCCGAAACTTCGACAGAAGAACAGAAAGGGTTGTACCTTGTGAGCGAAGTCTGCACCTGACGAAGCACCCGCGATACTTGGTGAACGCGATCTTGCACCGTCGCAAGGACCATAGCACGGTCACGATCCATCCAGAAGAAACCGCCGGCTTCCATGTCCTGTTGAGTCAAACAATTGACCCGAACAGCAACACGCTCCTTCTCCTCCCTTGGAGCAAGGTTAGCACCTGCAATACTTGCACAAAAGTAAGATGCAATGCCAGCAGGCGCATCCAAAGAAATGGGCAATAGCTCGAAAAACTTACACTGAAGCTGCTCGGATAATCAAAGCAATTCCGCCATCAAGTACTCCTCTCTGGCAACAACACGATCCGCCTTGGACTTCCAAACGTCGGCATGGCCATGCACCCCAAGCAACTTTTTCTCGAGACTACGAACACGGTCTCGAAGAAACGCAAGCTGCGACGAATCATCCAAGGATGGCTGCAGCCGCGCTGCAGGCGAGGTGTCAACGGGATCAGCACCCGAAGGACCCTAGATCAACAGAAAGTCAAAAACATGAACAAGCAGACGAAGGAGCACATAACTCAACAAATTCATTAAGTGCATCAAAAGCCACTAGATGGCACAAGGATTTTTTCATCAAAATAATTACAACAAAATGACTACAACTATCTTACAGCTACAGCGCCTAAGAAGCGGCACCCTGAGTACCTCGGAGCCGGATTGCCTTGCCTTGGCTTCCCCTTGCTGCCGTAGTGCGTACTCGGCCAGCAGATCAATCAGCTTCGGGCCATAACGCTTACAGCAAGCAGAATAGGTAGCGAAGGCTACCTCGGATCCATCAGCAGTCGTCGGCATCCGGGAAGTGACCTGGGGAAGGTCCAGCTCCGCCCCAGCCGCCAAGGCCATTGCCAGCCCTTCTGCTTGCGCTTGTACGTCGCAGGTGCTTCGGCTGACAGCGCCTCCGCCAGAGCATCAACATCATCAAGGGCCGCGCCCTCGGGGACAAGCTCCTTGTAGAAGCGCCCGAGAACCTCCTTGGCCTTGGCAAGAGAGCTGACGACGGTGCCACAGCGATCTTCAATCGCAGCAGCAGCATCATCCAGAGCACTCCCGTGCTCCAGAGCACCGCGATCAAACTCGATGCCTGCGGCATCTAAAACAACAAGGAAGAAGAATGAACGACAGCACCGCACAAGAAAGACAAGGAAATCAAAAAGAGGACGGCGAAGATACTCAACCGAAACAGCCTTGGCAGCCGCCATAAGCTTGCTGGCCACCTCTCTCTCTCGCGTGAAGCCGTGGCGGTAGCAAGATGCTCCTCGCGGTCCGTGGCCTCCCGCTGAAGGCGCTCCTTAGCCTCGGCCGCAGTGGCCAGCTCCAGCTCGAGGCGCTCTTTCGCACCAATGGCGACCTCGGCCTTCTTCTCCGCTTGACCGAGGCTCTTTTTGAGAGCATCAATCTCACGAAGGGAGGCGTTGTTCTCCTCTGCATTCAAATAATACAAGCGTCAGATAACAGGACAAGAATACAAGAAGAAGCAAACATCAAGGAATAAAAGTACCTTGAAGCTGTTTGAGGCTGGCCTCCAGCACCAGGTGCTGCTGCACCAGTCGTTTGGCATCCTGCACAAAAGGCTGCAGGAAAAGACCTATTAGTCAAGAGAAGGACTCGGGGGCTACGCCCAAAAGAAAGAGTAGAAACAAATTACACACACGAAAGCGCTCGGGGGCTCCCCCCGAGACTCGAAAGAAGAACACGCAACAAAAACTCCTTTATAGACGCTCGGGGTCTTCCCCTGTGGTAGGAGGCAGAACTACTCACATGATCCGATGGTGACTCCGAAGGTCCGCTGGAAATCTTCTGAGGCGCAACCACCTGAACCTCCTGCGAAGAAGGGTTCGGAGCAGCGCCCTCAGAGGTAGCCACCGTCTGAGGAGGAGGAGACGCGACTTTCGACTCCCCCATCATCTCCCGAGCACCATCGCTGGAGGAGTCGTTGGAAGAGTGCCTGCACAAGGTCAAAATTAGCACAAGTACAAAGTAAACAGGCAAGAAAAGCAGTGCAGGACAGAGGAAACTTACGATTCAAGCTCGCTCAGGTTGAAGACAGGAGGGGTCCTCCAGACTTTCTTCTCCTCTTTCTTCTCTTCCTTCTTCTCTTCCTTCTTTTCTTCCTTCTTCCGCTTCGCCGGCGGGTGCGGCGCTATATCCCGCACGGGAATGGCAGGAATCGGAGAGGAAGAGCCTCCATGCCCATCACTGTGACGTTCAAGACACAGTGGGTTCCTAGGAGTCGGAGGATTCGAGGCATCCGAAGACTCGCTAGAGCTCCGTGACCGTTTGCGAGTGTGGTCCTCGCTCGACTCGTTGGCCTCTTCAGCCGGAGACCGTGCCGACGGCAGCTCGGACATGGAATCCACCACATCATTATCTGGAGCATCCGGAAATACTTCGGGTAATGGAGGCGACATTCCCGACACTTTGAAGCTCTGCACAAGAGTAGAAAATTTTGTTAGCAAACAAATGCAAATACAATGCAGTAAAAAATAGCGCTACGCGCACGGATCTACACCTATGGAACAGGAAGCGAAGCAGAAAACGGAGAAGTCAGCGACTTCCCCGGGATATCCTCTCCAGCCTTGAACTTCAACAGCGAAAGAAGGGCCCTGTCAAGATCTCCCTGGGAGAATTTCTCAGCCGAAACCCTAGTCGGATCACTTCCGACGCTAGCCTGGAGTGGCTGCACCCGACGCTCAAGAAAAGTGCGGATGATATCCACACTGTTCACTTCCTTCTCCGGAATCAACTGGAGATCCTCCACTCGACGATAGAGAGCCTCTATCTCCGCCACCTCTCCATCCAAGATCTGGTTTTTCCAGGACCTTTTTGGCTTGATCTTTTGGGAGGGGTCGAAAGGAGCAAGACCAAAATCCTGCCCAGGCACTATGGAGTCGCGGATATAAAACCATCGCCTCTGCCAGTACTGGACAGATTCGGACATGGAAAAAGAAAAGAAAAGAAGATTGGGTTTGAGGGAGATGATGCAACCCCTAATGGGATAAACACCATCCGAACCAGATTGCCTCTTCACGGAATAGAGTTTCCGGAAGAGGCCAAAGTGCAGCTCGATACCGAGCCAGCACTCGCAGAAAGTGATGAAACAAGTAATGTGAAGAAGAGAATTGGGGGAAATATGATGCAATTGGATACCGTAAAGAAAAAGCAGTCCACGAAGGAAGTCGTGGACTGGGAAGGAAAAGCTGCGAATAACGAAGGGAGGGAACATAACCCGAAACCCAGCGGGGGGACGGGGGATTACCTTGTTGCCTAGGAGTTTTACGGCCTCCCTATCCTGTGGGATCAGGCCCCGCTCACGAAGCTTGCGGAGATCACTCTCCCGCGTCTCCGATCGCCGCCAGCCACCGTCGGTGACACGGGTAGCGGCGGCACCCTTCTTCCCTCCAGCAGCGCTGGTACCAACCGCAGAACAAGACTTCTTCGACTTTCCCATCGCGGTACGGCGACGCCGGCGGCGAGAGCGCAGGATGGAAGAAGGAAATGTGAAAGGATATTCCAGCGCGCAGCAAGAACTCTCAGAGAACAAGGAAGCAGTGAAACGAGAATAGCTGCGGTGAAAACAAACTAAAGTTTTCCCCAATGATTATAAAGACGAAGACGATGCACGACAACCGTCCATCGAGAAGACCTAACGCCAACGGCAGGATCTGGCCATACACGTGTCAGCATCGCAACGAACCGTCGCTAACACGCCGTCCACTACGTGCGGAAATCGTGGCGACGCCGTAATTATCTCCACGCCGCGCATGACTGGTCAATTCAAGGTTAGAAAGTGGGACCCATGTTCGTCCAGTTAAGTCATCTCTGGCGCAACAGACGCTTGAGGTCATCGATCGTCAGCACTGACTTCATCAAAAGCTATACTAGCAACAGTCACATTTCCTTCGGCTTTAAAGCTAAGAGTACTCACTCGAATCTATGATTCGACTAATTACTCGGGGGCTACTCCTATCAGGAGCACTGGCCGCGCACCCGAAGAATGAACGACATGTTACAAAACCGAATTGTTTCTTCGAGTCCTACGTCGACTCTACGACTCCACTAAGGACTCGAGGGCTACTCCCATACTGATGACGGATTTAAGCATCCAAATTTTTTTGTGTCCTACGGACCTGACACTGAACAACGGCTGAATTAAAGTCTCTGCTCGAGTCTACGACTCGAAAAGACACTCGGGGGCTACTCCCATTGGGAGTGCTGGTCGCGCACCCTATAAATCTTCGACTGTGATCTTTCAGATCAGTACGCAAAAAAACTTTTCGGCAACTCTGCCCCAATTAATGCTAAGTGAGTAGCATTCTCCTTGGCCACCCGAAACACCTCCAAGGTGAAAAAATTCGGATGCTGTGTCTGCGACGCAAAGATAAGACCTACAGATATCATCTGATGGCCTGGTAACGCACATGACTACGCTCTTCTAGTATAAACCCGTGCCAACAGGCGTGACGAAAAATTCCGACGGACGTGTTGGGTACATTAATTAAATTCACTGGAATCCACTCCTGTAAGTCCTCCGCGGCCTGAGTTGAATTACGCCAGCATATGTTCCGGGTTCGAGTCGAGGGACTCGAACCTGAAGAAGATCATGTTGTTTTGTCCTAAGACAGTTAACTGACCCTGATTCGTTGGGAGAGTCAGGCACATGCATCAACAATCCCTACGCATTCTCTTAAAAGATAGAGTTGCACCCGAAGGTTTGAAGAGTCCTCAGCCGAATCTACGATTCGACTGAACACTCGGGGGCTACTAACATGGTTATACCCCGCGGGTACATGATCTCAGCATACCTGGTCCAGCCCAAGGAAGGCCCATGGAAAATATACACCGGCCCATGAAGATTTTTGGGTGGCGATAGCCCATGATGCCTTCGGATCCTTGGAGAGCAAGACTATAATAGATAGGAAATTCAAAGGAGTAAACCCTAGAACCTGTAACCGACTAGATCTGTGCCCGGGACCTGCCTAAGTCTATATAAAGGCCAGGAGGGCACGACCTAGATCTCTCTCTCTCATACTTCCGCAAACACACCTCCACGCCAGATTGCATCTGTGCACCCCTGTAATCACCAGTTCCGCCGTAATCAAGAGCAGACAAGCAGGAGTAGGGTTTTCCCTCCTGGGGCCTGAACCTGGGTAAACCTCGTGTCCCCGTGTTGCTTGTTTGCTAACCGTTCCGTGATCTCTAGCATCCCCATCTTATCCAAAACCCAAGTCCATAACAATGGGCATTGACGAGATCAAACCTCGTCACCGGTTGGACATTCTAATCCATGGTAGGGCTATAACAACACTCCTCAGAGTCCGCCTTCCCCATCTAGATAACCCCACACTGTCACCTTGAGCTCTAGATGGTTCCAACAAACACCACAATTTCATAGAGACATCCAACTCCAAATATAACTCATGATAAATATATATGTAACCAAGCTTAAGTGCCACACACGGCGTGCATGCTGTCACTTTCACACACATGGGGAAACACATATATCTATTAAAGCAATTGAGTATTTATGTAACCTCTAGCCTAAGTGCCACCACGGTGCGTACGCTATCACTTTCACATGTGGGGAGAGAAGAGATTGGTTTAAGCACTTGAGTAACAGAGTAGATCTACTTGATTACAAAGCTCATGACCACAACATGATCACGGATAGAGAGAGATATGAACACATAGCTACCGGTAGAGCCCTTAGCCACGAGGAAGAACTACTCCCTCCTCATCATGGGAATCAGCAACGACGATGGAGATGGTGGTGGAGATCGATGGAGATGGCTCCAGGGGCACTTCCCTATCCCGGCAGGGTGTCGGAATAGAGACTTTCTATCCCCCGAATCACCCCTTCGGTGGCAGCGTTGCTGCAGAACATTTCAAGGCTTTTTGGTTGATGATTTAGGGTTTTTGGGTCAGAGGCTTCTTATAGGCGAAGGAGCCAAGGTCGATGGAGGTCCAGGGGGCCCACACACCCTGTGGGTGTCACCAGGGCTGGCCCGCACCCACCTAGGGTGTGGACACCCTGGTGTCCTCGTCCATCTCTACTTCGTTGTACCGTGTCGTGCCGGGTAAAATAATGAGTGGATTTTGTCCCGTCAAATTATAGAATATTGATTTTCTGCCTTTTCTAGAACCAAAAACACAAGAAAATAGGCAACTGACACTGTGGCATCTTGTTAATAGGTTAGTACCGGAAAGCATATAAAAAACCTCAAAGTGTAGACAAAGCAAAGCAAACTAGATACTAAACAATCATGGAACATCAAAAATTATAGATAGGTTTTCAACGTATTAGGTGACGCCACCAACGCTGAAGGGTTCTTCCTTCCTTGAGAAGCATGGCGGGGATGAGGGTGTGTCATATGCACCTTTTCCTGTCATGCCCATTCGGGCGGTGGCCCCGCAACCACTGGCCAAGAAGAAGAAGGAAGAGAAGGAGCCTCCCGCGTTCATTTTGTTAGACATACCGTCGTAAGTTTCTCTATTTGAGTCTTGCTACTTTATTTATATACTAAGTATTAGCTTGTTGTTGATCTCGGTAAGTGCTAGCAGTAACTATTTGGAGGAGTCCCTTGATGAGGACACTGATGAAATGATCGTGGAATCGAAGCCTACGTCTTAGTTTCCCAAGATGGTGGCCAACTCCGAGGACGAGGATTCGAGCTCCGCGAGGTAGGAGGCTCATGCACACGTGACTCGGAAGACGATATGTAAACCTTCGGAGTCCACGCCAGACCATGTAAGTGTAGCTCTTTCATTGCATAGGTTTCATTGCATAGGTGGAGCCCCCGAGTCCTTTTATTCATAAGACCTGCTGACCTCCTCATCCAACAACATCTGTCGCTGGAGGGTGAACTCAAGCAGCTCCAAGGTGCGTAGGGGTCTTTTTGCTTATTTTTCGAGTGCGTCAAAGTTTGTTTTTATATTCATCCACTGTTTCTCAATGCTGCAGATGAGATCAATGCTGCTCTCCGTAGGCTGAACGCTCTCGAAAAGAGCCTCAAACAGGCGGAGAAGAAGGCGACAGATGCTGAGGAGGCCCTCCAACGCCAGCAGAAGGAGGCTGAAGACCGTGAGTAGTAGCTCGTGGCCGTTGCAGCCACCCGGGAGAAGGCCATGGCTGAAAAGCTTATGGCATCTGCCAAGGCTATCTATGGTATGTCACCTTGCCATTCTTTTGAGTGTTCTATTTTGTGAGTGCGTTTTCTCCTTCCTCGGTCGAATGTTCTATTCCTTTTCTTGCTAGATGCTTCTGGCATTGCGTTTGACCATAGCGCGCTGGAGCATGGGGATCTTCTGGTAGATGCCGTTGCAGCGATCGAGGATCGCTGCAGCTGTGTTGTGGGCTCTCTTGACGAGGCCAAGAAGGTTCTTATGCGCTTTTACAAGGAGGTAAACCCCAAGGGCGTTTCCCTCGAGGACGTCAGCTCGTTGGCGGATGCTCTATCAGACGATGCTCCGGAAGAGTACAAACACAAGCAAAAGGGAGTCGGTGCTGCCATGGGATTGGACATGGCAATGGCATCCGGAGCGGAGCTGGATCTGGACCATGTCACGTCTAGGATGCCGACGACGGCGAATGGCTCTGAGGTAGCTTTTGCCACCTTTGCCTCCCGCTACAAGCATTTCGGGCCTAAGCTCATTGATCTCCTGGCCGACTATTCGACAGAGCAGCAGCGAGCGGCCAAGAGTAGGCACTCTGGCTCCGAAGCTGCTCCGGGTGCTGGCGCTTAGGTACTTCTATATTGTAGTTAGTCTAGATTTCTACGTTTTGCTGCATCTGTAAACGGATTTTTGGTGAACAAGATTTACTTTGCCATGAAATGGCTTTTATTATGTATATGTATGAATGTGTCCTTCAACTACTGTGGAAAGTGTTTGTGATGTTCGTGTTTTCCTTTTTTACCCTTAGGGTCCTTCGGCTGAGGCTCCAGTGATCACACCTTCTCCTGCGCCTGTCCTCGCCCATCGTTGAGCGAGTCATCGCAGTTGCCTTTCCTGCGTGACTGTGTCCGAAGTTTGGAGAAGGACATCTTCAGCATCTGCGGTCATGCGGATGTGTGGAAGTCGAAGTCTAAGAAAGCCATTGTGAGGTTAGAGTTCTTGCTCGAAGAATTTTGGCAGATGGGTGAGCAACCCCAATATGAGTCCTCGTGAAATGCTGCTTCTTCGAGTGTGCCTTATTTTATGTTGTCTCACCCAATGCTTTGTGCAGTTGTAAATCTGCTTCCGAAGGAAGAGAAGCAGAGCGTCGCAATTCAGTTGAATTGCCTGACGCAACAAGACTTGGAGGCCGGCGGCTTCTTCTGGATGGACCGTGATCGGGCGATCGGTCCTTGCGACAGTGCAATATCGCGTAGACTAAGTTCTTCGGCTGCTGAAGCGGGCGAGATATAGCACCACGGGTAAAACCACTACTAGAAATCGCATGTCTGTATGTCTGTTCATCATCATGCATATTATTTTTCCTAAAACTATTTCGCAATAGCCCTCCTTTAATTTCAAATCAAAACTCTCAATCCGTCGGGATCTTGTATTTGTCTTCAAACAATTTACAAAATATTTTTAAAACAAAATGATTAAATTAAAAGTATTTTGTATCGGAGAGGCAGACATCGATCAGGCCCAATCGGCCCAACAAGAGTCCACCTACTACCCCCTATAAAACCTAAATCTAGACCTACCCTTCTCAAACCCTAAACCCACCCCTCACTACCTCCACCTGCCGCAGCCACCCCACCTAGACTCCGCGCGCGCAGTAGCCACAAGCATGCACGGCCACGCGACAGGGACCCCTAGACCCACCCCGCAGCCCCGCGTCGCAATCCCCAACCCACGACCTGTCATGATTCAACGCACCTAACACCAACGCAACACAAACACACGCACGCACCCTCCCGATTGTAACCCCCACCCGCCAGCCCTGACCCACTCCCTCGCTTCCTCTACGTGCGACGCACCCACGCCCAATGTCTCCACACACGTCCTTCTTCTCGCTGCGACCTAGCCCCACCGACGCGTGTTGCTCGCATCTTCCCCTCTCTCGCCCTACGTTTCCCCACTCCTCTCTTCGATCCCCACCAGGCGCTGACTCCGCCGCCGCCTCTCTCACTCTCTCCCCTTGTCGCCTCCTGCCCTTTACAACCGGCCGCGCTCGGCCCCCTCCGTCCTCACCGTACCAGGTCCCTACTCCGCCCAGCCCTCTCTTCCTCTCTGCGGTGGTTTTCGCCGCTTTAGTCGCCCTGCCACGAGTGCGCCCTCGCTGCACCTCTGCCGCTATCCTCCGGCCTTCCCACCGCCTCCCTTGGCTCGACCGTCGGGCCCTTGCTCTTTGGTCATCAGCGTGCCGCTGGCCTCGCCTAGCCGTCGCCGTCCCTGGCCATGCAGAACCGCTCCCGGACGAGCTCCTACCTGCCACAGTTCCTCCTCTCTCTCCCTGTCTGGCTCCTCCTCTCACCGCCCCTGCAGGCCACCGATGCCCAGGTCGTTGCCTTCCCACCATGGTAAGGAACTTGCCGGCCTCTCAGTGTTCCTGGTAGCCTCGCACTGCCCCAGGCTCTGCTCCCTCTAACCGACAAGGCCAACTGCATCCCTCGCAGGCCTCTGTCCTATTCAGTGTATGAAACTTGTCTATCTTCAGCTTCGTGGTACGTGCCACTCTTCCGTTTTTGTTAATTCTTGTGTTGGATCCTACACGTGTGCCCGATAAGAATGATGCGGAGATGTTTTTCTCATCGTGTGGCCATCTATTTTGGGTGCGGCGATCTTCGAGTAAATTTGGGCAAGATCATCGAGTTGACAAGGCAAACCCAAGGCCGACATCTCCGAAGGTCAGACAAGGCGTGACTCGAAGAATACCGGCACCAACCCAATATAGACATTGACACTCGTAACCAGAACTCGAAGGCGAAGGCGATGCCTCCCAAGAACTGCTTCACGGAACCCTGATCCTCGAACCACCGGAGCCCGTTGCCGAAGGTGAAGACCGATCCTCTAACCACCGGAGCCCAAGATCGTCGAACCCATGTGTGACCCCTTTATCCAAGAACCTATTTTATAAATGTCATATACTTGATTGCATCTTAATTATTCATGCTTGCATGTCATCATGTGGTTTGGGGGATTTTGTCGATTTACCTAATAATTAAATATGGAGGCCATATGCGGGCGAATCTAGTCTAATATTGGCCCCATTTAAATTTCTCTAGCGAACCGATGATATAATTTTGCCTTGTTAATACAACATTAAATTGCATCGCACCTTTGCCATGTCATACATCATACATGCATCATGCCCGATCTGTTGCCGTGGTATTAAATAGTGCATTTGGTGTTTCTTCTAGTGCTTTGCTTTTTCACGGATTAGGCCGATGAGTTGATGCGAGAGTTGAACCGATCTTCAAATGAACCATAGTCAATGTTTTTAGGCGAGCATTCTCCCCCTTTCTACCTAGCTTACTTTTATAGTCTTTATTCCTCCCGTTGATCTATAGCTATATGTGTTGTGATGCTTTAGTTTTAATACCCGTTATATCCCTTGCAACCCTATATTGCCTTGGACACCCCCTATTACCAATTTGTTGGTAGATAGTCGGCCTTGAGAGTCGTAGTTTCTTGCTCAAGTGTTGCTTCGCGTCGTCGATGTTCCAACGTTGTTGGGTGGTTGGCACATGCTTAATGGTGGAGATGATCATGACTTTAATTACCGTTTAATAACTAAAATTGAAAGTAGATAAATAATGCAGAGGAACCGGTGGGTAATAGACAATATTTTGTTTTTAACCGCTCACTGGTGTCCCGTAGGACCCCCAGTTCTTGACACATGTTCGAAGATCGAGCATGCTAACTACAGGTGGGGTGTGTGGGCAACTCCATCGATTTAGTAGCTAATATCAAAGTAATGTACCGGGGGCCACAAATTAGTTTCTGTTGTTATTACTATCATGTACTTATGCCATGCTTTATAGCTTTATTTACTATTGCACATGGAGCGCTTGTACTGTTTTGGACCGCGTCATGATTTCGCGGTATCGACAAGCCCAGTCACACTTCCGGGTTCTCAGTCGTTTACAGCCATTCTCGCAAACCCTGGGTCCGTCTCGAAGACCAGCCAACTTCATTACGGGTAGCTTAGTGGGGTGGCCCCCATGTGCTTTCTTTGTGTCCGGGAAACGTCGTGTCCGAAACCCTGTCGAAATACCGTTGGGTGTATGTTTTATGATCTTGTACGTACCTGATCTGACAACAAGGGTGTATGTGCGTGTGGAAACTTTGGTGCACCCCTGCAGGGTTAAATATTTTCGAGAAGCCGTGTCCGCCGTTATGGACGACTCGGATCACAGTTCTCGATCATAGACAACTATGACTTGTATCCAATATGACTAGTAAGTTGGATAACCACCATGGAATGAATGGATAAAATTGCAAACTGTGTGAGTTTCCTCGGCATGGCTTCCTTGTTTGGTCTCGAGGGGGAAATACGAGGATGGGTATGATTGGTGATATTATCAGGATGAATCCGAATTGGTCTTTCTTATCCCTCTCTGATAGCGGACAGTTGTATCGAGTCTCTATAGGTTGTTTAGTGCATGCTGCACTGCCCCTTTAGTCTACCATACCTATGTAGGCGAGGAACGCTGAATTCTAAGACTCGCCGTGAACTGTCCTTAGTATTGACCGCTCACTTTTTCCTTTAACCTTTGAAGGCACCTCTATTGTTTGAGCAGGTTTTCAAATTGACGTCGTTAGCAGGGTTACCCTTCCGGCTTGGCCTGGGAAGGGTTATGGATGCCAATAGTTATTTTTCAGGGCTCTTAGCTCAATTTGCATGTTTTTCGTACTCGGACGCTATATCGTTTTCAAGGTGATTTGGATCTTTGTATTGTATATCTATATTTTTGACTCGTGCAGTCGTTGTTGTATATATCTGTTCTGTGGGTTCCATCGCGGACTAATATGCAATGATATTACTTCGATTTCCACCCACACGAAAGTGTCTGGTGGGCACCTTTGAATCGTTTCTATGTGGGTTTGGTGGGAAATGCTAAAACTTGCATAGGGCCGACCTGAGGGTGTTATAGAGTGGTATCAGATCTCAGCAGTTACGATACCCCACTGGTCCAGCCTGTAGGATAACCTAGCTAACGGACCTCGTAGAGTGTCAAAACTATTTTGGAAAAAATCGGTTGATGGATTTGATTAGGTATGGTTTTACTCCTTACCCCTCTACTATTATCCTCTTACCTCTGCGTGTTCTGAATCTGCTCTCTTATCTTTTCTTCGAGTCTAGGAATTCTCGTGGTTGGGTTTCCATCGTACCTTCAGGGTTTCCATCGTACCTTCAGGTTTTTGCTCCCTTCCTCTTGTAACGGTGCTTCGACATCCGACCTTCATGCTTTCTGAGGAATATTTTGTCTGTTGTACCTTTCAGTGGACCAAAAATTCACTAAAATTTTCTTTGTATCTTCCGGTGTTTTCCAATGTGACGACATCTGCACCAGATCCGATGAATAGCCTGCATCACCCCTCTATTTTCAGAAGATTTCTGAACATCGCTTGCAAGATGTTCACTCTGAATTCCAAGAGTTGGTTGGAAAATTCTCCTATTCATGTGCAGAGTAATGCTTTGGGTACGCAATGGATGGTCACCATCCGACTACTCTTATCATTCGCTCTTGTATATTGAATCGATGAACCAATGCAAATCAGGTCGTTCTATAGAAGTTAGAGGTGGCATTATCCATTGATGCCCCTATCTTTGTCTTTTGTTTATCCGT
This sequence comes from Avena sativa, assembly GCA_916181665.1. Taxonomy (NCBI): domain Eukaryota; kingdom Viridiplantae; phylum Streptophyta; class Magnoliopsida; order Poales; family Poaceae; genus Avena; species Avena sativa. The sequence continues at coordinate 113,261,883 of OV702293.1, read as the reverse complement.
AGTTCTCGACGAAGGTGAGCACCGAACCTTTTTGGTGGTTTCGTCGATTTCAAGACAGATAAGAAGCCTTGTTAGTGGTGTCGCGAGGACATACATGAAGCGAGAAGATTTAGATCGACTGCCTTCTTCCAATATCATGAGGAGGATCTTTGAGGGCGAGATCCATTGTTAGTGGTGTCAAATTATAGCACCCCTGGTAAAACCACTACGAGAAATCACCTGTCTGTATCTCTGTGCATCATCATGACATCATCATGCATATTATTTTTCCAAAAACTATTTCTCAATAGCCCTCCTTTAATTTCAAATCAAAACTCTCAGTCCGTCCAGATCTTGTATTTGTCTTAAAACTAGTTACAAAATCTTTTTAAAACAAAATGATTAAATTAAAACTATTTTGTATCGGGGAGGCAGACACTGATCAGGCCCGGCCCAACCAGAGTCCACCTACTACCCCATATAAAACCTAAACCTAGACTTACCCTTCTCAAACCCTAACCCTGACCACACCTCTTACTCCCTCTACCTTCCACCGCCACCCCACCTAGACATCGCGCGCGCAGTTGCCACAAGCACGCACGACCTCGCGACATGGACCCTTGGACCCACCTCGCAGCCCTGCGTCGCAATCCCCAACCTGCAAGCTTGTCACGGCTCAACGCACCTAACACCAACGCAGCACAAACACACGCACGCACCCTCCCGATCATAACCCCCACCTGCCAGCCCTGGCCCACTCCCTCGCTACCTCTACGTGCGACACACCCACACCCAGCGTCGCCGCACACTGCCTTCCTCTCGCTGTGACTTGGCCCCACCGAAGCATGTCGCTCACCGCTTCCCCTCTCTCTCCACGTTTCCCCACTCCTCTCATCAATCCCCACCAGGCCTAGACTCTATCGCCGCCTCTCTCACTCTCTCCCCTCGTCGCATCCTCCCCTTTGAAATCGGTCGTGCTCGGTTCCCGCCGTCCTCACCGTACCAGGTCCCTGCTCCGCCCGTCCTTTTCTTCCTCTCCACAGTGGTTTCTGCGCTCGAGCCGCTCTGCCGCGAGTGCACCCTCGCTGCACCTATGCAGCGATCCTCCAGCCTTCTAGCCGCCTCCCCGGGCTCGACCGTAGGGTCCTTGCTCTTCGGCCACCTGCGCTGCCGCTAGCCTCACCTAGCCGTCGCTGTCCCCGGCCCCGCAGCAACCGCTCCCGGATGAGCTCCTCCCTATCGCAGCGCCTCCTATCTCTCACCTCCTCTGCTGGCCGCCGATGCCCAGGTCATCGTCGTCCCACCATGGGCAGGAGCTTGCCGGCCTCTCGGTGTTCCTGGTAGCCTCGCGCTGCCCTAGGTTCTGATCCCTCTAAACGACAAGGCCTCCTGCAGCCCTCGCGGGCCTCTGTCATATTCAGTGTATGAAACTTGTCTATCTTCAGCTTCGTGGTACATGCCACTATTCCATTTTGGTTAATTCCTTGTGTTGGATCCTACACATGTGCCTGAGAAGAATGATACGGAGATGTGGTGCTCATCGTGTGGCCATCTATTTTGGGTGCGCCGATCTTCGAGTAAATTTGGGCAAGATCTTCGAGTCAACAAGGTTAACCGAAGGCCGACATCTCCGAAGGTCGGACAAGGCTTGACTCGAAGAATACCGGCTCTATTCCAAGATCGACACCGACACTCGTAACCGGAACTCGAAGGCGAAGGTGATGCCTCCCAAGATCTGCTTGACGGAACCATGAAGTCCCCTTTTGCCGGAGGTGAAGACCAATCCGCGAACCACGGGAGACCAAGATCGACGAACCCATGTGTGATCCCTTTATCCAAGAACCTATTTTATAAATGTCATATACTTGATTACATCTTAATTATTCATGCTTACATCTCATCATGTGGTTTGGGCGTTTTTCTCGACTCACCTAATAATTAAATATGCAGGCTATATGCGGACGAACCTAGTCTAATATTGGCCCATTAAAATTAGTGTAGCGAATCAATGATATAATTTTTACTTGTTAATATAACATTAAATTGTGGGGTATCTAGACAACATAAACCACCTAATTAATTGTCGGGACCCTTTTTCCGCTTAATATTGCCTAATTGCATCACACCTTTGCCATGTCATACATCATACATGCATCATGCCCGATCTTTTGCCGTAGTATTAAATAGTGCATTTGGTGTTTCTTCTAGTACTTTCCTTATTCATGGATTAGGAGGATGAGTTGATGCGAGAGTCAACCCGATCTTCCGATGAACCTTCTACAATGTTTTCGGGTGAGAATTCTCCCCTTTCTACCTAGCTTACTTTATAGTCCTTATTTCCTCATGTTGATATACTGCTATCTGTTTTGCGATGCTTTAGTTTTCGTATCCGTGATAACCCTTGCAACCCTATATTGCCTTGGACACCCCCTACTACCTGTTGTTTCGTACATAGTCGGCCTTGCGAGTCGTAGTTTCCTGCTCAGGTGTTTCTTTGTGTTGTCGATGTTCCATCGTTGTTGGGTGGTTGGCACATGCTTAATGGTGGAGATGATCATGAATTTAATTAAAGTTTCATAAATAAAATTCAAAGTAGGTAAATAATGCAAAGGCACTGATGGGTAATAGACAATATTTGGTTTTTAACCGCTCACTGGTGTCCCATAGGACCCTGAGTTCTTGACACCTGTTCCGAGATCGAGTGCGCTAACCACAGGTGGGGTGTGTGGGCACCTCCATCGATTTAGTACCTGATTTCAAAGTACTGTACCAGGGGCCACAAATTAGTTTGTGGCGTTATTACTATCATGTACTTATGCCATGCTTTATTGCTTTATTTACTATTGCGCGTGGAGCGCCTATAATGTTTTGGATCGTGGCACGATTTCGTGCTATCGACAAGCCTAGTCACATTTTCGGGTTCCCAGTCATTTACAGTCCTTCTCGCAAACCCTGGGTCCGTCTCAGAGAATGGTCGACTTTGTTATGGGTAGCTGACGAGGTTTGATCTCGTCAATGCCAATTGTTATGGACTTGGGTTTTGGAGAAGATGGGGATGCTGGAGATCACGGAATGGTTAGCAAACAAGCAACACGCGGACACGAGGTTTACCCAGGTTCAACCCCCCGGAGTGAAAACCCTACTCCTGCTTGTCTGCTCTTGATTACGGTGGAACCGGTGATTACAGGGGTGCGCAGATGCAATCTGGCGTGGAGATGTGTATGCGGAAGTATGAGAGAGAGAGATCTAGGTCGTGCCCTCCTGGCCTTTATATAGACTTAGGCAGGTCCTAGGCACATATCTAGTCGGTTACAGGTTCTAGGGTTTACTCCTTTGAATTTCCTATCTACTCTAGTATTGCTCTCCAAGGATCCGAAGGTGTCATGCGCTATCGCCACCCAAAAATCTTCATGGGCTGGCGTATATTTGCCATGGGCCTTCCTTGGGCTGGACCAGGTATGCTGAGATCATGTACCCGCGGGGTATAACCATGTCAGTAACCCCCGAGTGTTCAGTCGAATCGTAGATTCGGCTGAGGACTCTTCAATCCTTCGGGTGCAACTCTATCTTTCAAGAGAATGTGTAGGGATTGTTTATGCATGTGCTTGACTCTCCCGACGGATCAGGGTTAGTTAACTGTCTTAGGACAAAACAACATGATCTTCTTCGGGTTTGAGACCCTCGACTCGAACCCGGAACATATGCTGGCGTAATTCGAATCAGGCCGCGGAGGACTTATAGGGGTGGAATTCTAGTGAATTTAATTAATGTACCCAACGCGTCCGATGGGATTTTTCGTCGCGCCTGTTGGCACTGGTTTATACTAGCAGAGCACAGTCATGTGCGTTACCAGGCCATCAGATGATATCTGTAGGTCTTATCTTTGCGTCGCAGACACAACATCCGAATTTTGTCACCGCGGAGGTGTTTCGGGTGGCCAAGGAGAATGTTACTCAGTTAGCATTAATTAGGGCAGAGTTGCCGAAAAGTTTTTTGCGTACTGATCCAAAAGATCGCAGTCGAAGATTTATAGGGTGCGCGACCAGCGCTCCCTATGGGAGTAGCCCCCGAGTTTCTGTTCGAGTCGTAGACTCGAGCGGAGACTTTAATTCAGCTGTTGTTCAGCCGTTGTTCACCGTTGTTGCGTGTGACATGGTTATACCCCGCGGGTACATGATCTCAGCATACCTGGTCCAGCCCAAGGAAGGCCCACGGAAAATATACGCCGGCCCATGAAGATTTTCGGGTGGCGATAGCCCATGACGCCTTCGGATCCTTGGAGAGCAAGACTAGAGTAGATAGGAAATTCAAAGGAGTAAACCCTAGAATCTGTAACCGACTAGATCTGTGCTTGGGACCTGCCTAAGTCTATATAAAGGCCAGGAGGGCACGACCTAGATCTCTCTCTCTCTCTCATACTTCCGCATACACACCTCCACGCCAGATTGCATCTGCGCACCCCTGTAATCACCGGTTCCGCCGTAATCAAGAGCAGACAAGCAGGAGTAGGGTTTTCCCTCCGGGGGGCTAAACCTGGGTAAACCTCGTGTCCCCATGTTGCTTGTTTGCTAACCATTCTGCGATCTCCAGCATCCCCATCTTCTCCAAAACCCAAGTAAATAACAATGGGCATTGATGAGATCAAACCTCATCAATTGGCGCCGTCTGTGGGAACTGGGGACGCTGGTTGTGCGATCGTGACGGTCCCAACCCGAGCGATCTACAACTATGCGGCGACGGCGAGTTTCTGGTAGTGAGGGTACCTCTGCTTTGTTGGCGTCAATACCTCGCTGAGGTAGTACATCGGGCGTTGGACCCCATGGGTCTTGCCTTCTTCGGGTCGCTCAACCACCAGTACGGTGCTTACCACCTGGTGTGTGGATGCTATGTACAACAGTAGGGGCTCGCGCTCCTTTGGCGTAACTAAGATGGGCGAGGTGGAGAGCAGCCGCTTCAGATCTTCGAATGCGTCGTCCACTTCAGGCGTCCACTCGAATTTATCTGCCTTGCGTAGCAGTTGGTAGAATGGCAGGGCTTTCTCGCCCATGCGGCTGATGAACCTGCTCAATGCCGCTATTCGTCCTGCGAGCTGCTGGACACCCTTGAGGTTCTTTGGCTTCTCCATGGCCATGATGGCCCGAATTTTCTCTGGGTTCGCCTCGATTCCTCGCTGGGAGATGAAGTATCCAAGCAGCTGACCTGATGGGACGCCGAAGGCGCACTTTTCGGGATTTAGCTTGATCCTGTAGCGGTCGAGATTATCGAACGTCTCGCGGAGATCGTCGATGAGCGTTCTTGCCTCCCTGGTTTTGATGACTATGTCGTCGACATAGACTTGGACGTTGCGACCAATCTGGTCCTTCAGGCATGCCTGCATGCATCGCTGGTACGTGGCACCTGCGTTCTTTAGCCCGAAGGGCATTGTGTTATAGCAGAACACTCCGAACGGTGTGATAAACGCTGTTTTCTCTTGATCTTCGACCTTGAGTCGGATCTGGTTGTAGCCTAAGTAGGCATCGAGGAAGGAGAGTTTATCGCATCCTGCAGTCGAATCGATGATCTGATCGAGCTGAGGAAGAGGGAAGTGGTCCTTTGGGCAGTGCTTGTTCAGAGTCGTGAAGTCTACGCACATCCGCAGGATGTCCGTGTCCTTCTTGGGGACCATCACTGTATTTGCAAGCCACTCGCTTTATTTGATCTCCCTGATGAAGTCTGCAGCGAGTAGTCTGTTGATTTCCATTCCGATGGCTTCGGCCCATGGCTCGGACAGTCTCCGGATGGACTGCTTGACGGGCTTGGTGTCTGGAAAGATGTTGAGTGCGTGCTCGGCGAATTCCCTGGGAACTCCTGGCATGTCCGCTAGACACCAGGCGAAGATTTCCCAGCGCTCACGGAGGAATTCGATGAGCGCGCTTTCCTATGCGGGGCTGAGGTCGTTGGCGATCAGCGCCGTCTTGGAGGAATCCGTCGGGTGAACCTGCACTTTCTTTGTGTTGACGGTGGAGTCGAAAGACATGTCTGGTGCGTTTTGTCGTGCGACTAGGGGTGCCCCGTTGTCCGTCACCTCGCGGAGCCTTACGAGCTCATCCTGCATGCCGAATGACTGGGAGATTTTGTTGAAGTCCCTGTAGCAGTGGTCCGATCGGGTGAAGCTCCCGTGGACCGTGATGACGCCCCTAGGTCCTGGCATCTTGAGTAGCAGGTACGCGTAGTGTGGTACAGCCAAGAACCTTGCAAATGGTACACGCCCGAGGATGGCGTGGTATTGTGATGGCGAGTCCACCACTTCGAATTCAAGCCGCTCGCATCGGAAATTGTCCGGCTTGCCGAAGATGACGTCGAGCCATATTTTTCCCAGGGGGAATATGCCCTTTCCTGGGACGATGCCGTGGAACATTGTGTCTGACTGTTCCAGGCTGCACAGCAGGATCCACATTGCTGCTAGAGTGCTTGCAAACATCAGGTTGATGCCGCTGCCGCCGTCCATGAAGACGCGGCTCATCTCGAAACCTCCGATCTGCGCCTCCAGCACCAGGGCAGCATGACCTGGGCGAGGGATCTGGCAAGGGTGATCCGAACGGCTGAACATGATGCAGGACTCTGATCCGCTGAGGTACTCAGGGATGGCGGGTGGAGTTGTCACGACCAGGTTGATCTGACGGGTGATTTTCTTCTGCACCCTATTCCTCAGGCGCCCCTTCTGAATCATCAGTGCTCCTTTCGGTGGGGGATACCCGTTCCTAGCGTTGTTCTGTGCTGGTGCGACTGGTTGGTTTGGGCCTCCTACAGGTGGCGATGGAGGAGCTCCATGCGCTATTTCACCTGGTGCGGGTGCGTTTCCGAACCCAGGGGGTGGAGCTTGCTGCCTCATCTGAGCCATGCTTTCGCTGAGCTTCTGGAACTCGCGACAGTCCTTGAGCATGTGGCTTGCCTTCTTCTTACCATCCTGCTTGTCGATGTAGAAGTGGATGGTGCATGGACCTGAAAGTTTTTCGTATGCCGAGGGTTCGTTATTGCGATCGCGGCGCTGCCACGACTGTGCTGGGCGTCCTCCATCGCGGAAGTTGCCTCCGCGGTATCCTCCACTATAGCGGTTGGCATCGTTGCGGCGATCGGCGTAGCCGGCCGCGACCATGTCGGGTCCATCGCAATCGTCGTAGACGCGCGGTCTCCTCTTGTTACGGCGTTTCGTCGTCTGCCGTAATCGTCCTCTTCCTTCGATTGTGCCCGGTGGACGGAATCTTCACCGTCAGCCCACCTGTTGGCGATGTCCATGAGGTGGTCAAGTGTCTTGGGCTTGACGCGCCCAAGTTCCTCCTTGAAGTCCTAGCGCTTGACGCCATCCTTGAAGGCGTCGATGGCCCTTTCTTCGGAGATGTGTGCCATGGAGTTTTTGGTGTTGGACCAGTGCAGTATGTACGAGCAAATGGATTGGCCCATTCGTTGAGTGCAAGGTCGCAACTCCTCGATCGAGGCGGGCCTCTTGCTGGTTCCTTTGAAGTTTCGGATGAAACTGTAAGCCAGCTCCTCCCAGCTTCGGATGGATCCTGAGGATAGGCTGCTAAGCCAGATCCGAGCTGCGCCTGTCAGCTGCAGTTGAAGGCATTGCATGGCGGTTTCCTTGTTTCCACCGTGCAGCTTGACGGATGACAGGTGGTCGCTGAGCCATGCCTTGGGGTCCTGTGTGCCGTCGAACTTCGGAGTATCCGAAGGAAGCTTGAAATTTCACGGCATCCATGTCCGTCGGACGGATCTGCTGAAGCACCGGGCTCTTCTCCTTCGTCTTTGTCCATCTCGGATTCAGACGAGCATGCGCGCTTGGCTCGCGCTTTGTCGATTTTGCGCTGTGTTAGCGCGTCTCTGGCGTCGTAATCGCGGCTACGATGACGCGAGCTCTTGTGCCTTCGAGGAAGGTCATGGTCCTCCTCTTCGGATGAAGGAGTGGGGTTGCGGTCGAACCTGACCGTAGCTCTCTTTTTCAGCTCCGTAGGAGTTTCTTAATGGAGCGCAGCTCCGATGAGTCCGAGTCTGGTGAGTGCGGACTTGTGCATGGCTCTTTTCGGGTCCCCCTCCGGAGGTGGGTGGGCCACGAGGTACGCAGTGGCTACTATGATCGCAGCTTGCGGTGTCTTCAGGATGATGTTGCCGTCGGCATCCATCTCCATGAAGGATGCGTGGAGGGTTCGGGTCACCTCACGGTGCTCCTTGGGGTCCATGTTCTCCGTCCGGGAGCGGTGCTTGTTGCCGTGGTTGCCGTTCGAGCTGGAGCCGATGCCCATGGCGGAGAGCGCGGCTCGTCGCGTGCTGGACTCCGAGGCTGCTTGCTTGCATTTGTCGAGAACCTCTTGCATCTTGACCAGATTCTCGTGCTCCTCGATCAGGAGCAGATGGTAGGCCATCAGCAGGTCCCGTGAGGCGTCTGCAGGCAGGACCGTGCTGCCCGCCACGACCGCGCGTGCCTGGGCCCACCCTTCTTTGCTAAGGTGGATGACATGGATGGTGTTATCCCCTTCGGGTGGGGGGGACTGGCTTCTTCTGTTCCCGCCGCTTCTGTCCTGCGGGTTAGGTGGCGGGTTGGGCGGCGGATTAGGTGGTGGGTTGGGCGCTTGCTGATCCACGTCGCTCTGGATGACTATGGCGCATTGGTAGCGCTCGTAGATTGGTCCGCTGCTGCCGCAGCTTTTGGATCCGGAACCGTAGGTCCCTTCATCCGATGGCGGATCGCACAAATCGGAGTTGCAGCTGCTGCTGTCGTAGGACTCATCTGTTGATGATGATGTGCGTAGCACAGGGTTTGGGGCCCATGAAGTGGGCCTGATTGATGGTAGGGGCACCCACTCGGGGAGGCGGAGGGTGCCAGTTTGCCCCACCTGGAAGCAGAATCTCCCGAACAGGATCTCGAGTCCATCGCCTACGGGCTCGAAGTCCTTCATGGTGGCCGGTGACTGGGCGGTGAAGTCGAAAGCGCCAAAGAGGAGGTGACTCTCCGTCGCCGCGGAGTTGTAGATCGATCGGGTTGGGACCGTCACGATCGCACAATCAGTGTCCCCAGTTCCCACAGACGGTGCCAATTGATGAGGTTTGATCTCATCAATGCCCATTGTTGTGGACTTGGGTTTTGGAGAAGATGGGGATGCTGGAGATCGCGGAACGGTTAGCAAACAGCAACACGGGGACACGAGGTTTACCCAGGTTCAGGCCCCCGGAGGGAAAACCCTACTCCTGCTTGTCTGCTCTTGATTACGGCGGAACCGGTGATTACAGGGGTGCGCAGATGCAATCTAGCGTGGAGGTGTGTATGCAGAAGTATGAGAGAGAGAGATCTAGGTCGTGCCCTCCTGGCCTTTATATAGACTTAGGCAGGTCCCAGGCATAGATCTAGTCGGTTATAGGTTCTAGGGTTTACTCCTTTGAATTTCCTATCTACTCTAGTCTTGCTCTCCAAGGATCCGTAGGCGTCATGGGCTATCGCCACCCGAAAATCTTCATGGGCCGGCGTATATTTGCCATGGGACTTCCTTGGGCTGGACCAGGTATGCTGAGATCATGTAGCCGCGGGGTATAACCATGTCAGTAGCTTAGTGGGGTGGCCCCCTTGTGCTTGCTTTGGGTCTAGGAAACGTCGTCGACATACTGTTGGGTGTATGTTTTGTGATCTTGTACCTACCTGATCTGACAACAAGGGCGTAGGTGTGTGCGGAAACTTTGGTGCACCCTTGTAGGGTTAGTTTTTTTGCAGAAGACGTGTCCGCAGTTATGGACGACTTGGAGCACAGTTCTCAATCATAGACAACAATAACTAAAGTTTTCTGTTATAATATGACTTGTATCCGATATAACTAGTAAGTTGGATAACCACCATGGAATGAATGGATAAAATTGCCAAATATGCGAGTTTCCTCAGCATGGCTTCCTCGTTTGGTCTCGAGGGGGAAATACCAGGATGGGTATGATTGGTGATAGTATCAGGATGAATTCGAATAGGTCTTTCTTATCCCTCTCTGATAGCCAACAGTTGTATCGAGCCTCTATAGGTTTTTTAGTGCATGCTGCCGCTTCAGTCCACCATACCTATGTAGGCGAGGACCGCTAAATTCTAACACTCGTCGTGTACTGGCCTCAGTACCGACCGCTGTCCTTTTCCTTTTCCCTTTGCCAGCACCCGTTTTGTTTGAGCAGGTTTTCAGATCGATGTCCTTAGCAGGGTTACCCTTCCGGCTTGGCCTAGGCAGGGTTATGGACGCCATTGGTTATTCTTGAGGGCTCTTAGCTCAATTTGCATCTTGTCCGTACTCGGACGCTGAATCGTTTTCAAGGTGATTTGGATCTTTGTACTGTATATCTGTATTCTTGACTCTTGGAGTCATTGTTGTAGATATCTTTTCTGTGGGTTCGATCGCGGACTAATGTGAAATGATATTACTTTGTTTTCCACCAACACGAAAGTGCTTGTTGGGCACCTTTGAATCATTTCTATGCGGGTTTGGCAGGAAAAGCTAAAACTTGCATAGGGTCGATTCGAGGGTGTTACACGAGGTCGTCTCTTGCGGACATTTGGGCCACCATGATTCCTTTAGACTCTGCACCTTCTAGATTTCTAGGTTTGCTCGGGATGTTTCAAGATGCAGGTCACGTGAAGGAGCTGATGCGCCATCACCTGATTGCGGGCGTGAAGGCAACCCTATCTCTTGTTCGACTACATCATCGTGATGTTGATCTTGCGGGTATAGCGGTTGGGCCGCCTCCTCCTCGAGATGGCTTGGCGTGGGATATGCGTCCACCTTACGCAGTTGTGGCGCAGTACGCCGAAGAGATTGTAGATGTCTTTGAGGAGCGAACAAACGTTCTGTTGTAGCGTGGTTAAGTTCTGTAAAGGAAAAACGAGATAATGTAAAGTCTGTATTTATTCGAGTGGGCTTGTAATGCCCTTGGTAAAGTTTGTATGTGTTGGCACGTAGTGCGTTGTGTGCTTATGTAATGTGCATATCCTTTTCATTAGCCTGACGTGGTTAGCTACTCAGGTTGTATGCATTGTTTTCAGCCGACGAAGTCGTAAGGTGAGGGGCAGCCCCCCAGCGTGTTTAGCGATAAATAATGCAAAGAGAAAAAGGTATTTGGGCCAAGGAACTTAGCTTTTATTCATTGTAAACATGGAGGTACATTGTTTGGCTGAATAGCCTTATTGAAAGTAAAGGGTAACTAGGGGTAGAAGCGTAGTAGTCGTGCGACGTTCCAGGGGTTGGAGTATTCGACTCCGGATGCGACGTCCATGAGGTGGTAGGCGCCACATAGGATTACTTCAGCGATGACGTAGGGTCCTTCCCATGGTGACTCGAGCTTCTTATGCCCTTCTTGCTTGAGTCGTATGTGCTAAGAATATAATACACACCTAGCCTTTTCCATCAGTTCGGACATTTGGTTCAGATGGCTAGTGCATCAACTCAATATGGTATCAGAGCCAAGAGGTCTCAAGTTCAAGACCCTGATCACGCAGTTTATAAAAAAAAGATTTTGCGGCCTGCACCGAACCCACGCTAGGATAAAAATAGCCTAGACGTGAGGGGGAGTGTTAGGAATATAATACACGCCTAGCCCTTTCCATCAGTTCGGACTTTTTGTTTATATGGCTAGTGCATCAATTCAATAGTTGGACGAGGTCGCCTTCGACGAAGGACCTTGGGCACAGCCGACGGCTGTGGTAGTTGCGGAGGCTCTGCTGATAGACCGCCGACCGAGCAGCGGCAATGTCACGTGCCATGTCGAGCGTGTCGATGCCGTCTTCGAGTGTGGCCGATGATTAATCCTCGCTGTAAGCGACGACCCGGGGGGCCTTATGGCCTACCTCAACAGGTAGCAAGGCTTTGGCTCCGTGCACCATGAAGAAGGGCGTATAGACAAAAGAGATGTTCGGCGTTGTGTGCAGGCTCCAGAGAATGGAGGATAGCTCATCTGCCTAGGCTCCTGCAAGCCTTTCAAGTGGGCATAGTAGGCGCTTCTTGATGCCATTGCCTATAAGGCCGTTGGCCTTTTCGACCTGCTCGTTGGTCTGCGGGTGCGCCACGAAGGTGTATGATATGCTAATTTTGAGGTTCCCGCAGAAGTCTCAGAATTCCTTCGGGATGAGGTTCGAGTCGTTGTCCGTTATGATGCTATGGGGCACGCCGAACCTGTAGACAATGGACTTGAAAAACATGACGACAGTTTTTCCGCTTTGGTTGGTGATGGGCATGTCCTTGATCACTTGGAGAATTTGTCGACTGCGACCAGGAGGAAGAGGTGGCCTCTTGGCGAGGACTTTGGCAGTTTGCCGATCATGTCGAGGCCCCAATGATCGAAGGGCCAGGCCACTAGTATAGGCCTCAGCTCGGATCCTGGCGCACGTGGCTTGTTCGCATACCTCTAACAAGCGTTGGACCTCTAGACTATCTCCTTGGGGTCGTTCATTGCGGTGGGCCAGTAGAACCCAGCTAGTAGAGCTTTGGCGATTAGCACGCGGCTTCCTGCGTGACGGCCGCAGATACCCTCATGGATGTCTTGGAGGATGTTTTTGTCGTCACCAGTGGTGACGCATTGTTGGAGCACACCCGAAATGTTTTGCTATATGCGCCAAAATGGTGTGCATTGTCGGAGAACACCCGAAAGCTCGCCATTGATGAGGGTGAAGGCCTTTGACCGGCGAGTTATGCGCCGAGCATATGTCGGGTCCTCAGGCAGATGATTGTTTATCAGGTATCGAAGGTACGGTTGTGTCCACATTTCTTCAACTGCCATGACCTGCATCAGGATGACCAACTCGACCTCCGTGGTGAGATTTTCGGGTCCTTGTCCTTCGGGTAGCGCAGCCCCCGAGTGCTCTACTTCTTCGGATAAGCCTTTTGGGAATTTCCTCTTGATGGAGGGTACGCAGATTTGTTCGAGGAACACTCCTGGTAGCACCCGGGCACAGGTGGAGCCAATGTTGGCGAGCTTGTCAGCCTCCTCGCTACTTTCCCTGCCGACGTACCGAAGCTCGCAGCCGTCAAAGTCCCCTTCGAGTGAATTGTAGAGCGCACAGTATGCGATCATGTTGGCGCTATGGGCATTGCATTCATTCATCGGCTGCTGCACGACGAGGTTCGAATCGCCGTAGGTGACAAGGCATGTTGCGCTTCACACCTTATCCATCCTCATGCCGTGGATGAGGGCCTTGTATTTGGCCTCGTTGTTGGAGGCGTGAAATTTCATCCAAAGTACATACTTCATCCTGTCGCCTTGAGGGGACGTCAAAGTGCATCGTCCAGGAGCCGTCAAAGTGCATCGTCGAAGTGCCTTGACGGGACGTCGAAGTGCCTTCAAGGGACGTCGAAGTGCATCGTCTAGGAGCCGTCGAAGTTCCTTGAGGGGACATCGAAGTGCATTGTCCAGGAGCCGTCGAAGGTGCTTGGAGGCGTCAAAGTGCATCATCCAGGACTGCGACATGTCCGGAGTGTTCGGAAGCTGGAGCTCCATCCAGTGGATGAGGAAGTTAGGTAGGACCTGTGATTTGATGGCGGTGTGCCGCTCGTAGATGATGTCTCGAGGAGACATCTCGATGCCCCACAGGGCTACGCGCCCCGTGGCTTCAGGGTTGTTCAGGATGTTCGACAGAAGGGCGTCATTGACGACGACGATCTGGTGCTCCTGGAAGTAGTGGCTCAGCCGGCGCGCTGTCATGAATATGCTGTAGGCGAGCTTCTAGTAATGAGGGTACCTCTGCTTTGTCGGGGTCAGTACCTCGCTGAGGTAGTATATTGGGCGTTGGAACCCGAGGGTCTTTCCATCTTCGGGTCGCTCGACCATGAGTGCGGTGCTAACCACCTGATGTGTGGCTGCTATGTACAGCAGTAGAGGCTCCCGCTCCTTCGGCGTGACCAGGATAGGTGATGTGGAGAGTAGCCGTTTGAGGTCCTTGAACGCATCATCTGCTTTGGGTGTCCACTCGAATTTGTCCATCTTGCGTAGCAGCTGATAAAAGGGGAGGGCTTTCTCACCCATTTGGCTGATGAACCTGCTGAGCGCCGCGATTCGCCCGGCTAGATGCTGGACCCCCTAGAGGTTCTTTGGATTCTCCATGGACAGTATGGCCCCTATATTCTTCGGGTTTGCCTCGATGCCCCGTTGGGAGATGAAGTACCCGAGTAACTAACCAGACGGGACGCCGAAGGCGCACTTGTCTGGTTTCAACTTGATCTTGTAGCTATCAAGGTTATGAAACATCTCGCGGAGATCGTCGATTAGCGTCTAGGCCTCCTTGGTTTTGATTACTATGTCGTCGACATAGACCTGGATGTTGTGTCCGATTTGGTTCTTCATACATGCCTACATGCACCTCTGGTAAGGGGTGCATGCGTTCTTCAGCCCGAAGGGCATTCTGTTGTAGCAGAACACCCCGAACGACGTGATGAACGCCATTTTCTCTTGATATTCGACCTTCAGTCGAATTTGTTTACCCGAGTAGGTATCGAGGAAGGAGAGCTTCTCACATCCTGCAGTAGAGTCGATGATTTGATCGATCCTTGGTAGAGGGAATTGGTCCTTGGGACAGTACTCGTTAAGCAATGTGAAGTCCACACACATCCTCAGGATGTCCGTGTCCTTTTTGGGGACCAGCACGGTGTTGGCCAACCACTCGCTTTCTTTGATTTCCCTGATGAATGTGGCATCGAGGAGTCTGTTGAGTTCGATTCCAATGGCTTCGGCTCTTGGCTCAGACAGCCGACGCATCGACTTCTTGACTGGCTTTGCATGTGGAAACACATTGTGTGCATGCTCGGCAAATTCCCTAGGGACTGCTGGCATGTCCGCAGGACACCAGGCAAAAATTTCCCAGCGCTCATGGAGGAATTCGACGAGCGTGCTTTCCTATGCGGGACTTAGGTCGTTGGCAATCAATCCCATCTTGGAGGCATCCGTTGGGTGAACCTGCACCTTCTTTGTGTGGACTGCAGAGTCGAACAACATATCCGGTGCGTTTTGCCTGTTGACTAGGGGTGCCTCGTTGTCTGTCACCTCCGTGAGTCTCGTGAGCTCCTCCTGCATGCCGAGCGACCGAGAGATTCTGTTGAAGTCTCTGTCGCAGCTGTCTGACCTGGTGAAGCTTCCTGGGACGATGATGATGCCCCTAGGTCTTGGCATCTTTAGTAGCAGTTAAGCATAGTACGGTACTGCCAGGAATCTTGATAATGCTACACGCCCGAGGATGGCATGGTACTATGATGGCCAGTCGACCACTTTGAACTCTAGCCGCTCACGCCTGAAGTTTTCGGGCTGGTGAAGATGACGTCGAGCCATATCTTGCCCAAGGGGTATATGCCCTTCCCTAGGACTATGTCGTGGAACTTTGTGTCCGATTGCTCCAGGATGCACAACGGGATCTGCATTGCTGCGAGTGTGCTGGCGAACATCAGGTTGATGCCACTGCCGCCGTCCATGAAGACACGGCTCATCTCGAATCCCCCGATCAGGGCCTCGAGCACCAGGGCAGAGTGACCTGGGTGAGGTATCTGGCATGGGTGATCCGAATGGTCGAACGTAATGCAGGACTCCAAGCCGTTGAGGTACTCAGGTATGGCTGATGGGGAGGTCACGGCCAGGTTGACTTGGCGGGTGATCTTCTTCTCCACCCTGTTGGTTGGGCACCCCTTCTAGATCATTAGGGCCCCTTTCGGTGGGAGGTACCAATCTGCACCGTTATTCGGTGCCGGTGCAACCTGTGGATGCGATGGTCCCCTAGGTGTTGGTTGAGAAGCTCCGTGGGCGATAGCACCTCGAGCGGGTGCGGATCCTGGATTCACCGTCTGGCATCGCATTTGGGTGAGGATCTCGCTGAGCTTCTGGAACTCCCGGAAGTCCTTGAGCATGTGGCTGGCCTTCTTATTACCATCTTGTTCATTAATGTAGAAGTGGATGGTGCAAGGAACATACAATTTGGGGTATGCCGAAGGCTCGTCGTCGCGGTTGCGATGTTGCCACGTTTGTGTGTGTCGTCCTCCATTGTGGTAGGTGTTGCTGCGGTGTCCGCTGTTGCGGTTGCCATCATTGCGGCGATCGGTGTATCGAGCCGCAACCATGTCGACTCCAGCGTGATCGTCGTAGACGTGCGATCTTCTCTTGCTGTGGCACTCGCGTATGCAACCGAAGTCGTCTTCGCCATCCGAATGTGTTCATTTGACGGAATCCTCGCCATCTGCCCAACGGTTGGCGATGTACATGAGGTGATCAAGTGGGCTTGATGCGCCCGAGCTCCTCCTTGAAATCTAGGCGACTAGCACCATCCTTGAAGGCTTCGATTTCTGTTTCTTCGGAGATGTTTGCAGCGGAGTTCTTGATGTGGGCCTAGAATAGTATGTATGAGCGGATGGACCCATTAGTCCGTTGGGTGCAGGCCCACAGCTCTTCGATTGAGGCTGGTCGCTTGTTGGTTCCCTTGAAGTTGCAGATGAAGTTGTACGCCATCTCTACCCCGCTTCGGATGGAGTCGAAGGGTAGGCTGTTGTAGCACCCTGGGTAAAACCATTACTAGAAAATCACATGTATTATCTCTATACATCATCATGACATCAGCATGCATTTGTTTCCTAAAAGTATTTTGCTAAAAGTCTATTTTGTTTTCTAAATATCCCCTCGCCTTTTGTTTCAAATCAAAACCTTGGGCTTGTTCGGAGTATTTTGTTCATCTAAAAACCTATTTGGAAATGTTTTATTTTTAAATGGAAATAAATATTTTTTTTAAAAATGTTTTACTGGGGGAGGCCGCCAGCCTGTCGGGCCAAAAGCCCATCAAACTAGCAGCGTAGCACCCCGGTTAAATCCTAACCCTAGATCCCACTCCCTCCAAACCCTAACCTATCTAAACCCTAATCTAGCTTACCCAGCGCCATGCCAGTACACCTGCCGCCGCTACACCCCACCCGATCCACTCGAACACAACACACCACGCACCCAACATGCTGGTACATGCACGCACGCCTTGCACACTAGCGCACCCCACCCCACGGTTACGACCCACGGCCATGTCCCATTTTTCTCGCCCTGCCTGCATCTCTCGGCCCATCTCCCTCATTCTCCTTCCCATCACGCCGCCGCCTCCATCGCCTCCCGCTAGCGCCATCGGGCCGTCTACTCTCTGCCCGCTGGGCCGCCCCTCTGCGGGCCGTGCCTGCGAGCCATGTCGTCGACCACACATGCTTCCTTCTCAGCCGCGCCTCCGCTCGCGTCCCCGATGTCCACCTCCTGAGCGCCACCCTCTTCCGCCTGGCTGTTCCGCCAGCGACCGCCTCCCTGTGAGCGACCTCCGCCACCAAGGGCCCCTTCCTAGACGTCGTCTCTGGTCATCGCCAACGTCAACACCACGCGAGCGCCACCGTTCATGCCGCCTCTTCCACCCCTCCTCCTTGGGCCTATTGTCATCGTCATCCCTATGAAGCCGTGCCCTGCCGAGGCCCCCTGAGCTCCCTGGCCATGTCGAGTCGGCGGGCCTCTCCCTCTTTGTTGTCTGCCATGCCCAAGGCTGGGCCTCCCTACTTCCACAATACCTCCGTGTCGTCCTCCTGCGAGCAGCGCTGACCGCCATCGCTTCGTCCGTCTCCGAGCCGTCCTCCACCGCAACTAGGAGCCACACGTGTCTCCCGTTTCTAGAGTTCTCTGTACCGCGTGCGTCTAACGCTTGGGTCATTCTCGCCTCATGATTGGATTACTTGTGCACAACCCCTTTCAAAACAGCGTCGTTTTGACAATCTTCCCAAGGTTCATGTACCCTGTTTAGCTAAGTTTGACCGATGCCAAGAGCGGCCTCGACATGAGCTGCAACGACATTGAACCAGCAAGTCAAGATCATCCGCAGACAAGACCTACACGAGGCTTGAACCACAAGGTCGCTGACATGGAACACGGAGTTCTTCTTCATGGAACACCGAGTACTCTGGCATGAAACCCGAAGACCATCGATATAGAAAAACACCAGCGAAGCCAAAGAAGAAGGCCGCGGTAAAGTTCACTCGGAGCATGACCTGCCACGACGCCGCCGTTGCCCACGGCACAGGAGCAGCAAATACGACGTTCGTAGCGAGCTCACACGGTGCAAGATCGAGAAATCATGCGCCAAGCGTGCGTATTCAACTGAGTACGAACATGACGACGGGGAGCTGTGCGGCGCCAGGTGCTTATGCAGGGCCGTCCGGCAATCACGGATGCTGAAGAACATCAAGCTCCCTTCGGAAAACCCGAAGTTTGACGGTGCGCAAGAGCTGAAAACTTGGCTCGACGACCAACTATCGTCGGTCAAGCTCCCCGGCGGGACTAAAAGCACAACCATGCAGTGCCTAAATCTGCAGGTGGCAACCGCAGCCAGGGCCTGGCTCTGCAGCCTCCCCTCTGGCTCCATCCACAACTGGGAAGAGATGGCATGCAGCTTCATCCGCAACTTCAAGGGCACCAGCAAGAGGCCAGCCTCAATCAAAGAGTTACAAGCCTATTTCCAGCGGTCGAACGAGTCCATAAGCTCGTACATATTGCACTAATCCATCATCAAAAATTCCTCCGCAAACATCTCTGAGGAGAGGGCAATCGACGCCTTCAACGACGACATCAGGTGACGTGAATTCAAAGAGGAGCTCGAGCGCATCAAGCCCAAAACCATCGATCACCTGGCGGACATCTCCAATCACTATGCCGATGGCGAGGATACGTCAACCGAGAATGTTCGGATGATGCAGACGACTTCGGCCGCAGGCGTGATCCTCGCGGAAAGAGAAGATCGCACGTCTACGACAATCGGGAAGAAGTCGACATGGTTGTGGCTGGCTATGCTGACCACTGCGATGATGGCAACCGCAATAGCGGGTAACGTGGTGGGAACTACCGCGACAGCGAAAGGCCCACCCAAACATAGCAGCGCTGCAACCGTGATGACGAGCCATCCGCATTCGAAAAGCTGTTGGGTCCCTGCACCATCCACTTTTACATCGAAAAGCAGGATGGCAAGAGAAAGACCAGCCACATGTTGAAGGACATCAGGGAGTTCCAAAAACTCCACGAGGGCTTCGCCTAGATCTGACGCTAGGCGATGAACCCAGAATTCGCCCCCGCTCCAGGAGGCGTAGCTCACGGGGCTCCACCACCACCACCTGGAGGACCCGCGCAACCCGTGGCCACGCTGGCACAGATTAATGGGGCAGATGCATACCCACAACCGTTGGGATCCATGATGATACATAAGGGATGCACAACCAACATGGTGTCGAAGAAGATCACCCGTCAAGTCAACTTGGCAGTGACCTCTCCACCAGCCATACCTGAGTACCTCAGTGGCTCGGAGTCGTGCATCATGTTCGACCGTTCGGATCACCCGTGCCTGATACCTCGCCTAGGTCACTCTTCTCTGGTTCTCGAGGCCCAGATCAGAGGGTTCGAGATGAGCCGCATCTTAATGGACGGTGGCAGTGGCATCAAACTGATGTTCTCCAACACACTCGCAGCTATGCAGATCCCGCTATGAAGCCTAGAGGCGTTGGACACGACGTTCAACGACATCGTCCTAGGGAAGGGCATATACCACCTAGGCAAAACATGGTCGACGTCATCTTCGGCAAGCCCGATAATTTTAGGCGTGAGCGTCTAGAGTTCGAAGTGGTGGACTGGCCCTCACAGTACCATGCCATCCTCAGGAATGTGGCATTCGCAAGATTCCTGGAGGTACCTTACAACGCGTACCTTCTACTGAAGATGCCAGGACCCATGGTCATCATCACCGTCCCAGTAAGCTTCACTAGGTCGGACATCTACGACAGGGACTTCAACATAATCTCCCAATCGTTCGGCATGCAGGAGGAGCTCACAAGGCTAATGGAGGTCACAGACAACGGGGCGCCCCAGTCACCAGGAAAGACGCACCTGATATGTCGTTCGACTCCACAGTCAATAGTAAAAACGTGCAGGTCCCCCTGACGGACGCCTCCAAGACGGCGTTGACCGCCAATGACCCGAGCCCCGCATAGGAAAGCGCGCTCATTGAATTCCTCCGTGAACACCGGGAAATCTTCGCCTAGTGTCCTGCGGACACGCCAGGAGTTCTCAGGGAATTCGCCGAGCACGTACTCAATGTGTTTCCAGATGCGAAGCCAGTTAAGCAGTCGATGCATCGACTGTCCGAGCCAAGGGATGAATCCGTTGGTATCAAAGTCAACAGACTCCTCTATGCCAGCTTCATTAGGGAGATAAAGGAAATCGAGTGGCTGGCCAACCCCGTGCTAGTCCCTAAGAAGGACACGGACATCCTGCAGATGTGTGTGGACTTCACATCGCTTAACAAGCATTTCCCTGAGGACCACTTTCCCCTACCACGCATCGATAAAATCATCGACTCCACTTCAGGATGCGAGAGGCTCTCGTTTCTCGATGCCTACTCAGGCTATAATCAAATTCGGCTGAAGGTCGAAGATCATGATAAAATGATGTTCATCACGCCGTTCGGGGTGTTCTGCTACAACACTATGCCCTTCGGGCTGAAGAACGCGGGCGCCACATATCAATGATGCATGCAGGCCTGCCTAAAGATCCATATCGGTCGCAATGTGCAGGTCTATGTCGATGACATAGTTATCAAGACCAAGGAGGCCAGAACGCTCATCGACGATCTCCGCGAGACATTCGATAACCTTGATCTCTACAAGATCAAGATGAACCCGGACAAGTGTGCCTTCGGCATCCCGTCCAGCCAATTACTCGGTTACTTCATCTCCCGGCGTGGCATTGAGGCCAACCTGAAGAAAATCAGGGCTATACTAGCTATGGAGAGGCCCAAGAACCTCATAGGAGTCCAGCAACTGGTTGGGAGAATCACAGAGCTCAGTAGTTTAATCAGCCACATGGGCGAGAAGGCCCTCCCTTTCTATCAGCTGCTGTGCAAGGCCGAAAAATTCGAGTGGAGGGCCAAAGTAGACAAAGCATTCGAGGACCTCAAGCGCCTGCTCTCCACATCTCCTGTGCTATTCACGCCAAAGGAGAGGGAGCCCTGCTGCTATACATCGCAGCCACGTATCAGGTGGTCAGCACAACACTCGTGGTTGAACGACCCGAAGACGGCAAGACCCACGGGTACAACGCCCAGTCTACTACCTCAGCGAGGTACTGACACCAACAAAGCAAAGTCACCCGCACTACCAGAAGCTCGCCTAAGGTGTATTAATGATGGCGTGCCGATTGAGCCACTACTTCTAGGAGCATCAGCTCGTGGTCTTCAACGATGCACCTCCGTTGAACATCCTGAACAACCCAGAAGCCACGGGGAGAGTAGGCTTGTGGTGTCTCGATATGTCTCCTCGAGACATCATCTACGAGACCGAACATGTCTCAGTCCTGGACAATGAACTTTGACGGCTCTAAGCTCGAGGCTGGAGCAGGAGCTGGCGTAATATTGACGTCCCTCCCAAGGGGACAAGATGAAATACATCCGTCGGATGAAGTTCCGTGCATCTAACAACGAGGCCGAATACGAGGCACTCATACATGGCATGAGGATGGCCAAGGTGTGCGGCGCCACATGCCTCGTCATCTACGGTGACTCCAACCTCGTTTGTCCAACAGACGATGAATGAGTGTGATGCTCACAGTGCCAACATGATCGCATATCGTGTGCTCTACAACTCACTCGAAGGGGACTTTGATGGCTGCGAACTTCGGCACGCTGGCAGGGAAAGAAATGAAGAGGCCGACAAACTCACCAACATCGGCTCCACCTGTGCCCTAGTGTGTTCCTCGAACAAATCTGTGTGCCCTAGATCAAGCAAAAATTCCCGAAGGATACAGCCGAATCCGCGGAACACTCGGGGGCTGCGCCACCCGAGAAGGCAAAGGAGCCCGAAAAGCTCGACACAGAGGTCGAACTGGTGAGCCTCAAGTAGGTCATGGCGGTTGAACAGACATGGACCCAACCATACCGCTGCTACTTGATAAGCAAGCAGCTGCCCGAGGATCCAACGGACGCCCGGAACATAGCTCGCCGATCAAAGGCCTTCACCATCATAAACGGTGAGCTATACAAACACATCATCTCGGGTGTTCTCTAGTGATGCGTCACCAACAGCGACGGAAAGAGCATCCTCCTCGACATTCATGAGGGAATCTATGCGCACCATGCAGGCATCCGCGCCCTTGTCGCCAAGGTTCTACGAGCTGGCTTCTACTGGCCAACCGCAATGAGCGACTCCAAGGAGTTCATTCAGAGGTGCAACGCCTGTTAGAGGTACGCAGACAAGCCACACGTGCCCGGGTCGGAGCTGCGGCCCATACCATTGGCTTGGCCCTTCGGCCAATGGGGACTCTACATGATTGGCAAGCTTCCAATGTCCTGGCCAGGAGGGCGCGTCTTCCTCCTAGTAGCAGTCGACAAATTCTTGAAGTGGATCCAGTCCATGCCCGTCACTAACCAGTCTGGCACTACCACCGTAATGTTTTTTCAGTCCATTGTCTATAGGTTTGGAGTTCCCCATAGCATTATAATGGACAACGGCTCGAACTTCACCTCGAAGGAGTGCCGAGGCTTATGCGAAAACCTCGGGGTCGACCTCACATATGCCTCCATGGCACATACGCAGACCAACGGGCAGGTCGAAAAGGCCAACGGTCTCATCAAAAACGACATCAATAAACTTGCGGGAGCCTAGGAAGACGAGCTACCCTCCGTCCTATGGAGCATGCGCATGACGCCAAACAGCTAAACTGGCTACACGCCCTTCTTCATGGTGCATGGAGCCGAAGCCATGTTTCCTGCTGAGGTACGCTACAAGGCCCCGCGGGTCGTTTCCTACAGCGAGGTCGAATCATCGGCCACACTCGAAGATGTCGTTGACACGCTGGACGAAGCTCGTGACATTGTCGTGGTTTGCTCAACGGTGTACCAACAAAGTCTTCACAACTACCGCAGTCGTTGGCTACGCCCAAGGTCCTTCGTCAAAGGAGACCTTGTTCTGCGACTCAAGCATGAAGGGCACCTAAAGATCGAGTCACCCTGGGAAGGACCCTACATCGTAACTGAAGTAATCCCAGGTGGCGCCTACCGCCTAAAGAGGTCGAGTCAGGAGTTGAATACTCCAACCCCTGGAACTTCACAAAACTGTGATGCTTCTACCCTTATTTGTCTTTTACTTTCTATAAGGATATTCAGCCAGGCTATTCAGCCGAACATTGTACCTCCTACATTACGATGAATAAAAGCGAAGTTCCTTGGCCCAGAATTTTCTATCTTACATTTTTTACCACTAAAATATGCTCGGGGGCTGCGCCTCACCATACGACTTCGTCGGTTGACAGCAACACATATAACTTGAGTAGGTGACTACGTCAGGCTAACGAAAAGGACATGCACAGTCTATAATTGAACAATTCACTATGTGGAAATACATACAACTTTACAAGGGCATTAAAATCCGAGTCGACAATATACAGACTTTACATTGTTTCCTTTTATACTTTACACGACTTGACCATGCTGGAGCAGGACGTTCGTCTGCTCCTCGAACACATCTATAATCTCTTCAGCATATTGCACCACCGTTGCATAGTGCGGACGCATATCCCACGCCATACCACCCGGAGGAGGAGGTGGCCCGGATGTTATCTCCGCAAGGTTGACACAGCGACGATGCAGACGAATAGGTGACATGGCTACCTTCACACCCGCCACAAACTAATGGCGCACTAGCTCCTTCACGTGGCTTGCATCACGAAATTTTCCAAGCAAGCCCAAGAAGATGGAGGGTGTAGAGTCCAAAGGAACATCATGACCCCGATCACTACGAGTGACGACCTTCCCTGCTTCAGCACCCGAAGCACATGATGGACACGATCTTGCACCGTAACAAGGATAATCGCTTGGCTGCAGTCCATCTAGAAGAAGCCGCCAACCTGTAATTCTTGTTGCGTCAAGCATTTCATTTGAATTACAACATGCTCTTTCTCTTCCTTCTAAAGAGGATTTACAACTGCACAATGCAGCAGGTGAGGTGACATAAAACGCCTGGCACATTCGAAAGGACAAAGGTCTAGGGTGACTTACATTGGAGTTGCTCGGCAACCTGTCAAAATTCCTCAAGGAGAAACTCTTCCCTAACAGTGGCCCATTCGGGTTTGGGCTTTGACACATCCGCATGACCATGGATGATGATAACGTCCTTATCGAGGCTTCGGATGCGATCACGCATAAATGGAAACTATGACGCCTCAATTAGCGATGGACGAGCACCAAACATAGGAGAAGGCGTAACCACTGGAATCGCACTCGAAGGACCCTAAGGGGGCACAACAAAACATCAAAATCATGACACTTGACAACAGTCAAAAGGTGCATTCATATTTACACGAATAAAGCCACTACTTGGCAGAGTAACATTTGTTCGGCTAAAAATCATTACATGCGCATAAGAAAAAGAAACTAAACTAGGCACGCTAAATGGCGAAAGACCTAGGCAGTAGCATCTGGAGCAGCTTCAGACCCAGATTGTTTAGCCTTGGACACTCGCTGCTGCTCCAACGAGTAGGTGGCCAGGAGATCAATTAGCATAGGACTAAAATGCTTGCAACAAGAGGCGAAGGAAGTAAACACTACCTCGGTGCCTTCTGCCCCCATCGGTGTAACATCCCAATTTCAACAACCCTGATTTGCTTTCCAAAAATTAGGGGGAACAAAAACTTTTTCTTGTTACCTGTTGCAATGCTTGCTTACATGTTTGCTTGTGTTCATGCAACTGTTTTTGCAAAAGGTGAAATACTTCTTCTCTCAACACTATCTGACAAAAGCTATTTCACAAAAGAGATTTCTTGGCTCATCTTTCATTTTCTGAAATGTTCTGTCATTTAAAATCCTGAGCCAAGATGACTTTGACATAACAAAAGATTTTGCTAGTTCTATTAACAAAACTATGGAGACTTATATACAATCTCCTTATGTTTCAAGACAGAACTTTCAACTACTCTTACCTCTAGGTTTTCCAAAACCTTTTTCTAAAACCCCTCCACTCCAATCTTGGTAGAAATACCAAGAGGTACTCATCTCAATTCAAAACACAACCTCTTCAAAATACCAATCCTTACCTCAAGCTAGGCTTGATGGTAACCTTAGTAGTACTTGATAAGTTTGATAAGATGAATTGCCTTGATCTGCCGATTGCCTTGTTTGATTAGGAACTAGAGTGAGCTACTCTAGTGGATCATCCCTTAGGACCCAATCTATGTTTTTGATCACCAATCTAAAACCAAGTCTGGACCTATCCTAAGCCACTAAGTGACCATCCCTTCCCCTAATCAGATTAATCCAGGGATACTCCCTTTTGCTAGTTTCCAACTCAGTAGAGACCCAATCTAAGCATGGATCCTATCTACTTAGTTAACACCTCAACATCATCTCCTTTATCATGAGTTTGGAACATAGCTTCCTCCCAAAATCATCTACACTTGCACTCTGGTCTAAAACCTTAAATCTGCCAAAATGGCTAATTTCGGAGTTCTTATCTAGATTCAATCTTTGGAGCTCTACCTTTTTCCAACCTATATGCATTCTTGAGAATGTACTTGAACCATATTGTATTACATCATTAGTACTACGAAAGCCCACTCTTGCCCTTGGATTAACACTTCTATTTCCCACTCATTCATGATGGTTTTGTAGTCAAGATAATAATCTTTTCTGCAATTCTTATCATCTTGCCTACTTGGGTAGAAGCTCACATCTATATGCCACCTCCCCAAGACGAACTAGTTGCATTATTATGATCTACTATTTATGGCCTATAAATCCCGACTTCACTTGTTTCCATTGGAGCCTTGTGCTTCTTAAACCACCATGGTTTATGGGGCATCATGATGTATCTGTTATGACAGCCTTATTTTCAAAAAAGTTTGCCATCTCTTCTAGATCACCTCAAGTATAACCAAGCCTAGAACTTGATTCCATGATCATCAATCTAACTTGGTCTATATTTCCATCTATCCCTTCTACCTAGGTGAGCTTTGAGCTCCCTGATACAACCATGTTTTGGTGGTATAAAATTATCAAAACCCTAGATTCTCCCAAATCTTGTTTCCATCCTTTTTAACCACAATTCCTCAAAACCCAAGGATGTATAAATCAAGTTTACACCATCTACCTTGGATGTGATAATTCCCCAAATAATTCCCATAATTATTTGTATCCTAAAACTATTTAATCTCCATTTTAGGAAAAAATCCTCCAAACCTTGTCTTCAAAGGAAAGTTTGTTTTTCCCCAAACCACTTTGCCAACTCAATGCATATATGAGTTCTATACATCTTACCCTACCTTCCCATCTCAAAAATAATTATTTTTTAGATTCTTTATTATTTATTTTTGCCCTTTTTCTTAAGGGATTTCTATTTTTGTGCCCTTGGTTCGTTAGTTGTACTTAGTTTTCCCTAGCCACTTAGTTTTTCCTCACTTTTATCCTCGCCATGTTAAGAAACCCTCGCGAGCGCTCGAACGCGCTCGGATGGAGGGATGCTGTCAGGTCAAAGGCTTGACCATTACATGCCGACTGGTGGGACCGCGCTGGGGCAGGTCGGGCGTTGAGCGTTACATTACGAGGCCTCGATCGTTACATGTCTGATCGTTGGGGCCGTGTGTGGGAAAGGTCCTACATACGTGGTGAAGGGTGGGGCCGCGTTGGGACGGGTCTTGCATATGTAGTTAAGGGTGGGGCCGCATGGAAAAACGTCGGACCGGCCATTCTCGCTCACCCAAAGCATTCGATTCCCCGATCCTGGAACAGATCCCACACCGCCCCTCCACTGCTCCACTGTGGTGCCCTCCTACCTTATGTCGTCCTCGGCCCCAGAGCCGCCCCCTCCCCCTGGCTGTGGAGCCCACTCCACCTCTGGCTTTGTTGCCGCCCCGCTAGATCTACCCCTTCCACGGAACAGTATGCAATGCTGGCTGGTGCACCGTCCATCCGCGTCGAGCAAGAAGAAGATTGGGTGGAATCGCAGGGATCTAATGCATGGATTCCATCTGGGTAAGAATCGTTTCCCTTTTGTGGTTGATTATTGACAGTATTTGAGCACGGATCGCTGGTGCTCAACTAACTGCCTTGCTTTTCCAATAGGATTGATCCAGTGCTGGCATTTCGGCTGGCGATTAGACTGGATACTAGCGTAATTCGTGGCTGTGAACAATATCTCTCTGGATTTTACTTCCTAGCGGTGGTTGCAACCTCCATAACTCGTGGAGATTTGATAGATAAAATCCATTGTAAATTGCCCTAGAGCAGTGGAGATTCAGTTGATTTGCAATATTTCAACAATAGCGAGCAAAGATTGCTCCCACTAACTAGCGAAGATGATCTGGTAATGCTTTTATCTTTGAATGCTGCCGAACGTTTTGGTCGAATTCATCTCCATGTGCAACCTAAAGTTGAGCACACGAGAAAAGTGTTAAATCACCATATGGTGGTCACGCATCATCAGGTGGTCGGGCATCATGTGTCTCCGCTGTCTCTGCTAATAGTGTGCGCCTCGGCGATCCTTGTAGGTCCATGGCAGTACCATCTATTCGCATAGTGAGTGTAAGCCAAACCGCTCGTGTGGCCGATATGGAGGACGAGGCAGAGCCTGACGAGGGAGTGCCTCCATTAGGTGATGAGGATGAGTTGATGTTTCCTGAATTTGTAGATAGATTCAGTAAATAGTTACTAGAGGATCAATACACAGATGAAATTGCCTAGGGTGCTATATTTGATGATACTGATGACGAAGAGAATGAGGAGAACAATGACAGCCTCATTTTAGCCGAGTACGATGGTGAGGACTTGCCAGTAATTGAGTGGGACAAGGACGATCCTTAGATTTCAGAAGGCACCATATTTGAAACGATGTGGGACTGTTTAATGCCCTTACTACATATTGCATTCACACCAATAATGCTTATGATGTTATTAAGAGTGATCCAACAAGGTTCATAGTGAAGTGCCCATACAAGAGGTGTAGGTGGAGGATGCATGCATCCACTATGCTCAGGAGCAGTTTGGTTCAGGTATTACAACCACTTGTTTATTTTAGATCACTGTACCTGACATTTTAATTATGTTTCAGATAAAAATTAACCGGTTCGAACATTCTTGTCCACTTCAAGGGGGGCAACCAAAGGACAAAACAAAACTAGCAAAGACTAGGTGGTTGGCAGATGCAATCATGGATTGGATGAGAGCGAACCCATCACTTGGTGCAACAACGCTCATAAAAGAAATTTATAAAAAGTTTAGTATTATAGTACCCTATATGAGGATGTTCTTTGCAAAGGAAATGGCTCTTGAGAGGATCAATGGTCTATGGAATGAAAGTTTTCAGTTGCTTTACAGCTTCAAAGCTGAAGTGGAGATGGCTAGTCCAGGTAGTGTTGTACAGATAGATAGGCATAACTTTCAGTACAAAATAAGAGGGAAGAAAATGGAGAAGGAGTGCTTTAGAAGGGCTTTTGTTTGTTTCAAAGCTTGCTGGCAAGGGTTTCCGGATGGTTGCAGGCCTTATTTGGCCATGGATGCAACAACTCTTCATGGCAGATTTAAAGGACAACTAGTAGCTGCTACTGTAGTTGAAGGCCACAATTGGATGTTCCCTGTTGCTTATGGAGTTTTGGAGATTGAGTTAGAGGAAAGTTGCACTTAGTTTCTGGAGAATTTGCATGACCTTATAGGTCATCCACCAGGACTTACTATCCACACGGACGATTGCAAAGGTTTGGAGAAAGCTGTAGAAGCAGTATTTCTCGGAGTGGAGCATAGGGAATGTATGCGACACTTAGTGCAGAATTTTACAAAGAAATTCAAGGGTATAGTTTATACTGACAACCTATGGCCAGCTTCATACACATGCAGTTTGAGGAAGCATTTGTATCATTTGGAAGTGTTGTATAAACAAAAACCTGTGGTAAAGGAGTACTTGGATGCACATCATGGAATGGTGTGGTCAAGAAGCCGATCCAATGAAATTTGCAAGGTAGACTATGTAACAAGTAACTTTTCAGAGATTTTCAATGAAAAGGTCAAGTCATTGAAAGGGCTTATGTTGTGGCAAATATTTGATAAGATTAGGAAGATGGTCATGATAAAGATCGATTTGCGTCATAGAATTGCATCAACAGTATATGTTGGCCATCTCATCCTCCCATCTTTGATTAAGGCTTTGTATGCAAGGGCAAAAAAATTGAATATGAAATGCATTAGAAGAGGAATGGAGGCTGAGGTAACGTACACTGATAGTAAATATAGGCAATGGGGGTATCCAGTGAGTTTGGTTGGTAGGACATGACATTGCAGGCAATGGCATCTCTGTGGGAAACCATGCATACATGCATTGTTTTTCATGGGTGTTCTAGGAGGTGAAGAGGGTGAAGTTGATCAGTACATGTCAGAGTATTTCTCCATTGCCAAATTTAGGGCACCATATGCTCAGAATGTTCCAGCCTTGTTGGGAAAAGACCAATTGATGGAAGTGGATCCAGGCTTCAAGCTATACCATCCAGTTTTTACTAGACCAGCAGGTAGGCCAAGGAATAATAGGATAAGAGCTATTGCAGAGGGTGGTGCACCACCTCGACGACGTAAGTGCAAACGTTGTGGGATCCTAGGGCACATTGCTAGGCTTTGTAAAAATGCAGTGAATCTAGTGCCGTGACCCAGCATACCACTACATGATGTAGTACACTATAGTCGTTGACATAACACCAATGGAACACCGTTCCATCCGCATTATATCCCTCAGAGTGGTACAGCAGAAACATCGCGGGTCCAAGACAACACTTTAGATTACATATTACAAAATATCAAGAGAACTTACTCGAACAGTGAGGAATATTATACAGAAAGAACTAGAAAGATCCACTCGGAGTTACTTTAGAAGTATTACTATTAATATATGTATAAGGATTGAAAGTACTACTATAGTATTGTTCTATAGAAGTAGGTTCTAGATTCTAGGAATTTTATTTATATTCTACGCTTCAGCTTGTCTTCGATAGCTTCAGGTAAGTTCTTCGACTCTATTGATCTCCCTCAGATATCTTCAACTCATCAAGTAGCTTATTTCCTGGGAACGCCATTGGTTTCTCCGAGATCTAGCAAGGGTTAAGAAGATACGCTGAGTACAAGTGTACTCAGCAAGTTCACTAAAGAGAAGTGTTTGATGCACTATTTTCAGCCACAGACCATAGGTCATAGGCAATCAAGCTTTCGTAAACATTTCTTCAAAGTTTGCTTTTATTCTGAAAAGCTATGTCCATCAGCCTTCACGGGTTTACCAGAACTTTAATGGAGTTCCTTTCCCACAGTGTTCGCAGCTCCTTCCTGAAACAGGGAGTAACAAGTTATAGTTCTTACACTCTGTAGAGGTGAGTTGCTTTACCCATGAGAGATCTTAGCTTTGTTGTACATCCAAGTTATAGGCTCGTTCACACTTCCTTGGTATGAGGCCCAGACTAAGATCCAAGCCAATCACTGTCCTTCTCCACGACCCTGCATACCTGACGGATTGCACATCAGGCCTAGGGTAAAACTTGTTTCCATTATCACCCTAAGGTGTACAACCCTCATAGATACCAGAAGCCGTGGGACATTGAGGGATCCCCCCCATAACCTGCTAACCCTCTACAAGAGGAGTTGCAACAACAGCACGGTCATCCGTTGGCATGCGAGAGAGAGCCGGTCCAGCTGACTTCTCCGTCCCATTCCAAATCTCATGGTTAACGCGTAATATATGGCACAAGAATCACTGGCGACATTGGTTGTTAAGTCTAGATAATATGTTCCTTTACCACCGAAACTTTCATAGAAGGTTTTTACCTCATGGTAAATAACCTATAATCATATTATTATGAAAATAGTGTTTTCTGACCTTTTTCAAATGCAGGTGATGACAACACGGGATTTGCAAAATACTTTACAGAAGTTAATCAAAGGACATGAGAAAGTGTGAACTTGCCTTTTGTGATTGCAAGATTATGCACTCATGGTGTTCGAGATAATAGAAGATCCAATATCTGAATCATCATCATTGGTCCGGTAAGGACTAATGTTTAAAGAAGCAAGATGCCAATATGCATAAATAATGCTATGGAATTTTATAATTCCCATAGTGAAATCCTTAGCATTATAAATAAATTGATCTTAGGTATCTTATTTAAGATTGGGTTTATCTTTAAGTTTAGTTCATAAGCAATGGAATTGATACGGAACATAAGTGTTAACAATCCAAAATATACAAGTACGGATATAGTAATGTGATTATGATTAATTGTTATCTGGTGACTAGGATAAAAAGTCCTTGGGTTGAGTTCTTAAGAGCTGAAGGAACTATTATAGGATTGTTTGTGTGAAGTGGCAAAAAGAATAACATTTGAAGAAACTAGTGTTTAGTTAAAGTTAATCAGTCTTGAGGGTTATTAGGTTTTACATTAGGGTTGGTGATGGTTATGAATGATGTTAAGTTATCATATTTTAATTGATGGTACAAGTGACCAAAGTTAACTTTAAAAACGTGAATAAACTTCAAATGAGATGTTTATGATTGTTTAGACCAAAGTTAACTATAAAAATAGAAATAAATTTAAAGATATAATGAGTTTTAGAATATCATCTAGTTTTAGGGTTTTGACAAATATGATTATGGATGATCCTTTTTAATGTAAGTAAAAGATGAATTTATAACATGCATATTATTCATGGGAGCATAATTAGATGATCTTATAAATTTGTTAGAGTTTAGAATCATTTTAAGAGTGGTTAAAAGTTGAAGATTATTCACCATCTTATACATGAGTGATATATAATATTTATTTAAAAGGAGTTTTATTTGAATTTAAGATTTAATAAGAGTATTTAAAAGTTAATAGTTATACTTAAGTTTTATTATGACTTATGATTATGGGATTAGACTTAATAATTAAATTTAAAGGATTTAGTGTTTTTACTAAAAAATGTGATTATTTCGTTCTTAGTAAATAATTTTGGAGAATTAGCAAAGTGGTTATTTTATTTTATTAAATAAGTAAATGATTTTTATTATCTAAGGTTATTTAAATGTTTTTGAATATAGTATTTTCTAGTAAAATATATTTATTCTAGATCTTAAAAATGAATTTTATTTATTTTTAAGTATTACCTTTATTTTTATAAAATACTTCAAAGAATTAAGTGTTTTTAAATATGTGCTTTATATTTTATTTGTAAAACTCTAAGTTAGTATTTTTATAAAATAGTAGAGTTATTTTTGTACACAAAAATTATTTTTATTTATTTTTAGGAGTTTTTCTTATTTTATGAAATTTTACTCAGTATTTAATGATGTTAATATTTATGTGCTTTATATTTATTTTAAATAAATAAAGTTATATTTTTATTAGATAGATCTTATTGTTATGATAATTCTAACAGATTAAATGTATTTTTATGATTTTTCTACAATTTTCTATACCTAAAAATGTTTAGAAGTTATTTTGGTAATTTATTTGTTTTACTTTTATTTCATTTCTTATCCTAATTAACTTGGGTTGTTTGGTTGGGCACATGGGCCAGCCTGGCCCATTTAGGTTGGCCCATTTTGGGATTGGGTCCAACCATCACACCCCTGGCCCTTCTCTCTTCCTCCCTGCACCCAGGGCACTCCACGCACGCCCCTGACCTTGACTCCCCTCTCTGGTTCGTCTACCTCACCCGCACATGCCGCCGCCGCTCTCGCCGGCCAACGCCGGCCAAATCCGACGCTATCGGTTGCTGCCGCATGCTGGCGCTGGCTAGCTACTGCCTCCGCTTCCTTCCTCCTGGCCGATTTGAATCAATCATGGCCTCGCACACATCTGGCCGAAACCCTAATTCCGCCCTGGTACGGCAGTTGTCGATCCTGGTGGTGCTGCTGTTTGGCTACGACACTCGCCGCACTCCAGATGTTGTTGGGATGGCTTGGCGCAGTGCAGGTGCTTCGGTGCCAACCGTGTCGCCGTTCTGCTGCACCCGCGGCCTCTTCCTCCTCTTCGGCGAGCTAGGACTCGCCCCAGGTAGGTGCTCCTTCTACCTCCTCTCTTCCTTGTGACCAGCCTTCGTGCTAATGAACTCTCCTGATATGGATTTGGGATCCCCATGGATTTAGGTGTAGGTTTTGATAAATCTATTTGTGGACTTGTAGTGACGATTTTGTGTTGATTCAGGTTAGGAGCATATGCACCGATTATTTGATCTAGTTGGTCTACCGGTTGTGTAGTTAGGTGTGGATGGATAAGTCTTGTTCTACCATTCTAATAGTCATAGGCAGATGATTAAATGACTAAATAGGTTTCTGGTATTATGCTTTAGTTCTGGTATGATCAAGGAATGGATTAGGTGATTTTGTTCTTGATAATTAGCATGTACACATGAGAATGTGCTTTGAAATATAGGAGATGCTTTTCTGGGTTGCTCAACCTGGCATCATAATTCCCAGAGCTGATGTACAAAATCTGGTATTGCTATGGTTGTGTGTTGTTGATCTTTTGCTGGTGGAGGTTCCTTTATCTGGATAAGTTAGTCTCCAGTTTCTCCTAGTATCCTTGGCTCTAATATAATATTGATACCATGGTGATGTTGGTATTTTAACAATGCATATAATTTATAGAATTCATATGACAGTATGAATTCAAATGAGTTGGCTACAGTCCCAAATAAATATATATTTGTTAAGTGATTAAACTCTGATTCTTCATTCAGTATGGATTTAAGTTTATGCTGCTAGTATAGTAGAAAGGAAATATGATGGATTGATTCCTAAATCTTTTGGAGGAATAATTAATTGAGTATAGTTTCTACCCTGGAATCATTTCCTTGGTGACCGCTTTAATTACTTCCTAACTTACTGTCAGGAAGACAGTGTTCACATGGTTCCTAGTTGTTGGCTAAGTAAAATATGATTTTGTGCTGAGGAGGATCCTGAATGGCCCTAAATGATCTCCGTTAACTATCACCTGAACCAAGCATGCACAATTGTGCCTTGTTATCACTATTGTGATTAGCTGTGTGGAAAATATGATTAAGTTGATAATATTCTAGCTTCTAGTTATGTTGAGCAGTGAATACATATATGTCTGATTCATAATGTTTATCTTTAGGAAATTGATTTGAATGAGACCCTTAATCTAGAGATTGTTGGTGAATGCTAAATTGTAGCTTAAGTTGGTAAACCCAGGCTCTAGTGCCACTTGTGTCTAGGTTAATACTAAGGTGCTTCCCACATTTGCATTGTGCCCAGTATTAGCCAGCCAATAAGTGTGACAGCTCTGCTGCTTGGCTATACCTTCTCCTTGCTTCATACTAGGTCAAGGATGCAAAGACTGAGACCTAGGCTTGGGATGACTAAGGAATAATGATATTTTATTTGTGTCCAATACACAGTGATAATTTTACACTTCATTAGAGTGTAGCCCTGAGGATAATCTCAAATCCAAGTTGGAAAGATGAACTCAGTTAAAGATCCCTTGTGGCTTCTCTTGTTGTGATCCTACTAATGTGGTGCCTCACTTTGGAGTGTGCACAGTAGTATGATCATAGTGTATATGACCTAATGCTCTTGCCCCTACCAATGATGCAAAGGCCGAGGCTGTGATGATGTTTGGATAGAACAATTACTGCTTGCTTATAAAAACTATCCAGTGATGATCTAGTACTCCACTTGAGTACAGATTTGAGAATTTTCTATTGCCCCCATCCATTTTCTAAGATGCAATGGTAAGAATAGATACTTAAGCATGATCTTAGATGGATAACCTGTTGTTGGAGCTGACTTCTAATGCTGATACTAGCACTTGATCAGTTAGCCTACTTTGTCCTTGTGATGTAATTGTTGCCTGCTTCTCCTGATGGAAATCTTGATAACCTTGCTTGTGCTCTGTGGTGAGCTGCTAACCAGTTCCTCCTGGTGTGTTGCCTTTCCTGTGAATTCCTCTCCTCCTAGCTCCTGGATGGCTCCAAGGAGCAACCAGAGTTGATTGATGGTGCTGGTCGAGATTGGTGATCTTGTGGTTGTTTATGTGTGGGCTTGGAAGCTCTAGTGCTAAGAAATGAGCTGGGGTGTGTGTTGATGTGCTATAGAGAGATATGGATCAGCTTCTAGTTGAGCTGCTATGGTTGTGCTCTCCCTTTGTACTTATTGTGATGCTTCCTGGTGTTGACAACACTACATAGCTGCATGTATGTGTCAGCTTCTTACAGGTGGGGCCCTTTTTGGTACAAGATGGGAAATTACCTTTCCCCTCTTCTTTGTGCAAGCTACGATTGCTTTGGATAACTATCTCTATTCCTTTATTTCCTTAGTGCCAAGTGGATTTACTAAGGTTAGTAATGCCATCTAGCTCATCCTGGGTTGAGGACCTTATTGGCTTAAACATAATCTGTTTAGTTGATTTAGTGCTAAACATGATTATTCTTTTTTATTATTGTTGCCTCTTTCTTTCTAATTGATTTTAGCTAGGCTTAAGAGGGTTCCATGGCATGCTAGTTGTTGCCTAATAATACAAATAATCATATCTGTGCTGGTTTCTTTGGACCTAAACTTTGCCTCTCATACTCAAGTGTATAGCTCACAGATCGAAATTTCTACTTATGGTCTATACTGGGTGGTACCCTCTTAGGTAATTAGTGGATTTTGGTAGTTCGTACCAAAATCCCTAAGCTATTTTCATATATTAAATTGCCT
Organism: Avena sativa; assembly: GCA_916181665.1. Lineage (NCBI taxonomy): Eukaryota > Viridiplantae > Streptophyta > Magnoliopsida > Poales > Poaceae > Avena > Avena sativa. The sequence continues at coordinate 113,226,172 of OV702293.1, read as the reverse complement.
CACCTATGGTGGGGAAAATATTTTAACATTAAAACAATGTTTGTTCTCTATTGCTTATTTTACAAGAATAAAGATCAAGAAGAAGAAAAGAAGCTTAGTTAGATTTTATTTTTAATATTGTTGTATTTTCCTTTCTATTCAAATGTGTAAAGTTTTTGTATTATTATTGTGATTGTAAATAATGAACTATTTATTTATTAATTCTTCCTTTGTAAATCCTAATTGTAAAGACAATGTCATATACATTTTGTTGTAATAAAGAATTATTTTATTTATTTCAATAATTTAATTCTTTTTTCTACTTATTTGTTTCCTGATACTTTACTTTTAAATATCTATTGTAAAGTAATACTATATGTATATATATTTATATTAATAAAGAATCCTTTTTATATTATTTATGTAATCATTTTATTTCAACTTATTAAATATTTACAATTTCCATTTGTGAATTTTATAAATTCATTTAAATTTCATATTTGAAATTCAAATATATGTTTGAACAAAATTTCCCCGAAACAAAGAATTCTAAAAAGGTCATGTCGAAATCTATCACACTTGCTCAGAAGTTTCCTTCAGTACAAGAGAGATCACGATCCCTTTATAGCTCTTTTAGTTTGCGCGAAAATTACCCGGATTTTCTTATGCATGAATGCAATGCACAAACATGTGTCCTCTCTATTTCTAGGTGCTAATCCTGGGATGTTACAGACTCTCCCCCTTAAAATAAACTTCGTCCTCGAAGTTCGCAACCTCTTATGTTTCCGAAGATAAAATTGACTTCTTCAGATCTTGGTGACTGTTTTAAATCCGGGGGGAAGATAATTGTTGTATCTTCATTCAAGCTTTTCCTTGGATCCTCTTCTGATTTGAAATGAGCCAACGTCTAATCCCTTTTGATATATAAACTTCTTTTGAATCTAGCACTTCTGCCCTAATCAGATCCTCTTGAGTGTTTTCAGATTAGGACATATATTCAAGAAGTGTCTAAGTTTTTAGAAAGTCTCCTTAAGGTAAGATTCTAGTTTATACTTCGGCTAAATATAGCTTGACTCTATTATTCATCTATTTATGGTATACTTAGTCCTTATGGATTACTTTTTAAGAATTTTTTGGCTTTCCCTAAACCTTACTCCAGATCTGAACTCTTGATGCTTCATTATTCACTCTCCCCCTTGAGATTTTCTAATGGTCTTATGAGGAAAAGATGGTACACCCACATACTTGCGAAATATCGGTGCAAAATCTCTAACTCCTTAAGTGATTGTATAAGATAAATTATATCATTTAATAATGCCTTGACTTACCACTTGCTTTATTGTGGTTGCCTCTGTTATTGACTTCATTTAGAGTTTCATGCTTCCGTTTTCCTGAAGATGCACCTTCTTCACATACACCCTCTTTTGATGGTAATTTGGTGGATGTTATGTCTCTTCCCACTAATGTTCCACAATCCTCCCGATGTTCTGTACAACATGATTTCTTGTGTCCTAGGATTCCACACTTGTTACATTTTCCCTGAAATGCTCCTGCATTCCTTTCTCCAATTGGATTAGGCTAAATATTTTGAGTAGATGATAACCCCATTATTGGTTCTATTACTCTTGTTGTTGATCCATGAGTTAACTGTGGTTTTAAGCAGTTCTTTTTCATGTGTCCTGATTCTCCACATTGATAACATACTATCTTAGGTTTTGGACACTCCTTTAAAACGTGGCCCTGAATTCCAGAGTTGTGACATATCTTCTCTGTTTTGTACCTCATATGTGGATCCGAAAAATTCTTCATCATATGTCCTCGGACCTGACCTGTTGTGGTCTGTTCTTGAATTCTCTTTGTCTTTCCTTCAGGTCCATCAATCTCATCATCTACTAATATATGTGCACTATCCACCAATTCCTGGAACTCCTTTGCACGCACAATCCTGAGCTGCATCTTCATAATTGCTTGTAGTCCTTTCATGAACTTCTTTTGTCGTTTTGCCTCCCTGTTTACTTTCTCACTAATGTACTTGGATAAACGATTAAACTCTCATACATGTTTCATGACTAGAAGATTCTTTTTCTCTAAGGCTTCATTATCCTTTCTTTTCCCATTGTTCCGCTGAACAAATTCTTCTCGAAACCTCTTTTTGAACTTAGTCCAGGTATTGACACCTTCTTCCGGGATCACAAACTTGGACTTTTCCCAACACGTGGCTGCGGTTCCGGTCAATAGATAAGTTGCATAGCGCACCTTTTCTTCATCCTTGCATCCCACACTTTTAAGCTTACGGGATGTATCCATTAACCAATTCTCCGCATCCATAGGTTCTTCAACGATGGAAAAACTCCAGGGTTTGGTTTCTAAGAATTCTACTAGTTTAACCCTTGAATGTAATTCTTTGAATTGCTTCTCTTGCCTAACCTTTAACGTCTCCTGATAAAACAGGTTCTGCCTCTCTGTTTCAACCTTTCTTCCTTCTTCCATACTCCTCATATACTGAAGAACCTCCTCTTTGATGGTTAAATATGGCTTTTGACTTGATCCTTCCTTCAGAATTGCCTGGTTAGCCTCCTTTTGTTGTATCACCAACATCTCATGAGCCTTCATCTTCCCAACATTAAAATGATAATTTGCCTCTCCCTCACGCGAACCCATTTTCCCTTCTAGACCTGTACATCAAGTAAGGACTCCATGCAACATCATGCATATGCCCATAAAGTTCAAACTTCATGCAGAGACCTAGTCACACAATAAAATCCAATAAAATCCAACAAATCCAAATATTACCTCTAGCAAACATACATCAAAAGCCTGTAGAAACAGTACTTCGAGTAAAACATCTCTTGTACATAGGCTTTGATGTTATACCCTACCATTGGTGTATGGACTTCTATCGTTATATACCTATTTGTACGGCTCATAATGTTCTTTATCTCCTAGATTACAACATTTGCCCATTTGCAACGGAATAAGTTTTGGAAAAATTTGACCCGACTCTAGATATGGTTGATTAATTCACTCTATAACTCGTTATAACTTAATTATCCTTGGAGTTACATACTAAACATCATCCTCACATTTCTACCCTTTGTTTCTAATCTTTACTTTCCTAAGCACATTTATTATAACAAGGAATAATTCTCAAGTTTTAACTAGTTTTATAACCTATATAGATCTACTTGTACTACAAGAATACTGTCTTGTCATTCATGCCACTATGGATTTGGCATATTCCATGGGGTTAGATAAGTATAACCCTATTTGTTACTCTCTATAAGATTCTATTCTTCATGGAATATCTTTGAGTTAACTAAACATCAGTTACTATCCCTACAGTAACATGTTGTTTAAGGTTTTGGGGCATACTCTCCTGGTTATTACCACTAGCATAAAGATAATAACAAAAGTTTACTTCATTTCATGGCTTCTCTTAGTAAGATAGCACCATGATTAACTACTCCCTTATGAGGTGCTCTGACTTGGTTATATGCTACTTTAATTTAGTGATAGTATAGAATAGTCTACTAGAAGATATATTGCCTACTTACGAAATACTGGATAGGTACTTCCTACTACAAATAGTAGATAGGTAACCATTCTATAAGGAAAATAACCAAAAAATTCCACTAAGGTGTGACAAGGTTACTCTCAAGTGAATATTCATCACTTGTATAAGGAAATATGGTGTAGATAAGATGGCTTCATATAGTCACTATCCAACCTACAGTTTCTTCCCATTTACTACGTTTCCAACATAAGGTCAAAGCATAGGCTCTGATACCAACTGCGGTCACCCAGCATACCACTGCATGATGTAGTACACTATAGTCGTTGACATAACACCAATGGAACACCGTTCCATCCGCATTATATCCCTCAGAGTGGTACAACAGAAACATCACGGGTCCAAGACAACACTTTAGATTACATATTACAAAAGATCCAGAGAACTTCCTCGAACAGTGAGGAATATTATACAGTAAGAACTAGAAAGATCCACTCGGAGATACTTTAGAAGTACTACTATTAATATATGTATAAGGCTTGAAAGTACTACTATAGTATTGTTCCACAGAAGTAGGTTCTAGATTCTAGGAGTTTTATTTATATGCTACGTTTCAGCTTGTCTTCGATACCTTCCGGTAAGGTCTTCGACTCTGTTGATCTCCCTCAGATATCTTCAACTCATCAAGTAACTTATTTCCTGGGAACTTCACTGGTCTCTCCGAGATCTAGCAAGGGTTAAGAAGATATGTTGAGTACGAGCGTACTCAGCAAGTTCACTAAAGAGAAGTGTTTGATGCACTATCTACAGCCACAGACCATAGGTCATAGGCAATGCAAGTTTTCGTAAACATTTCTTCAAAGGTTGTTTTTATTCTGAAAAGCTATGTCCATCAGCCATCACGGGTTTACCAGAACTTTCATGGAGTTCCTTTCCCGCAGCGTTCGTAGCTCCTTCCCGAAACAGGGAGCAACAAGTTATAGTTCTTACACTCTGCAGAGGTGCGTTGCTTTACCCATGAGAGATCTTAGCTTTGTTGCACATCTGAGTTATAGGCTCGTTCACACTTTCTTGGTATGAGGCCCAGACTAAGATCCAAACCAATCACTATTCTTCTCCGTGACCCCGCATCCCCGACGGATTGCACATCAGGCCTAGGATAAAACTTGTTTCCATTATTAACCTAAGGTGTACAACCCTCATAGATACTAGAAGTCGTGGGACGTTGAGGGATCCCACCCATAACCTGCTAACCCTCTACAAGAGGAGTTGCAACAACGGCCCGGTCATCCGTTGGCATGCGAGAGAGAGCCGATCCAGCTGACTTCTCCGTCCCATTCCAAATCTCATGGTTAACGCGTAATATACGGCGCAAGAATCACTGGCGACATTGGTTGTTAAGTCCTAGATAATATGTTCCTTTTCCACCAGAGCTTCCATAGAAGGATTTTACCTCATGGTAAATAACCTATAATCATATCATTATGAAAATAGTGTTTTCTGACCTTTTTAAAATGTAGGTGATGACAACACTGGATTTGAAAAATACTTTCCAGAAGTTAATCAAAGGACATGAGCAAGTGTGAACTTGCCTTTTGTGATTACATGATTATGCACTCACGGTCTTCGAGATAATAGAAGATCCAATATCTGAAATCATCATCATTGGTCCAGTAAGGACTAATGTTTAAAGAAGCAAGATGCCATTATGCAGAAATAATGCTATGCAATTTTATAATTCCAAAAGTGAAACCCTTAGCATTATAAATAAGTTGATCTTAGGTATCTTCTTTAAGATTGGGTTTATCTTTAAGTTTATTTCATAAGCAATGGCATTGATAAGGAACTTAAGTGTTAACAATCCAAAATATACAAGTACAAATATAGTAATGTGATTATGATTAATTGTTATCTGGTGACTAGGATAAAAAGTCCTTGGGTTGAGTTCTTAAGAGCTGAAGGAACTATTATAGACTTGTTTGTGTGAAGTGGCAAAAATAATAACATTTGAAGACACTAGTGTTTAGTTAAAGTTAATCAGTCTTGAGGGTTATTAGGTTTTACCTTAGGGTTGGTGATGGTTATGAATGATGTTAAGTTATCATATTTTAATTGATGGTACAAGTGACCAAAGTTAACTTTAAAAACATGAATAAACTTCAAATGAGATGTTTATGATTGTTTAGACAAAATTTAACTATAAAAATAGAAATGAATTTAAAGATATAATGAGTTTTAGAATATCATCTAGTTTTAGGGTTTTGACAAATATGATTATGGATGATCCTTTTTAATGTAAGTAAAATATGAATTTATAACATGCTTCTTATTCATGGGAGCATAATTAGATGATCTTATAAAATTGTTAAAGTTTAAGAGTGGTTAAAAGATGAAGATTATTCACCATCTTATACATAAGTGATATATAATATTTTTTTTAAAGGAGTTTTATTTGAATTTAAGATTTAATAAGAGTATTTAAAAGTTAATAGTTATACTTAAGTTTTATTATGACTTATGATTATGGAATTAGACTTAATAAATTAATTTAAAGGATTTAGTGTTTTTACTAAGAAATGTGATTATTTATTTCTTAGTAAATAATTTTGGAGAATTAACAAAGTGGTTATTTTATTTTAGTAAAATAAGTAAATGAGTTTTATTATCTAAGGTTATTTCAATGTTTTGAATATAGTATTTTTCTAGTAAAATATATTTATTCTAGATCTTAAAAATGAATTTTATTTATTTTTAAGTATTACATTTATTTTTATAAAATTCTTCAAAATATTAAGTGTTTTTAAATATTTGCTTTATATTTTATTTGTAAAACTCTAAGTTCGTATTTTTATAAAATAGTAGAGTTATTTTTATACACAAAAATGATTTTTATTTATTTTTAGGAGTTTTTCTTATTTTATGAAATTTTACTCAGGATTTAATGATGTTAATATTTATGTGCTTTATATTTATTTCAAATAAATAAATTTATATTTTTATTAGATAGATCTTATTTTTATGATAATTTTAACATATTAAATGTATTTTTATGATTTTTCTACAATTTTCTATACCTAAAAATGTTTAGAAGTTATTTTGGTAATTTATTTGTTGTAATTTTATTTCATTTCTTATCCTAATTAACTTGGGCTGTTTGGTTGGGCACATGGGCCAGCCTGGCCCATTTAGGTTGGCCCAGTTTGGGATTGGGTCCAACCATCAAACCCTTGGCCCTTCTCTCTTCCTCCCCGCACCCAGGCACTCCATGCACGCCCCTGACCTTAACTCCCCTCTCTGGTTCGTCTGCCTCACCCGCACATGCCACCGCCGCTCTCGTCGGCCAACGCCGGCCAAATCCGACGCTGGCGATTGCTGCCGCGTGCTGGTGCTGGCTAGCTACTGCCTCCTCTTCCTTCCTCCTAGCTAATTTGATTCAATCGCGGCCTCGCACACATCTGGTTGAAACCCTAATTCCGCCCTAGTACGGCAGTTGTCGATCCTGGCGGTGCTACTGTTTGGCTATGACACTTGTCGCACTCCAGATGTTGTTGGGTCAGCTTGGCGCAGTGCAGGTGCTTCGGTGCCCACCATGCCGTCGTGCTGCTGCACCCGCGGCTCTGCCTCCTCTTCGCCGAGCTAGAACTCGCCCCAGGTAGGTGCTCCTTCTACCCCCTCTCTTCCATGTGACCAGCCTTCGTGCTGATGAACTCTCCTGATATGGATTTGGGATCCCTATGGATTTAGGTGTAGGTTTTGATAAATCTCTTTGTGGACTTGTGGTGACGATTTCGTATTGATTCAGGTTATGAGCGTATGCACTGATTGTTTGATCTAGTTGGTGTACCGGCTGTGTAGTTAGGTGTGGATGGATAAGTCTTGTTCTACCATTCTAATAGTCATAGCAAGATGATTAAATGACTAAATAGGTTTCTGGTATTACGCTATAGTTCTGGTATAATCAAGGAAATGATTAGGTGATTTTGTTCTTGATAATTAGCATGTACACATGAGAATGTGCTTTGAAATATAGGAGATGCTTTTCTGGGTTGCTCAACCTGGCATAATAATTCCCAGAGCTCATGTACAAAATCTGGTATTGCTATGGTTGTGTGATGTTGATCTTTTGCCAGTGGAGGTTCCTTTATCTGGATAAGTAAGTGTCTAGTTTCTCCTAGTACCTTGGCTCTAATGTAATCTTGATACCATGGTGATGTTGGGATTTGAACAGTGCATATAATTTATAGAATTCATACGACAGTATGAATTCAAATGAGTTGGCTATAGTCCCAAATAAATATATATTTGTTAAGTGATTAAACTCTGATTCTTCATTTAGTATGGATTTAAGTTTATGCTGCTAGTATAGAAGAAATAAAATATGACGGATTGATTCCTAAATCTTTTGGAGGAATAATTAATTGAGTATAGTTGCTACCCTGGAATCATTTGCTTGGTACTTCTTTAATTACTTCCTAACTTACTGTCAGCAAGACAGTGTTCACATGGTTCCTAGTTGTTGGCTAAGTAAAAGATGATATTGTGCTGAGGAGGATCCTGAATGGCCCTGAATGATCTCTGTTAACTAGCAGCTGAACCAAGCATGCACAATTGTGCCTTGTTTTCAGTGTTGTGATTAGCTGTGTGGAAAATATGATTAAGTTGATAATATTCTAGCTTCTAGTTATGTTGAGCAGTGAATACATATCTGTTTGATTCCTAATGTTTATCTTTAGGAAAATGATTTGAATGAGACCCTTAATCTAGAGATTGTTGGTGAATGCTAAACTATAGCTTGAGTTGGTAAACCCAGGCTCTAGTGGCACTTGTGGCTAGGTTGCTACTGAGGTGCTTCCCACATTTGGATTGTGCCTAGTATTAGCCAGCCAATAAGTGTGACAGCTTTGCTGCTTGGCTATACCTTCCCCTTGCTTTAGACTAGGTCAAGGATGCAAAGACTGAGATAGGCTTGGGATGACTAAGGAATAATGATATTTTCTTTGGTTGTCCAATAGATAGTGATAATTTTACACTTCATTAGAGTATAGCCCTGAGGATAATCTCAAATCCATGTTGGAAAGATGAACTCAGTTAGAGATCCCTTGTGGCTTCTCCTGTTGTGATCCTACTACTGTGGTGCCTCACTTTGGAGTGTGCACAGTGGTATGATCATAGTGTATATGACCTGATGCTCTTTCCCCTACCAATGATGCAAAGGCTGAAGCTGTGATGATGTTTGGATACAACAATTACTGCTTGCTTATAAAAACTACCCAGTGATGATCTAGTACTCCACTTGAGTACAAATCTGAGGATTTTCTATTGCCCTCATCCATTTTCTAAGATGCAATGGTAAGAACAGATACTTAAGCATGATTGTAGATGGATAACCTTTTGTTGGAGCTGACTTCTAATGCTGATACTAGCACTTGATCCTACTTTGTCCTTGTGATGTAATTGTTGCCTGCTCCTCCTGATGGGAATCTTGATAACCTTGCTTGTGCTCTGCAGTGAGCTGCTAACCAGTTCCTCCTGGTGTGTTGCCTTTCCTGTGAATTCCTCTCCTCCTAGCTCCTGGATGGCTCCAAGGAGCAACTAGAGTTGATTGATAGTGCTGGTCTAGATTGGTGATCTTGTGGTTGTTTATGTGTGGGCTTGGAAGGTCTAGTGCTAAGAAATGAGCTGGGGTGTGTGTTGATGTGCTATAGAGAGATATGGATTAGCTTCTAGCTGAGATGCTATGGCTATGCTCTCCCTTTGTACTTACTATGATGCTTCCTGGTGTTGACAACACTACATAGCTGCATGTATGTGTAAGGTGCTTACAGGTGGCGCCCTTTTTGGTACAAGATGGCAAGTTACCTTTCCCCTCTTCTTTGTGCAAACTACGATTGTTGTGGATAACTATCTCTATTCCTATATTTCCTTACTGTCAGGTGGATTTACTAAGGTTGGTAATGGCATCTAGCTCGTCCTGGGCTGAGGACCTTATTGGCTTAGACATAATCTGTTTAGTTGATTTAGTGCTAAACATGATTATTCTTTTTTATTATTGTTGCCTCTTTATTTCTAATTGATTTTAGCTAGGCTTAAGAGGGCGCCATAGCATGCTAGTTGTTGCCTAATAATACAAATGATCATATCTGTGCTGGTTACTTTGGACCTTAACTTTGCCTCCCATACTCAAGTGTATAGCTCACAGATCAAAATTTCTACTTATGGTCTAGATTGGGTGGTACCCTCTTAGGTCATTAGTGGATTTTGGTAGTTCTTACCAAAATCCTAAGCTATTTTCATATATTAATTTGCCTCACCAATGGTGGGGCAAATATTTTAACATTAAAACAATGTTTCTTCTCTATTGTTTATTTTACAAGAATGAAGATCAAGAAGAAGGAAAGAAGCTTAGTTAGATTTTATTTTTAATCTTGTTGTAATTTCCTTTTTATTCAAATGTGTAAAGATTTTGTATTATTATTGTAATTGTAAATAATGAACTAATAATTTATTAATTCTTCCTTTGTAAATCCTAATTGTAAAGACAATGTCATATATATTTTGTTGTAATAAAGAATTATTTTATTTATTTCAATAATGTAATTCGTTTTTCTACTTATTTGTTTCCTGATACTTTACTTTTATTTATCTATTATAAAGTAATACTATATGTATATATATTTATATTAATAAAGAATCCTTTTATATTATTTATGTAATCATTTTATTTCAAGTTATTAAATATTTCCAATTTCCATTTATGAATTTTTTAAATTCATTTGAAATTCAAATATATGTTTGAACAAATTTTCCCCGAAACAAAGAATTATAAAAGGTCATGTCGAAATCTATCACACTTGCTCCGAAGTTTCCTTCAGTACAAGAGAGATCCCGATCGCTTTATAACTCTTTTAGTTTTGGACAAAAATTACCCGGATTTTTTTATGCATGAATGCAATGCACAAACCTGTGTCCTATCTATTTCTAGGTGCTAATCCTGGGATGTTACACCCAGCTTATGGAATGGATGATCAGGTGGGAGCAGAAAATGCAGATGAGAATGAAGCGTTTGAACAAGAGGAGAATGAAGCAATGGATACATTGGAGATTGAACCAATGGATGAAGAGGAGATTAAACCAAATGCAGGGGAGATTGAACCAATCGATCAAGAGGAGATTGAACCAAATGCAGGGGATATTGAACCAGTCGATCGAGTGGATATTGAACCAAATGCATAGGAGATTGAACCAAATGCAGGGGAGATTGAACTAGTCGATCGAGAGGAGATCGAACCAAATGCAGAGGAGATTGAACTAGTCGATCGAGATGATACTGTAGTAGAGTTCAAGCGTAAAGGAATCACACCAGCGGATATGGCAGAAATGAGGACAATGCTTTTTGAACCGTATGAACCAGCGGATCGAAATGTGATTGAACCAATTGTATGATAGACTGAAGCACTTGATTCATTGGATGCCGAGAAAAAGAACAAAGGGAAAAAACGGAAGAAGCTGATGGTGGACTCCAAGAATATTCCAGCTAGGATCGCCAGGAGCAAGGTGGAGAACCTAGCGAAAAGCACTAGGAGCAAGAAAAAAATGGATTTGAACTATTAATTTGAATTTGTATGATAAATTTTAACTACTATCAATTTTAACTAGTGTGACACTCCCAAGTTTGTATGTTGGATAATCCCATAATGTATGTGTTATTGCAAATTTCTATGGTCATGCACCTAGTTGCTTAGCACTGCTCAGTTTTTCCCTCTACATGTGGTCAACACATGGGGTTTCGTTAGTTCATGGCTTAAATGTTGACCAATTGATCCAAAATTTGGCACACTTGTGTATCTTGGATTGATTTAGCATATGAAATTGGAAATTTTGGATTAACTTGTAATCAACCACATTTTTATTTTTCTAAGTGATTAAATTCAAAGAAATGGTTTAGGGTTAGTTTAATTCAAAAAAAAAAGAGTCAAAACATAGTGCAACCTTCAAATGGAATCTTTTTATGTTGCCTACAACCTATCATGAATAATAAAGGAAAAGGAAATAAAGAGAAATGAACTTATCCCCTAAACCACTTCTTAAACCCTTGTTGGAATGAGCTACTAGCTATGAAGATGCATGGCCTTCTACTCGATCAACCTCCAAAATAACCCATCCCAAAACATACTTTGTCTAAATTAGGCCAAATTTGGATGACCTGTGTATATATGAGTTGAAAACAATATAATGTCGTCCAAGTCAAATTATTTTGTTCAAATAATACATTTTCCATTTATTATGCCAAAATCTTGAATTTCCCTTACTCATTTTATTATCTGAGTGCCCTTGTTTTTGTTAGCTCTACTCAGTTTTCCCTTCCCTCTAAAGTTTTCCTCACTTTTCCCCTCCCCCAAAAGTTTTCCTCACTTTTCCCCTCTCTCCTGACTCAAACCCTCACAACAGCTGCTGCGCTCTGATTGGTCGAGATGTATGCCACACGGATCTTGGCTAACCACCGTTGGATACATCATGATCCGACGGGCTGGAGGTCTCTCTCTCCCGATAGGGCGCACCTACGTTGTACGGAGAGCAGAGCCCGACAGGCTGGAGGTCTCTCTCTCACGATGGGTGCACCTACCTTATACGGAGAGGAGAGCCCGGCGGTCTAGATGTATCTCCCTCCCTTTCACCGTCGCACGTATACCGGCCGCATCTTCCTCCCCTCATATCAACGTACGATGGCTCGGTTCTAAACGTGGCGGTCTGAACGGCGTGCGGCGGCGCGGACCTAAGCCTGGCGGTCCGAACGGCGTGCGCCGGCACGGACCTAAGCATGGGGGTCGGAATGGTGTGCGGCAGCACGGATCTAAGCCTAGCGGTCAGAACAGCGCGCGGCGACGCGAACCTAAGCGTGGGGGTCGGAGTGGCTTGCGAAGGTGCAGATCCAAGCGTGTCGGCTAGAACGGCATGCGGCGGTGAGGATCCAAGCGTCTGAAATTTATGTCTCTGTCCGTTTCACCTCCTATTCACCTCCTCAGATACATTGCTGACTAAAGACAAATAGGCGGCGGCGGTGCCGACAGTGAACTGACTTGAATAAATTTGATACTCCCTCCGACCCTTATTAGTTGACTTGGATTCATCTAGATATGAAACGCATCTAGTCAAGTTTACTGCTAATATGGGTCGGAGGAAGTATGTATTTGAGCCGTGACACCGGTGGATATTCTGATTCATAAGTAGCGGTACTTGCTTTGACAATCTCCGGTGGGCTTGTATTAGTTTATTTAGATTTGTCTAGATTCCATTGTACCTAGACATGAATTAGTATTAGATTCATCCGTATCTTGACGAATTTGAGTCAACTAAATTCGATCGGAGGGAGTATTACTTTCTTGGGATCCCTACTTTCTTTGATAGATCGCCTCTCTGGAGAAGAAGAATGTGGCGTCAGGAATCACGGGGAATGGATGCTTCCATCAACGCTGCAAGTCTACATGGCATTTGGCACGCCAGTCATGGGAAGCTAGATCCAATGGCAAGCAACTCGGGACCACCAATGCATTCTCATGACAACTTTGGGACCGCAAACTGACTAAATTTGCATGAACTCACAACCATCCATCATATAACAATTCTACCATATAAATTATCTATAAATTCAACTAATCATTACATGTGCCACCTTTAGCACAACTCCATAGTTTAACTATTAGGACAAGGATGATAACTACTAAAACATCCCACATGAATCTACTATTCTCCTCCCCCTTCATTTCAAGTCCATGTTTTAGATTTTCTACCACTTGATCAGATACGGCAAAATCATCCTCAAGTGTCAACTTCTCTTTGCGAATAAGCTCTGAGTTCTTATTTTCTTCCTCGACAGTACGCTTCAGCTCTAATATCAACAGGTTTTTACGGGCCAATTCATCACCTAAATTGGCAACCATCTCCTCCAGATCCGTCCTCTAGCTAGACCACTGGGTTGATTCGTCTTGGTATGCAATGTACCATGCATAGCACACTGTAACAATCCCAAAAGAAACCCAATTAAAATCAGTCCGACAAACCATGGCGGGACTTTAAATTCAACGGTATAACAAAGAGAAGGACCTACCTGCACTTCCAACATGGTAGGAGAAGGAGAACATGGCCATGACATGATCGAATCCCCACCCTTGCCGGTGTACCCTCTACGACCAGACATTGAAGACTAATTTAACCCTGCAATATCGAGGAAATTATGGGAACCGAATCAATTAGGGTGGGCAGAGCATGAACGAAGGTCTTACCAAGAACTACTAGCAATTGCTGCGACTGTGCGTCGAGCTATGGCGGCGAAACAAAATCGTGGTCGTCGTGGGCGGCGGACTTCCTGCGGTCCGTACTACCTCAACGTACAATGCGTGCGGAAGAAACAAGTGCTGGAGCCGTTGTTGAGGTGCAGCGCGGCAGTCCGTCTGACGCATCGTAGGAGGGAGCCGCTGACGCGCCGACGATGGCTGCTCTGACCGTCGGCGGGGTAGGAGCTGCTCGGGGATGGGGGCTGGGAGCGGATGAGAGAGAGAGATGACCTCACAACCCCACCTGTCAATGTTTGGGGGAGTAGCTGCTCTGGGATTTTTGCATATTTCCCAATTTTCCATATCTTCCAAACTTTTTCTTTGAAATTTGCTTATTTGCCGCATGACCACCACATGTCAGCGACACACAAAATGGAAAATATGCAAGTTGCAAACCCCCCTCTAGCCACACATGAAGGCCCCATCGGTCATTGGCTTCGACGGCCCCACATGACGGCCCTATCGTTCATTGGCTTCGATGGCCCTAGAGGACGAACCTTTTCTTTGAAATTTGCATATTTGCAACATGACCACCACATGTCAGCGACACACAAAATGGCAAATATGCAAGTTTCAATCTAAAACATGGCAAATATGAAAATCCCCCTCCAGCCACACATCACGTCCCCATCGGTCATTGGCTTCGATGGCCCCACATGAAGGCCCCATCGTTCATTGGCTTCGATGGACCCACAGAACGAACCTTTTCTTTGAAATTTGCATATTTGCAACATGACCACCACATGTCAGCGACATACAAAAAGGAAAATACGCAAGTTACAATCTAAAACATGGAAAATATGCAAATGACCCCTCCATCCCCACATATCGGCCCCATAGGTCATTGGCTTCGACGGCCCCATCGTTCATTGGCTTCGATGGCCCTACAGGACAAACCTTTTCTTTGAAATTTGCATATTTGCAACATGACCACCACATGTTAGCGACACATAAAATGGAAAATATGCAAGTTGCAATGTAAAATGTGATGAATATGCAAATCCCCCCCATCCAGTTCCACATCAGGGCCCCATCAGTCATTGGCTTCGAGGACCCACCCCACATGATGGCCCCATCGTTCATTGGCTTCGATGGCCTCATTTATCATTGCCTGCACCATCCACCCAATTAGGAAAAAAGCGGCCCACAAGGCAGCGAGAGAAGGATGGTGGATCCGACGTGTATCCTGGCCCCCACCCGTCAACACGTATCGGCCACGGCAGGACTCGCACCAAAAAGGCCCCACCGGTCAGGAATGTAACGGCCGAGGCCTCGTAACGTAACGCTAAACGCCCGACCCGCCCCAACGCTTTCCCACCAGTTAGCATGTAACGGTCTAGCCTTTGACCTGACGGCATCCCTCCGTCCGAGCGTCTTTGAGCACCCGCGAGGGTTTCTTAACATGGCGAGGGGAAAAGTGAGGAAAAACTAAGCGGCTGGGGAAACCTGAGTACAACTAATGAACCAAGGGAACGAAAACGGAAATCTCTTTTCTTAAATGGCAGAAACAAGAAATAATTTCTTAAAAATAATTTTCCACCTCAATAAATTCCAATTAAATCCCTCTGTGTAATATGGTATTCAGAACCATTTCACATCAAAAACCAACCTTGTATAATGTAAAAATATTACATTAGTTCCATAACCTATTTTTGCACTTTTTGATTAAATGCTTTTAAATGGACTTGTAATCATTAGAAAAATCCCAAATAAATCTTGAAGAGATGAATTGGCATCCTCTATCTACCAGTACCAAATTTCCACATTCCCCAATGAAATTTTTTCAAACTTCCTTCATAACTATAGTTTTGATCAAATGGATAAACTAACGAAAACAATCAATCAAAACTAAACCCAACCATCCCCAGCTTGTCAAGTACTTCACTCCAGCACCCTCTGGTCGACTAGCACTGTAGCTCTATAGTAGGGACAATCATTTATTTTGCCCCATGTGCTTGTAAGTGAGAGGGAAAGACATGCCTCCTAAAAATCATGGGAAATAAAAACCCACCACCAATTCCCCCTATCCCTAGTCAAGCTATTGGCCCCACACGACCACCCCACCACCCCTAAGAGCCAATCCCTAGCCATCTCCCCCCTCACGCCCTCCATGTACATTGTCCATCCTACACGCAACCTCTTCAGGATAAAAGGCTAGAGTCCACCAACCCCGCTACCACTCCCCCCATTTGCTTCCTCTCACCCCACCAGACCTCCCCTGAGCTCCCTCCCCGCTCCCCTACTCTGTTTTGCCCGAGAGATGGAGGAGAAGGCACTTCTGCCTTCTCAAAGAAATCAAGCCCCGAGCTCCACCTCTCCACTATCTCGCTCTGCATGTTGCATTTCTGAGATCCCCTCCTCCTTCTAGTACTGATGGTGTTCCGTTTTCTGACATGTAGCAACCATGGAGCCCTCTCCGGTGAGCTCCAGAAACTACTCCGTTGTGCAGCTGCCCGCGACCCAAATCGACACCAAACAGTAGCGTGCCACCCCTCATCTGGCTCCCCTCCTCCCTCGCCGGCAAACCCTCAGGTGAGCACCCCCACGCCCGCCGTCGCGAGCTAGGGCTTTCCCTATGTTTTCTCTGGCTCAGCGAAGAAGACGAGCCACCGTCGTTCATCGTGTTTTGATCCAACGGCCCTCCACTTCCCGTACCCCTTCGCGGTCCCAGGTCGCTAAATGTCGGGCCCGCCCCCCCCGGATTCGAACTTTGGCGCCCCTCGCGCGGCTAAGCCCAGGTGGGCCGTTTCCCCCACTGCGCGGCCCATCACCCTCAGATCTGGCCCGATTTTCCCCTACCTCCTTTTTCTTTTTCTGTTTTAAATTCAAATATGCAGGATACCTATTTTCTTTAATTAGTTTCAAAAATGGAAAGCGCACCAAAATTCCTAGATCTAAATTTCCTATGATGCACACATGTTTTCCCTAACATGCAGAGGCATTGGTTAGCCATTTTTTCATTTAAAATAAATATGATAAATAAAATTCTTTCTGTGAGTTCCACATCCCCAAATGAGGCAAACCATGTTTGTACAGAAAGGTATAAGTAAGGCCTTTCCTGTCCCACTGGCCCCACCAAAAATGGCTTCCTATCTTTGTCCAGGTAAAACTAACAAAAACAATAGGGTTATGCTTTTAAAATTTACCATAGGCCAAACCAAATGAGGTGTTGACCTAATTACAACTCTCTGTACATCTACATATCCATACATATCAAAACCTAGGAGCCCAAAAATTTATTGATGTTTCTTTGAATTTTTGTGAATTAATAACTTCTGTGCATGGTTATTTCACCAATAAATTCACCACAGTATTCTGCTCATCCAAAAAGGTTGATCGGAATTTCTACAGAAAGATAATGTCCATACCTAACATGTTTGATTGGAATCATATCAAAATTCCTTGTATATTTAATCTGGTGAAAAAGAAAAATATCCTCTAGAACTGACTTCGGGAATTTCCTGAGGGCATTCTGGTAATTGTTTTAAGTTGGTTCCAACTCCTCTTGAATCAGTCTATCAAATACTACCTACTATCCCAATGAAATAATTTTTGGAGAACCAGAACAATTCTGGTGAATTATTTCGTAAACCTAGAGTTTAAATCACTATAAAATCCCTTATCAATCATTGGTAATTGAGAAAATAGTGAACCCACTTTTGTTGGCTTCATTTTATCAATACCTATCTGAGGGTATCATGGTTGCACATTGATCTCATACAAAACTTGGCCTTGTTAAAAAAACCCTTATCTAGGTGGTTTTGGACTATAGATCTTAAATAGAAAATCCACAAATGCAACCCTAGCATTACCCTTGTATCCCCAACAAAATCCTCAACATCTATGGATCTATAAACTTTTTTTTCCACTGTTTGCTATATTATTTCGTGTTTGTATGCATTATATTGATTATGGTGTTGTTCGCTTGCATGTTGCTCGATGATGGTGATAGTTGCGATTTTGTGACACCGAGAAGAAGGAAGCATCGAGTTTTTCCATTAATGATATTATTGGTTTTCTGGTATTCTAAAGAAGTCACGGGACGTATCGCTGGTCACAGGCAAGCCACCTTCTCTCTCATAAGCCCTTGTCCTACTATTTTACCTATGCATGTTTGATCTACTGTTTATGAAACTGCATTTCTTTACTTATGATGCTTTTATATCTGGAAGTGGTTTGGCTCCTCCAACTAATAACATTTGCACCACTAAGTGCAACCCCTTTGATGACACCTACTTCCCCTAGTATGGTAGATGCTGTCTTAACACCATAAACCTTTGGAAACCCCGTTTTAGCCGAAGCAACAATATGGGATGGGAAGACCCTAGAAAAAGGCTTACAAAAATGTTTTATGAGAAAACCTTAGTGAGGCTTGGACTACCAAGTGTATTGGAAAATGAGAAAGATTTTGGTTTTACAAAATGGTCAGACAAATGATGGAGGAAAAATGTTTACGAAAACACGTCGGGCTGGCCAGTTTTGAAGCTAGCACAATTAACCTGTGCAACTACATTACCATGGAATGGGACGGGGCTGGGCTGGAAGTTTGTCTAATCTGGTATAGGTGCCTCACACTACTACAGGGGCAAACAAACCCTAGAGGGTGTGCCTTCTCTGTCCAACGGTCCATGCGTAGCATCGACCGGGAGAAGGAACAAAGGGTCTGCGAGCCTCCAGGCGATACTATGAGCCCCTTATTGAAAGCGCACACCCGTCGAGGTGCAACATGCGCTCTGGTTGGCTAGATACTATATAGGGCGTCCCGGTTTTTATGGGATTAACCTCATAGGGTAAGCACTTGTATCAGAGAGGGCATCCAGAAGGTCTTGATTGGGTTAGATCAGGGACGGGTAATCAGATGGTGTGGGTATAGTGTACAACCTCTCTAGAGTGTAAATCTATTCGAATAGTCGAGTCCTTGGTCATGGATGGTTGTGCTGGCGGCTGTACATCGGTGATGGTTTTGTTTTCAAAAAGGACTTCGGAAAAGCAATGACTTGGAAATGTTTTGACCATGAGATGGTCGGGAGAAAGGATGAAGGAGTTTGGTCATGAGATGACCGGAAGGAAGAACAAATTGGTGACCCAATCCTAGTGTTTTATTAAAACTTTTCAAAAAGTCTTTTCGAAAATGCTTTACAAAAGTTTTTCAACAAAGATATAGAGATATGCTATATCTACAAGAGAAACTAGATTATAAAAGAACCTCTCCTGGAGCCATCCTACTACAGCCATATTGCATATCAATTATTATTGTTCTCTTAAGGTGGTTTGTGAGTACATTCAAAGTACTCACCGGCATTGCCCCTGGCTATTTACTTGGCCAGATTGCAGATGTTAAGAAGTGATGAAGGTTCTGAGGTCTATGCGAGCTAGGCCGTCTTCCCAGCCATTCACCTGTAGGTTAAGACA
Organism: Avena sativa; assembly: GCA_916181665.1. NCBI lineage: Eukaryota > Viridiplantae > Streptophyta > Magnoliopsida > Poales > Poaceae > Avena > Avena sativa. The sequence goes on along the minus strand of OV702293.1, from coordinate 113,206,939 downwards.
TGGCATGGGCTCTACGCTTGAAGACCTCCACTACTTGTGTTGTATTTTCCATAATGGCCAATTTGTAAGTTTTGTAATAGTTACTTTCTGGACGATGTAATGATACTGGTCGGTTATGCTCACGGCTCACTGATCTTGGGAACGTGAATTCTATGTATAACGGGTATTCTCAAACCGTAAATCCGGGGTGCCACAGACTTCGTATTAGAGCTATCCTGACTATAGGAGACCTTAGTTAGCATGGACGTTAGACAAGACAACCTCTATTTCCGAAACCATCGGCTTCGAAAACTATTGGCTCAAAAGCTTTTTGAAAGAGTTTCTTATCTCACCTTCTCTGACATCAACGAATTAAAAATGGATTACTCTATATCTAGTCTACTTCAAATGTTCAGTTTTCAAAAACAATGTCCGACTCGGAGACTATAAAGACGGAAATCCCGAAATGAAGAGACATCAAGACAAGCAAACCAAAGGAGCTACCAACGATGGAAGACACTACAAGATCGCTCTACCCACGGAGTCCTTCCTCACTCCCAAATCGATCAAGTACCACACCGAAGACAACAGATGGAAAGCCAGAAGTCAATACCCCGGTAACATTCGTACTTAGGATTAGCGTTCCTAATAAAGGATTCCCCCTTATGGCGCGTAGTCACCCCTAGTACCTAGGGTACGCTTGTTGTTTGCCATGTGCTTGTATGAGGTATTTACTTTGTTGCTTGCCTGCCTTGGATCCTCTGATCCTAATGTTTTGACCACCTTTTTGGCGTATCACGACGCTAACCCTCGCAACCCCATAGCTGGAAACCTCTCCTCAGTAGGATGGCCACATAAAGAAATCCCCGATAACTCCTACTCGTGCCTTAGTTCCAAACGTCCCAAGAATCCTGAAGAGAAGGATGCGCAAAGACAATGAGTCTACTCCGTCATTACTCAAAGCAACACAAAGAGTTCGATTTAAGACGACCCCTCTGAAGCTAACCTACAAATACCTCGGCTGAAGAACAAGAAGAAGCATCGCTAACCATTAAAACAGCCCCGAGTTAACCCTTACGACATCGTTAGGTAACCACCATGGCAATATAGTCACAATAAGACGGCACTCGAAGAACTCAACTGAAGCGTCACGCCTTTTCCCCAAGACGAAGGATTTACCCCAACCTCCATGACCACAAGTAAAGCTCTAAGGTGTCTTTCCACTCTAAGCCAGAAGACCGCCTACGAGAAGATAATCCAATAATAACTCCAATCCAAGAACCTGCCCCAAGCACCACCCTGAGCAGTCAGAGGATACAGAAAATAGACCTCATCAACAACCTTCAGAAGTCTGCTCAATCCTCCCACCCCCTAGACGTTCAGAATTAGGACGGAAAGACTACTTGTCGCCGCCAATACTACTCTACAAGGAGTATAAGCACCCCAAAGCATCAAGTCTCTCTAAAGATGTCGCGAAGCCCCTTCTCCGCTATTGCTGCTACCCGAATCTACAAACCCCAAGATGGAGAACGAGGAACCGATGTAGCCAAAGTAAGTACCCGAACATAGCACAACTACAAGATTCAAGGATCACTCCAGAGAAAGTCCTTCGGACCCTACCAAATTACTCTTCCAATAGTAAGTGATGGATCCCCTCGAAACCCGTTCAGTAAGGCGTCCAGTATCCTCGCCGTTGGCCGGTGCAAATCTGCTGAATTCTGGATGACCCCTGTTGGATGATATGCAAGAATGATGCCCTTCTTTGTACCGCGTCCCTAGACCACCAACCTCCAATGACATCCTTCAACCCATTGGGCTCCTAACTAGCCTAGAACAAATTATTAGTTAGGAAGCTAGTTCAACCGCCCTTCCTGCTACGACTACTACATCAAGAAGTGGCATCGGCGTCTCTAATAAAGCGACTCCTACAAGGTCGACAGAAGATAACCACCTCCGGGCGAAAATTGCAGTGTCATTCCCCTGCATCAGCTTACGACTCCAATCAAGAAAGTTAGCGACTCCACCAAAAACCCCTATTGTCGCTCTAAGGGGCATCTTTCACACTATTTATCATTAAGTGATGACCACTCCTACAAAATCCGAATCATCGACCCAGCAAGAAGGACGACAATCGGCACTTCAGGAAAGTTCTCCATCGCAGAGTCAACATCCCAGCCAACAACCCGACGTTTCAAAACAAAAAAGGCAAAGAAGCTGAATTATGAAATAAAGGATTGAAGCAGGCTCAACTCGCCGTCTCGCCACAAGAAGAAAGGACCCTGTCGATGCTAACCTACCAAGAATCATCCTAAGGGGAAAAGATTGCGTCTTTCCCACCCATTTAATCCAAACCACCAAATCCAAAGCCACTCAGCTCCAACCCGTAATTGACCATGCTTGTTTGTTTCAAAACCTGTTATCCTCCTATATTTCCATCGCTGAAATCATCAAAAGCGGATGTTATCACCCAACCCTACTCCTCCCTAATTTCGGGACAAGATTATTTTAAGGGGGAAAAGTCTGTAACATCCCAATTTCAGCAACCCTGATTTTCTGTCTAATAGACAAAAATTAGGGGGGACAAAAAAAATTATTGTTACCTGTTGCAATGCTTGCTTACTTGTTTGCTTGTGTTGATGCAACTTTTTGTGCAAAAGGTGAAATACTTCTTCTCTCAACACTATCTGACAAAAGCTATTTCACAAAAGAGATGTCTTGGCTCATCTTTCATTTTCTCAAATGGTCTGTCATTTCAAAGCCTGAGCCAAGATGACTTAGACACAACAAAAGGTTTTGATAGTTCTATTAACGAAACTATGGAGACTTATATCCAATCTCCTTATGTTTCAAGACAGAACTTTCAACTACCCTTACCTCTAGGTATTCCAAAACCTTTTTCTAAAACCCCTCCACTCAAATCTTGGTAGAAATACCAAGAGGTACTCATCTCACTTCAAAACAAAACCTCTTCAACATACCAGTCCTTACCTCAAGCTAGGCTTGATGGTAACCTTAGTAGTAGTTGATAAGTTTGACAAGATGAATTGCCTTGATTTGCTGATTCCCTTGTTAGCTTAGGAACTAGAGTGATCTAATATAGTGAATCATCCCTTGGGACCCAATCTATGTTTGTGATCACCAATCTCAAACCAAGCATCCAATTCTGGACCTATCCTAAGCCATTAAGTGACCATCCCTTCCCCTAATCAGATTAATCCAGGGATACTCCCTTTTGCTAGTTTCCAACTCAGTAGAGACCCAATCTAAGCATGGATCATATCTACTTAGTTAACACCTCAACATCGTCTCCTTTATCATGAGTTTGGAACATAGCTTCCTCCCAAAATCATCTACACTTGCACTCTAGTCTAAAACCTTAAACCTGCCAAAATGGCTAATTCCGGAGTTCTTATCTAGATTCAATCTTTGGAGCTCTACCTTTTTACAACCTATATGCATTCTTGAGAATGTAATTGAACCATCTTGTATTACATCATTAGTACTAACAATCCCAACCTTGCCCTTGGATTAACCCTTCTGGTTCCCACTCATCCATGATGGTTTTGTAGTCAAGATAATAATCTTTTCTGGAATTCTTATCATCTTGCCTACTTTGGCAGAAGCTCACATCTATATGCCACCTCCCCAAGACGAACTCCTTGGCTTATTATGATCTACTATTTATGGCATATCAATCCCCACTTCACTTGTTTCCATTGGAGCCTTGTGCTTCTTAAACCACCATGGTTTATGGGGCATCATGATGTATATGTTATGACAGCCTTATTTTAAACAAAGTTTGCCATCTCTTCTAGACCACCTCAAGTACAACCAAGCCCAAACCTTGATTCCATGATCATAAATATAACTTAGTCTATCTTTCCATATATCCCTTGTACCTAGGTGAGATCTGAGCTCCCTGATACAACCATGTTTTGGTGGTATAAAATTATCAAAACCCTAGATTCTCCCAAATCTTGTTTCCATCCTTTTTCACCAGAATTCCTCAAAACACCTGCATGGAAAGTATGTATAAATCAAGTTTACACCTTCTACCTTGGATATGATAATTCCCCAAATAATTCCCATAATTATTTGGAGCCTAAAACTATTTAATCTCCATTTTAGGCAAAATCCTCCAAACCATGTATTCAAAGGAAAGTTTGTTTTTACCCAAACCACTTTGCCAACTCAATGCATATCTGAGTTCTATACAACATACCATACCTTGCCATCACAAAAATAAATATTTTTGAGATTCTTTATTATTTCTTTTTACCCTTTTTCTTAAATGGCAGAAACAAGAAATAATTGCTTAACAATACTTTCCACCTCAATAAATTCCAATAAAATCATTCATTGTGTAATATGGTAGTCAGAACCATTTCACATAAAAAACCAACCTTGTCTAATGTAAAAATATTACATTAGCATCCATAATCTATTTCTGGACTTTTTGAATAAATGCTTTTAAATGGACTTGTAATCATTAGAAAAATCCCAGATAAATGTTGAAGAGATGAATTGGCATCCTCTATCTACCAGTACCAAATTCCCACATTCCCCAATGCAAATTTTACAAACTTCCTTCATAACTCTAGTTTTGATCAAATGGACAAACTAACCAAAACCTTCAATCAAAACTAAACCCAACCATCCCCAAGCTTGTCAAGTACTCCACTCCAGCACTCAGCACCTGCCTAGTCGACTAGCACTATAGCACTATAGTAGGAACAACCCTTTCTTTTGTCCCTGTGCTTGTAAGTGAGAGGGAAAGACATGCCTCCTAAAAATCTTGGGAAATAAAAACCCACCACCAATTCCCCCTATCCCTGGTCAAGATACTGGCCCCACACGACCACCCCACCACCGCTAAGAGCTAATCCCTGGACATCTCCCCCTCTCAAGCCCTCCATGGACATTGTCCATCCTACACCCAACCCCTTCGGGATAAAAGGCTAGAGGCCACCAACCCCGCTACCACTCCCCCCATTTGCTTCCTCTCACCCCACCAAACCTCCCTTGAGCTCTGTCCCCCGCTCCCCTGCTCTGTTTTGCCCGAGAGATGGAGGATGTAACACTCCCGGCCTCTCCGGACCGACGGCTGTCACTTCTAGCAACTCAATAGGATCTCTAGACTAACCCCACAGACCAACACTAGTCTTTTCTGCGCACTTTGTCCTCACTCGTGCGCACCCGGTACCCACTTCCTGGTCGGTCACCCATCGTAGAATTGCTCTAGGCCAAGCATGCTTAACCTTAGATTCTTTTCGAATGAGCTTCCGGAAAATAAGTTGCAACTTGTTGGTATGGGTTTCCTATCAATCCTATTGAGCCATGTGCTAGGATCTCACATACACTCACCCTTAGAAGATCAACGTCCTCATCGATCAACCATAACCCAGGAACATCCCCTCTTGTCATACGTTTGTGCGTCTAGTGCCGGCACATTGCCATGTCGTGTCCACTCCGGGCCACACGCGTGTAACACCCTCAGAATCGGCCCTATGCATGTTTCAGCGATTCCCGCCAAACCCGCATAGAAACGATTCAAAGGTGCCCACCAGGCACTTTCGTGCGGGTGGAAAACAAAGTAATACCATTACACAATAGTCCACGATGGAACCCATAAAACATATATATACAACAATGACTCAAAGAGCCAAGAATACAGATATACAATATAAAGATCCAAATCACCTTCAAAACGATACAGCGTCTGAGTACGGACAAGATGCAAATTGAGCTAAGAGCTCTGAAGAATAACCAATGGCGTCCATAACCCTACCTAGGCCAAGCCGAAAGGGTAACACTGCTAACGACGTCGATCTCAAAACCTGCTTAAACAAAAGGGGTGCCGACAAAAGGCAAAGGAAAAAGATAGCGGTCAGTAATGAGTCCAGTACACGGCGAGACTAGAATTTGGCGGTCCTCGCCTACATAGGTATGGTGGACTGAAGCGGCAGAGCAACATGCACTAAACAACCTATAGAGACTCAATACAACTGGCGGGCATCAGATATGGACAAGAAAGACCTATTCGGATCCAACCTGAAACTACCACAAGCATACCCATCCTGGTATTTCCCCCCTCGAGACCAAACGAGGAAGTCAGCCGAGGAACTCACACAGTAGGCTGCTTTATTCATTCTGTTATAGTTGCGGCAATGACTAGTCAGATATAGATAGCATGAGTCATCCTGATATAATAAGCAGTGGGCAGTTTTAGCTAACCATTCCGTTATAGTTGTAGTACTTACTAGTCAGATACATAGAGCACGAGGCATCCCAAAACCCAGCAGTTGTTGGTACTTTTATTTAGCCATTCCGTTGTAGTTGCAATACTTACTAGACAGATACAATGGTAATAGGTGACAACCCAAATCATCAATTGTTGGCACTTTTATTTAGCCATTCCATTATAGTGAAGTTGATTACTAGAGATTATAAAGTCAAATTTATATCACTACTTTAGTTATAGTTGTCTATGATCGAGATACTGTGCTCAAAGTCGTCCATAACCGTGGACACGGCTTTCAGAAAGTTTTACCCTGCAGGGGGGCAAAAATAGCAAAACACGCACGATCAACCTCGAGAAAAACCAAATGAAAACCCAATGAGGCATCACGACAGAGCTATTGCAAGATTCATATAATATTTCAGGGGGCCACCCCACCAAGCTACCCGCGACGAAGTTGGCTAGCTCCGAGACGGACCCAGAGGTTTGCGAGAACGGCTGTAAACGACTGGGAACCCGAAAGTGTGACTAGGCTTGTCGATACCGCGTAATTGTGCCGCGATCCAAAACAGTACAGGCGCTCCACGCGCAATCGTAAATAAAGAAGTAAAGCATGGCATAAGTACAGGATAGTAATAAAGCACCAAACTAGTTTGTGGCCCCGAGAAATAATGTATGACTCAAGCTCTGGCTAGGGGGATTCATGGTCCCACATGCGGATAGTGCGAATATTCAAAGAACATGTATCAAGTACTCGGGGTCCTACGGGACACAAGTGGACGGTTAAAAACCAAATAACATCTACTGCCCACATGTGCCTCTACATTATTTACCTACTTCAATTTTAGTTATTAAACAGTAATTAAAGCCATGATCATCTCCAACATTAAACATGTGGCATTACTCCAACAACTATGGAAGACCGACGGTGCGACAAATCACATGCGCAAGCAACTATGACTCGCAAGGCCGACTATCTACCAAACAACAGGTAATAGGATGTGTCCATGGCAATATAAGGGCTGTAGGGAAGTATAACGGGGTACGGAATCTATAGCATCACAACACAGATAGCAATAGATCAACAGGAGGAAGTAAAGACTAGAAATGTAAAATAGGTAGAAAGGGGGAGAATGCTCGCTGGAAACATTGCCGAAGGTTCATCCGAAGATCGGGTCGACACTCGCATCAACTCATCGGCCTAATCCGTGAAGAAGCAAAGCACTAGAAGAAACACCGGATACACTATTTAATACTACGGCAAAAGATCGGGCATGATGCAAGTATGATGTATGACATGGCAGGAATGCGGTGCAATAGACCATATTAAATGAAACCAGGGTCTTGACAAATAATTAGGTGGTTGATGTTGTCTAGCTACCCCATAATTTAAATGTTGTCTTATCAAGGCAAAATATATCACTGGTTCGATACACAAATTTAAATGGGACCAATATTAGACTAGAAAGCCCGCATATGGTCTCCATATTAATTATTAGGTGAATCGGCAAAAGCCCCCAAACCATATAATGTGAGTGAAATCATGAATGATTTAATATGCAACAGGTATATTATATATATTACAAAATATAGGGTCTCGGAAAAAAGGGGTCACACATCGGGTATCTTCGATCTTGGGGTTCGCCGATGTTTCGGGTTCGGTCTTCGAAGTCTCGGCCACAGGATCCGTGAAGGAGACCTTGTCGATCCGTGATGAAGATCTTGGTGGTTCGTGGAAGGAGCCCTTGAGGTTGTCGGCTTGGTTGCAGATGGAGATCTTGAGGTTTAATTGGGGTTTGTTGTCATGGTCGTCCTTCGAAAAAAAAGTCGGCAACGTGTCAGTGTTGTTCTGAGAAGATCTCGAGAGTCCCGGGTAGATAGGATCGGCCGACAAACCATACTACAGAGGACCACGTTTAGGTTGAATCGGGAAGCTTCATTCAGACGTATACTTGACGTCACCACTCAATCATCGTTAGTACCTCTGCAGTATACTAGAGGAGACATCTGAAAGCGAGCACGCACTGGGCGACAGGCAGCAAAACAGCCACTACGGGAATGAGCTTGGCAACGGGAGGAGGCCGGCGGTGGCACGATGCTGCAGAGAGGCCACAGCGAGAATCCCGATGGCTACCGGCGAGCATGACGGCAAGGCAGGTGGAGGCCGACTGACGCGAAGGGCGGTGGTTGCTCGGGATGCAGGATCGGAGGAGGACGCGAGGCCGGCGCGGGGTCGACGGGAGACGCCTGGCGAGGTGGCGGTCGGGCATTAGGGAGAGGGGCCTCTGCCGGCGGTGCCGAGGTGAGGAAGCGCAGCCAGAGAGAGCTCCTGCGGGTAGCGGCTGCTGCAGGCTTGGGGAAGGCCGGCGGGGAACCTGGCAGCACAAGGCGTGGCTCGATAGCATCGAGGAGAGGCGATGCAGGCACGGGAGAGCCAGGACGGTGGAGGCTCGAGGGGCGATGGGGACGATGCCTGGGGATGCGGTAGCTGGGAGGACGCGCGGGGAGAGAGAGGGTGTCGGCCGGAGGCGGGGGCTCCTGGGCGGCGGCAGGCGCTGGTCGCGCATGCGGGATGGCGAGTTGGTGAGCGGCGACGGGGTCAGGAGATGCGGGGTGGGCCAGGGTGAACGGGGATTGCGGGATGGTTCGTGGGGATCGGGGCATGGGGTGTGTTTGCGAGCGTGTTTCCGTGTGTGTGTGGACGCGGCATTGTTGTCGCGGGTGGCGTGGATCCTGGTGTGTGTGTGAGTTGTGTTGGGTACGGGCCAGGGAGCGTGCGGGTCAAGCGGGGTGAGGGGTTCGGTGGAGTCGCTAAGTGCTGGCGGCGGTGGGTGGAAATAGTTGGGGAGCAGGTAGACCTAGGCTTAGGGTTAGTTGTTTTAGGGTTTAGGAAAAGAGGGGTGATAGGTGGCTGCGGGATGAGCTTTGGGGCCTAGCCTGCGGCTGCCTTCCCCGATAAAATATTTTAGGTTTTCTATATTTTATTTTGAAAGTCTTTTATAAATCGTTTTTTAGACAAACAGAGATATCCGGAAACGCTGGTGTTTTGATTTGAAATAAGAGGGAGAGGATTAATATAGAAAACAAAAGGGGCTTTTAGGGAAATAGGTTTAGGTTAAAAGATGCATGTTGTCATGATGATGCACAAAGTATTATTTAACACGCGATTTTCTAGTAGTGGATTTTCCCGGGGTGCTACAATTCGACACCACTAACAATGGATCTCGCCCTCGAGATCTGCCTCATGATACGGGGAAGAAGGCTGACGATCTGAATCTCATAGCTTCACGTAGATCCTCGCGACACCACTAACAAGGATTCTTGTTATACCTTGAAATCGGCGACACCACCAACAAGGGGTGTTGCTCAAGTTCGTTGCGTGAACACTCCAGAAAACAAAGGACGAAGGTAGAGGTCTCAAAAGATAAGGCCACCTCTAACTTCTGTGGAAGGAGTAAAATTGCTTGATCCACCGATTCAAAGCACAAGAGCGAATGATAAGAGTTGCCGGATGGTGATTAGTCCATCGTGCACCCAAAGCATTACTCTGCACATGAATAGGAGAATTATGCAACCAACTCTCAGAATTCAGACTGAAGATCTCGACACTTGATGTACGGAAACAAATGAGGGATGGAGATTCTCATCATATATGATGTAGATGACTTCATCGTTTCGGAAAACACTGGAGGATAGAAAGAAAAAAAATAGTGAATTTGGTCCACTGAAAAGGTACAATAGAGGGAAATTCCTCGGATAGCATGAAGCCCGAATGTAGCAACACCGTTACAAGAGGAAGGACGCGAAACCCTGAAGATACGACGGAAACCCAACCACGAGAAATCCTGGACTCGAAGAAAAGATAAGAAAGGGCAAAGGAAAAAGAGAGCGGTCAGTACTGAGGCCAGTACACGGCGATACTAGAATTCGGCGGTCCTCGCCTACATAGGTATGGTGGACTGAAGCGGCAGAGCAGCATGCACTAAACAACCTATAGAGACTCAATAAAACTGGCAGCTATCAGATAGGGATAAGAAAGACCTATTCGGATCCAACCTGAAACTACCACCAAGCATACCCATCCTAGTATTTCCCCCCTCGAGACCAAACGAGGAAGTCAGCCGAGGAACTCACACAGTTGGCAGTTTTATTCATTATGTTATAGTGCGGTAATTACTAGTCAGATATAGATAGCATGAGTCATCATGATATAATAAGTAGTGGGCAGTTTTAGCTAACCATTCTGTTGTAGTTGTAGTACTTACTAGTCAGATACATAGAGCATGAGGCATCCCAAAACCCAGCAGTTGTTGGTACTTTTATTTTGCCATTCCGTTGTAGTTGCAATACTTACTAGACAGATACAATGGTAACAGGTGACAACCCAAATCAGCAATTGTTGGCACTTTTATTTAGCCATTCCATTATAGTGAAGCTAATTACTAGTCATTATAAAGTCAAATTTATAGCACTACTTTAGTTATAGTTGTCTATGATCGAGATACTGTGCTCAAAGTCGTCCATAACCGCGGACACGGCTTTTAGAAAGTTTTACCCTGCAGGGGGGCACAAATAGAAACACACGCACGATCAACCTCGAGAAAAACCAAATGAAAACCCAACGAGGCATCACGAAAGAGCAATTGCAAGATTCATATAATATTTCAGGGGGCCACCCCACCAATCTACCCACGACGAAGTTGGCCGGCTCCGAGACGGACCCAGAGGTTTGAGAGAACGGCTGTAAATGACTGGGAACCCAAAAGTGTGACTAGGCTTGTCGATACCGCATAATCGTGTCGCGATCCAAAACAGTACAGGCGCTCCACGCGCAATCGTAAATAAAGCAGTAAAGCATGGCATAAGTACATGATAGTAATAAAGCCCCAAACTAGTTTGTGGCCCCAAGAAATAATGTATGACTCAAGCTCTGGCTAGGGGGATTCATGGTCCTACATGCGGATAGTGCGAATATTCAAAGAACAGGTATCAAGTACTCGGGGTCCTACGGGACACAAGTGGACGGTTAAAAACCAAATAACATCTATTGCCCACATGTCTCTCTGCATTATTTACCTACTTCAATTTTAGTTATTAAACAGTAATTAAAGCCATGATCATCTCCAACATTAAACATGCGACATTACTCCAACAACTTTTGAAGACCGACGGTGCGAAAAATCACATGCGCAAGCAACTACGACTCGCAAGGCCGACTATCTACCAAACAACAGGTAATAGGATGTGTCCATGGCAATATAAGGGCTGCAGGGAAGTATAACGGGGTACGGCATCTATAGCATCGCAACACAGATAGCAATAGATCAACAGGAGGAAGTAAAGACTAGAAATATAAAATAGGTAGAAAGGGGGAGAATGCTCGCCTGGAAACATTGCCGAAGGTTCATCCGAAGATCGGGTCGACACTCGCATCAACTCATCGGCCTAATCCGTGAAGAAGCAAAGCACTAGAAGAAACACCGGATACACTATTTAATACTACGGCAAAAGATCGGGCATGATGCAAGTATGATGTATGACATGGCAGGAATGCAATGCAATAGACCATATTAAACGAAACAAGGGTCTCGATAATTAATTAGGTGGTTGATGTTGTCTAGCTATCCCACAATTTAAATGTTGTCTTATCAAGGCAAAATATGTCACTGGTTCGATGCACAAATTTAAATGGGACCAATATTAGACTAGAAAGCCCGCACATGGTCTCCATATTAATTATTAGGTGAATCGGCAAAAGCCCCGAAACCATTTAATATGAGTGCAAGCTTGAATGATTTAATATGCAACAAGTATATTATATATATATTACAAAATATAGGGTCTCGGGAAAAAAGGGGTCACACATCGGGTATCGGCGATCTTGGGGTTCGCCGAGGTTTCGGGTTCGGTCTTCGAAGTCTCAGCCACAAGATCCGTGAAGGAGACCTTGTCGATCCGTGATGAAGATCTTGGTGGTTCCTGGAAGGAGCCCTTGAGGTTTTCGGCTTGGTTGCAGATGGCGATATTGAGGTTTAATTGGTGTTCGTTGTCATGGTCGTCCTTCGAAAAAAAAAGTCGGCAACGTGTCGGTGTTGTTCCGAGAAGATCTCGAGAGGCCCGGGTAGACAGGATCGGCCGACAAAGCATACTACAGAGGACCACGTTTAGGTTGAGTCGGGAAGCTTCATTTAGACGTATACTTGACAACACCACTCAATCATCGTTAGTACCTCTGCAGTATACTAGAGGAGACATCTTAAAGCGAGCACGCACTGGGCGACAGACAGCAAAACAACCACTACGGGAATGAGCTTGGCTACGGGAGGAGGCCGGCAGTGGCACGACGCTGCAGAGAGGCCGCAGCGAGAAGCCCGATGGCTACCGGCGAGCATGACGATGAGGCAGGTGGAGGCCGACTGACGCGGAGGGCGGTGGTGGCTCGGGATGCAGGACAGGAGGAGGACGCGAGGCCGGCGCGGGGTCGACTAGCGACACCTGCCCAGGTGGCGGTCGGGCGTCGGGGAGAGGGGCCTCTGCCGGTTGCGGTGAGGTGAGGAAGCGTAGCCAGAGAGAGCTCCTGCGGGTAACGGCTGCTGCAGGCTTGGGGAAGGCCGACGGGGAACCTGGTAGTAGAAGGCATGGCTCGATGGCGTCGAGGAGAGGCGACGCGGGCACGGGAGAGCCGGGACGGCGGCGGATTGAGGGGCGATGGGGACGAGGCCTAGGGATGCAGTCGCTGGGAGGACGCACCGGGAGAGAGAGGGTGTCGGCCGGAGGTGGGGGCTTCTGGGCGGCGGCAGGCGTTGGTCGCGCAGGCGGGAGGGCGAGTTGGGGGAGCGGCGACGGGGTCGGGAGATGCGGGGTGGGCAAGGGGTGAACCGGGATTGCGGGATGGTTTGTGGGGATCGGGGCTTGGGGTGGGTTTGCGAGCGTGTTCCCGTGTGTGGGTGGACGCGGCACTGTTGTCGCGGGTGGGGTGGATCCTGGTGTGTGTGTGAGTTGTGTTGGGTACGGGCCAGGGAGCGTGCGGGTCAAGCGGGGTGAGGGGTTCGGGTGGAGTCGCTGAGTGCTGGCGGCGGCAGGTGGAAATAATTGGGGAGAAGGTAGAGCTAGGGTTAGGGTTAGATGTTTTAGGGTTTAGGAAAAGAGGGGTGATAGGTGGCTGCGGGCTGAGCTTTTGGGCCTGGCCTGCGGCTGCCTTCCCCGATAAAATATTTTAGGATTTTTATATTTTATTTTAAAAGTCTTTTATAAATCGTTTTTTAGACAAACAGAGATATCCGGAAACACTAGTGTTTTGATTTGAAATAAGAGGGCGAGGATTAATATAGAAAACAAAAGGGGCTTTTAGGGAAATAGGTTTAGGTTAAAAGATGCATGTTGTCATGATGATGCACAAAGTATTATTTAACACGCGATTTTCTAGTAGTGGATTTTCCCGTGGTGCTACAACGCACGATGCTACACATGTCCGCCATTGACTCGCACATGCCCATGTAACTGCGAGGGTCGGCTCTAATACCACTTTGTAACACCCCCGGCCTCTCTAGACCGACTAATGTCACTTCTGGCAGTTCAATAGGATCTCTAGACTAATCCCACAGACCAACACTAGTCTTTTCTATGCACTTTGTCCTCACTGGTGCGCACTAGGTACCCACTTCCCGGTCGGTCAACCATCCTAGAATTGCTCTAGGCAAAGCACGCTTAACCTTAGAGTTCTTTCTGAATGAGCTTCCAGAAAAGAAGTTGCAACTTGTTGGTATGAGGAGAAGGCACTTCGGCCTTCTCAAAGAAATCGAGCCCCGAGCCCCGAGCTCCACCCCTCCACTCTCACCCTCTGCATGTTGCGTTTCTGAGCTCCCCTCCTCCTTCTAGTACTGATGGTGTTCCGTTTTCTAACATGCAGTAACTGTGGAGCCCTCTCCGGCGAGCTCCCCAAACCACTCCGTCGTGCAGCTGCCCACGACCCAAATCGACACCAAACAGCAGCGTGCCGCCCCTCATCTGGCTCCCCTCCGCGCGCCACGTCAGCCTGTGGCCTCCTCCCTCGCCGGCAAACTCTCAGCTGAGCACCCCCACGCCCAGCGTCATGATCTAGGGTTTCCCCTCTATTTTCTCTGGCTCAAAGAACAAGACGAGCCACCGCCGTCCATCATGTTTTGATCTAACGGCCCTCCACTTCACGTACCCCTTGGTGGTCCCAAGTCGCTGACCGCCAGGCCCCGCTGGCCTGGATTCGAACTTTTGCGCCCAGCTAATTACATTTGCACTGTTAAGTGCAACCCCTTTGATGATACCTACTTGCCCTAGTATGGTAGATGGTGTCTTAACACCATAAACCTTTGGAAACCCCGTTTTAGCCAAAGCAACACTATGGGATGGGAAGACCCCGGAAAAAGGATTACAAAAATGTTTTATGAGAAAACCTTGGTGAGGCTTGGCCTACCAAGTGGATTGGAAAATGTTAAATATTTTGGTTTACAAAATGGTCGGACAAATGATGGAGGAAAAATGTTTACGAAAACACACTGGGCTGGCCAGTTTTGAAGCTAGAGCAATTAACCCATGAAACCACATTACTCTAGAATGGGACAGGGTTGTGCTGGAAGTTTGTCTAATCAGGTATAGGTGCCTCACACTACTATAGGGGCAAACAAACCCCAGAGGGTGGGCCTTATCTTTCCAAAGGTCCATGCGTAGCATCGACCGGGAGAAGGAACAAAGGGTCTGGGGGCCTCCACGCGATACTATGAGCCCCTCATTGAAAGCGCACACCCGTCGAGGTGCAACATGCACTCTGGTTGTCTGGTTACTGTATAGGGCGTCCCAGTTTTGAGGGTATTAACCTCATAGGGTAGGCACTTGTATCGGAGAGGGCATCCGGAAGGTCTTGACCGGTTACTTGACCCACGATCGGTGTAGATCAGGGACGGGTAATCGGATGGTGTGGGTATAGTGTACAACCTCTCCAGAGAGTAAATCTATTCGAATAGCCAAGTCCTCGGTCATGGATGGTTATGCTAGCGGCTGTACATCGGTGATGGTTTTGTTTTCAAAAGGGACTTTGGAAAAGCAATGACTTGGAAATGTTTTGACCATGAGATGGTCGGGAGAAAGGAGGAAGGAGTTTGGTCATGAGATGACCGGAAGGAATAACAAATGGGTGACCCAATCCTAGTGTTTTATTAAAACTTTTAAAAAAGGCTTTTCCAAAATGTTTTACAAAAGTTTTTCAACAAAGATATAGAGATATGCTATATCTACAAGAGAAACTAGGTTATAAAAGAACCTCTCCTAAAGCCATCCTACTACTGCAATATTGCATATCAATTATTATTCTTCTCTTAAGGTGGTTTGCGAGTACATTCGAAGTACTCACCGCCATTGTCCCTGGCTATTTACTTCGCCAGATTGCAGATGTTAAGAAGTGACGAAGGTGCTGACGTCTATGCGAGCTAGGCCGTCTTCCCAGTCAGTTGCCTGTAGGTTAAGGCATGACATGCGCTCTGCGCTTGAAGAATTCCGCTACTTGTGTTGTATTTGCCATAATGGCCACTTTGTAAGTTTTGTAATAGTTACTTTCTAGATGATGTAATGATACTGGTCGGTTATGCTCACGGCTCACTGATCGGGAACATGAATTGTATGCCTAACGGGTATTCTCGGACCGTAAATCCGGGGTGCCACAGTCGGCATCCTGGATGTGACCTGCTAAAGATCCATCGAAGCACCGGACGCCATGACCATCACCAGTCCCATCGCAACGCCAACCCATTTCTGCACCAGCTTATATTTTGTAGGAGCATCACCTGTCAGAGCTTCTGCGAGGGAGTCGACATCGTCAAGGGCAACGCCCTTCGGGTTGATCTTCTTGTAAAAGCGGGCGAGGACATCCTTGGCTTTGTCCAGCGAGTCCACGGCAGAGGTGCGGCAATCTTCGATTGCTGCAACGGCGTCTTCCAGGGGATCCCCATGATCCAGGACGCTATGATCAAACGTAACACCAGAAGCATCTGCGAAGAAACGGGAAACTTTTCAGGTGAGACAAAAGGAGTAGCACTTGAAGCATAGAACACTCTAAAGAAGAACAAGGTGGCTTACCGGATATCGCTTTGGCAGTAGCCATAAGCTTTTCAGCCATGACTTTCTCTTGCAATGTTGTGGCAGCCGCGAGCTGCTGCTCACGGTCTTCAGCCTCTTTCTCTTGGTGCTGGAGGGCCTCTACAACATCCTTCACTTTAGTCTCTGCCTGGACGAGACTCTTCTGGAGTGCATTCAGCTTGCGGAGAGGTTCATTGTTTTCATCTGAAATATGCAATAACGATAAGTCAGAACACATGAATAGACCTCGAAATCAAGTAGAAGAAACTTACCAACCTTGGGGCTGCTTAAGGTCACCTTCTAGAGCAAGATGCTGCTGGACTAGACGATTGGCGTTGCGAACAAAGGGCTAGAAGAGAACAACACACCTGATGAATAAAAGACTCGGGGGCTCGCCCACGCTAAATAAAAAAAGTACTTACGTGGTCAGCTGAAGAATCCTAAGGTTTTGCTTGCGTCTTCCAAGCAATGATCGCACGAGACCCTTGCCGCAGGGACCTCGAGTTATCATCGTCGGAGTTGGCCACCATTTTAGGGAACGACGAAGTAGGCTTCGACTCCCTGAACATCTCTTCGGGATCCTCCTCGAGGGACTCTTTCGAAGGATTCCTGCTAGCATATACGAGGAACCAAATCAACAACCTAATAGTTACCATATCAACAACATAAAAAGATACGATCAGAGTAACTTACGATGGTATGTCTGATAAGTTGAAGACATGAGCCTCCTTCTTGTCCCTCTTATCATTCTTCTTCTTCTTCTTGGCGGGCAGCTGAGGAGCCATGGCCCGAACAGGCACGGCCGCAATGGGGGAGGTCGCACCCGCATCCCCTCCATCATGCTCGAGGAAGGAGGGACCCTTCGGTGTTGGGGGTGTCGCCCCATCCAAACTTTTTCTCTGGGACCTCTTTCTAGATTGCCCTTCGATCTGCTCGGGGGCTTCAGTGGTTGGCGACTGATGAGGGGGGACATCGATTTCAGACTCCGCGTCCCCACCATCTGGTTGTAGGGGTTCGTAGTATGGAAAAAAATTCTACCGCATGAACACAAATAAGCCAAGATCTATCTACTAGATTGTAGCAACGAGTCGATTAGAATACTCACCCTCGAAGATTCCAAAGCGGTTAACGAGAGCATATTCTCGTGGATGATGTAGTCGTACACTTGCCGATCTCAGGATCGCGTAGACGATCCTTCCGGCTCTGTGTTCCGGCAGCACTTCCGCAGTCGGTCACATGTTCGGCACTCGATGAAGACCTTCCTCTCCCTTGTTCCTGCAGGCAGCAGAGATTGTAGTTCTCCCCCTCGCAATTCTGGCAGCACGGCGTTGTGGTGTCGGAAGTAGAGGGAAGATCCTGCAGGGCTTTGCCTAAGACGGAGTAGGTTATGGTGGATCTAGGGTTTAGAGGGCCAGAGAGGAGGAGGCATGGCCGATGGCGGCTAGGACGGCGACGGCGAGCTGGTGGCGCGGCGGCGGCAGCTGGCGGCGCGGCGGCTAGGTGGGGAGGGGCTGGTGTTGTGTGTCCTTGGGGCACACCCTCCCCTCTATTTAAGAGAGGGAGGGAAGCTTGGGAGAGGGGAGTTTGAATCATTCCCCAACTCCCTCTCCTAGTTGGCTTGTGGTGGAGGGAAAGAAGGATTCTTTCCTTCCTCCACCAGGATACATTGTCCTAGTTTGACTTTTCAAACTTGCCTTTTGACTTTCATTTTAGAGCTTAATTTCTTTCTTGCAAATTCCCAACCAAGTGACCTAGGACATGATTCAATCATTCCACTTATCCATGACACATTCATGTACCCTTCCCCTTCCGGTCCGGTGAACCTTCTAGACCCTTCTAGATCACTCAAGTGAAAACACCGAAATCATTCCCGAACACCGGAAGTGGACTTTCCTTATATGAATCTTATTCTTCGGACCATTCTGGATCTCCTCGTGATTTCCTGAATCCCATCCGAGACTCCAAAAAACATTCGTTGTCCCTACTTACATTCCATATCTACTAAACAACAACGAATCCTTAAGTGTGTCTCCCTACGGTTCGTGAATTATGCAGACATGACCGAGACTCTTCTCCAATCAATAACCAATAGAGGAATCTGGAAATTCATATGGCTCCCACATATTTCTACGATTACTTTACGATCGAATGAACCACTTACATACGATACCAATTTCCCTTTATCTCGCGATAGTTTACTTATCCGAGGTCTGATCGTCCGTATCTCTGCATACCTACTTCACCCTTGTTACCGATAAGTACTCTTTTCTTGTTCTTGTGTTATGTGTTCCCTTGTGAGCCATTCACATGATTGCAAGCTATTGGATGACATTCCACCGAGAGAACCATAGTATATATATCCATCATATGGATGGAAAAATCCCACTCTTGATCCATGTGCCTCAACACATACTTTCCTAACACTCAATGCCACCTTTATAGCCACCCAGTTACAGTGTGGTGTTTGATGTCATCAAAGCATCCATCCGGTGATGGTGATTAGCATGATCTCAAGGTCAAAGGAATTAGGTTACTATGTATCAGAATGCTTATAACAAACGATCTATTGAAATGACTTGATCTTTATGCTATGCTTATCTATAGGAGTATGTCCATCACACCATTCTCCTAATGATATGATCTTGTTGTTAATAACATATCAATGTTCATGATCAAGAAACCATGATCATATATTAACCAACAAGCTAGTTTAACAAGAGGCTTTACGAGGGACTCTTTTATGTTTACAAATCACACAAGTATTAATGTTTCCGGTTAATAAAATTATAGCATGGTATGTAAACATTTATCATAAGCATGAAGATATGATAATAACCTCTTTATTATTGCCTCTTGGTCATATATCCAACGGTCTCCCACTTGCACTAGAGAAAATAAATCTTTGTGTATTCAACACCTATGGCTTTCCGGTATTGTATGTACACGATTGCTAGTGATCAACCGATCTTCAGATCTGATACTTTCAGGTCAGTGTGTAATTGCATGTCTTTGGGTCTCTACACGTGCCTCCCATCTCACAGTACACATGTCAATAGCCGCCTGAAGCATCGCGAACATGCCGCCCACTACACATGGGAATCAAGGAGACACCGTAATTTTGGCCCACGTTACGCGTGACTAGTCAAATTCATGTCATAAGGTGGGACCCATGGTCGTCTCGTCGCATCGTCTCTGCTGCCGCAAACGGTTGAGCTCACCAAGCGTCAGCAATGATGTCATCTACGCAAAGCCAACAACGGTTCGAAACTTTCGACTGAACAAAAAAAATACTTACTCGAGTGTATGACTCAACCAACTACTCCGAGTGCTAGCCGCGCACCTAAGAAACTACAATGGTAACATTGCCTCGAAGAAATATTTGAGTCCTACGCCGAGTCTGCGAATCCACTACGAACTCAGGGGCTACTCACATAGGGACCGCTGGTTGCGCATTCAAAAAATTTTACCATGGATGACATCCGCAAAATCAAAGTCTTTGCTCGAGTCTACGACTCGAACAGACACTCGGGGGCTAATCCCATAGGGAGCGCTGGTCGCGCACCCTATGCACTATTCGAATGAGATCCTTCGGTTCAAAATATGATAAATATCTTTTTGGCAACTTTGCCCAAATTAACACTAAGTGAGAAATAATCTCCTTGGTCACCCGAAACACCTCGGTAGTGATAAACCTTCGGATGTTGCGTCTGCGACACAAAGATAAGCCCTTCAGATATCTTATGATGGCCTGGTAATGCATCCGACTGCGCTCTGCCAGTAACATACTGTGTCAACAGGAATGATGAAAAATCCTGACGGACACGTTGGGTACCTAACTTAAATCACTAGAGTTTGATTCCTATAAGCCCTCAATGGCCTGAGTCGAATTAATCCAGCATTGTTCCGGATTCAAGTCCGGGGAATCGGGTCTGAAGAAGATCGTGTTGTTTTGTCCAATGACATTTAACTCACCCTGATCTATCGGGTGATTCAGGAACACGTATCAACAATCCCTATGAAATAATATATTTATCCAAAATACATGCTCAAATGAGGAGCACCCGAAAGATTATAGAGCCTTCAGTCGAATCTACGATTCGACTGAACAATCGGGGGCTATTGACATGGATATACCCTACGGGTGCCTCACATTAGTATACCGGTCCAGCCCAGGAAAGGCCCACATGAAGACTTGCTGACCAAGAAGATTCTGGGTGGCCCAAGCCGTGTACAAGTTTGACTCCTTGTAGGACATGACTAGTTGTAGATAGAATTTCAAAGGGCACAACCCTAACTTGTAACCGACTCGACCTACCCCCGGGACCTAGCCTATCCATATAGGAGGGCACGATGAGAAGGCTCTCTCTAACTCATAAACACACCTCACGCTAGATTGCATCTGTGCACCCCTCTAACCTTCGGTTCCGCCGTAATCAAGAATAGACAAGCAGGAGTAGGGTTTTCACTCCGGTGGCCTAAACCTGGGTAAACCCATGTCCCCTTGCTGCTTGTCTATTAACCGTCTCATGACTTCTAGCATCCCCATCTTCTCCAAAACACAAGTCCATAACAATGGGCATTGACGAGTTGAACTCTCATCAACTGACTTGCTCATCTTGTTGATCGGATCACCGGTTGAAAAAGTGAAGAGATTGAACCGATGCTAAATCGTACATTTAAGAAAAGCTATCATAGATAAAAGGATGGGATTTTCTTGTATCCAAGAGAACCATTGCAGATATGGTGTCCAAAAATATGTGAAGCATGATAAATGGATGATAATCCACCATAGTGCCTTAAGAAACCTCCGAATTGCCAAATATACTTGAATGTGATATAGATATGATTATGGTATAACTCTAATTCTAAGACTTGCCGTGTACTGGCCTCATTACCAACAGCTCCCTTTTTCCTTTTCCTTTTGTCGGCACCCCTTTTGTTTTGACAGGTTTGAGTTTGACCATGTTAGCAAGTTTACCCTTCCATCTTGGCCTGGTTAGGGTTATGTACGCCATTGGTTATTCTTTAGGGCTCTTAGCCCAATTTGCATCTTACCCATACTCAGATGTTGTATCAATTTCAAAGTGATTTGGATCTTGGTATTGTATATTTGTATTCTTGACTCATTGAGTTGTTGTATATATATATATATATATGTTTCTGTGTGTTCCATCATGAACTATTATGTAATGATATTACTTCATTTTCTACCCGCAAACAAGTTCTTGTGCGGGTTTGTCTAGAATCCCTGAAATCTGCATAGGGACGATTCGAGGGTGTTACAACAACGTTTAATTTTAATAACAATATTTTCTTTTATCCCAACAACTTGTGTATAATTTGAATTAGCAATATGGAGTCTCATTTCATTAGTTGTAAATGGCCCTGAGTTTATTTTATCAAACAAACTCTTAGAAATTGTTGAAACACTTACACCAACATCACAAAGAGCAGCTATCTCATTAACTCCTATTTTAATTCTAATAGTGGGCTCAAAAATATCATCTAGCTTAACTGGAAGTTTATCAACTAGCATTTTTTATTCCATCTCTAGAACACGTACCTTAGATGCTACTTGTTTTATAAATTGTTGGTATGTGGCATCATTACGTTATTCTATACCGGAATTCTTCAGTGATCATCTTTAGTAGATCTTCCACGGTATAATCTGGTGATGGCGTATTGCTATAATCTAGCTCTTCAGCCTTCTCATCTTTACCCCCTCATCATCTTGATCTCTTCCAACTGGTTTGGCTCGGGCTTTCTAGCAAATTTTGCAAGTATGATAGTTTGACCCTCAGCTATCTTGCCCAATTGGGCCTCCACGGTCTGGACATTTAACACCAAATTTTATTTGGACATTTTATCACAGTTAGCTTGATATCTTCGTACCCACTAATGTCACCCCATAGAAAAAAATGGGAGAAAGTTTTGTGTTGAAGTTTTTAGATAGGGAATGGAGGAACACACCAAGAGATATCCAAGAATGGTGAAAACCATAAGCTTGGGGATTCCCAAGGCACCCCATTGGACCTATTAAACTATTTGTTTGCAAACTTCTAATTTTTTTTTGAGCAACATAGAATGATCATAGAAAGTTGCCGCGTCTTTGTTTAGTGTTATGTTTATTTTTTCTTGATATGTTTGGAAATAAATAGGACCATCATGATAGATGTTTCGCATGCTTAGGAAAGTAGGTTTTTAATATGCGGCATGAAAGTTCAGACGCCCAGGCATCGCGGGGTCCGAGTTGTGTGTAATATCGTGGAGGGGTTGTAGTAGCTTCACCAATTGTCGAGAGGGGCCAAATGGGGGTGAATACAAATATAACGGCCAAACAAATGTTTGAACTAGTCAAAAAACGATTGAACTCAAATATGACCATTAGGTCAACTCTTCTTGCCATGCCCTGTCAGTATTCACTGTTATCCTTTGCGGTCATGGACTGGTTAACCCCTGCGAGGACTAGATCTTCTTCTCTGCTCTGCTCTTCTCCCCTATTATTCCCTTCTCCATTACCTTTCCTAGCTCTGGCTACTAGTCTCCAGATCAGATCTCACTGTTTCTCTCCTTACGTACCTGTCATGGACGGTCAACCTACCAAGCCCTTAATCTAAGCTCGCCGCCGTCGCCCTCACCTCATTTTTTCTAGTCGCCGTGTCAAAGCTTGGCGTCCCCAGCCTAGCCTCACGCTGCTGCCTAGACCTTCTCACACGGTGGAGCGTGTCCGGCCAGGCAATCCAAACCAGCGACCGCCCTCGAGCGGTTGTGTTCTATCACGCACCCTAGGCATGGTAGACCTAGCAGAGGAGTTCGATGACAACTCACTCATGGCCACCGTGCTGGGGACGCTTCCCTCCGTGTCACTGTAACATCCCTAAAATCATGATTTCAAAGATTGCATATCATACATGCATGCATGTAATTTAGGGATCATTTTCCAACTCATCTCAAGAAAACAGCAGCACTTGGTGCTATTATTTTATGTGAGCAAACATTTATCAAATGCTACTCTTAATTGAGAACATAAGTGTTTTTAACCAAGACTTGTTTGCTTCCTTATTGTTTAGATTGAATGTAGAGTTGGACAAAAATTTACAATACAAATATGGTTTCAAAACCATCTTCAAAACATTTTTCAATCAAGTGCGACAGCACTATTTATTTTGATGATTCAAAGGGACCAAGCAAGTATAGAGAGGCCACATGATTTTATGCCCAAAGTATGATAGTTACACTTTACAAAAATCCAGAAAATATTGGAAATTCAAATGCCTTTGAATTTGATTGAAAATCATACCAGAGAATCAATTTAGAAAAAGGAAAAAGAGAAAAGAAAGAGAAAAGGGCCGGCGCCAGCAATTGAGCCCAGCAACAGGCGCAGCCCACCAAGCCCACCCGGGTTCTCCCTCTCTCCTTCTCACTCGCAGACGAACCCGCTGAGGGACTGACGCCAGGACCCCACCCCCTCTCTGTTTTGTTCACTGACAGGTAGACCCACTGCCACGTCATGCTCATCGTCAATCTCGTGCTGGAGACCTGCTCGTCGTGGCCGTTTCTTCCCCGAGGCAAATGTGCTTAATTGGCGTTGATTGCTCGCGAGATTCTCGCCCCTGCTCCGCCTACTTAACCCCCACCTCTCTGCGACCATTTCCCCTCACTTAGCACCACCTCTCCGCCACCAGGCTGCCCGTAATCATCCTCACACTGCCGCAGACAGAGCTCACTCCGGCGATCGATTCCGGTGAGCCCCGTGCGCCCCTTTCCCTCTGGTTCATACGAGCCGCTTCACCGCTTCTTTGCGCACCTCCTGACCCCACTGGTTTGTCCTGTACTGCCCCAGGTCGTCGGTTTTGTTCGACACCGCAAGCTCCCGACGACAACCTCGACTCCGGCGACCAAATTCCGTAAGCCCTTTGCGCCCCTTCGCCTCTGACTCACACGAAGTTGTTCGCCACTGTCTTGTGCATCATCTGGTGCCGCTTGTTTGTGCTAGGGAGACCAGGAGCGTCGCCAGCGTCATCGTCTACTCGAACCGACACCGCCCGCAACTCCGACGAGCTCCAGCAGCCCACTTCGTGCGCCCCTTGCCAAGCCGCCGCCAGGTTAAGCATCAGCACGTCGCCACAGTTCTGGTAAGCCCCTCCGACGACCCTAGGACGACCTGTAGCGCCGCGCCACCATAGGCAGAGCTCGCCGCCGCCAGTAGCCGCCGCTAGCGCCGCCGTAGGATTTAGATCTAACGTGTGAGATTAGATCTGTGACAAAGAGGTAAGTTTAGATCTGAGCCGTGCGTGTTTAGTTAGATCCAACGGTAGCCGAGCGTGATCTGGTGCGAAGCAGTACCGTCCAATCGGACGCTGCTGCGTGGCTGGAGTTTAGATTTAAAACAGGATTTGAATCTGATTAAAGATTGAATTTGATTTGGCTATAACTTTTGATCCCCACGTTAGAATTTGACAAATTTTATATAGTTGGAATCAGGAGAACAAGCTCTTTATAAATATGCAATGTGTTTAATGTTTTGCTTCTGTTAAAAAGGTTTTATTTGCATAAACTTGTGTAGGACTAAATTGAGTATATGAAATGTTTAGGAAATAATTTAGGGTTTAAATAATGGTTGTTTGGCAAGTTTTTAACTTGTTATTGAATCAGTACTATATTCTTGCTTTGTTGAGTTTTAAAAATCATCACATATCATCTTGCATGCATGCATATATTTTTGATTGTATATGTTTTGTGTGTAATTGTTGCTACAATTCTTTGTGTAGATTTTGGTGCTAGTGATTGTGATTGTGAAGAGTGTAACTACTCTCCAAACTACCAAGGCAAGTGGTACTTCATGAATATTTTTATCCCATGTTTTATACTAAGCATTAGAGATATTTTGCTAAGTCCTGCATGTTATTATTTTGCTTATATGCCTTGTTGGGAAATCCTAGTAGTTGTAGAATTGCTAGGGAATTTCTAAGTTAAGTTACTATCTATGCCATGCTTAGCCTAGCTAGTAGCAAACAAGGGTTGGTGAAATATACATGCTATGATGAAAACATTTCTAAGTCTTTGGACTTGTGTTTTGCCTAATAAAACAACTAAGTTAATGAAACACCTGAGTGGAATGGAAGGATTGGTTTATGTTGAGTGGTTACACAAGGCCCATTTCTATGGTTTACCTTGTGTATCTCACTTGTGGTAAGCCACCCAGGAACAAAGAGATTTTAGAGGCCAAGTGTTAAGAACTTCTAGTGAAGCCACTTGGCAATATGGGCTCTGCCTGGATCACATAAGTTGCTAGAACTTAGCCATTTGGACAGTTGGTGGTAGTGGGAATGGTAGGATGGAGCACGTCCATTTGGTCTAAGGGAAGGCTTCTGAAAGGTCCTGTCTTGGTGAAACCAAGTCTGGTGGGGAAAGTGCACAACCTCTACATATAGAAAATCTAAGTACTTAGCCATATCCATGGTAATGGACAACTTGAGCATCAAGACATGGAAGCTATCAAGAATCTCCTCATCCCAATTTCTAAGTAAAAATTTGTGGGTGAACAAGGGTGAAGGACCTCAATGTTTATTGGTGGTTCCTTGGGAAAAGTTTTTGACAAAGAAAAACGTAGTGTTGTCAACTAATAGGCAAAATCTATTTTGAGCAAAGCAAGCCAAGATACACTTAGCCAAATTGCATATAGTATCTAGTCCACTTAAAATTATACTAAGGTATGACTTGCCAATACTATTCCAAAGTATTGACCCACTGTGGCTGTAACTTGTGATGTTGCAGGTTACTCTGATGAAGATTAGGTGTCATGAGTCTACACTCAACATGTTTGCCTGTGGCACATGAAGATGAATACTTTTATTTATTTACTTATTCAAACTCTTGTACTAGGCCTGTGGCCTTGGAGTTGTAAACACTATGTTTATCTCTGGAATGACTGTAATAAAGACCTTTGTATCTGTGTACTTCATCTTAAACTGTGGATGCTAGCAATGATCCAGGGACTAGCATTGCAATCACAGGGATCCTTTTCTTTATAAAGGAGGGATCTTACAGATGGTATCAGAGCACTGTGTTGCCTGTAGGATTATGACCCTAGGATTGGAAACCACTAGGGAAAAAATTTCAGCAACTTCTACACTTGTCTAATCTTCTCGTAAACTTTTCTAATATTCTTCCTCATCTCTATTTGTAGATGAACTCCATCAACGAAGCCGTAAGGAAAGGACCACTCATGATAATGACTTTGGAGTGTGAGACAGAATTCCCCAAGGCTCTCAAGGACATCATGGTTGCATTAGAGATACAAGGTGCAGCTGTGTACAAAGGTTTTCCTGTGATGGATGAAGGAGTGGAATACTGGTGGGTGCAACTTCACTTGTATAAAAACAAGGAAGACAACCACCAGGAAAAAGGATTCTGCATGTTCACCAATTCAGTGGTGCACACTACATTCTTTGAATCAGCAAGGGATGCAGCTTGGAAGACCATCAAAGAACTTGGTGATAGAGTCAAGTGCAGAATGCTCAACCTCCAAAATGATCTAAAGGAAGAGAAGAAACATACCCAAGAGTTGGAAGCTACCAACCAAACCTTAAGTGGAGACATTATAGACTTAGTAATGGAGTCATGTGAGCAAGATAGGTTGATTGCTTCTAGAAACATTGTGTTAGCCAACAGATCCAGTGAGATAGGATTGTAAGCATACTTTGTTAGTTGGACCACCACTTATCACCTTATTTTCCAAATGTTGCTTTAAAATAAGTTGAACCTTGGTTATTGTAATGGATCCCTGTGTGCCATGACTTGTGTGTTTTGTATTCCAAGGATTTGTATGTGATGTTTTGCCTTGTATTTTATCTTGAATTGTGTAGTTCTAACTTTTTCTATCTTATAAATAGATGCCTACGGTTACCTTCAGCACTGTTGAGGAGTTCCAGGGAACTCGCTTTGGACCTCGTATTGTTGAGCTTACTACTTTGCTCAATCTCCCTCTTCTTACCATCATGGTGCTTCCCCTCACCAAGTTTGAGAGGAAAGACCTTTGGGGCTTCAAGGTCAACCAGCCCGGACGCCAGACAGAGCCTACCACGGAGGCCATCGTCTTCAAGCTCATGCATGATGACAAGGAGAGAGGCCTTGAGGTAGTTATGCAGGATCTGATAGGACGTCTACTAGGGAGACACTCCCGACAGGTTAGAGGTACTCACTTCCACGTCTTCGGTAGACGTGATGAGGATGGAGAGTCCATCGACTTCGAGGACGACTCGAGGGACACAGCAGAGCCGATTCGTCTATACCTCCAGGACTTAGAGTCTCTCATTAGGCACATGGACACTGATAGGACCAACGTCATGCTCAACAATGACGAACTACAGGTGCAGCTTCGCTAGAAGGACAAGCTCTTCGCGGAGCAAGATGAGATAGTCAAGGAGATGGAGGCGAAGTTCGAGAGCCAGGACAGGAAGTTCAAGAGTCAGGAGAAGCGAGTTCAGGATAGAAACAAGAAGATCCGAGACATGACTGAAGAACTGCAATCCAAGGACTTCGAGCTCGAGCATCAGCAGACGGTGATAGAGAGGGTTCGTTCCCAGAAGAGGGCTCTCAATGCCAAGATAGAGACCTTGACCACTAGTGTCGAGGAATACAAGACCGTGATGGAGAACGCAGGTCTTACCTTTGTCGAGGAGGAGGTTGATGCCGAGGAGTAGATTTGACTACTCATTTATCATTTATTATCATACTTGTTGCTTGAGAACTTGTTATTTGACCATCCGACATGTGGATGGCTTGCTACTTGTGTGTTTTACTTTGCAAACTTGTTATCTTGTTGTTGAACCTTTATCATTATGTTGCATGCTTTATGATTGTTTATGTGATGTATTGTGCATGAAAGCATCTATGGGTATCTCATTCTTATCTCTATTGAACAAACCACAGATGCCTCCCCGTCGTGCAAACCCCAACCCCAACAACAACAACAACAACATCACTCCAGAAATGCAGCAAATGATGACCGCTCAAACTCAGCTGATGCATATGATGACGACATTCATCCAGAACCAAAACAACAACAATAACAACAATAACAACAACAACAACAACAACAATAACAACAACAACAACAACCCACCGGGTTTTGATATGCTTACCAGGTTCTTGAGATTGAGGCCAGCAAAGTTCTTAGGGACGACTGATCCCATGGTGTCCAATGATTGGCTACGCTCTGTGAACAAGGACTTGGTAACCGTGGGCTGTACTGATGCTGAAAAGGTCAGATTTGCAACACATTTACTGGAAGGACCAACCGCCACTTGGTGGGATAACTTCCAGATCACCACTCCCATAGAAGATGTGACATGGGCTATCTTTGAGGATGGCTTTCATACTGCTCATATCTCATCTGGAGTGATGAGTCTGAAAAAGAAGGAGTTCCATAATTTGAAGCAGTGCCACCGCAGCGTGGCTGAATATATTGAGGAGTTCAACAATCTGGCGCGATATGCACCGGATGAAGTTGACACTGATGCTAAGAGGAAAGAAAAGTTCCTCCAAGGGTTGAATGATGAGCTGAATCTGCAGTTGGCTGTGGCCTATGTTCCCACTTATCAGTCTCTCTGTGACAAGGCTACTATTTTGGAGAACAAAATAAAGAAAGTTGAAAGCAGGAAGAGAAAGCACTCAGACAAGCACAACTCGGGATCGTCTCACAAACGTTCCCATTATGATGACAGTGGAAGCTTAGGATCCCACAAGAATGGGAAATTCAACAAGCACCACAACCACAACCGTCATGACAACAAGCATCACCGTGGTCATGACAATGACAAGTACAAGAACCACAAGGGTGGATACAAGAGCCACCACAGTGGTAATGGAAGTGGAAGTGGAAGCCAGCCTGTCAAGAAAGACATAAGTCAGGTTGAATGCTTCAAGTGCAAGAAGATGGGGCATTATGCAAATGAATGCCTAGAAAAGAAAGTTGAAGGACCCAACAAGCCCAACCCTTTTCAGAAGGGACAGGTGAACCACATCAGTGTGGAGGAAGTCTATGATGAGCCTGATGCTGTTGCTGGTAAGTTCAGACTCAATTCTATTCCAGCATTTGTTCTTTTTGATACTGGAGCATCACATTCATTCATATCAAAAGCATTTGTTGATAGAAATCGGTTTCTAACTGAAAACATTGGGTGTCCAATAAAAGTTAGTTCTCCGGGGGAGATATGATAGTAAGTCTTGGATGCCGGGATCTAGTAATAGAGTTTGGAAAGCATAAATTTCCAGTGAGTCTGATAATCCTAGATTCCCAAGGACTGGACGTAATATTGGGAATGGATTGGATGGCTAAGTATGAAGGAGTACTAGATTGTGCTAATCGTACTGTTGCACTCACAACCCCGGAAAGAAAACGGATTAAATTCAAGTCCAACTTTGGACCAAAAGGGAATAAGCTAAATTCTCTTAAGGGGGTTAGCATAGATAGTGTGCCAATTGTGAGTGAGTATCCGGATGTGTTTTCGGAAGAATTGCCGGGAATGCCACCAGATAGAGATGTGGAGTTTCTGATAGATTTGGTACCAGGATCTGGACCAATAGCAAAGAGACCATACAAGATGTCAGTGGATGAACTGAAAGAACTCAAGAAACAACTTGGAGAACAGCTGCAGAAAGGATTTATCCAACCAAGTTCTTCATCTTGGGGAGCCCCAGTTTTGTTCGTGGAGAAGACAGATAGAAGTCAAAGGTTATGCATAGATTACCGTTCACTCAACGTGGTAACTATCAAGAACAAATACCCTTTGCCTAGAATCAATGACTTTTTTGATCAGCTAGAAGGAGCTTGTGTGTTCTCAAAGATTGATCTCCGGTCAGGCTATTTTCAACTCAAGATAAGAGAACAAGACATACCTAAGACAGCTTTCACAACAAGGTATGGATTATATGAGTATACCGTGATGCCATTTGGCTTGACCAATGCTCCAGCATACTTCATGAATATGATGAACAAGGTGTTCATGGAATTCCTTGACAAGTTTGTTGTCGTTTTCATCGATGACATCTTAGTCTACTCCAAGAGCAAAGAAGAGCATGAAGGACATTTACGTTTAATACTTGAGAAGTTAAGAGAGCATAAACTTTATGCCAAATTCAACAAATGTGAATTCTGGTTGAATGAAGTTGGATTTCTTGGACATGTTATGACAAAGGATGGTGTAGCAGTTGATCCTGCTAAAGTTTCAGTTGTGACTGAATGGGAATCTCCCATGTGAGTGAAGGAAGTTCGTAGTTTCCTTGGCTTAGCAGGTTACTACAGAAGGTTCATTGAAAATTTCTCCAAGGTAGCTAAGCCCATGACGGAATTGCTAAAGAAAGACAAGAAGTTTGCCTGGTCTGAAAATTGTGAACTCAGCATTCAGGAATTGAAGAATAGACTTGTGATAGCACCAGTCTTGTGTCTGCCAGATTTGGAAAAAGATTTCCAAGTATATTGTGATGCATCTCATTAGGGTTTGGGTGCAGTACTTATGCAAGAAGGAAAAGTTGTGGCGTATGCCTCGAGACAACTCAAAACTCATGAAGTGAACTATCCTACTCATGATTTAGAGTTAGCCTCTGTTGTCCATGCACTCAAAACATGGAGACAATATCTTTTTGGAAAGCGTTGTGAAGTGTTCACAGATCACAAAAGTTTGAAGTATATCTTCACCCAGAAGGAAATTAATATGAGACAAAGAAGATGGCTAGAACTTATCAAGGACTATGACTTAAGTTTGCAATACCACCCCGGTAAAGCAAATGTTGTAGCAGATGCTCTAAGTCGTAAGGTTTTTGTGAATGGCCTTACCAAAGGAGAATTGCCAGATGATCTGTGTACCCAATTTAGAAAACTCAGATTGGAGATTGTGCCTGAAGGACATCTCATGACTTTGGATGTTCAACCCACTTTGTTGGACAAGATCAAAGAAGCCCAGAAGATTGATAAGGAAATTGAAGAGATTAAAGAAAAGATTGGCAAAGGAAAAGCCAAAGGGTTCCATGAAGACGAACAGGGTACTTTATGGCATGGGAAACGTATCTGTGTTCCACAAGATCCGGAGCTGCGGAAACTGATTTTGCAAGAAGCACACAACTCACCGTATTCTATTTATCTGGGTAACACCAAAATGTACATGGACATGAAGGAAAGGTTTTGGTGGAATAATCTCAAGAAGGACATCGCCGAACATATTGCTTTGTGTGATGTATGTAGTAGAGTGAAAGCAGAACACCAGAAACTAGCAGGTTTGCTTCAACTACTACCTATTCCTGATTGGAAGTGGGACAAGATTGGTATGGATTTCATTACTAGATTACCAAGGACCCGGTCAGGATACGATTCTATTTGGGTAGTAGTGGATCGCCTAACTAAAGTGGCTCATTTCATACCCGTGAAGACAACCTATACAAGCGCTAAGTTGGCCAAAATCTACATGAGTAGAATTGTATGTCTACATGGAGTGCCCAAGAGTATTGTGTCTGATAGGGGAACTCAATTCACTTCCCATTTTTGGAGACAGTTACATGAGTCATTGGGAACGAGGTTGGAATTCAGTACTGCTTTTCATCCTCAAACCGATGGACAAACCGAAAGGACTAATCAGATTCTTGAAGACATGTTGAGGGCAAGTGCCCTAGACTATGGAGCCAGTTGGGATGAAAGTCTGCCTTACGCAGAATTTTCTTATAACAACAGCTATCAAGCCAGCATTGAGATGGCACCATTTGAGTTTCTCTACGGAAGAAAGTGTACCACCCCATTGTTATGGAATGGTGTGGGAGAAAGAAGTTTATTCGGACCAGATCTCATCAAAGAAGCCGAAGAGAAGGTCAAGTTGGTTAAGGACAGGTTGAAGATAGCACAGTCCCGACAGAAAAGCTACGCGGATCCTAAGCGTAGAGAAATCACCTACGAACTTGGTGATAGAGCTTATCTTAGAGTGTCACCACTTCATGGAGTGAAGAGGTTCGGAGTCAAAGGAAAATTGGCACCAAGATATGTTGGACCATTCGAGATTCTGAGTCGTAAAGGAGAAGTTGCCTATGAAATAGAACTGCCAGAATCTCTGTCAGCTGTCCATAATGTGTTTCATGTTAGTCAACTTAAGAAATGTCATCCAGAAATGGAAGAAACTTCTTTGAAGGATACTATACCTTTGGAGGAGGTTCAGTTGGAGAGTGATCTCACTTATGAAGAGAAGCCTATCAAGATTCTTGAGACTGCAGAAAGAGTCACACGGACCAAGACTATCAAGTTTTGTAAATTCCGGTGGAACCATCATTCCGAAGAAGAAGCAACATGGGAAAGAGAAGATGATCTTCGGAAAGACCACCCTCACCTATTTGCTAGCCAATCCGAATCTCGAGGGCGAGATTCACCTTAAGGGGGTTAGATTTGTAACATACCTAAAATCATGATTTCAAAGATTGCGTATCATACATGCATGCATGTAATTTAGGGATCATTTTCCAACTCATCTCAAGAAAACAGCAGCACTTGGTGCTATTATTTTATGTGAGCAAACATTTATCAAATGCTACTCTCAATTGAGAACATAAGTGTTTTGAACCAAGCCTTGTTTGCTTCCTTATTGTTTAGATTGAATGTAGAGTTGGACAAAAATTTACAATACAAATATGGTTTCAAAACCATCTTCAAAACATTTTTCAATCAAGTGCTACAACACTATTTATTTTGATGATTCAAAGGGACCAAGCAAGTATAGAGAGGCCACATGATTTTATGCCCAAAGTATGCTAGTTACACTTTACAAAAATCCAGAAAAGATTTGAAATTCAAATGCCTTTGAATTTGATTGAAAATCATACCAGAAAATCGATTTAGAAAAAGGAAAAAGAGAAAAGGGCCGGCGCCAGCAATTGAGCCCAGCAACAGGCGCAGCCCACCAAGCCCACCCGGGTTCTCCCTCTCTCCTTCTCACTCGTAGACGAACCCGCTGAGAGACTGACGCCAGGACCCTACCCCCTCTCTGTTTTGTTCGCTGACTGGTAGACCCACTGCCATGTCATACTCATCGTCAATCTCGCGCTGGAGACCTGCTCGCCGTGGCCGTTTCTTCCCCGATGCAAATGCGCTTAATTGGCGTTGATTTCTCGCGAGATTCTCGCCCCTCCTCCGCCTACTTAACCCCCACCTCTCTGCGACCATTTCACCTCACTTAGCACCACCTCTCCGCCACCAGGCTGCTCGCAATCATCCTCACACCTCCGCAGACAGAGCTCACTCCGGCGATCGATTCCGGTGAGCCCCGTGCGCCCCTTACCCTCTGGTTCATATGAGCCGCTTCACCGCTTCTTTGCGCACCTCCTGACCCCACTGGTTTGTCCTGTACTGCCCCAGGTCATCGGTTCCGTTCGACACCGCAAGCTCCCGACAACAACCTCGACTCCGGCGACCAAATTCCGTAAGCCCTTTGCGCCCCTTCGCCTCTAACTCACACGAAGTTGTTCGCCACTGTCTTGTCCATCATCTGGTGCCGCTTGTTTGTGCTAGGGAGACCAGGAGCGTCGCCGTCTACTCGAACCCGACGCCGCCCGCAACTCCGACGAGCTCCAGCAGCCCACTTCGTGCGCCCCTTGCCAAGCCGCCGCCAGGTTGAGCATCAGCCCGTCGCCACGGTTCTGGTAAGCCCCTCCGACAACCCTAGGATGACCTGTAGCACCGCGCCGCCGTAGGTAGAGCTCGCCGCCACCAGTAGCCGCCGCTAGCGCCACCCGTCTGTGGTCAGTTAGATTAGGGTCGTAGGATTTAGATCTAACGTGTGAGATTAGATCTGTGACGAAGAGGTAAGTTTAGATCTGAGCCGTGCGTGTTTAGTTAGATCCAACGGTAGCCGAGCGTGACCCGGTGCGAAGCGGTACCGTCCAATCGGACGCTGCCGCGTGGCTGGAGTTTAGATTCAAAACAGTATTTGAATCTGATTAAAGATTGAATTTGATTTGGCTATAACTTTTGATCCCCACGTTAGAATTTGACAAATTTTATATAGTTGGAATCAGGAGAGCAAGCTGTTTCTAAATATGCAATGTGTTTAATTGTTTTGCTTCTGTTAAAAAGGTTTTATTTGCAGAAACTTGTGTAGGACTAAATTGAGTATATGAAATGTTTAGGAAATAATTTAGGGTTTAAATAATGGTTGTTTGGCAAGTTTTTAACTTGTTATTGAATCAGTACTGTATTCTTGCTTTGTTGAGTTTTAAAAATCATCACATATCATCTTGCATGCATGCATATATTTTTGATTGTATATGTTTTGTGTGTAATTGTTGCTACAATTCTTTGTGTAGATTTTGGTGCTAGTGATTGTGATTGTGAAGAGTGTAACTACTCTCCAAACTACCAAGGCAAGTGGTGCTTCATGAATATTTTTATCCCATGTTTTATACTAAGCATTAGAGATATTTTGCTAAGTCCTGCATGTTATTATTTTCCTTATATGCCTTGTTGGGAAATCCTAGTAGTTGTAGAATTGCTAGGGAATTTCTAAGTTAAGTTACTATCTATGCCATGCTTAGCCTAGCTAGTAGCAAACAAGGGTTGGTGAAATATACATGCTATGATGAAAACATTTCTAAGTCTTTGGACTTGTGTTTTTCCTAATAAAACAACTAAGTTAATGAAACACCTGGGTGGAATGGAAGGATTGGTTTATGTTGAGTGGTTACACAAGGCCCATTTCTATGGTTTACCTTGTGTATCTCACTTGTGGTAAGCCACCCAGGAACAAAGACATTTTAGAGGCCAAGTGTTAAGAAGCTTCTAGTGCAGCCACTTGGCAATATGGGCTCTGCCTGGATCACATAAGTTTCTAGAACTTAGCCATTTGGACAGTTGGTGGTAGTGGGAATGGTAGGATGGAGTGCGTCCATTTGGTCAAAGGGAAGGCTTCTGAAAGGTCCTGTCTTGGTGAAACCAAGTCTGGTGGGGAAAGTAAACAACCTCTGCAGATGGAAAATCTAAGTACTTAGCCATATCCATGGTAATGGACAACTTGAGCATCAAGACATGGAAGCTATCAAGAATCTCCTCATCCCAATTTCTAAGTAAAAATTTGTGGGTGAACAAGGGTGAAGGACCTCAATGTCTATTGGTGGTTCCTTGGGAAAAGTTTTTGACAAAGAAAAACGTAGTGTTGTTAACTAATAGGCAAAATCTATTTTGAGCAAAGCAAGCCAAGGTACGCTTAGCCAAATTGCATATAGTATCTAGTCCACTTAAAATTATACTAAGGTATCACTTGCCAATACTATTCCAAAGTATTGACCCACTGTGGCTGTAACTTGTGATGTTGCAGGTTACTCTGATGAAGATTAGGTGTCATGAGTCTACACTCAACATGTTTGTCTGTGGCACATGAAGATGAAGACTTTTATTTATTTACTTATTCAAACTCTTGTACTAGGCCTGTGGCCTTGGAGTTGTAAAGACTATGTTTATCTCTGGAATGACTGTAATAAAGACCTTTGTATCTATGTAATTCATCTTAAACTGTGGATGCTAGCAATGATCCAGGGACTAGCATTGCAATCACAGGGATCCTTTTCCTTTATAAAGGAGGGATCTTACAGTCACCGATAGACTTCCTGTCGGCTTTCAGGTCTCATGGGATTAGACGGAAAGTGGTCAATTTTGAGTTATATGGGCCGCAATTCGATTTCTTCGTCTGGTTTGCCCACAGCTCAGACAGTGAGCGCGTTCTGCATTCTTCCCATTCTTTCGATTGCTATGGGGAGAAAATATGCTTCATGCGTTGGCATCACGCCTGTGGGTGGGATGATCGCTTGGGGCAGCTTTGTTTCTTCTCTAAACTTGGCTTTGGCAGCCTCCCTTTGCATGCTTGGGAACCAGAGGCCCTCAAGCAGGTTATCAGTATCCTTGGCAGTGAGCTGGTGGATATTATGCCACCGAGCGACAGATAGATCATCGAGGTAAAGAGGTGGCTGAAAGATCTAGACACCATTTCTAAGATGTACGAGGTGCAGATTCCAAGCAAGGCTGGAAGACAGCTTTAATGGAAGCACTTGGTGATCATCCAACTGTAGGAGGTTCTTGAATCTGTACATGGCATTCAGGACCCCACGAGGAGACCATAAAGAGTCCTTGTAGCCTTTAGTGTTGGCTCGGAAGAATCGATGGCACAGGACCACCACCATTTTCGCGACGGAGCGCACAGTTTAGGTGGGGGTACTGAGCATGGACAAGCTAGTTGTTCTGATTTTCCTCGAGTGAAGACATAGGTTTAGTGAATCTGAAAGATTGCGTACTTGAGAGTCGAGCATGTAGTATGCCTTATGTAATAGTTTGTACTGCTGTAATATGTGTGGCTAATGAATTCATAGTATATGTGGCTAATGATTTGTAGTATGTTTGGCTAATGAATTTGTAATATGTGTGGCTATTGAATTTGTGTAAATAGACATGGTTCGTATCTTGAAAAGATGGTGGGATAGCAATGATCAATGTCACCATTGCTAGGAAAATGCTGCTGGTGAGCCATCCGAAAGAGAAGAAATGCTGCTGGTTTGTATGCCTCGAACAATTTTTACCTAGATTTTTTCGAGCTAGTGCATGATTCTGTATGGAACTTGCATGAATAAACTACCCAAGATTAGTTGATAAAATGCTATCTAAATCTTGTCTACCTCGAATAAGTATGACAGTAAACTGAATTCAATCATTGGTAGTAATTTAATAAATAGATACATCTTGATAGTATTTGGTTACTTCCAAACTAATTCCATACTATAGTATGGGATAGCTGCACAAAAGGGGGCTATTGCCAATTTCCTAGAGAGGGCATAAGTTTAGTGATCGTTCAACCGCAACTGATCTTTTTTCCTTCCTGCCAAACTTCAAGAGATCTGCAATGTGCATGCACTAGTTGATGCACTTGAACCAATCCCGGTTCAGTACGAACAGCCGCGCCACTGCAACAATTTCTTCGAACGTGAACTCCAGCTTCTCGTGGCAGGGATCATAGGTCCCTGTGAATCTGAACCTGAATTCCGGCGCTGAGTTGTTCCCGTCATCGGCTCCATCTGTCGAACACTCCAACAAGCTGAGTGTAGATGGATGCTTGCCACCGTGGTGTGGCCGCCGATAGTGCATAGGATGGATCGTCTTTGCCGTTGATGACGTGCGCCCAGATTGCCCCACTGCGGTAAGGTCGCCCGCGCAGAGGCATGGAGGCGAGAGTTTGTTGACCTTGGCGCTTGCCCTGTTCAGGAGTTTGTTTCCTCGACGACAAGATCACAAGAATGCTTTGGAATGTACCTTCTTTCTCTTGTGTAGATCACACGAAAATTCCGTTGTACACTTTCTCCACGACACTCGCTTGGCCCTGCTTGAAGCCGCCATGGCCTTCACTGCTGCCGTTTCCACCGCCGCAGATGCAGCAAATTCTGTGAAATCAACCATCTCGAATGGCAATGGGAGAACAGCCGCATGACCTGTCTTAGAGGGGCCAAATAGCCAAGTTTCAGCGGCGGTTGCGGCCGCGGCTTCTGCTTAGGCGGGGACATAGCTAAGATTCGTAAGAGTGTATCTTATTTATTCGAAACTAGTTTACGACGGGCTAAGATATTAAAAATACAGGTCATGGCTAGGAACCGTATCGGGCAATGTACTAGGTTAGGGTTCCCTTTTAAGTATATTTACGACGGTGTCCTTAGTTGTGCTCATGATTATGCATGTGCCACTATCATCGTCGAATTGTAGCAACACCATCAGAAATAGGGGAAGAGGACGTGGCATTTTACTGACTAGCGGGCCCTGCCACCTCGATCGTCAACAGGGCGCATCCCAGGTTGGAGGATTAGTGCTCCTCATTATTGTGCTATTTTCCATATTCTGTCACTCACAGCTTCGCTCCACTGCTCTAGTCCTGCCACCGCCACTCCATACCGTCGTGCAACACTCTTGTCCTCCCCCTGGACTATCGTCCTCTTGTCATCCCCTACCCGCCCTGTCCTGTCCCCTTGCCATGTCTCCTTGCCTCCGTCCCAACCCATGCGTGTTGGGAATGAAAATCATGAGGCGGGCGCTCGGTTCTTGTGCAACAATGGTGGCTTTGATCTGGATCCCTCAGGAAAATGTATCCTGCGCGGCCGGAGAACAAGGAGATGGGTCCTTCCTGGACATAGAGCGAGATGGACCCTTCAAGGCTGGAGATCATGGATGAGCATGAAACAGGGGAAGAGGACGCAAGATGCGAAGCTTTGGTGCTCTGGAGCCCATTAAACATGTTGTATGTCCTCCCTGAAGGGTAAGAACTACAATTCCATCTCTATATCTCCCAATTAGCGTTTCTAGTCGAGTGGTGATGGTGAGGATCTTTGTTGGTACCGTAGGACATCTGCTGCATCCATATTTCTTTTGAAAATTCGGCATGGGTGTCGGACTAAAACCTTGTCCGATAGTAGAATCATAGCTACTAGTGCATTTGATTATCTGCTGACAGTAGATGGGGAGGACATACTCTAAGTGACTTGCACATGCAATTTGGCAAGTTTATGATTGGACAACTTGATGAATTCGTAAGAAGGTACTATGACACAAATTAACAAACTTTCTACAATGTTAGGACTGAGGAGGCTCTGGCCATGATGTGGGGGTAAACACCTCGGCATGAGGACTATGCTGATGTCTCTGCACATTTTTAATAAAGATAATAGTGAAGACTTTGTCCTGAATGATACCGTCCTATGTGGAACACAAACAAAGCAGTCTCTGTTTGTGATACTGAGCACGACCTCCCAACCTGTCGTTGAGAATGATGCCTTCTCAAGCGAACATGAAGACATGAAAATGTGTGGCAGCCAGGATGATTTTGTGCTCGAAGATGTTGATGATGATGAGAAAGCATATCCAGATGTGGTTGCTGGCCGTCATAGTACAAATAGTAGGGAGTATTTGGTTGATTCGAACTATGAGCCTGACTATGGGACTGATGAGGAAGAGGAATGTGATAATGCGGAAATGGGATGCAGATACGCTGACGAAGAAGAGGACAACCAGTGATACACTTTGACAGGGACAACCCTACAATTGATGAAGGGACTGTCTTTGATATTGTGGAGGAAGGCAGATATGCTGTTGCTACCTATGCAATAAGAGTTTTGTTCGAATTTATCATTGAAAAGAGAGACCAAAATATATTTCGGGTGCACTATAGGGAAAGTAAGGTGTGTAAATGGAGATTGCATGCATCTCCAATGCGGGGTTGCCACCCATTTCAGGTTGCAATAGCTATATTTAGTTTCGGTCTTTTTCATATTTGTTTTGCTGATGAGTCCTCTGATTTATTTTTATTCCCATTGAACGCAGATCAAGGTAAACACAAAGAAACACAACTGCCCTAAGACTTATTTAAGTGATGAAATTAGACCGATGACAACCAACTGGATTGCTGTTATGGTACTTGATTGGGTGAGGCAGGATCGTAGCATTTAACGTTCTAATTCCTTACCAGAGAGTCTTTGATGGGAAGGAGATGACTCTAGACTTCATTCAGGGCAACTGGACCGACAACTTTCACATGTTG
Organism: Avena sativa; assembly: GCA_916181665.1. Lineage (NCBI taxonomy): Eukaryota > Viridiplantae > Streptophyta > Magnoliopsida > Poales > Poaceae > Avena > Avena sativa. The sequence goes on along the minus strand of OV702293.1, from coordinate 113,167,024 downwards.
CATTGTTTCAAAGCTGAGGTAGAGAATACATCACCTCGTAGTGTTGTTGACATTGATTACAAAATTGGGAAAGGAAGAGAAAATGTCTCAAGAGGGGTAAATTATAAGAAGGCAGATAAGAAATGCTTCTAGTGATGTTTTTTCTGCCTGAAGGCATGCTGGAAAGGTTTCCTAGATGGCTACATGCCATACTTGGCAATAGAAACAACTTCTTTAACATGGAAGTTTAAGGGTCTGAAAGCTTGTGCTGTGGATGCGCATAATTGTCTTTTTCCTATAGCTGATGTTGTTCTTAAGGGTGAATCGACTGAAAGCTGGACATGGTTCATGCAGATACTACATGCAGTAATCGGTCACCCTGAAGGCTTTGTGATACACACTAGTGCATGCAAGGGTCTTCAAAATGTTGTTGATGCTGCGTTTCCTAGGGTTGAGCATAGGGAATGCATGCGGCACCTCGCTACTAGCTTCATGAAGAAGTTCAAAGGAAAGATGTTTGAAGACAACTTGTGGCGATCAACATACATGTACACCCCAAGCACACATGCTACTTACATGCAGAACTTGTATAACATGCCGAAGCTAAAAGAATACCTCGAAGAACATCACATCAAGTTATGGGCCAGAAGCAAGTTTGATGAGTTAAACAATGTGGATTATTTTCACAATAATTTGACATGAAGGTTTAATGCTAAGATTAGGAGCATGAAGTCACTTGCAATTGTTATTTTGTTAGATGCAATGAGATAGTGTATAATCGTGAAGATAGATTTTAGGCAGATAATTTGTGCGATAAAGTTTGTTGGCCATAAAATAGTTCCAAAAGTGGTTTTGTTATTGAATGCAAGAACTAGGGAAATGAAAACGATAAAGAAGAGGATGGTTAGAAGTTCTAGTACATTGGCCGAGGTTTATGGAGAAGAGAAGCATGTAACTGAATGGAGGTAAATTGTAGACATTAGAAACAAGAATTGTTCATGCAGGAAGTGGCAGGTTACTGGTCTGCCATGCCTCCATGCACTGTACTTTATCTTAAAGATGAGAGGTAGAACTATGTTCACAACTATTTCTTCGTGGACAAGTTTGCTATAACTTATGCAGAAAACGTACCACCTATGGCTGATGAAAATGATTAGGAGATAGTCGATCCAAGGTTCAAACTCGAATCACCAGTTCTTAGGAGGCCACCTGGGAGGCCTAGAAATCAAAGGATTGAAGCCTTCACTAAAAAAGGTTCGAGACTAGGAGCAAGGAAGCGGAACTGCAAATAGTGTGGAGGGTTGGGCCATATCAAGAGGCTATGCAAAAACCTAGTTCCACGTGATTTTGAAGATTCTCACCCTGTCCCCGTTCACATCACGGAGGCACAAGATGAGGCTTCTCAGGCAGAACTGGAGGAAGCGCATCAAGAAGACGTAGAGGAAGTGCTGCATGTGAAGGAAAATGGTGATGAGGTAGATGGAAACATTGATGCTCATGTGGAGGAAACATCGGTAAGCATCAAGTTGATGAGTACGTGGATGTGCCGTCTGGTATAGGGGCGAAAAGAAAGAAAAGGGTATGCAGGGAGCGGAAGGGGAAGTGAAACGGTAATAATGGAGTTGAATTTGAATATGAATAAGTTGCTAGGGTGATTGAGGATGTTCTTGAGGATCTTTCAGCTAACTGTAGGAGAAATAATAAATCCTTGCCAATTTCAACTTTGTATGATTCTTCAGATGAAAGGTAAGCTTGAAACTTATTTTACTTGAAATTTTGATCATTTTTGTTTCAGTCCTTGTCAACTGAACAGTGATAAGAGGAGTAGAGAGAAGCTGGCACAGTAATGTCATATGTTGATTTTTCATTGAAACTGAACTATACATTTGTAATTTATTTATATCCGGTGCTTGTGACGGGTATGTGATATGTGGTGTGGACCAGATTCTTGCTCGTTAAATATTACATTAATTTATAAACTATGGCCTGTATTATCCATAAACTATAATCGTAGATTTTAACCGTACAATGACCAAAACTATGGTCGTGCCATGGAATAGGTGAGGCTCATCTCCCCTGTATTCCCATCTCAAACAACACATGACACACGCATCTCCTTCTAATCTAACGCACTCCAAAATTATGACTGTGCCATCAAGTGCTGGGGGCAGAGACATCATACCGTCCAATCAGCCTCGCCTTGTCTTTGTTAGTGATGCCTGATCCTCGCATCAGCTACGTCAAGGGCATTGATTATATCCTTGGTTCTACTCATCTACCATTTTTCATCTCTAGCAATGGCAACTTCATCTACATGGTCCTACTAGAGTTGCCGCGATGGCTGCGGTGGTGCCGCCGGATTATCCGGAGGTGTCCATGGCCCAACAGCTGGCCGTGGATTTGGTGCCGGTGGGTAACACACTTACAACTTGGACATTATATCTGAAGAGGCCATTAAGCTACCGTAAATAGATTACATTTATGCTCAGGTGACCCTAATTCACTATGCAGTTCCCGCTGTCTTCGTTGTAAACGACTTCCTCTGTGTCGTCGTCCGCCTCTTCCAAGTCGGGATAGATGAGGACCTGCCCGGCAGCATTCCTCTGCACAAGTTATTCATGGTGCGCCGCATCGATAACGGTGGAGGGCGTATGCCCAGACACATCCAAGAAGCGCTACCTCCCTTTGGGGTTGTGCTGATCGGGATGGACCTCTGGACGATGAGCTCTGCACAACCGAAGCAACGCCCCTACTTCTTCTTGAACCACCATGGCTAATACATGCTCGTGCATGTGGATCGGCACATTGCCATCTCAGCGCTCCTCGATATGCCTTGACAGCGTGTTGCCGAGCAAGAGCGGCTCCACGTGCACCCCGGCGTAGCTGACATTGAAGCCCTCTGGTAGCCTTTCTAGTGGCGGAGCGTGTATGTCGTACTAGGCGAACATCACAGCCTCGTACAACCTAAGACTAGGCCTCTCCATGGCAAGACGGGCACCATGACATCAGGTAGGATTCAACATCTATGCTGACGCGAGTTATAGGGAATGAACATGGTATGAGCTTCCGCCACACGATCGCGATTATAAAGTCAAGGAGGTAGGCCCACTAATTGTTGTGACTGCCAATCGGGATGCATAACTGCGTACTCGTGGATCGCTCTACAAAGGACTATCTTTATCGTCCATCCTCCCCAATCCAACTACGCCTAACAATCGGGACGCGTAATCAACCTTGCCCCGCAGGGGTGGGGGGCTTCTAGAAGACCCGATCTAAAGGCTACCAATGGATGCTCGGCTTATGATCCAACGGTTGTCATTGGCCGTTAGGGATAGGCCTAGTTTCTGTAGGGTTTTTTACAATTTTTTTATTAATACCCACTTCCCAGGAATGTCCATGAACCATGATGTAACATGCGTGAAAATATCCTCTAGCCATTGGGTGCACCCTAATCTTGCAACTCGTTTGGAAAAACACTGGTTTTTCGGGTTCAGAAAATGGAAAGTCAAGATTTCTCCAAATGACCATGAAATCTCTAGTTGGATAAGTTGAGTGTGATGTAGAGAGGGAGCTAGGTTCCAAGTTTGAGCTCAATCCATGGAGTGGTTCAATGTTCTGGGCAACAGGGGGAGGGGATCTACGGTTGAAAGCCATGTTAACTCACACTCAATAAACATCCGGGTGGTGCCTTGGCTTCCAAAGTACCTGGTATGCCTTGATTATGACTTTATGAGGGCAGTTAGTCACATTTGAGGGATCCAAGAGCTGTTTTCACATTTTGCTGATTTTTTTAGATTTTGTTTGGTGCTATCCAAAAGAGGCCAAACCTGGCGGTGGCCGTAGCAACGAAAGGGTCAGTACATTCTTGGACCTAGGCATGCATCCCGCCTAGGTACCCGTTGGGACACCCAAAAATATTATTTCCTCAAAATTGAGTGTCTTCTAGGGTACCTACAGTTAGAAACCTCCTTTACCGGGCTGTAACTCAAGAAAAATACAGTATATGCTTGCACCACTGGATAAATACCCACCTCTCGGAAATGGTCATGCACCAGGATGTAGCATGCATGAAAAATTCCTGGGCCCTTGGGCGCGCCCTAATCTCACACCTCCTTTGGAAAAACCCCGGTTTCACTATAAGAAATTTGTTGAGTAATGACCTTTTTCTAACGACCATGATTTTTTTGGTCATAGATCTACGACCATTTTAAATCAAATGGTCATAGGACATTTAAGAGGGTCTAAACCCTTGAAAACTAAGACCATTTTTGTTCGGAAGGTCATAACTTGTTTACACCATTTGGTCATAATATAGAAAACACTAGTCTATGAACTTAATTTTAGGCGACTACGAGCAATTTAAATGGTCATGGGTGTTATTCATGATGACTTAAAAAGACAAACCATCCACCATTGCAAGTTGATCTAAGTAGTGTTCATGTTTTAACCTTTGCTGACGTGTCTTCTTATGTCATATACATGTGTCAATTTCTGCTTAGTGTCCACATGTTGACATGTTGTCCTGCTACTAACATATGGAACCCACATTGATGAGTTGACCAAGCTGACTAGGACACAAAATTTTGGAATGTATTATTGGTAGGTTCTTCACAAAAAACCTATTTTTGGCATTCGGAGGTGGAAAATTACTTTTTTGTGCAACAAAAATAAAAACTTTGAAGACAATATTTATTCGCCATGCCTAAATGGACATTACCCCCTTAACCCCTCTAACCGCCTTAACCCACATAACCCTGCTAACCCCCTTAACCCGGCATGATACCTCATAACACCGCATCATACAACAAGATAATCATAGCCAATCACAAGACAGAATGAGCCTACCCACAGATCAATCCCACTGAAACAGATCTCAGTTGTGCACGTGGCCTCCATCCGACTCCGGAATGTGATCTCCATGCAGCATTTTTGATGTGGCATGAAAGGAATCTAAAATTGGGCTGAGCGACCGAGCGAAGGGAGATACGGACCTAAGTCGAGCTATGCCCTCCCGGCCTGAGCCCCAACCCCATCGAACAGAGCACTCCGTATTGACCTACCCCTCACAGCTCCTCCCTCATCTCCTTTCCTCCACCGGCCTAGATCACAGCCAACTTCGGAAACTACCAGCCCCACCGACCATCTCTTTTGAACCCCCTCCCCTCTCTCTATTCCACCCCGTGGAACTACCATCCCTAGTCCGAAATCCTAGCTATTTATAGAGGAGCAGCAGGTCCATGGAGATGGTGGTGCCCAGGCAGTGGGTGGTGGTGAACATGATCGGTAACCAGCTTCCCCGCGTGGGGAAGATTTGGTCGTCCTGCAAGCCCCATCCCTAACAGACGCTGATGTCCCCGTGGCCTTGCTTTGTCACCGCGCGTGGTTGATAAAACCCCATCTCTGGCCAGCCCTCCTCCACATGTTCGCTATCTCAGGTCACTAACGACGCGGATCACGTATTCTTCAACGAGCTCCATCCTGTGCACGGGCTCTCCCTTTATCTACATTTGTACTTGGCTGTTGTGTTCCCATTATTCTTGGTGATTTGATTGACTTGATCTCCCTTCAGATACCACCCAAAAAATTTACCGTATCTACTGTAAGCAAAACTAGCTAACCATACCTCTTTTGTGATAAACAACGATGGAAATTTGGTCAAAATATGTGTTCTATATGAATGTAGCCGATGCTTGAAGCATGATTTTTGGTATTTTTACTTAGTCGAAGGTTGCTGCTAGCAGAACTTGGATAGAGTTGATGATGATTTAGCTTGTTGAGTTACTCAATCTAGCTGTACATTATCTTGTAGTTGCTGCATGTTGTATTGTAACTCATGCATACCCAAGTAAGATAATGATGATATGTCAACATTACATATTAGAGACAGAAAATATGTATGAGATACACACACTTTAACACAAATGTACTATTATAGGAAAATTTTATCACAATAGTTCTGTTCATATGTCTACTAGAAGTGAACATATCATTATTAGTTGCTATTGCAAGTGTATTATGTAAGAACATTATTCTTTCATTTTGACTTGGCACACCATGATATCGCTTGAAGTGTAAATATAACTGCACCACTTATGTTTTTCACAGTTTAGGAATAAAAATTGATAGAGATGCAATTATATTTGTACATCAAAAGATACACATCAAGCTGCGGTTCTATTTTGTATGTCTTGCTGTAGTTCATCACTCATTCTTTGATAATTATGGTGATGCATCTATTTTTGCACAACGTGCTAATAGCTCTTCCTACTAATAATTTATCCAACGATATAAATGATGTGGTCTTCTTTAGAGTTTTTTGGGGTAACAACTCTAGGACTGTAGGCTGTCTTGTCTATCTTGTTGATAGCCAACTCTGATGATATCGATACTGTCACGTGATTTTTTGCAAATATTCCTGTTATCTATCGAGAACGCGAAAATTTTCTAGTATGCTTGAATAGTTTTCATAATTCAGTTTCACATTAGTGCCTTGCAGTGATACTTAGAGCTGAAGTCATTTGATGTGGGGATGCCATGATGTGATTTTTTTGGGTTACAAGAATTGCTGCTAATGTGTTCGTCCTGAGAAGCCATCGTTTGGCGCTTTGCCGAGCTGCTGGCTACCTCAGCTATTAATCTGGTACTTCAGCTCTTAACTGTTATTATCTAGGACAAATTTGTTTATGTACAAAGTTTATCTTTGGTTTCGGTGATCAAGGTTCGTGCCTTATAAAATTCATGGTATTTTATAAGACTAGCAACTCGAGACACGGGGGCGTAGAATCCCAACAATGATCCGGTAGACACGAAGAAGGCGGTCATGGAGGAGGATCCCAAGGTTGTCCCTAGTAGTGCATGTAGGTAGAATGGTGGGTTTGTTGTGATGCCTGCTGTGGTTCACTCGCGTTGTGATGCTTCTGATTGGTGGGCTCGTTGTTGTTTCAGGTTGCAAGATGAAGGCCAAGGTGACCTCTCGCGGAGGCAACTCTACATGCCCTGTCCACTCCGGGCCACACGCGCCATGCTACACATGTCCGCCACTGACCCGCACACATCCATGTAACCGCGAGGGTCGGCTCTGATACCACTTTGTAACACCCCCGGTCCCTCCGGACCGACGGCTGTCACTTCTGGAAGCTCAATAGGATCTCTAGACTAACCCCACAGACCAACTCTAGTATTTTCTGCGATTGACCTCACTCGTGCGCACTTGGTACCCACTTCCCGGTCGGTCACCCATCCTAGAATTGCTCTAGGACAAGCACGCTTAACCTTAGAGTTCTTTTCGAATGAGCGTCCGGAAAAGAAGTTGTAACTTGTTGGTATGAGTTTCCTATCAGTCCTATTGAGCCATGCGCCAGGGTCTCACAATGAGTTCGAGGCTACTAAAATTTGAAGAAGCTGAAGATTGACAAAGTGGAAGAAGTCTGAAGACTGACAAAGCTCGTTAAAATTAACTTGTAGTTATACTATACTGTTAGTCAGCATATAGTTGTATGAACACTTTGTAAGACTGTAATAGGATAAGTTTGGCTAGTATTTGAAGAGTTTCATATATTCTCTTTGTGTCAATTTCAGTTTTTTACAATTTGTGTTGTTAAAACGTCTCCATATCAAATATTTGTATTTTGTGTTGTAAAATATAAGAATAAGTGGAATGCCATGGAGAAAATATTGGGCCAAATAAAATCCACACAAGAAAAACATTGGGCCAAAGAAAAGTCACAACAGGGAAATATATGGGCTGCATTTTTAATCTACAAGCATTGCCACATTCGTTTGGATTACATGCACATGCTATGTCATGTAGGATTGGCTTACGTGAACATGCTAGATAGCCGGTGACCAAAACATTTATTTTGGTCATAACAGTCCATGATCAATTCACAAAAAAGGTATTTATATTTCTTTAGTAACTCTCAGCTTTTAACCATGTGTGTTTGGTCATAAGAAGGTTATAAAATGGAGAACAATGACAATTCAGTGACCAATATGGAGGGTAAAAAATTAGCACATTTCTTGTAATGTTTTTTGGTTTTAGAAAATGGAAAGTCAAGATTTCTCCAAATGACCATGAAATCTCTAGTTGGAGAAGTTGCTGATGATGTAGATAGGAAGCTAGGTGCTGGGTTTAGGCTCAATCCACGGATTGGTTCCATGTTCTGGGCAGTGGGGGGGTCTAGGGTTCAAAGGCATGTTAACTCACACTCAATAGACATCCGGGTGGTTCATTCGCTTATAATTACCTGGTATGCATTTCTTATGATTTTATGAGGTAAGTGGTTCACATGCGAGGTCTCCAAGAGCTATTTTCACATTTTTCTGACTTTTTTATATTTTGTTTGGTGGTGTCGAAAAAAGGCCAAACCCGGTGGTTGTGGCAACGCAAGGGTCGGTGCAGTCTTGGACCTAGGCATGCATCTGGCCTAGGTACCCCATGGGACGCCCAAAAACATTTTTTCCTGAAAATTAACAGTTTCTTATAGGGTACCTATAGTTAGAAACTGTCTTAACTGGGCCGTAATTCAAGAAAAATATAGTATATGCTTGCACCACGAGATAAACACCCACCTCCTAGGAATGTCCATGCACCATAATGTAACATGCGTGAAAATTTTCTCGGGCCCTTGGACACATCCTAATCTTGCACCTCCTTTTGAAAACACCGGTTTTTCTTGTTTAGAAAATGGAAGGTCAAGATTTCTCCAAATGATCACGAAATCTCTAGTTGGAGAAGTTGCTTGTGATGTAGAGAGGGAGCTAGTTTCCCAGTTTGGGCTCAATCCATGGAGTGGTTCCATGTTCTAGGTAGCGAGGGGGAGGGGATCTAGGGTTGAACGACATGTTAACTCAGTTTTGCCCTCTATGGTAGTCATGAATACTCAGAAAAGCCCTTAATATAGCTCTCCTAGAATCCAGCACACCCTGATTGGTTTAGAAATTTGTCACGCGTATCATGCCTGCAAACTATTGATCCTCTTTAATCTAACGGCCACACGAAATATTTACAGTACCAACAACCCATTATTATATCAAGACATGGTAGTTACAACTATCACAATGCAGAACGTGGCAGTTATATAACAATACTAACAACAGAACATTACTCTATTCATCGTCGTCGTCCTTGCCATTGCAGCCGCCAGTTTTCTTCAATGCCTCGTCGGCAACTCCCTCCTCGTAGATATGTGCCCTCTCCTCGTCGGAGTCCTCCCCCTCCTCATAGTCCCATGGGTCAATGTCACTCTCATCCGCTTCTGCCTCCAACTGATCCATGAATGCCTCCTTGTTGCCGGAGTTGGAGTCGTCCTCATAGCTGGCTCTTCTATTCCTCCTGGCCATCTTCATGGTGGTCTCGCAGCCCTTCCTCCGACGCTCCTCCGTCATGGATGCTGCTTGGTGCTCCTCCGTCTCTGCCAGTGTACCACGCTTCTCGGGCGTGGTGGGTACGACAAGCTTCGACATCGCGGTGTCCTCAAGTGCTGATGTCCATGGATCCAGGCGCGGTTGGACACGTTGTGATGCCTTAGATGGCTGCAGGCGGGAACGAACGATGCCGCCATGAGCAGGTGGCGTAGGACGGTCAACCACCCGCAAGGATCTACCACTGCCATTGCGCAGTTCCATCCTGTCTGAGGAAGTTATTCGGAATGCGCGATGGCGGTACGTAGAGTTGAGTGCTGATCCTATAAGGGACACGAGGAGCATACTCGTAGTATTTTTTTGCGAATTCGCATAATCGTAGTATAGTCGCATAAAAAATGTACTACATCGTAAAATATCTATGTACTGGGAGTGTAGTCAAGTAACAAATCACAATATGTTCCTTCTGACAGCGTGCATGTAGACGTGGAATTCAATGTATCAGCATGTTGTGTCTGTGCAGTAGTTGCGTGAGTCATGCCAACCCCTTGAACGTGTCAGACGCTCATAAGCATGCATGCACGCTGGACGTGCAGCCTGTAATTACTTTCTCGTTGTCCCACCCCGACACTTTATCCATGGGATTTTAGGCGACGCGGGGCGAAGCCCGTCATGCAGACTTTGGGGTTTTATTCCCTCGTTCTGCTAGTCTCCCTTTATTGAGAAGTAAGCAACATAGGCCATCGGTTAACAAAGGAATGGTGGATGTAGGTTGAGATATCACTTTAGTAAACCGTGGTATTGTATAATACTGTACCACAGACTGGCTTTGACAATTCTCCCGCACCCATCAATTTCTTCTTCCTCCTGCCCCCACCTTCCTCCATCTGTATTAGCCATGGCTCCCTAGAAGAGAGGCTGATCGACCGTGCACGCAGAGAGCAATGAGAGAGCTCGCCACCAGAAACTTCTTGCTCAACCAGGTTCTCAAGTCCCCCTCGCACAGAGGCCAAATCTCTACTAGCAATGGCGCTGAATATGTTCCAGCAGGCAAGGACTCCTCCCGGTATAGTCTTCTTCTTCTTCTTCTCTATTTTCTTCTTCTATGTCTACTTCTTATTCTTCTTCTTATCACTCTACTACATATTCCATGGTGGCCATGGACCCTGAGACCAGCATGATGGTGGCAGCATCGTAGGACCCGTTTGGCCCCGTTTCCCGGCTCAGCGAGGTATGAAATCCCCACACTTTTTACCACTCATAATTCTACTGACATGCATTTGGTTTTATTTTTGAGATTCTAAATGTGAAAATATTAGATCGTGTCTGCCTGCAAGTAGCCTCCAAGTAGGGAGCATACTCAATCCTTTAATCCAATATTGTTCCTCGTAGACACATTGGGGATTTTGTGATTTGAATATTGTCCTTTCCTAGAACCTGCAGTACAATTATAGAGTACCTATTTTAAATAACATGAAAGATGCAGCAAGCAAAGGACGATTGTCGTGACAAGGTGGCTGTGATAAATGCCAAGATTGACAACCAACTGCAGGGTGAATGCTCCCTAACCCAGGCTAATGAGCGCCTTCGAAGGCATTTATCTCTGCAGAAGGAGATCACGCTTGATTTTTGACTTTACATCAAGAGGCTCAAAGTAGAGCGCGATGAAATGTAGAGGGTGATCGACGAGCTGTAGAAGTTGATCGCACACAACTTGACCAAACAAGACCTGCCCATCAGGTTAATTACACAGCTCGTGGGTGACAATAAGTGACGAGGGTTCGACTCGTCAATGCCCATTGTTATGGACTTGGGTTTTGGAGAAGAAGGGGAAGCTAGAGATCATGATACGGCTAATAGACTCGCAACACGAGGACACGAGGTTTACCCAGGTTCAGGCCCCGGAGGGAAAACCCTACTCCTGCTTGTCTGTTATTGATTGATTGCGATGCCGATGATTACAAGGGTGCACAGATGCAATCTGGCGTGATGTGTGTTCTATGGTATGAGGTGAGATCCTTGTCGCCTTGCCCTCCTGGCTTTTATATGGGGAGGCAAGGTCTTAGAGTAGGTCGAGTCAGTTACAGATTAAGGTTGAACGCGTTGAAATTCTATCTATAGCTAGCCGTGTTCTCCAAAAAGTTGCACCCGTATGGGCCTTGGCCAGGCGAATCCTTCTTAGGCTTCATCATCTGCACGGGGTAATCATGTGGGCCCCTGCCAGGCCGTTACTAGGTAGGCTAACATTAGGAACCCGTAGGGCATACCAATGATAGTAGCCCCTGAGTGTTCAGTCGAATCGCATATTCAATTGGAGACTCTCAAGTCCGTCGGGTGCTTTCATATGAACAAGTTTCGAGATAGTATGTTGTTTCATAGGGATTGTTGATACATGTGACTGACTCATCCGACGAATCTGGGTCAGTAAACTATCTTTGGACAAAACAACACGATCTACATCCGACTCGAGTCCCTAGACTTGAATCCGGAAAATTTCTGGCGTAATTCTACTCAGGCCACGAAGGTCTTACAGGAGTCGAATTCTAGTGTTTTAAGTTATGTACCCAACGAGTCCGTCAGGATTTTTCATCGTGCCTACTAACACAAAATATTTTTAGCAGAGTCCAGTTGGGTGCGTTGCCAAGCCATCAGATGATATCTGTAGGTCTTATATTTGCGTCATAGACACAACATCCATAACTTTATTGCCACGGAGGCGTTTTGGGTGACCAAGGAGGTAGCATATCTCCTAGCATCAATTGGGGCAAAGTTGCCAATGTGATTTTATTGTTGTTATGAGGGATCCAAAAGATCTCATTCAAATAATTCATAGGGTGTGCGACTAGCGCTCCCTATGTGAGTAGCCCCTAAGTCCGTAGTGGAGTTGCAGACTCGAGGAAAGACTCGAAGCAATAGGGAGTACTTCGACTGACACGGGATCCATATCAAATTCTCAGGTGCGCGGCCAGCGCTCCTGATAGGAGTATCCCCTGAGTAGTTGGTTGAGTTGTACACTTGAGTAAGTACTTTTATTAACAGCCGAAGGTTTGTACCCATTGCCGTCGTTTGATTTGCTGCCGTCATTGATGACGCTTGGTAAGCTCAATCGTCTGCGGAGGCAGTGATGACAAGGCTAGATGCTCGTGGGTCCCACTTTATGACGGGGATTTGACTAGTCACGCGCTATTTACGCATAAAGTGACCGCGTATCCTAGATTTTCGTGCATAGTGGGCGATGTGTTCGTGACGGTTCGGGCGATTCCTACCACGTGTATATCATGATGCAAGACACGTGTTAGGGTAATTGGATCAACGGCCCTGCTTCATCGTCCTCGTCGTTTTATACTACGGGACGCTGCTGTAATTCTCCCCCTTGCCATTTCCTTCACCGTTCTCTATTTTTCTGCCTCCTCCATTCTCAGAGCTCGCACGTGCTGTGCACTGGATATTCTTCATGTCTTTCCATCTTCTCTCCTTCGCTCCCATCGCACCGCGTGCCGCACAGGCAAGATGGGCAAGTCCAAGAAATCAGCTTCTGCTTCTGCGGGGACGAGCGTCCCCGACACTGCCAAGAAGGCCTTCGACACTGGCCATGTCACCGATGGTGGTTGGCTACGGTCTTTGATTAGGGAGGTGGACTTGCACTGCCTACAGGAGTCTGGCCTGATCTCGGAGGAGAAGGCGATGCCATTCTTCCAGGCGATAAGGGTTTCCGGGTTATGTTTTATGCTTTTGTCATTCACGGGCTTTCTCCCTGCCCACGAATTTCTTCGTGGGCTTCTATTTATTTATGGGATACAACTTCACCAGTTGTCGCCCAATTACCTTTTTCATATTGCATGCTTCATCATGCTATGTGAGTGTTGGCTCGGAATTGAGCCACACTTTGGCCTCTTCGGGAAGCTCTATTCCCTGAAGAGACAATCTGGTACTGGCGGCGTTTACATGCTGGGTGGGTGTGGGATATCCATCCGCCCCACCGTTCAGTATTTCATCTTCCACCTCTGTGAATCCATCCAAGGATGGAGGAACATGTGGTTTTACCTTCGTGACTCCAAGCTCGACGACCAGCATTATGGATTAGATCCCTTCGACGCCAACAAGGTCGTCACCCAAATGCACTCGTGGCCCAACGACATTATGGAGGGTGAGATCGAGGTGGTGGAGAAGCTGTATCAGCGAGTGGAGGCACTCCAGCTGGTGCGGGGCAAGGAGGTATGCGACATCGACATCATCCGTACATTCCTCAAGCGTCGGGTGCAGCCCCTCCAAGCGAGGGCGTATTTGATGTTTTTGTACTCCAACACCACCGATCCGACAAGAGTGTCGAATGAGGAGATGTCCTCAACCGACCTCGACCAAGCACTCCGACCCCTGCTAAAGTAAAGGGCTAACGAGGAGCTCTGAGGAAGTCTTTGACTGCCCCTTCACTACTAGTAAGGAAGTTCCTTAGGTAAGTCTTGTTTTTGTACGTGGTGCATTTTCGATTGGTAGTGTATTCTATTCTTGACTTGTACTTGTGTATCTGTTGCTCCACAAGAGCTTAAGGTGGAGAGCATGATGCCTCCCTTTCCTAAAAAATACACAGCTGCGCTAGATGGCGGGGATGCGGAATCTGATTCCATGCCCCTCCCGCGCAGTCGCCAACTACCGAAGCCCTTAAGCATAGTGAAGGGATTTCTCGCAAGAGGACCCAAAGCGGAAGAGTGGATGGGACGACACCACCATCAACGAAAGGGCCCGCCTTCCTCGAGTGACACTCTGGGGATGAAGGTGCTACCTCCCCCATTCCTGCTGTACCCGTTTGGGCTGTGGCTCCTCAGCATTTGGCCAAGAAGAAGAAGAAGGAGATGCCAGTCTTCAACCTCTCTAACATCCCTTTGTAAGAACCAAATGATTTTTATGTTTTTGATTGTGCTTCATCTACTTTATGCTTTCAGTGCTTCATTTTATCTTGCTGAACCAGAAGGTCTTCCTTAGCCAAATCCATAAAGGATGATACTAAAGAAGTTGTGGAGTCGAAGATGGTGCATGAGTAACATGCAACAGCCTCCCCAAAGATACCGTCCAACTCCGGTGACATCGCGTCGAGCTCCTCGAAGCCGAGGACTCGTGCGGTTGTTACCCGGAAGACGCAAGCTACTCCTTCGGAGTCTTCCCGTGGTCATGTGAGTACTTTGTAATTTGGCACGGCCGAGACCCCGAGCCCTTTATTTACCTGACTTCCTGTTTGTTTGCTGTAGCCCTTCATCCGCGATGTCAACCACGTCGGACAACAATATCTCGCCTTGGACGACAACATTCTTCTCTTTGTCCTCAAGTACTGATGAATGTTTCTTGTCTAATCTTTTTTCTGTTGATTGTCATAGATGAGACCAACGAATCTCTCCACAAGCTGAATGCACTCTAAAAGAGGCACAACCAGGAGGCGACCAAGGTGAAGGACGCCGTGGATGACCTTGAAGGTTTCCGACAGGAGGCCCAAGATCGTGAGTAGTAGCTTGCGGCTGTCGTGGCGTCTTGGGGAAGGCAACAGCGGAACAGCTTATGGCAGCTACCAAAACACTATCTAGTAAGTTACCATACGCTCCTTTACATGAGTTTGTTTCTGGTGTGATTCCTTTGCCTCATCCAAAATTTCTTTACCGCAATATGCAGATACCACTGGAATCGCGTTTTATCGTGGTGCCTTGGAGAATGGAGATCCCATGACGGATGCTATTGCGGCAGTCGAAGACTGTTGCAGCTCTACCGTCGAGACACTGGGCAAGGCCAAGGAGGTCCTCGCCCGTTTCTACCGAGAGATCTTCCCGAAGGGCGTCACCCTTGACGATGTCGATTCCCTGGCGAAGGCCTTGGCGGGTGATACCCCTGCGTACTATAAGGAGAACCAGAAGGGTGTGGGTGCTACCCTGGGCCTAGCGATGGCAATGGTGGCTGGCGGGCAATTGAACCTGACCCAGGTCACCTCCAGGATGCCGGTGGTGGAGGATGGCACTAAGGTAGCCTTTACTCCCTTCGCCTCTCGTTGCAAGCACTTTGGCCCGAAACTCATTGATCTTCTGGCCACATATGTGCTGGAGCAGCAGCGGGAAGCCAAGGAGAAGGCCTCGAAGTTTGAAGTTGCTCTAGATGTGGCTGCTCCTTAGGGCCCATGTGTCATAGTTTCCTTTGTAGTCTTTTGAGTTTCCTTTTCTAGTGTGCATGTAATACCCCGTACTGGATGAATCTTACTCTACAACGTAGTGGTTAGTTTGATGTAAATAAACGCATTTCCTTTGGCTACTGCCGATTGCCTCTATCTTTATGCTCTGTCATATGTGCGTCTCTTAGGGTCCTTCAAATGCCGATCAAGTGGCTACTTCACCCGCCTTGACTGTGGCCCATCCGCCGACGAGTGAGGCATCGCAGTTGCCTTTGCTACGTGATCGCATTAAAAGCCCGGAGAAGAATGTTCTTATCATCCGTGGACATGAAGATGTTTGGAAATCCAAGACCGAACGGGCCATCGCGAGAGAGGAATTCCTCCTTGAGGATTTTTGGAAAATTGGCGAGCAACTCCAATGTAAGTCACCATGGGCGTGTTTTATTTTTTGACTGGGCCGGACCTCTATGGCTTTTGAGCTGTTTCTCTTGTTTGTAGTTGTCAATCTTCTTCCGCAAGAAGAGAAGGAGCGAGTTGCTATTTGGCTCAATTGCCTCACCTAACAAGAGTTGTAGGCCGGAGGCTTCTTTTGGATGGACCGTGATCGGCGAACTCTTGTCACGATGGTTCAGGATCGCGCTCACCATGTGCTTCAGGTGCTAAAGCGCGTGAGGGATTCACTCGCATCCATCTGGGCCTCAATGTTCCATCCTGATGCTGCTCCATCCAGCTTCTTGGGGCTACTAGGCAAGTTCTAGAGCGTGGATGCATTGAAGGAACTTGTACGTCATCAGCTTGTGGCGGGTGCGAAAGCGGCGCTAGTGCTTGTTCGACTGCATCGACATGATGTTGACCTGGCGAAAATAACGACAGGGCCGTCTGTTCCTCTGGATGGTTTGAGATCATCGACGTCTCCGACGATAAGTTGAATGTCCTGCTCCGACGTAGTTGAGTCCTGCGAGTTGTAAATATAATAATGTAAAATCTAATGAGTGGGATTTTGTGCCCTTGTAAAGTGT
Organism: Avena sativa; assembly: GCA_916181665.1. Classification (NCBI taxonomy): domain Eukaryota; kingdom Viridiplantae; phylum Streptophyta; class Magnoliopsida; order Poales; family Poaceae; genus Avena; species Avena sativa. The sequence goes on along the minus strand of OV702293.1, from coordinate 113,150,518 downwards.
GTAAGTATGTATTTGCATGAAGTGCGTTGTTGGTTTTATATTGTGCATGTCCTTTTTGTTAGCCTGACGTGGTCAGCTACTCAGGATGATGCGTTGTTATGATAGTCGACGAATTCGTAAGGTGAGGCGTAGCCCCCGAGCGTATTTAGAAGTGTAAATGTACATAAGAGGAAAAATATGTTAGACAAGTAACTTAGCTTTTATTCATAGCATAGTAGGGGGTACAAGTTTCAGCAGAGTAGCCTAGCTGAATAGCCTTATTGAAAGTAAAATACGACTAAGGGTAGAAGCATCACAGATGTGCGACATTCCAAGGGTTGGAGTATGCTACTCCAGACACGACATCCTTGAGGCGATAGGCGCCACATGAGATTACTTCGCTGACCACGTAGGGTCATTCCAAGGGTGACTCTAGCTTCAGGTGTCCTTTCTGCTTGAGTCGTAGGACAAGGTTTCCTTCGATGAAGGACCTTGGGCGTAGCCATGTACTCTGGTGGTTGCGGAGACTTTGCTGGTACACCGTCAAACGGGCCACGGCGATGTCGCGAGCTTCGTCTAGTGTGTCGAAGACATCTTCGAGTGCGGCCGTTGATTTTGCTTCACTATAACATTGCTTCGGCTCCGTGCACCATGAATAAAGGCACCACGGAGGCATACGAGATGTTGATGCCGAGCCCTTCGCAGAAGTCTCGAAACTCCTTCGAGGTGAAGTTCATGTCGTTGTCGGTTATGATGCTGTGAGGCACTCCAAACCTGTAGATGATGGATTGGAAGAATTTAACGGCAGTGGTGTTGGTTGGGTTAGTCACGTTCATGGCCTCAATCCACTTCGTGAACTTGTCGACTGCCACCAGGAGGAAGATGCGTCCTCCGGGTGAGGACTTATGCAGTTTTCCGACCATGTCGAGTCCACACTGGGTGAAGGGCTAGGCCAATGGTATGGGTCGAAGATCTAAGCATGGAGCGTGAGGCTTGTTTGATAACATCTGGTAGGCATTGCACTTCTCAACGACGTCCTTGGTGTCCTGCATTGTGGTTGTTCAGTAGAAACAAGCTCGTAGAGCCTTGGCGACGAGGGTGTGGTTGCCTACGTGATTGCCGCAGATGCCTTCATGGATGTCGAGGAGGATGCTCTTTCCGTCATTGTTGGTGACACACCGCTAGAGCACTCCTGTGGTGCTGCTCTTGTATAGCTCGTTGTTGATGATGGCAAAGGCTTTGATTGCCGAGCGATGTGCCTAGTGTCTGTCGGGTCCTCAGGTAGCTGCTTTCTCACCAGGTACTTGACATATGGCTGAGTGCACGTTTGCTGGACTGCGAGGACCTGCATGAGGCTGACCAACTTGACTTCCATGTCTAGCTCTTTAGGTGCCTCCGCTGTCGAGTGACGCAGCCCCCGAGTGCCTTGCAACTTTGATTGTGTCCTTCGGGATTTTTCGCTTGATGGAGGGCATGCAGATTTGCTTAAGGAACACAACCGGTGGCATGGGGCATAGGTGGAGACAATGTTGACGAGCTTGTCGGCCTCCTCGTTGCTTTCCTTACCAACGTGCCAGAGTTCACAGCAGTCAAAGTCTCCTTCGAGTGAGTTGTAGAGCGCACAGATTGCGATCATGTTGCTGTTAAGTGTGTCTCACTTGTTCATCATCTGCTGAACAACAAGGTTGGAGTCACCGTAGATGGCGAGGCACGTGGCACTGCATACTTTGGCCATCCACATGATGTGCATGAGTGCCTCGTACCCAGCCTCATTGTTGGATACGCGGAACTTCATCCACATCACATATCTCATATTATCCCCTTGAAGGGATGTCAAGATTACTCCGGCTCCTGCTCCGACGTCGCGCTTAGTGCCTGGTAGCTGGATTTCAATCTAGTGCTTCACCATCACCTACGACATGTTCGTACACAGCAAGTGCCCAAAGGAAACTGTTTATTTTCTGTGTATGACATATACTCCAGTTCTTCCGTCTAGAAATTTCCATCTCATCTAACACGGAGGTTCTTTACCTTAATAGCTTAGCGACATAGACAAGGACAGCATGGCTCCTCAAATCTATGATCCAAAGATGAAGGAAGTCACCGTCGTGTCCGACGATGATGCTCCGTTGGATCGAAAGCGGAAGAGCTCCACCTCTAACGCTGCTGACAGAGGCAAGAAGAAGAAGATGGAGGGTGGAGCCTCCAAAAATACTACCGCCTCCGTAGAGGCGGAGAAAAGAAAGACTACCGGGATCCCCTTTGCCAAAGCACCCCCTCTTGTGTAAGCTTCTTTCTCTCCGACATTGTCCATTTATCTGTCTTGTTCCTGTACTTATGCATTTTGCACGTTTCAGAAAGAAAGCCACGACCATCTTGAAGAAGACCCCCAAAACATTGGGGGCTTCTAGAACCATCAAGGACATGCTGCATCGCGACGCATCTCCAGCCATCTCCCCTGCTACTCCCAGCGTCAAGCCCTCCTCCACTCCGACAAGCTCACAAGCCAAGGAAGCATCTGGCCCTTCCGCCATGGAAGTGGACTCAGGTGCCTCTACCAAGATTGCTGTCGTGGGCGAGCAGGCGACGCAGGAGAGTGCCACACACCCAATGGCTGAAGCTCCGGCTAAGGATGCCATCTGTGGCGGTAAGGCGGTGGTGGAAGATGGTACTTCTGCCATAGGCGGCGCCCCTGCACCCAAGAAAACCATAGATTATCCAAAGATAGTCTATCCGGTACGTACACCGGGTAGCACTGCTCTGGTTCTAGGTGCAGCGCCGACATCTCCGATGTGCGGTCTAGAGGAGATCCTATGACAAGCAGAGATCTTGCAAGGAAACAGCGTATCCTTTGGCAAGCTGCTGGCCTAGAGTGCTACTAACCTCAAGATCATTGCACTTGTAAGTTTTATTTGCCTTTTGCATTTTATATGAGTATCCCACTGTAGCCCCCGAGGATGTAGACGGAAAAACATAGGTCTTTGCGGAAAACCATAGGTCTTTGCATGTAGATGCTCTAAGAGTGACTAAGCTTGAAAAATCCTCACTGTAGCCCCTAAGAATATAGGTGGAATGAATTATTCCGACTAGATGCTTTAAAAGTAGCATACGCAGTGGTTTATAAATTTCAATACTGTAGCCCCCAAGCCTCTAGTTGTAACTGAATTAGTTCCGACTAGATGCTTAAAGAAAATCTAAGCATACATCCGAGTTAAAAACTTTATACTGTAGCCCCCAAGCTTCTAATAGAAAACGGAATTAGTTCCGATTAGATGCTTAAAAAAAGACTAAGCATATTGCTAAGTTAAAAACTCTCGTTGTAGCCCCCGAGCGTCTAGGTGGAAATTTTCTGGCTAGATGCTCCAAGTAGACCAAACAACGCTTAATTCTTCTTTTTCCACAGAACGAGAATGTTCGGAGGGGCATGGCCAACGACAAGTACCAAAAGATGCGCGCGGACTTGGAAGCCGAAAAGGGTAAAACTACCTTCTTGAAGGAACAGATCATCAAGAGCAAGCGTCTGTTTTTCCTTTCTTTTTCGTATTCCGACTTATACTTGTGTATTCTCCGAGTACTCACTGTGTACTTTGCTTTCTCCGACTTGCAGAAACCATTGCCAAGGCTAAGGACATTGTCGAGCAATCCAAGCACATTCAAGAGCTGGATAGCGAGAACAAGATCCTTAAGCAAGAGAGGAAGGACATGCTGAAAATGCATGAGGAGTTAATGAAACCCCTGCAGGACTCCACCACCGAAGAGATGAACCGCTTGAAGGAGGAAATCGCTATCTTGAAAGAGCAGAAGAGAGCTGCTGATGAGCAAAACCAATGACATCATGAAGCGTATAAACTCCTCCAACAAGATTGAGACTCCTTGGCGGATACTCTCTGGCAAGCTGAGGCTAGCATCTTTAGTAAGTGGTTCTCCGTCTTGGATTTCTGTAGTCTAGATAGTCTGAATTTTTCAACTCATGTGCTCCTTGTCGGAATTTGCAGCTCCTATGGGTTTAACCCGGTCGCCTCCTACAGCAAAGGAATGCATGGTTCTTGCCGGCAACTTCATAAACACCACCATCGCGCAAGCCAAAGAGATTTCCAAGACCCTCCAGATCAACATCAAGGCATCAGACTCTGTGGCAAAGTTCTCGGAGATCCTGTGCCGAGCCCCCGAGCGTATCACAAGCTGTAAAGCTTCATGTGCACAGGCCGGTGCAAGGATGGCGCTGTCCATGGTAAAGGCACACTAAGAAGATGCCGACATCAACACGGTAACCTCTGGCATACCCGACGTAGATGACGATGGCAAGGAGATAAACCATGAGTCCATCTTGTCGTCACTCATGGGTTATGACACTAGAGTTGCTGAGTTAGTCGACGTCAACGTGTTTGTGCCGATGAATACCATCGATGGCGGCAACCAAAGCTCCTCTGAGTCTCTTCGCACTGTCGACTTTGAGGGTGATTCTAATGCTGCCGACGACGCTGCTTCCAAGTCGCCTGCGCCAAAGGAATGAAAAACAACTTGTAATATTTGTTTCACCTTTGATGCGTATGCGGAAAAAACTATGTATTAACTTAAGGCGGAAAACACTGATGCATGTCCTGCTACTTAAGAACTAGTTTCCAGCAAGTATATAATTTTTAAGCAAGTGCTGGCTTATCCATTACTTTGGTTCTTATGCTTGACTTTTCGTGAGTCGAAAGACTTGTTGTCGGAACCATGCGCTCAGGTGATGATGCCCAATGACACCGTAAATAACCTAAGAACAAAATCACCGACAATAAGTGCCAAAAGTAACTACTCCATAATCCACATAAAAACAACAAAGAACGTGTAGACCAGAAAACTTAAGCTAACGCCCGTAGGCAGAGTTTTCACAAGTGCAATCAGAAAGCTTGTGCATAAAGGTTTTATATGATCCAAAAATGAACACTAAAGGAGGTAAAAGACTCAGAAATATGAGTGAACCAGAGATCTTTATTTCATTGATCATGTAAGAGGTACACAATTAGATAAAAAATGCTAAGTGTAGAAAGGACGTAGTTGTGCTATGTTCCATGGCCGATCAAGCTCCGGGTAGTCATCATCCGGGTCACGTCGCTTATGCTTATAATCCTCGTTGGGTCTATCCTTTAGTTCACGATTGTCAATGAGGTAGTAAGACCCATTGAGTAGTGCCTTGCTTATGATGAACGGTCCTTCCCATGGCGGGGAAATTTGTGTGACTTCTTCTGCTTAAGTCGGAGCACCAAATACCCCTCTTTAAACGAGCGATGCCGAACGCGGCGACTATGGTAGCTGCGTAGCTTCTCCTGGTAGATGGCGGATCTTTGGCATGCCAAAACATGCTCCTCTTTGAGAAGGTCCACATCTAGGCGTCTGGATTCTTCAGCGTCATCTTCGTTGTAGGCGGCAACTCTTGGTGCATCGTGAAGTATGTCGGAAGGTAGGATGGCTTCTTCTCCATATACCATGAAGTAAGGGGTGTAGCCGGTGGATCTGTTGGGTGTAGTTCATAAACTCCACAGCATAGATGGCAATTCTTCCGCCCAGGCTCCAGCTGCTCTATGTAGCAGTGCCTCAAGATGTGGCTTGATTCCCTGCAGAATTAATCCATTGGCTCGCTCAACCTGATCATTGGACTGTGGATGTGCCACAGAAGCAAGGTCAAGTCGGATGCCCTTCTCCCAACAATAAGCCTCCACTTCTCCGAGTGACAAGTTGCTGCCGTTGTCGGTGATAATGCTATGTGGGAGACCAAATCTCGCCACTAGATCCCGGACAAACCTGAGGGCAGTTGCCCCATCAAGCTTTCTAATGGGTTTAGCTTCTATCCATTTAGTGAATTTATCAAGTGCTACTAGCAGATGCGTAAATCCACATGGTGCCATTTGTAACGGTCCCACCATGTCTAGCCCCCGGACTGCAAACGTCCAAGTTATTGGTATTGTTCGCAATTCTTCAGCAGGAAGATGTGGTTGTCGGGCATAATACTGGCATCCCATGCATGTCTCAACCAGCTTGTCGGCGTCCTCCTTTGCGGTCAGCCAGTAGAATCCATGCCGAAGGCTTTCCGGACCAATGATCGAGGAGCGGCGTGATGCCCGCAATCTCCGAGATGGATTTCGCGTAGGATTTCAATACCTTCTAGCTGGGAAACACACTTTAGGTATACACCAGTAGTGCTCCTTTTGTAGAGTTGTCCATTGATTATGGTATAACCCTTTGCTCGTCGTACTATTTGTCGTCTTTCGACCTCGTCGTCGGGCAAAGTTCCGTGTTCGAGATATTCCATGAACGATTTTGTCCAAGCCGGAGGGACCTTTGCCACCATGTGGACGAAAGAGTCAGCTCTATCCGGGTTGTCGATGTCGGCTCCCTTTACGGATGGTTTTCGTAGATGCTCTAGGAAAACTCCTGGCGGAATTTGTTTGCGCCCTGATCCAAGCTTAGATAGCAGATCAGCCGCCTCGTTTGCTCCCTAGGCACATACTTGACTTCGTAGCCCAAGAAGCTCTTGGCTATATCGTCCACTTCGTCTCGACATGCCGCCATCATAGGGTTCCACGCATTCTAGGTGCCAGCCACCTGCTGGGCAACCAAGTCGGAATCTCCACAGGAAACTATGCGCTTGATGCCAATATCCATGGCTACGCGTAGTCCGTGAATGAGTGCTTCATACTCCGCCATGTTGTTCGTAGCCTCGAAGTGGATCTGCAGAACGTACTGTAGCTTGTCTCCTGTTGGTGACTATAGTAATACATCAGCCCCCGAGCCATTGAGCAACTTTGATCCGTCAAAGTGCATCACCTAGTACTCTGGTTCCGGCAACAGAGTAGCATCTGGCATCTCCGTCCAATCTGCGATAAAATCCGCCAAGGCTTGTGACTTGATAGCGTCGCATCTCTTGTAGGTGATATCGAAGGCGGCAAGTTCAATGCCCCACTTAGCGACCCTTCCTGTAGCGTCGCTGTTGTTGATAATGTCGGACGGTGGAGTCTTGCTCACCACTATGATTGGGTGCTCATGAAAGTAATGCCTCAGCTTCCGAGAAGCAAGGAATACTCCATAAGCTATCTTCTGGTACTGCGGGTAACGCTGCTTGGACTCCGTCAAGACCTCGCTCACATAGTAAATTGGTCGTTGAACTCCGTGCTCATAGCCTGGTTCCTTCCGCTCTACCATGACGACGATGCTGATTACCCGGTTGGTTGCCGCCATGTAGACTAACAGGGGCTCTCCAGGCTCGGGTGCTGCAAGGATGGGCACTGAGGAAAGAATCTCCTTGAGTTGCTTCAATGTTGCATCTGCTTCGTCCGTCCACGTGAATTTGTCCACCTTCTTCAGCAACTTGTATAGCGGCAGAGCCTTATCTCCAAGTCTATTGACGAACCGACTAACTGCTGCAACACAACCTGTTAGTCGTTGAATGTCCTTTAGGCATGTCGGACAGTTTATGTTTAAGATGGCCTTGATTTTCTCTGGCTTGACCTTGATTCCACGCTGGGAAACGATGAAGCCCAACAATTGCCGTCTGGAACCCCGAAGACACACTTCTTAGGGTTAAGCATCATGCTGTATTTATGGATATTGTCAAAGGTTTCTTTTAAGTCGGAGATTAAGTCATTTGACTTTTTAGACATCACCGCGATATCGTCCACATACGCTTGAATGTTCCGACCAATTTGGTCATGAAGGCAACGTTGCATTGTCCGCTGGTACGTAGCACCTGCGTTTTTCAGCCCAAAGGGCATCGTAACATAGCAAAATGTGTCGTATGGGGTAGTGAACGAAGTGGACAATTGGGCCAACTTCCTCATTTTGATATGGTGGTATCCTGAGTATGCATCAAGAAAACACAAAAGTTCCGAGCCATCCGTCGATTCAATGACTTGGTTAATGCGAGGCAAAGAAAACGGATCTTTGTGGCAAGCCTTGTTCAAGCCGATGTAATCAACGCACATTCTTAATTCTTTGGTTTCCTTTTTGGGGACAAGTACAGGATTGGCCACCCATCGAGTGTGAAGGACTTCTCGGATAAATCTAGCCTTAGGTAACCTAGCTATCTCTTTTCCAATGGCGCGTGTCTTCTCGTATCCGAAGCGTCGTAGAGGTTGTTTCACTGGTTTGCATTTTGGATCAATGTTTAAGCTGTGCTCGGCAAGTTCCCTAGGTACACCTTTCATGTCGGCAGGTTGCCAGGCAAAGATGTCCCTATTCTCATGGAGGAACTCGACGAGCGTGCTTTCCTATTTGGGATCCAGGTTCGTCCCAATGGCGATGGTATTGGAGGCATCGCCTACCACAAGTTCCACCGGTTTGTTCTCGATGGAGGCCTTGAATGCAGGAGCAGAGTCAGAGATCTGCTTCTTTGACGTGGGCATCTCTGAGTCATCGACCTTGCTCTGGATCTCTTTGAATTCTTTGCTGTAGAGGACAGCTTCCGTGAAGGCTGCTTCATTAATCTCGCAGTCCCTTGCCTTGGTAAAGCTCCAGATACGGTGATAACACCGTTCGGTCTGGGTATCTTGAGTTTGTTATAGACGAAGCATGGCTTGGCCATGAAGGTGTGGAATATGTCGCGGCCGAATATGACGTGGTACACGCTCTTGAAGGGGACCACCTCAAAGGTCATGCACTCTTAGCGGTAATTATTAACATCGCTAAAGGCAACCTGAAGTGTGATGCACCCAAGGGACAAGCCTCCCGACCAGGAACTACGCCGTGGAAGATGGTGTTGGTCCGCCTTAGGTTTGCCTCTGTCAAGTTCATCTTCTGCAGTGTATCCAGGTACATGATGTTGATGTTGCTTCCACTATCCACCATACACTTGGTGAACTCCACGCCGTCAATCAAGGGGTTGATGACCATGGCATATTGGTTCTTCGTAGGAATAAGGTCTGGGTGGTCCGTCCTGTCCCAAGTAATTGGAACCTACGACCAGCGCAGGTACTGGGGAACTGGGGGTAGAGTAGCCATCAGTATCCTCAAAGAGGTCTTCTGTTGTCGGACGGTGGGGGTGCCAAGGAAAGTGTGGTAGACTGGCTCCTTCTTCACGAAGGGGTTCTTTCCCTTGCCGTCACTCTTGGCGGTGTGCTTGGGGTCAACGTCCTCGTCCATGTCACTTGAATCCTTGGACTCCTCCTCCTTATTCTTCCCCTTGCCCCTGCCTCGCGGTCTGTTCTTCCGACTTTGCTTGTAACCGGACTTCGGGTCTTCCTTTAGGTCGTTGACGAATTTGCAGTGTCGATTGGTATGGGTGGCTTTGCCGTTGACGTCGAGGTGTACGAGTCACGGCATATCGCGGTACTCTTCGTAGGTTTGGGGAACGCGGAGCGGTGCCGAGGTAGTTTCACTTCCTCGTTTCTGCCCACGACCAACTCCTCGTCCTCGGCCACGTTGTCCACCATCACCTCGTCCTGCAAAGGTCATGGCGACCATGTCGGGAGATTGCTTTTCTTCTGGAGCGGTTTTCCGCTTTGTACTGCTATTCCTCCGACCTTGAGTTGGAACGGCCATTGCTGGCAGAGAGCCGCGAGCATCGTTGTCGGTAGCTGCGAACTCACTAGCCAACTGAATCATCTCGTTCAAGTCAAGCTGGTGATTGTCCTGTAAGCGCTTCAGCTTATGTCGGAGCAACGTTCCGCTTTCCAACCCATCGATGAAGGCGGCCATGGCGGTCTGAGCGTGCACTCCTGCGCAGGAATTCTTCATATCCAACCAGTGGGAGAGGTAGGCACGAGATGTCTCGTCTTTCTCTTGCACGCACCGCTGTAGATCGCCAACATTGCAGGGACGCTTGTACGTACCCTCGAAGTTCTTGGTGAACGCTTCTTGCATGTCCAACCAATTGCAGATGGATTTCTCCGGCAAGTTGTTAATCCATTGACGGGCCGTGCCCGCCAACATTAAAGGGAGGTATTTGACGACGACGTTGGGGTTGCCTCCGGCAATATCCACCGCGTTGCCGTAGTCCTGCAGCCATGTGGTTGGCTTGGCGGTGCCGTCGTAGGGCTTGATGGTCTTGTCAATCCGGAAACCTTTGGGTTAAGTTGCGGACCGTATTGCAGGTCAAAAGCAACGTGGTCCCAGGTATGGTCCTTCCCGGGCCTCGTGGATCTTATCGATCCGCGAACGTGCATCGTATGGCTCCGGGTTCTTCTTGTCAACAGGGGATGGATTGCGTGAACTACGCGGGCCCCCTCCGCCATGGTGTCTGCTAGGTGGCGACGGAGGCGTAGGTGGCAGTGGGTTAGCCTTCTTGCTATTACCCTCCTGCGATGCCTCACGCTTGTCGGATGCGGAGGATCATGGCGTGACCTACTCTTGTGTCCTTGGTTGCGCTCTCCGTCATAACGGGTCTGCTTCGTGTTGTCGCGGATGACGATGCCGCACTGCCTTGGCGGGGGCATATCCGTACGATGGTGAGTCTTGGGGTCTTCACGGTGTCGGGGGATCGGGCCGGTGGCGATGTGCGACGAGGTCGGGCCTTTTCTCCATGGTCGGAGGATATGGGGATAGCATCCTTCCTGTTGCGCGCATCCCTCCGTCTTCGTTCTGATGAACCCGTCTGGGACCCGACATCAAGAGGAGATATGTCCCTTGGTCGCTTATGTTGGCTAGACTAGCAAAACGCTGGGTCAGACTCAAGCCTCGGAGAGGTGGCCTTTTCCTGCTGCTTCACTGCCTTGGCCACTAGGTCATAGACCTAGTCCAACGCCTCGGGCGATCTATCCTGCTCCAGAAGGGTCTTGGAGATGGCAAGGTTGAGGAGTGGAGTGGGCATCACCTGTCTGCCTTCACTGTCAATGTATGGCTTGGCTTGTGCCGGCTTCGGGAGAGACCATCCTAGGTTTCACCATACACCAGGATTGTTGATGACGCGAGACGAAGCTTTCTTGGCCTTCTTCTACTGCAGCAGAGTCTTGTACTCGGCCTCCATTGCTCTAGCTTTCTCTATGGACTTCTGCGCGTTGACCAGATCTCGATCTAGCTTAGCGCCTTGCTCCGCGATAGCCTGCGCTTCCTCCAACAGCTGCTGGTTCTTCTCGTCAAGCCGAGTCACGTTCCGGATATGAGCTACGGTCAGTGGCTGAACAAGGACATTGTCGTACATCACTCTATCAGCTGGAGTAACTTGGGAAGCAGCAGACGTAGATGCCAGAGGCGGCTAGTTTGCGGTGTTGTTATTGCTCGGGCCGGTGCCGAGTTCCTGCGGCTGTTGCACTGGATTAGGCGCGATCATCGTCAGCAGCAATAAGTGGCCTCTTCCCCTTTTCCAGTGTTGTAGGTGGAGCTCGTCCGAGTTGATGTTCATCCATCGCCGTCCCAACGGTGATGAACACCTCTCGAGATGTGATGGCATTGTTGGCTTGCTCGTCGCGCGTGTACTCCTCCTCCATCTCCTGCATGGCGGAGACTAGTTCCTATGGACTAAAATCTATCTCCTCCGAATCTGCACTGAAGTCAGCGTAGAGCGCGTCAATCACAGAGTCGGAGGGTGCCAGGGCTTCCTCGATGACGGAGGATGGAGGTGCAACAGCACCGATGATGACTGGAGGTGGCGGCACACCTGCGACGATAGCGGTCGGAGGCGGTGGCTGAATCGGAGGGGCTCCGTCAATGAGTGCGAGCGCTGTCTGAGCTGTCGCTTCAGCCTCCGCGTAGTTGTTGACGGTATTCACTGTCACATCCCAAAATTTTCCAAATTTTGAAATGTGAAAAAATAAATAAACAAAATAAAAATTTGTTGAAATTTAGGGTGAGAAGAAACTTTTTGATTCCAAATGGAAACATCAAAACCTATTTTGATCAAATAAAATCCTAAAGGGATTTGAAAATATAACCAAATAATAAATAAAGTTATAATAGTTGGAATCACTATTTTTGGATCTTTAAATAAAAAGATATGGTTTTCAAAAGCAAAGGTAGAAATGTAAATAAGGATTACTTTATAGAGCCAAATTAAATCTTGGCCAAGCTTTTGAAATAAAATATTTCTATTTGATAAAAAGAGTAAAGATTTATTTAAATAAAATAATAAGGATTTATTAATATCCAATTTTATTTAAGTAAAGGCTTTTTCCCTTTTAAAATAAACACTAAAACTTGTTAAACTATTTTAAATAAGATTTCCAAGTGTTTTGATTTTCAAGTAAAACCTACTGAAAAGGGTTTTGGTATTATTTAGATTTCAAATAGAGTTTTAAAATAAATTAAATCCTATTTGAATTAATGACTAAGGTCTATTTATTTGATTAGTAATAGATCCTAAAAGAATAAAAGAATTATTTTATTTTGGACTTTGGATTATGTTGTTAAACAGAATTAAAATCAATACAAAGTTTGGTGGTGGTTTGATTTGATTTTGAATTTGAATTGTTTGAAATAAAATCGAAACAGAAATTCTAAATAGAAAAAGAAAAAGCCTTCAGTATAAAAAAATTGAAACAAACCAGACCCAACCCATCTGGCCCAACAAAGCCCAGTCCAGCCCAACTAACTCACCTTGCAGTGAACCGTTTTTCACTGAGTAACGCACCCGCTGAGTCACATACAAGTGGACCCCACTCCCTCTTCCTCTCTCTCGCAGACAGCGTGGCCCCACGCCACCTCATCGTCGTCTTCACCGCGACCACGTCCCCCTCACCGTTTCTGACCTTGAAGCGGCGATCAATACGCGTTGATGGATGGATTAAAATCGACGATGACGACGCAGATTTAAACGCCTCCCCTTCTCCCTCTTTTCTCTCTGTTCCCAGCTTCTCCACGCCACCGGGCTGTCGCAATTCCGAGCTCGCACCCCGCTGCCTCTGGCGAACTTTCCGATCAATTCTGGCGAACCGTAGCCGCCCCTCGCCTCCCACTGCACGCAGCCTTACTCCCCATCATCAGGCGCACCTGCCCATGTGCTCCACTCACCCGTGTGCGTCCGCTAGCGTCGGCAACCTCGACACCTGAGCGTGCGCCGCCGTCTGCCATCGCTCCGACGAACCCCCTCGTAAGCACCGACCGCCCTGAGCTCTCCCGATGATGCTCCTGTACTCCCCACGCTCGCCCGCGTCTAACCATGCCTTTATTTTGCCTCGGCACGACCTGCAGCCTCGCCCCCGACGACAACCAGAGCCGTCCGACGCCGCAGCAACTCCGGCGAGCAATTATTTTTCGTCCCCGTGCGCCCCTTGCCTCCTCGCGACCATGTTGAGCATCGCCACGATTCCCTGAACACGGTGAGCTACTCCTCTGTCTCTCTTGCATCCTGTATCACCGGCTCCGCCTTAGCCAGAGCGTGCGCCGCCCAGCCGTCGCTAGCGCCGCCCAACCTTGGTGAGAGACACAGTGCCCGTTGGATCTTAATCTTACGGCTAGGATTAGATTAAAACGAAAGGGTATGTTTTCATCCGAGCCGTGCGTTTTAAATTAGATCCATCGTTCCTCAGTGCGTGATCCGAACGAATCGGTATCAGCCAGTAGCAAGCAGCCACGTGGCCAGACTCAGGATTAAAAATAGAAATTTGATCTATTAGAATTGCAAACTTGTAAAATTCATAACTTTAGTTCTACACGTCCAAATTTTGCAAATTTTATATCAATGGAATCAGCAGAACAAGTACTTTGGAACCATACACTTTGTTTAATGTTTTGCTTCTGGAAAATTGGTTGAAATTGCAGAAACAAGTGTAGGCATAATTTGAATATAAAAATTGTTCTAGATATAATTTTAAGGTGAAATCTTTGCAAAATGGTTTGTTTTGAACCTACTGACCTTAGGAACCAACTTATGGATTTAAAAATGTATTTTGTGACATAAAGGAATAAATATTTGAGTTATCCCATTTCCAGTCAAATAAAAATACTGTTTATGATTTAGAAATGATTTTTTGAGTAAAGCCTTTGGGAAATGTTGCATTCAAACCTTCTGACCCTAAAACACTAAGTTTTGAGATTTAAAAACATATTTTGTGAACCCTTTAAAGATTATTGCTTTGCTAAAAGCATTATCAACCACATAGAATATTGATTTGATTTAGAAATAGTTTATAGCTAAAATCTTTTGCAAATGGTTTTACTACTTTTGTAAATGACCAATGTGAGCTTGAAAATGTTTAGAGCCTAGTAGAAACCACTTTTCCAAATAAACTATCTTTTGCATGCTTGCATGCATGACCTTGTTTTTGTTATTTTATGTGTGACAAATTGTTTGAATGCTAGTTGAATATATGTTTGCTTGATTGAATTGTAGTGAAGTTAGAAGAGTGATATTTGCAAGATCAAGAAGTGAACCAACATTCTCTACTAAAAAGGCAAGTGACACTATCATCCTTGTCCTACTATTTTCATTACACTTAGTGGATTTTTGAAACATGCATGATAAGGACTACTATATTTTATGCTATCCTAAATCCTAATAGGATACCCTTATATATTCCTTAGTGAAAACATTGTAGTTATAGTATGCTTAGCCCTGCTATATATTTGGAATGGGATACATGATGTGATTATATGAAGTGTTGAAAATATATATGTTTTATATAATAAAACAAGTACTCAATGAACCACCTGGGTGGACAAGGATACTCAAGTTTTGGACAAGGTGGCAACAAAGGGAACCATGTTTATATGGCTATCTTTTTGTATGTGCACTAGAAGAAAACCACCCAAGGACTTAGAGATTGAACATGTTTCTCGTACAGTGGCTTCCGTGTACAGCCACATGCTAAATGGGCTCTGGCTTAGTCAACTACATAGTGGGAGACCCATGCATTGGCATCTTCAGGTTAACTAGAATTGTGTAAGGGAAATATATCCCTACATTGGTGCCTAGTAGTCAAGCTAGCATTGTGTATTGGGAGGACTCCTATGGAAAGACTTTGTCACATTCTCGATCTGCCAGTACTCCATTATGGTGAGTACTTATCCAGCGGCCACTAGTGGCATCAAGACGAGATTTTGTCATGTGGGTAAAGTGTACAACTTCTGCAGAAGATCAAAAATTCTAAGTACTTAGCCGTGTCCCTGGTTATGGACAATTCTGAGCAACTAAGGCCTGAGGCTATGGAAGATCTCGACATTCCAATTTCTCAAAGTAAAACTTTATGGTGACAACAAGGGATTTGAAGCACTTGGAGTTTTCCAAGAAGTTCAGAAAGATTTGACAAAAGATCATAACTATTTTGAAAAGATAGGATAAAACTATATTGCTTTCTGCAAAAGATCCTAAACCCTACTTAGCCAAATATGCATGTAATGATAGGATCCACTTATTTCTACATAGTAGTGAAACTTGCCAATACAATTCAAATGTATTGACCCTTGTGGCTGCAACTTATTATGTTGCAGGTTTGTATGATGTTAGTGAAGTGTGTTGAATAGGATTACAAGTCTACAACCAACATGATTGCCTGTGGCATTTTGAAGATGAAGGACTCCATGCTTTATAGATATTCTGCTGCATTGTAATGAGATAGCCAAATGAGCTATGTAAGATGTAATAAATTATTTTATTCCTAGTTATAAAGTTGTATTATGACCCTTGTTTCTTGATATTACATCTTAACTGTGGATGCTAGCTATTGATCCAGGGACTAGCATTGTAAACACAGGGATCTCTACCTTATTAAAGGTTGGGAACCTTACATTCACCATGCCTTTGAATGTAAGCCGTCCTGACGCCTGCTACCATCTTAGTGAATGCCGGAGAAGCGTGCCATGGTCCAGTCCTTCCACAAAGTGATACATGGCATCATCATTGGGGTAGTGGGCCAGATCGGCTCGTATACGGAGCCACCTGGCCAGGTAATCGCGGGGGTTTTCGCCCTCTCTCTGAACGCAACGCGCCAGATCGAAGAAGGTAACCACGCCAACGAACTTGGATCTCTGCTGTCCAGACGCACGGGCGAAGCCGGCGGACTTGCAGTGATCTTCCACCTTTATATCCTGCACAGGGGCGGTTTGGGTGGGCCTTGAATTTTTTCAATCTTTGCCGGAAAACTCCAAAGAGAGATCCGACATCGATCCTTCCTCGAACATATCCTGCCCGTTGGCGGTCCGTGCGGGCCTTGATGCTCCTCCGACTCCCAGGGAACTAGTGCCCGAGTCGGTTTCGCCAATGAAGAGGTGGATGTCTCCGATAGGAACGACCGAACACCGCGTAGGGTTCTTCTTCGCCGGGATCCAGAACTCGTCGGGAGGTACGATCGGAGCGTTGCCGGAGAAGAGAATGCGACCGATGGCCACGGTTTCTCTGATTCCGGCGAAGATCTTGGTCCTCGCCCGCTGAAGAGCCTGAAGCGCCTCTTGCCCCACGGTGGGCGCAAACTATCATGGTATTGCCGATGAGCACGCCATGGAGGGGTCCTCATAGTGCGTGTTTAGAGACGTGGGGGAAGGCGGAAGTTTGACGGGTACGAGGTAACACAGCTTACCCAGGTTTAGATCCCACAATGGTGGCGGAATCCTACTCCTGCTATAAATCACTATAATGGCAATATGCCGAGTTATAGGGATTGGTTCGCTGTGCGAGGTATGTGCTAATCGCTACTTGGTCGTCTGAAGTTGTCTATGATCGTGCCCTAAAGGCTCCCATAGGCCCGACTTATATAGTCGCCAGGTCCTAGGGTTACAGGGAAAAGTCCTAGCCGGACAGGTTACAGAGTCCTACACCGTTTATTACTAGTCTTGTGTGCCTTGTACTCCAAGGCTCCGGGTATGTCGGTGACTCCAACCGTAGCCTTCCTTTATCCGGCATGGGCCTCCCTTCTGGATCCATATAACTGGGCCGCCCAGCAGGCCATAGGCCATGCTACCAACTGTGGGCCACCCGGGTTATCCGGATAGGAGACATGCTATGAGGATACCCATATAGCATATCCCCAACAGTATACCATGAAGAAGGGTGTAAACCCTGTTGACTGGTTGATGGAGGTGCGGATTCCCCATATGACGGAGGGGAGTTCTTCGACCCATTATCACGGAGTTCGCTCGAGGGGAACTTGCAGTCGTGGCTGGAGGCCATGGAGGATTCTTTGATTGGCACGTTCTGCCTGGCCGTTTGACTCCGGGTGGGCGACTGACGCGAGGTCGAGTCGTATGTTATGCTCCTCGCAGAACTTGGCCATGGCGCCTTTAGAGAATTTGGTGCCATTGTCCGTGTTGATGTTGTGCGGGAATCCGTAGCGGTAGATAAGCTCACAGAGGAATTTTGCGGCGGTCTTCCAGTCGTACTTCTGGACTATCTTGGCCTCGACCCATTTGGTGAATTTGTCAACTGCGACCAAGAGGTGGGTGTAACCAGAAGGAGCCTTTTTGAAGGGGCCTACCATGTCCATGCCCCACATGGAAAATGTCCAGGTGATGGGGATCGTTTTGAGTGCCAAGCTAGGAATGTGTGTCTGGTTGGTGTACTTCTGGCACCTGACGTAGCGTTGGATGATGTCGATGGCTCGGCATGCGCGGTGAGCCAATAGAATCCATATCGCATGGCCTTGGTGGCTAGAGACCGGGAGCCGGCATGGTGGCCGCAGTCACCAACGTGGATGTCCTGGAGGATATTGCACCCTTCCCCTGATTGGACGCAGCGTTGGAACACGCCGGTCACGCTGCGCTTGTAGAGTTCGCTGTTGATGATTACGAAGGATTTGCAGCGTCGCACTATCATGCGTGCCTCTGTTTCTTCCAAAAGCAACATCCTTCTCTCGAGGTAGGCGAGGTATGGCGTGGTCCAGTCACTGGTTCCTGAGACCATGGCGACCAGGACGGACTCTGGTTGTAGTGGTATCCCGACGTCGATCTCCTTCAGCAGAGAGACCGAAGGCTTATGGATGGTGTCAAGGAAGACGCTAGCGGGTGGAGTTTGTCGAGCTGATCTGATGTGGGAGAGGGCATCGGCCTCCTCATTCTTTTGCCTGGCGATCCACTCGACGACGTAGCCGGCAAAGTGGTCCCACAGCTGGTCCACCGCTTGGCGATATGCTGCCATGGTGGGGGAGATGGCGTCATAGGTACCAGCGACTTGTGCGGCGACGAGGTCAGAGTCGCCGTAGAAACGTAGGCGATTGACGTTCATCTCCTGCGTGGCCCGCATGCCGTGAAGGAGGGCCTCATATTGGGCCATGTTGGTGTAGGGCGTGAAGTCGAGGTGTAGCACGTAGCAGAGCTTGTCGCCTTTGGTGAGGTGAGTATGACCCCGACGCATGCGCCATCCGTGTTCTTGTACCCGTCGAAGTGGAGAGACTAGTAGTGGAGGTATGGTAGCTTGTCTGGCTGTTGCACCTCTTCCCGATCAGCGAGGAAGTCTTCTAGGAACTATTATTTGATCGCCTTCCATGGATCGTACTTGATGTTGTGGACGCCGATTTTGACGGCCCACTTGGTGACTCGCTCGGGCGCCTCGTGGTTGCGGGTGATGTCCTGGAGTGGAGCGGAGGAGACGACTATGATGGGGTGCTCCTAGAAGTAGTGCGGGAGCCGCCGCTAGGCTCGAAATACCGCGTATACCAGTTTCTGGTATTGCAGGTAGCGCTGTCGTGAGTCAGTGAGGACCTTGCTGATGTAGTAGATTGGGCGCTGTATGGGATGCTCCTTTCCATCTTATGGTCGCTCGATGACCATCACGGCACTGACGACTCGCGTGGAGGCCTCAACAGACAAGCATCATCACCTTGTCGACGGGGGTGGCAAGTAAGGGTGCGTCGAGTAGCACTTCTTTGAGCGCTTTTAGCGCGTCGCCGCCTCTTTGTCCCATTGGAACATGGGTTTCTTGCGCATTAGGCGGTAGAGAGGCATTGCTTTCTCTCCTAGCCGAGGGATGAAGCGACTGAGAGTCGCGACTTGACCGGCCAGCTTCTGGATGTCGTGGAGACACTCGGGTTTCCCGAGTCATGTGATTGTGTTGATCTTGCTAGGGTTCGCCTCGATGCCTCGCTTGGAGAGTACGTACACCTGGAGTTGCCCGGTGGGCAGGCCGAATGTGCATTTTCTTGGGTTGAGCTTGATCTTCTACCTCCGTAGATTTGTGAAGGTTTCGTCCAGGTCGGCGAGTAGGTCGTTCTAGCGATGTAGACATGAATGTTGCGGCCAATTTGCCAGCCACTTGAAGTACTTGATGGGCCGGATGAAGACTACGGCGAGCAGATGATGCACTTCTTCAGCGATTTCTCGGCGGCGCTCTTCATTGAAGGGCCACAGCGACTGCTTGACAGGTCGTGCTTCGGGGTCTGCATTAAGTTTGTGCTCAGCGAGTTCCTTCGGGACACCTGGCATGTCGGATGGCTTCCATGCAAAGATGTCGCGATTATCACGGATAAAATCGATGAGCATGCTTTCCTATGCAGGGCTCATGCCTCCCTCGATGGTGACCGTCTGGCTAGAGTCGCCCGGGACCAGCTCAACGGTGTGGGTATGCGTGGCGGCTTCAAACATTGTCGACATGGCATTCTCTGCATTGGGCTTCTTCAGGATCATGGGGTCCTCCTTGTCGAATCCACTCGCGTACCTGGCGAGCTCGTCAGCGTGGTTGGTTTCTGCAGCGATGACGGCGTCCGCAAGTCTGGTGCCTTTTTCCTCGCACTCCATGGCCATATCGGGGTCACCGTGGATGGTGATCATGTCGCATGGTCCTGGGAGCTTCGTCATGTTCTACGCGTAATGCGGGTGGGGTAGGGGCGTAATGCATAACACTGTGGACGCAGTGGTAGGGGATGTGAAATGTCACCAGTTCGAAGACGATCAGCTCGGTGTGGAAGTTGCGGGTGTGCCGAAGGTTACTGGCAGTGTCACCTTGCCGATCGGATACGCCTTTCGATCAGGGACGATGCCGTGGAAGGTGGTGACGGTCGATTCGACCATCGACTGCGGTAGTTTCCCCCTCCTAAACGTATCCAGGTAGAGGATGTTGATGGAGCTCCCACCATCCATCATTTTCTTGGGGGCTAGTAGTCAGCTACTTTGGGCGTAACTAACAGGGTGACTTGCCTGGGGTACTTGATCCGCGGAATGTGGTCCTCGCAGCTCTACGTGATGAGCTGCTCGAATAAGTTGAGGAAGCATTGAATGTCGATATAGGACACCGTGTTGAGGGCGACTGCTCGGGCGAGGACCCTCTTTTCTCGCTTGGTGCCGAGCCCGGTGAAGGTGTGCAGCGAGCCGACGTCGTTGCCAAAGGCACCGACATGCCGTGGTCCCTCGGTGGGGTGTTGTTGGCGTCTTACCTTGATGTCCTTGCCTTCTCGATCTCCTTTAGAGAGTGGTAATCGGTGGTGGTGTGAGTGGCGGGTTTCCCCTCCCTGTTGTGGTAAACACAGGGCTGGTTAAGGAGCGCTGCGGGGTCGAATTTTGGCCTCACGCGGTAGTTTCCTTCGTCATGGCGGAAGTTCATCGGGTCGCGTGGCGCGTAGCCGGCGTTGGTGACGAAGTTGACTCGCCCGTCACCACGGCGTTCTCCGGTGAGGCGAGTGTTGATGTAGCACAACTCACGCTGCCTCCCGTTGTCGTGGCTGCTTGTACGATAGTTTCCACCCGACTCGTTGTCGGTTTCTTGGTTCGGGTCCTCCTCCGCGTAGAGCTTGGCGATTTTGAGGAGGTCGGGTATGTTGTCGAGTGTTTGATAGACCCTCTTGATCTTCGCTACCAGTGGTTCGTATCGACACGCGTTCTTGGAACAGTGGATCGCCGTGTCCGAGTGGATGCAGAGGGGTTGATCCACAGGTCCTCCCACCGCTGGATCCAGTCGCGTGTCGACTCGCGCGGTCCCTGGATACATCGCTCCAGGTATTAGATGGTGGTGGGGTGGGTGTAGGATCAGGGCTAAACAAATCCAGACCTCCATTTGACATAAGCTTAATCTTGAGATTGAGGATATCCAGTGAAGAATCGATAACACAATAGTGACCCTACGACACAAAATTTATTACAGCATACTCATAACTGAGCAGAGAACCAAATTATTACAAGCAGAGGTCACTGACCACAAGCATCAACCAACAGAAGGCAAGTTATTCTATTAAGTATAGCAAAATTAACAAATGGCCTAAGAGTCCTGAAGCATAACGATGACGTCTCAGCCCATAGATTTCAGGCTTCCGGCCGGGAACCCCAAGCTACTCGTCGGTGTCGATGTAGTATAGAACTCGTCTTCAATAGAGCACTTACTCTGCTACAAAATTATCAACAAAGCAAGGGTGAGTACAAGTTGTACTCCACAAGAATTACGACTGGTGGAGTTGTTTTGCATAAAGCCATCTTTGTTTATAAAACAAGAGAGAGAAGAAGCTTGTCTATTCAGAATATTTTAAAAGGGATAAGAGAGCGACATCTCCGAAATATTGATCATCATCTCTTGATATCCACCAAATCATCATCATCATTTGAACCCTAACTAGGATCACCCCCTCGTACCCATGAGGAAGCATCCTGAAGCACACATTATTCTGCCAAGTTTTATGATTAGGTTATAGTTCTCAATGATCACCACGTCTGTTCCCAAGTCATACATAATAGCGGACGCGGCTTTTCAAAAAGATCATTACCCCACAAGGGTGTACGACTTTACCCACACGCACCAACCGACTCTTAGCGCCACTTGACACACTTCCTTGGTGTGCTGGCAGAGGGTGTGGTTGGACACTACCTTTACCTAGCTTTCGCCGAGACCATGAGTCATGCCCTAAGGATTGTTCCGCCGTAATGGGTCAAGTCCCGTAGTCGGTCCCTATATATGTGAGGCGAGGTTGGTTCACCAGGGCCTCCATCGACCCCAAGAAACCCCGGCCATGCATACCTACCTGTTATGAATGCACCTCCTTGACCGCCTTCGAGAAGATTCAAAATGCATGTCGAATGGAATGCCCGAACTATGTGACTCATGGAATCTACTAGGCAAGTTAGTCAATCGAGGGGTTCCCATGGCCCCGTGTGTTTGTATGCCCATCTTGGTTGAAGAGGCAAGAACTCGGGTTCTTGTGGTGGTGAGGATGGGACTAGAAAAACCACATCCTACTGTGGCCTCCCATACAAGCCTTAGCATGTTTACTCTCATATCACCTCTGATCTCATCTCATCATGTTCTCCTGTCAAGGGAGTAATGCAATAGATAGGATACTCTATTTATCGATAAAAGACGACAATAGAATTGTATGCATCATGTCAGGAATTGAAATGCTTTCGAAATCATAGGATTATATATGGTGGTGCTATGCTTTGCTTTGCCTGCTGATAACCAGAAAGAGGAGCATCGAACATCTAATACTTTACTTGGTTATAGTTGGTCAAGTATTGTTTGTTGATCTTTGATCTTCGATGGTCTTGATCTTGGTCTTCAATCTCAAACTCGATATCGTATTCTACCAGGAAGAAGCAAACAACGGAAAGAGAGGGAAACAATAAACACATGGTATCGATGCAATGCTCAAACAAGGATGGTGATATGACAAGTTGATTAGTATTGAAATTTAACCCTAACACATGGTCGACAATTTAAACGGGGTTCCGAGAGGTACAAACCCTAACTCGGGGAAACTCGAGAATCACCTGTGAGGGGTTACTATGTTTTTCTAATTAAACTTGTCATTTAAGTTACTTATAAATGCATGATTATATCTTAAATAGGTATATCTCATTTTTTCTGAATATTATGATATATTATCCATAGTTTTCTGAGTTAAAAAGAATTACTTATTGAATTTACAATATTTAAACCTTTTCTAAAATTATTAAAACAATTGGTTAAACTTTTTCACACAGGCATCACCTAGCCGCAGTGGCTGACACAAGGGCCCTAGAGCCACCTCAGCGTCCACGCGGGCAGGTGGGACCTGGCCTAGGGCTTAACTAGATTGACCCGCGCTTTCTTACGTCAGCGTGATGCTAGCACGACGGTGGCCTCAGATCGGCGGTGGGGACGACATTAGAGGGTGGGCGCGCTTGTGAGACTAGGTTTCGGCCTTGCGCGGTACCGAGAAGAGAGAGGTCGGGAGAGAAAAGGGAAGTGGATGGGGGCGAGGGAGACGTGCTACGGTGGTCTTATCCACCCCTGGAGGTCGTCAGACGGCCAGGAGAAGGTGGCGGGGATCAACGGCGCCGGTGATGACAGGCATCTCCCTGCCTATCTAGAGGAAGACGACGGGAGGAGACATCGAAGAGGTACGAGCCGGTGGTGGGTTACCGTGGGCCGTAGCTGGGCTGCAATGCTGCGCGCTAAGCGGTGGTTAGAGGGGAGAGAAGGGAGAGGGGCAAGCTGGGACAGCCTAGTTGCTCTGGCAATTTTTTCTGCCAAAATTGTTTTTTCATTTCTTTTTATGTTTCCCCTTATGTAATTTCAAAACAAAACTGTTTTAAACTATTTCAAAAACACCAGAGACTTTGTAATTATGAAAATATTGTAGGGGCCCTTTTAGTCCATTTGGGTTCCAATAGTTTGGTAGTTTTCTAGAATATTCAAAACCATTTTAATTGTTTTCAAATAGAGGGAGAGATAAGGGTTTAGGGATTTATTCTATATCTTATTGCATGCATTGTTATAAGATGATGCTCCTGATGCACAATCGAAGCCTAATTACTATTTGGCTAAACCTGAGGGTGTTACAGTTCTATCCCCCCTTGCGAGAATGTCGACCCGAGATTCCAACGGTAGGAAGAGAGATAGAGAGAGAAATAAACACGATCACTTCTAAGGGTAAGAGGGAAACACGCTAAACAACACAGAGTACGTCATGGTCAACTCATGGATGGAGTGTTTAGAAACAACTCTGAGATGACAACATGAGACATGTCAAGGTAACAGAGGAAGCAAAAGGAGAAGGTTTTAAAATTGCTAGATGGATGGTCTTCATAAGGATTGAGACCATTGAACTTCTGAAGAGTTTAAGCTTCTGAAGAGGAAGGTTCCGACAGAAAGAACATGACCACAAACTTCGATAGGGAACCTCTACTAAATGAATTAAGTAGAGATTTCAGGTTGCAGAGCTATGGATCAACAAAACCAAGTTTTTGATGTACTTTTGAAATAGAAGGGTCACTCTTTCATCCAACAAAAGGTCATGTCAGAAAGGTGTTTTGTGGCCAGGACTCATAAGAGTCACAAAGAACATGTATCAAGAGAAACCTATTATTGTCAAAATCATAGCCACTCTTAAAGATGGTTGAGAAGACGAAGGAAACTCTTTATTCATCTAGGTTTATCAAAATATTTTCCAAAGATCATGATATCACTTTACACCACTAGATGAGTAGTTAAAAATATTCCTGATGACACGAGAATAAAGAAACTTTATTCTCAGACTTCAATTACTTGGCATAGGAGGACGCTTTCCTTCATAAAAGCGTCTGGAGGATCGACCGAGAGACATTTAGCAACATTACTTTAAATGTTCTCCTTGATGTTCAAGAAATCAAACATCAAGTAAAGGTCGGACTTCGAATACAAAGGAAACCATAAGCATAACTCCTATAATAGAAGAACCCTCATGAAGAGTGGTTGTTATTGCTGAATCAAGAGAATATGCCAGTAGGTCTTTCTGGCTAAGTGTGTCAAACATTACATTAATCTTGCCAGATTTACAAAGAGACCTATGTCTAAACCTCGAAGAACACCAGCCATCATATCTCCTTGAGAGTCATATTTGGTTAGGTGGAATGATACTTCAGACTCAGCCTGTCCGAGTAGAAAGTTTGCAACATTTACACGGAGGTAAAGTTACTAGATTCTCAAGATATGGACTATAGTGTAAAACTCTAAAAGACCGAGATAGATTGCTAGACCCAAGTATTAGCAACTTGTCAGGATACAACTGCACACTCATAAGGTACTAACAGCAAAACACACATGTGTCCTTAAGGAACGGAGATAACTCTACTCAAATCCACTACGACATCTTTAAACAATTGCACGTGAACCAGAGAAGGTTACTTCTAACATTCCAGAACTCATACTTCGAAATGACCTGAAGACGGTTCTCAAAAGTTTCCAACATTAATGCCAATTGTTCCTTATGAATCTAATCAAGCTTGGAGTAAATTAGGATGTCATCGATGGTCTCAACAACAAACTTATCAAAACACTACATTAATATGAAGTCGTATGTTGTATCAACAAGGCAAGAGTATTGGTCAGACCAAAGAACATGAAGATGTACTAAAGTGAAACATCACAAGTAGAAACACCATCGGGATAGTCCTTGGGACTGAGTTTGATTTGACGATATCCCAAATAAAATCAAACATGGGGTAAGATAACATATCCACAAAGGAAATATTATCATTCTTCAACACGAAGAAAACTAGGCAACCCTTGGAATAGAGTCAACTAGAACTTTTGTCTTATAACTCTCCAAGTTGTTGTTTAATCTTAACCAACTAGTTCAGGTGTATCCAACATGAATCCTTGGAGAAAAGAGCAGTTCAGAGAACTAGCTTGCTCAAGAACTTGACAAGAAGGTCATGTGGAAACACGACGATACTTCTAGGAAGACATCCAGAATATCACAAACCACCAGTATGTCACTTAGTTCGAGAGGGAACTCGCTTGGTAAGGCAAGCAGACATAGTCTCAAAGCTTTGCTAGAAGCCTTACTCTTTGACCGAAGAGATTGTACCAGAGTAACAAACTTAGTAGAACAATCATTCTTCCCTTAGTGATAGGGTTAACCGGTCACTCTAAGAATGACACAAATGACCTTGGAGTTCCAAACAATAATAATTGCTAAGAATCTCAGATAGCCCCACTATTACACACACACGCATCACTCACGAGCACAGAAGGTCGAGGAAGGGTGGGTAAAAATGTGTAGAAGCATCACTTCATTAAGGGGTCATGGAACTCGGCACGACCTCTTAGTATAAAAGAGTGTGATACTTTAAGGAAGAATAGAAATAAGATATTCAATAAGGCATCTAGATCTGTGGATTACAACAATTTGACCTGGTCCTAGATATGACGAGGTACTAGAGTTTGTTTCTCCTAACATCTTGAAATGGTTTGTCATGACGGACCACAAGAGTATCTTGCATCAAAAAACGCTGATGCACATTTACTACTTGGCTACCAACTGGTAGACAAAGGTCAAAAAACAACAAGGGGAAAAGGAACATGCTCAGCGTAGAATTCAGAGATGTTGATGCATAGATTAACAATATTATGAAAACCAATGCAAAGAAGGGAAAACTGTGGCAGAGTCACGAATATAGATGCGAGACTTTTGAGTACTCTTGTCATGATATATTTGGTTCCATAAAAGAGAATATGCCATATCTAGTGGTAGGGGAAGTCCTTAGTTGTCGCAACTCAATCGCGACAAGAACCACAAGCTTGAAGGCTATATTTGAAATTAGCCATCCTGAAGTAATGCTTGAACATTAGCAACAGGGTTCAAAGGAATGGATCTTGGATTAAAGATCAGCTTCATGTACAAGATTCATAACACCAGAATCCAGCATAATCAGGGATCTTACGTTCGAATCCAAGGGTTAATACCCAAGAAAGTAAGTAACTACTACTTGCGTGACTTAGCGTACACTATAAGGTAGTAATCATGTGGTAGCTTCCAAGATAAGAAACAACTTCTTAAGTACACAAACAAATAAAAAGGAGGCACATGAGGCAAAAGGAAACCTCGAAGCCTAGAGCAGAACACTAGGGATCCTATAATATAATATTGTGGTTCCAAAAGATAGAGAGATCATGGATAGAAAGAAATCTCCTAGTGGAATAGGAGCAAAGGGAGCAAGGAATTCACAATACACACAACTCTAGAGAACTCAACACTTGACTCAACATCGACCAATAGCATGGTTTTCCTACGGTCGGTACTGCTCTGATACCAAAACCTGTGACACCCCCGGTATCAGGGCTAAACAAATCCCAGACCTCCGTCTTACATAAGCTTAACCTTGAGCTCGAGGATATCCAGTGAAGAATCGATAACACAGCAGTGAACCTACGACACAAAATTTATTACAGCAAGGTCATAACTGAGCAGAGAACCAAATTATTACAAGCAGAGGTCACTGACCACAAGCATCAACGAACAGAAGGCAAGTTATGCTATTAAGTATAGCAATCTTAACAAATGGCCTAAGAGTCCTGAAGCATAAAGATGACGTCTCAGCCCATAGATTCCAGGCTGCCGGCCGGGAACCCCAAGTTACTCGTCGGTGTCGATGTAGTACGAAACTCGTCTTCAATGGAGCACTTACTCTACTACAAAATTATCAACAAAGCAAGGGTGAGTACAGGGTCTACTCCGCAAGACTTATGGATGGTGAAGTTGTTTTGCATAAATCCATCTTTTTTATAAAACAAGAGAGAGAGAAGAAGCTCGTCTATTCAAAATATTTTAAAAAGGGATAAGAGAGCGACATCTCCGAAATATTAATCATCATATCTTGATATCCACCAAATCATCATCATCATCATCATTTGAACCCTAACTAGGATCACCCCCTTGTACCCATGAGGAAACATCCTTAAGCACACGTTGATCTGCCAAGTTTTATGATTAGGTTATAGTTCTCTATGATCATCATCTGTTCCCAAGTCGTCCATAACCACGGACGCAGCTTTTCAAAAGATTATTACCCTGCTGGGGTGTACAACTTTACCCACACGCACCAACCGACTCTTGGCTTCACCTGACACACTTCCTTGGTGTGCTGGCAGAGGGTGTGGTTGGACACGACCTTTACCTTGCTTTCATCGAGACCATGAGTCACGCCCTAAGGATGGTTCTGCCATAATGGGTCAAGTCCCGAAGTAGGTCCCAAGATATGTGAGGCTAGGTTGGTTCACCAGGGGATCCATCGACGCCAAGCAACCCCGGCCACGCTTACCGATCTGTTATGAATGCACCTCCTTGATCGCTTTCAAGAAGATCCAAAATTCATGTCGAATGGAACACCCGAACTATGTGACTCACGGAATCTACTATGCAAGTTAGTCAATCAAGGGGTTCCCATGTCCCCGTGTGGTTGTACGCTCGTCTTGGTTCAAGAGGCAAGAACTCGGGTCCTAGTGGTGGCTAGCATGGGACTAGAAAAAACAGATCCCACCGTGGCCTCCCATACAAGCCTTAGCATGTTTACTCTCATATCACCTCTGATCTCATCTCATCATGTTCTCTTGTTATACTATATTCTTTGCATCTGATACATCATCTGGATGAACCAGCACTGATAGCTATGCGTGGCTAAGCAGAACACAAATGTAAGCTCTAGCAGTGCGCACATGCCAAACCTAGTTATGGTAGGAGCAGTGGATCAGGTAATGTAAGCTCAAATGGAGTAATGCAATAGATATGATACTTTATCTATCTATAAAATACCATAGTAGAATCATATGCATCATGTCAGGAATTGAAATGCTTTCAAAATCATAGGATTATATCATGGTAGTGTTATGCTTGCCTTTGCCTATTGACAACCAGAAAGTGGAGCATCAGACATCTAGTACTTGACTTGGTTACAGTTGGTCAAGTATTGTTCGTCGATCTTCGATCTTCGATGGTCTTGTTCTTGGTGTTCATATTCGATCTCGACATCGTATTCTATCGGGAAGAAGCAAACACCAGAAAGAGAGGGAATCAATCAACACATGGTATCGATGCAATTCTCAAACAAGGATGACGATATGACAAATTGATTAGTATTGAAATTTAAGCCTAAGACATGCTCGACAATTTAAACAGGGTTCCGAGAGGTACAAACCATAACTCGGGGAAACTCCAGAATCAACTCTGAGGGATTACTATGTTGTTCTAATTAAACTTGTCATTTAAGTTTCTTACCAATGCATGATTATATCTTAAACAGGTATATCTCGTTTTTGTGAACATTTTGATATAATATTCATAATTTCTGAGTAAAAATGAATTACCTAGTGAATTTACAATATTTAATCTTTTTCTGAAATTATTAAAACAATTGGTTAAACTTTTTACACACATGCCAGCACGGCGGTGGCCTCAGATCGGCATTGGGGACGATGTTAGAGGGCGTGCACGCTTGCGAGACTATGCACGCTAGACACACACGACCGAGGCGAGTTTAAAGAGGGCGGCGCCGCTGCCAAATGGTCACCGAAGCATCTCTAACCGCGAGCCCCTGCAGCGGTCGACGACGGTGCAAGGCACGAGCAGAAGGGGAGATAGGAGGGGCGCCTGAGCACCGGGTGCTCACCGTGAACGCGCTGCAGGGCTCAGGAAGGCTAGGAGAGGGGAGGAGCTGCCAAAATCGACGATGGTAGCGGCGGTCGGACTTTGGAAAGATGAGCTCGTCGGGGAAATCTGGGGACGCGCGGGGTGGATTCCTTCACGGATAATATCAAGATCGACGGGGCGGAGCTTCCAGTTCACTCAGCAGGGCTCGAGGTAGTGGATAACGACGGAGATTTGTCAGTGAACTTCGCTATGGTTTCGTCCTTACACGGTACAGAGAAGAGAGAGGTTGGCAGAGAGAGGGGAAGTGGATGAGGGATAGGGAGACATGCCATGGTGGTATTATCCACCACTGGAGCTCGTTAGACGGCCAGGAGAAGGCGGCGGGGATCGAGGGCGCCAATGACGACAAGAAGCTCCCTGCCTGTCTGGAGGAAGACGACGGGAGGAGACAACAAAGAGGTACGGGTCGGTGGTGGGTTGGCGTGGGCCGTAGCTAGGCTGCAACGCTGCACACTGAGCGGCAGTTAGAGGGGAGAGAAGGGAGAGGGGCAAAGCTGAGCGGCAGTTAGAGGGGAGAGGGGCAATCTGGGCCGGCCTGATTGCTCTAGCTATTTTTTTCTGCCAAATTTGTTTTTCCATTTATATTTATATTTTCCCTTATGTAATTTCAAAACAAAATTGTTTTAAACTATTTCCAAAATACTAGAGACTTTTTTAAATATGAAAATATTGTAGGGCTCTTTTAGTCCATTTGGGCTCCAATATTTTGGTAGTTTTCCAAAACATTCAAAACCATTTGAATTGTTTTCAAATAGAGGAAGAGAGAAGGGTTTAGGGCTCTTTTCTATTTCTCATTGCATGCATTGTTATAAGATGATGCTCATAATGCATAATAAAACCCTAATTACTATTTAGCTAAACCTGGGGTGTTACAAAATGCCTGACGACGGCCTCACAGATATCCTCCCACGAATCAATGCTGTCCGCGGGGAGGGTGTTGATCCATTGCTGCGTTGCTCCCTCCATCATCAGGGGGAGGTAGCAAGCGGCGAGCAGGTTGGTATGGCCGGCGATTCCCATCGCCATGAGGTATGTGTCCAGCCATACTGCTGGGTCATATGTGGGGTCGTACTTCTCGATCTCTTTTGGTGCCTTAATGTTGGTGGGATATTTCTCGCCTCGGATAATGGGTCTAAAGCATTGGGGCCGACTCGATTGAGGGAGCCCCTTGGCTCGTAGTCGCCTCGATTGGCGAGGGTGTGCCTCAGGTCGTTGGGCTGGCATGCTCGCCAGGTTTGGTTGTTGATAATGTGAGTCCGCGCGTCGACCGACTGTCCGTTGGCGGCGACCATGTTGTTCGCTGGTCGCGACTCGTTGTTGGAGAGCGCTGGGTGCACGACCCGTGGCTGAGGCAGCAGGGTCTGAAGGCCGCCTTGCTTCTGGATTAGCAGGGATACATTTGTCCCCGCGAGTCAGCTCCCATGGCTTGCTGCTCGACAGACCTACCGAGTAGGACCTCGGCGTACTTGACCTACAGGGCGCCTTCTCCCATGATGTTGAGGTTGGCGACCACGGCTTGCCCCGCGCTGACGTTGTCCATCCGGGTGGAGTACATCGGGACGCCGTTTGCGTCACAGGCTTGTGGAGAGACGAGGATTCTCGGTTGGTAGGGGTAGCGTGTGGCCGAGGGGTGGCGGGGGAGCCCCACTCGCTGGTGCTCCTGGTGGTGGACGAGGGCTCCCGCGGGGCAGCGCGTTCTCTCATATCGCACGATCGGCCGCACGGGCGGGGTCGTTATCCTCATTGAAGTTCAGGGCGCGGCCCTAAATGCTGGGGTTCAGGAGCGTCTTGATGTTGCGCTGGTGGTAGAGCAACAGCTACTGCATTGTTGCTTGCTCGAGGCGAAATTTGGCACACTCGGTCTGCTCCTTGCACGCCACTTCCTCCAACCTCAGGCGGCTTCCTCCACCTTTGTCGACGTCGCGGTAGATGGGATTGGCATGGAGTAGGGGTCAAGAGGGGGAACCGTGCTACCCGACATGTAGGTCACGATGAAGCGACTGGATATGCCGCAAAGATCGCTGGAGGTCTCCGACCCGGAGTCAGAATCAAAGATCTCGAGGATGGAGGAATCCTCCAAATCTCTAGTGTTTAAGACTCGCGCGATGGACCCTTTAGGTGACGCGGCGATGATGGATCCGGCGATCAAGGCAGGGGTCGGCGCGTCGGTGTCGTCGTGTAGGTCTGCGTCGTCCGCGGTCGTGTTAGTTTTGGCCACGTTGCTATTGGCCGATTCGTACTTGGAGGCGAGGCGATGGATGGTGTGGACTTGGCTCTCCAAGAGTAGATCATGCTGTGGCGATTCGCTAATGATCGGCGTTTCCTCGGAGACGAAGGTGTTCGTGAAGCGAATGAAGAGGTTGATGGCGCCGACCGAAATTATGGCACTGTGCGTGACCGGGGGCGACGCCTGGACGCAGCTGCTAGGAAAGATATGGAGGATCTTTCCGCACGTGATCATGCGACCAGTGTCAATCGACCGGTTGATTGGTAAGTAGGATCTCGCCGCAGAACTTAGGCCGGACTGGCCAGGCCCCATGGTGGGCGCCACTGTCGTGCGAATGGCCATGCTAGATGCTATGATGGGCAGCGAGTAGTAGGATGAAGGGAAAGGGCGGCCAAGCATTTGTGGTGCGAGATGAGGTCGAGGACACAAGGGTTTACCCAGGTTCAGCCGTTCTGAGGGTAAATACCTACTCCTGCTAGATTGTATTATCAACTAGTTACAATAGTTGTGAGTTCGGCAGCTAGGCAACGAGTCGATGGGGTGTATGATGGAACATGAGTACAAAGAGTACCCTAGGGAGGTTTATATAGGGGTACCTCGCTAGGTTTTACAGATATACAACCAAGTCAGTTGGGGACTCGGAGGACCTGACGTAATCCAATTGGGCTAAGATACGCTTTTGGACCTCCATCTTCTAGTCGCCAGGTCCCTTCTTGAGACATGATACAGTCGCCATCCTGCAGGCCCACTCGCTAGGAGCCTGATCCAGTAGGAAGCGTCCCACTGGCCATACCCCATTCCGCATATCCCTATCAGAAGGCACACTTTTCCGGGTTTATCTTGATCTTGTAGCGATCAAGGTTACCGAACATCTCGTGGACATCATCGATCAGTGTTCGACTTTCCTTGGACTTGATTACTATGTCATTGACATAGACTTGGATGTTGCGACCAATCTAGTTCTTCGGGCAGGCATGCCTACACTTTTGATAGGTTGAGCCTGTGTTCTTTAGTCCGAAAGGCATTGTGTTGTAGTAGAACACTCCGAATGGTGCGATGAATGACGTCTTTTCTTGATCTTCGACCTTCAGTCGAATCTGATTGTAGCCTTAGTAGGCATCTAGGAAGGAGAGCCTCTCACATCTTGCAGTGGAGTCGATGATTTGATTAATCCGCGGCAAGGGGAAGTGGTCCTTAGGAAAATGCTTGTTAAAAGCGCCATGAAGTCCACGCATATCCATAGGATTTCCATTTCCTTTTTAGGGACCAGCACGGGGTTATCTACCCAAGTGCTTTCCTTTATCTCCCTTATGAAGTTGGCAAGGAGGAGTCTATTGACTTCGATGTTGACTCCTTCAGCTCTTCTCTCGGACAATCGACACATCGAATGCTTGATCGGCCTAGCATCCAGAAACACATTGAGTGCATGCTCGACGAATTCCCTGGGAACTCCTGGCATGTCCGCGGGACACCAGGCAAAGATTTTCTAGTGCTCATGGAGGAATTCGACGAGCACGAGTTCCTATGCGAGACTCAGGTTATTGGCGATCAAGGACGTCTTGGTGGGGTCTGTTGGTGGACATGCACTGCCTTGGTGTTGACTGCTGAGACGAATTTCATGTTAGGTGCATTTTGCCAGGTGATAGAGGGTAGGCTGTTGTCTGTTGACTCCTTTTTGCCTTGCGAGGTCCTCCTGCACGCCGAATGACTGGGGGATTCTGTTGAATTATCTGTCCCAACTATTGGACTTGGTAAAGCTACCTAGAACGGTGATGACACTGTTAGGTCCTAGCATCTTCAGCAGAAGGTATGCGTAGTGCGGCACTTCCATGAATCTTGCAAATGCCACACACCCGAGGATGGCATGGTATTATGATGGCCAATCCACTACCTCAAACTCGATCCTCTCACTCATGAAGTTATTGGGGGTGCCAAATATGACGTCGAGCCATATTCTACCCAGTGGATATATTCCTTTCCCTGGGACGATGTCGTGGAAGATCATGTACGATGCCTCCAAGCTGCATAGCGGGATCCGCATAGCCACGAGTGTGCTGGCGAACATAAGATTGATGCCGCTGCCACCATCCATGAAGACACGGCTCATTTCGAATCCTCTGATCTGCGCCTCGAGCACCAAGGCGGAGTGACCCAGGCGAGGTACTTTCCATGGGTGATCCAAGCGATCAAAGGTGATGCACGACTCCGAGACGCTGACGTACTCATGTATGGCAAGTGGAGAGGTGGCGGCCAGGTTGACCTGTCGGGTGATCCTCTTCTGCACCCTATTGGATGGTCTTCATTTTTGTATCATCATAGCCCCTAGCGATCGTGGGTATGGCTCTGCTCCATTATTCTAGGCCGGGGCAGCCACAGGCTGTGCGGGTGCTCCAGGTGGCGGAGGTGCGGCTCCATGTGCGATGGATCCTGGGGCGGGGGCGAATCCTCGATTCACCGCTTGGCGCGGCATCTAGGAGTACCCCTTGTGGAGCTTTTGGAACTCCCTGCAGTCTTTGAGCATGTGGGTGGCTTTCTTTTTGCCATAATGCTTGTCGATGTAGAAGTGGATGGTGCAGGGACCTGCCAATTTGTCAAGTGCAAATGGATCATCATCGCGGTTGCGGCACTCCCATGTTTTTGCTTGCTTTCCACTATCGCGGTAGATGCCATTGCGGTATCAGCTATTG
Source organism: Avena sativa (assembly GCA_916181665.1). Taxonomy (NCBI): domain Eukaryota; kingdom Viridiplantae; phylum Streptophyta; class Magnoliopsida; order Poales; family Poaceae; genus Avena; species Avena sativa. The sequence goes on along the minus strand of OV702293.1, from coordinate 113,116,421 downwards.
CAGTTTCCATCCTCGGAGCAATCGGCATAGCCAGCCGCGACCATATCGACATCTTCACAATCGTCATAGACGCACGCTCTTATTTTTCCTCGATGATCGCGTCTGCGGCCGAAGTCATCCTCGTCATCCAAATGTGTTCGGTTGACGGCAACCTCACCATCAGGCCAGCAATTGGCGATGTCCATCAGATGGTCGATGGTTTTGGGCTTGATGCGCCATAACTCCTCTCTAAATTTGCGGCGCCTTACACCACCGTTGAAGGTGTCGATTGCCCTTTACTCCAAGATGTTCTTGGAGGAATTCTTGATGATGGACAAACAATATAAATACGAGAAGATGGACTCATTGGAGCATTGTAAACAGGCGCATAGCTCCTCGATTGAAGATGGCCTCTTGTTGGTGCCTTTGAAGTTGCGAATGAAGCAGTACACCAACTCGTCCCAGTTGTGGATGGATCCGAAGGGGAGGTTATTAAGACAGTATCTAGTCGCGCCCGTCAGTCGCCGCTGAAGGCATTGCATGGCTATGTTTTTGCTACGACCACGGAATTTGACTAATGAGATATGATCGTCCAGCCAGATCTTTGGCTCCTATATGCCGTCAAAATTCGGGTTATCCGAAGGGAGCTTGAAGCCTTTAGGCACCCGGATTTGCCATATGGCCCTGCTAAAGCACCTGACACAGCATAGCTCCGTGTCTTCCTCTTCTAATTCTATGGAGCACGCGCGTTTTGCGTGTGATTTGTCAATCTTGCGTTGTGTGAGATCGTCACAGTCGTCGTAGTTATGACTCTTTTGCCATGGGCTGCGGAGACGCCACGGCAGGTCATGCTCCTCGTATGAGGGTGTGCGGCTTCTGGTGAATTTGACCGCAACCTTTTTCTTCGTCTCTGGGGTTGATTCTTCGTGCAATGCGGCTCCGACAAGCCCGAGCCCTGCAATCGCAGAGTTATGGATTGTGTATCGGGGATCCCCCGCCGGTGGCTGGTTTGCTAACCGATATGTGGTGGCCGCCATGACCGCAACCTATAGCGTCTTGGGCATGAAGTTTCCCTACAAGACCATCAGCATGAAGGACATGTCGAGTGGCTTGGTGGCCTCGCGTCATGCAGTAGGGTTCATGCGCTCCATGCGGGAGCGGTGCTTGTGGTCGTCGTAGCCTTTCAAGGAGGATTCACCGGCGGAGGAGAGAGCAAATCGCCTCATTCTTAACTCATCAGATGCTCTCAACTTGTCTATTGTGCTGCTTAATGAGGATCCAGTGATAGCCCATCAGCATGTCACAATAAGCGTCAAGTGGAAGAGGATCGGTACCTTGCACAGCTTCATGTACCCTCTCCCACTGAGCGTCATTGAGAAGGATCTCTTGTCGATTGCGATTGCTACCGTTGGCAGCTTCATGTTCCCCATTCCTATTTGGATTGGCCGAGGGTGGACCGTTTCCTCCATTCGCGTCATTAGGAGCCTGCGAGTTGGGAGGGGGAGCCGTAGGATCAACTCTGTTGTCGAAGTGTGCATCGATGATGACCGCACAGATGTAGCGATGGGGGATATCGTCACTCCCACGACTCTCAGACCAGAAATTGTAAGTTCATTCTTCCGTAGGAGGGTCGCTAAGATCGGAGTTGCAGTTGCTGCTATCATCCGAATCACCTGTCAGCAACGGTGTGCTCAGGACGCCGATCGGCGGCACCTATGGAGCACATACGATTATCGGAGGTACCACCCGCTCTAGTAGGCGGATGGTGCCGATCTTGCGTACCTGGAAGCATAGGAGTCCAAGCATCATGTTGATCACGTCTCCTACGGAATCGAAGTCGCGGCGAGTTGTATGTGAGTGGAGGGTGAAGTAGATGGCGCCGAAGATGAGATCGTTCTCCGCGGCAGAGGAGTCAAAGATCGTGGTGGATTGGGCTGTCGCGATAGCATGATCAGCGTCCCCATTTCCCACAGACGGAGCTAATTGACGAGGGTTCGACTCGTCAATTCCCATTGTTATGGACTTGGGTTTTGGATAAGAAAGGGAAACTGGAGATCGCGATATGGCTAACGGACTCGCAACACGGGGACACGAGGTTTACCCAGGTTCAGGCGCCCGGAGGGAAAACCCTACTCCTGCTTGTCTGTTCTTGATTGATGGTGATGCTGATGATTACAAGGGTGCGCAGATGCAATCTGGCGTGAGGTGTGTTCTAGGGTATGAGGTGAGATCCTTCTCGCCGTGCCCTCCTGGCCTTTATATTGGAAGGCCAGGTCTCAGAGTAGGTCAAGTCGGTTACATATTTGGGTTAAACCCTTTGAAATTCTATCTATAGCTAGTCGTGTTCTCCAAGAAGTCATATGGGCCTTTACCACCCAAATCCTTCCTGGGCTTCATCATTCGCATGGGCAATGCCCAAGTCAGCTTATTTCTCTAAATAAGGAGAATGAGGAGATAAGAGCCAAGATGGAGGCGTATCGGGCAATGCCCAAGTCATCTTCCGAGTAGAGGGGGTAGAAATCTCAGTTCATGCTCCACTGCTTTTGTAATTTATATATGTCATGCAATTAAGGAATTTTGGAGCAACTCCTTATTTCTCTGTTTATCTTACTTGTGTGTCCATTATGGGTTTGTGTTCTCATAAATGGTCATCATCCTTTCTATCCATTATGTATCTGAGCTTGCTTTTAGATTATGACTATGCCACTACTATTTGGTTACATTGGCAAAACCCACATCACCCTTATTTGGAGATAGTCCTAGGTAGCTTTGAAATTCAAATTTAGGACCGTACCACTAGGTTATGATGTTTAATTAGGAAAAGGCCAATATTATTCTGACATTCAAATTAGGACTGTGCCACTAGTTTATCCTATTGAATTGGGAAAAGCCAATATTGCTCTAACATTGGAATTGGGACTGTGCCACTAGTTGATTCTCTTAAATTTTGAACAATCCTAGATCGCCCTATCCTTAAAATTATGACTTCGACACTAGTTAATTATTTAAATTATGGAAACTAACCACATATTTTTGTTGCAGCAGAAGAAGCGAAAGCTCAACCCAAAACTGTCGACCTTGCTAAAGGACAAGATGGCCATTCAAATGAAGAAGCAGAATTTTTAGAAATTGGCCTATGACCTCCTTAGAGAAGAAGTCGCGATCCTTTATGACAAGTACCACAATATGAAGGAGGACATCACCGTCTGGAAGGAACTTCACAAGAAAGGTGTCGCCCTGGCGCATTCAAAGGAGGATATCATCAAGGAGCTCATGGGGGATAATCGTAAGCTTACTGATAAGCTTGTTGCATCCCAGATAGAGCGCTTGAACCTGCAGGAGGCACAAGTACAAGTTGATGGGGATATGCCGAGTTGGGCATACCTAGCAGGACGTTCCCTACTGGATCAGACTCTCAGCGAGTGGGCCCGTGGGACCGAGACTGGATCACGACCCAAAAAGGAGCCAGGTGACTGGAAGCTGAAGGCCCAGAAGCGTAGCTAGTCCTAGTCGAATTAGGTCAAACCCCTCCGAGTCCTTATCCAACTCAGTTGTAGACCTGTAAACCATAGCGAGGTATCCCTATATAAACCTCCCTAGGGTATGCATAGCACTTACATTTCACCATACAACCCATTGACTCGCCGCCTAGTCGCTGAGCTCTCCCACTGTAATCTCTCGATAATACAATCTAGCAGGAGTAGGTCTTTACCCTCCCGGGGGCCGAACCTAGGTAAAACCTTGTGTCTCCACCCTCATCTTGTATCGCAGATGGTTGGCCTCCCTTGCCCCTCGTTCTACTACTCGCTGCCAATTGCAGCATCTTCCGTGGCCATTTCCAACACAGTGGAGCCCACCGTGGGGCCTGTCCAGTCAGGCATGAGTTCTGTGGTGATACCCTACTTGCCAATCAACCGATCGATCGCCACCGGCCGCATGATCACCATCAGCGAGATCCTCCAAATCTTGCCCAGCAACTACGTCCTGCCGTCGCGCCCGGTCACGCATAGCGTCGTCATGCTAGTCGGCACGATCAACCTCTTCGCCGGCTTCACGGACGTCATCGTCTCGGAGGAATCGGCACTTATCGGCGAGTCGGCGCCACGCGATCGGCTCTTTGAGAGACAGGTCCGCACCATCCACCACCTCGCCTATGAGTACGACTCAGCCAACAGTGACGTGGCCGAGACCAACGCGGCCACAGATGACACGGCCCTCCATGACGATGCTGACTCGGTGACCCTAGCTTCGGTCGTCGGATCAATCATCGCCGCGTCACCAGAAGGCTCCAACATGCGAGTCTCCAACGTTGGGGATTTCGAGGATCCACCCATCCTCGGGATCTTTGATTCCCACTCCGGGTCAGAGAATTCTGGCGACATCCATGCTGGATCTGGTCGGTTCGTCGCGACCTTCATGGCGAGCGGCACGAGCGCCACGCCAGACCCCTTCTCCACGCCGATCCCGCCGACTGCGAAGGCGGGGGAAGTCAACGAAGCCCGCCTGCGCCTAGAGGAGACAGTGCGCAAGGAGCAAGCCAAGCGCGGAAATTTTTTCCTTGAGTAGGTCATGGGACAGGAGCTATCGCTCTACCACCAGCGCCCCATCAGGACGCGCCTGAACCCCACCGTTCAGGGCCACGCCCTGAATTTTGACAAAGACAACGATCCCGCTCGCATGGCCAAGCGGGTGATCTACGAGAACGTGCCACCAGGCTTCAGCACCCGCCCGCCACAAGGAGCACCAGCGAGTGGAGCTCCCCCACCGCCACCTGGCGGCGTGCCCCTCCCAACCAGTTGAGGGTTCTCATCTCTCCACAAGAGCGGGACAACGTCATTGTGGGGTAGGTAGCGGTCGCCAACCTCAACGTCACAAGGGAAGGCACGCTGCAAATCCAGTACGCCAAGGCCCTACTGGTCAAAGCCGTCGAGCAGCATGTCGCGGGAGCCGACTCACGGGGGAACATGTACTCTCGATCCTCCAGTACCAGGGCGGCCTCGAGAGACCGCCCATCAATAGCAAACACCCTCAACTGCCCGCCCCCCGAGCCTCTGCAGCACCAGCCACGGGTCGCGCACCCAACGCTCTCCACCAATGACCAGCGACCACTGAAAAAACACAGTCGCCGCCAACGGGCAGCCTGTCGATGCGCGTACCCACAGCATCAACAACCAGAGTTGGCACGCACGCTATCCCAACGACATGAGGCACACTCTCACCAATCACAACAACGGTGTGCCAAGGGTCTTGCTCAGTCGAGTCGACCCACAGCGCTTTGGACCGATGATCCGAGGCGAGAAATACCCGGCGAACTTCAAAGTGCCGAAGGAGATCGAAAAGTATGATCACACGTACGATCTGGCTGTGTGGCTGGACACATACCTCATGGAGATGGGAATCGCCGGCCACACCGACATCCTCGATGCTCGCTACCTCCCGCTGGTGATGGAGGGAGCGACTCGGCAGTGGATCAACACCCTCCCCGCAGACAGCATTGAATCCTAGGAGGACATGCGCGAGGCCTTCGTCAGGCACTTCGAGGGCTCCTACACCCAGCCACCACCATCGAGGAACTGGACCAATGCGTTTAGGGACCCCACGAGTCAACCCGCAACTGGGAACAACGGTGGAAAGACCTATGGATCAACGCTGCCGGCATCCACCCGAACATGATGATCCATTGCTTCAAGAACTCATGCCGATACGAACCCCTGGTTGCCAAGATCAAGCGGGTGTACAAGAAGCTCGACAACATCCCAGACCTCCTCGAGATTGCCAAACGATACACAGAGGAAGAGTCGGGTGGGAATTGCCGCCCAAGCGGCCATGACAACGGCATGCAGCGCGATCTGCGCTACAGCAACACTCGCCTCACCGGCAAGCGCCGCGGTAACGGGCGAGTCGACTTCATCGCCAATGCCGGCTACGCAATGGAGGCCAGCACCGCAATGGCGCAAATTATCGAGCGAGGCCGAAATTTGACCCCACAGCTCTCCTCAACCAACCTTATGTGCTCCATAGCATGGAGGGGAAGCCCGCCACACAACAAACACCGACTGCCACCCTTTAAAGGAGATCGAGAAGGCACGCCGCGCAAGGTAGGACCCCAACAACAACCCTCCAAATGGCGGGTCATTCAGCAACAACGTCGGATCGCTCCACACCTTCATAGGGCTTTCCACCAAGCGCGATAAGAAGGTCCTCGCCCGCACTATCATCGTCAACGCGGTGTCCCAGGTCGACATCCCCCACTTCCTCAATTGGTCCGAGTAGCGCATCACGTGGAGCCATGAGGACCACTATCCACGGATCGAATATCTCAGGCGAGTCTCCCTGGTATTCAAGCACAAATTAGGATACTACTAGCTCCCCAAGACGTTGATGGTCGGCGGGAGCTCCATCAATATCCTTTACCTCGACACATTCAGGCAACTGCGGCTCCCACAGTCGATGGTCGAGTCGACCCTCACCAACTTCCACGGCATCTTCCCTGATCGGCCGATGTACCCGATCGTCAAGGTGACGCTGCTAGTCACCTTCGGCAAACCATCCAACTTCCGCACTGAGCGGATCGTCTTCGAGCTGGGGAACTTCACCAGCCCATACCACTGCGTCCTGGGGCGCAAGCGTTGGCCAAGTTCATGGCGGCACCGCATTATGCGTAGAACATGATGAAGCTCCCAGGACCATAAGGCATCACCACCATCCATGGCGACCCCGACATGGCCATAGAGTGCGAGGAAAAATGCACATAGCTCATAGACGCCGTCATCGACGGGGAGGCCAACCACGCAGAAGAGATCGCCAGATACGCGAGTGGGTCGACAAAGATGACCCCAGAATCCTGAAGAAGACCAACGTGGAAAACGCCGGGTCGACCGTGTTCGAGGCCACCACGCACACCCGCACCGTCGAGCTGGTCCCGTGCAACACCAGCCATACGGTCACGATCGGGACAGGCATGAGCCTCGCATAGGAAATCGCGCTCATAGAGTTCCTCCGTGAGAATCGCGACATCTTCGCATGGAAGCCATCCGACATGCCAGGTGTCCTGAGGGAACTTGCTGACCACAAAATTAACGCCGAACCCAAAGCAGGACCTATCAAGCAATCTCTGTGGCCCTTCAATGAAGAGCACCGTCGAGCAATCGCCGAATAAGTACAAGTTCTGCTCGCTGTAGGCTTCATTTGTCCCATGAAATAGTCCAAGTGGATGGCAAACCCGGTCCTGGTCGAAAATAAGAACATGACCTGGAGAATGTGTGTCGACTACACCAACCTCAACAACGCCTGCCCAAAGGAGCAGTTCGTCCTCTCGCACATCGATCAGATCATCGATTCGACCGCGGGCTTGGAGTCACTGTGCTTCCTCGATGCGCACTCTGGTTACAACCAAATCAAGATGGCGGTCGAGGACGAGGAGAAGAGGGCGTTCATCACTCCATTTGACGCCTTCTACTATACCGCCATGACGTTCAGCCTCAAGAACGCCGGCGCGACCTACCAGCGGTGCATCTAGGAGTGCCTTGCAAGACAAATTGGCGGAAAGATCTACGCCTACATCAACAACGCGGTGGTCAAATCCAATCGCCAGAGCGATCTACTCGCCGACCTGGCCGAAACCTTTGCAAATATGCAGAGGTACAAGATCAAGCTCAGCCCAGGTAAGTGCACCTTCGGCGTACCCACTGGACAACTACTGGGGTACGTAGTCTCCAAGCGAGGCATCAAGGTGAACCCCACCAAGATCGACACCATCGCACGGCTTAGCAAACCCGAGTGCCTCCGCGTTGTCTAGAAGCTGGTCGGGCGAGTCGTGGATCTCGGTCGCTTCATCCCCCGACCAGGCGAGAAGGCAATGCCTCTCTACCACCTGATGGGCAAGAACCCCACGTTCCAATGGTACAAGGAGGCAAACGACGCACTCAACACACTCAAAGAACTGGTACTCGCCACACCGCTACTCGCCACCCCCGTCGACAAGGAGCGGATGCTCGTCTATGTCGCGGTGTCCAAGCGAGTCGTCATCGCCGTCATGGTCGTCGAGCGACCAGAGGAGGGCAAGGAGCGCCCCGTATAGCGCCCGGTCTACTACATCAGCGAAGTTATCACGGACTCACGACAGCGGAACCCGCAATACAAGAAACTAGTGTACGCGGTCTTCCGTGCCTAGCGACGGCTACCACACTACTTCCTGGAGCACCCAATCATGATTGTCTCTTCCGCGCCGCTGCAGGACATCATCCACAACCGCGAGACGAGTGGGCGGGTCGCCTAGTGGGTCGTCGAAATCAGCGTCCAGAACATCAAATACGAGCCGCGCAAAGCGATCAAGTCGCAGGCTCTAGTAGACTTCCTCGTCGACTGGTAAGAGGCGCAACAGCCAGAGAAGCAGCCATACCTCCACTACTAGTTGCTCCACTTCGAGGGGTCCAAGAACACGGACCTCGCCCAAAGGAGACAAGCTCTGCTACATGTTGTACCTCGACTTCACCCCCGCCACCAACAACATGGCCGAGTATGAGGCCCTCCTTCATGGCATGCGAGTCGCCAAGGAGATAAACGTCAATCGCCTTCGGTGCTACGGTGACTCCGACATCGTCGCCGCGCAAGTCGCCGGCACCTGCGACGCCTTCTTCCCCACCATGGTGGCATATCGCCAAGCAGTGGACCAGCTGGGGGGCCTCTTCGCTGTCTACTCCGTCGAATGGATCGACCGGCGCAAGAACAAGGAAGTCGACGCCCTCTCCCGCATCGGGTCGGCTCGGCAAACTCCACCCGCAAGCGTCTTCCTAGACACCATCCATAGGCCCTCTGTTTGTCCACCAAAGGAGATCAACCTCGGAATCCTGCTGCAACTAGAGCCCGCCCTGGTCGCCATGGTTGCAGAACCAAGTGAGTGGACCATGCCATACTTCGCCTACCTCAGGAGCAGGACCCTTCCAGTGGATGAGACAAAAGCACGCATGATCATGCGCCGCTGCAAGTCCTTTGTCATCATCAACGGAGAGCTCCACAAGCGCAGCGTAACAGGCGTGTTCCAATGCTGCGTGCAACATGGGAAGGACGCAAGATCCTCCAAGACATCCATGCCGGCAACTGCGGCCACCAGGCCAACGCCTGGTCCCTGGTCGCCAAAGCCATGTGACACGGCTTTTACTGGCTCACCACGCACGCCGACGCGGTCGACATCGTCCAACACTACGTCAGGTGCCAGAAGTACGCCAATCAGACGCACGTACCCAGCTCGGCGCTCAGGACGATCCACATTACCCGGCTGTTCGCCGTGTGGGGCATGGACATGGTGGGCCCTTTAAGAATGCCCCCTCCGGCTACACCCACCTCCTAGTCGCAGTCGATAAATTCACCAAGTGGCTGGAGGCCAAGCCAGTCCGGAAGTGAGACGGGAAGACCGTGGCCAAATTCCTTCGTGAGCTCATCTAACGCTACAGATTCCCGCATAGTATCATAACGAACAATGGCACCAACTTTGCTAAGGGTGCCATGGCCAAATTCTGCGAAGAGCACAACATATGGCTCGACCTCGCCTCAGTCACCCACCCGGAGTCCAATGGCTAGGTGGAACGCGCCAACTAGAGCATCCTCCACGGCCTCAAGACGCGACTGCAAGTTCCCCTCGAGCGAACTCCAGGATGCTGGGTCCAAGAGCTCCCCTCCGTCATATGGGGCATCCGCACCTCCATCAATTGGTCCACAGGGTTCACCTCTTCTTCATGGCATACAGCACCGAAGTCGTCATGCCGATTTACCTGAGGCACGACTCACCGCGGGTCGTCAACTACGCGGAGGCCGACAACAAGCTCGCATGCCAAGATGGGGTCGAACAGCTCAACGAAGCACGCGACCTAGCTCGCTCATGCACCTCTATCTACCAGCAGGGGCTCCGCCACTACCACAGCCGCCGAGTCCGGACTCGCACCTTCCAGGAAGACGACCCGGTCCTATGACAGATCCAGGACAAGAAGGGCATGCACAATCTCTCTCCCCCATGGGAGGGACCATTCGCCATAGGGAGAGTCCTCGGCAACTACGCCTACTACGACATTGACGTTTGAGGCGACAGACATCTCGACGTCAAGCGGCCGTGGAATGTAAATCTCCTAAGGAGTTCTACACCTAGAACTACGACCTGTATTCCCCCCGCCACGCAATAAAATACACTCGACTCGCACAAATTGTGTCTACTCTCCAAGTCTTGTGCCAATCGATTTGTAACTACATCATAATGCTACTCATGGAAGTCAACCCTTGGCTGCGTGACCGTCACGCCTAAGTAGTGCGACGCAAGGGCATCGAAGGAATTTGGGCCTTGTGTCGTCCATGAAAATGCCAACCCGGAGACCCCATCGGAGTCTCCCTGCTTGACTGACCTGTCAGGCCAAGACAACCGCACGCTTCACACAGCGACCTGGTCCTCCGCATCCTCGGCACAGCGACTCCAACGGTTAAGTACCACGCTCGGGGACTCGCTTCAGTTTAAACCCATGCGGCACGGGAACACACCAAGTATGAGAGCGCGCCCTGGACTCGCTACGCGACAGGCTCCTCGAGTCAGGTGGAGTGACACGCCATATATAACACGCTTCCTCCTCACCTACCTTGGGCATCTGACTAGAACGGCTAAGTACCACGCTCGAGGATTTGCCAAACCGACGCCATTCGTGTCCGGGAAAACGGCTAAGTATAGAGTACCCCTTGGGGTCACCAAGCGACTGGCTTTCCAAGCCATGGCGAGTCGACCCCAACTAACTAACAGTCTAAAAAAATCAAACATACAGAAACGCGAGGTAAACCCCATTAAAGGACGGACGCGCTCGGGGACTCGCACAACAAATAAACCAAAGTCAAATCGAACTGACTCAATGTGTTTTCATTCCTTCAAAGAAACAAAATATTGTTCACAGGTAAAGACTTCTACATCTCTAATTCCACTAATACAAAAACCACTTGGCATGTCTTTATTCCGTAGGTTTCGAGGTCGATGCGCCGCCACCACGGACCCGGATGAAGGGTATCCACGGGTTCACCGGATACGTCGTTAGGGTACCCACCATCACCGACCAGAACGGCTGCTCCGTTTTCAGATCACGGTGCGTTGGATCGGGGTCGTTCGGCACCACCTCTGTCTCCTGGTATGGAAACAGGTCGCCCATCACCAGCACCCGCTCGAAGTACGTAGCCGCCCTCGCGGTCAACTTCAGAACGTCGACGATATCCATCGAGCCGGTCATAGATGGGTACCCGCAGGTGACGTCATCAAGGACGAAGTCGTCCGGCAAGTGCGCAAGACCAAGGCTTAGCGATCGCGGCCCCGCGGAGAAATGCCGACAGCGACATGTAGTCGACCACCATCGGCGCCCTTTCAAGATAACCCCACACCTTTGTGAGCTCGCTAGGAATTACCTCAGTGGGCGAGATCTCCTGGAGAACAACACGAATGCATGTCGCCGAAAGGGCGTCAGAGTCAACCAGCATGGTGACGCACTGCTTGGCGTCATACGAACGCACCTTAGGGTCTTTTTCGAGTATCTTCCCTCCAAACAACGCCAAGCTAAAACAGAAGGATGCACAACTCCAGGCTCACCCTCATCGGGACTCGCCGGCGTAGCGACTCGACTGCTTGGGGACTCGATCACATAGCGACGGGTTTCATAAATCTCACCTAGAAGCGAACGCCAAATCCCCATGGTGAAGTCACGAAGGCCTGTCAGCTCGTCCTTCAATCCGGCAACAAGAGCGTCGGAGACCTTTCGCTCCTCCTCCGCTGCTGCTACAATAGCGGCCTTGCTCCTCTCCTCCGACAAACTCGCTTCTACCTTCGTGGCCTTGAGCTCCTTCTCCATCTCGGCAACCCGCTTTACCGCGGCGGTCAATGATGACTTGGCAATCTCCAACTAATTGGCTGGTACAAGACCCTCGCGAGCCTTGGCCACAACGGTGGAGTTCTCCTCTGCAAAGAAACCGAAAGTGAGACACCAGGGGATTAAGGCCACATAATTGACAAGAAACTCATAACACCTACCTATAGTCGCCTGAAGCTGCCTATTCATCTCTTGCACATATCGGAGGTCACGCTCTAAACGCTCCTTGGAGGGCAATCATTCCGCCGATTCACGCTGAAGGCCCTACAAAGATGAAACAAACGTGATAAGACACCAAAACTTCCTAAGTGTCTAGCCGCTAAAATTCATTGACTTGCCACTCCGGGACTGGACACCAAAACTTCCTAGGTGCCTAGCCGCTGAAATTCAGCGACAAGCCCCTCAGGGGCTGGACACGAAAAATTCATAAGAATCCACCCGCTGAAATTCAGCAATTAGATCCTCGGGGACTGGACATACCTGGATAGCTGCGCCTAGCATGTTGTGCAGCTCGACCGCGTCTGCTGATGACAGCAAAAATGGCGTTCGCTCGCGACGCTGCTCGACGTCTGTGCCCATAACATCAGGCACCTGAGGCGACTGCATCACCACTCCCGCGGTGGAAGCCTTCGCCATGAAGCACGGAAACATTGTCGTCATCGCCCCTGAAGTTCTAGTCTTGGGCTCCGACGCACCAACTAGCGCAGCTGGCTCAACCGGATGTGATCCGGCGACCACTTCGACCTTCGCAGTCGTGTCCACTCCGGTCGGTGCTTTGCTCGGGGCGTCGGATGGCTCATCCAAAACTATGATGGAGTCATTGCTTTTCTTCTTTTTAGCGTCCCTAGAGGGCGCCTTGGCTTCGTCGCCCTTCCTCTTCTTCGACGGATAAGCCTCCCCTCCTGTGGCGACTGGTGGTACCTTGGATACCAAGGGGTGACCAATCTTCTTCACACCAGTCCTGCAAAAGGCATGATTAGCAACTCAAACAACAACTACAAAACACTTCTTCGAGTCAACACGGCAAAGACATAACTGGCGACTAGGATATAACGCAGGCCGGTGCGGATGTGCGTCGGCTTCTCCAATTCTAGTCCCAGTTTGTGACTGATGCCCGTCTCTCACATGGCATGAGCCCATGACACTGCAGCCTTCTTCGTAGACGAAGCCGCGGACGTGGGAAGCTCTGCTCCAGTTGACGCTGGTGCCTCCTTCGACTTGAGGCCTCCGCGGTTGAAGTAGCTCGATGCCCCGAGACTACCAAGAACGGAGTGGAATTGCTGCCAAAGGTACCTCGTTCTCCACCACGTCCAGATCCGTCACCTCCGGAGCTCTCATCGACGACTCGTCCTTTCCATGGTCAGCTTCTCTGGTCGACTCAGAGCTAGCCACCGATTAGGGCAGAGACGCCACTTTAGGTGGCTTCTTCTTCCCGGGCAACTTCTTCGACAGCGTGGCCACACACTGCAAATTATGTTCTTGGTCGTCGCCCTTGCCCCTGTCATGTCCCTCGAGGCTTTGGCTAGCCTCGAGCTCACACTGCTGCTGCCCGCGGGTCTTCGAGCCGCGGGCGTGGCGACTTCCACCGCCTCGTCGTCGATGAAGGAGGACTCCCTCAAACCTCCTCGACCTCCTTGGAGCTCTGGTCATCTACGGGAGCGAGCTAACCCTCCATAACTTGGAACAGCTAAAAATACAGGAAAATGTCAAAAAACCGCAACTGCACTTCTGCGATTGCGAAGATAGACAAGATAAAGAGACTAACCATCGAAGCCCGGCATTTTGCGGTGTATGGGGCGATCCAGGACTTTGGTTCGTTGTATTCCGCATCGGTGATCTTCTTCCACGCGGCGATGTAGTCATCGGCCTTCCATTCAGCGGTGCAGGCCTTGGTCCCATCGTCCCTGCCGGTGTATTCGTACATCTAGTGGGAGCGACTGTCTAGCGGCACCAATCGTCACCCGAGCAAACAATTGTACAAATTGATGGTCTCGAGCCCATATTTCTTGAGCTGCCGAATCGTCATCAGCATCTCGTCCACGACCATCCTCTGGTCGTGGGGGAGTTTGGCCACTTGCAGCCGGCGTGGCTCGCTCCGCTCGGTGGTTTATGCTAGGAGCGGCACCTCGTCATCCGGGGTCGACTCGCTGACATAGAACCACTGTTTCTTCCACTCGCGGGTCTCCTTCTTCGGCAGCATGAGGTCGGGGAAGGGGGCCTTGTTCTTCAATTGAAATGTGAGGCCGCCCACTGCCAGCATCGGGCTGTCGGTTCTGTGGAACATCTCCTGCCACAACGGGAAGTAGGGACGGCACCCCAGGTACCACTCGCAGAACGCCACGAAAATGACGAGCTGCTCGATGCTGTGAGGCCCCAGCTCAGAGGGTTTGATGGCGTAGTAGGCGCAGAACCGCCAGAAGAAGATCAAGGTGGGGAATCCCAGCCCCCTCTCCAGGTGGCTGGTGAAGCAGATGAATTCACCGCGCGCAGGGATCCGGCTCCACCTCTCTAGCAAAGGGGATTCGCCATCTTACGGCGTAGAGGATCCCCACGTGTTTGAAACATTTCAACGTCTCCCTGGTGCACTTGGATTTGCCCCACAGTTCCTTCGGGGCCTCCATCGAATTGAAGATCTGGGTTCGCTAACTCGCTCTGGAAGTTCTGGATCGGGAGGAAATGGGGGAGTGAGGGGTACGCGGGATCGGAGGAAATGCGAGGAAGGTACACAAACTCCCCCGTCACTCTCCATATATAGCGGTTTCCTCCCGCTAGTTTAGGCGGAGCAGTTACCGTGCAGTGATTGCGCCGATATTACCGTTGGATTACCCAACGGCTAGTTTGACCAAAAATGATGGTCCAACTTCGTCTACTCGACTCGCCGACCCATTCGCCAAAGCTGCGATTCGACTACTTGCCAAATTGGTGAGTGGACTGGTCGCTGATATTGCGACTGAAGATATATATTGAGGATTCTTTCCTTCAATGAAGGAGTCCAACGCCGATTCAACTGGGCATCCAAATTGGACCCGTATACTTCGACTTCCAAAGAACACCTGCGACGAATCAACGATGGCCTCGGGGACTATTGATGGGGATATTCCTAGTGGGGTATACCTAGCAGGACGTTCCCTACTAGATAATACTCTCAGCGGTTGGGCCTGCAGGATGGCGACTGAATCATGACCCAAGAAGGAGCTAGGCGACTGGAAGCTGAAGGCCCAGGAGCGTAGCTAGGCTAGTCGGATTAGGTCAAACCCCTCCAAGTCCTTATCCAACTCGGTTGTAGACCTATAAACCCTAGCGAGGCATCCCTATATAAACCTCCCTAGGGTATGCATAGCACTTACGTTCCATCATACACCCCCATCGACTCGCCTCCTAGTCACTCAGCTCGCCCACTGTAATATATCGCTAATACAATCTAGCAGGAGTAGGTATTTACCCTCCGGGGGGCCGAACCTGGGTAAAACCTTGCACCTCATTATACTACTCACTGCCAATCGCAGCATCTGACGTGGCCATTCCGACGACATAAGTACTAAGGGAGTAGGTAAAACCAAAACAGACCTGATCGAATGAACCCTCCAACTTGAGGATCTCAGGAAGGAAAACGAGCATCTCCACGCTAGGCTCATTGGAACCTATAAGTTCTTTTGAAATTATTTTGAAAACTATGTGTTTTGATAGACCAAATCATGTTTTATCCATGTAGTAGTGATTTTGTAAATGTGGACCTAACTCTATGGTAACTATGCTTTCTTATGAAAGGTTATTTTTCTCAAGGATTAAGTTTGGATTATTTAAGATATCACAATTGAAAGTCTTACAGTTAACTAGTTTCAGATACTGCCATGGCATAAATTATTCATCTAAAATATCATTCATCCTCTGTAGCCTGTACTTGTTCACCTTGCGCTCCTTCTTCTGATCCTTCAACAGATCTGCAATGTAATACTCTAGCTTCTTCTTCTGTTCCATGAGCCTTCTGAAGCTTTCGTACAGTTCCCACCACCAAGATCCCATTGATTGTCTCATTTAGTTCTGATTGCAATTTCTTGATTTCCTGTTCCAGCTCCTTATTTCCTACCAAGAGCTTATAATATTTTTCAGCTACATCACATGAATCAATAAATCTCCCTGACCTTTCGAGCTCATACATATCCCACAACAGGGCCAAACATCTCTTAAGTGCGGCTCGCCACTCAAGATCCACCCACTCTACTGCTTTACACACTAGGACAACCTAAAAAAATACACGACCTACTTATCAACATAGCACTACACAATTTTCTTCATGTCACCATTGTACATAATGAAAGCAAACCTGATTTGTACAGCCCAAAATCTTCTCCCAGTGTTACTGCCTTCAATGCAACATATTTCCTTAGTTTTAGCCCGTGGTCACATGGTACTTCCCAATCGAGATCTAGGACCTCCCAATCGGGGTCGTAGATCATGAGTGGTACCTATAAGGGAACGCAAAGCTAAAAAATAAGCATGATTGCTTGCACATTTCAAGTCTCGGATTGAGGTAATTAACAATTCCTAACCATTGTCGATAAAACAAAGGAACTCACATCAGGGAGGGAAGACTCGATGTCGGAGAGAAGGCTATTGTTGCTCGACTGGTCGTCCTCGTCATTCCAAGACGGCATGGCGAATGCGACCACAATGACGCGTTGGATATGGTGCGGAGAGAGAGGAGGGAAATGAGTGGAGAGATAAGGAGTGGGAAAAGTGAAGTGCTTCAACGCTGCAACATTGACTAAATTGGCATGTTACAATGGTTTAATTGATACAATGCCCCGTGGCTGGATTACTGTCTAATATCTAATCGTTTTTTATCTTTCTTCATTTTAACTTGTAGTATTAATCCTATACTTCCTCCTTCCCAATCTGTTTGACTTGTAGCAACATGCAAAATCTTATCTATCGAACAATATAGGGTTCGGGTTTAGGGTCTAATGAACTGTTTATTGCACTAACCCCTTAACCCTTAATCCTAAATCCTAGACCTGCGTCCAATAGATCACTCTCTCCTAATTATTATGTTTTTTCATAAACCGTACGCTTATTCAACCATGATAGTACATCCTATTAAGTAACAGGTAGTTATCCAGCGATTAGTCAAATTACTGATCTCACAGAGCATTATATTACATCATAATCATGTCAACTACAAGGTACTTATGTATCACTTTGTTTGGTGATGGTTTCAATGAATGATATGTCTCAAAATCCCAACAGCTCACATAACATTATATTACAATCTCTCAACAATAATAATCTTAGAAACAAGTATATTACACTATCTTAGCAAGCATAATCATGTCAACTACAATGTACTTATGTCTTTTACAACAATGATGGTTTCACCGAGTGATATGTCCGAAAATCTCAACAACTCGCAGAACATCGGATTGCAATCTCTGAACAAACACGAACACAACAACATTGTTTCAAAGGAACAATAATCTTTGTTACAAATACATGCAGTGGAACCCTGCGATTTATATGACAAGACCCGGGTAGCAGCTCTCATCATATCTTATCAACGTCTATAGCCTCGTTTTTTTGGCCACAACACGGGCCTCTGCATCCACTAACCTATTAAACAACAATACAAATGGCAGCCAGGAAGAACACCTTCTATGTTTGCTTCTTTCGTTGCATAATCTGTATCAGATCATCGGTATCCAAAATCTCTATGAATTCCCTCTTCTTATGATGCCACAACTGGAGTTGTGCCATTTGCTTAAGGCCAATAATGATTTCCTTACCAATCATCTCTCTCGGTTCAACAAGAGTTATGTATTTAGAATCGATGGCTATCTCCACAGTACATGATGAAACTAGCTGATTAACTTCGCCATCAAGTTTTGCCATGTATGAATCCACCTCTAGGTTTATATTGAACTTAGCTTGATCATTATCTGGTGGTCCATAAACTAGAGAAGCAGAAGCTCTGGAATCAAGATCTCTAGTATCTGCATACACATCATCAATCATCACTTCAACTTTCACCTTACGATCAGCTGCACAACACTCCCAAAGCATCTGAAGCTCATGGGAGTGCTCAATTTGCATATAGGTATCACTCATGTTACTCCACACCAATTTTTCTCTCTATCTAGATCCCCGAGGAATCCTAGCATGAAGCATATCTATCAGCTACGAAATAGACACAACCTCCTTGCAGTTGACAAGTAGACGCACATCCTGCCCAAACACAAACCTCTTGCAACCAAAATCTAGTTTTGGAGTTTACTGGCGGACATGAACCGTGATCTCAAATAGGTACGCAGCGTCTAAGCTATTCCTAATTTGATTAAAAGGGGACCTTTCAGTTCATTTGACTCTACTTTGCAGTAACTAATCTACTTGTAAGACAAGGCACAGATAAGAAACCGTGAATTTAATGTCTATCGCCTCGTTTTCTTAGAGATTTGGGTCACATGACCCCGCACTGCATCCAAACACTCCACTACCGGCTTAGCTTTTCTCTTCAACCCGTGGCTCGTAGGTACCATGTTCGCAGACTTCTGGCTGACCTCCTTAATAACCTGGGTTGCAGACCCTGCTGTTGCTTTGCTTGTTTGGCGTTGCGCCCGAGACACTGGCTCCGACGGAGCCGAATCAGTCACCGATGTAGTTAACACCTTGGCCTCACTAGACATGCTGGGCATGGATATGGCGGAACAGGGAGAAAAGGGACCGCCGCCGCTGGATTCAGTGTGTGTGTGTGGGTGGGGAGGGGGTGGGTGGGGGTGGGGTAGGGACGGGGAGAAAAACAACCACCGCTTCTGCCACCAAATTCAGTGTTGGGGGTTAGAAAAGTACAGAAATGGATTTGTCCGTGTGACACGTGTAGGGTGACTTAGAAGGGGCACGACAGGTACTAATGTAACGGAATATCCTGACATAACGGCTAAGATTGGAAAATATTTGGCCACCATTCACTCGAATTGTGGTGATTACCCCCTAACTTTTTGAATTGTGGTGATTACACACAACTCGTACCCTGCGATGCCTTCGCCTGCAAACTTTCGGGCCGCAAAGTAACATGCCCTTAGGAAAGAGCTACTAAAATAAATAATCCCATGAATGAATGCCATGTTTGAATGAATGCCATTCTTGATTGAATGCCTTTCTTGAATTAGAAAAAGGCGGAAACCAAACTATGCATGTTATTTCTTTAAGTTGGAATGTTCATATGCTTTTATGAGTGATGGCTTATAAGGGTATGATCTTGTATTAGTTCTTATATTCAACATAAATGATGCTCAATGCTTATATTGTCTTCTAGAAATTACTTATTACTATGGGCACTTTGCATTCTTGTAGAAGGTCAAATGTTTACCATTGATAGCCCCACCGTATTGAAACAACCTCCTTTAGCAAAAAAACTTAGTATTTATAAAGGAAACACCTACCCAAATAGCTCAAGCTATATCCCAAAGTATACTATCAAGTGTGAGACATTATTTACTTTCCAAATACTATTATCACGGGTGACATGGAGAAGATAGTCGTGGGGTGACCACGAACTAAATGGGCATAGAGTACTCCTTCCCAAAAATCAATAAGAGGATGCATACACTAAATGATGAGGGCAAAATCTTCCATAGAAGGGGTACCACAGCTAGAAAAAACTCTCCAGGTATTTATATGGTATCAAAAGGAGAGAAGAGTTAGTATGCAGAGGCTAGGACTTCCCGAAAATCAAAACAAGCAAAAAGTAACATAGAAAGAAAAATTAAAAAAGAGAGGAAAGAAGCAACAAGTGCCAAAACAAGAATGCCAAAAAGAATCAGGTAATGAGGGGCAATTGAGCCAAACATTAATGATGAACTATGCTTCATCCATAGACTTAATGGATAGTGTCTGGAAGATAGTTGGTGTCTCACATATGATATTGCCTACTTGCCAGCCATACACTATTTCCAACCTCCTTTGCCAAATAATCTGACCATAGGACCGCCACTATATATATGTATAATTTTCTCTATGTGAAGAATGCACTATTGCCTTGTATTACTATATGAATTTGTCAAGTATGATCTTATAAGGATTATCACTTTATGCTATGCTTACTTGTTGTTATTCTCTTAAAGCAATGAACCTTTTAACTTTTTGTGATACTTGCTAGTGAAAATAAGCACCAGACTCTAAAGACCATGTTAGTTTTATCACCTTCATGCTCAAGGCCGATCATAGGTTAAGCTTAGGGATGTTGATGCATGTAAAATGCATACATGAACTTTTAGTTTATTGCTATGAATTTCCACATATTTGCTACATATATGTTATTATATTCATGTTTTACATTTATTTATGGGGATTAAGATTTTATTATTCTCTTAAAGAAATGAATCGTTTAACTTTTTGTGATACTTGCTAGTGAAAAGAAGCACCAAACTCCAAAGCCCATGTTATTTTTATCACCTTCATGCTAGAGGACGAGCATAGTTTAAGCTTGAGGATGTTGATGCATGTAAAATGCATACACGAACTTTGTAGTTTGTTGATATGAACTCCCACATATTTGCTACATATACGTTATTATATTCATGTTTTATATCAAGTTATGCGGATTAATATTGTTGTTATTCTCTTAAAGCAATGAACTGTTTAACTTTTTGTGATACTTGCTAGTGAAAAGAAACACTAAACTCCAAATCCCATGTTAGTTTTATCACATTCATGCTCGAGGACGAGCATAGGTTAAGCTTGAGGATGTTGATGCATGTAAAATGCATACATGAACTTTGTAGTTTGTAGCTATGAATTCCCACATATTTGCTACATATATGTTGCTATATTCATGTTTTACATTGATTTATGGGGATTTACCAATGATCCCCTTTATTTTGCTTATAACTCTTTAGAATAGGAAAACCCTGTTTTGTCTATGTTTGCCTTTCAGGGACCTAAACAAAGTCAGATGAAGCTAGGATTTTAGGAGCGTCAATACTTAATAAAGAGAAGCAACATGAGCACTTAGACCTCACCATATGAGCCAGGAGGGCCAAATGGGCCTTGGTGGCGCGCCCAGTAAGGGTGGGCATGCCACCCATGACATTTTCCTCCTCGACCATCGATTCACTTTGATCTTTCGCCCACTGCCTTCGTATGAAAAAAAAGCACTATAAAAAGGGCCCCTCGAGAGTTCTTGGAGGGAGGCGCCACAGAAATACCAAAACACCACACAGAGCTAGAACCATCGAAGATTGGAGTGGGAAACTCCGCTAGAGCCGCCGCAGGAGGGATCACTACCATATCCAATGTCTCCATCATCATCACCATGATGGGAGGGAGTAGTCGACCTCTAGACCATGGGTTTGTGGCAGTAGCTTGATCTCTCTCTCTCTCTCTCTCTCTTGTTCTTCATTGATCTTGTAACATATGAGCTTTCCAACATGATTATGGTCATATTTGTAATTCCTAAGTGGTGGTTATTTATTCTATGATTTGATATATGAGATTGGAACCTATTATGTGTAAGATGTATTTATAAATGAATATCATGTACCTCATTCTTAAGTACTTGCTCTGATCCAGCTTTTATGCAAGAGCATGTGCGGGGATAAGTGCGTATTAGATGGAGTAGCACGGTGGTAGTGATAGAATAGTGACAACAAATTCAAGATCTCCTATGTTATTTACCTTTATTTTGCTCCCTCACTAGGGATAAAGTGAATTCATGTCCTATAGTTATATTGTGACAGCTAGATAATCTTGTTTGGTCAACTAGGATATTTGTGATTCAAACATCATGTCAAAAAACCTAAGGCTATAATCTATTGATTCTTAATTCCAGATTCCATGGAGTTTTCCCTTTCTTGAGGAGTATAAGAGATGTGTTGCATCATATATATGTTAGGACGAGATGCTCATATGAATGCTTATCAAACACATGTATATTTACATCAATATTATGTGTTTGATAAATTTTTTGTGTACATTGTAGCCAAAAAGAGAGTAGACAAGTGAACCCACGAACCCCGGTCCATTTTAAACCAGAAGAAACACCTTTCCAACACCACTATATGTCGCGTCTCACCAATGCTGACATCGAGGATGATGCCCCCCCTATTTGTTCGGTAGTGGGCACGAAGGCGTTCGGGCAATGTAGGAACCTGCTGCACACAACATACATAGAGAACATGTAGTCATTTTTTACCCAGGTTCGGGCCGCTCTTTGCCTAACAACCCAACGTCCTGCATTGGTGGATTACTGGGGTGGATCAAGGTACAAGATGATGATCCCTACGGTGCCGGGGAGCCACTTTCTCTCTAGCTTCTACACTTCCCAAGCTTCCTCTTTCTTTTTTTTCTCTTTTTCATATCTTCCTTCTATCTAGTGCAGAGGAGGATATCAACTCTCTCTCTCACACAATCTTCTTAGTCGAAGCTCTTCTCTTAGAAATCTCTAACTCTCTGATCTCTAAAAACTCCACCCCCCTCCTTAGGGAGCACTACAAGTGCCTTCTTTTATACTCCAAGGGGTCACTACAAGTGCCAGCGTGGAGCACCGCCATGGGCGTTCCCGGGTTCTCGTGGTGTGCCACGTGATCTTCAGGAAGATGGGCGGTGCCTTGGGACAATGGATGTCCAGGGGCGGTGCACAGGTGCACTTGATGGCTGAGTGACAGCTCATGCTCCGAGATGTCACACCTGTCGATGATGCGCTACAACAGACTGCAGTGCCATGATGATGTCCAGCACCGCTGGCGCATCACCTGTTCCCAAGGTTGGGCCTGACACGTCTTGTCAAGCTCAGTTGACTCCGGTTTCCGGGTCTTGCCTGGCCTAGGAGAATCGTTTCCATGGTCCTTCCAGGGTTCATTCGAGGCCGCTCCTTGGCTTTTCTATCCCTGGTTGTTCCCTTACCCTCCTTCCGGGCAGCCTCCAGAAGGAGGAGTCGGACCGCCTTGCGTGCATCGTTGTATTTTTCTCCTTGTCCCCTCCGGGCTAGCGGAGGAGGAGGTGACGGCGATCGACAGGAGGAAGGAGGGAGGGGAGAGGGTCGCACATCGTGGGAGAGGGGAAGGGTTGCCTATGCTTCTCTATTGGCGTTCAATCTAGCCGGAGATGGTGGTGGCGTCCTGCCATAGGCGCCCCTCTCTATTGCTGCAAGAGGAGCTCGAGGAGTCCGTCCCATGACTTCCATAGAAAAAAATCGGCTGATTTGGGTCGTTTAGTGGCAACATCGGTAATTACCATCTCAACATTAGGGGTATGTTCACATTATCCAAATGTGAAATGTGGACCGAAGCGGGCGAAGAACCTCCTCCACCGCTTCAGTAAAATCAACTATGGGATGCGCTAGCTCCACTCCGGCTATTATGCGGAGTTTATGCGTTTGGGGCAGCTTCGGCTGCTCCACCTGTGATTTGGTGGAGTGGAGTTGTCCCAAAAACACCCTTAGTCTCCATAGGTTCATCATGCCAAGTCCATACATGCTTGGAGCACACGGTGCTCGCATCCTTATGACGATCCCGACAACTCGGCCTTGCTACCATCGAGCCGCTGACCGGTGGGTCCGAGGCACTCGCGCCAAGGTGCAATGCTAGGAACTCTTGATCCCATTACACCGACAGAAGACCTCGGGCGAGGGTCGGTGACTTGTGTAACATTTCCTCTGAGTGAAGCTTGTCGTTACCTGACGAAGAGTTTGTCGTCGGGCTTCGCCCTCCAATAGCACGGGGTCCCCAAGCGACGCACAACACGTGAAGTGATAGACCATACCGGGCTGGCATGTAGGTGCGTGTAATAATGCTTCCGCGAATCCATGGTGCCGAGGTTTGACCTTGGTATTCCCGCACATTTATAACATTGACCTAGATTCCTGGAAAAAGTAAAAGTAAGCGTGCAACCGCCTTGGGTTGCTCCGCCAAGTGGGGTGCACTGCAGTTAAGTGGGGGGTGGCTCCCTCCTCCCCACCATATGTGATTTCTCACACATCGACAGGCGGAGTTAAAAAAACCTTTCCTCAATTCTAATTCCTTCCTCCCCATTCTCCCTTACCTTCAGAGCCATGGCACCCAAGAAGAATATCCCCGCTCTTGTGCCAGCATGTAAGAAGAGTTTTGCCGCCTAGTCTAGAGGGAAGGACGATCCGGACCATGTTAACAATCATGAGAAGCAGGATACCAAATGGCGGTCATCGGTCTTCTTCTTCCCATAGGGGCTGAGCGAGGAGGGCGCCGGCAAGTTAGCCGGCGTTGTTGCCTCACCTGAGAACAAACATGGGTGGACCCGTATCGTGTACGCCGGATCTCCCAGTGGGAGTTGCCTTCCTCATGATGTGAATGTCTTCTCCTGCTTCTTGGCGGCGGGTGTTAAATCCCCACTCTTGCCTTTCCTAAGGGCGATTCTCATCTTTTACTGCCTGCAATTGGCTCAACTGCAACCTAACACCGTCATCACATTGGCCATCTTCCAAATCCTCTGCGAGGACTTTGTGGGTGTGATGCCCTCCATTCTTCTGTTCCACCACTACTTCTTCCCTTGCATTGAGTTGGATGATGCCATCTCGGGGGGACTTACCTTCCGTCTCCGTGACAGGCTCACCGAAGCCTACATCCCGGTGGAGAAGAAGAAGTGGGACGAGCGGCTTGACTCTTGGTGGTCCGTTCGCTTCCCCATCTGGGACGACGTCCTTGCCGATCCCTCGGATCCACCTTCTCGTCGCCAGGAAGGGGTGACCAAGAGGGGGGCAATTAGGACCTCGCGCCGATATATGCGCGTATCTCTAACCTTTGAAAAAGTGTCCTTACCAGCTGTCACGTGATTCAGGAGTATATCTCCCGCTGCATATCTCCTCTTTAGGAGCCCTCTCAACCTACCTGGGAGTGCAATACCCCCTTAGACTGTACTCCTCTCTTCATCGGTCCCTCATCTGACACTGAAGATTCGATGGTAAGGAGACAATGAACTGGCTACTTGGGGGCAAGGCAGACCCAGTGCCACTCCCCTCTTCCTTTGTTCCCCTTGACCTTGACAAGGAGGGCATCAACTCTGTTCTATCATCGATGCCTTAGTGCAATGGGTTCGGGGTCCAACGCGTGTGGCATTCCTTGTCGTTGTTTGTCGCACACAAGGGGCATGTGTAGGGGGCTACTAGTGCCTCACCCAACCTCCTGGTTCTGTTGTCCCTGGGCAATGAAGATGGCTCCCCGGGTCGCTGGCGGATGGCTCCTCCATCGGCCAGTGAACACCTAGTGGGAATGGCTTGGCGAGGATGATTTCCTACTAGGGGCACGATTGCACACCGCACCCGCTCTGCCAAGCATTCGGATCAGTTTCCGCGCGGCAAGGGGCACAATTCTTTCTCGAAAGAGCTTCTTCGCCCCGTGCCTCTTTTTCAAGGAGACTTGGCGCCACCTCCCCCTTTAGGTCCCACATTGGTGTCTGCTGGGAGTGCTCTCCTTAGTCGCAGCTGGACCTTCCGCCACAGCCGGGATGGGTAAGCCGCCTAACTTTGCGGTTTCCTTGTGAGGTGATCTTCTCTTTGTTACCTTGTTCTAATCATTCTTCTTGGCCTGCTTCCCAAGGCGCCGGAGAAGGCAGCCATAGGAAAACGAGGTGGTGACAACACGCCAATGTGTCCCCCTCCTTCTTCCAAGAGAAAACAAGCTCTTCTTGCCGAACTTTCGGACGATGCGCCCACCCTGCCAGAGGGGATGGTCGGGGGTAAGGCCTCAATTCCTCAGAACCCGGCCTCCTTGCTGGAGGCGCCTAATCATGCCGCTCCGAAGTTGTGTCCACCACAATGACGGACTCTCTGATTATCGGTAAGCCCTCCTCACCCTCTTCAAACTCGATCATGCCTAGAGTTTCAGGCGGCCGTCACCTCACATCTGGCATTGTTCTTCAGGTACCAAGCATCCCGCCAAGGCCACCTTGGCAGAAGGCTCAGTGATGGAGGCTTCAGATTTAGAAGCCAACAATGATGGAGCCCCTCACGACCCTAGTAGCCTCTCCCTCGCAGGAACGGGTGCCAATCTAAACCTCTGTCCCAACCATTGACCCACTTGGTCCTTAGTGGCACACCGATCCCGTGATGATTTCCCTTAGATGTCCTTCACGGATAGGATGGCTTCTCCCTGCCTAGACATTATCTCTCGTAGGCATGCCCATGCGCCTGTGGGGCTATCCCTCGACCCATCGGTCTTTGAAGAGGCACTCCAGCCTATCGCCAGGCTAGAATCCCAGCAACTCCAGTTCACGCTTTAGGCGGTGCACATGGAGGAGATGCATAAAAGAACCGAGGAGGTCCAGGCCCAATAGCTCCGCGAGCTGGATGAGCTACGTCAAGACATTGCCTGGGAGCGATCTCGCATTCGTGTGGAGGAAAACTCAGCCTCCCAGGCGAAAGGTAATCTCGAGCGCGTCTTGATCGAATTGATGAAGGGTAGGAGAGCTCTCCAAGCGGGCGCCACTCCCTCTATTCTAGCGCTGTAGGGATGCATCGAAGACCAGAAGAGCTTTTATGAGCGCGAGCTAACGCGCGCCAAGGAGGAGAGGAATTCTCGTGAAGTGGAGCATTTCTCTATTGTGGGGGCCCTTTAAGTTCAGATTCACGAGTGTGAAGAGGCCTTGCTAGCCTCCGAAGCGATGTCCTCATCTCATATCTAAGAGATAAGGCTCCGCTAGAGCAACACATCCATCAGTGCGCCAGAGCAACAGGAAATATTGCGTCAACAGTTCCTGGCCGCCCAACAACAAGCTACCACTCAGGAGGCAATTGTTCAGAAGCGTCTTGATGAGGCGCTTGAGTTTGCCAGGCACTCCGACGAGCGCATCACGTGGCAGGACCACCAGATTGCGCGCCTTCGTAAGGCACGGGATGATGCCGATGTGGTGCACCACGACTGTGCCAGTGGGCTGGATCAGCTCTCGACCCTCTACCACGCCGAGACCAGCAGACTGGGCGGTATCGCACGCACCGCTTTGATTCCAATGCACATGCTGGACATTCAGCCATCGGTCATGGACGGGATGGATGTCTCGACCCTCATTCCATTCTTCGAGCGCCTGGTAACTGAGCTCCAGGCGCTGCGCTCGAGGGTGGATGAGGTGCTTCAGGCGGACGATGAATGCATTGCAGCGTCCACTGCCATGCTCATCCTCCCTCACGTGTACGCCTTGGCACCCAGCTTCCCCTTATCAGAGCACTGGAGCCCTTTGAACGACGGGCTGGCGCATCTTGGTGTAAAGAAAGTTGTCGCCCCATATGTTGCTACCGTAGTAGCTAGGATGAAGCATGACGCGTGATGTTTAGTGCTTGCTTCCAATTTTTCTCCTTAATTTCCCCTAAAACGGACACCCTTACCGTTCCATCAGCCTATAGTAATGAACTGTTTTACCTTTTTACCCTTATCACACCAAGAAAGTTTGCTTTTCACACCGAGCAAGTTTCCTTCTATAGTAATAAAGAGCGCACCGCGTGGCATCGTGATTTAACCCGATCTTGCATAAGACAAGTAGCTCACTAGAAACAGGGAGGTTGTAGTTGAGGTTGTAGTTGAGCTCACTAGACGGGCTGGAGCATCTTGGAGATTTAACCCCCCGCACCAAGCCCCTTCCCGCACTCAACTTAAATTACTCCCTGCACCATTTTGAGGTTTTGAATGACAAGGTTCTCAGATGTTCCAAATCTAGGAGGTTCTGATTGCCGAAACTTGTCATTAATAAGGTTGAGGCATTGACTATGGGTTACAACGGTTCACACTGGGTTAGACAGACCCTGTAACGCCATACTATCACATTTGCCAGGAAAACTCCTGTTCCTAGGCTTTCTACGATGGCTTATATGACCACCAGGACACCTTCTATGGGCTTGGCTATCGTGCGCAGCTAATTCACTGATTTTGCAAGAAAACTCATGTTCCTGGGCTTTTTAAAAGGTCGTGAACAAAACTATGCTTCAGATGGTTGGGTGTTTCAGGAGTAGTATTTCCGGAGGTGGTACTTACACAGGTGCTCGATATTCCGTGAATTTGACACGGGCTGGACATCCTCATATTCCAGTCGTACTGCGCCAATTCTGGTTGTGTGTGCTAACCGGAAAGGTCCCTCCCACTTTGTCGATAGTTTGTTCATTCCCTTGATACATAACCATTGCCTAAAGATTAGGTCCCTAGGCTCCAGTTCACGAGAGAGAACCCGCCAGATGTGATACTAGCATAAAATTTGTTGGTAACGGGCTTGTCGCACCGCTGCTCGGCAACATACCTCTTCCAAGAAGTTGACGTCATTGATCCTTTCCGCTTGCTGGATGGCATCATCGTAGGTGCGGACCCGCTAGGATCCATATCTGATCTCTATTGGCAGGGTGACCTCCATCCCGTAGAAAAGGGAGAAGGGCGTCTCGCCGGTCTCCCAGTTGGGCGTTGTTCTCATGGCCCACAAGACCATTGGGAGTTCTTCAATCTAGTCATGTCTGCTCGTCTTGAAACGGTCGAAGGTTCTAGTTCGAAGCCCTCGAAGCACCTCCACATTTGCATGCTCCACCTGAAGGACTTCCTAGAGTATGGCGTGAATTATCGGTAATGAGGCTATGAGGTACCCCAAAACGACAAACAATTCCTTGGATGAATTTTATGGCTGCTAGTGCGGTTACTGCCCATACCGGTTCCACTTGAACCCCCTTGGTGAACTTGTCAATGTCCACCATCAATTATTCTTACCCTCCAACCGCCCTAGGAAACTTCCCGATGATTTCTATCCCCCAGGTCGCGAACGGCCAGGAAGCTGGAATTGTTTGCAAAGCTCGTATAGGCTTCTAGATGCTCTTTGCGTGGAATTGTAAGGCATCACATGTGTGAACCAAGTGTTCCGCGTCGGCCAGAGCTATAGGCTAGTAAAAACCTTGTCAGCTGGCCTTTCTAGCCACTTCTCGTGAGGCGACGTGGTTTCACAGGTTCCCTCATGGATGTCAGCCAGTAGCGCTTGCCCTTGTTCTCTTGAAATACAGCGGATTTTGACCCTGCATTCTCATTGTCAATGAGACAGTACATGGTGGCCTATCACAAAATGCGATTGGCCTGCTTGTCCTCCTCAGGTAAGTCCCAGTTTTTGAGGTAGCAGAGGATCTCAGCCGCCCAGGATGGAGAGGCGTCTTCGATCATTGCCAGCAGATGCTTCTCCAGGATCAGGTCCTTGCCAGGTATCATGACTAGACCCTTATAGGTCTTCCCTTTCCATGTGTTCCTTGCAAGGTCGACAGGAAGGGCCCCATTCCCGGGTGAAACGGACACAGAAGGCTTTGTCACCCTCTCGAGAAAGACCCGGGGAGGAACCGGCCCTCCTTGCGCCACGATCTTGGAAAGATCGTCTGCAACGAGGCTGTACCCCCGTAGAATGTGATCCAGCTGCAGCACACAGAAGAGACACTCCAGTCGCATCACTTCGTCAACATAGGCCTGCATTTGCAGGCAGTCGTATTCTTTGATGACTTGGTTAACCACCTATTGCGAGTCACCTCACACCACCAGCTGTTTTATGCCAAAGCTAGCACCGGATCGTAGCCCCACAAGCAGGGCTTCATACTCTGCCACATTGTTGGAGCTTTTCTCTTCATCCTTGAAGTCGAGATGGAACACGTACTTGAGTTGCTCCCCGGAAGGAGATACAGTTAAAACTCCCGCCCTTGCCCCATGGTAGCCGAAGGAGCCATCAAAGTACATGATCCATCTTACTCGGTCTTTGTTTCCCGGGAGGCTGGAGTATTCCTCCACATCCTCGTAGGGCGTAGGCATCCACTTATTGACGAAATAAACAAGGGCTTTGCTTTTGATAGCCTTAGTAAAGGCAAAGCGCAACTCGAACTCGGAGAGCTCAGTCGCCCACTCTGCGATTCCTCCCGTCATTTCCCGGTTACGCAGCACACTCTCCAGTCCATTGACACTGACAATAGGGATGTGGTGACCTGAAAATAGTGTTGCGGCTTCTGGGAAGCGATTAGGACTACGAGTAACATCTTCTAGGATGGGGATATCTTTCTCAGGCATCACATAACACTATGCTGACAAAGTAAAAACAGCGTTGTTCCAACTCCACCTCCTTTGGCTTCTCCGTGGTTTCGAGCTCTGGCAAAGCCCCTCCCCCCATGACGAGGAAGTCAGCCTTTTTGTCTTGTTGATGGGTTCATCCGTTCTGAGGCCCTTCGGCCTCTCCACCACCAAAGCCGCACTAACCACCTGAGTTTTAGCTGCAATGTAGAGAAGTAGTGGTTCTCCAGGACACGGAGAGACGAGCATGGGGGGAGAGGACATGTATTTATTGATATCAAGTCATGCCTGCTCTGCCTCCGGAGTCCACTCAAAGGCCCCCCTCTTTTTTTAGGAGCTTAAAAACCGGGAGGGATCGTTTGCCCAAACGGGTGTGAAGCCCCCTAAAGCCGTGATGCACCTATTAAGGCGCTGCACATATTTTATCTTCCAAGGAGGCTACATGTCCTCTATGGCCTTGATCTTGTCTGGATTAGCCTCGATTCCCCGGTGAAAAACTAGGAACCCAAGGAGCTTCCCCGAAGGGACGCCGAAGACGCACTTCTCGGGGTTATTGATAGTTTCCAACAAGTCTTCAACCAGGGTGGTTTTGTCATGAGACTTAACCATGATGTTTTCCATGTACGCCTCCATGTTGCGCCCCATATGGGGGCCCCAGAAGAGACGTGTGGCCCTCTGGAAAGTGGTCCTAGCCTTCTTGAGACCAAAGGGCATACAAATATAGCAGTAGAACCCCACCGGGGTTATGGACGCTGTATTTTCCTTATCATTGAAGGCCCTTCAGATCTGATGGTAGCCCAAGAACGCATCAAGGAAATAGATAAGGTCACACCCAGTGGTGGAGTCCACCACCTAGTCGATCCATGGGAGAGGAAAAGGATCTTTCGGGCAAGCACGGTTTTGGTCGGTGTAGTCGATGCACAACCTCATCTTCAGATTGGGCTTAGGAACCACAACAAGATTGGCCATCCAAGTAGGATGGAGGACCTCCCGCACGGCACCGGCCCTCTCCATCTTGCGCACTTCCTTCACAATGAGCTCCTAGTGGTCTTAAGACTGGTGCCTAACCTTCTGTCAAACAGGATGGGCCCTAGGGCACACCTCCAGGTGGTGCTCAATGACCTCCCTCGGAACTCCTGGGAGATCTGAGGGATCCCAGGAAAAGACATTGGTGTTTTCCCGTAGAAAAGCGACGAGCCCAGCCTCCTGCTTGGGAGATAACTAGTTTCCGATGGTTATGAAGTGAGCCGGGTTATCACCCAGTAGCACTTTCTTTGTAAGTTGAGGCTTGCCCTTGAGCCTCTACTACCTGGGGGTTCCGGCCAAGACAGTTGCCTTTTCCCCTAGGCCTTCATCAGCAACGCCTCCTACGTAGCCTGATGGTGGGGTCGCATTTGTGGCCACGCCTTTGCTGGCGTGCTCGCCTTACTTAGCCACGAAAGGCGGTCGGGGCTGCGGTGAATTAGTGACGCTAGGCTCTGGACACGGATCGGCATCCATGGTGGTATTTGAACACCGTGCACGAGGCTCGGTCCCGAAGCCCCCAGTCGCAGGAGGCCCCTGAGAGAGAGCCCATGCAGCGAGCATGTTTGCCGTGGCAGATCTGGTTCCGATGTGAGGAGCTTTTCCTGCCACCATGGGTGGCGACGGTGTAGTATATGTCAATGACGATGACAGAACTCACGAAGTCATTGAAGATGAAGCTGATTGGCAAAGACGAAAACACAAGCGCCCCCTACCTGGTGCAACAGATGTCGCGTCTCGCTAGTGCTGACATCGAGGATGCTAGGCACTCCCTATTTGTTTGGTAGTGGGCAAGAAGGCGTTCCGGCCTCAACGTCGAGGTAGGAACCTGCCGATACAAGCACTCAGCATACACATAGCACACACAAACATTGTTTACCCAGGTTTGGGCCACCCTTTGGCTAACAACCCTACGTCCTCCTTTGGTGGATTATCTAGGGTGGATCCAGGTACAAGATGATGATCTCTATGGTGCCGGGGAGCCACATTCTCTCTATATTCTACACTTCCCGAGCTTCCTATTTCTTTATTTTCTCTCTTTTCCTCTCTACCTTCTCTCTAGTGTAGAGGAGGATATCAACTCTCTCTCACACACACAATCTACTCAGCCAAAGCTCTTCTCTCAGGACTCTCTAACTCTCTGATCTCTGAAAACACCAATCCCTCTCCTTAGGGCAAAGTGCCTCCTTTCATACTCCAAGGGGCCACTACAAGGGCCAGCGTGGAGTATCGCCAAGGGATTTCCCGGGCTCTCGCAGTGTGCCACGCGATCTTCAGGCAGATGGGTGATGCTTGTGATTAATGGATGGACAGTGGCAGTGCACAAGTGCACTTGATGGCTGAGTGACGGCTCAGGCTCTGAGCTGTCACTCCTGTCAATGATGCACTACAGCGGATTGCAGCGCCATGATGATGTCCAGCGGCACTGGCATGTCACCTATTCCCATGGACGGTCCTAACGCGTCTTTTCAGGCTCAGCTGACTCTAGTTCCCAGGCCGCTCCTGGCCTAGGAGAAGCATTCCCATGGTCCTTTCGGGTTTTAGTCAAGGCCGCTCCTTGGCTTTGTTATCCCTGATCATGCCCTTACCCTCCTTTTGGGTATCCCCGGGAAGGAGGGGTCATACAAACCTTGCGCGTGTCATTGCCTTTTCCTCCTTGTTTGTTCCCGGATGGAGGAGCGAGGCTCGTCTTGTAGCATTCGTCCCACCCATAGGTACCTACATCATAGCTGACACTTAGTCTCCATAGGTTCATCATTCCAAGTCCATACCTTCTTGGAGCACATGGTGCTCACATCCTTGTGGTGCTCCCGGCGAATCATCCTTGTCTCCGCCGAGCTGCTGACCAATGGGTCCAGACCCACGCGCCAAGGAACAATGCTAGGAACCACTGATCCCATTACACCGACACTATCATACTTTGTATTTTCTACAATTTATTATTTCTAAAATACAAAAATACTTTGTTCACTGTCAAACGTACATAAAACCCAATAACAACTATCTTTTATTGCTTTTACCTTTCTTGCCTAGTTTTACTTTACTTTATTTATATTGTTATTTCATATTACTAATACAAAAACTTGTGCTTGAGAACCACACGGTGAAGTTGGGGACATAAGACAAAACTCTGCTTTGTAGGTTTCTTGATGAGGAGAGGAAGAATAAATATCTAAGCCAATTCCCCAACAGTTCGATATAAACACTCGATTCACCCTTGTGGGGAAAAGATGCTTTCTACAAAACTTCGCACTTGGAGTCCCAACGAATTGGTACACACAGTTCTTTCCATCAAGAACATTTTCTGGCACCGTTGCCGAGGAATTAGTAGAGAGATTTCACAGTGGAAGGTGCCTGGATAATTTCCATTGCAACTGCTAAAACATTTTCTGTCAATGTCAACGCCAACTTTATGCAAACACCTATGCTTGGGGAGGTTGCAGTTTCAAATTAATTTTCTTTGTTCTTGTTTTTTGTCTTTTTCTTTTTATTTTTTCTTTAAAAACACAAAAACACATAAAAATTAGTATCAAACTTATTTGAAAACTTGAGCATTATGGACCAAACCGACCAATCCTCCCTAAGAATTCTACTACTTCCTTTAAATAACACTTTGGAGAAACACTAAGATATGCTTTGGAAAGAATAAATGAAATGCATAGGGAGGATCTTATTCCTTGTGGTGAGAATAATATGAACCTTTTTTTATTATGGATTAGATCAATGGTACAAAAATTCTTTGGATAGAGCTACATGGGGAGTTACATTTTATCCTCACCCAGAGGGTCAGCCCTTGCTCTTAAAAATATTTTTGGCACTTACCAAGGAAATGATAGGGAAGTAGATGGTATAATACTCATACTTAATTCAGAAAAATAGAGAATTGAAAATTGTATCAAAGATCTTCCTGTGAAGGAAGATTTTGAATGCGTAGAACACTTCTCCAAAGGCACTCTACTAGAAATAGAGGATTAATGGACATTATCATCCAAAAGCTAAATATTTCTGAAAATGAATTTACAAAAGATGACAAACAACTTTTCAGTTTAGAAAAAAGGGTATCATACTTGGGTGATATATTTAAAGGACCTTCCTCATGTAATTTTTTTTACCAAAAACCAAAGCCAAAAAGCCAACATTACCAACAACTAAATAATTTAAGAAGGAAGAAAAAAGAATTTGGGTAGTTAAAGGGAATAAGGAACAAGTAAATAAAGAACCAATGAAAGAAGAGAGATAAACCACTATGCTTGAGTCACCAATAATCTGAAATGTTAAACAAATAGAGGAAATTAAAATGCTAAGTGAAAAAAAAGAATCTCTTCTAGACCTTGATAAATGCAGCTTGTATGAACTTATTAATATATTGCAAAAGTTTTCTAATGACCCATCTATTAATATTCATAAAGTAGGTTTTGGCTCCTTTATAGCAACTGTGTCATCAAGAAAAGATAGAAAGATACAATAATGAAGCTGATACCACCAAATATTGGGGATGCTTGGCTCCCCAAGATATTAATCAATATTGGCAAGACGCATCACGCTATCCTAGATATAGGATCCAGTGTCTCTATGTTATCAAAAGAACTATATGATCAACTAGAACTCAAAACCATGGAAACATGCTCAATAGATATTTTGCTTGTTGATGACTCAACTAAACATGCTTTAGGAAAATTAAATGATATAAAGTTTGATTTACATATGACATTTGTGCCTTTCGATTTTGTTGTAATGGACATGGGGAGAAAAACCTATATTCCTATAATTCTGGGAAGACCTTTTTTGAGAACTACAGGTTTAGTCATTGATTAAAATGAAGGGAATGTGAAGTTTCAGTTCCCACATAACAAATTCACGTAACACTTCGAGAGTAAGAAGGAGGTAGCACCGAGGTACAAGCTATCACATGATCTCCACATCACTTGAAACAAGTAAGCCTAGCTATATGGCTATAAATAAAGCACTTTACGGGAGGCAATCCAGTTTGTTTTCTTTTAGATTTTCATTTTGCACTTATAGCAAGAGAGGTTTCTTTTGGTTTCTTTCTTGAGTTTTCAATAAAGTACCAAGTTGAACCTATTTGGATGTTTTAA
Source organism: Avena sativa (assembly GCA_916181665.1). Taxonomy (NCBI): domain Eukaryota; kingdom Viridiplantae; phylum Streptophyta; class Magnoliopsida; order Poales; family Poaceae; genus Avena; species Avena sativa. Next base: position 113,081,420 of record OV702293.1, on the reverse strand, counting down.
AGTTGACAAAACTTATGGAGCAGAATATTTCTACACGAAATCTTTTCAGTAAAACAATTTTCATTTTTTGGGTAAATCCGATTGGTCTCATATTTATAATGTATTTGCGTTTTTTGATCCTCTATATACCCAAAAATTGGCAAAAATTTATTATATGTTTAAGTGGGCAAAATAAATGCATTCTGTAGCTGTTGTTTTTCTGGACTAAATCTTTCTTTTGTTGCAAGAGAGGTCTCTTTGGATTTTGATTTGATTCTTTTTGAGTCTTTTGGTATCTTATGGATCTTGTACACTTAAGTAAATCTATGTACATTTAAAACCAAATTTTATTTGTACATTTTATCACAGCTAGCTTGATATCTTCGTACCCACTAATGTCACCACATGGAAAAGAAATGGGAGAATGTTTTGTGTTGAAGATTTTTGAAAGGGATTGGAGGAACAATGCACCAAGAGCTATCCAAGAGTGGTGAAAACCATAAGCTTGGGGATGCCCAAGGAACCCCATTGGACTTATTAAACTCCCAATTTGCAAACTTCTAAACTTTCTTTTTTGAGCATCATAGAATGATCATAGAAACTTGGAGAGTATTTGTTTAGTGTTATGTTTAGTTTTCCTTGATATGTATGGAAATAAATAGGACCGCCATGATAGGTATTTTTCATGCTTAGGAAAGAGGTACTGAAATAAAATATCCCATTGTATTTTCCCAACTTACTAGTCATGCTAGATCCAAGTCAACTTTATAGTACTACTTTAGCATTAGTTGTCTATGATAGAAAAACTGTGCTCCAAGTTATTCATCACAGCGGACATCGATTTTCGAAAAGATTTACCATTCAGGAGTGCATAAATAGCAGAACCCCACTAAGATGCATCACGCCAAACCACCCCACTAAGATTTTCGAAAAGATTTACCATCCAAGTTATCTATGATAGAAAAATTGTGCTCCAAGTTATCCATCACCGAGTGCTCAAACTCGGGAAAAACCAAATGAAACAAAAGATGCATCACGCCAAATCATTTTGAAAATTCAGAAATGATTTTGGGGACCACCCCACTAAGCTACTCGTAACAAAGTCGGCCGGGCTCCAAAACAAAAGCAGCGTATGTGGTAATGACTAAAAAGTCGGGGAACCCAAAAGTGTGATTTGGACGTTGCACAATCCTAAATAGTATGGTATTAAACTGCTCCTCGAGCAACACTAGTAAATAAAGCAGTAAAACATGGCATATGTATAGGATAGTAATAAAGCTCCAAACTAATTGTGTCACCCAAAAATAAGATGTTAATCAAGATCATACTAAGTGGTTGCATGGGCCCACATGTGGATAGTGCGATAATCAAGAAACATATTCAAGTACTCAGGGTCAAAGGTTGACACAAGTGGGCGGGATGAAAACCAAATATCAACTATTATCCATTAATGCCTCTATATTAATTATATCTACTCCCAACATTTAATTATCAAGTTGTAAGAAGGACCATGTTTATCTCCATCATTAAGCATGTGACAACCTCCCAACAACTGTGGAACTAGAACCAACACCTGAGCAAGCAACTATGACTCGCAAGTTTAACTATCTACCAAACTATAGCCAATAGGAAGTGACCAAGGCAACATAAGATTCAGGGGCTGATACCTTCGATCCGGATTTATGGATGCAGTATAGTAGGCTTTTTCCTACTAGTTTTATTCGAACATTGGGAAGCAATGCTAAATGGAAAATAAATTAGGCACATCTACAAGATTTATTTCTTTGTTTTACCTTGCATTTATCAGACCTTTCTAGTTTACTTTTAATCGTTGTTTGTTGCAATGGATAGAGATAGGTCAAGATTGAAGATTCACCTACAATGACACATCATATGGGATAAATATAGTAATACGCAATGATTTAACAAAGATAAAAAATATGGGCAACCCATCCTAATGTACTAGAGCCCTGCGAGCCAAGACATATCAATAGTATTTTTATCCAACCATTATACCACGAAGCACCATGTTGTTGTTACTCCTAGATGGATCCCTAAACAAAGACCTTACTCCCCTTGCCATCCCTAGGTTTCCTATAAAATTCCCGTTCACCACTCATCTCACCTCGAGCCTTTATCAATCCGTGGGATCTTGGATACCTATAAGTCCATAGACCGAGACAAGAGACAAAATGTGAATTCCTGGACAACACAATTTAAAACAAATGATTGCACACCTTTGCAATAATTAGTCATTAGTAGCAAGGCTAGAGAGATTCTTGGTCATTTGTTTGACTAAAAATGTGATTTAAACGCGGAGAAAAGCTCAAACCTTGATCGTCCTCGAGCAAGAAAACAAAAAAAACAACAAAGAGCTCAGCATTTAAACTGAAATAACGAGACGATGAATTCACTTACGGTTGATAGTCATATTCATCCAACACATCTTGCATTTGAGAAGCTCGTAAAAGTCAGAGAGTTGCCAATAATACTATATAAGCTTCGATAACTCAAAAAAATAAAAGTACAGTTTTATATAAGTATAAACAACTAGAAGTGTAACAATCATTCCAATTCCTCTAGTTAACTCTGAGCTTTCCAAGGAACACTAGACTATTTCATAACAGAAAAATTAAGTAAGAGAGATCATGTCCTAAATAGCATAACGGCGAAGTGTCTTATTGACACCTACATCAATAAATCAAGACAATCAAAAAACTAATGTTCCATTCATTGTCTTTCAAGAAAATTCATAGAGTAATAATGAGACCATGCCAAAGACTGTTTTGTGTGAATATTTATTTTTCATAGGTAATTCTCAACAAGGATCATTGAGTGATATTTTAGCAATTGTTTGCACAGCCTTCAAGAGTACCAAAGGCAGTAACAAGTTCTACCCATGTCGTCAACTCATAGCCAAAATCAAGTATTGTACCATTGATCGTTTGTAGGCCAGCGAAGTTGTTGGCATCCAAAGGTGTGAATAATTGATCCATAAGGTTTATCTTTGGCATGAATCAAAATTACCACTAGACTTAATTTCAATCACACAAATCCTTTCAATAGTGACATAAAGTGTATCAAAATATCTACGGGGTTACGTATCTTTAAAGGTAAACTCTTAAGACAACCACTAATCAAACAAGTCATAAATGGGAGACTTTTTCTTGTTGTACTTGTTTGGCAATATTATTTCCAAGGAAAGACTCACTTAACTACAAGAACTAGAGCAAAAACTTCCACTAATAATTACTCATACAAATAAAAAGTTTTACTCTAACTATTTTTAATTACTCCCACTAGCATAACATCTTAACAAATAAACTAACTAGGATAAACATTTCAAACTTCTAAATTGCAAAACAAAGGACATAGCTCTCATGAGTTACTTCATAATTTTCATCCTTATGGGGATGTGTTCCTTCAAAACTCAAATCAAATCACTCTCATAATAATATTGAAGCAAAGAGGCAATAGGCAAATCCACTTTCATAAAAAGGGATAAAAGGAAAAATCTTATTGTATTTTTGAGGATGGGGATTAAATAATAGAAAAACTTGCGACCAAGCAATGTAAAAAAGAAAACAGACATAAGAAAGAAAAACAAAAAACAAAAAGCAAAAGAAAAAATAAAGTGTTGGAACAAACCAACACAAGTGTTTCAAAGTTCACATAGAGATGGAGTACAACCTTATTATTACACAAATATAAATGCTTAGGGAACACATCCCCATGCTCAGGATTTTGCAATCCCTTTTGTTGCTCATTGTGGTGGCAGGTAATCTCCCATGTTCCATTGGCTACTCCAATTGGTGAACTGGGTTGAGAGTTTGGCGGTAGCATCTCGAAGGTTGATCGAGAGGTTGCTTTTATTATGAATGCTTCCTTCGAGCGAGTAGAAATATTCATAGGTCGTGTAGTAATTTCATGGCTGTTGTTCTTGTTTGTGGCCTTCTTGTTCTACTTATTAATCTTCTCCTTCTTCATCCACAACTACTTTTTGTTGGGGTAGACTTGCTGCAACCTTCAAAACGCATACGTCCATCCTTGATGGAGAACAAACCAATAGAGAAAGGAGCTGCGATCAAGTGATCAGCTCTAGGTATATCAAGAAAAAATTGAGGCTAGGAAACATTATCCGGAATTTCACTTATATTCGAACCCATAGATGATGATATAACTAGAATAGATATCTTTTATTTTCTACAACCATTTTATTTAGAAACCATACCCCAATATTTGAGAGTAGAGAAACCGCGACGACAAACACCTGCCAACGGTTGGATATTACCTAAGTCGACATTAAGTTCTCGAGCAAGAACGGTGAAAAATCCTCCTTCGCATATGGGACGACAGGCTTGAAGATCTTGATGATTCAGATAAAACACGAGAAGGGCACACAAATTCGGTGTCAAGTTGTAGTTCCAAACAATAGCTCTTGGGAGGATCATCATGTCCTCTTCATTAACTCCAGTAAACTCACCACATGACTGCAAGGTGTTAGCAATAACATAGAACAAATAATGAACAACAAAATAGTCAATTTGATTTCCCTTTGGTGTGTTTCCATGGATTGTCATAAGATTAAAATACTCAAAGGGTGTAGGATTAAAAACAAATGTAGTGGAGCATATGTTGGTGGTGTTGTTAACAAACCCAAAACAATGAGCCCATTGGTCGAGTGTCAAGGTATACTCACGGTTCATTAGACGGAAGGTAATATGATCACCTCTAAGGCCATGTTCCTCTAAGCAGTAGTACAGATTCACCGTATGCGTCAAGGTGCTAAGGAACTCTAGTGTCAAGCGGTGATATGTGGCGATGTCCTAAAAACAAAGTGATACAAACCAACATTGTTGCAAAGTCAATCAAACCATGACAAATTCCCAGCTCGTTAAGGATATAAGGACATACCCACTTGGTGGACTTGATTTCTCGGATCTTTAGACGGTTGAAACGAGTGAGCTGAAACTCCTCGGTGAGCTCGATGCCAAATGAAGCGGGGGTTATCACTTTAATGGGTGGTGCGGCTTGCTCCGCAACCACTACACATGTACAGCTCCTTGTGTTTATCTAAAAAAAATTAAAGCTAATCTTCTACACTTTTTATAAAAGAATATCCTCTAAAAATAAAATTAAGCATGCTCATAATCAAGATTACCTCAATAATAAGACCTAAGTCTAGTTTAATAATGGTGAAAGATTGAGCAAGGTTTTGATGCAAATAATATGGAGATCAGAGGAATATACCTTAAATTGATTGGGTACGAGGAATCAAAGAAAGAATAAGCAGAATTCAATATTCAATGGAGGTGGTTTGGAGTTTGGACGAGGAAGAGAATAAGTGATTTAGGTTTAGGTTTTACCTCCTCCATGGGTTAAAGTCGCGGACGAACATGCGATATGGGTGGGCCGTACGACTGGAGCCCGCCCGTACCAAGTGTTGTTATCTTGGGGTAGACGTCTCCTTCAGGTGATACACAGTCGGTATGGTCACACGGTACGGTCGGTACGGTCGCACGCATCCTTACTACAGGTCATTAACGGCTCATAAAATTTTCTTTATTTTTGATATTTTGTTCCGAGGTACAGTACGCACGGGCGGTATAGCCACTACGGTCGTATGGCAGGTCGTTGAACCTTCTGTATCTTGTAGCAAAAATAAAAAAATGCATCCTTTTGTGTCAAGAGGTGGTATAGGCGGACAGTATGATCGGGTTCGGTCGTATGGCTGGCTTCAAAAAACTTGAAAATTCTAGTTAGAAGCTTCATACGACTTTGCACATCAACTTAACAAAAGAATGACAACAAATACATTTCATATAAACTGTAGTACCTTATGGCCATGTGTTAGTGAATATCATAGAGGGTCACCTTGATTTCTTCTCCTCTCATCAAAGAACCTTCTTGAACACTATTTATTAAAAACAAAAACAAAACTATCATAAGTAAAAACTTTATTTCACAAGAGTTCCCTCCCATGAAGTGCTTCTAGTTAAGGTCAATTAGCTTGTTTAGGCTTTACAAGTCGGACACCTACTCCAAAGTAGTTAGCTTTAAAGTGATTACACCAACATCATTAGGCTTGGACTTCTTCTTTCTAAGGAAGTGGACTATAAAACAATCTCTAGATGGTAGTCGTATTCTAACATTCCCTTCATGTAAATTAATCAAAACTTTAATAGTTCTTAGAAATGATCTACCTAGAATTATAGGTGCTATGTGATCTTTAGGCATGTATACTATAACAAGATCAATAAGAGAAGGACACATGTAGCACCTGGAAAAACCACTACTAAAAAATCGCTCGTTGCTACTACTTTTTTCATCATCATGACATCATGCATATCATTTTTTCGTAAAACTATTTCGCTAAAATCCTATCTTCGTTTTAACATTACTCCCCTTGTTTATTTCAACAATAAAAACCCATGTCTTCCCGGATATTTTATTTTTCTAAAAAACTAATTGTAAAATTCTTTCTAAAATAAAATAAAATAAATTATATTATTTTTAGGGAGGCAGCCATCTAGGCCGAATAGCCGAGCCGGCTACCTCCAAACCCTAATCCTAATCCTACCACATCTAAACCCTAACCTACCCAAGACCCCACACCCACACCCGGCTGCACCCACACGCCACACAACTCCCAAACCCCACTAGGAACACACGCACCCACACCTAGGCCTTGTTTACTTCTAGGGTATTTCAGGGGATCGGGAGAGATTATTTTGTATCCCGAAATTTTCTCGATAGGTCATTTACTAGTTCAGGTTTTGAGGGGATATTCCCAGAATATTCCCACAAATCCCCTCCACACTAGTGTGTTTTTTACTAGATTAAAAACTTCCCATCATGGTAGAGTATTTTTGAGAATGGATATTTGAGAGGATATAAAAGTATTAGACGAACACCAAATCCCCACATACCCTACGTCTTTTGGGAATAAAAATACCGAAAAAGTAAACAATGCCATAGCTAAATGTAGCCACAACACAAACTATGCGACCAGGCACGCACGCCGAGACGCTAAACGCCAACCCCACGTGAACCCCATCCGACGGTTCCTCGATCCCCCGCTAACCTGCCTATCCTCTCGCCTCGCTCCAGCTAGCCCGCAATCCCACCTTTATTCTCTGCACCACGCCTCTCGCTAGATTTTCCCTCCTCGCCGGCTCCAGGGGCACCTCTTCTCTGACCGCCCTCCTCGTCCACCCCATCCGCCTCCTTCCAGGTGCCCCGTTCCCTGCCCGCAGTGGCCCTTCGCCCGTGATGCCATGCTCCGCCGTAGCCCCGGCGCCTCGCGTCTGCATCACCTCCAAGGCTTCCCCTCCCCAAGCTCTACCGCAGCCGCTATGAGCCTTCTCCCCACTGGACTTCTCCTACACGCAACGCTCGAGATCGTGCCACCTCTGTTGACTGCTCTGTTGCGGGTATCCCCTCCGCCTTGTCCAGGTTGACCCGCCTCGCACACCGTGTTGTGCGGTTCCTGACCGGGGTAGCTGCTCTGCGTCATCCCTCCTGACCTCGATGCTGTCAGGCGCTCCTGCACGTGTGCACTGCCAAGTGACCTGCCCCGCCGATGGATGTCACCTCTCCGACGTTGTATCTGGTTCTGAGGCCACCTTGCCATACATGTGTTTCTCTTGTCTCGAGCACGGATGCATCTCGTCAGCCACCGTTGTACTTACGGCCGTCGTCCTCTTCGCACGTCCTGACGATCGCGCCATATCCTTCTATGTCGCCGTCCTTCTCTCGAACATCCGCATCTCCTGACAGACACATGTGGCTCCCTGGTTATTGGAGGTGTAGGTGCTGCCATGTAGCGCCCTTGCTCCTGTAGGCCGTACGCCTAGCTAGATTTTTGCTACCTGCTTGTATCCATTATCTTAGGACCAGTTTGTGTACCTTGTGTTTTCCTTCCAGGCACAAATCACCTCTCTTCCTTGGTTTAGTTCGCCAATGCGACTCCTCGATTCTTAGTAGACCCAAAAGGAATCTACTCCGATCATGTGCAGCCGGTGTGCTGATGTTGATGTGAAGCGAGTGCCGGAACCTAGATGACAAGATGATCATGTTGTGCCAAGATCTACAATCCACGAAGGCGAACCCAAGTACCCGGTGCTATTTCAAGTTCTCCACGGACTATAGAAGTCGGAACCGCAAGTACATCGATATAAACCGATGGTCGTTGAATGCCAAGTTCTTCCTCACGGACCGAAGATCTCCTTCGCTGTGATGGCAACAATCATCGCAACTTTTCGTTGGGACTCCAAGCGTAGAGTATTGCAGCAAGCTTCTTTTCCCCACAAGGGTGACTTAAGGGATTATATCGAGCCCTCGGTGAATTGGTTATAGAAATTTATTCATCTTCTCCTTATTAAGCAACCTATAAAGCAAAATAAATTGTCTTCTTCCCCAACTCCACAAAGTGGTTTTCAAGCACAAGGTTTCGAATTAGTAATATGAAATACAGTATAGAGTATACTGAAATAAATAAAGTAAAGTAATGATAAATATATGAGATATGTGAAGATAAAGTTGTTTTTGGGTTTTCATGAGTGATTGCAAGTAGGGAAAGTATTTTTGTATTTTAGAAATAATAAATTACAGAAATTATAAAAAGGTATTAATTGCAATAGAAAAGTGTTTCTTATGATTAAAATTCGACCGGGGTTCATGGGTTCACTTGTCTACTCTCTTTTTAAGTTATGGTGATCATAAAACAATTCATCAATGATAAATATTTATGAAACTTCTATATGTGTATGATAAGCATTCATAAGGGCATCACGTCCTAACATAAAGATGAAACACATCTCCCTTAAACTCCTCAAAAATGGAAACTCCATGCAATCTTGATTTAAGAACAAATCAGAGTATTGCTTGAAGTAATATGACATGATGTTTTAAATAAAAATATGCTACCTTGATCTAACAAGATTATCTCACCGTCACATGATAATTATAGCACATGATTTCACTCTATCCCTAGTAAGGCAGCAAAAGAAAGGTAAAAACCAAAGTAGATCTTAAATATTGGTGTCACAATTTAATTACTACCACCATGCTACTCCATCTGATACACACTTCTCCCATACAAGTTCTTGCATACAAGTTGGATCAAAACAGGCAATTAAAAATGGGGTACATGATATGCATATACCAATACATCTTACAAAAAATAGGTTTGAATGTCATATATAAAATTATAGAATAAAGATCCACCACATAGGAATTACATATATGAACATAATCATGTTGGTAGCTCATATGGTAATAGATATATGAATATCAAGAGAGAAATAGATCAAGATACTGCCACATACCCATAGTCCAGAGGTGGAATACTCCCTCTTCATCATGGTGATGATGCTGGAGATGTTGGAGAGGGTGGAGATCCCTCCCGAGGCAGCTCCGGTAGAGTTCCCCCTCCAGTCTTTGCTGGATCTAAATCTGTTTGGTGGTGTTTGTGTCTCTGTTGTGATCCATGTCGAGGACCCCAGAGGGATCCTTATATAAGGGTTTTTAGGTCAGGAGAACTCCGTAGGTGAAAGAATCAAGGCGATCGGACAACCAAGGAGGGAAAGAGGGCAGGTGGCGCACCCCCTGTGATGGGCATGCCATCTAGGCTCTTTTGAGCCTCTTGCCCCTCCAGTGTAACATCCCAAAAATATTAAATAAGGTTATCAAATTCCAATCATCAAAATTTAGGTTAACAAAAACTTTTGTTAATTGAATCATATGAATGCATGTGTGAATGTGATGATTGTATGAATGCATGAATGGACTTGTGTGATTGATCTAAATAGCAAGGAATGGTTTAAAGATAAAAACAACATCATCTAAAACATTTCCAAGCAGAAACAAATCAAGAGAAAATAAAAAACAAATCAAATAAGCAAATGGTCATTTTGCCAATCTTGCTCACTAGGCCACTTTGAGTGTTTCTAGTCCAAGATTTCAAATAGAAACATTTCCATTTATTTTCACCCCTTGCTAGACCAAGTAAAAGTGAATCAAATCCCACCTTTCAAACTTACAGAAACATTTGGCAACTTGATTCAAATGACATTTCAAAATTGAATCTTTAACATATGTGAAGATCACCCATTTTCAAAACCCAACCAAACCAGTACCCCTTGACCTTTCCAGCTAACCAGAGACTCCCTAGTATGTAACCAACACACCCACCAAGTTTGAATCAAAATTCAAATTTGAATCTCTTTCGGCCATTTCATCAAACACCTTGTAAAGACCAAACCAACAAACATTAGACACTATAGTGAGCAGTAATTTTGGCCTAACTTGTTCCCTATCTAGCTCACACTACACCCTCCGTTGATCATCTAACTTGTTTAAGCCATTCTAGCTCACTGTAAACTAGACCATGCCATCAATGACAAGCATGCCGAGAGCACCCTTGCCACCCCAATGTCGCCGGCCATCTAGGAGCCTCACTAGCCTCGCCAACCTTGTCTAGCAGGCACTCCACCGTCCACCGCCACCCCCTGTCAAAGCCCCGAGCCTTGCCATCCACTGGACCACACGGAACGCTCGCGCCCAGTCTCTCTGCGAGCGTGTCGAGAGCGTGCCAGAGCGCCACCCGCAACACACGCCCACAGACCGCACGCCGCCCTAGCTGCGTGCAAGCAGGATCGCCACCACCCCAGGAACACCCCAGACACGCCTGTTCGTCACCGCGCGACCAGGAGAACCCGTGCGCCATTAAAACTTCCGTCGGACCCGCCCAGAGCGTCGATGTGTTCCGACCATATCGCACCGCCCCACGCCGCGCGACCATGATGTTGAGCTTCGCCAGGGAGCACAGCACCGCCCCTATCTTCGCCCATGCCTTTAGCTCGCTGTGCCGACGACCAGGACGAGCTCCACCGGCGCCATTCGGTCCCCTCGCTGCACTATAAATAGAGGCCACCCCCGTTCGAACTCAGCACACCATCTCATTCCCCTCTCTCTCAGAAGCACCCCACCTCACTCCCGAAGCAAGACGAGCAGCACATCATCGAAATTTGGCCGAAGTCTGTCGCGGAGGAGGAAGAAAGGAGCTGTTGATTAGAGCCGCCCTAGGAGAAGCCGCCGGTACCAGGAGGTTCACCGTTGTCAACTTCGTCGTTCGATCCCATCGTCGACCATCGCCTAATCCCCGGTGAGCCCCCGTAGACCACCACAGGCCGCGCTAGGGTTCTGTCTCATCGGCGTTGCCCGATGGAGAAGATAGGTCCCAGCCGTTGGATTAGAGTTTGATCGCACGACCTAGATCGCCATGTACCGCTTTGCACCCCCTGTCTCACTGACTGGTGGGGTCACTCACTTAAACCCATCCGCGTGTGCGTTGTGCACCGTGGGTCAGCCCAGCTAACATCCCGCGCGACCCAGTAATTCAAATTTAGGTTTATTCTTTTAGTTTGAAACTCAGTTCTGTACCTAGATTAAAAATCAACCTAGCTAGATTCACTGAACCAAAATGCATGAAACCAATTTTATTAGAAAGGTACTCGAATGCTTAATCGAAGCCCGTTTGATTCAATTCATTTGGAATTGTAGATCACCTATAGTAAAAATAACAAGGCAGAAGCTTTTCTGCATTCAAACATTTTTCAAAATTCAACCACAAAAGCTTTTGAGTTGTTTCCAACTCTCAAACATCACATTTAACTAGACCTTTCTGAATATATGAAAATATCTAGGTTTACTTGCAGAAATAATTGACAAATAATAAAAGAATGCCTCAGAGGCCATTCTAGTCACTTTATTTAATAAAAATAAAAATGTTAAACCTTATTAAATTGTGACACCACTTTAAATCACATTCCCATGCAGTGAGATATGTGGTGATGACATGTGTCAACATGATCCCATATTTTAGTTGGAGAATATTAAACCTTAAGTAGTTTTTCAAAGAGTAGAAATTACATTTCTAAAATAAAGGAAATAAAACTATTTGCCTTAATGATTGTCATAATAGTGATGATTCTAGATCATCTAGTGTGAACCTTGGTGTGATGAATAGAATTAGTTAAGTATTTTTTGGTGATTGGGTATCTCGTATTTTTTTATAGATGATAGTACCGACCAAGGATACGAGGGGGAAGGAGGATACTACGAGGAAGAAGCCGAGGAGAACTTCAACCACTGCACTGCACAAGGAAAGCTAACACTTGCAACTTAGCAAGCTTATACTACTATCTTAGCAAGCTAAGCTAAACCATGCAAGTTTTACTTGCAAAGCTTACACCACTTGATGCCCAATCCTAGTTTTATTTGCAAGCTTAGATATTTTATTTCTTTATCAAAGCTTTCCATTAGAGTTTACTTAGTGACTTATAGATTTTAGAAAGATATTTAAAGGTAGCATAAAGAGCATAAAACTTGTCCTAAGTTAGATAAATCTTGATGTCATCCTGAGGCATGAAGTTTAGTCAAGACCAAACGTAGATGTTCGTCATGCTGTTCTTCAGTCTTGGAGTAGATTAGAATATCATCAATGTATACCACAACGAACTTTTCGAGATATTCCATGAATACGGAGTTCATGAGCCTCATATATGTGGCAGGGGCATTAGTTAACCAGAAGAACATCACTGTATACTCGTAAAAACCATAACGAGTTGTGAATTGTCTTTGGGACATCCTCCTTTCTGATCTTGATTTTATGATACCCTGATCTTAAATCCATTTTGGAGAAGATAGTGGCACCACTTAATTGATCAAATAGGTCATTTTACGGGGAAGAGGGTACTTATTCTTGATTGTCACCGCGTTGAGTGGACGGTAATCAACCACCAATCTTGGAATATTTGTATCCCTCTTCTTGACAAAGATAGTAGGGCAACCCCAAGAGAATGTGCTAGGTTGGATGTAGCCTAGGCCTTCTAGCTCTTCCAGTTGCTTCTTCAACTCAACCAACTCATAAGGAGGCATGCGGTAAGGTATTTTGGACATAGGAGCAGTTCCAGGAACTAGCTCTATGACAAACTCCACACTTCGATCATGTGGCATGCTAGGTAACTCTTCAGGAAAGACATCCGAGAAATCACAGACTACATGGACATCTTGGACCTCGAGAGTAGGTAGGACATCCATGGCATACAACTCCGAGAAAGGTTTAAGGACTGCAGACGGAGACTTTGAACCATCAGTCCAATACTTGACAGTTATGCCAGCAGGAGAGGTCACAGTAACTGTTCTAAGTGCACAGTCAATGACGACTTGATACTTGGTTAACCAGTCCATGCCTAGAATGACATCAATGTCAGTTGACTTGAGTGCAATGAGAGAAGTGGGGACCTTCTGATATGCTATATCTATCTCAACCCCATGAGTAACCCAGATGGTCTGCCAACGAGACCTAGGAGTTCTAATCTCTAGAGGAGAGACCATAGCTTCAAAGGTGATATCATGCATTTGTGCAAAATCTTGTGATATGAATGTATGCGATGCTCCAGAATGAAACAAGACTATTGCTAGAATTGAATTAACACGGAGCGTACCCAGAATGATGTGTGGATCTTCCCGAGCTTCTTCAACAGTGACATGGGTCAAGTGACCACGTCCATCACCTTGAGATTTATCATAGTTCTTTGCCTGCTGATCATTGCGATCGACAGCCCTTTGGGAACACTCCTTGAATAGTGACCAGGCTGACCACAGGAGTAGCAAGTAACTCCAATGTAAGATCCAGCAGGAGGGCGATAATTTGCTCCACCAGTATTTGACTGTGGCTGACGAGAAGCATTGCCAGAGGTCTTGGGTGCATAAGGAGCATGAGGCACATCACTGTATGGAACAAAGACACGGCGCTTCTTGTTACCAGAGGAAGAAGCACGAGAATTTCCTTCTTCACTCTTCTGAGAGACCTCCATATCCTTCATTCCATGCTCCAAAAGTAAGAGCCTGATTGTGCAGTTCCTCGAAAGACTGGAACTTGAAGGGCAGCAACTCATAGCGAAGTGCAGGGTTAAGTCCCTTATGGAATAGCTCTTGCTTATATTCCTCATTGGTCACATCGCTGGTTGCATGACGAGCCGGGTGAGTAAACTCACGCCCATATGTTTCAATATCCCTGCGCCCCTGATTCAGATCCAGAAACTCCCTCCTTTTGAGATCCATGATGGGTTTAGGAATATAAGAGGCACGGAATGCTGCAACAAACTCTTCCCAAGTAACAACATGTCCCTGAGCTTGCAGATTCAGAAAACCTTCCCACCAAACACCAGCCTCACCTTCTAGCTGATAGGTGGAAAAGTTGACGCGGTCATCGGGACAGACACGAAGAGCACTGAACTTGCGCTCTATAGTGCGAAGCCAATCATCAGACGGTTGGTATCCAAGTGGCTCACCTTCAAGGGGCTCCTTGGCGTGGCTGAAGATTGGAGGAAAAGAGCGGATGAAATCTTCAAGTGTGACATAGTCGTCAGGACGACGTTCAGTGTTCTGCGCCACAAGCTCCAGAAGGCGTTCATTCCACAGACGGTTGGTGTCAATGTTGTTGAGAATCTCGGCCAGTGTGGGAGGTGGCGGAAGTTCATGTTCATCATTGTTGTTTCCTCGACGGCCAACAGAACCACGAGTACCATACGACATCCTGAGGAGAAAAAAGAAACCATGAGAATGGATTCACCAAAAAGGGTACATAAAAGGATGACATGAACCATGTAAAAATATCATGGTAAAGGTGAACACGTGGATTATGATTATATCAATGCATTAAGTATGGCAGTAGAACAAGCATACAAAACATATACGCTACCAACTTAGATACAAACAATAACAATGGAATGCAAGCATGATATGATACCAACAAGTCACAGAAGAATAGAGAGCGGAATTATAGGCATCCTCAGCAAAGTTGAAAAACAATGCTTCAATTGCACGGATTTATCTTGGAAACTCTGAGCCTTGCAACCGAGTATGGAGTACTAGGAAAAACAACCCAAACCCATATATCCTAAAATCTTGAAAGGATAGATGAGAAGTGAAACTTTGCAAAGCAAATGAGGTAAAATAATTCAGCAATAGAACAACCTTGGATAAGGAGTAAAAAGAGTATTATTCAGAGTTTTGCAAATAGTTTTTATCTTTCAAATAGTTTTCTGAAACTCTAGACTCAACATCGACCAGCTAGAAGGGTTTCTTACAGGAAGTCCTGCCCTGGTACCAAAATCTGTCATGACCCGGGATCGGGCTAGAAAAATACCAGATCTTCATCTGACATAAGCCTAACCTAAATTACAAAGCGTGCAAGGAATCATCGGTAACATTAAAGAACATACAAACCATACATTAATAAGGTAAACTCTTCAGAGAGATACAAACCAGTCATACAAGCCAAGGGTCATAGACCCATCATTACAACAAACAAAGGAAGCAAACAAGTTGTTCTAAACAACAAACTTAGCAAAAGGCCTAAGAGGCCTTAAACAGAAGTAGCGACCCTTGCATAGATCCTAGGCTGCTCCCCGGGAACCCTGACTACTCGTCGACTTCGACATAGAAACCACCTTTAGTTGAAGTAGCTTCATATGTAGAAAACATCAACGAAGCAAGGCTGAGTACAGGGTGTACTCCGCAAGACTTATGGCTAGTGGAGTTATTTTGCATAAAGCCATCTTTTGTTTTTCAAAACCAGGAGGAATAGAAGCTCGTCTAATCAGATCATTTTCAAAGGGGATAAGAAGACGACAACTCTAGCTCTTAGAATCATCCTCTATATCCACTAAGTACCATCATCAACTGAACCTCTCTTCCCGGACTACCCCCTCAAACAACCCCGAGGAAGTATTCCGGATCTCACATTAGTTAGCCAAGTTTTATCATTCGGTTATAGTTCTCTATGATATTCACGTCCGTTCCCAAGTTTTCCATGACTGTGGACACGACTTTTCGAAAAGATTAATACCATGCAGGGGTGCACAACTTTACCCACACGTACCAAATGATTCTTAATGCCAAATTATTATCCCTCTTCCTTGGAAGGCCGACAGAGAGTGTTTGACCACGACCTTTACCTTGCTTTCGCCGAGACCATGAGTCACGCACTAAGGAGATGCTGCTGTAACGGGTCGAGTCCCTGATCCGGTCCCTAATGATGTGTGCGGGGTTCAAGATTACGGATGCCATGCATCTCTTATTCCTGGCCACGCTTACCTACTTGTTATGAATGCACCTCCTTCACCTCCATTCAAGAACAACCAAGATGTGTATGTCGAATTGAAAGCCCGAACTATGTGACTTATGGAATCTACAAGGCAAGTTAGTTGGCCGAGGGGGTTTCTAGGCCCCCGAGTGGTTGTACACTCGTCTTGGTTCAAGAGGCAAGAACATCGGGTCATAGGGGTGGCAAGTATGGGACTGCAAAAACCACAACCCACGTGGCCTCCCATACAAGCCTTAGCATGTTTAGTATCCATCTCAGATCATATCACAACATCCTACCATACTAGGTTCATTCACATCTCCAGTGCATCATCTGAATGATCGGTACTGGACTACTAAGCATGGCTAAGCTCAACTGAATTATGGCACTAGTGATGCTCATAAGCCAAACCCTAGTTATGCTAGGAGCGGTGGATCAGGTAATATAGTTCACAAAGGGAAACATGCATCAAATAGGATTACTCTATCTACTGATAAAAGACTGTTGAACCAAATGCATATGGCAAGAATGAAATACTTTGGAAACATAGGATTCATATGTATGAGTGGGGCTTCGCTTGCCTTGTCCGTTGTTGGACTGGTACTGCTCTTCGGTGGTGTTGACTTCAGCCTCAGGTTCGGTTCCTATTCGCGAAGAACCAATCACCGCAAAAGGAAAAACAACATTCAACACATGGCATGTGCAATGCTCATACAATATGGATGATTTGATAGGTTACATGTAATAGAGTAGCCCTAGATACATCATCGATTTAAATGAATTTCGGAATGCCCTAACTAGGCAAACCATCGAACCCATGGTACTTAGGGGGTGTTGGTGTTCCTCTAAATAAGTTAGGGTTCAAAGTTGCATAAATGTGGATGCTTACATTTTTAAATGACAGGGCTCATTTATCTGAAAATTTTGATATATTATTTGTATTTTCTGATTTAAAATGAATTAGTTATGAATTTCTCCAATTTTAAATCGTTTTAAATCATTTTTGGAATATTTAAATTATTTTGCAACTTGGGCCCATATGTCATAAGTTTAACAATTTCAGAAAAGAACTATGAAAATTATTAAAATCCTATCAGGAGTGGCCCACAGGGGTATTTATAATCTCCAGAAAATATGTAAAAAACATTTAATAAAACAAAAAGGGATTATTGCGTCATGTTGATGTCAGCATGACATCAGCAATGGAGCTCCTCCACAGATCGAGGGTGGACCTGGCGATTGGGGGCTGATGACTCCTTGATGGCGCCAGAAAACTTGTTGGCTGATGTGGAGTCTTGTTGGGAACCCCAAGAGCAAGGTGTGAAGAGTAAAACAGCAAGTCTTCCCTCAGTTGAGACCGAGGTTATCGAACCAGTAGGAGGAAGGAAATGTCAGACAGGTGTTGCAGGCAACGCGGAGACCTGCACAACACGAACTCAAGACTTTGCCCCAAAGAATCAGTGAGGTTGTCAAGCTCACCGGTTTGCTGTAACAAAGGATTAAACCTATGGTGTGGATCGTAATGGTTTGCAGCAAGTAAACAGGTAATAGTGGAAGATGTATCAATGGTAAAGATTGGACCGGGGTCCATAGTTCACTAGAGGTGCTCTCCTTAGATAAACAACATGGCATAAAGGGTAAACAAATTACAGCGGGGCAATTGATAGGAACTGAGCAAGGCATAACAATGCAATTACTAGCCAGAAAGATCCTATGAAGTTGATTGGGCAATACAACAATATACATAGATCGTACTCCAACTGCATCTATGACTAGAAGTCCAACTTCAGGTTATCATCCGAATCCCCTCCAGTATTAAGTTGCAAGCAACAGACAACTGTTTTAAGAAAAGTGTATAAGGTAAATAGTCCACATGTTCCATGAACAAGAGACCGTTGTTTTCTCCCTAGTAGCAATTGCACATCTACAACCGAAAAGATTTTTGTCACTTCCCTTGGAAACTAGAGGCATGAACCCACTATCGAGCATAAATACTCCCTCTTAGAGTCACTAGCAACTACTTAGCCAAGATAACCACTAGCAACGGAGAGCATGCAAGATCACAAACAACACAGACATGATAGAATCATAAAGATAGAACCATTAATCAAACCAACATAATAATATCAATATCCATCGGATCCCCGCAAACACAACATGCATGATTACAAATAGATTAGATCTTGATCATGAACGGAGCTCACAAGATCTATACATGAAAGCACAAAGGAGGAGATACAACCATCTAGCTACTACATGGACCCATAGTCCAAGGTGGAACTACTCACAAATCATACCGGAGAGAAGGCCTCCAGGATGATCTCCCCTCCGGCAGGGTGCCGGGAAGAACTTCAGATCCCCCAGAGCTAGGGACGATGGTGGCGGTGGCTACAGACGGTTTCATGGATTTCTGATCGGGTATCGAGAGTTTCTGTATCGGGGGCTTCTTATAGGCAAAGGGGCGAGTCCGGGAGTCAACCAGGGTCGCCAAACCCTACCTAGGCGCGGATCCACCTGACCCCGCACCTAGGGTGGGTCTGGCCAGCCCCTCCGGCTCTCCTCTGGACTTCTTGTTCCCCACAGAAAGTTATTGACTTTGGCGTTTGTCCCGTCCAATTTCAAGAATATTTCTTTACTAACTTTTCTGAAACCAAAAATAGCAGAAAATAGGCATCTGGCACTATTGCAACTTGTTATTTGGTTAGTACCAGAAAACATGTAAAAAGCACCTCAAAGTGTAGACAAGTAAAGCAAAGTAGATACTAAACAAGCATGAAGAATAAAAAAAATTATAGATACGTTTCCAACGTATCAGGGGCACGAGAGCAAGCGGGGCTAGGGGCATTCGACGCAGCGCATTGCGCTGAGCCAAATAAGGGCGACACCACTGAGTATAGGTCACGGGAAATGCGGCGGCGATGGTGTCCAACGGTGTTGAGCGGCAACGCACAACGCGGGGGCGAGCTATAGTGAGAAGGAGCTAAATAGAGGGTCCACGAGGACCTCTAGCTCACCACGAGCACGCCGGTGAGGTCGGTGGAGCGAGGGGAAGCCAGACGGAGGAGGAATCATCGACGGCGAGCTCCGTCGGTGATGGATAAGAAAACATCGTGGAGCTCGACTCAAAGCACCCCGGCTCGATTCCTTCGGCCAGACAAACAAGGACGATGAGGCGGTACGAATGGTGCCCTCAGAGTGGCGTGGGGTGGTCGGAGACGGTGGGGAGGAGGAGGACCTGAGATCTAGGGTTTCAGCCCTCGAGAAGAACAAGTGCAGGAGGAGGAGGAAGGGAAGTGGGGCACTTCTACGGTTCGTCGGCGGCGGCCAAGGGGTCTTGTAGGCGTCCGGGGGCGGCGGCGTGCATCGTAACGGAGAGCGACGATCGATGGTGGCACGCTGGACAAGCATCTGCTCGCCGTCGTCTACGAAGACGACGAACAGAGCGCTGAAGTGGTACGGGCCGGCTGCAGGCTGCGCTTGGGCCCCGGGTGGGCCGAGTCTGGCTGCTCCTACGCGCGAGCGATGGAGAGAGAGAGGGAAGAAGCTGGGATACATCCCAATAGAGCTAGGCCTAGGTTTTTTCTGTTAAAACCTTTTCTTTTTATGTTTTCTCTTTTTCTGTTTGTATTTTCAATTCATGTTCTATTTTGAATAATTCAAAATTATCAGAGACTTTTATAAAGTGTATAAAATATGCAGGGACCCTTATAAACCATTTTGGGCTCCATTTGTTTTGATATTTTTCAAAATATTTCAAAACCATTTGAATGGTTTGAGAGGGAACAAAATTAGGGTTTTGTTTGTTCTTATTTTGATTAAATCAAGGTGCAAGTGTAAAGCATGCATGCAATGCTCAAACATGTTTTTATTTATATTACACAAAAGAGTGGTATGTTACACGGCTCCACGTGATGCGCTGCTCGGATCAGTTGAGGAAGTGAAGGACGTCGACCTGGGACACCGCGTTGACGGTGACGGCGTGAGCGACGACCTTTTTCTCGTGCTTGATGCCGATCCCGGTGAAGGTGTGGAGCGAACCGGCCTCGTTTCCGAAAGCACCGCCATTTGGCGGGTTGTTGTTGGGGTCCTCCCTTGCGCGGTGTGCCTTATTGATCTCCTTCAAGGAGTGGCAGTTGGTGGTTGTGTGCGTGGCGGGCTTCCCCTCCGTACTATGGAACACAAAGGGTTGGTTGAGGAGAGCTGTGGGGTCGAATTTCGGCATCGCTCGGTAGTTTTCGCCATCGCGTTGTTGGCCTCCGTTGCGGAAGAAAATCTTAGGGTCGCGTGGCGCGTAGCCGGTGATGGCAACAAAGTCGACTCGCCCATCACCGTGGCGCTTGCCGGTGAGGCGAGTGTTGCTATAGCGCAGCTCGCACTGCCTGCCGTTGTGGTGGCCGCTTGGGCGGCGGTTTCCATCCGACCCGACATTGGTTTCTTGGTTCGGATCCTCCTCCGCATACCGATTGGCGATCTTGAGGAGGTCTAGGATGTTGTCGAGTGTTTTGTACACCCGCCTGATCTTGGCAACCAGGGGCTCGTAATAGCACGAGTTCTTGAAGTAGTGGATCGCCGTGTCCGGGTGGATACTGGCCATGTTGATCCACAAGTCTTGCCATCGTTGGACCCAATTGCGGGTCGACTCGCATGGTCCCTGGACGCATCGCCAGGTCCTCGATGGTGGTGGCGCGGGTGTAGGAGCCCTCGAAGTGCCTGACGAAGGCCTCGCGCATGTCCTCCCAGGAATCGATGCTGTCCGCGGGGAGGGTGTTGATCCATTGCTGAGTCGCTCCCTCCATCATCAGGGGGAGGTAGCGAGCGGTGAGGAGGTCGTTGTGGCTGGCGATTCCCATCGCCATGAGGTATGTGTCTAGCCACACGGCCGGATAATACGTGGGATCGTATTTTTCGATCTCTTTCAGTGCTTTGAAGTTTGCTGGGTACTTTTCACCTCGGATCATCGGTCCGAAGCACTGGGGGCCAACTCGACTGAGCGAGCCCCTTGGCTCGCCGTCGTTGCGGTTGGTGAGGGTGTGCCTCAGGTCGTTGGGCTGGCGTGCGCGCTAGCTCTAGTTGTTGATGATGTGGGTCCGCGCATCAATCGGCTGCCCGTTGGCGGCGACTGTGTTGTTCAGCGATCGTGGGTCGTTGGTGTAGAGCGCTGGATGCGCAACCCGTGGCTGGTGCTGCAGGGGCTCGGGGGCAGGCTGTTCAGGGTGTTTTCAATCGAGGGGCGACCCCTCGAGGTGGACCTACTTCTGGAGGAGCGGGAGTGTGAGACCCTGGCACATGGCTCAATAGGATTGATAGGAAACCCATACCAACAAGTTGCAACTTCATTTCCGGAAACTCGTTCAAAAAGAAATCTAAGGTTAAGCGTGTTTGGCCTATAGCAATTCTAGGATGGGTGACCGACCGGGAAGTGGGTAACCGGGTGCGCACGAGTGAGGACAAAGTGCGTAGAAAAAACTAGTGTTGGTCTATGGGGTTAGTCTAGAGATCCTATTGAGCTGCCAGAAGTGACATCCATCGGTCCGGAGTGACCGGGGGTGTTACAAATTGGTATCAGAGCCGACCCTCGCGGTTAAACAGGCATGTGAGGGTCAGTGGCGGACATGTGGCGCATGGCGCGTGTGGCCCGGAGTGGACACGGCATGGCACATGTGCCAGCACTGGACGCACA
Source organism: Avena sativa (assembly GCA_916181665.1). Taxonomy (NCBI): domain Eukaryota; kingdom Viridiplantae; phylum Streptophyta; class Magnoliopsida; order Poales; family Poaceae; genus Avena; species Avena sativa. The sequence goes on along the minus strand of OV702293.1, from coordinate 113,059,605 downwards.
AACGTGTGCCAAGAGGGGACGTTCCTGGCTTGTGGTTGATCGACGAGGACGTCGATCTTCTAAGGGTGGGTGTATGTGAGACTCTGGCACATGGCTCAATAGGATTGATAGGAAACCCATACCAATAAGTTGCAACTTCTTTTCCGGAAGACCATTCGAAAAGAAATCTAAGGTTAAGCGTTCTTGGCCTATAGCAATTCTAGGATGGGTGACCGACCGGGAAGTGGGTAACCGGGTGCGCACGAGTGAGGACAAAGTGCGTAGAAAAGACTAGTGTTGGTATGTGGGGTTAGTCTAGAGATCCTATTGAGCTGCCAGAAGAGACAACCGTCGGTCCGGAGTGACTGGGGGTGTTACAGGGAGTACATGAGCCCCCCACGAGTCGGCTCCTGCGACTTGCTGCTCGACGACCTTGGCGAGTAGTGCCTTGGTGTACTGGATTTGCAGCGCGCCCTCCCCAGTGACGTTGAGGTTGGCGATTGTTGCTTGTCCCGCGATGACATTGCCCATCGGGGTGGAGTATAGGGGGAGGTTGTTCGCGTCCCACTCTTGTGGAGAGATGAGGACTCTCGGCTCGTTGGGAGGGGGCACGCGGCCTGGTGGCGGTGGGGGAGCTCCACTCGCTTGTGCGCCTGGTGGTGGCTGGGCGCTGAAGCCTAGCGGCACCTTATCGCAGATCACGCGATCGGCCACGCGGGCAGGGTCATTGTCATCGTCGAAGTTCAGGGCGCGACCCTGAACGGTGGGGTTCAGGTGCGTCCTGATACGGCTCTAGTGGTAGAGCGATAGCTCCTGCACCGTGGCTTGCTCGAGGCGAAATTTTTCGCGCTCGTCTTGTTCCTTGCGGACCGCCTCCTCTAGGCGCGGGTGGGCTTCCTCGTCTTCCCCCACCGTCGCGTTTGGCGGGATCAGTGTTGAGAAGGGGTCTGGCAGGGCACTCACACCGCTCGCCATGTAGGTCGTGATGAAGCGACCAGATCCTTCATAGAGGTTGCCGGAGTCAGAGTCATAGATCCCGAGGATGGATGGATCCTCGAAATCCCCAATGTTGGTGCCTGCTGGTGAGGCGGCGACAATGGATACGGCGACTAAAGCCAAGGTCACTGAGTCGGCGTCGGCGTGGAAGGCCGCGTCGTCCACGGCCATGTTGGTCTTGGCCATGTTGTTGTTGGCCGAGTCGTACTTGGAGGCAAGGCAATGGATGGTGAAGACCTGGCTCTTAGAGAGCCGATCGTGTGGCAGCGACTCGCCTATGAGCACCGAGTCCTCCGAGACGATGACGTCGGTGAAGCCGACGAAGAGGCTGGTCGTGCAAACTGGCATGGTTACGCTGTGCGTGACCGGACGCGACGCCGGGACATAGCAACTAGGCAAGATCTGGAGGATCTCACCGATGGCGATCATGCGGCCGGTGGTGATTGTCCGGTTGACGTGCCAGTAAGGTCTCGCCACAGAACACGGGCCTGACCGGCCAGGCCCCATGGTGGGCGCCACTGTCGTGGGAATGGCCACAACAGATGCTGCGAGTGGTAGCGAGTAGTAGAACAAAGGGAAAGGGAGGCCAACCATCTGCGGTGCGAGATAAGGGCGGAGACACAAGGTTTTACCCAGGTTCGCCACCCACGGAGGGTAAAGACCTACCTCTGCTAGATTGTATTATCGAGAGATCACAGTGGGCGAGCTCGACGGCTAGGCGGCGAGTCAATGGGATGTATGATGGAACGTAAGTGCTATGCATGCCCTAGGGAGGTTTATATAGGGTCACCTCACTAGGGTTTACAGATCTACAACCGAGTTGGATAAGGACTCAGAGGGTTTTGACCTAATCCGACTGGGCCTAGCTACGCTTCTGGGCCTTCAGCTTCCAGTCGCTTGGCCCCCTCTTTGGTCGCGGTCCATTATCCATACTTCAGGCCCACTAGCTGAGAGTACGATCTAGTAGGGAACGTCCTACTGGGTATACCCCACTCGGCATATCCCCATCAAAGATGTAAAACACATAAAGTTCCATAGTGGTATCACCCCAAACATTACTTCCGTATGAGCTTTTAATTACATAAAGCGGATGTTTTAAGAATGTTTGAAGAATTAACACACATATTATATTTGAACGTAGCCTTTTCCACTGATAGGTGGATATGCCTAATCTAGTTAGAGGATTTGGAACAAGTCTTAGCTTGCATTATGAAGGCTTATAAACAAGAGAACTAAAGAGTGTGCCATCTAGTTAATAATGACAACATTTATTTTCTCACCTTACTCCTTATGGTTTAACATAAATATACATGATAAAAGGATACAAATTAATAGGCACAAACAAATCATACTTGATATAAATTACTTGAGCTTAAAAACTAGACACAACATGAATTTCAACTTCTTTCTTTTATCCCCCCCTTTTCTTTTATTTCAAGGCATTCATATTCAATCTTAATCTTATCATGGAAAAGTTTATTTCAGCAGATTAATCATAAAAATGCATAATGATTCATGATTGTGGTCCTTTTATTACAAACAAGAGTAATATAGACAAAATAGACGCTCCAAGTTTCTACGATAGTTTAATGTTGCTGAAAAAATAACATTTAGTGGTTTGCAAACCGAGAGTTTAATAGGTCCAGTGGGGTGCCTTGGGCATCTGCAAGCTTATGGTTTTTTCCATCCTTGGATTTATCTTGGTGTTATGTTCCTATATTCCCTGTCAAAAAACTTTAACACAAAAGTTTTCTCCCGTCTCTTTTCTGAGTGGTGACATTAGTGGCACAAAATCATAATAGTTACTGCATATACATCAAAGACAAAATTATTTCTAAATGTTCCAGAAAGCATATAATGTTTCTACACATCCCTAGCATATAATATAGCTCATAGAAATCATTTTAGGACACTTGGGAATGGTTAAACCAAATATGGAAAAATCTTTCCAGACTTTCAGCAGTAGCAAAACGAATTTATTTTGCCCAACTAAACATGTCAGGAATTTTTGCCAATTTTTGTGAATACAGAGGATGAATAGTTGTAAACTATATGTAAATATGAGTGCAATCGGAGTGACATACAAAATTATAAAATTCTTGCACTAAAATCTATTCTGTACAAATTTTCTACTCGATATGTGTAGTGACCTCGGATCAAGTAAGATCCTAAGTTCCCGTGATTAACATGGTAGTCCCTGGATCAATAGCTAGCACTCACAGTCGATAAAATATCATGTAAAACACAAGTCTTTATTACATGAATCGAATAATCTAGAGTTTACATTATTACAACAAAAGCGAAAAATATACAACATGAGTCCCATCAATGCCACATGCAGGTTGAGTGAAGACCCATGATCCTAGTGCACCTTTCAACGATCATCGAAATTCTGCACATAAAACATGCAGCCAACAAGTTGGGTCAATACTTTGAATGTATTGGCAAATTACACCAAGGAAGGAAAGACTAACTCTACATGCAAGGCTAGTTTAGGCTTTGGAGTTCATTTGCATAAAGCTAATTTTCACTAAGTATGGAGAAAGAAAAAAAAGAGAGAGAGTTTTACCCTACTTTGTAAACATTTGCTTAGATAAAATAGGGTCGAATGGCACACGAGGATATTACTCACCAAGTGTCCAAACAACCAAACACTTGGATATTACGCACCAAGCGACACTTGGATATTACACACCAAGTTCCCAAATTCCCACCCATTGGCGATATTACTCACGCCATGGGGTTTTAAAAACTTTTGTTTAGAAAAGAGAGAGGAAGATCCTTCAGAGGCTCCATCCTTCAGACGCTCATTGTTGTTCTGTTACCGTGAACACGGCTGATCGATCAGATTGCAATACTCTGGAGAGTTTGTGCACTTTACCCACAATCCACGATCAAGTCCTTTTATAGACAAGACCATGGCGAGGCTTTCCCTTAGTAGCCCCTCTACCTTCCGGATCCAACCGTGCAAGAACCTCCAAATGTTGGTACCCAGGTGAGGTTTCCCACTAAGTACTAGGCCAAGGCAGAGCCCATAATGTATTGTGGTTGCACTAGAAGCCTCTGAATTCTGAAACATGGCAGACTTCTTTGATTCCTGGGCGGCCGTCTTCCACCAAAAATCACACTCGTTGACCCGACAACCATTCCTCCTAGAGGAAAACTTAGTTTTATTTTGAAGTGGATTTGAGAAGAAAAGTTTGCTCTAGAGAGCCTTTATACTTAGAAAATTCTTTGTCTTTCGAACCCCCAACGGTACTTTGTATATTTAGCATAGCAAGCAATACTTAGCAAAAACAGGGGTAACCTATTAGGAGGGAAAATCCTAAGTATAGAGCTACTCATGGCATACTACAAAATCATCGCACTTGCAAAAATAATACAAAGTAAAAACTCTACTAGAATATCCACACATGCATACTAAAGAATTTTGAAGATCACATGCATAGAATCAAAACTGGGACAAAATTATGAACAAGTGGTGTAACTTGCCTTATGTTGATAATATGGGTGTTGATTGTATTTCTCTGCAGCAATCGCGCTCTCCGAACAATCTAATACGAGGACAAGGTAGTTCCAATCAAAACAATTGCAAACATAGCAAACACAACAAGGATGATCAAAAACATGCATGACGGTTTAATATGTTACAATGCTTATATTTAGTTCTCTGAGCGTTAATAGATCATATGATGCATGTATGAGATCAATTAAAGCAATATGGTACTTGTTATTAATAATTACTTGCCAATATAAGGGTTTTGATAGTTTTATTGTAACGCCTGTTATAACTATCAAATTAAATTTGTTTCTTGGGTTCACTGAATAGAGGACGTTAATACGAACCAGTAGGCGTTGGATTTATCCTAATCGGAGTTATAGATCTTTTTGTATGATTTAAATAGTGTTTAATGGGTTTTAAATTATTCATACAGTTTCTGTTGCCTAAAAATCAAACTAAAATTATATCTGTAATCTCCACGGAATTGTGATTTTAGGGACATATTATTTGTAATTTTCTGAATAGTATTTATTTTCTTATGAATTTATTATTCTAAATAAGCCATTAAACCATTTAACTCTTCACGGCAAAACCTCACAGTCAAAGGCTGAAATAATTGCACATTAATGATCTACATGGAACCAGCTTTCCATCGGTATATCATTTATATTTTTGTGACAAGCAATTAATTTACTATGAATTTAATGATTTATAAAGCCATTAAAACTAATTAAATAGCTACGGGTTAAATAGTCGGCAAAGGCTAGATCCAACCAGATATTATTAATCTACATTACAGTAGCTTCAATTTGATATATTTTTCATATTTTTCGGAGTTACAGATAATTTCCTATGAATTTATTAACCTAAAAGACCATTAAAACTAATTAAATTACTGCAATAACCATGTACAGTAAAAGTTGGATCTATTCTGATAAGATGATTCTACGTAAAATTATCTTCAATTTGATATATTATACGCATTTTTTTGACGTGGTATGAATTTCTAATGAATTTTACAAGTTAGACCTATAATATGCAATTTTAAATTCGAACGGAATATTTCAGGGAATATTCCGCTGACTGGACAGGTTGCCTTTTCATGCTGACTGGGACTAGATGTTGACCTGACGTTGACGTGGCGTTGATGAGGAAGATGACCGGGATGACAACATGGCACGCTCCGGTTTGATTGGATCTCGACCGTCTGGATAGGATCCGGTGGCTAGAAGAAGAGATTGACCCGATTTTGGCTCAGAATAGACAAGAAACAGATCTATGTTAGAGAGACAAATCCGTAGGTCAAATTGAAAAACATAAAACATGAAAGTTGTGGAGAATCATTATTCCTACCTTCTCAACAAAGGAATTTGGATTTGAAGAAACGAGCGCGAGTACATCTTGGATTTACACCGTAAGATCTGAAATATTGCGATGCGAAATTCTCCGGCTGTGGTGAATGCAAAGAGGTGAGGTTTGTCGGGATTGAAATATTTCGATGAGTTTTACAACTTTCGTTTTTTGGCTGAAGGCAAAAAACGAAGTCTAGATGGGTCAAAAAGCGAAATAAGATTCGAGCATGTGTAGATTCGGGATTTCGAGAATAGAAACTCGTACAGCCGTGGCTCCACGAGTTTATATGGAGATTTAGGATTGTATAGAGATAGGCCTTTCAGTAGGGAATAAGTAGAAACAAACGAAAGTCGATTCGGAGTTGTAGATAAAAAGTTATAGTAGTTTGACTAGAGATAGGTTTGAGAAAACAGGTTTTGCACGGTTTTTAAAGCACCTAAGCCATCGATCAAGGCGGGTCTGGCTGCTGGCTGGTCCGGTTCGGCCTTGCTGAGCCGCCGGCTGGCTCGGCCGGCCCATTGTGTTTTTTTTCTTTTTTTTCTTTTTCTATTTACTTGTTTCTCTCATATCTTTTGCATACGAACTCTAAATGACATGATTTTTGTTTCTAAATTTTTCTAAAATCGAATAGATCATTGTAGGATCGTATTTGTAATCTTTTTACTAGTTTTCAAGTAGTGGGTTTATAAATCCTTATATATTCCACTTTATATATATCTTTATTTTTTTGTATTTATTCCATAACTTTTTCATAATAGCTCCAAATGAGCTCAATTTTGTTTCTAAAATTTTGCAATATTAATTGGATCTCTTTAGGCTATAATTATCAATAATTTATGCCTTAGCAATAGTGGGTTTTATAAATTCAATTCAATTACCTTTAGGAACATTTGGGTGAATCAACTATAGGATTTGGATACCAGGATTTGGATTCAGTTTGTGAGAACTTTGCATGGATGTAATGAAATGCTTATGAATGCTTCATGATTTTCATTTTGAAATCTTGCACACCAATTATACAATCCATAATCAATCCATGCCCTTTTTCCTATATGGCTACTTAGGGCATAACAAAAGAATATAAGATTTTGAATTCAAGGTTGAGAGGATCTTCTATTCAAAAGTTTTTTCTCTTTGAGAATTTTCAACAAAGTCAAACAATCAATCAAGCTATTGATTTAATTTATAACATTCCAAAATAGGAAGAATTTTGGGATGTTACAATATGTTTAACAACATTATAACATCCAAAATTGGTTCCACTTGGTACTTTATTAAAAATTACAGAAATAAAACCAAATAAAACTCTCTTGCTAAAGAAATATTTCAAAGAAAGAATACAAAATAAAATAACCGGGTTGCCTCCCGCAAAGCGCATTTTTATAGCCATATAGTTAGGCTTTACTTACTTGGTTTAAGTGACATGGAACTCACTGGGTAGCTTGTGTTTCTTTGCTACCTTCTTATTCCTTGGAAAGTGTTCCATCAATTTCTTTTGAGGAAACTAAAACTTCACATTTCATTTTTTTATCAATGATTGCACCTGTGGTTCTCAAAAAAGGTCTACCAAGTATTATAGGACTTCAGGTATTTCTACCCATGTCCATGACAATAAAATCAACAGGTACAAATGTCATATGCAATTCAACCATGATATCTTTAAATTTTCCTAAAGCATGTTTGGTTGAATCAACAACAAGTAAAATATCTCTAGAGAATGTTTCCATGGGTTTCAAATCAATTAAATCATATAGATCTTTGGATAAAACTGAGACACTAGATCCTAAATCTAGAATAGCATGATGTGTCTGTTTTCCAATAGTGATTAATATCTTGGGGAACCGAGCATCCCCAAGATTAGGTGGTATCATACCTTCATTATTATATCTTTCAATATTTTCTTTTATAACATAATTTTCTCTGTAGGAACCAAATTTTGCTTAATGAACATTAAAAGATGGATCATTAGAAATTTTTTGCAATATTTTAATGAGTTCATGCAAGCTACACTTATCGAGATCAAGGAGAGGTTCTTTTCTTTCACTTAGCATTTTGACTTATTCTACTTGTTTATTTATATTGTATAAGTTGAAGATTTCATATCTATCATCAAATACATCTTCTAGAACTTTAGCTTTTTCAAGGCTTTCTTTGACTTTTACTTCTAAGAGTAGGCCTTCTAACAATATATAAGCGTTGTTAGTTGTTATATTCATTAAAGAACCTCCACTTTCTTGTTCTAAATAGACCATTGAACTTTTAGTTAACCCTCTATAGAAGATATGAATTAACATCCAATCTCTAAAACCATGTTCTATTCTAAGCTAGTTCTCTAAATCTTTCCCAAGCTCTTATAAGAGGTTCATATTTATTTTGTTTAAACATGATAAGCATTTCCCTAAGATGGCCTATTATTTCAAGGGTTCCAAATATTTCAACAAAAGCAGCTTTAACAATAAACCAACTACTCAAATTTCCGGGTGGCCATTTTAATATCCAGTCCAATGCCTTACCAGCAAGCGAATATGGAAAAACTTTAACTTCGATCATACTATTGTTTTTATTACTCATGTTTAAATATTTGCATCTTTCATTAAAAGTTATCAAATTCTACATAGGGTTTTCATTAGGGTTCCCATAAAAACGGTTTTTATAAATGGCTTTAGTAGATAGGGTCTATTTAATATGGTTCAAAGGGTATCTCGCTTCTTTTGGGAAGTTATTTACACTAAAGGGCCAGTAAGCTCTCTTTTCCATTTTTATGTGTTTCGGTGTTTTAAGGAAAACTTAAAAAGACTAAAAACAAGACAAAGTAAATACTTTGAAAATCTAAAAGGAGAATAAAAATATCACAATGGTGCAACCTCCCTAATATTGGGTGGTTACATAAGTTGATGAAGGCAACGGCGCCAAAAAATACTTACAAGTGCCGTGGGAACTACTTTTCTCTTCAAACTTGGTAAGGATGCAGTTGTGAGGTAACTTCGCCAATTCCCTGGCAATAGCGCCAGAAAATACTTCTTGATGGCAACAATCATGGCCACTTTTTGGTAGGACTCCAAGTGAAGAGTGTTGTAGCAAGCTTCTTTTCCCACAAGGGTGAATCGAGGGCTTATATCGAACTCTCGGGGAATTGGTTATGGAATTGTATTCATCTTCTCCTTATCCAGCAACCTGTAAAGAAAAATAATTTGTCTTGTGTCTCCAACTCCACCAAGCGGTTGTCAAGCACAAGGTTTCATATTAGTAATATGAAATATAATATAAAGTAAACTGAAATAAATAAACTAAAGTAATGCAAACTATATGAGATATGTGAACATAAAGTTGTTTTTGGGTTTTTATGAGTGATTGCATGTAGGAAAAGTATTTTTGTATTTTTGAAAAAATAAATTGTAGAAAATATAAAAGGTAGTAATTGCAATGGAAAGGTGTTTCTTATGATTAAAATTGTACATGGGTTCATGGGTTCACTTGTCTACTCTCTTTTTACGTTGTGGTGATCATAAAACAATTCATCAATGATAAATATTCATGGAACTTCTATATGTGTATGATAAGCATTCATATGGGCATCACGTCCTAACATAGAGATGAAACACATCTCCCTTATACTCCTCAAGAAAGGGAAACTCCACGCAATCTTGTTTTAGGAACAAATCAGAGTATAGCTTTAAGTAATATGCCATGATGTTTGAAATACAAATATGCTACCTTGATCTAACAAGATTATCTCACTGTCACGTGATAATTATATCACATGATTTCACTCTATCCCTAGTGAGTGAGCAAAAGAAAGGTAAAAACCAAAGAAGATCTTGAATATTGGTGTCACAATTTAATGACTACCACCATGCTACTCCATCTAATACACACTTCTCCCATGCAAGTTCTTGCATACAAGTTGGATAAAAACAAACAATTAAAAACTAGGTACATGATATGCATCTACCAATACATATGACAGAAAATAGGTTCCAATCTCATATATAAAATTATGGAATAAAGATCCACCACATACGAATTACATATATGACCATAATCATGTTGGGCAGCTCATATGGTACTAGATCTATGAATAGAAAGAGATAAATAGATCAAGCTACTACCATAAACCCATAGTCCATAGGTGGACTACTCCCTCTCTATCATGGTGATGATGCTGGAGATGTTGGAGAGGGTGGAGATCCGTCCAGAGGCGGCTCCGGTGGAGTCTCCCCCTCCAATCTTTGCTAGATCTGACTCTATTTGGTGGTGTTTTCGTCTATAGTGTGCTCCGCGATCGAACTGCCGAGGAGGGAAAGAGGGCAGGTGGCGCTCCCCCTGGGCTAGTGTAACGCCCCAGTTTTATTAAATAGTAATTATGGTTGATTGCGCATTCATGAGAATCATCTTCTAAAAATGCATGCAACCAAAAGAAAGCAAAACCCTAAACCCTAATCTTCCCCCTCTCTTTGCAACTATTTCAAAAGGTTTTAAGTATTTTTAAAAGGCCAACAAAATTTGAAGCCCAAAATGTTACAAGGGCCTCACATTATTTTAAATGTTTTAGAAAATCTGTGGCATTTTTTAAATGCCCCAAAACAATTTTTTTGGAATGGACATACAAAAGAGAAAACACCAAAATAGAAATAGAAAAGGTTTTGCAAATAAAAATAGGCAGTAGTAGCCAGCATGACGGCCCAACTCTCCCTCTCTCCTCTCTCTACCACTCGACGTGCAGCGTGTAGCAGCCCGCTTGCATCCCACCTTGTCCTAGGACCAGATACCGGTTTGTCATCTTCCTAGAGTCGTCGTCAACCTCTAGATCTACCGAAGCAGCTCGTTATCGGTGCATCGCCGGCCGCCTCGCATCAAGGTCCTCGCCGCCGCTCCAGATAATGTTAAGAACCAGCCCCACATGTCTCCCTCTCATTCCTATCCCATCACTCTTCCCTAGCGCCTTTTTCTCTTGTTCCCGAGCATGTCTGAAACCCTAGCCTCCAACCTCACCGGTGCCCCGATGATTCCAAGCTTCCCCGCCCAGCTGAGGTCACTGCCGTGACTGCTGTGTCGTCCTAGTTCTTATCGTCTAAGCACACAAGCTAGATATCCCCCAGCCTCTCCAATCGGCACCTTTGTATCCTACTCTGGCGGTCGTCCTCGCCACCGATTTTGGCCACGCCATGCCCTCCCGACCGTACTGTCGCACTCCTGGTGAGCTCCTGAGGATCATGGTGGCCTCCGCCTGGTTGTTTGCTTCCTAGTTTAGCCACGTGACATCGAGCCGTGAGCGCCACCGCCGCGCGCCACCCTATCCCGCGTTCGGTGACCAAGCGCAAGCAGCGCCGCTACCTTTAGGTCTACCGCAATGTGCTTGTTCGAACTAGCTAGTCATCTCTGTCCTGAAATCTCCATCACCATCATCCATGTGAGGATCACCATAGCGATGACATCATGCCAACATGGTGCTGACATGGCAGTGGACCCTTTGACCTGTTTACAACCACCGTGGAGGCTGACGTGGGCACATGGCCCACTGGTCAGTGATTGAGGCTGCTAAGCCTTAGTACAAAACAACCCCCACCCCGTGGTGACATCATCCCTGTGTCATGCTGACGTAGTTAATCAATTTAAATTGGTTTAATAATTTCCAAAAATGATATAATATTATAAATTCAATAACTAATTATTTGTAAGTCCGAAAAATATGTATAATGTATCAAAATGTTCATAAAAATGAGATCTATCTTTTAAGCTATAATCATGCATTAATACACGACTTCAATGACAAGTTTAACTAGAAGAACCAATTGAACCCCATAGGTGATTCCGAGGTTCTTCCTGTTCTAGGGTTTGCACCCCTCGTATCCCTATTTAAATTGTCGAGCATGCCCTAGGGTTATATTTCAATACTTTTTAATTTGTCATATCATCATCCTTGTTTGAGCATTGCATCGATGCCATGTGTTGATTGTTTCCCCTTTCTTTCCGGTGTTTGGTTCTTCCCGGTAGAATATGATATCGACATTGAATACCGAGATCAACACCGTCGAAGCTTGAAGACCAATACTTGACCAACTATAATCAAGTCAGGTAAATGTCTCCTGAAGATCCGTTTATTGGTTATCAGTAGGCAAAGGCAAGCATAGCCCTACCGTTATATAATCCTATGAGTCCGAAATCATCTAAATTATTTCCATGATGCATACGATTCTACTGGGGTATTTTTTTCATAGATAGAGTAACCTATCTATTGCATTACTCCCTTTGAGATTATATTACCTGATCCACTTCTCCTAGCATAACTAGGTTTGGCTACACTGCTAGAAGTGTTACTTGTGCCTTGCTTAGCCATGCATAGCTTTCAATGCTGGCTCATCTAGTGAAGGTGCATCATAGAAGGTAGGGAAGCGTAGAATGGGTTGCTTGGGGTCGATGGATCCCCTGGTGGAACCAACCTCGCTTCACATCTCTAGGGTCCGGCTTCGGGATTTGACACGTTATAGCGGAACCATCCTTAGGGCGTGACTCATGCTATTGGCGAAAGCAAGGTAAAGGTCGTGGCCAACCACCCTCTTTCGGCCTTCCAAGGAAGAGGGCTTGTCTAGTGGCACTAAGAGTCGGTTGGTATGTGTGGGTAAATTTGTACACCCCTGTAGGGTAATAATCTTTTCGAAAAGTTGTTTCTGCGGTTATGGACGACTTCGGAACGGACGCGATGATCATAGAGAACTTGAACCTAATCGTAAAACTCGGTAGATCACATGTGCTTAAGGATGCTTCCTCATGGGTACGACGGGGTGATCCTATACGAGGTTTGAGGATGATTTCATGGAAATCAAAATATGATGATCAATACTTTGGAGATGTAGCTATCTTATTACCTTTTAAAATATTCTGATTAGACGAGCTTCTTTTCCCTCTTGTTTTAAACACAAAGATGGCTTTACGCAAAACAACTCCACCAGTCATTAGTCTTGCTGAGTACACCCTGTATTCACCCTTGCTTTCTTGATACTTTTGTAGCAGAGTAAGTGTTCACTTGAAGACGAGTTTTGTATGACGTCGACACTGATGAGTAGCTTGGGGTTCCCGACCGGCAGCCTAGAATCTATGGGCTAGGACATCATCATTATGCTTCAGGCCACTTAGGCCATTTGTTAAGTTTGCTATACTTAATAGAATAATTTTCCTTCCGTTGTTTGATGTTTGTGGTCAATGAACATTGCTTGTAATATTTTGGTACTTTGCTTAGTTAAGAGGTTGTTGTAATAATTTTTGTGTCATAGGGTCACTATTGTGTTACCGATTCTCGCAGTGGATATCCTCGAGCTCTAGGTTAGGCTTATGTTAGACAGAGGTCTGGATTTGTCTAGCCCTAATCCAGGGGTGTTACAGGTTTTGGTACCAGAGCCGTACCGACCATAGGAAAACCTTTAGTGCATGTGAAAACTATTTCAAAGATGAAAAGTATTTGCTAAACCTCTAGTATGCTTTCTTTACTCCTTATATAGTATCTCTCTAACTCTGGGTCATCTTAACTTGTGTTGACTTTGAAAAGTTTTGATATGTATTCTAGTCTTTCAAACATAGGTGCCTTCTGGGCTTGTCGATTCTCAACCAGTTGACCTAGTGTTGAGTTCTCTAGAGTTGTGTGTGTTGTGAGTTCCTTGTACCCTTGCTCTGTTTCTTCTAAGAGATTCCTTTCCATCATGATCTCTCTATCTTATGGTGCCTAAAATATAATGCTGCCATAATGTTCTGCTCTAGGATTCGAGGTCTCCTTTCATCTTGTGTACCTCCTTTTTGTTTGTTGGGTACTTCAGAATTCATTTCTTCTCTTGTAATATACCTCATGATTATTACCTTGCATTGTATGTTGTTCCACTCAAGTAGTAGTTATTCTTTCTCGGGTTTTAACCCTTGTACTTCAACCGAAGGTCCCTAATTGTGCTGGATTCTGGTGTCGTGAATCTTGTACATAAATCTGATCTTTAACCCAAGATCCATCCCTTTGACCCCTGTTGTTATTGTTCAATCATTACCTCAGGATGGTTGGTACTACAATTCTAGCCTTCAAGCTTGTGGTCTTGTCGTGATTGAATTGTGACAACTAAAGAATTACCCTACCACTAGCTATGGCATATGTTCTTTAATGGAACCAAATAGATCATGACAAGAGTACTCCTCGTGAGTCGCGCATCTATACTCATGACTCTGCCACACCTTTCCCTTTCCTTGCATTGCTTTTCGGAAGGTTGTTGACTTATGCATGCACTTCTCCGGATTCTACCCTGAGTATGTTCCTTTCCCCTTGTTGTTTGTCGACCTTTGTCTACCAGTTGGTAGACAAGTAGTAAACCTGCATTGGTGTCTTACGATGCAAGATACTCTTGTGGTCCATCATGAAAAACCAGTTCAGGATGTTAGGAGAAACAAACTCCAGTCCTCTTCATTTCTAGGACTAGGTCAAAGTGTTGTAATATGCAGATTAAGTGGCCTTGATTATCGTCTATCTGTTCCACCTTAAAGTATCACACCATTTTATATGAAGTGGTCGTTCTATGTTTCAGGACTCTCTTAATGAAGTGATACTCCCGCACATATTTACCCACCCTTCCTCGAACTTCCATGCTCGTGAGTGATGCGTGTGCGTATGATGTGGCCATCTGATATTCTTAGCAATTATAACTGCTTCAAACTCTAAGGAAATCTTTGTCATTCTCAGTGTGATTGGTTAACCCTTTCACTAAGAAAATGATGATTATTCTACCAAGTCTATTATTATGGTGCATTATCTTTGGTCAAAGAGCTAGGCTTGTGCCGAAACTTTGAGACTATGTCTGCTAGCATTACCAAGCAAGTTTCATCTCAAACTAAGTGACATATCGGCAGTTCATGATATTCTAGATGTGTTCCTAGAAGTATCGTCATGTTGTCACATGACCGTGTTGTCAAGTTCTTGAGCCAGCAAGTTCTCTGAACTGCTCCTCTTCCAGGGATCCGTATTGGATACCCCAGAACCTATTGGTTGAGCTTAAACAACAACTTGGAGAGTTGTAAGACAAAAGTTCTATCCGACCTAGTTCCTTCTTTAAGGGATGTCTAGTTTTGTTCTAGGTGAACAAAGATAGTATATCCTTCCTGGATATGTTATCTCCCCCACCTTTGATTTGATTTGGGCTATCGTCAAATCAAACTCAGTTCCAAGGATTATCTTGAGGATGCTGCTACCGGTGAAGTTTCACTAGAGTACATCTTCATGTCCTTTGGTCTGACCAATACTTTTGCCTTGTTCATACCATATATGAGTCCATCTTCTTGGAGTATTCCAATAGGTTTGTTGTTGATCCCATCAATGACATCCTCATCTTATCCATGTTAGAAAAGATTAATGTGGAGCATTTGGCGTTAGTGTTGGAAACTTTTGAGAACGTTCTTCGGGTCATCTCAAAGAATATGTTCTGGATGTTAGAAGTAGCCTTCTCTGGTTCACAAGAAATTGTTGAAAGATGTCGCCCTGTATTTGAGTAGAGTTACCATCGTTCCTTAAGGGAACATGTGTGTTTTATTGTTAGTACTTCATGTGTGTGCAACCATCATTCGACAAGCTGCTAATACATGGGTCTAACAATCTAGCTCATGTTTTGGAGCTTTACACTGTAGTCGCTATATTGAGAATCTAGTAGCTTTACCTCTTTGGTAAATGTTGCAAACTTTCTATTCGGACATGCTGAGTCTGAAGTATCATAACACCTAACTAAATCTGAATATCAAGAAGATATGATGGTTGGTGTTCTTCAAGGTTTTGACATAGGTCTCTTTGTAAAACCAACAAAATTGATGTAATGGTTGACACCATTAACCGGAAGGCCTATTTCCATATTCTCTTGAATCCGTAATAACAACCACTCTTCATGAGGCTTCTTATATGATCTATTATAGGAGTTGTGTTTATGACTCCTTTGTATCCGAAGTCTGACCTTTACTTGATGTCTGCTTTCTAAAAAAAATCAAGGAGAACATTTAAAGTAGAGTTGCTAAATGTATCTCGGTCAATCCTCCAAACCCACTATGTTAATAAGCATTTTTTATGACAAGTAATTGAAGTCTAAGAATGAAGTTTATTTCTTCTCGTTTCATCAGGAATATTCTTAACTATACATCTTGGTAGTGTAAAAGTGATATCATGATCTCTAGCAAAGATCTTGATATACCTGGATGTATAAAGAGTTTCCTTTGCTTCTTCGACATGTGTTAAGAGTGACTATGATTTTTTCAAACATAAGTTTCTCTTATTACATAATCTTGTGACTCTTATGAGTTCTCCCCACCAAAACCCCTTCATGTCTTGGCCTTCTATTGAATGAAAGAGTTACTCTTCTGTTCGAAAAGTATTTCAACATCTTGGTTTTGCTGATCCCTATCTCCGCAACCTGAATTCACTACTTAAGCCGTTTAGTAGAGGTTCTTTATCGAAGTCTGTGGTTCTATTCTTTATGTTGAAAGCTCTCCTTTTTAGAAGCTTCAACTCTTCTGAAGCTCCATGGTCTCAATCCTTATGAAGACCTGATATCTAACAACTTGAAACCTTCTCCTCTTGTTTCCTCTGTTACCTTGACATGTTTCATGTTCGTCATCTTAGAGAGCTATTTATAAACACTCCATCCATGATGTCAACACCCGGATTTTTAATCCCAGATGCCTGTTATGCCATACATCGCAATCTCAGGATTACTATTTTTGCGAGACATAACAGATTTGGATATCACAGTACATCATCCATTACAAACCATACATAAGGTCTTACACAAATAAGGATCTCATGATCCAGTTCTTAATACAACTTAAGCAGCGGAATCATGTAAAGATAAAGATAGCGTGGGCGAAGCTCCATCTTCAGGGTCACAGGCAATGCTGACGATGGGAGATGATCCTAGTTGTCGTAACCTTCCTGCGGTCCGTCATCCTGATACTCCTCTTCATAGTATGGCCACGGGAATACCCAGGGACAAAGCCATGAGTACTCTTTAAGTACTCGCAAACTAATACTAATAAGAGAAGTGGTTTTGAATAGGATATACTAATCTCTAGGGTTGTTTTGCAAAAAATCCAGATTTACCTCTACTAAGTTCAGAAGCAAAGAAAGCTAGTTGAAAGTTTTATAACACCTAAATGGGAAATTGAATTTCATGTCACAACTCTGTTGTGGTCAAGTCAAAGTCATAAATCATTTCATAAGTCATTTTGAAAACATCTGACGATAGAACAGTATGGCCACTCCAACTGTTCATAACCGCGGACACGGCTAATCAAATAGTTTGACACTCTGCAGAGATTGTACACTTTCACCACAACATTCGATACATTCATCAGGAACAATCCTGAATTCACCATACTCAGTATGCGGATAATCAATCCTAACCTTTCAATTACATGCCCTAGTATAGGCACCTCTCCTATGAGTTTGGCCTCCCAACCATGACCAACTGTCATCTTGGGTACTGCACAGGAGGACAATCTTCACAAGGTATCCTCAGCTCAGACCTTGGCCGCAAGGGAACCAATACTAAGGTATATAAATTTCTAGTCAAGCCCCACCCAAATTTCGGGTATTGTGGTTGTACGGTAAAATTGGAATGGTATCGCATCCAGACAACCATCAGTTTTATAAAGGGCTAAGGCTCATGCCTTATCATTTTCATCATCAAAATCATCTGGTGTTCAGAAACACATGTCAAAACATTTCAGTAGAATGACTCATCATTCTAAGGTTTGCATAACCATTTTCACCAAGTATTCCCATCTAAAGTTGATCAAGTTTTATACTTAGCACTAGCATCTACAAGTGGGGGTAATCACTAATGAGGGGTGGTAAACAAGTGTATCTTATCTAAGTAAATCTCATGCCTCGGGATGACATCAAGATTATCTAACTTAGGCCAAGTTTTTTGCTCTTTATGCTACCTTCAATTATCTTTCTAGAATTTACAAGTCACTAAGTAAACTCTAAGAGAAAGCTTTGATAAAGAAGATAAAGTATTAAGCTTGCAAGTAAAACTAGGGTTGGTTATCCAGTGGGGTAAGCTTGCAAGTAAAAACTAGTATGGTGTGTCAAGCGGGTATAATCACATATGCTTAAGGCATATAGTTGGCATAGTAATAAGCAAGTAGTAGCTTACTAATCCATCAGTATAAGCTTGCCTTGTGCAGAGCAGTGGTTGAAGTTGTCCTCGGCTTGTTCCTCGTAGTATCCTCCTTCCTCCTCGTATCCTTGGTCGGTACTAGCGTCTATAAAAAATACGAGGTACACAATCACCAAACAATACTTAACTATTGCTAAACATCACACAAAGGTTCACACTAGGTGATCTAGCATCATCACTAACATTACAAGATTAAGGCACTTGTCCCATTTATTTTATTTGAGAAAAGTAATTTCTACTCATTGAAAAACTACTTAAGATTTAATATTCTCCAACTCAAACATGGGATCATGTTGACACATGTCATCACCACATATTTCAGTACATGGGAATGTGATTTAATGTGGTGTCACAATTTAATAAGGTTTAACCTTTTTATTTTATTTTATTTAATTAAAGTGACTAGAAATGCCTATGTGGCATTCTTTTATTACTTGATCATTATTTCTGTAAGTAAACCTATATGTTTTTATATATTCTGAAAGGTATGGTCAAATGTGATTTTTGAGAGTTGGAATCAACTCAAAAGCTTTTATGGTTGAATTTTGAAAAATGTTTGAATGCAGAAAAGCTTCTGCCTTGTTATTTTTACCATGGGTGATCTACAATTCTAAATGGTTTGAATCCAATGGCCTTGGATTAATAATTCCAGTACCTTTCTAACAAAATTGGTTTCATGCATTTTGGTTCAGTGAATCAAGTTAGGTTGATTTTTGAATCTAGGTACAAAACTGTGTTTGAAATTAAATGAATAAAACTAAATTTGAATTGTTGGGTCACGCGGGAGGTTTAACTGGGCCGGCTCACTACGTACAGCGCACACGCGGGCTGGTTTAGTGAATGTCCCCACGCGTCAGTGAGACAGTGAGGGGTGAAGCGGTACCGGGTGATCTAGGCCGCATGATCTAACTCTAATCGAACGGCTCTGGTTCATCGTCCACGTCGGGCAGCGCCAGCGAGACAGAACCCTAGCGCTGCAGGTGGGAGCCGTGGGAGGCTCACCGGGGCTCAGGCGATGGTTGGCGACGAGGGCGAATGACGAAGTCGACGATGGCGGTTCTCCTGGTACTGGCAGCTTCTCCTAGGGCGGCTCCATTCGACGGCGCCTCTCCTCCTCTACAGCGGCGAACTCCGGTGAAGGCCACCTGGTGCTCTCCTTGCTCCGGGAGTGAGTGGGTGTGATCAGTGAGAGGTGGGGAGTGAACTGGTGTGAAGAAAACGAGCGGGGTAGGTCTCCTTTTATAGTGCCTGAAGGTGACCGACGGGCGCGGGCTGAGCTCGCCGTGGTCGACGGCATAGAGGGCTATGGCCTGGGCGACGGTAGGGGGAGGATCTGTGCTCCCTGACGAAGCTCAATGGCATGGTGGAGAGGCGTGGGGCGGTGCTGATTGGTCGGAACGCGTCAATGCTCTGGCCGGGTCCGACGGCAAATTTAATGGCGCACGGGTGCTCCTGGTCGCGCGGCGACAAACGAGGTTGTCTGGCGGGGTGCTAGAGTGTTGGCGATCACGTGTGCAAGCGGCGAGGGCGGCGCGCGGTCTGTGGGCGCTGGTCAAGTGTGGTGCACTGGCGCGCTCTCGGCTCGCATGCAGAGAGGCTTGGCATGCTCAGGCCATGTGGTCCAGGGGCTGGCAGTGCTCGAGGCTTGGAAAGGGGGTGGCGATGGATGGTGGAGTGCCTGCTAGCTTGGCGCTTCTCCTAGCTTGCTCGAGACATTCTTGCTAGGCTTGGCGCTTCTCCTAGCTTGCTGTCGACATGTGGGTGGCAAGTTAGCCTCGACATGGTCACCATTAATGGCTATGCCAAGCTCATAGTGGTGCTAAGGCTTGTTAATTGGGCTAGATCATCTACTGAAAGTGTAGTGAGAGCTAGAGAGGGAACAAGGTTGGCCAAAATCAGTGCTCACTATAGTGTTTGTTGTTTGTTTGTTTGCTGCAAACAAGGTGTTTGATGAAATGGCCGAAAGAAATTCAAATTTGAATTTTGGATTCAAACTTGGTGGGTTTGATAGGCACATATTAGGGAGTATCTGGTTAGTTGGATTTGTCAAGGGGCACTGGTTTGGTTGGGTTTTGAGAATGTGTGATCTTCACATATGTTAAAGATTCAATTTTGAATTGTCATTTGAATGGGTTTCCTAAATGTTTCTGGAAGTATGAAAGGTGGGTTTTGATTCACTTTTGCTTGTTCTTGCAAGGGTTGAAAATAATTAGAAAAGTTTCTGTTTGAAATCTTCGACTAGAAACACTCAAAATGACCTAGTGAGCAATATTGGCAAAAATGACCATTTGCTTTAATTGATTTGTTTTTGATTTTCTCTTTATTTGTTTCTGCTTGGAAATGTTTTATATTGTGTTATATTCATCTTTAAACCATTTCTTGATATCTAGGTTAATCACACAAGTTCATTCATGCATTAATCAAATCACCACATACACACATGCATTCATATGATTTAAATTAATCAAACTTTTTGTTAACAATAATTTTAGTGATTAGAGTTTGATGATCATTGTTTTATTTTTTTGGGATGTTACAAACCTTCCCTCCTTAAAAAAAATCTCGTCCCGAGATTTGAAAAAGAAGAAAAAAGATTACCTAGGATTTAAAGAGATCGGAGAACTTCGTCCTGATGTGATCTTCTCGCTCCTAGGTAGCTTATTCTTCAGTGTGGTTACTCCACTGAATCTTGAGAAACTTGATGCTTCGGGTTCTGGTGGTTCTGAAAGCTTCCTCCAAAACATGAATGGGTACTTCGGGATACGTCAGGTCATCATTGATCTCTATGGTCCGATGATCAATGTTCTTGAAAACTTCGGTCTTCTCCGGAACTTCAAGGAATTTGCGAAGTAAAAAATATATGGAACACATTCTGCACTGCTGACATTTCCTCAGGCAGTTCCAATTGATATGATACTTCTCCTCGACGATTCAGAATCTTGAAAGGTCCGATTTATCTAGGGGCTAACTTTCCTTTGATTTGGAAACGCTGCATTCCCTTCAAAGGCGACACTTTGAGATACACAAAATCTCCGATATTGAAAGCGAGGTCTCGACGTCTCTTGTCGGTGTAACTCTTCTGTCTTGACTGGGCGGTCTTGAGGTGCTCACGAATCTTGTGAACTTTCTCTTTTGCTTCTCGTAGGATGTCGGGTCCGAAAATCTGACTCTCTCCTACTTCTGACCAATTCAAAGGGGTGCGGCACTTCATTCCATACATGAATTCAAATGGGGCCATTTGCAGACTAGCTTGATAACTTTTGTTGTATGAGAATTCTGCGAAAGTAAGACAGTCTTCCCATTTAGATCCATACTCTAGCACACATGCTCTCAACATATCTTCGAGTATTTGATTTACTCGCTCCGTTTGTCCATCGGTCTGAGGGTGATACGCTGTGCTGAAATCCAGTCGGGTTCCTAAAACTTCTTGGACTTTCTTCCAGAATCTCGAGGTAATCTGAGTTCCTCGATCCGATACAATGTTCTTGGGTACTCCGTGCAAGTTGACGATTCTAGCGATGTATAACTCTACAAGCTTCGAACTCTGGTATGTGGTCTTGACTGGTAAGAAATGGTCGACTTTGGACAATGTTTCAACTATGACCCAGATAGAGTCATTTCCCCTACTAGAAGTAGGAAATCTGGTGATAAAGTCCATTCCAACTGAATTCCATTTCCATTCCTCAATATGTAATGGTTGCAACTGTCCTACGGGTCTTTGATGTCCCGCCTTGACTCTCTGACATATATCACACTTGGCGATATAGCTTCCGATTTCTCTCTTCATCTTATGCCACCAAAATTGTTCCTTCACATCCTCATACATCTTCGTTCCTCTAGGGTGGATAGAATAAAGAGTATCATGGGCCTCTTTCAAAATAACCTCTTTCAACTGCGAATCTGCTGGTACACAGAGACGTCCTTTGTACCACTGAACTCCTTCTTCATCTTCGATGAATCCGGGTACTTTGCCTGTACCGATACGATGTTTGATTCCATCGATACTAGCATTTCCTTTCTGCGCCTCCTTGATATGATTGATCAAAGTGGGTTGAAGCTCGATGCTAGCCAAAAATCCTTCACTCACTAATTCCATTCGGAAATCTTCCATCTCTTTGTGCAAACTTGTTTGCTCCTTCAAAATCATGGAGTTCAATCGGCACGGCAATCTTCTAAGGGCATCTGCTACCACATTGGCTTTATCGGGGTGATAGTGAATGTCCAGATCATAGTCTTTGATTAGCTCAATCCATCTTCTCTGCCTCATATTCAGCTCTTTTTGAGTGAATATATACTTCAGGCTCTTGTGATCCGAATAAATCTAACAACGGTTTCCCATGAGATAATACCTCCATGTCTTCAGGGCTAGAACTACGGCTGCTAGTTCAAGGTCATGGGTTGGATAATTCTGTTCATGCTATTTCAGTTGTCGAGATAGATAAGATATAACTTTGCCTTCTTGCATTAGCACACATCCGAGACCGATCTTGGATGCATCACAATACACATCAAAGGGCTTCGTGATATCCGGCATGATCAAGATTGGGGCTGAAATCAATCTTCTCTTGAGTTCTTTAAAACTTGCTTCACATTTGTCAGTCCATTAAAACTTCTTCCCCTTCTTCAGCAATTGGGTCATGGGTATAGCGATACTCGGGAATCCTTCTACAAACTTGCGGTTGTATCCCGCTAATCCGAGAAATGCACGAACTTGGGTTTGAGTGGTTGGGGCTTGCCAATCTTCAACATCCTTCACCTTCGCAGGGTCAGCGGCAATTCCTCCGGCTGATACAATATGTCCGAGGAATCCTACCTCCTGTAACCAGAATTCACATTTGCTAAACTTGGCATATAGATGATGCTCTCTAAGGGTTCCAAGAATGGTCCTTAGGTGTAGCTCATGTTATTCTTCTGATTTGGAATAAATCAGAATGTCATCGATGAAAACAACGAAAAACTTATCCAGGCAGTCCATAAAAATCTTATTCATGAGTTTCATGAAGTAAGAGGGGGCACTGGTTAATGCAAAAGACATGATGGTATACTCATATAATCCATATCGGGTGGTAAAGGAAATCTTTGGAATATCCTCTACGCGAATCTTGAGTTGATGATAGCCAGTTCTAAGATCAATCTTAGAAAACACTTTGGCACCAGTCAACTGGTCAAACAAATCTTCTATCTTCGGCAGTGGGTACTTGTTCTTGATGGTGACATCATTCAACTTCCGATAATCCGTACACAAACGGTTACCTCATCTTTCTTGTCCACAAACAAGATAGGTGATCTCCATGGCGATGCATTTTGTTGAATCAATCCAATTTCCAGCATAGCATCTAGTTGCTTCTTCAGTTCCACTAGTTCAGACGGGTTCATACTATATGGTCTCTGCGCTATGGGTCCGGTTCCAGGGATTAGTTTAATAATAAACTTGATATCCCGATCTAGGGTCATACCGGGCAAAACATCTGGAAATACATCGGGGTATTCACAAACTATCCGGACTTGTTCAATTGTTGGTTGGGCTATACTCTTATTGCACTTGAATTGACGGGGCAAGGTTTCAGATACATGCTTGACTGATATTCCAGTTGTACTGGTCGTGGTTATGGCTTTCTTGGCACAGTCAATTAATCCTTTGTGTTTGGACATCCAATCCATTCCTAGTACTACTTCCAAACCTTTAGTTCCGAATACTATTAGATTAGCATAAAAATCTATGCCATGGATTCGGATAGGGACGGCTTTGCAAATTTTTCTAGCTTTGGTGGTTGAACCGTGTATTTGAACAATCATAACATGGTTCAATTTGTTTGGTTGAATCTTACTACTGCATGCAAATTCTTCAGTAACAAATGAGTGCGGTGCTTCAGAATCAAACAACACTCTTTCAAGTACTGAGTTAACAGAAAACATACCCAGCACGACATCTGGCGCTTCTTGGGCTTCTTTAGCATGCATGAGAAAGAGACGGCCGTTGCGGTTGAGCGAGTTCCCTGGAGAAAACCTTCTTCCGGGCTGAACACGACGCTGCTACTGAGCTGGGGCATTTGCATTGGGGGTTGCGGCAATCTTCTTGGGGTACTCATTGGAATAATTGACCCTTGGTTCCACATTCATAACAAGTCACTTGCGGCTTGTCCTTCTGTAACATCCCAGCATTAGAGCTTAGAAATAATCTAAACATGGATGTGTGCATTGCATTCATGCATAGAAAATATGAATAATTTTCGCGCTTTCAAATAAAAACTTGTCAAAGTGATTGAAGCTTCTCTTAACCTGATGGAATTGAAGTAGATCATCAAGTTGACTGCGATAAGTTTCAATGTGACCTTTGCTAAAACCTTATTTTGGGTAACATGATTTGATCTAAGGGTAGATAAAATGGAATAAAATTAAACCCTAATACATTACGTAATGATTTATATTTGATCCTTAGGTGATCATATCATAATATTCATTATAATCACTCATGAATACTAAATTATAAATATAATCCAAATAATAAGAATGTAACAACTATATCTTAATCTCATCTACTTATACCATGAGTATCATGGAAATACCTAACATTAACTCTCTAGTGAGATTGAGTAGGAAAGAAACCAAAGTTAAGATCATTCACCATATATCTTTCTTTCCATATCAATCTTTATCATCTCTATTGAATCCTATCCTTATATCTGTTGTTTATCAATGTTGAGTAATCAACTATTGATTCACCAATTCTTAACTTATCAATTCTTGACCTATCAACTCTTGTCCTTATTATATCATTCACTTAAGGCTTATAAAGAAAGAAGTCAGAAGAGGTAAATAGTGATGCTAGTTTAAGATGTCATCTATAGGATGAGAGTGATTGGAGGAAATCAAATCAATATGGTCACATAGAAGATTACAAGGATGAGGTCTGAAAATAAGTTACTAGGAGTAGTCCTATTGGGTCAATGAATTATATCTCTTAATCCAATAGAGCTAAACAGAAGATGATTATAATACAACTGTAATGTTGTATTGATGAAGCCTTGATTATCCAACTGGAAACCTAAACCATAATGGATCAAAGTATTATAATGATCATGCCTTATTCACCAATATTGAATGCTTATACCATGTATAAGTGACATTGGTGGATAAAACATGATTGAACCATAGTATAGATATATTATCCTAGATTAGTCATTACAAAGACACATTAATATAATGTGAGGTTGGAATGTTAGATATTGGAGTCAAGTAAAGACAAGATAGTAGGATTAAAATGATGTTAGAGCAACATTGGATTCAAGAAGTAGTATTTTCCTCTTTAGAAATACTAAGCACTTGAAGTGAAGTAGGATTTGATGCATACATCTATTGAAGTGATGTTAGTGAAGGATGATTAAGGAAGAGTATGAGAAGATTATGAAGGCTTTAGTATTAACCTCATTGGAATTACAAGTAGATTTAGAAGGATAAAAGGTGGATAAGAATATTTTGGTGAAGTAAAGTTCATCATGTTAACACATGATGATAGATATAGAGAAGTAATATATCTAGGAAAGGAATTCCTTAATTAGAAGTCCAGAATTATGAAGTATGGAATATAGGAATCTTTGTTAAACACTAAACCCTAAATCTAAGACCAAACCTAATATCCATTTTCTATGGTTGAGCTATCATATTGTTTCCACAATGGTTGATAGGAATAATTTCCTACATTAATCAGTTCAGCACACCTTGGACATTCTCAACCATCTTTATCATAGGTGCTTATGGAATTATCTTTATTAATTGTTTCTCATAAGTTATCCTAGAAAACAATTCCATTATTTTACTTTGAATGGTGATGTTATTAAAGATCATAAACATAAAGATAATATGTTTTAACCATTCACCTTTATTCACAATTTTAAAAGGATATAAATATATTAAAACTCCCATAATTCATGGTAAACATTTTACAAACTTCATCACTCTAAATAAAAGTGAAAACAATGTTATAGAAAGATTTGAAGGTTTTAAAAAAAATTCTAAAAAACCAAGTTCTTAACTATTTTACTTAATATATAATCTTGAATAAAATTATGGGTATTGAAAAATACTAAGATAAGTAGAGCAATCAATTAGTATAATTACCTCTGGAATATTTTAAATACTGTATAGAAATTATGGTATTTAAACATGTGGAAATACATATATAAAAACAAAACAGAAAATGAAAAAGGAATAAAATCAGAAAAATAGAGCAATGCCCAATCTGGCCCACGGCCCATCCCCTCTTCTCTCTATTCAACGCCCGCTGGTCACAGCCAATTTTCTTCGCTCACTCCGTAGCAGCCCACGGAGGCCCAACAGCAGCCCATACCCCTTCGTTGTCTTTTCCCCATCCTCCTCGTCGACGGATCGAGCAAGCAGCTCGCTGTCGAGCTCCGCCGCGCTGGCGTGCGCCAGGATTCGAGCCGCCGCCTGCCGTCGCCTACAAGACCCCCTGTCTCGCCAAGGACGAACCCTAAAACGTCATTTCCTTTCCTCCCTTTCCAGCACGCAAACCCTAACTCCAGAGATCACAGACGCCGTCAAGCCCTGCCGTCTTCGGCCGCCCCGAGCCTCTCCGTGGATCCTGGAAGCTTCGCCTCGCCGCGGTGAGCATCCTCGCAGGAGGAATCGACACGGGAGGCTTCCAATCGTCGACAAGGACACCAACTTCCCGAGCTCCGGCCACCGCTTCCTTCCTCGATTCCAGCGTCCCCCGTGCTCGCCTCGCCTCGACACCACCACCGTCATGCTCCTGGTGAGTCACCGGTGCTCAAGCACCCTTCTGTTTTATCTCTCTCACTCTAAATCTTCCTCCCTGTGAGAACCCGACGTCACCGCCGCTCGCCGTCGTTGCACCGCCGTCACCAGTGACCGTTCCTAGGCAGCGCCGCCACTATTTGGCTTCCCGCACTCCACTGATTCGAATAGGACCATCCCCACGTGCCTGCGTGCCTTCAATCCGAAGATCAAACCACAATCTGAGGATCATCCTTGAGGTGATATCAACGTGACATCACACTGATGTCATATATCACTTTATTATTTCCTAAATTGAATTATTCATTTCTGTAATAAATAAAAACCTGAGAAATGACGTGGCATATGTCCCACCAGTTAGTGACTGGGGGTAGGTTAGGCTCTGGTGAGAAAAACCTTTCAGTCTATGCTGACATCAGCATTACCTAATAAGAAAATTTAGTTATTTAATTAAGAAATTCATAAAATGATTAAATCTTGTAAAATTGATATCTTTTGTTCTATAAATCAGAAAAATACATATAATATGTGAAAATGTTTAGAAAAATAAAATCTACAAGTTAAAACTATTACTAAATATTATTATGAAGATTATGTAAATAAATATTATTTAATAAATACTTTATAAAGTTTTAATACTTTGATAATTAATATTTTAATAATGGTAAATGTTAAAAATCTAAATAAAATACTAAAAATCTTAGAAAAATAAGAATTAGAGTTTAAAACTAAAATTATGCATTATTATTCCTCTTAATTAAATATTTATTATTTATTAAGTAATTATATAGTAATCAACCTTATTAAAATCATATCTTATTATTTATAAATCACAAAAATAAATCTAATACACCAAAATAATCACAAAAATAATACCTACATGTTAAAAATGTGATATTCCACTTTTGAGTTAAACAAAAAGTTAAATAATTTCATAACTTGAAATTAAACCTATCTCCTTAATCAATAATTCATATTAAGGTAAATAAAACTTATAAATAGTTCTAAAAATTAACTAATTAAGTCTAATAACTAGTATTAGTCTTAAATATTGATAATATGAAGTTAAAATACTTAAAACATTTTAATACAATTTTATTAAATTATCTTTCAACCATAAGTATAAATTAGGTTATAAAAGAATTTTTATCCATTATAAAATCTCCAAAAATAATTTGTAAAGAGATAAAACCTATTCCTTTACTTTAACCACAAGTTTATAAACAAATCAAAACACTATAAGTGAATCCATAAGTAGTAAATAATATTGTTTACTTATCCATAAACCTTAACCACATCTATATATAAGAAGGTAAATCCCTTTATACCATTATAATGTAAATAAATCACTACTCCAATAGAAGTAATGCCATTCTAAAGTAACTCTAAGGAAACAATATAAAGTGAACATGATACCAGTATCATAAGTAATACACCCTAAGTCTATCTACATCCTTAAAGTTACCTTTAGTTTGCAAAGCCTTAAATTTGATACTAAATACTTTATTACATGTTTTATAGTTAACTTTGGTCTGCTATAATTAGTTAATAAAAGTATATTAATACCAAACCAACCAAGTTAAAAACCAAGATAGATAAGTATCAAATACTACTAATATCATTATTCGAAATAAAGGCAATTCTTTCTTACTTAAAACGAATATAACTAAAAAGAACATCTCATAAGGTTTACTTAAAAGCTTAAATGCTTCTACTTAGTTAAGTAAGAGTTTCTTCAAAAGTTATTCGCTTTGCCACTTCAATTAACATATGACAATTAATAGTAAGTGACATTACTTTACTTGTATAATAAGATTGTTAAGATTGTTAATACTTAAATTCTTGGTAAGTGACATTACTTGTAAAGTAAAACTTGAAGATAAACAATTAAGATGTAAGCAACCTTGAGTACCACTCCATACTATGTATTTTGTTGTTGTATAAATACATGTTGTTTTCCACACACTCACAAGCCTTAATAAGAAGCACATGTGTGAAACCTAATCTAAAAAGGGCAACACATTCCAAGGAAACCCTTTCCAATATCCAAACCCTAGAACAACGTTATTCTCGAGATTCGCGGTTCTCAACTTGCATTACATTACTTATGCATAAAAGCATCTTCCTTCTTTAAACATTATTCCTTACCGGACCAATGATGCAGATTTCCGCTATTGGATCTTATATTGTCTTGAAGACCATGAGTGCATAATCTTGCAATCACAAAAGGCAAGTTCACACTTTCGCATGTCCTTTGATTATTTTCTGTAAAGTATTTTACAAATACAGTGTTGTCATCACCTGCATTTGAAAAAGGTCAGAAAACACTATTTTCATAATAATGTGATTATAGGTTATTTACCATGAGGTAATAACCTACTATAAGAGTTCTGGTGGTAAAGTAACATATTACCTAGGACTTAACAACCAATGTCGCCAATGATTCTTGCGCCGTATATTACGCGTTGACCATGAGATTTGGAATGGGACGGAGAAGTCGGCTGTATCTTTTCCCTCTCGCATGGAGCTGGATATGTGGGTCGTGGCTGTTATCACTCGTAGTGTGCATATTGTTTATGGTAATTCGTAGAGGATATGCAGCATATGGGTGGGAGCCCTCAACGTCCCACGATAGTTCCGGCATCTGAACCGTCTGTACTGCCATTGCCGTAATTCAATAGGTGGGCTGGCGTACACCAAAGAGACATGCAGGGTCACGGAGAAGGCAGTGATTGGCTTGGATCTTAGTCTGGGCCTCACACCAAGGAAGTGTGAACGAACCTGCAATTTGGATGTGCAACAAAGCTAAGATCTCTCATGGGTAAAGTGACGCACCTCTGCAGAGTGTAAGAACTGTAACTTGTTACTCCCTATTCCGGGAAGGAGATGCGAACGCTGCGGGAAAGGAACTCCATGAAAGTTCTGGTAAACCTGTGAAGGCTGACGGACATAGCTTTTCAGAATAAAAGCAACCTTTGAAGAAATGTTTATGAAAACTTGCATTGCCTACGACCTATGGTCTGTGGCTGTAGATATAGTGCATCAAACACACCTTTTCTAGTGAACTTGCTGTGTACGCTCGTACTCAAAGTATCTTCTTAACCCTTGCTAGGTTCTAAAGCCAGTACAGACGACGTCTACATCAAGTTATGCTCCAGGAATCATCATCAAAATCTAAAGCTCTTCAATGAAATCAAGGAAGTCATCATATACATCCACTCAAGTGAAGACGAAGTTGCTAATTAGATAAGAATAAAATTTCTAACCATAGTACCTACTTCTATAGAGTATTGCAATAGCAGCAATGCAAGCCTAGTAGTTCAGCTATTAGTTTTATAAGTATGGTATCTATGAGTTATTCTTTCCTGATTCTTCTTTGTAAGAAGTTTCTTTCTCTCTCTTTAACCTAGAGTGTTCTCTGGATCTTGTGTAAAGAGTTGAGTTGTAACCTATAGTCATGTCTTGGACCTGCTGTGTTTCTGTTGTACCACTCTGAGGGATGTAATACTAGTGAACGATGTTTCATTGGTGTTATGTCAACGACTATACTGTACTACATCATGCAGTGGTATGCTAGGTCACCACACCTTCGCTGCAACAGGCACATCATTTCTTCCAGTCCTTGGGGCAGTGTTGGTGTTGATGGCAGCATGGTTGTTGTTGAACTTTGGCGGGTTGAAATTGCTGGAGTTGTCGGGGTTGTTGTGGTTTCCACGGTTGGGATACTGTAACACCCTAGTATATAGGACCTAACGAATGGTAGATTTAGGAATATGTATTGTTGCATGCATTCATTTGAGAAAATGTGGGTAAAATTTTCGCCAAATAAAAACCTTGAGTGATCAATGTTTCTTTCTTACTTTAATAGTGGGTTTAGTCTTAAAGGAGGATTGCTATAAACTTTGATATGATCTTAAAGGAATTTTTTGTGTTTTGTAACGAGTTTGAATTTTTAAAACTTAAGTGTTTTATAATTTAAATGATTTTGATACAAGATTTGAATCTTGAATTAATTAAAAGAAAAGTATTAGAACTTAAATCTTATTTAAAAGAAATATGGTATATGAAATTCATTCTTATTCATAATAAAATTACAAAGAATAACTTACTGAAGTTATTCCAAACTTTACAATTCACACAAGAATAAAGAATAAAATATTCTTTATTAATAAATATATAATCTTTATTACAAATGAACCAAACAAACATTACAAGAATTATAAAAGAAAAATTACAAAGGATTAAGAAAAATACATCTGTATCTCTACTAACTATCCTAAATCTAAAACTACACTAAATCTTCGTCTTTATCTTTGTACCTGCAAAACAAAGATTAAATAGAAAACAAAACAAGATTAGTGTTAGTATATATTTCTCTCAAATATGTCAGTGAGGTGCACTTGACAATCTCATCATTGAGAAATGTTAAAAAGGGGAAAGTTTCACCAATCTGAAAGATCTCATCTTTCAGAAATTCAAGCCAAAATGCAAATGACAGCCAAAAGGAGTAGAGTGATGTTCCTTTCAAATGACTGCACACACACAAGCATGCAGATGGTGTGCTGTCGACCACACAAGCACAGCCAGGATGACAAAACCACAACATAGCTGTGGAGAAGCACCTTAGTTCATCACTCCACTACACAACACACCAGCACAGCCAGGGTGAACAACAGTTTAACCAAGAACAGCAACCAAACCAACCACCTAGATCAACCCAAACATCACCGGGATGGTGACATAAGGAGGGGAATGGATCTGGTGGATAGCAAGGTCAAGACCAGGAGCTAGGAGGAGCAGGCAAGCTCAAGAGAAAGCTCAGGAGCACAGTTGAAGCAGATCAAGATCCAGACCAAGATCAAGATCAACAATCTACTACACCAACATCTAATCTTGTGGTGAGTCTCATAAAACCATCACATGCTTTCATCAGAATATCTAAACAAAGGCATGTGTTGCTTTATGTAATGATCTCTCAATATGCACCAACAGGGGTGAATCTATCCTAGATATTTCAAGTATAAGGATAAGAAATCAAGCTCAACCACAAACACTAAACCCTCAGACCAGCATCACTGGGTTCAGTGTTGTTTTTGCAACTTAGATCATTTTCATTTGATCCTATCAGATCAGGGCACATCTCTCAAAGAGAGACTAGAACCTCTAATCCTATAAGTTTCAAACAAATTATTGCCCAACTAACTAGGAATTAAATCCTAGAGCCTCAGACCAACATCATAGGCAGGCAAGATAAGAAAGCTACCATATCATCTTATCAGTTCTAATCACAAGCATAATCAAACTAAGCCTAGAAATAAAAACCCAATCACTTGTGTGCCAGAATACAATGGTATCACAAGGACAAGTTCTTAATGAGCTAAAATCATCTTTGCTTAGTTCCCACAGAAAAAGGGACAAATCATTACATATCATTTTCCTGAAGCCAAGTGCCAGGAATCAATCTTAAATTCATACATCCACAAAAATCATTGCAAGCAATGTTTTGATTCAGTGAATATAATCTCAAAAAGCCAATAGTATAATTGCAGTAAGCAACTACTGTCAGTATAAGCAATCTGACAGTAGAGTAAACTCTTAGATCAACAACCTAATCCAATCAAGGATTTCATTGATACACTAGCATGGATCAAGGTGGATTACCACTAGAATTAATCTGACAGGCAACTAGTATCATCAAAGCCACTATCAACCATTAACCACAGCAGACAATCATTTCCCATGATCAAATATGATCAACACTAGATCTAAAGCATCATAGATATGATCAACAGGGGATTATAAACCCTAATCAGAGCAAGAACTCTAATACAGAGATGAAATTAACCAACACATAGTCACTCGACATGAAAGCCACTAGATACACATGTAGAATCATGGCAGTAGCACAGACAAACACCACAAAAATCACTTACCCGAGGTCCTCGCTGATGAATCGAAGAGGAAGCAGAGGGGCCGATGCACCGTGGCGGCATAGGAAGCACCCAGGGGGGCGATGCAACCTGCACCTGCCACGGTGGCGGTTGCAGCAGCGCACGAGACCAGCACACCACCACAAGAGGGATCGCGGTGGCGGCGACTACATCTTTTCCGAACCCTAGGGTTCGGGAATGGGGTGGAATTGACCACGGGGAATCCCCAAAGTCAAATCCAAGTGGATAAAACGAACGAGCATCGTCGACAACCCCAACTCGCACCACAGCGACAGCCAGAACGGCCGACAACGGCGAGAATCGACGGTGGCAGCATCGCCGGCCACGGGGGCAAGTCAGAGGAGGAGGAGATAAGGTCGAGGGAGAGAGAGGAGGCAGAGTGGGCTTGGTGGGCCAAAACCCTTTGGGGTAGTCATTTGACCCTGCCCTATTGCGCCACCTCGGCCGAATAAGCCCAAGGGGTCAGCCCAGGTTATTTAATAAATCTTTTGATCAATTGGAAAAGATCAAAATACCCCTGACCTCAATAAAATTATAGAAAATAAAGTAATAGTCCAAAAATTATAATTAAAGTAATTTAAATATTCCTTATGGAATTTTACAAAATTATTGAAAGGTGATAAAAATAAATAAAAATCACTTTCATTATTTATTAATATTATAGTATTTTTGAAAAATACTAAATAAATATTTAGTAATAAAATTAATGTATAATTAATAATTCCTAAAAGAATTATTAAGTCAATAAAAGTCAAATAAAGGGAAATAAAATAGAATAACTCAATATATGTTATAAATATTAAAAAGAAATATTTATAAATCCTTTAATACTTAAAAGGGAACTTTTTGGGGTAAATGCATATAAATCTAAATAATGCATTACATTACTTGCATAATCATTTTGCTTCTTTAAATATTGTCCTTACCGGGAAATAATGATGTTTTTGTAGAACTAGAAGCTCAAGGTCCAGTGCAAGCATCAGACTTCACTACCTTGCCATCACAAGGCAAGTTCATCACATGCTCATGTCCTTTGAAGAGTCTTTATCAAAGTATTTGCAAATTGTGTGTTATCATATATGCTATAAAAGAAAGAAATATTATTTTCATAAACAAAGAAATCATAGATATCATCCTAAGTGGTGGTATAATGGAGCAATAGAACTTAGAGTTCTAATTGCAATAATGATGATCAAATAGGGACTTAATAACCCCTGACATCCGTGATTCTAGCGCCATATATCACGCGTTAGCCATGAGATTTGGAATGGGACAGAGAAGTCAGCTGTATCTTCTTCCTCTTGCATGAAGCCCGATGTGCAGGTCGTGGCTGTTATCCTCGTAGCGTGCATATTAATTGGTAATTCATAGAGGATATGCAGCATATGGGTGGGAACCCTCAACGTCCCACGATAGTTCTGGCATCTAACGGTTTGTACAAACCATTGCTGTAATTCATTATGTGGGCATGGTGTACACCAAGGAGGCATGCGGGGTCGCGAAGGGGGCAGTGATTGGCTTGGACCAACTACTGGGCCCCACATCATGGAATTGTGGACGGGAAAGTACGCCCGGTTGTGTAACAAGGAGTTGATCTCTCATGGGTAAAGTAACGCACATCTGCAGAGTGTAAGAACTGTAACTTGTTACTCCCTGTTCCGGGAAGGAGCTACGAACGTGGCAGGAAAGGAACTCCATGAAAGTTCTGGTCAACCTATGAAGGCTGATTGTCATAGTTTTTCTTAATAAAATCAATCTTTGAGGAAAGATTTACAAAAAACTGCATAGTGCCAAGGATTTATAATCCGAGGTGGTAGTTAGAGCATCAAACTTCCCACCTTGCATATAATGAACTTGTTGGGTAATGTTGTTACTCATCCTTTCCTTTGATCCCTTGCTTAGACTCTGAGGATCCCGAAGACGTGCCAATGTATGCAGCCAAATGCCAAGAAGACTTGTTCTATGAGGAACCTGATCTATCCGGAGGTGTTGAAGGCGTGGACTACGAGATCCGCTACGGTGTCAATGAGGACGAGTCCACTTAAGTGTCTAGTTAGTAGTAACTAACAGAGCCGAGCAGCATGAACTCTATAGAATAAGTTGTTGAGCCCCACTCCTAGTCAGAGTTGTTACTTTCAAATTTCCGCTGAACATCTTATATTTTGGTTTGTACGTTGGATTTTTTGGAAGTCTGGAACTTCCAGTATTGTAATAATAATAAAGTGTGTACTTTTGAAATATGGACCCATAATGTTTCTGTTGTACCACTCTGAGGGATGTGATATTTATGGAACGGTGTTCTGTAGATGTCATGTCAACGACTATAGGGTACTACACAGGCAGTGGTATGCTGGGTCACCGCAGTTGGTATCAGAGCAAATTGCTTTGACCTTAGGTTGGAAACCTAGTAAAGGGTATTACCTGTAGGAAAGCTAGCAACGATAAAGAATTCTCTAAAAGTAATATAATGGGTATTCAAATGAGAATATTCTGTTATATATTTTAGCGAGATAATTCTTTGTTATGATGCAATATATCATTGGATACTAATTAAAAATTATTTTTCTGTTATACAGAGAAATAGCACCAAAGTTTCCAAAACAGACTTTGGTAAGGAAAGAAGAGACTCTTGATGATTATCAAGGATCATTTACCGACCAACTTAGTCAACTTTTAAAGCTCTTTAATTGTCCAACTAGAATTCCAGTGAACACTATCACTTACCTAGATGGCCGGATGTTATCCAAGTATCGAGTGAGTATCCAACTTCCAGAGAATCTTGGATTATATCACGATCTACCCATAGGAGAAGGTAGGAGTCATTTAGCATCCTATCATGTTGCTGTTGTAGAGGCAATAGCAAATATCCGGGAGCAGAAAACCAAGGAGTTAGAGGGTAGCACATTCTCTATGATACCTCGTGATTCTATAGACTCAGAGCCTATACCGGATCATCTTACTTTGGTTAAGAAGCATCCTAAGTTAGCTTCCAAGTTTATGGATAGATACCGGACACTCGTTGCGTCTTTTTATAAGACTCATCAAGTGATTGTCGAAGAAAAAAATGATATGTTAGAGGATCTAACTGATCCGGAAAGGAGGAAGCAGTTAGCATTCCAGCTAGAGAAAGAAGCAGGTAGTAGTGCAATACCTATTTTTAAAGATATACCGATAGATCCAGAATCTTTTACACCATATCCTTATTCACCAAGACCTGAACCTACACATGATCCTACTATCGATATGCGGTATGCAGTACCACAGGGCTCAGAGGTTGGTTCTGAATCAGAACTTCCTATTGAGAATTCAGATGGTTGGAGGATGGGATCATATGATGGATCTCATGAACACTAGATATCCACGGATGGTTCTGACAGAAATGTTAGAAAATCCAGTTGGATGGGTGCAAGAATGAACCCTAATAATAGAAGTAGAAATACCATGTCAATAGATGATCAGGATGAAGAAGAACATCCTTAGGAGAGAGTGTTTGAATCATCAACATCTTCTCAAAACCCAGGGAATATACATTATCCAGTATTTGATTATCTTGTCCACGAGAGCACCTGGGAAGCAGCAGGATCTGTGTATTCTGTTGACAACTCAAGGAATGTAGCTCAGGAAATGCAGGCTGGAGATAATGTTGAATATGTTTCTGAAGACTATTCAGCTGAGCTGGAGGGAGTCGAGGCGCTCAGGTTGAGTAATGACTCAAGCCCTGATACTTCAGATACAGAGTATGTTCCTTCTGGAAGGCCAGTTTTTCCACAAACCGTGCGACGGACAACACGTCATCACGGTTGGACATCAGGCATGTATGATGAGCGTAGTTACTACTAGAAAGAGAATAGTAGTTAACAGTATCAAGCACTATGTATTGTACTTTAACGAATAAGGCAGTGAGATGAATACGGTAGTTTTGTGAATATACCTATATGGTATATGTTGTAATGACTTTGTATCATTATGATATTATGTAAATATGTGAAATGCATATTTGGATTTTTCTTTGGATCTTCATTGTGTGACTAGTTCTGTGCGTAAAGTTGAGCTCAGAACACATGTGCATGATGTAATTATGAGTATTCGCTTTATGTTGCAGGACTAGGGGGTCATGGATACGGGTGTAGAAATGGAAACTGAGCAGCAGCGGATGGAGAGTGAGGCCAAGGAAAAGGCCGATGTTGATATAGAAAATCAAGGAACATTACCACCACCACCACCAATGAGGCCGTTAATGGAGTAGAACTTTATGCAATGCATGCAAATGATGCAAGAGAACCAGAACAAGTTCATGGAAGAGCTGCTGGGGCGAGCAAATCAGAGGGCACCTGAAGGAGGAAGAGTGAGTTTATCTGATTTCCAGAATGCAAGATCGTTACCTTTTGCATCAGCTCCTGAACCAATGGATGTAGAAGACTAGCTAGCAAATACAAAGCGGAAGCTAAAAAATGTATGTTGCAATGATGAGGAAAAATTGAGGTATGCAACTCATCTGCTGACTGGACCTGCAGCACCATGGTGGGAAAATCAGTTAGCCATGCAACAACCTGGAAGGGAGTTTACCTGGGAAGAGTTCAAGCAGAGATTCCATGAATATCATGTTCCGGAAAGTGTCATGGAGTTGAAGCGGAGAGAATTTGAGGAGCTTCATCAAGGATATACTAGTGTCATGAAGTACATCCGGGAGTTTAGCCAACTGTCTCGTTATGCTGAGGAGGATGTTAACACTGAAGAGAAGCGGAAGAAGCGTTTCCTGCGTGGATTAAATCCATTTGTGAAGATGCAGCTAAGGTTAGCCAATAAGCAAACTTATCAGCAGTTGTTGGACGCAGCCATTACTTTTGAAGATGACTATAAGAATGTCCAAGAGGATCGGAGGAAGAGAGCCAAGAAGGAAACCAAGAGAATTCAGGCAAGCAAACCTAAACCTAACCTGGAGTTTAAACCTCGGAATAGAAATTATGGCAACAACAACAATAACAATAAAAATAACAAGGGCAGTAGTGGAAATCAATCTAATCCGAGGAGGAATGTTATTTGCAACAACTGTGGAATTCTAGGGCATTTCCAGAGGGAGTGCAAAAAGCCTGTAGTGATCTGTTACGGTTGTGGCCAGAAGGGGCATATCAAGCCAAATTTTCCGAGAAAACCACCGAGAGGATGGCCTACCAAGGGAGGAGGACAAGCTAGTGGAGGAAATAGACAGCCCAATAAAGGGGGAACAATGGAAGAACAACAATGGCAAGAGAAACCGACCAACCGGAAAACTGAACTGTGCAACTCTCGAGGAGGTGGATAATTCGGAGCATGCAGTAATAGGTATGCTCAATATTCTTACCAATCCCGGAAAAGTTCTATTTGATACTGGTGCAACTAGTTCATTCATTTCTGAATAATCCTGTGATAAGTTCGGGATTAGAAGGGCAACGTTAGAACGTCCTATGACCGTAGTTACGGCAGGAGGGAATGTGATTGTACGCCACATAAAACAAGATCAGGTTATCTCGATCTGTGGTTGTACATATTTCGCAGACCTTTATGTGATTCCTTTGAAGAGAATTGCAGTAGTGCTGGGAATGGATTGGATGATGGAACACGAAGCTCAGATAAATTGTGAGGAGAAAACTGTCTCAATCAAAACTCCAAGTGGAGCAAGGATAGTTTACCAGGCAGATAAACATAGTCATATCATGGTGGATCTACAGTTGAATTCAATGAAGGAAGTTAAATTAGAATAAATTCCTGTAGTTAATGAATTCTAAGATGTTTTCCCAACGGAATTACCAGGAATGCCACCAGACCGGGAGATAGAGTTCACAATTGACCTAATACCTGGTACAACAACAATAGCTCAGGAACCATATAAAATGGGACCCAAAGAGTTGAAAGAACTCAAGGAGCAAATTGATGAGTTAGCAAGAAAAGGATCTATACAGGAAAGTGTATCTCCATGGGGAACACCAGTAATCTTTGTGGATAAGAGAGATGGTGGAAGACGGATGTGTGGTGATTATAGAAATTTGAACAACGTGACGATCAAGAATAAGTATCCTTTACCAAGAATTCAAGATTTGTTTGATCGAGTGAAAGGAGCTGGAGTATTTTCAAAGATCGATTTAAGATCTGGATACCACCAAATCAAAATCAAGCCGGAAGATGTTCCAAAAACAGCATTTCTCTCAAGGTATGGACACCATGAGTATCTGGTAGTACCATTTGGTTTGACCAATGCACCGGCAATATTCATGAATATGATGAACAAGATTTTCATGCCATATTTGGATAAGTTTGTCATTGTATTTATTGATGATATTATGATATATTCCAAGGATAAGGAAGAGCATGCTGACCATTTGAGAATAGCATTGCAGACTTTAAGAGAACATAAGCTTTATGCTAAATTCAGTAAGTGTGAGTTCTGGTTAGATGAGGTAGAATTCCTCGGTCATGTGATCAGTAAGGATGGGATTGCTGTGAATCCATCTAAAGTTCAGTCGGTACTAGAGTGGACTGCACCGACCAATGTGAAGCAAATTCGAGGTTTCTTAGGAATGGTTGGTTATTATCGGAGATTCATTGAAGGTTTCTCCAAAATATCCGGACCAATGACCAAATTATTAAGGAAGAATACACCATTCAAGTGGGATGAGAAGTGTGAAGCAAGTTTCCAAGAGTTGAAGACTAGATTAACCACAGCTCCAATCTTAGCAGTTCCTGAGACAGGAAAGGATTTCACTGTATATTGTGATGCATCTAAAGAAGGTTTGGGTTGTGTATTAATGCAAGATCGTAAAGTGATTGCTTATGGTTTAATACAATTGAAACCACATGAAGTCAACTACCCAACTCATGATTTAGAGTTAGCAGTAGTAGTCTTTGCGCTGAAAGGATGGAGGCATTTTCTTTATGGATACAGATGTGAGTTATACACTGACCATAAAAGTCTCAAGTATTCTTCACTCAAAAGGAATTAAACATGAGACAGAAGCGTTGGTTGGAATTAATCAAGGACTATGATTTAATAATCAATTACACCCCAAGGAAAGCAAATGTTGTAGCAGATGCTTTAAGCAGAAAGAGTGCAGATATGCAGCCAAGCAATAGAGAGTTACCAAAAGAGTTACAAATGGACTTGGAAAGGATAGAACTTCAATTCATTGGAACAGAGGTTCTTGGAGGATTAGCGACTATGCAGGTAGTTGCAGAGCAGGACAGTGATCTTAAGCAAGAAATTTTTAGACGACAAGAAGAAGATCCTTTCATTGCTGAGGAGATTCGGAGGATATCTCAAGGGCAAAAGTCAGTTTTTCGTCTTGGGGATTATGGATCTTTATGGTTCCAAGATCGTCTATGCGTTCCAGATGTCACTAAAATTATAAATATCATACTCAAAGAAGCACATGATACACCCTATTTTGTACATCCAGGGAGTACCAAGATGTATATGGATTTGAAAGAACTATTCTGGTGGAATAACATGAAGAGGGATATTGCTAAATATGTATCTGAATGCCATACTTGTCAAAGTGTGAAAATTGAACATCAAAGTCCAACAGGACCATTACAACCCTTAAACATTCCTGAATGGAAATGGGAGGAAATAGGCATGGATTTTATCATAGGATTACCTATGACACCAAAAAGGAAGGATATGATATGGGTAATAGTGGACAGACTTACTAAGAGTGCACATTTTATTCTAGTGAATCAAAAGGATAATGCCAAGAAGTTAGTTGAAGTATATGTCAAAGAGATAGTAAGTAAGCATGGATTACCCAAGAGATCGTAACTGATAGGGGATCAGTATTTACTTCAGCATTTTGGAAGCAATTGCATGAAGCACTTGGTTCAAAGTTAGATTTCAGCACGGCATATCATCCTGAGACAGGAGGTCAAACTGAAAGAACAAATCAAATACTAGAAGACATGTTGAGGGCCTGTGCACTAGATTTTGGAGGAACATGGGAAGATCACCTACCATTGGCAGTATTTTCTTATAATAATAGCTATCAGAGTAGTCTGAAGGCAGCTCCATATGAGGTTCTGTATGCAAGAAAGTGTAGATCACCTATATGTTGGTATGAACCTGGTAGCAGCAAAGAATTTGCGCCAGATTATATCAAGGAGAGACAAGACATCATTGATAAGATCAGGGATAGATTGAAAATAGCCCAGAGCAGGCAGAAAAGTTATGCGGATCAAAGCCGAAGATCATGGCATCCAGAAGTGGGAGATATGATCTATTTGAAAGTAAGTCCAATGAAAGGAGTAAAAAGATTCGGAGTTAAAGGGAAATTGAGTCCAAGATATATTGGACCATTCAAGATACTGAGTCAAAACAGAACTATAGCTTATGCTTTAGAGTTACCATCAAGATTGGCTCAAGTGCATAATGTTTTCCATGTGTCACAACTTCGCAAATGTTTGAAAGTTCCTGATGATGCAATAACACATCAAGAGATGTAACTACAAGCAGACCTGACTTATATTGAAAAGCCCTACAAGATTCTGGAAGAAAACTGGAAAAGATTAAGGAACATAGCAATCAAATATTGCAAGGTACAATGGGAACATCACCCTGAGAGAGAAGCCACATGGGAGAAGTAAGAGGATTTACGAAAAGCTTATCCAGAACTATTCAGGTACATCTCCACGAACTTCGAGACGAAGTTTAATTTAAGGGGGGAAGTCTGTAACACCCCAGTATATAGGACCTAACGAAGGGTAGATTTAGGAATATGTATTGTTGCATGCATTAATTTGAGAAAATGTGTGTAAAATTTTCGCCAAATAAAAACCTTGAGTGATCAATGTTTCTTTCTTACTTTGAGAGTAGGTTTAGTCTTAAAGGAGGATTGCTATAAACTTTCATATGATCTTAAAGGAATTTTGTGTGTTTTGTAATGAGTTTGAATTTTTAAAACTTAAGTGTTTTATAATTTAAATGATTTTGATACAAGATTTGAATCTTGAATTAATTAAGAGAAAAGTATTAGAACTTAAATCTTATTTAAAAGCAATATGGTATATGAAGTTCATTCTTATTCATAATAAAATTACAAAGAATAACTTACTGAAGTTATTCCAAACTTTACAATTCACACAAGAATAAAGAATAAAATATTCTTTATTAATAAATATATAATCTTTATTACAAATGAACCAAATAAAGATTACAAGAATTATAAAAGACGAATTACAAAGGATTAAGAAAATTACATCTATATCTCTACTAACTATCCTAAAGCTAAAACTACACTAAATCTTCATCTTTATCTTTGTACCTGCAAAACAAAGATTAAATAGAAAACAAAACAAGATTAGTGTTAGTATATATTTCTCTTAGATATGTCAGTGAGGTGCACTTGACAATCTCATCATTGAGAAATGTTAAAAAGGGGCAAGTTTCACCAATCTGAAAGATCTCATCTTTCATAAATTCATGCCAAAATGCAAATGACAGCCAAAAGGGACCAATTCACCAGCCAGGGTAAAGTAGATTGGTAATAGTAAGTTCAAATTTTCTGAACTTATCCATATGTGCATAGCAGGCACACAGACTGCACACACACACAAGCATGCAGCTGGTGTGCTGCCGACCACACAAGCACAACCAGGATCACAAAACCACAGCACAGCCGTGGAGAAGCACCTCAGTGCATCACTCCACTACACAACACACCAGCACAGCCAGGGTGAACAACAGTTTAACCAAGAACAGGAACCAAACCAACCACCCAGATCAACCCAACCATCACCGGGATGGTGACATAAGGAGGGGAATGGATCTGGTGGATAGCAAGGTCAAGACCAGGAGCTAGGAGGAGCAGGCAAGCTCAAGAGCAAGCTCAGGAGCACAGTTGAAGCAGATCAAGATCCAGACCAAGATCAAGATCAACAATCTACTACACCAACATCAAATCTTAAGGTGAGTCTCATAAAACCATCACATGCTTTCATCAGAATATCTAAACAAAGTCATGTGTTGCTTTATGTAATGATCTCTCATTATGTACCCAAGAGGGGTGAATCTATCCTAGAGATTTCAAGTATAAGGATAAGAAATCAAGCTCAACCACAAACACTAAACCCTCAGACCAACATCACTGGGTTCAGTGTTGTTTTTGCAACATAGATCATTTTCATTTGATCCTATCAGATCAGGGCACATCTCTCAAAGAGAGAGTAGCACCTCTAATCCTATAAGTTTCAAACAAATTATTGCCCAACTAACTAGGAATTAAATCCTAGAGCCTCAGAGCAACATCATAGGCAGGCAAGATAAGAAAGCTACCATATCATCTTATCAGTTCTAATCACAAGCATAATCAAACTAAGCCCAGAAATAAAAACCCAATCACTTGTGTGCCAGAATACAATGGTATCACAAGGACAATCTCTTAATGAGCTAAAATCATCTTTGCTTAGTTCCCACAGGAAAAGGGACAAATCATTACATATCAGTTTCCGGAAGCCAAGTGCCAGGAATCAATCTTAAATTCATACATCCACAAAAATCATTGCAAGCAATGATTTAATTCAGTGAATATAATCTCAGACAAGCCAAGAGTATAATTGCAGTAAGCAACTATTGTCAGTATAAGCAATATGACAGTAGAGTAAACTCTTAGATCAATAACCTAATCCAATCAAGGATTTCATTGATACACTAGCATGGATCAAGGTGGATTACCACTAGAATTAATCTGACAGGCAACTAGTATCATCAAAGCCACTATCAACCATTAACCACAACAGACAATCATTTCCCATGATCAAATATGATCAACACTAGATCTAAAGCATCATAGATATGATCAACAGGGGATTATAAACCCTAATCAGAGAAAGAACTCTAATCCAGAGATGAAATCAACCAACACATAGTCACTTGACATGAAAGCCACTAGATACACAGGTAGAATCATGGTAGTAGCATAGACAAACACCACAAAAATCACTTACCCGAGGTCCTCGCTGATGAATCAAAGAGGAAGCAGAGGGGCCGACGCACCGCGGAGGCATAGGGAGCACCCAGGGGGGCGCTGCAACCTGCACCTACCACGGCGGCGGCCGCAGCAACGCACGAGACCAGCACACCACCGCAGGCGGGATCGTGGCGGCGGCGACAACATCTTTTCCGAACCCTAGGGTTCGGGAATGGGGTGGAACTGACCAC
This sequence comes from Avena sativa, assembly GCA_916181665.1. Classification (NCBI taxonomy): domain Eukaryota; kingdom Viridiplantae; phylum Streptophyta; class Magnoliopsida; order Poales; family Poaceae; genus Avena; species Avena sativa. Next base: position 113,015,679 of record OV702293.1, on the reverse strand, counting down.
GGGGAAGCCCCAAAGTTAAATCCAAGTGGATAAAACGAACGAGCGTCATCGACAAACCCAACTCGCACCACGGCAGCGGCCAGAACTGCCGATGACGGCGAGGATCGATGGTGGCAGCATCGCCGGCCACGGGGGCGAGTCAGAGGAGGAGGAGATAAGGTCGAGGGAGAGAGAGGAGGCAGAGTGGGCTGGGTGGGCCAAAACCCTTTGGGGTAGTCATTTGACCCTGCCCTATTGGGCCACCTCGGCCCAATAAGCCCAAGGGGTCAGCCCAGGTTATTTAATAAATCTTTTGATTAATTGGAAAAGACCAAAATACCCCTGACCTCAATAAAATTATAGAAAAAAAAGTAATAGTCCAAAAATTATAAATAAAATATTTTTGGAATCACAATAATCCACTCTATTCAAATAAAATAAAATGTAAATTTTTGAACACTTAAATTTTTGTAAGAATTTTTTAATTTAAATATTCCTTACGGAATTTTACAAAATTATTGAAAGGTGATAAAAATAAATAAAAATCACTTTCATTATATATTAATATTATAGTATTTTTCAAAAATACTAAATAAATATTTAGTAACAAAATTAATGTATAATTAATAATTCGTAAAAGAATTATTAAATCAATAAAAGTCAAATAAAGGGAAATAAAATAGAATAACTCAATATATGTTATAAATATTAAAAATAAATATTTATAAATCCTTTAATACTTAAAAGGGAACTTTTTGGGGTAAATGCATATAAATCTAAATAATGCATTACATTACTTGCATAATCATTATGTGGGCATGGTGTACACCAAGGAGGCATGCGGGGTCGCGAAGGGGGCAGTGATTGGCTTGGACCAACTACTGGGCCCCACATCATGGAATTGTGGACGGGAAAGTATGCCCGGTTGTGTAACAAGGAGTTGATCTCTCATGGGTAAAGTAACGCACATCTGCAGAGTGTAAGAACTGTAACTTGTTACTCCCTGTTCCGGGAAGGAGCTACGAACGCGGCAGGAAAGGAACTCCATGAAAGTTCTGGTCAACCTGTGAAGGCTGATTGTCATAGTTTTTCGGAATAAAATCAATCTTTGACGAAAGATTTACAAAAATTTGCATAGTGCCAAGGATTTATAATCCGAGGTGGTAGTTAGAGCATCAAACTTCCCACCTTGCATATAATGAACTTGTTGGGTAACGTTGTTACTCATCCTTTCCTTTGATCCCTTGCTTAGACTCTGAGGATCCCGAAGACGTGCCAATGTATGCAGCCAAATGCCAAGAAGACTTGTCCTACGAGGAACCTGATCTATCTGGAGGTGTTGAAGGCGTGGACTACGAGATCCACTACGGTGTCAATGAGGACGAGTCCACTTAAGTGTCTAGTTAGTAGTAACTAACAGAGCCGAGCAGCATGAACTCTATAGAATAAGTTGTTGAGCCCCACTCCTAGTCAGAGTTGTTACTTTCAAATTTCCACTGAACATCTTATATTTTGGTTTGTACGTTGGATTTTTGGAAGTCTGGAACTTCCAGTATTGTAATAATAATAAAGTGTGTACTTTTGAAATATGGACCCATAATGTTTCTGTTGTACCACTCTCAGGGATGTGATATTTATGGAACGGTGTTCTGTAGATGTCATGTCAACGACTATAGGGTACTACACATGCAGTGGTATGCTGGGTCACCGCAGATAGGTCGGACGGTTCATCAGGGGTCTGTTGTTTCTTGGGGCAAATCCTGGAGATGGGTTGGGGTGATACTTTGGGGTATGATGGGTTCCTGGTTGATGCATCATGTGACGCTTGCTGTTCTCATAAGCTTGGTTGATATTTCCTTCCATCTGAATGGCAGAGTCAACTAAGGCTTCAATATCTGTGAAGGGGATATTGACTAACATTGTCTGCATTTCATCATGCAGACCATTCAGGAATCTCTCTTTCTTATTGGCTTCAGTGTCGATCTCATCCGGTGCATACCTAGCTAATGACAAGAATTTGGCATGATATTCCACTACTGTCATCCTTCCTTGTTTCAGTTCCCTGAATTCATCTCTCATCCTCTTGATTAAACCCGGTGGAACATGGGTTCTGCTGAACTTGACTTTGAACTCTTCCCAAGTCATCAGCTGACCTCTTGTCATTGCGCGAACGCTGTTCCACCATGCTCTTTCATCTCCGGCCAGATGGTGGGTAGCAAACAACACTTTCTCGTTAGCTTCCACTCCTGCAACTTCCAGATTGTTCTCCATGGTTTGCAACCAATCATCTGTATCTAGGGGCTCTTCTTACTTAGTGAAAATAGGTGGATTGGTGTTCTGGAAAATCTTGAGCTTAGATCCATGGTTGTCTTGATTTCCATGGCCTTGATTGTTGTTGGCAATCTGAGTTATCTGTTCAACGGTGGATAGGTTGGCTTGACTTTCGACTCTTTCAGCTTCGAAGCAGAAACCAACATTTGCAAGAGTTGCAACATCGGGTCCGAGGCTGAGTTGCTTCCTCCTCTAGGCATCTGAAGATTGAGGTAGATCATGATAAAAGAGGGAAATTTCTAAGGTTCAGGGGTTTTTGAAAAGTTTTTAAAGTTTGACTTAGATTTTTTTCTAGCAACTTGCTTTTCATTCATTCATTCATAGCACATGATACAAACACACACCACAACATAGGAAAAACGATGGTTTTAAGAACCATTACGGGAAAATACGATACAGTGGGACCAATACAACTCACTAACGCTAGTGCTCAAGTGCTACTACTCCTTGGAATCAGTGTCCTCATCATCATTGAGGAAGGCGAAGTCATCCTCATCGGTGAAGAAGTCCATAGCCTGACCCTCCATAAGGTCATCATCATCGCTGAGATGGGAGTAGGGGTCTCCACGAAGGTCTTCCCCTGCATTCTCCATCTCCTCCAACTGCATGTCTCTGTCGTGGATGGTCTCCTCCAAATCCGTGATCCGGTGGCGAAGACGGGCAATGATGTGCTCCTTCTTGTCGAGCTGACGGCGACGAGACTTGCGATCCGTCACTAGCATGGCAATGGTCTGATCCTTCTTGGCGGCGATGGCGTACTTGTGGTTGGCATAGGAACGGGCATTGTCCAACTCCTTCTGACGGTCATACATGATGAAGCTGAGGTGGTCCAATTGACTCTTCTGCTCGTGGTGATATGGGGCCTCCAGTGGCTGTCCCATAACATGACGCCTTGGGTAGAACTCAAAACGCGTACCCTTGATTTGATTGATACTCTACCCACACAGACGGGCAAGAGATTCCTGCATTGCCTTGGCTAGTCCATCAAGCCAGTTGTTCTCTCTTAAGGTGAACTGAATTCCCACTACAGCAGGAGGTTCAATCTTTCCTCGGAGACTTGCAATAACTAGGCATTGCAGATCTTCTCCTTCCTGATCATTAAGCTGAGATCCAAAGAACTCCGGGTGCGGACGCTCCAGCATCTCCGACAGCTGGTCCAAGTCACGCTCAAAGATGAGGTCTCCTCCATTCCCCAACTGATAAAACTTGATGTACTTCACGTCCATCTATTAGCATATAGGATGAGTAAGTTAGTAGAGTGATCAAGTGTGTCAAATTTTATGTACTTTTGCAAAAAAATTGAGGAACATGAATATTCATGAAAGAATCCAAGTGATAAGAATGAGAATAAGTTTTTGTAAATACTCACTTCCTTTGACTTTGAAACTAAGTTTTTGATTCAAACGTCCATTCTAACTAGGGTCTCCTATGGTCAGGATGGCTCTGATACCAACTTGTCAACACCCGGATTTTTAATCCTAGATGCATGTTATGACATACATCGCAATCCCAAGATTACCATTTTTCCGAGACATAACAGATTTGGATATCACAGTACATCATCCATTACAAACCATACATAAGGTCTTACACAAATAAGTATCTCATGATCCAGTTCTTAATACAAGTTAAGGAGCATAGTAACGTAAAGATAACGATAGCGTGGGCGAAGCTCCATCTTCAGGGTCACAGGCAATGCTGACGATGGGAGATGATCCTAGTTGTCGTAACCTTCCTGTGGTCCGTCATCCTGATACTCCTCTTCATAGTCTGGCCACGGGAATAGCCAGGGACAAAGCCATGAGTACTCTTTAAGTACTCGCAAACTAATACTAATAAGAGAAGTGGTTTTGAATAGGATATACTAAGCTCTAGGGTTGTTTTGCAAAAAGCCAGATTTACCTCTACAAAGTTCAGAAGCAAAGAAAGCTAGTTGAAAGTTTTATAACACCTAATTGGGAACTTGAATTTCATGTCACAACTCTGTTGTGGTCAAGTCAAAGTCATAAATCATTTCATAAGACATTTTGAAAACATCTGACGATAGAAAATTATGGCCACTCCAACTGTCCACAACCGCGGATGTGGCTATTCGAATAGTTTGACACTCTGCAGAGATTGTACACTTTCACCACAACATTCAATACATCTGTTAGGAACAATCCTGAATTCACCATACTCAGTATGCGGATAATCAATCCTATCCTTTCAATTACACGCCCTAGTATAGGCACCTCTCCTGTGAGTTTGGCCTCCCAACCATGACCAACTGTCATCTTGGGTACTGCACAGGTGGACAATCTTCACAAGGTAGCCTCAGCTCAGACCTTGGCCGCAAGGGAACCCATACTAAGGTATATAAATTTCCAGTCAAACCCTACCCAAATTTCGTGTATTGTGGTTGAACGGTAAAATTGGAATGGTATCGCATCCAGACAACCATCAGTTTTATAAAGGGCTAAGGCTCATGCCTTATCATTTTCATCATCAAAATCATCTGGTGTTCAGAAACACATGTCAAAAAAAATTAGTAGAATGACTCATCATTCTAAGGTTTTCATAACCATTTCCACCAAGTATTCCCATCTAAAGTTGATCAATGTTTATGCTTAGCACTAGCATCTACAATTGGGGGTAATCACTAATGAGTGGTGGTAAACAAGTGTATCTTATCTAAGTAAATCTCATGCCTCAGGATGACATCAAGATTATCTAACTTAGGCCACGTTTTATGCTCTTTATGATACCTTCAATTATCTTTCTAGAATCTACAAGTCACTAAGTAAACTCTAAGAGAAAGCTTTGATAAAGAAGATAAAGTATTAAGCTTGCAAGTAAAACTAGGATTGGTTATCTAGTGGGGTAAGCATGCAAGTAAAAAACTAGGATGGTGTGTCAAGTGGGTATAATCACATATGCTTAAGGCATATAATTGGCATAGTAACAAGCAAGTAGTATCTTGCTAATCTATCAGTATAAGATTTCCTTGTGCAGAGCAGTGGTTGAAGTTCTCCTCGGCTTCTTCCTCATAGTATCCTCCTTCCTCCTCGTATCCTTGGTCGGTACTAGTGTCTATAAATAAATACGAGGTACACAATCAGAAAACAATACTTAACTATTGCTAAACATCACACAAAGGTTCACACTAGGTGATCTAGCATCATCACTAACATTACAATATTAAGGCACTTGTCCCATTTATTTTATTTGAGAAAAGTAATTTCTACTCATTTAAAAAGTACTTAAGATTTAATATTCTCCAACTCAAACATGGGGATCATGTTGACACATGTTATCACCACATATTTAAGTACATGGGAATGTGATTTAAAGTGGTGTCACAATTTAATAAGGTTTAACATTTTTATTTTATTTAATTAAAGTGACTAGAAATGCCTATGTGGCATTCTTTTATTACTTGATCATTATTTCTGTAAGTAAACCTATATGTTTTTATATGTTCTGAAAGGTATGGTCAAATGTGATTTTTGAGAGGTCGAATCAACTCAAAAGATTTTATGGTTGAATTTTGAAAAATGTTTGAATGGAGAAAAGCTTCTGCCTTCTTATTTTTTACCATGGGTGATCTACAATTCTAAATGGTTTGAATCCAACGGTATTGCATTAAGAATTCTAATACCTTTCTAACAAAATTGGTTTCATGCATTTTGGTTCAGTGAATCGAGCTGGGTTGATTTTTGAATCTAGGTACAGAACTGTGTTTGAAATTAAATGAATAAAACTAAATTTGAATTGTTGGGTCGCACGGGAGGTTTAACTGGGCTGGCCCACTACACACAGCACACGCGCGGGCTCGTTAAGTGGATGTCCCCACGCGTCAGTGAGACAGTGAGGGGTGAAGCGGTACGGGGTGATCTAGGCCGCACGATCTAACTCTAATCGAACGGATCTGGTTCATCGTCCACGTCGGGCAGCGCCGGCGAGACAGAACCCTAGCGCAGCAGGTGGAGGTCGTTGGAGGCTCACCGGGGCTCAAGCGATGGTCAGCGACGGGGGCGAACAACAAAGTCGACGATGGCAGTTCTCCTGGTACCGGCAGCTTCACCTAGGGTGGCTCCAATCGACGGTGCCTCTCCTCCTCTACAGCGGCGAACTCTGGTGAAATTCTGGCCACCTGGTGCTCTCCTTGCTCCGGGAGTGAGTGGGTGTGATCAGTGAGAGGTGGGGAGTGAACTGGTGTGAAGAAAACAAGCGGGGGAGTTCTCCTTTTATAGTGCCCGAAGGGGACCGACGGGCGCGGGTTGAGCTCGTCTAATGGCCTGGGCGACGATAGGGGCGGTGCTGTGCTCCCTGGCAAAGCTCAATGGCATGGTGGAGAGGCGTGGGGCGGTGCTGATCGGTCGGAACGCGTCAACACTCTGGGCGGGTCCGACGGCAAATTTAATGGCGCACGGGTGCTCCTGGTCGCGCGGTGGTGAACGAGGTTTTCTGGCGGGGTGCTGAAGTATTGGCGATCATGTCTGCAAGTGGCGAGGGAGGCATGCGGTCTTTGGGTGCTGGTCGAGTGTGGCGCACTGGCGCGCTCTCGGCTCGCACGCAGAGAGGCTTGGCATGCTCGGGCTGTGTGGTCTAGGGGCTGGCAGTGCTCGAGGCTTGGACAGGGGGTGGCGGTGGATGGTGGAGTGCCTGCTAGACATGCTTGCTAGGCTTGGTGCTTCGCCTAGCTCGCTGTCGACATGTGGGTGGCAAGTTATGCTCGGCATGGTCACCATTAATGGCTATGCCAAGCTCACACTGGTGCTAAGGCTTGTTAATTGGGCTAGATCATCTACAGAGAGTGTAGTGAGAGCTAGAGAGGGAACAAGGTTGGCCAAAATCAAGTCTCACTATAGTGTTTGTTGTTTGTTTGTTTGCTGCAAACAAGGTGTTTCATGAAATGGTCGAAATAAATTCAAATTTGAATTTTGGATTCAAACTTGGTGGGTTTGCTAGGCACATACTAGGGGGTATCTGGTTAGTTGGATTGGTCAAGGGGCACTGGTTTGGTTGGGTTTTGAGAATGTGTGATCTTCACATATGTTAAAGATTCAATTTTGAATTGTCATTTGAATGGGGTTGCTACATGTTTCTGCAAGTTTGAAAGGTGGATTTTGATTCACTTTTACTTGGTCTTGCAAGGGGTGAAAATAATTAGAAAAGTTTATGTTTGAAATCTTGGACTAGAAACACTCAAAGTGACCTAGTTAGCAAGATTGGCAAAAATGACCATTTGCTTTAATTGATTTGTTTTTTATTTTCTCTTTATTTGTTTATGCTTGGAAATGTTTTATATGATGTTATATTCATCTTTAAACCATTTCTTGCTATTTAGGTTAATCACACAAGTTCGTTCATGCATTTATCAAATCACCACATACACACATGCATTCATATGATTTAAATTAATCAAAGTTTTTGTTAACCATTATTTTAGTGATTAGAGTTTGATGATCATTGTTTTATATTTTTGGAATGTTACACATGAGTTGACCATGAGATACTCGGTGTGTTGTTTAGTGTGTTCCCTCTTATCCTTAGTGTGACCATGTTCCCTTCCTTCTCTCTGTCTATCTTCATAACTTAGGAATCTCGGGTCAAGATTCTCGTAAGGGGGATAGATCTGTAACACGCAAGTTTTATAAAATAGTAATTAGGGTTGATTGCACATTCATGAGCATCATCTTCTAAAAATGCATGCAACAAAAAGAAAGAAAAACCCTAAACCCTAATCTTCCCCCTCTATTTGCAACTATTTCAAACGGTTTTAAGTATTTAAAAAATGCCAAAAAGATGTGAAGCCCAAAATGTTAAAAGGGCCTCACATTATTTTAAATGTTTTACAAAATCTATGGCATTTTTTAAATGCCCAATTTTTTTGGTAAGGACATACAAAAGTGAAAACACCAAAATAGAAATAGAAAAGGTTTTGCAAATAAAAATAGGCAGCAGTAGCCAGCAGGCCAGCCCAACTCTCCCTCTCTCCTCTCTCTGTCGCTCAGCATGCACTGTGTAGCAGCCCACCTTGGCCCAGGCCTAGATACCGGCTCATCGTCTTCCTGGAGTCGTCATCAACATGTCGATCTGTCGAAGCAGCTCATTGTCGGTGCATCGCCGGCCGCCCCGCATCAAGATCCCCGTCGCCGCTCTGGAGAAGGATAAGGACCAGCCCTAGATGCCTCCCTCTCGTCCCTATCCCCTCACTCTTTTCCAGCGCCTTTTGCTCTTGTTCCCGAGCTCGTCCGAAACCCTAGCCTCCAACCTCGTCGGTGCCCCGATGATTCCGAGCTTCCCCTGCCCAGCTGAGGTTACTGCCATGACTGCTGTGTCATCCTAGTTCTTCTCGACGAATCTTGCAAGATGGATATCCCCCAGCCGCTCCTATCGGCACCTCCATCTCCGACTCCGGCCGCCATCCTCACCGCCGATTCCGGCCATGCCCTCCCGACCATACCTTCACACTCCGGGTGAGCTCCTGAGGCTCATGGTGGCCTCCGCTTGGTTATTTGCTTCCTAGTTTATCCATGCACCGTTGACTCGTGAGCCCCACTGTCGTGTGCCACCGTATCCCGTGTTCCAGTGACCAACCGTAAGAGGCGCCACCACCTTTAGGTCTGGCGCGATGTGCACGTTCGTACTACCTACCCCGCGCTGTCATGCAAGCCCTCAGTCGCCATCCCCATCCTCTATTTGAGGATCACCATCGCGATGACATCATGCCGATGCGATGCAGACGTGGACGTGGATCCTTTGACCTGTTGATTTCCACCATGGAGGCTGACGTGGGCACATGGCCCACTGGTCAGTGATTGAGGCTGCTAAGCCTTAGTACAAAACAACCCCCACCCCGTGGTGACATCGGCTCTGTGTCATGCTGACGCAGTAAATCAATTTAAATTGTTTCAAAAAATGATATAATCTTATAAATTCAATAACTAATTATTTATAAGTCAGAAAAATAGGTATAATATATCAAAATCTTCAGGAAAAATGAGATCTATCTTTTAGATCTATAATCATGCATTGATACGCAACTTCAATGTCAAGTTTAATTAGAAGAACCAATTGAACCCCACAAATGATTTTGAGGTTCTTTCTGTTCTAGGGTTTGCACCCCTTGGAACCCCGTTTAAATTGTCGAGCATGCCCTAGGGTTATATTTCAATACTATTTAAATTAGCATAGCATCATCCTTGTTTGAGCATTTCTTTGATGACATGTGTGGATTGTTTCCCCTTTCATTCTGGTTTTTGGTTCTTCCCGGTAGAATATGATATCAAGATCGAAGACCGAGATCAACACCGTCGAAGCTTAAAGACCAATACTTGACCAACTGTAATAAAGTGATGTACATTTATCCTGAAGATCCTCTTATTGGTTATCAACATGCAAAGGAAAGCATTGCCCCACCATTATACAATCCTATGATTCTGAAAGCATTTCAATTCTTTCCATGATGCATACTATTTTACTGTGGTCTTTTATCGATAGACAGAGTATCCTATCTATTGCATTACTCCCTTTGAGATTATACTACCCGATCCACTGTTCCTAGCATAACTAGGTTAGGCTTGTGTGCACTTCTAGACCTGTTATCTGTGTCTTCCGTAACCTTGCATAGCTTTCTGTGCTGGCTCATCCGTATGATGTATCGGATGTAGATAATCTAGTATGGCAGGAGACAAAGATATACTGATGAAGTGAGATCAGTGGTAAAGGTTAACCATGCTAAGTATTGTATGGGAGGCCAAAGTGGGATGTGGTTTTTGCAGTCCCATGCTCGCCACCACTAGGAACCGAGTTCTTGACTCTTGAACCAAGATGAGCGTACAACCAAACGGGGCCTGGAAAACCCCACGAGTAACTAACTTTCCTAGTAGATTCCATGAGTCACATATTTCGGGCCTTTCATTCGACATACGCATTGAAAACATTTTGAATGATTTGGTGGGTGAAGGTGCATCATAACAGGTAGGGAAGCATGGACCGGGGTTGCTTGGGGTGGATGGAGCCCCTGGTGGAACCAACCTCGCCTCAAATCTCTAGGGACCAGCTTCGGGATTTGACCCATTACAGTGGAACCATCCTTAGGGCATGACTCATAGTCTCGGCAAGAGCAAGGTAAAGTCCGTGGACAACCACCCTCTGCCGGCCTTCCAAGGAAGAGGGTTTATCTAGTGGAATTAATAGTCGGTTGGTACGTTTGGGTAAAGTTGTAAACCCCTGCAGGGTAATAATCTTTTCGAAAATTCATGTCCACTCTTATGGACGACTTGGGAATGGATGTGATGATCATAGATAACTTGAACCTAATCATAAACTTGGTAGATCAACTTGTGCTTAAGGATGCTTCCTCATGGGTACGAGGGGGTAATCCTAGATGAGGTTTGAGGATGATTTGGTGGATATCAAAAGATGATGATCAATACTTTGGAGATGTCGCTATATTATCCCATTTTAAAATATTCTAATTAGACGAGCTTCTTTTCCCTCTTGTTTTACACACAAAGATGGATTTACTCAAAACAACTCCACCATCCATAAGTCTTGCTGAGTACACCTTGTACTCACCCTTGCTTTGTTGATACTTTTCTAGCAGAATAAGTGTTCACAAGAAGACGAGTTTGGTATGACATCGACACCGACGAGTAGCTTGGGGTTCCTGGCCGACAGCCTGGAATCTATGGGCTAGGACATCATCGTTATGCTTCAGGCATCTCATGCCATTTTTTATGTTTTCTATACTTAATAGCATAATTTGCCTTCTGTTGTTTGATTTTTGTGGTCAGTGACCTCTGCTTGTAATAATTTGGTTCTTTTCTCAATTAAAAGCTTGCTGTAATAATTTTTGTGTCGTAGGGTCACTATTGTGTTACCAATTCTCTGACTAGATATCCTCAAGCTCTAGCTTAGGCTTATGTCAGACGGAATTCTCGGACTTGTCTAGCCCTGATCCTAGGGGTGTTACAAGTTTTGGTATCTAAGGTGTACCAACCGTAGGAAACATTTCTATTGGTTGATGTTGAGTCTAGTGCTTGTGAAAACTATTTCAAAGATGAAAAGTATTTGCTAAAACTCTAGTATGATTTCTTTAGTCCTTATCTGGTATCCCTCTAACTCTAGGTCATCTTAACTTGTGTTGACTCTGAAAAGTTTTGATATATCTTCTAGTCTTTCAAAGCTTAGGTGTCTTTTGGACATGTTGATTCTCAACGAGTTTACCAAGTGTTGAGTTCTCTAGAGTTGTGTGTGTTGTGAGTTTCTTGTACTCTTTCTCTATTTCTTCTGAGAGATTCCTTTCCATCATGATCTCTCTATCTTATGGTGCCTACAATATAATGCTACCATAATGTTTAGTTCTAGGCTTCAAGGCCTCCTTTTGCCTCATGTGCCTCCTTTTTGTTTGTTTGGTACTTCAGAAGTTATTTCTTATCTTGGAAGATACCTCGTGATTATTACCTTGCAGTGTACATTGTTCCACTCAAGTAGTAGTTATTCTTTCTCGGGTTTTAACCCTTTTACTTGAACCGAAGGTCCCTGATTGTGTTGGATTCTGGTGTTGTGAATCTTGTACATGAAGCTGATATTTAACCCAAGATCCATCCCTTTGATCCCTATTGTTATTGCAGCCTTCAGACTTGTGGTCTTGTCGCGATTGAATCTTGTTCAATTCTAGCGTTCAAGGTTGTGGTATTATCGCAATTAAATTGTGACAACTATAGACTTCCCCTTCCAGTAGCTACGGCAGATGTTCTTTAATGGAACCAAATAGATCACGACAAGATTACTCCTCGTGAGTCTCGCATCTATACTCGTGACTCTGCCACATCTTTCCATTTCCTTGCATTGCTTTTCAGAAGGTTGTTGCCTTATGCATGCACATCTCGGGATTCTACCCTGAGTATGTTCCTTTCCCCTTGTTGTTTACCGACCTTTGTCTACCAGTTGGTAGCCAAGTAGTAAACCTGCATTGGTGTCTTCCAATGCAAGATGCTCTTGTGGTCCATCATGACAAACCAGTTCGGGATGTTAGGAGAAGCAAACTCCAGTACCTCTTCATTTCTAGGACCAGGTAAAAGTGTTGTAATCCGCAGATTAAGAGGCCTTGATTATCGTCTATCTATTCCACCTTAAAGTATCACACCCTTTTATATGAAGAGGTCATGCTGAGTTTCATGAATCTCTTAATGAAGTGATACTCCCGCACATATTTACCCACCCTTCCTCGAGCTTCCATGCTCTTTAGTGATGCGTGTGTGTATGATTTGGCCATCTGAGATTCTTAGCAATTATAACTGCTTCAAACTCTAAGGACATCTTTGTCATTCTTAGCGTGATTGGTTAACCCTTTCACTAAGAAAATGATGATTATTCTACCAGGTCTATTATTATGGTGCGTTATCTTTAGACAAAGAGCTAGGCTTGTGCCAAAACTTTCAGACTATGTCTGCTTGCATTACCAAGAAAGTTTCCTCTCAAACTAAGTGACATATCGGCGGTTCATGATATTCTAGATGTCTTCCTAGAAGTATAGCCATGTTGCCACATGAGCGTGTTGTCAAGTTCTTGAGCAAGCAAGTTCTCTGAACTACTCCTTTCTCCAAGGATCCGTATTGGATATCCCTGAACCTGTTGGTTGAGCTTAAACAACAACTTGTAGAGTTATAAGACAAGAGTTCTATCCGACCTAGTTCCTTCTTTAAGGGGTGTCTAGTTTTGTTCGAGGTGAATAAATATAGTATCTCCTTCATGGATATGTTATCTCCCCCACCTTTGATTTGATTTGGGCTATCGTCAAATCAAACTCGGTTCCAAGGATTATCTTGATGATGCTGCTACTGGTGAAGTTTCACTAGAGTACATCTTCATGTCCTTTGGTCTGACCAATACGGTTGTCTTGTTCATACCATATATGAGTCCAACTTCTTGGAGTATTATGATAAGTCTGTTGTTGAGCTCATCAATTACATCCCCATCTTCACCATGTTAGAAAAGATTAATGTGGAAAATTTGGCATTAGTGTTGGAAACTTTTGAGAACCTTCTTCGGATCATCTCGAAGAATCTGTTCTGGTTGCTAGAAGTAATCTTCTCTAGTTCACGATAAATTGTTGAAAGATGCCGCCATGGATTTGAGTAGAGTTACCCTCGTTCCTTAAGGGCACATGTGTGTTTTATTGTTAGTACTTCATGTGTGTGCAACCGTCATTCGACAGGTTGCTAATACATGGGACTAACAATCTGGCTCATCTTTTGGAGCTTTACACTGTAGTCCCTATATTGAGAATCTAGTAGCTTTACCTCTGTGGTAAATGTTGCAAACTTTCTATTTGGACATGCGCAGTCTGAAGTATCATACCACCTAACCAAATCTGAATCTCATGCATATATGATGGTTGGTGTTCTTCAAGGTTCTGACACAGGTCTCTTTGTGAAACCGACAAAATTGATGTAATGGTTGACACAATTCTCTTGAATCAGAAATAACAACCACTCTTCATGAGGCTTCTTCTATGATTTATTATAGGGGTTGTGCTTATGATTCCTTTGTATCCGAAGTCTGACCTTTACTTGATGTCTTATTTCTAAAGACATCAAGGATAACATTTAAAGTAGAGTTGCTAAATGTCTCTCGGTCAATCCTCCAGACCCTCTCTATTGACAATAATTTTTTTATGCTAAGTAATTGAAGTATAAGAATGAAGTTCTTTCTTCTCGTGTCATCAGGAATATTCTTAACTATTCATCTTGGTGGTGTAAAAGTGATATCATGATCTCTGGCAAAGATATTGATAGACCTAGATGAATAAAAAGTTTCCTTTGCTTCTTCGACATGTTATAAGAGTGACTATGATTTTGACAAACAGAAGTTTCTCTTGCTACATGTTCCTTCTGACTCTTATGAGTCCTCCCCACCACAACCCCTTCCTGTCTTGGCTTTTTGTTGAATGAAAGACTGACTCTTCTATTTCAAAAGAAGTTCAACATCTTGGTTTAGCTGATCCCTATCTCCGCAACCTAAAATCTCTACTTAAGCTGTTTAGTACAGGTACTTTATCAAAGTATATGGTTCTATTCTTTCTGTTGAAAGCTCTCTTTTTCAGAAGCTTCAACTATTCTGAAGCTCCATGGTCTCAATCCTTATGAAGACCCGTTATCTAAGAACTTGAAACCTTCTCCTCTTGTTTCCTCCATTACCTTGACATGTTTCATGTTCGTCATCTCAAAGTTATTTATAAACACTCCTTCCATGAGTTGACCATGAGATACTTGGTGTGTTGTTTAGTGTGTTCCCACTTATCCTTAGTGTGACCATGTTCCCTTCTTTTTCTCTCTATCTCTCTTCCTACCTTAGGAATCTTGGGTCGAGATTCTCGTAAGGGGGATTAAGCTATACATTCCAGTTTTCTTAAATAGTAATTAGGGTTGATTGCACATTCATGAGAATCATCTTATAAAAATGCAGGTAACAAAAAGAAAGCAAAACCCTAAACCCTAATCTTCCCCCTCTCTTTGCAACTTTTTCAAACGGTTTTAAGTATTTTTAAAAGGCCAAAAAGTTGTGAAGACCAAAATGTTACAAGGGCCTCACATTTTTTAAATATTTTACAAAATCTGTTGCATTTTCGAAATACCCAACAACAATTTTGCAAATAAAAATAGGCAGCAGTAGCCAGCAGGGCGACCCAACTCTCCCTCTCTCCTCTCTCTTCTACTCAGCGTGCAACGCATAGCAGCCCGCTTGCAGCCCACTTTGGCCCAGGCCCATATACCGGTTCGTCGTCTTCCTGGAGTCATCGTCGGCCTCTCGGTCTGCCAAAGGTCATTGCTGTGACCGCTATGTCTTCCTCGTTCTTCTCGTCGAAGCACGCAAGCTGGAGATCCCCCAGCTTCTTATGTCGGCACCTTCGTCTCCGACTCCGCTCACCGTCCTCAATACCGATTGTGGCTCCACGCCCTCCCAATCGTACCGTAGCATGCCTTGTGAGATCCTAAGGCTCATGGTGGCCTCCACCAGGTTGTTTTCATCCCAGTTTAGCCACGTGCCGTCGACCCGTGAGCTCTGCTGCCGCATGCCGCCGTATCTCGCGTTCCAGTGACCAAACGCAAGTGGCGCCGCCACCTTTAGGTCTATCGTGATCACTCCTTCGAACTAGCTAGCCCACACTGTCCCGCAAGCCCCCAGTCGCCATCCCCGTTGTCCATTTGAGGATTGTCGTGATATTCCCGACGAGTACTCCATGGATGGGTCCTCATAGAGCATGTTTAGAGACACGGGGTAAGGCGGAAGGTTGATGGTGGCGGAATCATATACCTACTATAAATCACTATAACAACAATACGCCGCATTACAGGGGTCGGTTCGTTGTGTGCTATATGAGTTGTGTTGTCTCCTTAAGGCTCCTCTAAGTCCGACTTATATAGTCACCAGATCCTAGGGTTACAGGGAAACTCCTAGCCGAACAGGTTACAGAGTCCCACACGGTATATAACTAGTCTAACGTGTCTTGCACTCCAAGGCTGTGGGTATGCCGATGGCTCCACCATAGCCTTCCTTCATCCGGCATGGGCCTCCCTTCTTGATCCATCTATATGGGCCACCGAGCAGGTCATAGGCCTTGCTACCAACTATGGGCCACCCGGGTTATTCAGATTAGAGAAATGCAATGGTGATACCCATTTAGCATATCCCCAACAGTAGCCCCCGGAGAACTCTGAGATCTTGCACCGTCTTGCCTCTTCAGGTTGAATGATCCATCTAGATGAATGTCGGAAAATCATCAAGCAACATCTTGTAGTCCTCCCAAGAATCCTGCGATACTCTCTGTCTTTGATACGTAAGTCGAAGAATCACTGAGATTTCCATCGTACTCTTCTCGTAGCCAGACAGGATCTGTCCATGCCAGAATCTTCAGATGGGACTGTTCGTCAGCATGCATTAGTAGGATGTCGTAGACCATAGGTCAGCGACGCCTCGTAACTGACACATGCAAAGAACGTAATCATAAGCATTTTCCCCGCGTGAAGGATGCGAAACGTTGGTGGTTGTGGTGGGAACGTGGCGAAATTTCCGCGCACGTGTTGTCCACGCATCAACCGTTGGATCAACTTGCACGAATCTTAATGCTAAGTACTATATATTTTAACTGCGGTGGCATTTTATCTTTTCACCTCATTCTTCCTCGCGTCATCGTCTTTCTCTAGACAAACCTCTCCTCAAGCCCTTCGCGCACACAGGGGAAAACCCTAATCTTTTCCAATCTCCAACCACTTCCATCCATTCCAATGGAGATCAGCAGCAACACACCATCGATGAAAGCATCTGGCGAGGCTATGGCAAAGCCATCTTGCTCCGTTTACTTCCCACCGGAGGGCGTGGTGGTGCCACGCAGCATGATGGTCGAGTCCACCGGCGGCAACCAAATTCCAGAGGTTCTGGAGCCATTGGAGGAGGAAGCTTGCTCCCACAAGGGAGAGTGGCGAGGCTCAGACATCTCCGAGAGTGACCTCAAGGAGATGCTCGCTAAAAGGAAACTCCCTGCGACAGAGGGCCTAGTCTGGTGGGCGGTACCGGCCAACGAGGTCACTCCTTCTTCCTAAGCCGGAGAAAAGGTATACCTCAAGGCCTAGTTTGTGTGCGGCGTCTCCCTCCCAATTTATGACCTCTTCATCCAAGTCCTTAAAAAATTAGCTCGTGCCTCAGAACCTTTCTCCGAATAGTATCCTCGTGCTTAGCAATTACATGGCGTTATGCGAGGGTTACCTAGGAATTAGCCCTAGGTTAGATCTGTTCATCTACATCTTCACCGTGAAGAGGGAAGCTGCGGTGAGCAAGGAGGAGGTCAGAAATTGTGGAACAATTAGCTCTAAGATCCGGCCTGGCTGGTGATTCCCCGACATCGTGGGACACGAGTCCTGCAAGAACTGGCAACGGTCATACTTCTATGGCTAATATATCCCTCTAGTCGGACGAGAAGCATCATACCCGGACTTTGTCAACGGGGCCGCCGTTGAAGCCCCGACATGGAGATTGCAAGCCCTCCTCCCCTCCGACGACGAAGCCTCTCATGCCGTAAGGCGGATTGACTGGTTCATAGAGACGGGTCCGACCGGATCCAGCCTCATGTGCTATTTCATCAGGCGGATCCAGCCTCTGCAGCATGATACATCCAATTTGCATCAGCATTCTATATCATAATTTGCCTTTATTCATTGATATATTTCATATTAAAAGGTGTTACTTATGTCTTTTCATCTGTTTTTGTATGTTGGATGATTCTTGGAGAATGGACTGCCGGAGTCAGGATTCTGATGGAAAAAAGAGGTGTTTTGATGCAATTTCGTGAAGACCAGAAAAATACCAGAAAAACTATGGAAAATCCTATTTTACCAGAAGACGAAGAATGCTAGAAGGGGAGGCGGAGATGGTCCACAGGGGGCCCAAACCCCCAAGGAGCGGGCCACCTCTAGGCCACGCCTACAGGGGGTGTGTCCCACCTGGCCCAACTCTGGCTCCGCCCTCTCGCCTATATCTTCTCCTCAAAACCCTGATACATGGGGAGCGACCACAGAAAGATTCCACCGCCTCTGCGGGGCGGAAAACACCGAGAGAGAAAGAGCTCTCCGGCAGACAAATTTCTGCCGGGGAAATTCCTTCCTGGAGAGGGGAGATCGTCGCCATCAAGACAATCATCAAGCTAGACTTCATCGGGATCATCATCATCATCATCAACACCATCATCTCCACCAGTACCATCATCATCATTCCATCCCGCTGTAACAATTGTGTTGAATACTTGCATAGTTCTTAGGGGAAACTTTCCCGGTGTTGATTACTATTGTAGTTGATGCTTGTGAATGGAACCATTAGATTATTGTTTATGTTCAGATTGTTATCCATCACCATATCATCTTTGATCTTGATCTCTATGATGTTCGTGAGTAGTTCATTTAGTTCTTGAGGACATGGGAGAAGTCATGTTTTTAGTAGTGGATTTGTGTTGAGATATTATTCAATGGTTTAGTATTTAAGCTGTGGTGCTATTCTTCTAGTGGTGTCATGTGAACGTCGACTACATGATACTTCACCAATTATGGGCCTAGGGGAATGCATTGTATATTCGGCTACTAATTGTGGGGTTGTTGGAGTGACAGAAACCTGAACCCCCGTTAGGACACCATTGCACAAGGAAGTGTAGGATCTCAGAGTTTAAGGCTGTGGTTAGATTTATACCTTAATTTATTTCCTGTAGTTGCGGATGCTTGCAAGGGTTTTAATGACAAGTATGTATGAATCCAAGTAAGGTCGGTACATTTACACAGGTTCACCCACACAACACTTGCAAAACCAAAGAAGAATACTCAGCTATTTGAAGACAAAGCACTTGACAGAATTCCCATGTGTCCTCGAGAACGTTTGGTCCTTATAAGTATTTCCACCAGCTTGTCCTTTGCTAAGAAATGATTGGGCCACTTGCTACAATTGTTCGTTCTCTTTATTACTTGAAATTTATTTCCTTGCTTTATTAGAAAACCCCTAAATACCCATTTGCTAAGTATTTACAGAGATTTCTGAAGGTATACGGGTAGTCTACACTAGCGCAAATCAAAATTTTCTGCAGTGTAAACCAGGAATATTGATGTCATAAATCATGGTATTACCACTAGATGAGCAGTTGCGGAACTTGATGAAGCGCGTTGAGGCAGTGTAGATGTTCTACGTATCCTCCTCGTCCTCGTCCCACGAGCAGCTCACCTTGCGCGGCTCGTCCAAGTGCCACAGATGCAGCACTTCCAAGGTATCCACACATGCGGGGTGGAAGCGTCATACGCCAGACTGCTAGGTCCGCGCATGCAACACAGGCGTGAGGAGTGGCGGCTGGGTGGAATGGTCTAACCCTGGTCAGCTTGACCCACCCTCCCTTATATAGGCGTTCCTAGTGGGCTTCTACATTAGCAGCCCATTAGTAGCCTAAGTCTGGTCTAATTCAGATCCAATCCTCATTAGGCTTCCAGTCCCTTAAGTGTGTGACCCTATAGTTTCATATACGTGTAGACATGACACGAATACACTTATTTTGTCAATAGTTGGTAGCGGCCTCTAGCAAGATGTGCCAGTCCTAAATGCATACAAAGATCATATCAGATGAACCATCACAAGGTTTAGTACATGTCTTTCCCTTTGCCTCATGATATTTGGTCTAGCTCCAAGCTGACCTCCCTTTCTCGATACTGTGATTCGGAATACCTTTACTAGGTTAACTCTTAACCTTATGTAGCACGGCCATGAATTTCTAGATACGATCACTCGAGGGGCCCACAGATATCTCTCTCAAGTAGAGAGGGGAAAATCCCATCTTGATTGACCATGCCTTGCAGCATGCTTCAGGACAAACCCGTAAGCTACCTTTATAACTACCCAGTTACGGAGTAGCGTCTGATAGACCCAAAGTAGGTCGATCCACATCTCAAGTACATGCGACAATCTCAGGTCTAAGGACAAAAAATACACGATGTGTAGAGAGAGCTGTAAGTCTAATTGTCAGTCTCAAGTTGGGTCAGTCGAACCCCATGTTCATAACATGTGTCCGTGTCATTGGTTTGACATCTCCATGTCTATGACTTGCGAAACATAGTCATCAACCAATTGATGTGCTAGTATAATATTCACGTGTGTCCTCACATGAACTCCGACTAGGGACAACTATTAAATAACCATAAAAGTAAATAGTTTCACAAACAATTCACATAATTGCCAATCAATACAAGTTGCCTGATATGGATATTCAAAGAACATTACAATAACTCATGGATACATAAGAAATATAATCATCTCTATGATTGCCTCTTGGGCATATTTCCTTCAGTCTCCCACTTGCACTAGAGTTAATCTAGATTGTATCTAATACCTATTGCTCTTGCGTGCGCCTCATGCGCAGGCTGCGGGAGTGGCTTTGTAAAAGGATCAGCAACATTTGAGTCCGTATGTATTTTGCATATCATGACACTACCATCCTCAACGAACTTCCGAATCTGATGGTAACGCATGCAAATATGTTTGTCCTTGTGGTGTTGTCTAGGCTCCTTGGCTTGTGCAATAGCACCATTGTTGTCACAATAAACGTCCATGGGATTGGACGCGCCCTGAACCACACCAAGAGCGATTAGGAAATTCCTAATCCAAACAGCTTCCTTTGCAGCCTCCGAGGCGGCAATATATTCAGCTTCTATTGAAGAGGAGGCCACCGTATCTTTCTTGGAACTTCTCCAACTCACGACACCACCATTCATGACAAACACATAACAAGATTGCGATCTGAAGTCATCTGAGTTGTTAAGGTAACTCGCATTTGTGTAACCCCTTACACTGAGTTCATCCTCACCTCCATAAACTAGGAACACATCCTTATTCCTTCCCAAGTACTTAAGGATATTCTTTACCGCTGTCCAGTGAACTTCACCTGGATCAGCCTGGTATCTGCTTGTAACACTTAGATCATAGGAAACATCTTGGCGAGTACATATCATTGCATACATGATGGATCCAATAGCCTAAGCATGTGGAACCCTGCTCATGCACTCACGCTCATCAGTAGTCAATGGACACTGAGTCTTGCTGAGTTTTATGTCGTGAGACATGGGCAAGAACCCCTTCTTAGCCTCTTCCATGATGAAATTTTTCAACACTTTGTCAATGTATGTACTCTGGCTTAATCCAATTAGCCTCCTTGACCTATCTCTATAGATCTTATGCCCAGAATATATGCCGCTTCTCCCAAGTCCTTCATCGAAAAACTATTTTTCAACGAGGTCTTAACAGACTCGAGCATAGGAATGTCATTTCCAATCAGCAATATGTCATCTACATATAAGATTAGAAATACCAGCGCTCTCCCACTTTCCTTCTTGTAAACACAAGGTTCTTGTTCATTTTTTATGAAGCCAAACTCCTTTACAACTTCATCAAATTGAATGTTCCAACTCTGAGATGCTTGCTTCAGCCCATAAATGGACTTTAGAAGTTTGCATACCTTTCTAGCATTGTTTGGATCGACAAAACTTTTGGGCTGCATCATATACACTTCCTCATTTAGGATTCCATTTAGGAAAGTTGTCTTGACATCCATCTTCCATATTTCATAGTCGAAATGTGCAGCAATGGCTAGAGTAATCTGTATATATTTACGCATCGCTAAGGGCGAGAAAGTCTCGTCGTAGTCAACTCCTTGAACTTGTCGAAAACTGTTTGCAACAAGTCGAGCTTTATGGATGTGAAAAATTCCATCCATATCAATCTTCTTCTTATAGATCCTTTTGCACTCTATGGCTTTAAAACCATCAGGCAGGTCGACCAAGTTCCAAACTTGATTGTCTCCCATGCACTATATCTTGGATCTCATGGCGATCAGCCATTTCTCAAAGTCTGGGTCCACCATCGCTTCTGCATAGGTCGCAGGATCATCATTGTCTAACAATAATAATTCCCGCACTTCGCGGAGCCTTGTCGACCTTCGTGGTTGTGGTCCTTCTATTGCCGCGGGTTCCTCAACTTGTTCTTCTACAACAGCATCACTCGTATAAGCATCCCCGACTGGATCATCTTGCACTTCTTCAAGTCTCACCGACCTTCCACTCGTTCCCTTTGTGAGAAACTCTTTCTCTAGGAAAATACCACTATGAGCGACAAAAACTTTGCCCTCTTCTCGGTTGTAGAAGTAATACCCTAAGGTTTCCCTCGGATATCCCACAAAAATGCACTTATCCGATTTGGGTGTTAGCTTGTCCGACTAAAGTCCCTTGACAAATGCATCACAACCCCAAATCTTTAGAAAAGACAAACTGGGATTCTTTCCAGTCCACATCTCATATGGTGTCTTAACTACGGATTTAGATGGTACCCTATTAAGTGTGAAAGCTTTCATTTCTACAGTGTAACCCCAAAATGATAATGGCAAATCCGACTGGCTCATCATCGATCGAACCATGTCCAACAAAGTTCGATTGCGCCGTTCAAAGACCCCGTTTCTTTGAGGCGTTCTAGGCGGCATGAGCTGTGGAACAATTCCGCAACCCTTAAGATGATTGCTAAATTCGTGACTCAAATATTCACCTCCACGATCAGATCGCAAGGCCTTTATTTTATTTCCATGTTGATTCTCTACCTCACTCTAAAACTCCTTGAACTTTTCAAAAGTTTCATACTTATGCATCATCAAGTAAACATAACCATATCTACTGAAATCATCAGTAAAAGTAATGAAGTAGTGATATCCTCCTCTGGCTGTCATGCTCATTGGTCCACATACATCAGTATGTATGAGTTCCAACAAGTCTGTCGCTCTCTCGGGTAAACCCGAAAAAGGTGACTTGGTCATCTTTCCAAGTAAACAAGACTGACATGTCTCGTATGATACAAAATCAAACGAACTTAGAATACCATCACCATGGATCTTCTTCATGCGCTTTTCACTTATATGCTCCAAACGACAATGCCATAAATAGGTAGGACTCAAATCATTAGGACGAAGCCTTTTAGTACAAACATTGTAAACAGATGCATCATTAAGATTTAAAATAAATAACCCATTCACAATGGGAGCATCATCCATAAACATAGCATTCTTAGATATTACACAACCATTGTTTGCACTCGTGAATGAATAACCATCCCTCATCAAGCATGAAGGTGATAAAATGTTTCGACCCATACTAGGAACATAATAACAATTATTGAACTCCATAATAAATCCTGACGGAAGGTGAAGTTGCATGACGCCGACGAATAATGCAGCAACCCTTGCTTTATTTCCGACGCGAAAATCCACTTTGCCTTTATGCACTTCTCTAGTCCTTATTATCCCCTGCATTGAATTGCAAATATGAGCAACCGATCCGGTATCAAATACCTAAGAGTTAACATAGGAATTAGCGAGAAGAATTTCCACAACATTTACAACAAGCGTACCTGAGTGGGAAGTACTCTTACTTCCACTCTTCTTCAAAGAAGCCTGGTACTTGCTGCAGTTTCTCTTCTAGTGGCCATGTTCATGACAAAAGAAGCACTCAGTATCATCTGCAGGTCCAGACTTTTGCTTGGGTGCAGGCTTAGGGATCGTATCCTTAGCCTTGCCCTTCTTCTTCCAAGAAGTTCCCTTTCTCTTGAAGCTAGGCTTGTTCTGCACAACCATCACATGGCTATGCCCTGCACACTTATTCATGTCACTTTCTGCTGTTTTTAGCATCCCACATAACTCATTAAGGCCCTTCTCCACCCCATGCATATGGTAGTTCGAAATGAACTGCCCATAGCTAGATGGAAGAGACGCCAAAATGAAATCAGTAGCCAACTCTTGGCCTAGTGGAAAACAAAGCTTTTCCAAAGTTTGACTGTAACCAACCATTTTGATCACATGGGGGCCTACACCTACTCCCTCTGCCAGCTTGCATTCCACAAAGGACTTGGCGACATTGTACCTCTCAGTCCTGGCCTGAGCCTGGAACATGTCCCTAAGTTCAATGATCATATCGTACGCTTCCTGATCCTCAAACTTCTTTTGGAGTTCAGGTTCCATGCATGCAAGCATAAGACAGCTAACCTCAAGATAATCATCACATGCTCTCTAGTAGGCATTCTTGAGGGCAGCAGATGCATTATCAGCAGGTTCATCAGGGATTGGGGTATCCAGAACCGTTTCCTTTTTATCAGACCTAAGAACAATTCTCAGGTTACGGACCCAGTCTGAATAGTTTGTTCCATTTAGTTTATCTTTGTCAAGATCGAACGCAAAGAAAAAGGGGATGCAATGTTTGGTGCCATTGATCTACAACAGAAAACATGCAAAAAACTAAGCCATGTAACCATGAAAGAGTAAAACATATTAAACAATTTAATAGCATATACTCCCACTTAAATAAATATCCCTCTATTGATACTAAGTGATTCAAGATCCACAATTAACAAGTCGACTAGTGAGCTTTAGCATCACTACTAGAAGACAAGGTAAATCGGTAAGCAACACTTGCTAATCATATCACATATGACTCTTGTTGTTCGGTGACATCTCTATGTCAAAACTAGGTGCCCAACCTTTATGCCCCAAGGTCCTTAACTATTAAGATGACCTTGTCAAGCTCACCAACCGTTATGCGTGTAGGTATCTGATACAAACCCATCCAGCCAAGGAAAACCGCGGCACCCTAATTTCATAGGCCCACCAATGATTGTACAAGTCATAGGATGGTGCAATGTTTGGTTGGGAGGGCATGGTTTAACTTAAACTTTGTGAGGGATCGTTCTACTTCTATCATCTAAGCATGCATAAGAATAGCATTCACATAGTTGTGACACAGTATGGCCCATTTTCTCATGTTGATCTCCATCGTCATAGAACCTGTCCACCATGATGATCTCCATCTTCATCTTCCATGTGAGCCATCCTCCAAGTGATGAGTCCTCCAAGAACTAATACAAGCTATTACTCCTAACAACTAGTAATATAAATTACATAGTATTGGGATCATCACAAGTTGGCACGCGGGCTATTACAATAAATGACAACACATATGGCTCCAGCCGTATTGCCCTACTCACGACACGCAGGTCATGAAATTTTTCATACATGCATCACATACATATATGGGCCATACTTATCACATACATCCTGCAAAAACTAGTTATGCATAGAATCGCATTCTACCGGATCATGTGAACTCGCAGCACCTAGTTACCTTAACGAGATACAAAAGGAGCTACAATTAAGGGGGGTCTAGGGGGTCTCCCCCTGCCGGGTTAGAAGGGGCAGCGCCCCTTGCGGTGTCTACACAATTTTCTTTAAGGATTTTGATCGGCTAATCAAATTTACCATAAACCGACTATTGTTCTGATTCGACCAAACTCCTTTAATCACGGTACATCGATTTTAGACCTAGGTTCCGATTCGATCAATCATATTGATCTTCGTGTGATTCAACAGGATTTATATGTCACTGTCTACCCCGATGGCGGAAACCGACTGGTAGGGGTAAGTCGTTCGACAACCTCAGAATCACGATCACGGAAAGCAAGATCATAGATCAATCCTGAACCATCACAATACAAACGATCACATTATTCATATCAATCTGCATATCACCATATGCAAACATCCCGAACCTATAACTGAACAACATCGGCTCTGATACCACTAAAGGGATACGAGTAGGCTGCACTAGCGCAAATCAAAATTTTCTACCGTGTAAACCAGGAATACTGTTGTCATAGATCACGGGATTACCACTAGACGGGCGGTTGTGGAACTTGATGAAGCGCGTCGAGGCAGTGTAGATGTTCTACGTCTCCTCCTCGTCCTCGTCCCACCAGCAGCTCACCTTGCGTGGCTCGTCCAAGGGCCACAAATGCAGCACCTCCGAGGTATCCACATGTGCGGGCTGGAAGCGTCAGACGCCGGACTGCTAGGTCCGCGCATGCAACACAGGCGTCCGGAGTGGCGGCTGGGTGGAATGGTCTAACCCTGGTCAGCTCGCCCCACCCTCCCTTATATAGGCATCCCTAGTGGGCTTCTACATTAGCAGCCCATTAGTAGCCTAAGCCTAGTCTAATTCGGATCCAATCATCATTAGGCTTCCGGTCCCTTAAGTGTGTGACCCTATAGGTTCATATACGTGTAGACATGACACAAATACACTTATTCTGTCAATAGTTGGTAGCGCCCTCTAGCAAGACGTGCCAACTCCTAAACGCATACAATGATCATATCGAACGAACCATCACAAGGTTTAGTACATATCTTTCCCTTGGCCTCACGATATTTGGTCTAGCTCCAAGCTGACCTCCCTTTCTCGATACTGTGATTCGGAATCCCTTTACTAGGTTAACTCTTAACCTTATGTTGCACGGCCATGCATTTCTGGATCCGATCACTCGAGGGGACCAGAGATATCTCTCTCAACTAGAGAGGGTTAAATCCATCTTCATTGACCATGCCTTGCAACATGCTTCAGGACAAACCGAAAAGCTACCTTTATAACTACCCATTTATGGAGTAGCGTCTGATAGCCCCAAAGTAGGTTGATCCACATCTCAAGTACACGCGACAATCTCAGGTCTAAGGAAACAACGTACACGATGTGTAGAGAGATCTGTAAGTCTAATTGCTAGTCTCAAGTTGGGTCAGTCCAAACCCATGTTCATAACATGTGTCTGCATCATTGGTTTGACACATCCATGTCTATGACTTGCAAAACATAGTCATCAACCAATCGATGTGCTAGTCTAATATTTACGTAAGTCCTCACATGAACTCTGACTAGGGACAACTATTAAATAACCATACAAGTAAAGAGTTTCACAAACAATTCACATAATTGCCAATCAATACAAGTTGCCTGATATGTATATTCAAAGAACATTACAATAACTCATGGATACATAAGAAATATAATCATCTCTATGATTGCCTCTAGGGCATATTTCCTTCAATTTCCTTCTCCATACCACTAGTCAACACCTTCTTCTCCTTGATGGGATCGACACTCCTATTTATCGAAAGTACTATGATACACCCCCTATACTTGTGGGTCATCACAGCACTGCGTGAAGCTTATGCACCAGTACACCCAGGATAGGAAAGATAGCCTCCGGATTTCCGATGACAACTTCTCTAGTGACTCCGTCAAGCTTCGCCTCAACGACATAGTCAAGGTGAAGGATCGGAAGCGTGGCTTCACCATCACCTACGACATGTTCGAGTGCGGCAGGTTCCCAGAGGTACTTATTTGTTTACCATATATGACATATTCTCCTGTTCTTCCGTCTTGTACATATCATTGCATCTAACACTTAAGATTCACATAATAGCTAGGGGATCTGGATGAAGGCAGCATGGCTTCCCAGGTATATGACCCCAAGATGAAGGAAGTCACTATTATGTCCAACGACGATGTCCCGTTAGTGCGAAAGCGGAAGGGCACCACCTCTGACGTTGTTGACGGGGGCAATAAAAAGAAGACGGTGGGTGGAGCCTCCAAGAGATCCACCGCCTCCCTGGAGGCGGAGAAAAGAAGATTAACTGGCATCCCGTTGACCAAGGCACCAACTATTGTATAAGCTTATTATCATCCGACATTGTCTTTTTCTCATCTCATTCTTATACTTATACTTTTGCACGTTTCAAGAAAAAGGCTAGTGTGAGTTTGAAGAACACCTCCAAAACATCGGGGGCTTCTAAAAACATTAAAGAGATGTTTGTCCAAGCGTCCCCCACCATCCCTCCTCCTACTCCTAGCGTCCAACCTTCTGCCGCACTTGCTGGATCTCTAACAAAGGTAACATCTAAACCCAGATGCTACCGTGGAAGTTCATGTTGGCGACAAACATGCGACGCAAGAGAGAACCTCTCCCAAAGTGGCTGAAGCTCTGGCTAAGGATGCCACTGGTAGTTGTAATGAGATGGTGGAAGGCGGAACTTCTGCGGAAGGCAGAACCGTTGTACCCAAGACGCCAACTGAGCTTCCTAAGATTGTCTATCTGGTGCTCACACCGAGTAGCTTAGCTCTAGCCCCTGGTGCTGTGCCGACTTCTCCTTCGTGTTGCCTTGAGGAGCTTCTCAAATAGGCAGATATTGTCCAAGTTAACACACTTTCTTTTAGTAAGTTGTTTGCTGAGAGCACCAGCAACCTCAAGATCATTGCACTTGTAAGTTTTGTATGCCTTTTGCATTTCATACGTAGTATCCCACTGTAGCCCCCGAGAATTTAGACAGAAAACCATAGGTCTTTGGGTCTGAATGATGTAAGAGTGACTAAGCTAGAAACTTTGCATTGTAGGCCCCAAGTATTTAGTTTGAATGAATTATTCTGACTAGATACTTTTAGATCAGCATACATAGTGTTTGTAAATTTCAATACTATAGCCACCAAGCCTCTAGTTGAAACATAATTATTTCTAACTAGATGCTTTAAAGAAAGACTAACCGTAGCTTTGAGTTAAAAACTCGTACTGTATCCCCCAAGCCTCTAGCCGGATATTTATCTGGCTAGATGCTTCAAGTATACTAAGTAGCCTTCTTGTTTTTGCAGAATGAGAATACTCAGAGAGTTGCCGCAATGATAAGTTCCACAAGATGTGCAAGGACCTTGAAGCTGAAAAGGGTAAAACCGCCATCTTGAAGGAACAGATCACCAAGGGCAAGAGTCTATTTTTTTTAGTTTCACGCTCAACTTGTCCTTGTGTCGTTAACTTCCAACTACTCATTGTGCTCTGTCATTTCTCCGACTTGCAGAAGCTATTGCCAAGGCCGAGGACATTGTTGAGCAATCCAAGCACATACAAGAGCTGGATAGAAAAAACAAGATCCTTAAGCAGGAGAGGGCTGGCTCGCTGAAGATGCACGAAGATGCATTAGCTTCCATGCAAGAATGTGCAAATATGGAGATCAACCACCTTAAGGAGGAGATTGCAACCCTCAAGGAGAAGAACAAAGCTGCCGACGAGCAAAATACTCGGAACCTTGAGGCGTACAAGACCCTCTGAAAAGAACGAGATTCCATGGCGGAAATTCTTGAGCAAACAAAAAGGAGCATCTTTGGTAAGTGCTCTCCGTCTTGTACTTCTGTAAATCAGGTACTTTGATCTTATTGTGTTGAACTCATGTACTCAAACATTTTGATCGAAAATGCAGCTCCTATTGGTTTGACCAATAATGCTCCTCCGCCAATGGAGTACATGGTTCTTGCCGGCAACTTCATCAGCACCACCATCACCCAGGCCAAAGAGATCGCCAAGCCCTTGGACATCAACATTAAGGCAGCGGACTATGTAATGAAGTACTCGAAGATCCTGCGCCGAGCCCCCGAGCTTATTATAAGCTGGAAAGCTTCATGTACCCGAGCTGGCGCTAGTATTGCTCTAGCCATGGTCATGGCCCACTATGACGACACCGACATCGCCACATGACCTCTAGATTGTCGGACATAGACAAAGACGGATAGAAGATCGATCACGATGCTATCTGAGCTTCGCTTGCCAGCTACGATACCAGGGTCGCCCAATTGGTCGATGTGAATACCTTTGTGCCTCTTGAGGTAATTGACGACGACCAAGCTAGATCCTCTGAGTCCCTGAAAACTGCCGACTTTGATGATGGGCAAGATGGCTCTCCTGCGGCCAATGACGTGACCTCGAAGTCTCCTGCACCAGAGAAGTGAAAACACTATGTAATATTTGTCACCTCTGGATGTTGTATGTATGCGTAAAAACAACGTTGTTTAATTTAATGCGGAAAACTCTGGCTATAAGCTTCTAGCTGCTTATGAACTAATTCTAGCATGTATATATTTTTTAAGAAAGTGCTGGCTTATCCATTACTCTGGTTTTTATGCTTGACTTTTCGTGCATCGGAACACCCTTAGTCGGAACTATGCGTTTAGGTGATGATACCCAATGGCACCATCAAAAACCTAAGTACAAAATCGCCGACTTCGACTGCCAAAAGTCACTACTCCAGAATCTGCATAAAAAACAACAAAGAATGTGTAGATCAGAAAACTTAAGCTAACACTCGTAGGCGGAATTTTCACAAGTGCAAATGCAAAACTTGCGCATAAAGGTTTTATATGATCCAAAAATGAACACTAAAGGATGTAAAAGACTCAAGCATATGAGTGACCCAAAGATCTTTATTTCATTGATCATATAAGAGATACACAGTATATAGTAAAATATGATAAGTGTATAAAGGACGTAGTTGTACTATGTTCCATGGCCGATCAAGCTCTGGGTAGTCATCATCCGGGTCATGTCGATTACACTTAGGATCCTCGTTTGTCTTATCCTCTAGTTCGCGATTGTCAACAAGGTAATAGGAACCATTGAGTAGCGCCTTTCTTATGATGAACGGTCCTTCCCATGGTGGGGATAATTTGTGTGACTTCTTCTGCTTAAGTCGGAGCACCAAGTCTGCCTCTTTAAACGAGCGATGCCAAACGTGGGGACTATGATAGCTGCCTAGATTCTACTGGTAGATGGTGGACCTCTAGCATGCCTACACATGCTCTTCCTCGAGAAGTTCTACATTTAGGCGCCTGGATTCTTCAGCGTCATCTTCGTTGTAGGCGGCAACTCTTGGTGAATCATGGAGGATGTTGGATGATAGGATTGCTTCTGCTCCATATACCATGAAGTAAGGGGTGTATCCGGTTGATCTATTGGGAGTAGTTCATAAACTCCATAGAACAGATGGCAATTCCCCCGCCCAGGTTCCAGCTGCTCTATGTGGCGGTGCTTCTAGACGTGGCTTTATTCCCTACAGAATTAATCCATTGGCCCCCTCAACTTGTCCATTGGATTGTGGGTGTGCCACAGATTCCAGATCAAGTCAGATCCCTTCTCCCAACAATAAGCTTCCACTTCTCTGAGTGACAAGTTGTTGCCGTTATCGGTGATGATGCTATGTGGGAGACCAAATCTCACCACTAGATCTCGAACAAACCTAAGGGAAGTTGCCCCATCAAGATTTATAATGGGTTTAGCTTCAATCCATTTTGTGAATTTATCAAATTCTACCAGCAGATGTGTAAACCCACAAGGTGTCGTCTGTAATGGACCAACCATGTCAAGCCCCCAGACTGTAAACGACCAAGTTATTGCTATAGTTCGTAATTCTTGAGGTGGTACATGTGGTTGTCGGGCATAATACTGGCATCCCATGAATTTATGTACCAGCTTGTCGGCGTCTACCTTCGCAGTCTGCCAGTAGAATCCTTGCCAGAAAGCTTTGGAGACCAATGATCGAGGAGCGGCGTGATGCCCGCAATCTCTGAGATGGATATCACGAAGGATTTCAATACCTTCTAGCTAGGAGACACATTTCAGGTATACACCAGTAGTACTTATTTTGTAGAGCTGCCCATTGATTATGGTATATCCCTTTGCTCGACGTACTATTTTCCGACTTTCGACCTTGCAATGGGCAATGTTCCGTGTATGATATATTCCATGAATGGTTTTGTCCAAGACGGAGGGACTATTGTTACTGTATGAACAAATGAGTCAACTCTATCCGGGTTCTCAGGGTCCACTCCCTTCAAGGATGGGGTCCATAGATTATCTACAAAAATGCCAGGAGGAATTGGTTTGAGCCCTGATCCAAGCTTTAACAACAGATCAGCCGCCTCATTTTCCTCCCTTTTGACATACTTGACTTTGTAGACTTCGAAGCACTTGGCTATCTCGTCCACTTCCTCTCGATATGCCACCATCATAGGGTTACACGCGTTCCAGGTGCCAGCCACCTGCTGCGCAACCAAGTCGGAACCTCCACAGCACTATGCGCTTGATGCCGATATCCTTGGCTACGCGAAGTTCGTGAATGACTGCTTCATATTATGCCATGTTATTTGTAGCCTCGAAGTGGATCTGCAAAACGTAGTGGAGTTTTTCCCCTGTTGGTGACTGCAGTATCACACCAGCCCCCGATCCGTTGAGTAGCTTTGATCCATCAAAGTGTATCACCCAATATTCTAGCTCTAGTACAGGGGTAGCATCTGGCATCTCCGTCCAATCTGCAGTAAAATCTGCAAAGACTTGTGATTTGATAGCGTCACGTCTCTTGTAGGTGATCTCGAAGGGGGAAATCTCAATGCCCCACTTCAGGACTCGCCCCATAGCATCGTTGTAATTGATGATGTTAGACAGTGGATCCTTGCTCACTACTGTGATACGGTGCTCCTGGAAGTATTGCCTTAGCTTCTGAGAAGCATGGAACACTTCATAAGCTAGCTTTTGGTAGTGCGGGTAACGCTACTTGGACTCCGTCAAGACCTCACTTACATAGTAAACTGGTTGTTGCACTCTGTACTCATTCGTTTGTTCTTTTCGCTCTACCACGATGGCGATGCTTATAACCAGGTTGGTGGTCGCCATGTAAATTAACATAGGCTCCATTGTCTTAGGTGATGCGAGTATAGGTGCCGAAGAAAGTATCCATTTTAGCTCCTTAAGCGTAGCATCTGCTTCATCTGTCCATATGAATTTGTCCATGTTCTTTAGTAATTTGTATAGTGGCATGGTCTTCTCTCCAAGTCGGCTGGCGAACCGGCAGACCGCTGCAACACAGCATGTGAGCCCTTGAATGTCCTACAGGCATGTCGGATGATTGATGTTTAGTATGGCCTTCATCTTCTCCGGGTTGACCTCGATTCTGCGCTGGGAAACAATGAAGCCCAACAATTTGCCGACTAGAACCCCGAAGACGCACTTCTTTGGGTTACGCATCATGCTGTATTTCCTGAGATTATCAAAGGTTTCCTTCAAGTCGGAGATTAAGTCATTTCATTCTTTATTCATCACCGTGATATCTTCCTCGTAGGCGTGAACGTTTCGACCAATTTGGTTGTGCAGGCAACGCTGCATAGTCCGCTGGTACGTAGCACCTGTGTTTTTCAGCCCAAAGTGCATCATGACATAGCAAAACGTGTCGTAAGATGTGGTGAATGAAGTGGCCAATTGGTCCGACTTCCTCATCTTTATCTGGTGGTATCCTGAGTATGCATCTAGAAAACAAAGAAGTTCCGAGCCAGCCATCGAGTCAATGACTTGGTGAATGTGAGGCAAAGCAAACGGATCCTTCAGACAAGCTTTGTTCAAGCCGGTGTAATCAATGCACATTCTGAATTCTTTGGTTCCCTTTTTTGGACAAGTACAGAATTGGCCACCCATCCGGTGAGAAGGAATTCTTAGATAAAACTATCCTTAAGTAACCTAGGTATCTCTTTGCCTATGGCACGTCTCTTCTCGTCTCCGAAGCATCATAGAAGTTGTTTCACCGGTTTGCATTTTGGATCAATATTCAAGCTGTGCTCGGCAAGTTCCCTAGGTAGACCTTTCATGTCGGCAGGTTGCCAGGCAAAGATGTCCCTATTATCACGGAGGAAATCGATGAGCGTTATTTCCTATTTAGAGTCCAGGTTCATCCCAATGGCGGTGACCTTGGAGGAATCCCCTACCACAAGTTCCACCGACTTGGTCTCAATGCCGGCCTTGAAGGCGGGATCGGAGTCCGAAATCTGCTTCTTTGATGCCGGCATCTTCGAGTCATCGACCTTGCTCTGGATCTCCTTGAATTCTTTGCTGTAGAGGACAGCTTTTGCAAGGGCTACTTCTCCAATCTCGCAGTCCCTTGCCTTTGAAAAGCTTCCAGATACGATGGTGACACCATTCGGTCCGGGTATCTTGAGCTTGTTGTACACGAATCATGGCTTGGCCAGGAAGGAGTGGAAGATGTTGCCTCCGAATATGACGTGGTACATGATCTTGAAGGGGACCACTTCAAAGGTCATGCATTCTTGGCGGTAATTGTTAACATCACCAAAAGCGACCGGAAGCGTGATGCACCCAAGGGACCAAGCCTACCGACCAGGAACTACGCCATGGAACACGGCGCTGGTCCACCTTAGGTTGGTCTCCATAAAGTTCATCTTGTGCAGTGTATCCATGTACATAATGTTGATGTTTCTTCCACTATCCACCATGCACTTAGTGAACTCGTTGCCGTCAATCAAAGGGTTGATGACCATGGCATATTGGTTCTCCATTGGAATGAGGTCTGAGTGATCCTTCCTGTCCCAAGTGATTGGAACTTCCGACCAGCGCAGGTATTGGGGAACTAGGAATAGGGTGGCCATCATTATCCTCAGTGAGCTTTTTTGTGCCCGGACAGTTGTGGTGCCAAGGAAAGTGTGGTAGACGGGGGCCTTCTTCTCGAAGGGGTTATTTCCTTTGCCATCGCCCTTGTCGTCTTTCTTGGGGTCAATGTCCTCGTCCATGTAGCTTGAATCCTTGGTCTCCTCTTCCTTCTTCTTCCCTTTTCCTGTTCCTCGCGGTCGATTCTTCCGCCTTCGTTTGTAGCCGGACTCTGGGACTTATTTGATATCGTTGACGAACTTGCAATGGTGGTTGGTGTGGGTGGCTTTGCCATTGGCGTCGAGGTGTACAAGGCATGGCATAACATGGTATTCCTCATACGTTTTGGGAACGCGGGGCGCTGCGGGGGTAGTTTCACTACCGCGCTGCTGCCCACGACCAGCCCCCCGTCCTCGGCCGCACTATACGCCATCACCTCTTCCTGCAAACATCATTGCGACCATGTCAGAGGTTGGATTTTCTTTTGGCGGATTCTTCCACTCGGCGTTGTTGTTCCTCTTAGCTTGTGTTGGAATGGCAATTGCCGCCAAAGAGTCACGAGCGTCGTCGGCGGCAGCCGCGAAGTCACGAGCCAAGGAGATCATCTGATTGAGATCTAGCCGGTGATTGTCCTATAGGAGCTTCAACTTATGTCGGAGCAAAGTACCCTTTTCCAAGCCGTCGATGTAGGTGGCCATAGCAGTCTGATCGTGCACTCCTGCGTAAGAATTTTTCATATCCAGCCAACGGGAGAGGTAGGCTCCAGATGTCTCGTCTTTCTCTTGCACACGCTGCTATAGATCGCCAACAATGTAGGGACGTTTGTACGTACCCTCAAAGTTGTTGGTGAATGCTTCTTGCATGTCCAACCAATTGCATACGGACTTCTCCGACAAGTCCTCAATCCATTGGTGAGTTGTGCCCGTCAGCATCAGTGGGAGGTATTTGACAGCAACGTTGGGGTTTCCCCCGACGATCTCCACCGTGTTGTTGTAATCCTGCAACCACGTGACTGGCTTGGCAGTGCCGTCATAGGTCTTGATTGTCTTGTCAATACTGAAATCCTTGGGTTAAGTTGCGGTCTGTATTATAGGTCCAAAACAACGTGGTCCCAGGTATTGTCCTTCCCGGGACTCGTGAATCTTGTCCAAGCGTGAACGTGTGTTGTATGGCTCTAGGCTTTCCTTTTTATTTTTGCCATCAGGGGAAGGGATGCGTGAGTAACGCTGCCCTACTCCACCATGGTGGCTGCTAGTGTCGTGGTATTACCGACGAGTAAGCCATGGAGGGGTCCTCATAGTGCGTGTTTAGATACGTGTGGTAAGGCGGGCGGTTGACGGGTACGAGGTAACATAGCTTACCCAGGTTCAGATCCCACAATGGTGGCGGAATCCTACTCCTGCTATAAATCACTATAATGGCAATACGCCGAGTTACAGGGATCGGTTCGATGTACGTGATTATGAGTTGTGTCTTGCCCTAAAGTCTCCCATAGGGCCGTCTTATATAGTCGCCAGGTCCTAGGGTTACACGGGAAGTCCTAGACGGACATGTTATAGAGTCCTACACTGCATACAACTAGTCTAACGTGTCTTGCACTCCAAGGCTCCGGGTACGTCGGTGACTCCTCCGTAGCCTTCCTTTATCCGGCATGGGCCTCCCTTATGGATCCATCTAACTGGGCCACCCAGCAAGCCATGGGCCATGTTACCAACTGTGGGCCACCCGGGTTATCCGGATAAGAGACATGCTATGAGGATACCCATATAGCATATCCCCAACAGCTATGGGGCGACGAAGGCGGAGGTGGAGGTGGGTTAGCCTTCTTGATGTTACCCTCCCGTGACTCCTCATGTCTGTCACGGTTGCTTTCTCGGACGTGGAGGGTCATGGTGTGACCTACTCTTATGTCCCTGATTTCCATTGTGCTCCCTGCCATGACGAGGCTGCTCCGCGTTGTCGTGAATGATGATGCCTCCCTAATGGCATCTAGGCAGAGGCATGCTTGTACGATGGTGACATGTTAGGTCTTCGTCTTGTCGGGGGGATCGGAGCGGTGGTGACGGGCGACGAGGGTGAGCCTGGCCTCCATGGTCGGAGGATATAGGGATAGTGTCCTTCCTATTGTGCGCGTCCCTCTGTCTTTGTTCTGAGGAACCCGTGTGGGACCCGACTAATGAGGAGATCTCTCCCTTGGCCTCTTAGGATTGCTAGACTGGCAATATGCTGGATCAGACTCAACCCTCTGAGAGGTGGTCTTTTCCTGCTGTTTGACATCCTTGGCTACAAGGTCATAGACCTGTTCCACAGCTGCGGGCAATCTATCCTACTCCAGTAGGGTCTTGGCGACGGCCAAGTTGCGGATAGGTGTGGGAATGACCTGCCTGCCTTCACTGTCAATGTATGGCTTGGCATGTGCCGGCTTCGAGGATCCCAACCTGGGTTGAGCCATGCGCCAGGGTCATTGACAACGTGAGACGAAACTTTCTTAGCCTTCTGCTGCTTAAGCAGAGTCTTGTATTCGGCTTTTAGTGCCCTAGCTGTCTCAATCGATTTCTGCGCTTTGGCCAGATCTTGATCTAAATTTGCGCCTTGCTCAGCGATGTCCTGCGCCTCCTCTAGTAGCTATTGG
The DNA here is from genome assembly GCA_916181665.1 of Avena sativa. Lineage (NCBI taxonomy): Eukaryota > Viridiplantae > Streptophyta > Magnoliopsida > Poales > Poaceae > Avena > Avena sativa. The sequence goes on along the minus strand of OV702293.1, from coordinate 112,979,063 downwards.
CGCTTCTCATCAAGCTAGAGTATGTTCTGTATATGGGCCACAGTCATTGGCTCGACAAGTAAATTGACGTACATCACTCTATCAGCTGGAGTGACTTGGGCGACTGTAGATGTGGATGCTGGTGGCGATGGATTTGCGGTGTTGGCGTTACTCGGACCGGTGTTAAGTTCATGCGGCTGTTGCGCTATGTTAGGTGGAGGAGGCATGGCCTTTGCACGATCATTGTCGGCGGCCTCAGCTGGTCCCTTCCCCTTGTCCAGCGGCTTAGGCGGAGCATGTCCGGTTTTTTCTTCTTCCACCATGCTGCCAATGGCGACGAACACCTCTCGGGATGTGACGGCCTTATCGGGTCACTCCTCACGCTTGATATCCTCCTTCATATTTTTCATAGCTGACTCGAGCTCCTCTAGGTTGATGTCCCTCTCCTTCAAGTCCATGCTGATGTCGGCATAGAGCGCATTGAGAACGGAGTGGGAGGGTGTGGGGGCTTCCTCGATAATGGAGGATGATGCCCAGGCAGGAGGGATGTTGACTGGAGGCGGTGGCTGTGGTGACGGTGGCCCGGGTATGATGGTGAGCTCTGCCTGAGCAGCTGCATCGGCAGCCGTGTAACTGTTGACGGTGCCAATCATGCTTTCAAAGGTGAAGAGACCCGTGTTCCGGGTCGGCCTGTATCCGGAGCCATCTGGCAAGGTAATCGTGGGTGTTTCCGCCCTCTCTCTAAAATCATCACGCCGGATCAAAGATAATCACCACGCCGACGAAGAGCGATCTCTGCTTTCCATATGAACGGGCGAATTCGGCGGATTTGCAGCGATCTTCCACCATTATTTCCTGCATAGGGGTGGTTTGGGTGGGCCTTGAATTTTTCCGATCTAAGTAGGCAAACTCTAGAGAGAGATCCGACTTTGATCCTTCCATGAAGGTATCCTGCCCGTAGGTGTTTCGTGCAGACCTGGATGATCCCCCGTCTTCTAGGGAACTAGTGCCCGAGTCGGTTTCGCAAATGAACAGGTGGATGTCCCCAATTGGAACGATCGAGCAGCGGGTGGGGTTTGTCTTCACCAGGATCCAAAATTCGTTCGGAGGGACGATAGGAACGTTGTCGAAGAGAATGCGACCAATGGTTACGGTTTCACTGAATCTCGCGAAGAGCTTGGACCTCGCCCGCTGTAGAGCCTGAAGCGCCTGTTGCCCCATGGTGGGCGCCAACTGTCGTGGTATTACTGACGAGTATGCCATGGAGGGGTCCTCACAGAGTGTGTTTAGAGACATGGGGTAAGGCAAAAGGTTGGCGGGTACGAGGTGACATTGCTTACCCAGGTTCAGATCCCACGACGATGGCGGAATCCTACTCCTGCTATAAATCACTAAAACGGCAATACGCCGGTTTACAGGGATTGGTTCGCTATGCGTGATATGAGTTGTGTTGTCTCCTAAAGGCTCGTCTAGGTCCGGCTTATATAGTCACCATATCCTAGGGTTACAGGGAAAGTCCTAGCCGGACAGGTTATAGAGTCCCACATGGTATACAACTAGTCTAACGTGCCTTGCACTCCAAGGCTCCGGGTATGCCGATGACTCCACCGTAGCCTTCCTTCATCTGGCATGGGCCTCCCTTTTGGATCCTCCCATCATGCCATAGGACTTTCTACCAACTGTGGGCCACCCGGGTTATCTGGATTAGAGACATGCAATGGTGATACCCATTTAGCATATCCCAACAAGGATCACCGTCGCGGTGCTGACGTGTTCGAGGACCCTTTGACCTATTGACTGCCACCATGGAGGATGACGTGGGCACATGGCCCACTGGTCAGTGACTGAGGCTAGCTAAGCCTCATTACAAAACAACCCCCACCACGTGGTTATATTTTAATACTATTTAACTTGTCATATCATCATACTTGTTTGAGAAATGCATCGATGCCATGTGTTGATTGTTTCCCCTTTCTTTTCGGTGTTTGGTTCTTCCTAGTAGAATATGATGTCGAGATCAAGGTCGAGATCGAAGACCCAGATCAATATCGTCGAATACTGAAGACCAATACTTGACCAACTGTAATCAAGTCAGGTACATGGCTCCCGAAGATCTGCTTATTGGTTATCAACAGGCAAAGGAAAGCATAGCCCCACCATTATACAATCATATGATTCGTAAAGCATATTAATTCTTGCCATGATGCATACGATTCTACTATGGTCTTTTATTGATAGATAGAGTATCCTATCTATTTCATTACACCCTTTGAGGTTATATTACCTGATCCACTTCTCCTAGGATAATTAGGTTTGGCTTGTGCGGACTAGTAGAGCTGTTATGTGTGTCTTGCTTAGCCCTGCATAGCTTTTAGTGCTGGATCATCCAGATGATGTATCAGATGCAGATAATCTATTATGACAGGAGATCGAGATACACTAAAGAAGTGATATCAGTGGTAAAAGTTAAACATGCTAAGGCTTGTATGGGAGGCCACAGTGGGATGTGGTTTTTGCAGTCCCATCCACGCCACCACTAGGAACCGAGTTCTTGCCTCTTGAACCAAGATGATCGTACAACCACACGGGGCCTGGAAAACCCCACGAGTAACTAAGTTGCCTAGTAGATTCCATGATTAACATAGTTCGGGCTTTCCATTCGACATACACGTTGAAAATGATTTGAAAGATTTGGTAGGTGAAGGTGCATCATAATAGGTAGGGAAGCGTGGACCGGGTTGCTTGGGGTCGATGGAGCCCCTAGTAGATTCAACCTCGCCTCACATATCTAGGTTCCGGCTTCGGGATTTGACCCGTTATGGTGGAACCATCCTTAGGGCGTGACTCATGGTCTCGGCAAAATCAAGGTAAAGTTCGTGGCAAACCACCCTCTGCCGGCCTTCCAAGGAAGAGGGATTATCTAGTGGCATTAAGAGTCAGTTGGTACGTGTGGGTAAAGTTGTACACCCCTGAAGTGTAATAATCTTTTCGAAAATCCGTGTCCGCGGTTATGGACGACTTGGGAATGGACGTGATGATCATAGAGAACTTGAACCTAATCATAAAACTTGGTAGATCAATGTGTTCTTAAGAATGCTTCCTCATGGGTACGAGGGGGTGATCCTAGATGAGGTTTGAGGATGATTTGGTGGATATCAAAGTATCATGATCAATACTTTGGAGATTTTGCTATCTTATCCCCTTCTAAAATATTCTGATTAGACGAGCTTATTTTCCCTCTTGTTTTACACACAAAGATGGCTTTACACAAAACAACTCAACCATCCATAACTCTTCCTGAGTACACCCTATACCCCCCTTGCTTTGGTGATACTTTTGTATTAGAGTAAGTGTTCACCTGAAGACAAGTTTGGTACGAAATCGACACCGACGAGTAGCTTGGGTTCCCGGCCAGCAGCCTGGAATCTATGGGCTGGGAAGTCATTGTTATGTTACTGGCCTCTTAGTTCATTTGTTAAGTTTGCTATACTTAATACCATAATTTAGCTTCCGTTGTTTGATGTTTGTGGTTAGTGACCTCTACTTGTAATATTTTGGTTCTTTTCTCAGTTAAGAGATTGCTATAATATTTTTTGTGTCGTAGGGTCACAGTTGTGTTACCGATTCTCTCACTGGATATCCTCGAGCTCTAGGTTAGGGTTATGTCATACGGAGGTCCGGGATTTGTCTAGCCCTTATCCCGGGGGTGTTACAGCTAGGGGCGTCACCTAGGCTCTTTTGGACCTCCTAGCCCTCCAAATGAGGTTCTTGCACTCCAGATGCTTCTCGTGGAGAAATATTGGCATCCCCAAAAGCTCAGGTCCATTTGACTACGTATAGGTCCTGAAATAACCAAAACATTGAAAACAGGATCTTTCTGCCCTGCAGGGTTATAACCAAAATAAAGGGGATCATTTGTAAATCTACAAAAATCAATGTAAAACATGGATATAACATTATATATGATGCAAAAATGAGGATAAACATGTTAACAAACTACAAAGTTCATGAATGCGTTTTACATGCATCACACGGACCCGATGATCCGAAGCCCGGATCTGAACCAAATCCGAGCCCCCAAGATCTTCGGACCTTGATGTGCGACCCCTATCCGATCCCCTATTTGATAAATTCCCATATACAACTTATTACATATTAGTTTTTTCATGCTTCCATCCATGATATATTGTTGTTTTGGGGCATTTAGCCGTTTCACGTATACTAAATATGGAGACTATATCAGGGCTATTCTTGTCTATTATTGACCCCATTAAATTTTTTGTAGTGAACCGATGCTGTTTTTTGCCTTGATAATACAAAATTTAAATAGCAGGGCATCTAAACAACATGAACCTCTTAATTAATTACCGGGATCCTAATTCCGCTTAATATGCCTAGTTGCATCGCATCTTTGCCATGTCATGCATCATATCATGAACATGCTCAATCTTTTCCCTTAGTATTATCCGGTGTTTCTTTTAGTGCTCTGTTTCTTCATGGATTAGGTCTTTTAGTTGATGCGAGATTCGACCTATTCTCCGTATGTATCTTCGGCAGTGCTTCCCATGCGAGCATTCTACCTCTTTATACATATTTTACATTATAGTCTTTACTTCCTCCAATTGATCTATTTCTATCCGTGTTGCGATGCTTTACTTTCCATACCATTTATGTTATTTGCAGCCTCTCTATTTCCTTGGACACCTCCTATTGCCTATTTTTTGGTAGACAGACGTCCTTGCAAGTCGTAGTTCCTTGCTCAGGTGTTAGTTTGAGTCATCGATTTTCATCATTGTTGGGGGGTTGACACATTCTTAATGGTGTAGATAATCACGGTTCCACTTATCACATGATACTTAAATGTTGGAAGTAGATATAATTGATGAAGTGGCACCAGTGGGCAATAGATGAGATCTGGATGTTATCCCGCCCACTTGTGTCCACTTAGGGCCCGAGTTCTTGACACCTATTCCGAGACCGAGCATGTTAACCACATGTGGGGTGTATGGGCACCCTATCAGCTTATTACCTGATTTCAAAGTACTATACTAGGGGGCGAACACTAGTTTGAGGTTTTGATGCCATGTTATGCATGTATGCCATGTCATGCCATGTTTATTATATGTTTCATGATGAGCATTTACTACTGTACTATTTAGGATGTGGGTCGTTATGTTGAGGATTATACCTATGGCCACTGATCTCTTGGCCCGTCATGTAACCTCTAGGTCCGTCTTTGGAGTCGGCCGACTTTGTTTTGGGTAGTTTAGTGGGGTGGCCCCTATGTACTTTCTTTTAGTCTAGGAAAGTGTCGTGGCCGAAGCCCTGCCGACATACCGATGGGTGTATGTTAATTGATCTGGAAAATAGGATGGAAGTGTGTGTGGATACTTTGGTGCACCCCTACAGGGTTAAATCTTTTCGAAAAGCTATGTCTGCGGTTATGGACGACTTGGAGAACAGTTTCTCGATCATAGAAAACTTGAACGAAAGAATTACTGTTATAATTTTCCTTGGATCTGGCATAACTAGTAATTTGGATAGCCACCATGCGATGAATGAATAAAACTACCAACTGTGTGAGATTCCTTTGGTAGGACTTCCTCGTTTGGTCTCGAGGGAGAAATACTAGGATGGGTATGTTTGGTGTTAGTATCAGCTTGGTTCCGAATAGGACTTTCTTATCCCTCTCTGATAGCCGGCATTCATATCAAGAGTCTATAGGTTGTTCAGCGCATGCTTCGCTGTTGCTTCAATCCACCCTACTTATGTAGGGGAGAGCCACTGAATTCTAAGACTCGCCATGTACTGGTATCGGTACTGACCGCTTCCTTTTTCCTCTGCCCTTTGTCAGCACCCATTCTTTTTGACAGGTTTGAGTTTGACGACGTTAGCAAGGTTACCCTTCCGGCTTGGCATGGGCATGGTTATGGATGCCATTGGTTATTCTTAAGGGCTTTTAGCCCAATTTGCATCTTATCCATACATAGATGTTGTATCTTTTTTAATATGATTTGGATCTTTGTACTGTATATCTGTATTCTTGACTCATTGAGTCATTGTTGTATATATTTTTTTCTATTGGTTCCATCATGAACTATTGTGTAATGATATTACTTCATTTTCCACGAGCACGCAAGTTCTTGGTGGGCATCATCGAATCGTTTCTATGCGGGTTTTTCAGGAATCACTGAAATCTACATAGGGACGATTCGAGGGTGTTACAACATCCTTTAATTTCAACAACTATACTTTATTTTATCTCAACAACTTGTGTATAAGTTGAATCTACAAGATGGAGTCTCATTTCAGTAGTTGTAAATGGCACTAAGTTTAGTTTATCAAATAAACTCTTAGAAATTATTGAAACACTTGCACCAACATCAAAAAGAGAAGCTATCTCATTAACTCATATTTTAATTCTAATAGTGGGCTAAAAAATATTGTCTAGCTTAGCTCAAAGTTTATCAACTCGCTTTTTTATTCCATCTCTAGATCACATACCTTAGATTCTACTTATTTTATAAATTGTTGTATTTGCATCATTACCTTTTTCTCTATTGGGATTCTTCATGGTGATCATCTTTAGTAGATATTCCACAGTATAATCTGGTGATGGCGCATTGCTATAATCTAGCTCCTTAGTCTTCTCATCTTTACCCCCTCATCATCTTGAGCTCTTCCACCTGGTTTGGCTCAGGCTTTCCAGCAAATTTTGCAAGTATGAGAGTTTGAATCTCAGCTATCTTGCCCAATTGGGCCTCCATGGTCTGGACATTTAACCCCAATTTTATTTGGACATTTTATCGCAGATAGCTTGATATGTTTGTAACCACTAATGTCACCCGATAGAAGGTTTTTGACAGGGAATGGAGGAACACCACACTAAGAGCTATCCAAGAATGGTGATGTCGGTGTAATGGGATCGGGGTTCCCTAGCATTTCGCCTTGGCGCGTGGGCCTGAGAACAACTAGTCAACAGCTCGATGATGGAGAGGTGAAGTCACCGGGAGCATCGCGGGAATGCAAGCGCAGTGTGCTCCAAGCAGGGCTTGTCTTGACATGATGAAACCTATGGAAACTAAGTGTCAGCTATGGTGTAGCTACCTATGGATGAGAAGAAAACTAGAAGACGAGCCTCGATCCACCAACCAGACACGGACAAGGATGAAAAGACAACATTGCACGCAAGGCAGCCTGAAACTTGTCGGGCCAAGTAAAGATAAAACAAAAAAATTCCCACTAACGTGGTGATCCCAAGATCTAGCTGAGGTAGAAGGCCACGAGGATTACCACTAGACACGCAGTTGCGGTGATCTAGCACGTCTATTGATGCAGTGCATTCCTTGTGATCTCGATCCAATCAACGATCGTCCAAGCACTGATTGTGTAGCACCTCTGCTGTTGTCCACACGTACGAGTAGGAGCGCCAGTGGTGGACTTCTAGGTACAGTACGGAGGCAGGACTGCTATGGAGCTAGGGTTTCCAACGCATGAAATTCCCTAACTGTTAACCCTCCTAGGTTTCTACGCCCCACTCTATATGGGGAGTGAAAGTGGGCTCCACTCACTCATGGCCGATTCACTAAAGTCCATATTAGTCACTGTGAGTCCGACTCACTAACTCAGTCCATATCCGGCTCGGGTCCAACCCAACCAGATTTCTGGTTCATATCTAATCCGAGCTTGCTCTCGCTCATAAGTGTGTGACCCCGCAGGCTCATGGTAACTTGCACATGATTGGAGTCCAACTCTCAATCGATCAGTTGCTAGCGGCTCCTAGCAGAACATGCCGACTCCCAAGTACCAAAGAGTCATGATGACATGACTTTCTAATGAGACTTGTGTCTGAGTCCCTTTTGCCTCACGATATACCTTTTCATACTATAGACGAATATTTGTCATTTGTTAAATATTTCGACTCTCTTCTAGAACAGAGATAAGTGATTCATCTGACTAACCCTTAGTCGATCGCCTCGGTTAACACTTAACCGAGTCGTGCATGGACATGCTTTCCGAATCATATCATCCGAGAGGGCCTAGAGAATATCTCTCTTTTTGGGCCAATGTAGAGATAAAACAAAACTTTTTCCTCTAATGTGGTGATCCCAAGATCTAGCTGAGTTAGAAGGCCATGAGGATTACCACTAGATGCGCAGTTGCGGATTAATGATGAAGCGCGTCAGTTGAATACAGTGCAGTCCTCAAGATCTGATCCGATCTGATCACGATCATCCTGGTGCTGATCGTACAACACCTCTACTAGTATCCACAGTACAAGGGGAGCACGGGTGGCAAACTGGTAGGTTCGTAATGACGGCTGGACTACTGAGGAGCTAGTGTTTCCAACACACGGAATGACCTAACCGATCACCCCCTTGGGTTTCTGCGCCCTACTATATATAGGGTGTGGACGTGGGCTCCACTCACTCATGGACCATTCAGTAAATCCCATATAATATTAGTCACCGCGAGTGATACGCCCAATTTGCATCACCATTCATATCATAATCTACCTCTATTCATTGATATATGTATTATTATGAGGTATTACTCATGTCTTTTCTACTGTTTTTGCATGATGGATGATTCTTGGAGGATGAACTGCTAGAGTCTGGATTCTAATGTAAAAGAAGGCGTTTCGATGCAATTTCGCGAAGATCAGAAAAATACCAGAAAATATGGGGAAATATATTTTCCCGAAAGACTGAGGAAGCCAAAAGGAGGGACGAAGAAGGGCCGCAGGGGGCCCACACACCCCTAGGTGCGGGCCCACCCAGGGTCGCGCCTAGGGAAAGGGTGGCCCACATACCCGGCTCCCGACTCTTCCCCTTCGCCTATATGTTCCCTACGAAACCCTAAGGCCAGGGGAGCGACCATAGATAGATTTCCGCCGCCTCTGGGGGCGGAAAACACCGAGAGAGAAAGATCTCTCCAGCAGATAGATTTCTGCCGGGGAATTCCTTCCCGGAGAGGGGAGACCGTCGCCATCAACACCATCATCAAGCTAGGCTTCATCGGGATCATCATCATCATCCACACCATCATCTCCACCAGCACCATCATCACCACTCCGTCCCCGCTGTAACAATTGTGTTGGATATTGCTTTAGTTCTTAGGGGAAACTTTCCCGGTGTTAATTACTATTGTAGTTAATGCTTGTGAGTGGAACCATTGGATTATTGTTTATGTTTAGATTATTATCCAATACCATATCATCTTTGATCTTGATCCATATGATGTCTTGTGAGTAGTTCGTTTAGTTCTTGAGGACATGGGAGAAGTCATGTTGTTATTAGTGGATTTGTGTTGAGTCATTATTCAATGGTTTAGTATTTAAGTTGTGGTTCTATTCTTCTAATGGTGTCATGTGAACGTCGACTACATGATACTTCACCATTTATGGGCCTAGGGGAATGCATTGTGTATTTGGCTACTAATTGTGGGGTTGCCGGAGTGACAGAAACCTGAACCCTCGTTAGGACACCTTTGTACAAGGGAGTGTAGGATCTCAGAGTTTAAGGCTGTGGTTAGATTTATATCTTAATTACTTTCCTATAGTTACGGATGTTTGTAGGGGGTTTAATCACAAGTATGTATTAGTCCAAGTAAGGTCGGTACATTAGCACAGGTTCACTCACACAACACTTACAACACCAAAGAAGAGTACTCAGCTATATCAAGCGAAAGCACTTGATAGAATTCCCATGTGTCCTCGAGAAGGTTTGGTTCTTATAAGTATTTCCACCGGCTTGTCCTTTGCTAAGAAAGGATTGGGCCACTTGTTGCGTTTGTTCTTTATTACTTGCACTTTGTTTTGTTGCCTTATCAGAAAACCACTAAAAATCCGTTTGCTATGTATTTGCAGAGAGTTCCAGCTCCGTTCCACTGTTCAGCACCTTCTGCTCCTCGTTGGGATCGACACTCCTATTTATCGAAAGTACTACGAAACACCCCTATACTTGTGGGTCATCAAGACTATTTTCTAGCGCGGTTGTGGGGAGTGAAGCGCTATTGAAGAGTGGAACTGGTAAAGGAAACTTCTACTGTGAGTATTTCTTTTGTTACTTTGTTTCCAATATGGATAACCCACTTGGTTTTCTATTTGGGAAAACTACTACCACTGCTAGGGTAGTAGATGAACCACCACCTGTTGATACCTACAAGTATTGTTGATCGTGTTTTGGATAATTATTATTTAGGGGATGGAACTTTCCATCCAGGTGATCACTTGTTGGGGATATGCTATATGCATATCCTCATTGCATGTCTCCTATCCGGATAACCCGGGTGGCCCACAATTGGTAGCATGGCCCATGGCCTGCTGGGCGACCCAGTTAGCTGGATCCAGAAGGGAGGCCCATGCCGGATAAAGGAAGGCTACGGAGGAGTCACTGACGTACCCGGAGCCTTGGAGTGCAAGACATGCTAGACTAGTTGTAAGCAGTGTAGGACTCTGTAACCTGTTCGGCTAGGACTTTTCCCTGTAACCCTAAGACCTGGTGACTATATAAGTCGGGCCTATGGGAGCCTTTAGGGCACGATAACTTAGACTCTCTAGTCACCTCGCAGAGCGAACCAATCTCTGTAACTCGGCGTATTGCCATTATAGTGATTTATAGCAGGAGTAGGATTTCGCCACCGTAGTGGGATCTGAACCTGGGTAAGTTGTGTAACCTCGTACCTGCCAACCGTCCGCCTTACCCCACGTCTCTAAACACGCACTGTGAGGACCCCTCCATGGCTTACTCGTCGGCAATACCACGACAGTTGGCTCCCACCGTGGGGCAAGAGGCGCTTCAGGCTCTTCAGCAGGCGAGGACCAAGATCTTCGCGGGAATGGGTGAAACCGTATCCATCGGTCATGTTCTCTTCTCCGGCAACGCTCCAATCATCCCTCTCGACGAGTTCTGGATCCCGGCGAAGATGAACCCTACGTGGTGCTCGATCGTCCCCATCGGAGATATCCACCTCTTCATCGGCAAAACCGACTCGGGAACTAGTTTCTTGGGAGTTGGAGGAGCATCAAGACCCGCACGGACCGCCTACGGGGAGGATACGTTCGTGGAAGGATCGGTGTCGGATCCCTCCTTGGAGTTTGCCGGCAAAGATCGGAAAAATTCATGGCCCACCCAAACCGCCCCTGTGTTGGATATAACGGTGGAAGATCACTGCAAGTCCGCTGGCTTCGCCGGTGCGTCTAGACAGCAAAGATCCAAGTTCGTCGGCATGGTTACCATCTTCGACCTGGCACCCTGTGTTCAGAGAGAGGGTGAGAACCCCCGCGACTACCTGTCCAGGTGGCTCCGTATACGGGCCGACCTGGCTCATTACCCCAATGAAGATGCTATGTATCACTTTGTGGAAGGACTGGACCAAGGTACGCTTCTCCGGCATACGCTGAGGCGGCAGTAGGCTTCAGGACGCCTCACTTTAGAAAGTATGGTGAACACCGTCAACAGCTATGCAGAGGCTGAGGAGGAAGCTCAGATAGAAATTGCGCTCGTTGGCGAAGCCCCTCCGCCTGAGCCATCGCCTCCAGTCGTCATCGCCGCAGCTGCGCCACCACCACCAGTCATCGTCGCTACTGCTGCACCTCCATCCCCCATCGAGGAAGCCCCGGCACCCTCCGACTCCGTGCTTGACGCGTTCTACGCCGACATCAGCGCAGATTCAGAGGAGATAAACTTCAGCCCGGAGGATCTAGACTCCACCATGCAGGATACGGAGGAGGATTACAAGCGCGACGAGTAGGCCAACAACGCCGTCACGTCCCGAGAGGTGTTTGTGGACATTGGGACGGCGATGGATGAAGATCAACCCGGACGAGCTCCTCCTACAGAGCTGGACAAGGGGAAGGGACCCCCTGTTGCTGTCGACAATGATCGCGCAAAAAGGGCATGCCCCCTCCGCCTAACCCAGTGCAGCAGCCGCAGGAAATCGGCACCGGTCCGAGCAACAACAACACCGCAAACCTGCCACCTCAGGCATCTTCATCTGCTGCTGCCCAAGTTACTCCAGCTGATAGAGTGATGTATGGAAATCTCCTCGTCGAGCCTATGACCGTGGCCCATATTCGCAATATAGTCCAGCTTGAGGAGAAGCGCCAACAACTGCTAGAGGAAGCATAGGCTATCGCGAGCAAGGCGCCAAGCTAGATCGAGATATGGCCAACACGCAGAAGTCAATAGAGAAAGCTAGAGCTATGGAGGCCGAGTACAAGACTCTTCTATAGCAGCATAAGGCTAAGAAAGCTCTGGCTCGCGTCATCAACGATCCTGGTGTACGGCGAAACCTAGGATGGGCTCACTCGAAGCCGGCACATGCCAAGCCATACATTGACAGTGAAGGCAGGCATGTGATGCCCACTCCTCTTCTCAACCTCTCCATCACCAAGACCCTTCTGGAGCAGGATAGATCACCTGAAGCTGTGGACCAGGTCTATGAACTAGTGGCCAAGGTGGTGAAACAGCAGGAAAAGGCCACCTCTCAGAGGCTCGAGTCTGACCCAGTGTTCTGCCATTCCAGCCAGCATAACCCGCCAAGGGACAGATCTCCTTATGATGTCGGGTCACAGACGGGTTCGCCAGAATGAAGACGGAGGGATGTGCGCAACAGGAAGGATGCTATCCCCATATCCTCCGACCATGGGGGAAAGGCTCAACCCCGTCGCCCATCTGCACCGCCCCGCTCGCCCCGACATCGTGAAGACACCAAGGCTCACCGTCGTATGGATATGCCTCCGCCAAGGCAGAGCGGCATCGTCATCCGTGACAACGCGGAGCAGACCCGTCATGACGGGGAGCGCAACCAAGGACACAAGAGCAGGTCGCGACGTGACCCTCCGCGTCCGACAAGCGTGAGGCGTCACAGCAGGGTAATAGCAAGAAGGCTAACCCACCGCCACCTCCGCCTCTGTCGCCAATCCTCTGATGGCAAGATGAAGAAAAGAAGCCCGAAGCCATACGATGCACGTTCACGGCTGTTCAAGATCCACGAGTCCTGGGAAGGACCATACCTAGGACCACGTTGCTTTGGACCTGTGATACGGTCCGCAACTTACCCCAAAGGTTTCCGGATTGACAAGACCATCAAGCCCTATGACGGCACCTCCAAGCTAGCCACATGGTTGCAGGACTACGTTAATGTGGTGGAGATTGCCAAGGGTAACCCCAACATCTCTGTCAAGTACCTCCCACTAATGTTGGCGGGAACGGCCCGGCAATGGATTAATGACTTGCCGAAAAGATCCATCTGCAATTGGTTGGACATGCAAGAAGCGTTCACCAAGAACTTCAAGGGTACATACAAATGTCCCTGTACTGTTGGCGATCTACGGCGGTGCGTGCAGGAGAAAGACGAGACATCTCGCACCTACCTCTCTCGCTGGTTGGATATTAAGAATTCCTGCGCTGGAGTGCATGCTCAGACCACCATGGCCACCTTCATTGATGGGTTGGAAAGGGGCACGTTGCTCCAACATAAGATGAAGCGCCTGCAGGACAATCACCAGCTAGATCTGAACCAGATGATTCACTTGGCCAGTGAGTTCGCGGCTGCCGCCGACGATGCTCGTGGCTCCCTGCCGGCAACGGCCATTCCAACTCAAGCTCGGAGGAACAGCAGCACCAAGCGGAAGACCCCGCCATAAGAAAAGCAAACCTCCAACATGGTCGCTATGACCTTTGCAGGGCGAGGTGATGGCGGACAGCGTGGCCGAGGACTGGGAGCTGGTCCTGGGCAGCAGCGAGGCAGTGAAACTTCCTCGGCAGCGCTCCGCATTCCCCAAACCTACGAGGAGTACCATGATATGTCGTGCCTCGTACACCTCGACGCCAACGGAAAGGCCACCCACACCAATCGCAATTGCAAGTTCGTCAACAACCTCAAGGAGGACCCGGAGTCCGGCTATAAGCAAAGTCGGAAGAACAGACCACGAGGCAAAGGCAAGGGGAATAAGAAGGAGGAGGGATCCAAGGATTCAAGTGACATGGACGAGGATGTTGACCCCAAGCACGCTGCCAAGAGCGACGGCAAGGGCAAAAAACCCTTCTAGAAGAAGGCGACAGTTTTCCACACTTTCCTTGGCACCCCCACCGTCCTACAACAGAAGACCTCCATGAGGATACTAATGGACACTCTACCCCCAGTTCCCCAATACCTGCACTGGTCGGAGATTCTAATTACTTGGGACAGGAAGGATCACCTAGACCTCATCCCTACGGAGAACCAATACGCCATGATCATCAACCCCCTGATTGACGGCAACGAGTTCACCAAATGTATGGTGGATAGTGGAAGCAGCATCAACATCATGTACTGGATACACTACACAAGATGAACTTGATGGAGGCAAACCTAAGGCGGACCAGCACCATCTTCCATGGCATAGTTCCTGGTCGGGAGGCTCGGTCCCTTGGGTGCATCACACTTCATGTCCCTTTTGGCGATGTCAATAATTACCGCCAAGAACGCATGACCTTTGAGGTGGTCCCCATCAAGAGCGTGTACCACGTCATATTCGGCCGTGACATCTTCCACACCTTCATGGCCAAGCCATGCTTCGTCTACAACAAACTAAAGATACCCGGACCAAACGGTGTCCTCACCGTATCCGGAAGCTTTAGCAAGGCAAGGGACTGCGAGATTGCAGAAGCCGCCTTTGCAGAAGCTGTCCTCTATAGCGAAGAATTCAAGGAGATCCAGATCAAGGTCGATGCCTCGGAGATGCCTGCGTCAAAGAAACAGATTTCTGACTTCGCCCCAGCATTCAAGGCCGCCATCGAGACCAAGCCTGTAGAACTTGTGGTAGGCGATGCCTCCAAGACCACCGCCATTGGGACGAACCTGGATCCTAAATAGGAAAGCGCGCTCATCGAGTTCCTCCGTGAGAACAGGGACATCTTTGCCTGGCAACCTGCCGACATGAAAGGTGTACCTAGGGAACTTGCCGAGCACATCTTGAATATTGATCCAAAATGTAAACCAGTGAAACAACCTCTACGACGCTTCGGAGACGAGAAGAGACGCGCTATAGGCAAAGAGATAGCTAGGTTACTTCAGGCTAGTTTTATCCGAGAAGTCCTTCACACCCGATGGGTGGCCAATCCTGTACTTGTCCCCAAAAATGGAACCAAAGAATTAAGAATGTGTGTTGATTAGACCGGCTTAAACAAAGCATGTCCCAAAGATCCGTTTGCTTTGCCTCGCATTGACCAATTTATTGACTCGATGGCTGGCTCGGAGCTTTTGTGTTATCTCGATGCATACTCAGGATACCACCAGATCAAGATGAGGAAGTCGGACCAATTGTCCACTTCGTTCACTACACCTTACGGCATGTTCTGCTATGTCACGATGCCCTTTGGGCTAAAAACGTAGGTGCTACATACCAGCCGACAATGCAGCATTGCCTACACGATCAAATTGGTCGGAACATTCATGCTTATGTGGACGATATAGAGGTGATCTCTAAAAAGTCAAACGACTTAATTTCTAACTTAAAAGAAACCTTTGATAATCTCCGGAAATACAACATGATGCTTAACCCTAAGAAGTGCGTATTCGGGGTTCCAGCTGGAAAATTGTTGGGCTTTATCGTTTCCCGGCATGGAATTGAGGTCAACCCGGAGAAAATCAAGGCCATCTTAAACATAAACTGTCTGACATTCCAAAAGGACATACAACGACTAACAGGTTGCATTGCAGCAGTTAGTCGGTTCGTCAGCCGACTTGGAGAGAAGGATCTGCCGCTGTACAAGTTGCTAAAGAAGGCGGACAAATTCACGTGGACGGACGAGGCAGATGCAGCATTGAAGCAGCTCAAGGATATACTTTCCTCAGCGCCTATCCTTGCAGCACCCGAGCCTAGAGAGCCTATGTTAATTTATATGGCGGCCACCAACCGGGTAATTAGCATCGTCGTCGTGGTAGAGCCGAAGGAACCTGGCAATGAGTACGGAGTTCAACGACCAGTTTACTATGTAAGCAAGGTCTTGATGGAGTCCAAGCAGCGTTAGCCGCACTACCAGAAGCTAGCTTATGGAGTGTTCCTTGCTTCTTGGAAGCTGAGGCACTACTTCCAGGAGCACCCTATCACAGTTGTGAGCAAATCTCCACTGTCCGACATCATCAACAACAGCGATGCTACAGGAAGGGCCATGAAGTGGGGCATTGAACTTGCTGCCTTTGAGATCACGTACAAGAGACGCGACGCTATCAAATCACAAGCCTTGGCGGATTTTATCGCAGACTGGACGGAGATGCCTGATGCTACCCCTATACCAGAGCCAGAATACTGGGTGATGCACTTTGATGGATCAAAGCTTCTCAATGGCTCGGGGGCTGGTGTACTGCTACAGTCACCAACCGGGGAAAAGCTACACTACGTTCTGCAGATCCACTTCGAGGCTATGAACAACATGGCGGAGTATGAAGCACTCATTCATGGACTACGCATAGCCAAGGATATTGGCATCAAGCGCATAGTTTGCTGTGGAGATTCCGACTTGGTTGCCAGCAGGTGGCTGGCACCTGGAACGCGCGGAACCCTATGATGGCGAAATATCGCGGCGAAGTGGACGAGATAGCCAAGAGCTTCTTGGGCTACGAGGTCAAGTATGTACCTGGGGAGCAAAATGAGGCGGCTGGCCTGCTATCAAAGCTTGGGTCAGGGCTCAAACAAATCCCGGCTGGCGTTTTCCTGAAGCATCTACGGACAGCATCTGTGAAGGGAGCAGACGTAGACAACCAATACAGAGTTGACTCTTTCTCTCACACAGTGACAAAGGTCCCTCTGGCTTGGACAAAACCGTTCATGGAATATCTCGTGCATGGAACTTTGCCCGATGAGGAAGTCGAAAGACAGCAAATAGTACGTCGAGCAAAGGGCTATACCATAATCAATGGACAGCTCTACAAAAGAAGCACCACTGGTGTATACCTTAAGTGTGTTTCCTAGCAAGAAGGTATTGATATACTCCGCGAAATCCATCTCGGAGATTGCAGGCATCACGCCGCTCCTCGATCGTTGGTCACTAAAGCCTTCCGGCAAGGATTCTACTGGCTGACCGCGTAGGCGGACGCCGACAAGCTGGTTGAGACATGCATGGGATGCCAGTATTATGCCCGACAACCACATGTTCCAGCTGAAGAATTGCGAACAATACCAATAACTTGGTCGTTTTTAGTCTGGGGGCTGGACATGGTTGGTCCGTTGCAGACGGCACCATGTGGGTTTACGCATCTGCTAGTAGCAGTTGATAAATTCACCAAATGGATAGAAGCTAAACCCATTAGAAAGGTCGATGGGGCAACTGCCCTTAGGTTTGTCCGGGATCTAGTGGTGAGATTTGGTCTCCCACATAGCATTATCACCGACAACGGCAGCAACTTGTCACTTGGAGAAGTGGAAGCTTATTGTTGGGAGAAGGGCATCCGACTTGACCTTGCATCTGTGGCACATCCACAGTCCAATGATCAGGTTGAGCGAGCCAATGGATTAATTTTGCAGGGAATCAAGCCACGTCTGGAAGCACCGTTGCATAGAGCAGCTAGAGCCTGGGTGGAGGAACTACCATATGTCTTGTGGAGTTTACAAACTACACCCAACAGATCTACCGGCTACACCCCTTATTTCATGGTATATGGAGCAGAAGCCATCCTGCCTTCTGACATCCTTCACGATTCACCAAGAGTTGCCGCCTATGACAAAGATGACGCTGAAGAATCCAGACGCCTAGATGTGGACCTTCTCGAGGAAGAGCGCGTATTGGCATGCCAAAGATCCGCCATCTACCAGCAGAAGCTACGCAGCTACCATATTCGCCGTTTTCGTCATCGCTCGTTTAAAGAGGAGGACCTGGTGCTCTGACTTAAGCAGAAGAAGTCACACAAATTATCCCCGCCATGGGAAGGACTGTTCATCATAAGCAAGGCGCTACTCAATGGGTCTTACTACCTTGTTGACAATCGTGAACTAGAGGATAGACCCAACGAGGATCATAAGCGTAAGCGACGTGACCCGGATGATGACTACCCGAAGCTTAATCAACCATGGAACATAGCACAGCTATGTCCTTTATACACTTAGCATTTTTTATCTATTGTGTACCTCTTATATGATCAATGAAATAAAGCTCTCTAGTTCACTCATATTTCTGAGTCTTTTACCTCCTTTAGTGTTCATTTTTTGATCGTATAAACCTTTATGCACAAGCTTTGCGATTGAACTTGTGAAAATTCCGCTTATGGGCGTTAGCTTAAGTTTTCTGGTCTACACGTTCTTTGTCGTTTTTATGTGGATTCTAGAGTAGTAACTTTTGGCACTTATTGTCGACGATTTTGTGCTTAGGATATTGACGGTGCCATTGGGCATCATCGCCTGAGCCCATAGTTCCGACAACGAGTCTTTCGACTCATGAAAATTCAAGCATAAAAACCAGAGTAATGGATAAGCCAGCACTTGCTTAAAAATATGTACACACTAGAACCAGTTCTTGAGTAGCAGGAAATAACAACCATTGTTTTTCCGCCTTAAGTTAACAAGTAGTTTTTTCCTCATACAAATTCTAGAGGAAACAAATATTACATATTGTTTTTTCATTCCTCTAGCGCAGGTGACTTGGATGCAGCATCATTAGCAGCAGGAGAGCCATCCTCCTCGAAATCGGCGGTTTTGAGGGACTCGGAGGAGCTTTGGTTGTCGCTGTCAATAATCTCCATGGGCACGAAGACGTTAGGGTCGACCAACTCGGATACTCTGGTATCATAACCCGCGAGCGACGCCAAGATAGCTTTGTGATCTATTTTCTGGCCATCATCGTCCACATCGGGGATATCAGAGGTCACCGTGTTGATGTCGGCGTTTTCGTAGTGCGCCTTGACCATTGACAGCGCCATCCTCACGCCAACCCGAGTACATGAAGCTTTCTAGCTTACAATACGCTCGGGAGCTTGGCGCAAGATCTTCGAGAACATCATGGAATCCACCGCTTTGATGTTGATCTAGAGGGGCTTCGCTATCTCCTTGTCCTGGCTGATGGCGGTGCTTATAAAGTTACCGGCAAGGACCATGCATTCTTTTGGCGGAGGAGGCGACTGGGTCAACCCAATAGGAGATGCAAAATTCAGACAAGGGAACGCATAAATTCAATAACACAACAAGTTCAGAGTATGTAACTTACAGAAGTACAAGACGGAGAATCACTTACTGAAGATGCTAATCTCAGCCTGCTGGAGGGTATCCGCCATGGAGTCCCGTTCTTGTTGGAGGATCTTGTATGCTTCAAGATTACGCTGGTTTTTATCATCGGCAACTTTCTTCTACTCTTTCAGCATCACGATATCCTCCTTCAAGCGATTCATCTCTGTGTTAGCAGACTCCTGCAGAACCTTCATGGAGTTCTCGTGCATCTTCAGCATATCCTTCCTCTCCTGCTTAAGGATCTTGTTTTTGCTATCCAGCAACTCAATGTGCTTAGATTGCTCAACAATATCCTTGGCCTTGGCAATGGCCTCTACAAGTCGGAGAAATGACAAGTACATGGTGAGTACTCAGAGAATGTTGGCACAAGACCAAGTCGGAGTACAAAAACGAAAGGAAAAATAGACTCTTGCTCTTGGTGATTTGATCCTTCAAGAAGGCAGTTTTACCCTTTTCGGCTTCCAAATCCACACGCATCTTCTGGAACTTCTCGCTGGCCACGCCTCTCCGAGCATTTTCATTCTGTGGAAAGAAAATTTAAAGTTGTTTAGTCTACTTGGAGCATCTAGCCGGATAACTATCCACCTAGAGGCTTGGGGGCTACAGTGAGAGTTTTTAATATGGCAATATGCTTAGTCTTTCTTTAAGCATCTAGTCGGAACTGATTCAGTTTTCAACTAGAAGCTTGGGGGCTACAGTATAAAGTTTTTTAACTCAGTCATATGCTTAGTCTTTCTTTAAGTATCTAGTTAGAACTAATTCAGTTACAACTAGAGACTTGGGGGCTACAGTATAGAAATTTATAAACACTGCGTATGCTACTCTGAAAGTATCTAGTCGGAATAATTCATTCAAACTAAATACTTGGGGGCTACAGTGAGAAGTTTTCTATCTTAGTCACTCTTAGAGCATTTAGATGCAAAGGCCTATGGTTTTCCGTCTAAATCCTCGGGGGCTACAGTGGGATACTCATATGAAATGCAAAAGGCAAATAAAACTTACAAGTGCGATGATCTTGAGGATGGTAGCGCTCTCCGCAAACAACTTGCTGAAGGAAAGACTGTTTCCTCGCAAGATATTGAAGGGTTTCGCAGCATAGTAAATCAAAAAAAATTCTACGGATGCGAACGAGAAAAGCCAAGATCTAATCTAGGAGATGCAAACAACGAGAGAGATTAGATGAGATCTTCATACCCTTGAAGATTCGCACAGCGGAACGTTCGTCGGAACGTGGGTGATGTAGTCGTACTCGCTTCTCCTCCTCGCGATCCGCTCCGATCTAACACCGCAAGTGGCGATGCCTCCGAGAGATGCACACGTGCGGCACCTCGACGTCTCCTCCTTCCTCGGTCCAGCAAGTATGGTGTAGATACGGATTGGATCTACAACGCGACGGCGCGGTGCAAGTGGTGGAGAGTTTCTGCAGCAGGGCTTCGCCTACACGCAGTCGGGAGGGAGAGAGAGAGGAGGGCAGCAGGGCGGCTAGGCTTGAGGGGAAGGTGTGTGGGGGTGGTGCGCCCCCAGCCCTCTTTATATAGAGGGGTGGGCGGCAACCCTAGCCCCTCCCCCAAGCCTAGGCCGGCGGCCAAGGAGGGAAGAGTGGGGGGCAAGTTTCCCCCCCCCCTCCTTCTAGAAGCTCCAATTAGGGTTTCCCCTTGTTTGGCTGGCTGGGCCCTATGGGGCCTTGTGCCCCTGGCCCAATGCGGCCAGGGCACTCCCTCATAGGCCCATGCCCCCTCCCGGAAGGTGGGGCCACGTTGGTCCCCCTCCGGAAGGTTCTAGAAGCTTCCGGTACAATACCGATGAACCCAAAACAATTCCGAACTCCAAAAACTGCATTGCCTTATATGAATCTTATTCTCCGGACCATTTCGGAACCTCTCGTGATGTCCCGGATCCCATCCGAGACTCCGAACAAAAACTCATAAACCAATTATCCAATCTATCCTAGCGTCGAGACACGTTAAGTGTGTGACCCTTCGGGTTCGAGAACATGCATACATGATCTTCTATCAATAATCAATAGCGGGGTCTGGAAACCCATATTGACTCCCACACATTCATCGATGATCATATCGGATGAACCACGATGCCAGGATTCAATCAATCCCATATATATATTCCCTTCGTCTCGCGATATTTTACTTGCCCGAGATTTGATCGTCGGTACCGTCATACCTAGTTCAATCTCGTTCACAGCAAGTACTTTACTCGTTCTGTAATCCGATATCACTTTGTGATTAACTCCTTAACCACATGCTTGCAAGCGGTGTTGATATCGATTACCGAGTGGGCCCGAAGTATATCTCTCCGACTTGGGAGGGACAAATCCCATCTCGATACATACAACCCAACAGGTACTTTCTGATCACCTGAGAGACACCTTTATGATCACCCTCTCATAGGATGACGTTTGATGTCCTCAAAGCTTTCTTCCGATACCAGGGATTTGTATTATCTCATGGTCTAAGGAATACAATATTTGACATATGAAAAGCTTCGCAAAGATGAACACGATGACACGATCTAATTGCTCCGCTTAGTTTGGGTCTGTCCATCGTATCATTCTCCCAATGACATGATCTCATTATTAATCGACAACTCATGTCTATGGTTAGGAAACCTTAACCATCATTAATCAATGAGCTAGTCCATAGAGGCATACTAGGGACACGGTGTTGTTCACAAAACACACAAGTATTAAAGTTTCCGCTTAATACAATTCTAGCATGGAATATAAACTTTATCATGAACAAGAATTATAATAATAACATCTTTATTATTGCCTCTAGGGCATAATTCCAACAGTCTCCCACTTGCACTAGAGTCAATAATCTAGTTTACATTTGGCAACAATCTCACACCCATGGCACTAAGGTGTTGATCATGTTTTACACGTGGAAGAGGTTTAGTCAATGGATCTGCGACATTCAGATATGTATGAAATTTGATGCCCAATATATAAGCAGCTTCACCTAGGTATTTCATTAAAGCTATCAGGAGTCTTTTTCTATCTCTATAGATTTTGATGCCCAATATATAAGCAGCTTCACCTAGGTATTTCATTAAAAAACACTTGTTCAAATAACTCTTCACATCGTTAAGCATGTTAATTTCATTTCCAATAATCAATATGTCATCCACATAGAGTACCAGAAATGTCACCGAGCTCCCACTCACTTTCTTGTAGATACAAGCTTCGTAGCAATTTGGAACAAATCCAAAGCTCTTGATCACTTGATCAAAACGAAGGTTCCAACTCCGAGATGCTTGCTTCAGTCCATAAATGGAACGCTGAAGCTTGCACACTATATCAGCATCCTTAGGATCGACAAAACCTTCGGGTTGCATCATATACAACTCTTCATCAATGTTGCCATTGAGGAACGCAGTCTTGACATCCATCTGCCATATTTCATAATCATGAAACGCAGCAATTGCTAATAAAATCCGAATGGACTTAAACATCGCTACGGGAGAGAAAGTCTCATCGTAGTGAACACCTTGAACTTGTCGAAAACCTTTCGCGACAAGCCGTGCTTTATAGACGGTAACATTACCATCCGCGTTTGTTTTCTTCTTGAAGATCCATTTGCACTCAATGGCCTTTCGGTCGCTAGGAGGGTCCACCAAAGTCCATACTTGGTTTTCGCTCATGGATCCTAATTCGGATTTCATGGCTTCTAGCCATTTCTCAGAGTCTGGGATCATCATCGCTTCCTCATAGTTCGTAGGTTCACTGTCTTCTACCAACAAGACAGTCAAGACAGGGTTGCCGTACCACTCAGGAGGGGCACGCGACCTTGTCAACCTGCGACGTTCAGCAGCAGCATCGTCCGAAGCTTCATGATCCTTGTCATTAGCTTCCTCTATTGTTGGTGCAGGCGGCACTGGAACAATTTCAGGTGCTGCGCCACTCTCCAATTCAAGAGAAGGTTCAACAACCTCGTTTAGCTCTACTTTCCTCCCACTCACTTCTTTCGAGAGAAACTCCTTCTCAAGAAAGGAACCGTTCTTTGCGACAAACACTTTGCCTTCGGTTCTGTGATAGAAGGTATACCCAATAGTTTCCTTAGGGTATCCTATGAAGACGCATTTCTCCGCTTTGGGTTCGAGCTTGTCCGGCGTCAACTTCTTGACGTAGGCTTCGCATCCCCAAACATTAAGAAACGACAACTTAGGTTTAGTACCAAACCACAGTTCATACGGTGTCATCTCAACGGATTTAGATGGTGCCCTATTTAAAGTGAATGCAGCGGTTTCTAATGCATAACCCCAAAATGATAACGGCAAATCAGTAAGAGACATCATCGATCGGACCATATCTAATAGGGTTCGATTCCGGCGTTCAAACACACCATTGCGCTGTGGTGTTCCGGGTGGCGTGAGTTGCGAAACGATTCCGCTTGCTTTAAGATGCGTGAGAAAATCATAACTCAAATATTCACCTCCACGATCGGATCGTAGAAACTTAATCTTTCTGTTATGATGGTTCTCCACTTCATTCTGAAATTCTTTGAACTTTTCAAATGTTTCAGATTTATGTTTCATTAAATAGATATACCCATATCTACTTAAGTCATCGGTAAAAGTGAGAAAATAGCGATATCCACCGCGCGTCGAAACACTCATCGGTCCGCATACATCGGTATGTATGATTTCCAACAAGTCCGTTGCTCGCTCCATCATACCGGAGAACGGGGTTTTGATCATCTTTCCCATGAGGCATGGTTCACATGTGTCAAATGATTCAAAATCAAGAGACTCCAAAAGTCCATCAGAATGGATTTTCTTCATGCGTTTTACACCAATATGACCTAGACGACAGTGCCACAAATAAGTAGTATTATCACTATCTACTTTGCATCTCTTAGCCTCAATGTTATGGACGTGTGTTTCATCCCTTTCGAGATTTAGAAGAAATAAACCATTCACATCGGTGCATGACCATAAAAGATGTTACTCGTATAAATAGAACAACCATTATTCTCCGATTTAAATGAATAACCGTCTTGCAATAAACAAGATCCAGAAATAATGTTCATGCTCAACGCAGGCACATAATAACATTTATTGAGGTTTAAAACTAATCCCGAAGGTAAAACTAAGGAGAGCGTGCCGACGGCCATCACATCAACTCTTGATCCGTCGCCAACGCGCATCGTCACCTCATCCCTCGCAAGCCGCCGTCTATTCCGTAGCTCCTGTTTCGAGTTACAAATATTAGCAACTGAACCAGTATCAAATACCCAGGCACTACAACGAGGGCTAGTAAGGAAAACATCAATAACATGTATATCAAATATACCTTTGATGGTGCCAGCCTTCTTGTCCGCTAAGTACTTCGGACAGTTGCGCTTCCAGTGACCCTTGTCCTTGCAATAGAAGCACTCAGTGTCCGGCTTAGGACCAGACTTGAACTTCTTCTCAGCAGGGGCAACGCGCTTGCCGCCGCCTTTATTGAAGGGCTTCTTTGCACCCTTACCTTTCTTGAAGGTGGGGGGCTTGTTGACCATCAACACATGATTATCCTTTTTGATGTCCACCTCCGCAGCCTTCAGCTTTGCGAAGACCTCGGTGATCGTATCAGTGGAACCAATCTGATTGTGAGTCACTACAAAACTTTTGTAGCTGGGAGGGAGTGATTGCAGAACCCTGTCAATCTTGAGCTCCTCTGGAATCTTGCAGTCCAGTTGCTCAAGGCGTTGAGTGTAGCCCGACATGTTAATGGCGTGCTCACTAACGGAACTCCCTTCCTCCATCTTGCAGTTAAAGAACTTCTCAGAGATCTCATATCTCTCAGAACGGGCCTGAGTCTGAAACATAGTTTTCAGCTCCTAAAGAATCTCAAAGGGCCCGGGATAGTCTTCAAAACGATTTTGAAGATCCGATTCCATAGCAAACAACATGGTGCTCTTAATCACACCATAATCATCTTTGCGCGACTGATAGACAGCTTTCTCATCAGCCGGCGCATCTACAGCAGGGGCGTCACCTAGCGCATTTTCAAGGACATAGTCCTTTTGACCGCCAGAGAGAATGATTCTCAGATTGCGGAACCAATTGGTGAAGTTAGACCCATTGTTTCTAAGCTTTTCCTTCTCAGCAAAAACGTTGAAGTTGAAGTTGGACTTAGCCATTTGAGTCTACAATATTTGCAAGTACAAATTAGACTATGTTCATAATAACTAGTTCAACTTTTAATCAAATTACTAGATGAACTCCCACTAAATTCAACATCCCTCAAGTTGTTTAGTGAACACGATCCAAATTCACCACACCTAATCCGATCTTCACGAGAAGAGATGTGGTTTCAATGGTGGACAATGAAGTGTCGATCATATCATTCATATGACTCGTGTTTAACCTTTCGGTTCATGTGTTCCGAGGCCATGTCTGTACATGCTAGGCTCGTCAAGTTAAACCCAAGTATTTCCGCGTGTGCAAAACTGGCTTGCACCCGTTGTATGTGAACATAGAGTCTATAGCACCCGATCATAACGTGATGCTTGGACACGACGAACTTTCGCAACGGTGCATACATGGGGAGAACACAGTTTTATCTTGATCTTTAAGTGAGGAATCATCTTATAATACTACCGTCGCGATCTAAGCATAATAAGATACATAAAAGGATAAACATCACATGCATATAACTTTATGTGACATGGTATAGCCAATCTTCGCGCAATGATCTCCATCTTGTGCGTGCCGGCATGATCTCCATCACTCCACCATGATTGCCTCCACCATGAATAGCAACTACAACTATTGTTAACTACTTAGCGATAAAGTGAAACTATTACATGGCGTATAAGAAGTTGACACACAGGTCATACACAAGTATAAAGACAACCATATGGCTCCTGCCGGTTGTGTACTCATCGACATGCAAGTCGTGAAACATTACAAAACATGATCATCGCATATAATATACACATCACATCTTGGGCCATACCATATCACAGAAAACACTCCCTGCAAAAACAAGTTAGACGCCTCTACTTTGTTGTTGCATGTTTTACGTGGCTTATGGGAGTAGCATGCTAAGAACGATTCTTACCTACGGAAAGCCACAACGGTGATATTATGGTTGCCAAACTCCGGTGTAAATCCCATCACAACTATAGTGAGAGAAACTGGCATCCACCAGCCGCATGTGTGGAACAAGCCACACGTCAAGTGCGGAGCCGGTCTCGCGAACAACGTCGCGTAAAGTTGGCCTGGACCGCTTAGATCTCACTATCCCGCGTCATAAGAAGAACACAAATAAGAGGCTTGCAACAGAAAACATCAACGCCCGCAACAACCATGTTGCGTTCTACTCGTGAAACACATCTACGCATAGATCTAGCTCTGATACCACTGAAGGGTTTCGCAGCATAGTAAATCAAAAAAAATTCTACGGATGCAAACGAGAAAAGCCAAGATCTAATCTAGGAGATGCAAACAACGAGAGAGATTAGATGAGATCTTCATACCCTTGAAGATTCACACAGCGGAACGTTCGTCGGAATGTGGGTGATGTAGTCGTACTCGCTTCTCCTCCTCGCGATCCGCTCCGATCTAACACCGCAAGTGGCGATGCCTCCGAGAGATGCACATGTGCGGCACCTCGACATCTCCTCCTTCCTCGTTCCAGCAAGTATGGTGGAGAGACGGATTGGATGTACAACGCGACGGCGCGGTGCAAGTGGTGGAGAGTTTCTGCAGCAGGGCTTCGCCTACACGCAGTCGGGGGGGAGAGAGAGAGGAGGGCAGCAGGGCGGCTAGGCTTGAGGGGAAGGTGTGTGGGGGTGGTGCGCCCCCAGCCCTCTTTATATAGAGGGGTGGGCGGCAACCCTAGCCCCTCCCCCAAGCCTAGGCCGGCGGCCAAGGAGGGAAGAGTGGAGGGCAAGTTTCCCCCCCTCCTTCTAGAAGCTCCAATTAGGGTTTCCCCTTGTTTGGCCAGCTAGGCATTATGGGGCCTTGTGCCCCTGGCCCAATGTGGCCAGGGCACTCCCTCATAGGCCCATGCCCCCTCCCGGAAGGTGGGGCCACGTTGGTCCCCCTCCGGAAGGTTCTAGAAGGTTCCGGTACAATACCGATTAACCCGAAACAATTCCGAACTCCAAAAGCTGCATTGCCTTATATGAATCTTATTCTCCGGACCATTCTGGAACCTCTCGTGATGTCCCGGATCCCATCCGAGACTCCGAACAAAAACTCATAAACCAATTATCCAATCTATCCTAGCGTCGAGACACGTTAAGTGTGTGACCCTTCGGGTTCGAGAACCCGCAGACATGATCTTCTATCAATAATCAATAGCGGGGTCTGGAAACCCATATTGACTCCCACACATTCATCGATGATCATATCGGATGAACCACGATGCCAGGATTCAATCAATCCCATATATATATTCCCTTCGTCTCGCGATATTTTACTTGCCCGAGATTTGATCGTCGGTACCGTCATACCTAGTTCAATCTCGTTCACAGCAAGTACTTTACTCGTTCCGTAATCCGATATCACTTTGTGATTAACTCCTTAACCACATGCTTGCAAGCGGTGTTGATATCGATTACCGAGTGGGCCCGAAGTATATCTCTCCGACTTGGGAGGGACAAATCCCATCTCGATACATACAACCCAACAGGTACTTTCCGATCACCTGAGAGACACCTTTATGATCACCCTCTCATAGGATGACATTTGATGTCCTCAAAGCTTTCTTCCGATACCAGGGAGTTGTATTATCTCATGGTCTAAGGAATACAATATTTGACATATGAAAAGCTTCGCAAAGATGAACACGATGACACGATCTAATTGCTCCGCTTAGTTTGGGTCTGTCCATCATATCATTCTCCCAATGACATGATCTCATTATTAATCGACAACTCATGTCTATGGTTAGGAAACCTTAACCATCATTAATCAATGAGCTAGTCCATAGAGGCATACTAGGGACACGGTGTTGTTCACAAAACACACAAGTATTAAAGTTTCCGCTTAATACAATTCTAGCATGGAATATAAACTTTATCATGAACAAGAATTATAATAATAACATCTTTATTATTGCCTCTAGGGCATAATTCCAACAGATATCTGCTTGTAGAAGAAGCTCCTCAAGACCGCTGGTTGGAGATGTTGGCAATTCACCAAGAACCAAAGTGGAGCTACTCGGCATGAGCGCCGGGAAGACTATCTTCTAGAATTCTGTGGTGCCCTGGGTGCGGAGGCGCCGCCTTCAGCAGATGTTCCACCCACCACCACCGCCTTACCGCTACCGATGGAATCCTTAGTTGGAGCTTCAGCCATTTGAGTTGTGGTACTTTCTTGTGTTGCCTGTTCACCGACAACGGCAAGCTCCGCGGAGGCACCTGAGTCCACTTCCATGGAGGAATGGCCAGATGTATCCTTGGCCTGAGAGCTTGTCGAGGCAGGTGTAGGCTGGACGCCGGGAGTGACGGGGGCGATGGCAGGAGATACGTGGGGAGACACATCACGATGCAACATATCTTTAATATTTCTAGAAACCCCCAAAGTTTTGGAGGTCTTCTTCAAACTAGTGCTGGCCTTCTTCATGAAACGTGAAAAAAGTATAAGTACAAGAATAAGACGAGCAATGGACAAATGTTGGAGAGAAAGAGGATTACACAACAGGGGTTCTTTGGCTAAAGGAATCCCGGTAACCTTTCTTTTCTCTGCCTCCAGGGCGGCAGTAGACTTCTTGGAGCCTCCACCCTCCGTCTTCTTCTTCTTGCCTCCGTCGGAAGCGTCAGAGGTGGAGCTCTTCCGCTTTCGTGCCAGCAGGACATTTTCGTCGGACACGATGGTGACTTCCTTCATCTACGGGTCATAGATTTGGACAGCCATGCTATCCTCCGCTAGACTGCTGAGCTGTTTAGTGAAATCCCAAAAGTGTTAGATGAGATGGTAATGGTTAGACGGAAGAACTGGAGTATATGTCATTCACGGGATATAAACAGGTACCTCTGGGCACTTGCCCTCCTCGAACATGTCATAGGTGATGGTGAAGCCACGCTTCCTTTCCTTCACTTTGACGAGGTCCTTGAGGCGGAGCTTGAAGGAGTCACTCAAGAAGTTTTCCTTGGAGATGCGGAGGCTATCCTTCCTCTCCTTAGAGTACTCGTGCATCATCTTGGAGCGGTGCTGCAGAGGCTGGATCCGCCTCACGAACTAGCACATGGCAAGGTCCAACCCGGTCAGACCTGTGTCTATGAACCACTCTATCTGCCTAATGGTGCGGGAGGCTTCATTGTCGGAGGGAAGGGTGGCCTGGGATATCCATGTCAGGGCTTCGGCAGTGGCTCTGTCGACGAAGTCCGGATACGTTTCTTCTCGGCCGGCCAGAGGGATATCTGGGCCGTAGAAGTACGTACGTTGCCAGTTCATACAGGACTCATGGCCGACGATGTTGGGGAACCGCCGGCCAGTCCGGATCTTAAAACTAATTGTCCCACAGTTTCTAATCTCGTCCTTGGCGGCACCGGCTTCCCTCTTGACGGTGAAGAAATAAATAAAGAGATCTAGCATAGGACTAATCCCTAAGTAACCCTCACAGAGCGCCGCGTAGTTGCTAAGCGCGAGGATGCGATTGGGGGAGAGGTTCTGGGGCTGTACTCGGTAATGGCTAAGGACAGCTAGAAAGAAATTGGAGATGGCAAAGGAAACGCCGCGTACCAATTCGGCCTTGAGGTACACCTTCTCTCCGGCTTGGGGAGAAGGGGTGACCTCCCGTCCGGCGGCGCCCGCCAGACGAGCCCCTCCGTCGTAGGGAGGTAGCCCTCGACGAGCAACTCCTTGATGTCGCGGTCCATGATGTCCGATCCGCGCCAGTCCCCTTTGTGGGAATCACTCTCCTCTTATAGCAACTCCAGCGCCGCTGGATTGTGGTCGCCTCCGGTGGATTCAACCACCACAGACTTGGGTAGCACCAGGCCCTCTGGGGGCACTTGGATGGTGCTTGTCGGCTTCGTCGCGGCATCGCCTGACGCCGCCATGGAGGGAGCAGAGCTGCTGCTTGCCATTGGAGAGGTAGAGGTGGTGACTGGAAGGATTGAGGGGATAAGGTTTTTCGTGTGCGCGCGGAGGGCTCGAGGAGGTGCTCGTTGGAGGAAGAAGATGACGCAGGAGGAGAATGAAGTGAAAAGTAAAAATCCACCACAGTTACAATTTATAACCCCTGGCATCAAGATTCGTGCAAGACGATCGAATGGTCGACGTGTCTGGGCACGTGCGCGGAAATTTCGCCATGTTCCCAACCGTCGCCGCCAACGGTTCGTATCTCTCGCGCGGGAAAACGGACATGATTGTGTTCTCTGCATGTGTGAGTTATGAGGCGTTGCTGACCTATGTCTATGTCGTCCTAGCTGTCACTAGCAGGTGAACCATCACATCAGAATATTCCGGCATGGACGGATCTAGTCTGGCTACGGAAGAGTACGATAGAAGATTCAGCAATTCTCCGTCTTACAAGTTGAAGACGGAAAAAACCTTGGAGGGTTCTTGGGAGGACTACAAGATATTGCTTGACGATTTGCCAACATCCATCAAGATGGAGCATTCAACCTGAAGAGGCAAGACGGCGCAGGATCTTGGAATTCTCCGGGGGCTACTGTTGGGGATATGCTATATGGGTATTATCATAGCATGTCTCCTATCCGGATAACCCGGGTGGCCCACAGTTGGTAGCATGGCCCATGGCCTACTGGGCATCCCAGTTAGCTGGATCCAGAAGGGAGGCCCATGGCCTGCTGGGCGTCCCAGTTAGCTGGATCCAGAAGGGAGGCCCATGCCGGATAAAGGAAGGCTATGGAGGAGTCACCGATATACCAGAAGCCTTGGAGTGCAAGACACGCTAGACTAGTTGTAAGCAGTGTAGGACTCTGTAACCTGTCCGGCTAGGAATTTTCCCTGTAACCCTAGTACCTGGCGACTATATAAGTCAGGCCTATGGGAGCCTTTAGGGCACGATAACTTATACTCTCTAGTCACCTCGCACAGCGAACCAATCCCTGTAACTCGGCGTATTTCCATTATAGTGATTTATAACAGGAGTAGGATTCCGCCACCGTCGTGGGATCTAAACCTGGGTAAGCTGTGTAACCTCGTACCCGTCAACAGTCCGCCTTCCCCCACGTCTCTAAACACGCACTGTGAGGACCCCTCCATGGCGTACTCGTCGGCAATACCACGACATCAATTGCTTTTTATCCATGAATTATGCAGGTTGTTTAAGTGTGCAGGTATCACAACTGAACAGGTGAAGAAGAAGTTACTCTCCATATCCTTGAAAGGGAGAGCTGAGGAATGGTATAATTGTTTGAAGAATGGACAATCCATGGAATGGGAGGAGATGGCATCTCTCTTTTACTCTAAATTTTATCCTCCCAGTGAGATTCATAAGGATAGAAATCGTATATATAACTTTTGGCCTCGTGATGGAGAGAGTACAGCTCAAGCTTGGGGGAGATTGAAGTTACTAATGCTTAAATGTCCTATTCATGAACTCCCTAACAATATTATTATCAATAACTTTTATGCTAGGCTTTCTCTTCATGATAAAGATTTACAAGATGCTTCTTGTGCTAGATCATTCACACGTATGAAGGAGGAAGCTAAATGGGATCTCTTAGACCATATTCAAGATAACACTGAACCTTGGGAGAATGACAAAGGAAGAAAGTAAGGTATAAACTATGATTATGAATGCATTACATCTTTTATGGGAACTGATGACTTTCGTGATATTAGCAATGAGTTTGGTCTTGATCCTCAAGTTCTTGCAAAATGTTTTAAGGCCTTTGCCTCTTATATTGAAATTCCCAAGAAAGAGTGGGACAAGTACCATGCTCCTTATAAGGACATTGTTACCCATGTTCCTGCCAGTGTAGAGGTTTGTACTGTTGATCCTATTTTGCCTGAACCTTATGTTGAGAAAATCCCTTTTCCCTCCAAGGTAAGGGATATTCTATTATGGCTAATGTGGTTAGAAAAAGAGCAAAGAAAACTATAGGGTCCGATGAGCTTATTGATATTGAGCCTGTGGTAGCTATTGTGAAAGATCTTGTCACTAGAAATATAGAGGATGAGCATATTGTCTTCTATGAAGATGCTACTAATATTGTTTCTCATCCTAAGAAAGTTAGAAAAGCTAGTGTCCCTGTGCTTTCTGTTAGAATTGGTAGTCATAGCTATTATGGTTTATGTGATATTGGTGCTAGTTCTAGTGCTATTCCTTGTGAGCTTTACAGGGAAATTATGCATGAGATTGGTCCTTGTGAGCTTGAGGACATTGATGTGGTTATTCACCTTGATAATAGAGAGCAAGTTTGCCCCATTGGCATTGTAAGACATGTGGAGGTCCTTTGTGGTAAGATTAAATATCCTGCTGATTTTCTAGTACTTGGTAAAGAAGCTAGTAAAACCTATCATATTATCTTTGGTAGACCCTTCCTTAATACTTGTGGGGCTATCATAGATTGTAGGAAGGAAAAAGTTTTGACTAAGTTTGCTGGAGAGTCCTATGAGTTTAATTTTTCCAAATTTCCCAAAACTCCTTATGAAAATGAACTGCCTAATGAGGATTTTAGGATTGAACAACTTTCTGCTATTTCTCTTGCTCCTAACAATCCCTTGCCATAGTTTATGAAAGATCATGAAAGTGATGTCTTCATGAAGGAAAGAAATGAGATTGACGAGGTTTTCCTTCGTCAGCCGGAACAACTTAAGCATAATCTACCTATGGAAGATTTGGGTACCACACTACCTCCTAAAGGGGACCCTGTTTTCGAATTAAAACCTTTACCTGATGATCTTAAGTATGCTTATCTTGATGATAAGAAAGTATATCCTATTATTATTAGTTCTAAACTTTCAGGAAAGGAAGAAGAGAGGTTATTGGAGATATTAAAGAAACACCAAGGAGCTATGGGCTGTACTTTTGATGATTTAAAGGGGATTTCTCCTACTATATGTCATCATGCTATTAATATACAACCTGATGCAAAACCAGTTGTTGAGCACCAACACCGTCTAAATACTAACATGAAGGATGTGGTAAAAATGAGGTATTAAAACTCCTTGATGCTGGAATTATTTATCCTATTGCTGACAGTCAATGGGTTAGCCCTGTTCATTATGTTCCCAAGAAAGGGGGATAACAGTTGTGCCTAATGAGGATAATGAGCTTATACCCCAAATATTAGTTGTTGGGTATAGAATGTGCATTGATTTTAGAAAGATCAATAAAGTTACTAAGAAATGTCATTATCCTTTGCCTTTTATTGATCAAATGCTTGAAAGGTTGTCCAAAAAGACTCACTTTTGCTTTATTGATGGTTATTTTGGGTTTTCTCAAATTGCTGTGAAAGCACAAGACCAAGAGAAAAATCTTTCACTTGTCCTTATGGTACTTATGCTTACAGGCGTATGCCTTTTGGTTTATGTAATGCTCCTACTACCTTACAGAGATGTATGTCTGCTATCTTTTATGGTTTTTGTGAAGAAATTGTGGAGGTTTTCATGGATGATTTTTCTGTCTATGAAACTTCTTTTGATAACTGTTTGCACAACCTTGATAAAATTTTGCAGAGATGTGAAGAAACCAACCTTGTTCTTAATTGGGAGAAATGCCATTTCATGGTTAATGAAGGGATTGTTCTTGGACACAAGATCTCTGAAAGAGGCATTGAAGTTGACAGTGCCAAAATTGAAGCAATTGAGAAGATGACTTGTCCTAGAGATATCAAAGGTATTCGTAGTATCCTTGGTCATGCTGGTTTCTATAGGAGGTTTATTAAAGATTTCTCCAAAATTTCAAAGCACCTTACTAATCGTCTTCAAAAATATGTACCTTTTTTTTAATGATGATTGTAAGGAAGCTTTTGAAACTTTGAAGAAAGCTTTGACAACTGCTCCTATTGTCCAACCACCTGATTGGAGTTTACCTTTTGAAATTATGTGTGATGCTAGTGATTTTGCTGTGGGTGTTGTCCTTGGACAACATGTTTATAAGAAGTTGAATGTTATTCATTATGCTAGCAAGACTCTAGATGCTGCTCAAAAGAATTATGCTACTATTGAAAAAGAGTTCTTAGCTTCAATATTTGCTTGTGATAAGTTTAGACCTTATATTGTTGATTCAAAGGTTACTATTCATACTGATCATGCTTCTATCAAGTACCTTATGACAAAGAAGGACGCTAAGCCTAGACTTATCAGGTGGGTTTTGCTTCTACAAGAGTTTTATCTGCATATTGTAGATAGGAAAGGTGCTGAAAATCCTGTTGCTGACAATTTATCTCGTTTGGAAAACATTTCTTTTGACCCATTGCTTGTTAATGATAGTTTTCCAAATGAGCAGTTGAATGTGATAAGGGTAAGTTCGCATGAGAGTCCTTGGTTTGCTGATTATGCTAACTTTATTGTTTCCAAGTATTTGCCTCCAACCTTTACAACTCAGCACAAAAGGAAATTCTTTTATGATCTAAGGCATTACTTTTGGGATGACCCACACTTATATAAAGGAGTAGATGGCATTATGTGAAGATGTGTTCCAGAATTTGAACAACAAGAGATATTGAGAAAATGTCATGGCAGTGCTTATGGAGGACATCATGTAGGGGATATGACTGCACAAAAGGTTTTACAATCTTGATTTTATTGGCCTACCCTTTTCAAAGATGCAAGGAAGTTTGTCTTATCATGTGATGAATGTCAACGAGTAGGTAACATTTCTAGACGCAATGAAATGCCTATGAATTATTCTCTTGTTATTGAACCTTTTGATTGTTGGGGGTTCGACTTTATGGGTCCTTTTCCTCCTTCAAAAGGGTATACTCATATTCTTGTTGCTGTTGACTATGTTACAAAGTGGGTAGAAGCCATACCTACAAACAGTGATGATAGTAAGACCTCTTTGAAAATGCTTAAAGATATCATTTTTCCTAGGTTCGGTGTGCCTAGATATCTCATGACTAATGGAGGCTCTCATTTTATTCATGGGGGTTTTAGAAAAACTCTCGCTAAGTATGATGTAAACCATAGAATTACTTCATCATATCACCCCCAAACTAGTGGGCAAGTATAACTTCCCAATAGGGAAATTAAATCTATCTTGTAAAAGACTGTCAATAGATCTAGAAAAAACCGGGCTAAAAAGTTGAATGACGCTTTGTGGGCTTATAGAACTGCTTATAAAAATCCTATGGGGATGTCTCCTTACAAAATGGTCTATGGGAAATATTGTCACTTGCCTTTAGAATTAGAACACAAAGCTTATTGGGCAGTGAAAGGGTTGAATAGAGATTTTTGACTTGTAGGTGAGAAAAGACTGCTCGACTTAAGTAATCTAGATGAGTGGAGAGGTGAAGCTTATGAAAATGCTAGGCTTTTTAAGGAAAAAATAAAAAGATGGCATGATAGGAGAATTCTCAAAAGGGAGTTCCATGTTGGTGAGAAAGTTCTTTTGTATAGGTCCCGTCTCAGATTTTTTGCAGGGAAACTACTCTCAAAATGGGAAGGACCTTTTGTTATCAAGGAAGTGTACCATTTAGGTGCCATCAAAATTTCTTCTCTGAAGGATGACACAACACAGGTGGTTAATGGTCAAAGACTAAAACATTATATTTCTGGAGATTCTTATAATTAAGATGTGGATGTTATTCAAATGGTGACTCCAGAAACTGTAGAGTTCTTATTTTTTGATGTTTTTAATACATAAGCGAAGTTACGAGATGAAACAGAGGAGGAACCGGAGGCCGGGGTGGCCAAACCCACCTAGGCGCGGGCCCACCTTGCCCCGCGCCTGGAGGGCGTGTGCCTCCCCCAAGCTTCGACTCCGCCTCGTTTTCGTGTCAAAACCTTCCTTATGCTTTGAAACTTCATAATATATAACCCCCCCCCCCCCCCGGATTCCCCGAGGTTCTTGCATCGAGTTCTCGTTGTGTTTTTGTTTCAATCTGTTTCTGTCAGGCAATTTCTCAGTTTTGGAGCTACAATGTCTTCCTCCGGATCACCCATGGAGGATTCCTCTGCGGATGTCCTCAACCCATACATGTATGAGTTGATCCATCCCAAGGAGCTGATTCTCAAAGATGGGATGGTACAGATGAAAGAAGTTCAAGGCCCCAAGGGAGAAGGAAGTCTGGAAGATAGGATGGAAGCATTGGAGTAGGAGGTTTTCAGGTACAGGAAGATGGCGGAACGCAAAGTGGATGTTATTCACAAGATAAGTTTAGAAATCATCGCCAAGCACGAGGAGGAGGTGGCTGAGATCCGAGAAGAAGTCTTCTTGCTCCGTCAGACCACCAACCATTTACAAGCACAGCTCTACGACATACAAAATCAAAACTGTGAGTATGAGGCTAGATTTGATTGCATAAGCTCTGCTACTAGTTTCAGGATTACAGAGACAAGGACATCCTTTTTGGATGGGGAACCTTTGCCTTGGAAGTTTTATGATGACAAGAGAACACCACCACCACCGAAGGAGTAATTAGTCACCAGGTTTGGCATCCCCTTGGCTTGTTCCAAGCTTGGGGAGTGTCGCGGTATCACCACCATTATATTTTATATTTTACCTTTTTAGTGGATTCATATCTTTGGTAGAGAGGTTGTCTTATAGTTTGGTTTGCATGTGGAAGTATCTCTCCTTTAGTTGATTATCTATGTATCCCTTGGTGTGAGCGCCTTTATTGGAATATTAATGAGAAGTCACATCTGTTACTTTTTGCACTTCTATTTTAGTTTGCGATCTCTATTATATGATGGATCTTGCTGATCAGTATTGACATCACTT
The DNA here is from genome assembly GCA_916181665.1 of Avena sativa. Lineage (NCBI taxonomy): Eukaryota > Viridiplantae > Streptophyta > Magnoliopsida > Poales > Poaceae > Avena > Avena sativa. The sequence continues at coordinate 112,942,065 of OV702293.1, read as the reverse complement.
TGGGATAATCAAGTAACTCTAAATTGGTTTTGGCAAACCAAGTTCTGGTCAGTAGCAATACCTTTTGAGGTTTGAAAGAAAAAACAGAGAAAAAGCTTACAGGTATTTTGTATCATTTGTTTTCTTTCTTGTTGGCTCATAAGCTTAGTATTCTTTATTTAAGATCTTTTGTGTCTTCAAGTATGATTGCATGTTTGGCTTTATTACTTGTATGTTTGCTTGTTTCTTTCAACTCTCTTGATTGCTACTTAGCCTTTCTAGCCAAAAACCTGTTTTGAGAAGGTATACTTGTCATGTTTCCAATCCCTTTGAACCAAAACCTTTGCCACTTGTGTCCACCATATCTACCTAGTAGCCTTTTCTATTCCAAGCAAATTCTCAAGCTTCATCTATCTTTCGAATTAAAAACTATTTTGTTATGTGAAAACTAGTTAGTAAAGCTCTCACGAACTTGACGGCACACTTTATTTCTTGCCCCTAATAGACTTGAACCATTGTGCCATCGAATTTGTATATGCTTGCATCTATACATTGGAATTAGCAGAACCGTGCTATCACGGGGAACGTTTTCAACATTGCACTTGTACTTTGTACTCAATTGATATCGTGCACTTTTGTCTATGGATGTCAACGGTGTGAAATAAAGAGGGAACTTGTAAGTCCATGGAGTTTGTATTTTGTGTTAGAGAAACGCCTGAGCCGCTAGCCTAAGCCATGCCTAATCATGGTGGAAACTTGCAGCATCACCATAGTTAGCTATCTATGAAGCATCCCCAATAAAAAGTTATACACATAGTAAATAAAAAGATAGTTGAGATGCTCATTGTCTTCTTGCCTTGTCATTTTGGTTATGGGATAGCTCCTGTATCATGTGCAAGGGGTACCCCGTTGGCGGTTCTCTATGATACGATGTACTTACAATGACAAGAACTTACCGGTGACCAAAGTTGAGTAGCATGAGGAGTGGCCCTCATATTCAAGGGACATGAGATTGCCTACTTATATTTCATCAAGCATATACTCCATATTTGTGCACTTTAACCTTAATCATCTCAAGAAGCCTATGATAGGGCAATGAGGGCTCAAAGCTAGTAAGTACCATAATCTTTTGGATGCTCTTTATGACTTGTAATCCCTGCTACCCTCTACGAAGGGACCTTTCTCCTATTTTCCAAGTTGAGTCAGTAAACCTACTTCCTCTCTATCTCCAGCAAGCATTTGAGTTGTTGTGTTTCAAGCATTCATATGGTGATTTATTCAATCATGTTCTTTATCTTCCTTGTTTGCACAAAATTTTTATCTATTGAGTATTATTTTGAAAGCCTTCATTGAAAAACCTTTTTGAGCAAAGAGTGCTCCTGTTGAAAACTTCTACAAAAAGCTTTTTGTGAAACTATTTGCCAGGTGTTCTCTGACCAAGAACAAAACATACTCATGATCGTTCGTCTGGTATTAACATTGAGAACGGTGTAGTGGAAACCAGAGCAACATCTTGTGATGGCGCAAGTCGCTGCAGATGCCGTGTTGGCAGATGTTCTGCTGTGTGACTGGTTAGGGGTTATGCTGATGTAGGAGGTTGTAGGACGAGGAACATGTTGCTGTTGTGAAACCGGTTGGCATGGCAAGCTCTTTTGCAGGTGTACTATGTATGCATTTATAGGTGTATCTGGATACTGAAGTGTAAGGTTGTCTATTTCAAACCAATCGACATCTGCTGATGCGTTGCTCGTGCTTTGCTGTTTGGCAAGAAAATATTCTAGCTTGGTTCCTGATGTCTGTGGGATTTCAGCTATACCTTACCTGTTTTTCATAACATCTCCTCAATTTCAACTATAACTTTTGTCTATGGATGTCAACGGTGTGAAATAAAGAGGGAACTTGTAAGTCTATGGAGTTTTTATTTTATGTTAGAGAAACGCCTGGGCCGCTAGCCTAAGCCATGCCTAATCATGGTGGAAACTTGCAGCATCACCATAGTGAGCTATCTATGAAGCATCTCCAATAAAAAGTTATACACATAGTAAATAAAAAGATAGTTGAGATGCTTATTGTCTGCTTGCCTTGTCATTTTGGTTATGGGATAGCTCCCGTATCATGTGCAAGGGGTACCCCGTTGGCGGTTCTCTATGATACGCATGTACTTACAATGACAAGAACTTACCAGTGACCAAAGTTGAGTAGCATGAGGAGTGGCCCTTATATTCAAGGGACATGATATTGCCTACTTATATTTCATCAAGCATATACTCCATATTTGTGCACTGTAACCTTAATCATCTCAAGATGCCTATGATAGGGGTAATGAGGGCTCAATGCTAGTAAGTACCATAATCTTTTGGATTCTCTTTATGACTTGTAATCCTGCTACCCTCTACGAAGGGACCTTTTCTCCCATTTTCTAAGTTGAGTCAGTAAACCTACTTCCTCTCTATCTCCAGCAAGCATTTGAGTTGTCGTGTTTCAAGCATTCATATGGTGATTTATTCAATCATGTTCTTTATCTTCCTTGTTTGCACAATTTTTTTATCTATTGAGTATTATTTTGAAAGCCTTCATTGAAAAACCTTTTTGAGCAAAGAGTGTTCCTGTTGAAAACTTTTACAAAAAGATTTTTGTGAAACTGTTTGCCAGGTGTTCTCTCACCAAGAACAAGTTTGCCATCATAAGATGTTGCTCTGGTTTCCACTACACTGTGCTTGAAAAATGCTTCACAACCCTAAATATTAAGTAAAGACAAACTCAGCTTTTTGCGCATCCACATCTCATGCGGTGTCTTCTCTACCGACTTTGATGGTACTCTGTTTAGTGTAAACGTTGCTGTTTTTAGACAATAACACCAAAATAATAAAGGAAGATATATCCGACTCATCATTGATCGTACCATGTCCAACAAGGTCTGATTCCGCCATGTCCATCAATGTTAATACCGGAATTAACTCCTTCGATCGCCTCCGGCACGCACAGACACGCACATCCCTCCAACAAACTCGCATGAGTCCACTGCCCACGTCCTCGGCCACGCCTACAGCCGGTCTCCATCTCGCATCACGTCGCCCTTGACCGTCACCACCGCCGCTCTGCGCCGATGCACTGTGCTGCCGTTCTTCAAACGACGCCCTGCCTTCGTCGGATCCGTGCACCCGCCGTTCTTCCACGCTGCTATCCCCTCCCTGCTCAACACTGAAACTACCTCGACAATTACTCTTCCTACCGACGCCGGGGACGCAGATGTTTTCATCGTCCTCCCCGCAGCCGTGTAAGCACACACCTCCGAGGTGCATCTAGCTGCAGGAGGATGCTGTGCTTCCACCCCTCGATGCCTCCTGCCCAATGGCACGACTGGTGCATCTACCAAGCCTGTTGCTCCTGATATATGTGCATGCGTGGCGATAGCATAAATTCAGTTCAGTTTTTGTGTGGTAAAGTAGATACCGAAATTGCTTGTCATTTTTTATTTCTAGGTATTGTGACGCAAAAGGAGCTGCCTCTTGTGGAGCATCCATCGGTTCAGACTAAGTCCTGAGAAGGAAGTTTACAGCTCTTCTGCAGAGGATGTACAGTGGGTTGCTGTAGTTGAGGAACATTCAGTTCTGCTGTAGTTGAGGAACATTCAGTTCATGGAATGATAGTCTGATAGATGAAGTCCCACACAGTGTGTCAACATTATGGCCAGTACTTCGAAAGATAGACTCGAATTTTTCCTTTTCCTCAAGCAGTATGATTAATATTTAATAGGTAGACATGTTCGTACACTCAAATTATTACTCCTGAAATCTACTGCTTCCTCATATATATTTTTAAGCATCAACATTTTGGCATAAAAATGATATAAAAAAGTACTTTCTTTATATCCCCTCTAAGATTACTATGTTATGAGAAAGTATTCCACACCAGTCTTTTGCAGTAAGACTAACATCTCAGACATTGTTCTTAACTGGCCCTAAGGTCGAGTAACAGGTTATTGGTCATGAGCACTCTGTTTCTATTTTATTTCAGTTCTAGGTTTTAGAAAAATCTGAAACATTTTGCATGGATGGATATAAGTAACCATGGCGTGTAAACTTATACCACACAACATCCAAGAAAGAAGGTTTCCTGGTTGATCATAAAAGAATTTAGGATTAGTGAAGATGCAGAATAAATATGGCCTTTTCCTCAAGAGATACGATTGCTAATTCTATCATACAAGTCTGTCTGTTCTTAAGTGTACTTATGCTCAACTTTAAGATAATCTAAGTGAAAGCAAGAGAGATTAGATTGTATAGTGATGTACGTGTCAATATCATCACGTGACGATAGATCTACAATTATAAATTTGCATGTAGTCCTTACAGATAGAATTGCCAATCTGATAAGTTGTTGCCAGTGATTTTAATAGTCTATTTTTAAGATGTTGGATCTACTTTGGTTGGTCCTGTAATATTTTCTACTTGGCTAACTGCATTTATCCTCAGGTTGCATCTCTATTTTCGTGCTAGAAATAAAATGAAGCTTGGTACGGATGGTTAATATTCTGATACATTGAGCGAAGGCATTAGAGATGGACCTCGTGCCATTGGTTCATTCGTATATATGGAACACTATGATGTTGACACTACTTCGGGCAGGTTTGTAGAAGCTTGTCATTGAGCGTAATAAAGGAGAAGTGGTTCATATATTAACAGAGGGTTGTACGGTAGATTACATTGATGCCGCCAACGCAAAGTTCTTTGTTGGCTGTATCCAAACGGCAGGAGCATACGTATTACATTGTTTTACAAAGAGAGAAATAATGCTGCCAATCTAACTTACTGATAATGTACACGGCGGGATGCACCTGATTGTACGTACATATGATGTTTCCTTTGGCAGGCCGTTAGTACCTAGATCAAGGAGTTCCTCGTTTCTTCAGTGGAAGACATACTTCTTTGACGGTTGGAGGGTGAGGACGGCTCACGTGATTAAAGAGACATCGGCTCTGAGATCCTATTCGATGCCGTCGTCGGCAGGGTTTGGCAGCTGGTCTGATCCGTCGGAGACGGTGGGGGTGGCGGTGAGTAAGAGCGGCTTCGGCTCGGTAACAATGAGGTCATTGTGCATCGCCTCATCGTTGAGAGGAGAGTTGACGTGTTCTTCTGGATCGGCCTCCTCTTCGGCTTGTTCTTCATCAATCTTTTCCGGGGGAGAACCGCCTGCGAAAATTAAGCACCTTTGTAGAATTAGTATTGGATAATTACCGTTGGGTAATTGCATTGCAGTGGGTAATTGCAGTTTCAGCTAAAGATTTGCATCTAAAAATCCCTGGCAAAAGAAATACAAATGGTGGATTACTGGAGGTTTGGCTGCTGAGAAGTTACCGCCGAAGAATTATGCGAAGTTTGAAAACTACCATTGGATAATTGCCAGTGGAAAATTATTGTGAAGGCTGAAGGTTTGTGTCCAAAAATTACCGTCGAAGTGCTCGGTTTTTTAAAGAAAATTAGTGTTCATCATTTGTACTGGAGCAACACGATGATGTGTCGCAGGTTGATTGGACAAAAATGGAGCATCTACAGTAGCATGGAACGTCAAGCACGGATATGCCTCTATTTAGCCTTAATACATAGTATCTACTAAACTCTGCTGCCATACACTCCACCCTAGATGAACCTTATTTATAGATCATGGTCAAGTCGTCTTTATGCAGAATTCCCAAAGAATTGCCATAGCCTACTGTCATATTACTGGAAATGCACAACCAACATTATCCTATCTTAAATCAAAAAAATTATTAGGGAAAAGAAAACATTTACCACCAAACGAGTCGATAAAATTGATGTCTACTTTGCATAGTGCATCGTCAGTACAACTAAGTCGCAATGCAAATGTCAGTACAAAAATTTCTAACAAAGCAAGATGATGTGCCAGGACACTGCTAAGTGACTATCTGGAAGAGAATAGAATATAGAAACACTGCCGAAGAAAGCTACTATCTAGAGTATTAGGTGAGAGACTATAAATTGATATATGCGTCACATTTACATGGCAGCATGCAGCCCTGTCAGTATGTACGCATCTTCAATATAGCTATTTGTTGCACCAGAAGGTAGAATGAGCAGGTTTGGGAGACAAAAAAACACTTGCACTTAAATGAGTTAACCAAATATTGCAGTACACTCAATTAAATGAAAAATGGGACACTCACCTAGTCATCCATAACACCACGGTACACCAGGAGTCAAATTCTAAAAAATAGGGGTGACCAATTCAGGAGTAATTTCCCTCATAAATCAGATGAGAACCCCAGTAATTCTATTGAATGGGAGGGACATTCAGTTATATAATGTTGCAGTCATTAACATAAAAGCATTCAGGCGTATCTGTCTTCTCTTCAGGCTAACCAGAACTGCTGCTTGAAGCCTCTTTTGAGCAATAACTAACACATGGAACTGTAAAAACATGGGAATGCAAAATGAAGTTTATGGTCCAAAAGCTTTCTATTGTAATACACGAGAATAAAGATACATGACTATCAGAAGTCATTCATTTACGCATAGAGCTATCTCTTTTTCCAACACATATGAGCTCATATATGGTGTATTTAGCGGGACAGAATCAACCAAAGCATGCAGAGTGCCTCCAATTCTAGGATCAACAGTGTTGTAAACAACAACATTTTTGAAATATCAATGATTAACACTTAGCAATTTGAGTAAACCAAATTGAAATTAACTGGTCGCACTTAGCAGTACCAAGTGATACAGTTTATAGATGAAAGTTACCTTGGATCAGCCCTTGTATACTGATACCTAGGGAACTTGTATGCAGCACCCATGGGGGGTAAGTTCCTTTACACCACTACTTCAATGCTAGGTACAACCAATGGTCAGGTATCACTAAATATTCGATAAGCATCCAACTTAATTTTGAAACGCTCGCCCTGTTGCACGCCCTAAAGAAGGCCAGTAGTCCAAGCATCAAACAGATTGAAAAGCCCCGGAAAATTATGTACAACCATGCAAACATCAAAATGGATGGCTTACAGTGATATCGTTGGGCACCTCAGATGCAACTGCAAGAACGAAGAATCAGCCAATTTGGCCCTCACAAACATACAGAACCATGTCTGTTTATGGATGGCTCCAAATGCTGCATTAATAATAACAGGCATTCAGAAAACCATAGCATAATAAAACAATACCTGAATCGGTTCAGGCTTCAGCGGCGAGTGAGGGGAAAACTAACCAGAACTGCTGATGCTGGGCTCGCTGGTGTCATACAGTGAGGGAAACGGCAGTGACACAGAAGGTCAGAAACATGGCGTCACAAGGGAGCTTCTGCTAGTTGCAAGCCCGCTGGGAGGGAAGCGGCGACGGAATCTCAGAGAAGGGAGGGACGATCGTAGCCGCACATCGGGAAGGGAGACGGCGCCCTATGCGGAGAGGATCCATGGGGACAGACTTCCCGCTGCCGCTGTGCACCTCATGCTCGTACTGTCCATCCCTCCGACCTCCTCCTCCTCAATGTCAATCTCCGGTTCAGGCTCCTCCTTGCAGGTTAACTGCCTCTGCCTCAGGCCACTACCACGACATGGCCTGGACGACCTGTCGCCACGGTGTGGCATGGCGAGGGGATCAGATCAGTTGACCGGAATGGAGACGCTGGAAGAGAGCAGCGAGACCTAGGATTTCGATCTACTGGGGGAGCTAAAGAGAAAGGGGGGCGTACGTGTGAGAGAGGAGGAGGTGGAGCGGCATAAGAAACATCCAGGAACGCCCAGGAACATCTCTTTAGCGGTGACTCCGCTAGAAACTGCCACGTTTAACCACGACGTGTCACTAAATTGACGGGCTAAAAGTAGTTACATGCAAGGATTGATCCATCGGACCCCATTGCTAGCAAGGCGAGAATCCCTCCCGAAAAGAACAGATCACGGTAAATTAGGAAAGGAAAACTGAACCCAGCGAAATAAGCGGATCGAGCGCGTGCGTTGGACGGCCTGGGACAGGACACGCGGTTGTCATGCATTGGACAAAATTAGGCCGTGAACAGTAAACAAGCGAAGGACAGTGCGTGAAAATGTTCCGCCTTAATATATGTATATATATGTAGGTATAGGTATAAGTATGTGAGCTATTTTTACATTCATAGCCTGATTATTCTATTGCTAGACTAAATGACCAGCAATGATTTAAGGGCTTGTTTGGCACCCAGGTATTCATTTCATTTGGTAGAAATAAAATGAATACATGGATTTATTTCATTTATATTGTGATTCTAAAAACACCCACATGTTTGGCTGCCACCGGAATTTAGAAATGACTACGGAATTCAAAATGGAATTTCAAAATAGCTGCCATGTACTATAATAAAAACACATGCATCAAGTGATTGCAACGGTACTTCTCATAACTTTTGGACCTCAAACACACATCATCCAAGTTCCAAAGTTCCAAAATAGCTTGAGTTGATGAATTAGCATCTTTATTGTTGGCAGTGGTGTCAGCATTTTCCTCCGCCATTTCAGTTGCGCTTTCATTAGCTGTTCTTGCACCTGTGCCGGTAGCACGACCTCTAGAGTATAGTGTGCTAATCATGTCACAGAATTGGATTGACTTGTACCTATATGAAGCGGCATCCTTGTTGGACTGCAAAAAAATCACAGGAAAGCAACACGGTTCAGCATAGAAAGCATCCAAATTTAAATGTGTAATTGTTCGGCAAGAAAAGTTCATTGATGTATGTTCTAAAACGATTAGTCGATTACAACCATGCATGATGCACATAGTATAAAGAGGCTTGGCCCCTCGGAACCGAGTCAACTTGCAATAAAGTAGAGCGACTCCTTAATTAAGGAAAGCATCATGTAAGGTTTGTTTCAAGTTGAGGCAACCACCAAGGCTGTCTGGCTTCAATATGGAACTGGAGTTCCAAGCTAATGGATGCAACTGTTTCTATCATTGGTAAGGAAATCTATCAACTAATAGAAAAACAGAGATGAACAGAGGATAGAACTGAGGAGCGACAAAATTTCTATCAGCTAATGGAGTATGCATAATTTTTGGTTGCAAGCTCTGAATTGTATGCATTGTAAATTCTAAAATGAGAATAAATAGAGATAAAAATAGCAATGCATGGAGCAGATAGTATGAATAAGCAATGCATGGAGCAGATAGTATAAAAAAGCAATGACCGTGGGTTTCTTTATGGACTGAACATGGACTGAAAAAACAATCTGCAGCCGTCTTACCAATAGCAAATGGCTATATTATTTTAAATTATCTTATGCCACAATGCAGTTCAAACTAGCTAGTAACTAATTCAAAAACATTATGCGTTTCTTTTTTGATAGGCTGCGGGTTTCTTCAGTGTTAGTTGATAAATGATTTTTCTCAGAACTTATATCTGAAACACAAAAAGAGAGACACTAGAATATTTGTATCACTATTTATAGTTGACATGCATCATTCAACTCAACTAGGAATCAAGAACAGTCCTCTCACTCTTGAAAAAGAACAATCCTTTCACCATCTTTATTCGCTAGAAGCAATCGTCTCCTGTTAATTCAAATGATCGTGCTTGACAAGTGAACTTCAACTGTTTGGGCAAGATGCACGATACCCTATACCCACTATAGTGATGCAGTTTGCAAAGAAATGGTTCACTCGATCACTTCATCCATGGGATCAAACAATTAGCAAAGTAAAGAGAAATGGTTGGCCCAACCGTCCCAACATATTCTACTGCTGCTTGCAGTATTTTTTGGAGAGAAATTTGCACCCGCAGGCAGCACAGCATGGGCATATGCCTTGTCACACCGACTACTAAGTTATGGAATGAAGTAGAACTTGATTTTGATCTAGAAGTTCTCGACCAATTCTTCAAAACAGTAGAGTTTATGCAAGGTCATGTGACTGCTTATTCCTGAAACATTTCTCAATGTCGACGTGTGTACTTTAACACATTGGCTTCCATCTACACACTACACGAACAGTCGGATAAGATTTTGTTCTCCTCGAGCACGAGAGAAAATTATGGAGAACAAAAATTACACTAAAATGATGGCACAAGCTAGAATCTACAACTAGCAGTGTCATTTTCCAATCAAGCAAAAGTGTATGATTGTCCGTGTAAAGCAGAGAGTTAATTAGTCTCCAAAGTGCAAGCAAAGCGTGCAAGCAGAAAATTCATTTGATGATTCAATCAACTATATAAAAGAGAGAAAATATGTGGGAGAGAGAGAGAGATGTGTGCAGGAGCATACCGTGGCAGTTGTGAACTACATGAATGGCAAGCTGGAGGGATCTTGAGAGAAGTCAGGGACGAGGTGGGAATTCAAAACGTGGACAGCTGCTCCTGAAGATTGTGGATCTTGTGATCTTGAGGCCGATCTACCGAGGAAACTGCAGATTAGAAACGGTAAAGGGTTAGGGTTTAATAATAGGAAAAGAACAAGTGAGAAAAGAGGGCAAAAGTGGAGAGATGGAGGGGGAAACTTGCCTATGGTGGAGGAGATGGCTGAGGTCGACGGCGGATCACCGGAGGCTGGACACTACAGGCCAGGCAGCACCAAGATCTCCGTGGGGAGGATCCATGGCGTGGAGCGGACTCGAGGGAGAGGAGTCGACGTGGTAGCCAAAGGTTCAGAGGCGGGAAAAGACGTCTCCGGTGGCCGGGAATCGTGGCGGCGAGGCGGCGGCGGGAGGGAGAGCTCATGGGAGGAAGGAGAGGGCGCTGGGTGAGAGAGATATGCTCGGGAGAGATTCCAGGAAAATGACGGGTCGGTTGGTGGAATTTGCGTAACGCCTGATGTCTATCGGCTGGAATCCTAAAATGAATTCCGTAAACTGATTCCGGTACAGCCAAACAGGATAGCATAGAATCATCAAATGAATTCCAAAATTCCTGTCCCAATGTCTGGATACCAAACGAGCTCTAACAGTACAAATTGTATGAAATACTTGAATAATAATTATGAAAACTGCATATTATTATTTGGTAGAGTAAAAAAACGCTTTGAGCCGATTGGCCTAGGTGATGTCTAATCTAATCAGGGTATGTCAATTCAGGTCACTCCACCAAATAAGAGGGAAAAGGGATGTTGCAAATCATTGATCTTTCTATAGTATGATTTCATAGGCATATACTCTAGAAACCGGTATTGCTAATACAAATTGAGAGAAGATTGTTGAATACTTTTCAGAGGGCGGCATCTATTGATCCAACTAGGCAATTTGGCGCGGCAACATGCCACGCCCGTGTATGGGACCCCAAAAGTTGGAGAAGACAACTACAGGAGCTATTTTCGCTACTATTTTGGAATTAAGTTTTTGCTCTGGCGTTATCTTTTGCTATGCATGAACGACTTAGTCTGAACGCAGATGTATGAGCACATCGTGTCTATATAATAGACAGATTTGTTAGTATGTCTCCTCAGACAACAGATTCTATTACTGCTCAGCCTCACTGATCAGCATTTGAATCCCTGAATGTTCACCCAAATAGTCACGTCTCATTAAGAGAAGCCAAGATCAATGAATTTTTTAAATGACCTGTGGCAATCTGCAAGATTGTACGCCTCATCACACCAAAAAACTTCCGAAGAAAACAGAAGTTCAAAGAAGCTGGTCAAGCAAATCTATCAAGAAGCTGGTATTGCTTAAACCATACATCTACTTCAGTCGTTAGCTCTCTCAGTTCTTCTCAGCAAAATCATATTTTCATCAAGCTCAGGCTGCGTCAGAACACCATGCTCATATGTCTCCTGATAGCTCCTCAAATTTATTGTTTGGAACCTGCAACTTCGCCAAAAACCGTAAGATTTCCTTCTGATAGATAGCATAGATGGCTTGTGTGGTTTCAATGTCGAATTCTGGCTGACCCAACTCGGTGGCACACCTGAGACGCACCGTTTTTCCCCTTTAGTCTTCCATTTGAGCTCCGTCTATTTGAAGCAAGTAGGCAACCCAAACACCGCAAGAATGTGTTCTTAAAACCCACTTTAGAAGGCCACAAAGCTGTATATATTTATAGATGGAAAAACAAGAACTTACAAAGATTGAGCTGCAAGAAATCAATATAAAGCATTCATACAGCGGTTAATGGAGATCAGACAAAATGAGAAGCAGATATGTTGGCTTGTCTTCCATATTCACCGTGTCTGCATGCATAACCGCAGCTATAGTAGGTAACAAATTCTTATAAACCCATCTAGTTTAAGCTGACAGAACAAAAAGAATATGGTAGGTGCTTTGGCCGCCATGAAGTTGTACTGCATAAGTCGAATATGAAAAACTGCAACTCTGTAGTTGCATTTGACTGGCATAGTACGTACCTCAAATAATGAATGAAACTGGCAAACAATTTTTCCTCACAAGTAGTATATGGTAAGATCCCTACAAATATATGTCTGCCTCTTCGATTATTCTGCAGCAATTGTATATCAAAAGCAATTAATTTGTTGGCTAACTTAATGGGCAATATCTGAGAGTGAATGCACTGGCACCAACTTAATATTTGTAGTAAAGATGGGTCACAATAGAACATATTATGATGTTTACGGAAGTAAATGTGTTTACAGAAGTAAATGTGAAAACAAACCGTTCTTTGAACATAGAAACATTATTTTCAGTGGCAGTTTAAGGAAGGTTGATGGAATGATCATTTTCTACATAAATAATTCCCCATTCTTGGAATTTATATTAGAGGCCTTACACTAAACCAAAAATAATTATGTTTGCTGTATGCAGCTGTTCTATTGGAATAACCGGCACTTACTATTTTAACTAATTGTAATAAATACAGTAGAAGAAGCAACACGCTGCAATATAGCTCTACAGATCTGGTAGTACATGGTATTGTTCAGTAAAGCCCGACTCTGTATGATGACAATTCAGTGAATAGAACATTTAAGATTAAAATTTACTGCTGATTTTTCACAAAAAGAATATTTAATACTGAGTTTCAAACACCTAAACTTCACTGTTCTAAAAAACTGTACTTATGCACACTTCTATCTTATGTACTTAAAATGTAACCAATACTGCCTATGACTGAAAAAGTCGGGTAACCTTTGAACATAGCTGATTGTAGGCTGGGGCAAGAAAATAGAAATACACGTAACTGGTAAATACAAATACTCTCTGGTGTGTTTTCCTGCAATGCATCCATAGCCCATGGCTCTGCTTATGTAGTATAAATGCATAAATTTCTTGCACAATTTATCTCACTCATCTCTATATAGTTTAGGAAACACAAACACAATATAACAATCTAATAATGGTAGGAGTGTCTGGTGCTCCTGGTAGGAAATTTAAAGCAAGAAAAATACTGAATTAGCATGGATGACTCACAAACCTGTGATGATAGTTTTTAGTAAGGCCGAGGGACACTCCCTTATCATGTTATTTGCAGAAATAAAGCTGTAAGAAAAAACTAATAACTCAATAATGTCGATGAGTTGAGGAAAACCAAGTTAGCTGAAAAAATATCATGTGGCAGGCATGAACTTTGAGCTGAGAAAAGATAATGGATATGCAAATGGTCAAGTTGCTTTCTTCATCATATAATCCCATGTTTTGAGATAGTTACTGAATATTTTCCATGGTGCGTATGATGACATAGAATGTATCTTACAGAAAAATGGATACATGCTAATGCAGCATATTTATGAGACAATGACATCAGGAGGAAACTGATGCATAGAGAAATTATAGAAAGGTATGAAGGACGGGTTAATTGTTATTGTTTTATCACAAATTCTTACTGTCCTTAGGCGTTGTGTATATCTATTTTCACGTGGTAACCTTGATCTCACAGAAAGCCTTGGAAGCCATTTGAATTTTTGCCAGTGAACCAAAGCACCAAAGAGGTAACCAGAGATGAAATGAAGCCTCGGTCAAGCGCGCGCACACATACTATAACCTTGAAATCTGAATTACCAACGCTGCAAGAAAAACATAGAAGTTACAGGAGTATACCAGCTTTTGAGTGAATCCACTCCTGACAATCTGATAGAATTACAAACATACGAAGTCTTAGCACAAAGAGGAGGGGAGTATAATGCAACAACCAATTGGTGGACAAAAAAAGACATTCGAAGAATCTGAGTGCCAAATCTGAGGCGAATATTTCAGCCAACGTCTACCGTATAGAAGTAGCAGAAAAGCCCCAGATGCCAAAAAACATAGATATGAGAACAGCAAAAGACAAACCATGATTACGAACTTGCACCGGAAAACAGCGCCGCGGCGACTCTAAGAATTTGAGCATGAACCAAATGACCGCCGACCCCATCTGACTGAACGTAAACTGCACAACAGGTAAAAAGAATGAGAAAACCAACATCAAGAATTGACCAACAGCATGAATAGGAACAATGCAATCACCAGTAGCATTGCCGATAAAGGCGTGATGGGAAACAGTGGCAGCCGCATCTTCGTCCACGGGCCGCGCACCGAACCTAATCTTTCATCCTTAAGTAGCCTGCTCCGCTGATAGATAACCAACAAAATATGTCCAGCCGACGGATCAGCAGAGAGGCTGGCAGCAGGCCCAATGGATGGGCCAAGACCCGACAGTAAGAGAGGAAGAACCGCCGAGATGATGGTGAACAGAACCAGCAGCAGCATGCTCGTGGGCATGACGGCGACGGGTAGCACGTGGTGAGGTGAACCAGCGCGGGAAGAAGGCACAACCAGAGCAGCGCCGGGAAGGCGCACATGAGGCATAGCCGCCACATCTTCCAAACAACGACGCGGACGCGGCGCCAGAGAAGGGGACGCAATAGCAGGACGGCCCTGTCGGCGAGAAGCCCCTCCCACGGGTGAAGTAGCCCCAGCAGCAACAGGGAGCATAGCCATCGATGGCAGCACAAGATCCAGCGAAACCATGGATGACGTATCTAGAGCACCAGGAGACACATAATGAACTTGCCGCCATCCTCCTCTTGTAGCGTGGCTTCCTCCATGAAGCCATGCGGTGGCCGCTCCAACGCCTGATGGCGTCTGCTGGTGCTCAGATGGACTCAGATTGACGGCGAGGAAGTGGGAGGAGGGAAGGAAGGCGGCAGAGAAGAGGAGATGGAAGAGCTCGCCGCCCCTCTCCGGAATCGAAAAGTGGTGGGCGGCGTGGGAGTTAATGCGGGAGGGGAAAGCGGTGGGATGGGGTTGCGTTGTTGACCAGGAAGGGCCGGTAATTATGGAGTTGAGCGGTTACCACAATGTAAAACTAACCTGGGAGCACCGGTAACCCATCCCACACACGCGTCGGGCGCTGATTGGAAGAAAATACGACATGAACAGTAACCAGATCGAGCAGTCGCTAAAACATCCCGCCTTAATCTATAGGTAGGTAGTATTCTATGTAGAGTAGCATATTTTTCGAGACACGGGCATCACATGGGGATCAAGGATGAGGTGGCCGAAATAGCTAAGGGCAAGTATTTATAGGCCTTATTGTTGGAAGTATGTCATTATTAGCGAAACATAAAAATATAATTATGAAAACCATAATTGTAGATTTGGTCGATTGTTCCCGTGCATATATCCACTCTCGAATATATAGCCAACACAACTTTTGTCTTATCTAAACGAAGAAATAAGACACCTGTCATGCATGTACCTAACTACGTAAGATGAAGCGATGAAGTGCGAAAAAACATGTCTTTTTGTGGTAGTAAGTATAGCGTTGATCACAGTAGTATTTATATAAACCAAGGTTCGCAGGCGATGCGCTCCACCTAAAATTTCAGTTTATATTTCTATAAAATTTTAGTTTAGCTATCTTATTCACAAATGTGATTTGGTCGTGTTCATTTGCACATAGAACAACGATCATTCGTGTGTTGCACGTGCAAACTTACTAGTGTTTTATTAAGTAGATATATCTATACCGACTCAAATCATCAGTGAAGGTAATAAAGTACTCATAACCACCCCTGGTGTCATGCTCATTGGTCCACATTGTTGTGGTGGTGTCACGGCAGATGTCATGGATAGGCTTAAGTTGGGGCCGAATGGATGCTTGTGGTCACCGGAGAGGATCTGCACGGTCTTGCCATGCACGAAGAACAAGATAAACTCTTCACATTTAGGAATTTTATTGATGCTAGTGGTTTACAAGTGCTCCATGAGCTGTATGAACTAGGGTTTTGTGCCCTAGTTCCCTGCTTGGTCCAACCTCCTCTAACCCTAGCTATGCCCCTCCTTATATAGGCGATGGATAGCTAGGTTACACCCCTTTGGGTCCTAGGGTTACTGTTTGGATCTTGGTTCTTACTGTACAGGTCGGGTCATGGGCTTGTACTAAGCGTAGTGGTCCAGTCCATAAAGCTAGACAGCTAACGGTCTTCACGTATGTCGCCTCCAGTTCCTCTGGCGTCATGCACTAACTTTGTACGTCAGCCCTCGCTTTAGGCGTCACCCGGCTCCTTTCATGCCACCCGGCGTCGCGCTTCTATTTTGACCGCGCTTTACTTTGGTCCCTCCTGAACCTCACTCGGAAAGGTGCCACACGTCCTATCTGACTCGGCCCTTCCTCGTGAGACTTGGCTCGTGGGTTCCTGCAAGATCAACAAACTTGTCTTATATGAGCCGACATAGGGTCTATGTCGGACGCATATGACCATATTACCCGGTCGTCCTTACCCGGCTTGGTTCTTTCTTTACTCGGCCTAAGCTAAGCTGGGAAATGTTTTACCCCTTGTGACCCTACCGGGGTTTATCCCTGACATTAGTCCCCAAAGCTAGTGAGGTCTAGCAGTTCTAGCTGTTAGGTGTCTCCAGGTTCCTTTAATTTTATTGGAACTTCTTCTTTTGTCTTTGTTGGCTGCTTAGGGCGCACTGTTTGGCACAATCTTGCACCTTGCCGAGTCTGTCCGACAGTTTTCGGGTTTATTCTTTGACTTTCTGGCTCATTTCTGCCTCGTGCCGAGTCATTTTGGCCAATTCCGAGTCATTTTCGGCGTGCTTTAGTCACTGACAGCTGGTAATCATGGTGACTTGCCTCAAATTTTGTTTCAAGCTCTGACCGCACAGTGACGGCTGCGTAGTAATTCCCTATCATTGTGGCTGTCCAATCGCTCTGCGGCCCTCGTCCTGCTCTGCATGACGTGGTAGCAGATTTTACGTGTATTGTTGACACGTTGCGCCCGCTGGCTGGCTCACTCGGACGAATACACGGCCACACACTGGCCGCACGGCGCAGGGGGACCCCATGATTGGGTTTCTTACTACCCTTACGTAGGGGTGAGGGGATCATAACTTCCCTCGCCTGTTCAGTTCCCCCGTAGCCTCTTCTTCCTCGCGCCTCCAAGATCCCAACTGCCCCTTTGCGGTTCTTATTCCTTGCGGTTTCTCCTCTGCGATTCCTCCTATCTCCATTCTATTCCTCTATGGGTCCTTGCTCCTCCAAGCCTCTTCCAACGGCGGAAGATATTGACTCCAAGGAAATCATGGACGCATGCGACACCGCCGAGGGAGCCGAAGAACGGGAGGTTCCTGCCGGCGAGCGTGGCGGCTGGGAGGGCTCGGAGGTCTCCGTCGAGGAGCTTGAGTGGCTACGCTTCACCAGGCGCATCCCGCTCGAGGTGGACTTCCGCCTTCCGCTTGCTGAGATTTCTCCTAAGCCTGATGCTAATGAGAGGGTGGTTTTCCTCTCCCATTTCGAGCGAGGTTTCGCCTTGCCCGTGAGCAATTTTTTTGCTTCCTTTATTTCTACCTTCCATCTTCAGACCCATCACTTGCCTGCCAATGCGATTGGCTCCCTCTCTTGTTTTTCCTCCTTGCGAGGCCTACCTTGGCATTTGGCCTACAGTTCTTCTGTGGGCCTAGTATTTTAGTTTTAGGATCCAAGTTGTTCCCCAGCCTGGCGTTCCCCGAGCAGAGAAGAGGTCGACCCGGTGCGGTGCCGCTAGCATCACACCCAGGAGAGATTCCATTTTTCCTCGGGTTACTGGCCTAGACTCTTGCAAGAAATGGCATAGGACTTTATTCTATGTCAAAGGGGCCACTGATTACATCCGGCTCCCCCCTTTCTCGGATGAGGTCCCCAGCAAAGAGTTCTGGCAGCTTGACCCGCGCGACCAAAATGCTGCGGTGAATGAGGCCAACGTAATTCTGGAGAGGTTGGTGTCACCGGATGAGAACTTCTATCTTGCCAACATGGATCTCATGTGCACTTTTATTGCACGCCGGGTCATCCCCATCCAAGCCAGGAGCCACAAGATGTGCTTCATGAGCGACACACATGATCCCACTCGGCACTCCATGAAAGAGCTCACCCACGATTATGTGGCCCGCCGAGTAAGCTCGATCTTCAAGCTGACCTTGGCGGAAGATTAGGCTTGGAGCTGCCCTCCATTTAGCCAGGTCAGGCCTGTCCCCTGGGTAAGTTTCCGAGTCACCTTTCACTGCCGAGTCAGCTTCAGCTTGTTTGCTATTTTCTGTCTAGTTTCCGATGCTTATTTGGTTTGTCTTTCGCAGAATCTTGTTCACCAGGTTGGTGACAGTACCGTCCCTCCTAGCGCCTATAACGAGGACCGCTCTGATTCTGACGAAGTCGAGTTTTGTAACATCCCAAAAATATTAAACAATGCTTATCAAACTCTAATCACTAAAATTAGGGTTAACAAAAACTTTGATTAAATAAAAATTATAGGAATGCATGTGTGTATGAGATGATTGAATGAATGCATGAATGGACTTGTGTGATTAACCTAAATAGCAAGGAATGGTTTAAAGATGAAAATAACATCATCTAAAACATTTCCAAGAAGAAACAAATCAAGAGAAAATCAAAAACAAATCAAATAAAGCAAATGGTCATTTTTGTCAATCTTGCTCACTATGTCACTTTGAGTATCTCTAGTCCAAGATTTCAAACAGAAACTTTTCCAATTCTTTTCACCCCTTGCAAGACCAAGTAAAATTGAATAAAATCCCACCTTTCAAACTTGCAGAAACATTTGGCCACCTCATTCAAATCACAATTCAAAATTGAATCTTTAACATATGTGAACATCACACCTTTTCAAAACCCAACCAAACCAGTGCCCCTTAACCAATCCAACTAACCAGAAACTCCCTAGTATGTGCCTAGCAAACCCACCAAGTTTCAATCCAAAATTCAAATTCAATTTTTTTGCGGCCATTTCATCAAACACCTTGTTTGCAGCAAACAAACAAACAATAAACACTATTAGTAGCATTAATTTTGGCCAACCTTGTCCTCTCGCTAGCTTACTATACACTCTCAGTAGATGATCAAACTAATCTAACTAGCTTTAGCCTCACTGTGAGCAAGCATAACCATTAATGGTGAGCATGCCGAGAGCAACCATTGTCACCCCCATGTCGCCAGCGAGCTAGAGGAAGCTCTAGATTCGTCAACCTTGTCTGGGACACGCAGCACCGTCCACCGCCACCCCCTGTCCAAGCCCCGAGCACAGCCAGCCACTGGACAACCGCCAAGCTCATGCCCAGTTGCTCTGCGTGCGAGCCGAGAGCGCGCCAGTGCGCCGTCAGCAACATGAGCCCACAGACCGTATGCGGCCCTCGCCGCTTGCGTACGTGATCGACAGCACCTAACACCCTTCCAGACAACCCCGTTCGCCTCCACGCGGACTACAGATGTTGTGCGCCATTAAACTTGCCATTGGACCCGCCCAGAGCGCCGCGACGTTCCGACCGTTCAGCATCGCCCCACGCCGTGTGACCATGCTGTTGAGCTTCACCAGGAGGAAACGCACCGCCCCTATCGTCGCCCATGCCATTAGCACACTGTGCCAATGACACCGACGAGCTCCACCCGCGCCATTCGGTCCCCTCATCGCACTATAAATAGAGGCCTTCCCAGCTCAAACCCTTCACACCATCTCACTCCCCACCTCTCACTGATACCCCCCACTCACTCCCGGAGCAAGGCGAGCACCAGGTGGCCGGAATTTCACCGGAGTTCACCGCTTCACAGGAGGAGAGGCGCTGTCGATTGGAGCCGCCCCAGGAGAAGCTGCTGGTACCAAGAGGATCGTCGTCTACTTCGTCGTTCACCCCCATCTCTGACCATCGCCGAAGCTCCGGTGAGCCTCCCACGACCCCCACTGGTCACGCTAGGATTCTGTCTCACCGGCGTTGCTCGACGTGGAGGATGAACCGTAGCCGTTGGATTAGAGTTAGATCGCACGGTCCTAATCACCCCGTACCGCTTCGCCACTTGGTGTCTCACTGACGTGTGGGGTCGCTTGCTTAACCAGCCCGCGCGCTGTGCGTAGTGGGCCGGCCCAGTTAAACATCCCGAGCGACCCAACAATTCAAACTTAGGTTTATTCATTTAATTTCAAACTTGGTTATGTACCTAGATTCAAAAATCAACCCAGCTCGATTCACTGAACCAAAATGCATGAAACTAATTTTGTTAGAAAGGTACTGGAATGCTTAATCCAAGCCCATGGTAAAAGTAATAAGGCAGAAGATTTTCTGTATTCAAACATTTTTTTAAATTCAACCATAAAAGCTTTTGAGTTGATTCTAACTCTCAAAAATCACATTTAACCATACCTTTCAGAATATATAAAAATATATAGGTTTACTTGCAGAAATAATGATCAAGTAATAAAATAATGCCTCATAGGCCATTCTAGTCATTTTAAGTAATTAAAATGAAAAGGTTAAACCTTATTAAATTGTCACACCACTTTAAATCACATTCTCATGTGTTGAAATATGTGGTGATGACATGTTTCAACATGATCCCATGTTTTAGTTGGAGAATATTAAATCTTAAGTAGTTTTTCAATGAGTAGAAATTACTTTTCTAAAATAAAGGAAATAAAACTATTTGTCTTAATGATTGTAATGTTTGTGATGATCCTATATGATCTAGTGAAAACCTTGGTGTGATAAATAGAAATAGTTAAGTATTGTTTGGTGATTATGTACCTCGTATTTATTTATAGACGCTAGTACCGACCAAGGATACAAGGAGGAAGGAGGATACTACGAGGAAGCAGCCGAGGAGAACTTCAACCGCTGCTTTGAATAAGGCAAGATACTATCTAAGCAAGCTAACACTTGCAACTATGAAAGTTAGATAACCTATCCAATGCATTAAGCATGCTTGGTTAGATACCTTTGATGATACCCAATGCATTAACCTATGCGCTGCACTCGCAGATCAACGAGACAGAAAGTAAGTCTTTAGCCATCCTTTTGCTGCTTTGTGTTCATTCTCATTCCTTTGCCATTTCTATCCTGATGGATCGCGATAGCTTTGTTGCTGTTGACGAGTGATTTGTTCCGAATAAGCAGAGAAGCACCAAGCCGAGCTCCAGAAGGAGCGAGACAAGGTGATCCAAATGAAAAAGCAGATGGACGACATGGAGCGGAAGCACCAGGCCGAGGTGAAGGGGCTAAAGGAGGAGCTTGCCGAGAAATACGGCCAGCCTGCTGCCAGCGCCGAGAAGACCAGGAAGCTGCTCAAGGAGGCCGAGTCAGCGGTTGAGTTGGCTAACCTAGATCTGGACGCCCTCCAAGCCAAGGCTACGACTTGGCAAAGCAAGCTCGGTACCATAAACTCTTTCCTCGGTAGTGGGTTCTTATCCTTTTTTGCACTGTGTTTTCTGTTTTTGACTTTTATCTCTTCTTTATTATCTTGCTAATGCTTTCTTTTGTTTGTAGAGAACTTTCACGAGGCTGATATGTTTGCGATATAGGGCGATGAAGAGATTGCAAGCCGAATTTGGAGCTCCTGCTGACAGCGAGGTCAGCATCTTGTCTATTGCCTCTTGCAACTCTTTAGCTCTCTTACTTCTAGATATGTTCTCTGGCTTTTCTAGCGACGCCTTTTCTATTCTTGCAGCTCTTGGTGTCTCCTCTTGATTTCCTCCCTCAGCATTCTCGTTCACTACGGAAGCTACTGGAGGAGCTGTTGGGTTAGGGGCTCTCATCATTACTGTTGGAATTATGCCCTAGAGGCAATAATAAAGATGTTATTATTATAATTCTTGTTTATGATAAAGTTTATATTCCATGCTAGAATTGTATTAAGCAGAAACTTTAATACTTGTGTGGTTTGTGAACAACACCGTGTCCCTAGTATGCCTCTATGGACTAGCTCATTGATTAATGATGGTTAAGGTTTCCTAACCATAGACATGAGTTGTCGATTAATAATGAGATCATATCATTGGGAGAATGATATGATGGATAGACCCAAACTAAGCGGAGCAATTAGATCGTGTCATCGTGTTCATCTTTGTGAAGTTTTTCTTATGTTAAATATTGTATTCCTTAGACCATGAGATAATAAAACTCCCTGGTATCGGAAGAAAGCTTTGAGGTCATCAAACGTCATCCTATGAGAGGGTGATCATAAAGGTGTCTCTCAGGTGATCGGAAAGTACCTGTTGGGTTGTATGTATCTAGATGGGATTTGTCCCTCCCAAGTCGGAGAGATATACTTCGGGCCCACTCGGTAATCGATATCAACACCGCTTGCAAGAATGTGGTTAAGGAGTTAATCACAAAGTGATATCGTATTACGGAACGAGTAAAGTACTTGCTGTGAACGAGATTGAACTAGGTATACCGGTACCGACGATCAAATCTCGGGCAAGTAAAATATCGCGCGACGAAGGGAATATATATATGGGATTGATTGAATCCTGGCATCGTGGTTCATCCGATATGATCATCGATGAATGTGTGGGAGTCAATATGGGTTTCCAGACCCCGCTGTTGATTATTGATAGAAGATCATGTCTGCATATTCTCGAACCCGAAGGGTCACACACTTAACGTGTCTTGATGCTAGGATAGATTGGATAATTAGTTTATGAGTTTTTGTTCGGAGTCTCGGATGGGATCCGGGACATCACGAGAGGTTCCGGAATGGTCCGGAGAATAAGATTCATATAAGGCAATGCAGTTTTTGGAGTTCGGAATTATTTCGGGTTAATCGGTATTGTACCGGAAGCTTCTAGAACCTTCCGGAGTGGGACCAACGTGGCCCCACTTGTCGGGAGGGGGCATGGGCCTATGAGGGAGTGTCCTGGATGCATTGGGCCAGGGGCACAAGCCCCATAGGGCCCAGCTGGCCCATCCTAGGGAAAAACCCTAGGGGAGCTTCTAGAAGGGGGGGAACTTGCCCCCCACTCCTCCCTCCTTGGCCGCCGGCCCTAGGGATTGGGGGAGGGGCAAGGGCCAGCCGCCCACCCCTCTATATAAAGAGGGCTGGGGGCGCACCCTCCCCACACCTCCTCCTCAAGCCCTAGCTGCCCTGCTGCCCTCCTCTCTCTCTCCCTCCCGACTGCGCGTAGGCGAAGCCCTGCCGCAAAAACTCTCCACCGCTTGCACCGCGCCGTCGCGTTGTAGATCCAATCCATCTCTACACCCCACTTGCTGGACCGAGGAAGGAGGAGATGTTGAGGTGCCGCACGTGTGCATCTCTCGGAGGCATCGCCACTTGCGGTGTTAGATCGGATCGGATCGCGAGGAGGAGAAGCGTGTACGACTACATCACCCATGTTCCGTCGAACATTCCGCTGTGCGAATCTTCAAGGGTATGAAGATCTCATCTATTCCCCCTCATTGTTTGCATCTCCTAGATTAGATCTTGGCTTTCCCGTTTGCATCCGTAGAAATTTTTTGATTTACTATGCTGCAAAACCCTTCAGTGGTATCAGAGCTAGATCTATGCGTAGATGTGTTTCACGAGTAGAACGCAACATGGTTGTTGCGGGCGTTGATGTTTTCTGTTGCAAGCCTCTTGTTTGTGTACTTATTATGACGCGGGATAGTGATATCGAAGCGGTCCAGGCCAACCTTACGCGACCTCGTTCGCGAGACCGGCTCCGCACTTGACGTGTGGCTTGTTCCACACATGCGGCTGGTGGATGCCAGTTTCTCTCACTATAGTTGTCATGGGATTTACACCGGAGTTTGGCAACCATAATATCACCGTTGTGGCTTTCCGTAGGTAAGAATCGTTCTTAGCTTGCTACTCCCATAAGCCACGTAAAACATGCAACAATAAAGTAGAGGCGTCTAACTTGTTTTTGCAGGGAGTGTTTTCTGTGATATGGTATGGACCAAGATGTGATGTGTATGTTGTATGAAATGATCATGTTTTTTAATGTTTCACGACTTGCATGTCGATGAGTACACAACCGGCAGGAGCCATATGGTTGTCTTTATAATTGTGTATGACCTGTGTGTCAACTTCTTATACGCCATGTAATAGCTTTACTTTATCGCTTAGTAGTTAGCAATAGTTGTAGTTGCTATTCGTGGTGGAGGCAATCATGGTGGAGTGATGGAGATCATGCCGGCATGCACAAGATGGAGATCATTGCGCGAAGATTGGCTATACCATGTCACATAAAGTTATATGCATGTGATGTTTATGCTTTTATGTATCTTATTATGCTTAGATCGCGACGGTAGCATTATAAGATGATTCCTCACTTAAAGATCAAGATAAAACTGTGTTCTCCCCATGTATGCACCGTTGCGAAAGTTCGTCGTGTTCAAGCATCACGTGATGATCGGGTGCTATAAACTCTACGTTCACATACAACGGGTGCAAGCCAGTTTTGCACACGCAGAAATACTTGGGTTTGACTTGACGAGCCTAGCATGTACAGACATGGCGTCGGAACACATGAACCGAAAGGTTAAGCATGAGTCATATGAATGATATGATCGACACTTTGTTGTCCACCATTGAAACCACATCTCTTCTCGTGAAGATCGGATTAGGTGTGGTGAATTTGGATCATGTTCACTAAACAACTTGAGGGATGTTGAATTTAGTGGGAGTTCATCTAGTAATTTGATTAAGTTGAACTAGTTATCATGAACATAGTCTAAATTGTACATGCAAATTTTGTAGATCAAATGGCTAAGTCCAACTTCAACTTCAACGTTTTTGCTGAGAAAGAAAAGCTTAGAAACAATGGGTCTAACTTCACCAACTGGTTCCGCAATCTGAGAATCATTCTCGCTGGCGGACAAAAGGACTATGTCCTTGAGGATGCGCTAGGTGACACCCCTGCTGTAGATGCGCCGGCTGATGAGAAAGCTGTTTATCAGTTGCGCAAAGATGATTATGGTGTGATTAAGAGCACCATGTTGTTTTCTATGGAATCGGACCTTCAAAATCGTTTTGAAGATTATCCCGGGCCCTTTGAGATTCTTGAGGAGCTGAAAACTATGTTTCGGACTCAGGCCCGTTCTGAGAGATATGAGATCTCTGAGAAATTCTTTAACTGCAAGATGGAGGAAGGGAGTTCCGTTAGTGAGCATGCCATAAAGATGTCGGGCTACACTCAACATCTTGAGCAACTGGACTGCAAGATTCCAGAAGAGCTCAAGATTGACATGGTTCTGCAGTCACTCCCTCCCAGCTACAAAAGTTTTGTAGTGACTCATAATCAGATTGGTTCCACTGATACGATCACCGAGCTCTTCGCTAAGCTGAAAGCTGCGGAGGTGGACATCAAAAAGGATAATCATGTGTTGATGGTCAACAAGCCCCCCAGCTTTAAGAAAGGTAAGGGTGCAAAGAAGCCCTTCAATAAAGGCGGCGGCAAGCGTGTTGCCCCTGCTGAGAAGAAGCTCAAGTCTGGACCTAAGCCGGACACTGAGTGCTTCTATTGCAAGGACAAGGGTCACTAGAAGCGCAACTGTCCGAAGTACTTAGCGGACAAGAAGGCTGGCACCATCAAAGGTATATTTGATATACATGTTATTGATGTTTTCCTTACTAGACCTCGTTGTAGTGCCTGGGTATTTGATACTGGTTCAGTTGCTAATATTTGTAACTCGAAACAGGAGCTACAGAATAGACGTCGGCTTGCGAGGGATGAGGTGACGATGCGCGTTGGCAACGGATCAAGAGTTGATGTGATGGCCGTCGGCATGCTCTCCTTAGTTTTACCTTCGGGATTAGTTTTAAACCTCAATAAGTGTTATTATGTGCCTGCGTTGAGCATGAACATCATATCTGGATCGTGTTTATTGCAAGACGGTTATTCATTTAAATCTGAGAATAATGGTTGTTCCGTTTATATGAGTAACATCTTTTATGGTCATGCACCTGCTATGAATGGTTTATTTCTTCTGAATCTCGAAAGGGATGAAACACACATCCATAACATTGAGGCTAAGAGATGCAAAGTAGATAGTGATAATACTAATTATTTGTGGCACTGTCGTCTAGGTCATATTGGTGTAAAACGCATGAAGAAACTCCATTATGATGGACTTTTGGAGTCTCTTGATTTTGAATCATTTGACACATGCGAACCATGCCTCATGGGCAAGATGATCAAAACCCCGTTCTCCGGAATGATGGAGCGAGCAACGAACTTGTTGGAAATCATACATACCGATGTATGTGGGCCGATGAGTGTTTCGACACGCGGTGGATATCGCTATTTTCTCACTTTTACCGATGACTTAAGTAGATATGGCTATATCTATTTAATGAAACATAAATCTGAAACGTTTGAAAAGTTCAAAGAATTTCAGAATGAAGTGGAGAACCATCGTAACAGAAAAATTAAGTTTCTATGATCCGATCGTGGAGGTGAATATTTGAGTTATGATTTTCTCACGCATCTTAAAGCAAGCGGAATTGTTTCGCAACTCACGCCACCCGGAACACCACAGCGCAATGGTGTGTCTGAACGCCGGAATCGAACTCTATTAGATATGGTCCGATCAATGATGTCTCTTACTGATTTGCCGTTATCATTTTGGGGTTATGCATTAGAAACCGCTGCATTCACTTTAAATAGGGCACCATCTAAATCCGTTGAGACGACACCGTATGAACTGTGGTTTGGTGCTAAACCTAAGTTGTCATTTCTTAAAGTTTGGGGATGCGAAGCTTACGTCAAGAAGTTGATGACAGACAAGCTCGAACCCAAAGCGGAGAAATGCGTCTTCATAGGATACCCTAAGGAAACTATTGGGTATACCTTCTATCACAGAACCGAAGGCAAACTGTTTGTCGCGAAGAACGGATCCTTTCTTGAGAAGGAGTTTCTCTCAAAAGAAGTGAGTGGGAGGAAAGTAGAGCTAGACGAGGTTGTTGAACCTTCTCTTGAGTTGGAGAGTAGCGCAGCACCTGAAATTGTTCCAGTGCCGCCTGCACCAACAATAGAGGAAGCTAATGACAAGGATCATGAAGCTTCAGATGATGCTACCACTAAACGTCGCAGGTCGACAAGGTCACGTGCCCCTCCTGAGTGGTACGGCAACCCTGTCTTAACTGTCTTGTTAGTAGATGACAGTGAACCTGCGAACTATGAGGAAGCAATGATTAGCCCAGACTCTGAGAAATGGCTAGAGGCCATGAAATCCGAATTGGGATCCATGAGCGAAAACCAAGTATGGACTTTGGTGGACCCTCCTAGCGACCGAAAGGCCGTTGAGTGTAAATGGATCTTCACGAAGAAAATGGACGTGGATGGTAATGTTACCGTCTATAAAGCACGACTTGTCGCGAAAGGTTTTTGACAAGTTCAAGGTGTTGACTATGATGAGACTTTCTCTCCCGTAGCGATGTTTAAGTCCATTCGGATTTTATTAGCAATTGCTGCGTTTCATGATTATGAAATATGGCAGATGGATGTCAAGACTGCATTCCTCAATGGCAACATTGATGAAGAGTTGTATATGATGCAACCCGAAGGTTTTGTCGATCCTAAGGATGCTGATAAAGTGTGCAAACTTCAGCTTTCCATTTATGGACTGAAGCAAGCATCTCGGCGTTGGAACCTTCATTTTGATCAAGTGATCAAGAGCTTTGGATTTGTTCCAAATTGCTATGAAGCTTGTATCTACAAGAAAGTGAGTGGGAGCTCAGTGACATTTCTGGTACAATATGTGGATGACATATTGATTATTGGATATGACATTGACATGCTTAACGATGTGAAGAGTTATTTGAACAAATGTTTTTCAATGAAAGACCTAGGTGAAGCTGCTTATATATTGGGCATCAAAATCTATAGAGATAGACAAAGACGCCTGATAGCTTTAAGCCAGAGTACATACCTAGAAAAAGTTATGAAAAGGTTCAGAATGGATAAGGCAAAGAAAGGTTCAGTGCCTATGTTGTCAGGTAAGATATTGAGCAAGGCTCAGTGTCCAGCTACGGTAAATGATAGAGAAGCTATGAGCAAAGTGCCTTATGCCTCGGCCATAGGTTCTATCATGTATGCCATGCTGTGTACTAGACCAGATGTGTCCAATTCACTTAGTTTGACGAGCAGGTACCAAAGTGATCCAGGAGTGGAACACTGGACAGCCGTGAAGAACATCCTAAAGTACTTGAATAGGACTAAAGAAATGTTCTTAGTCTATGGAGGTGATGAATATCTCGTCGTAAAAGGTTACGTCGATGCTAGTTTCGACACCGACAAGGATGATTCTAAATTTCAGACAGGATACGTTTATATTTTGAATGGAGGAGCTGTGAGCTGGAGAAGCTGCAAGCAAAGCGTGATCGCGGGATCTACAGTAGAAGCGGAATACATGGCTGCTGCAGAAGCGTCAAGTGAAGGAGTTTGGATCAGGAACTTCATCACCGAGCTTGGCGTGGTTCCAAGTGCCTTGGACCCACTTGAGATATTGTGTGACAACACTGGCGCCATAGCACTCGCTAAGGAACCAAGATATCATCCAAAGACCAAGCATATCAACCGCAAGTTTCATATAATCCGAGATTATATAGCAGATGGAGATCTGAAGATTAGCAAAGTACATACAGATCTGAATGTCGCAGATCCATTGACTAAACCTCTTCCACGTGCAAAACATGATCAGCACCTTAGTGCCATGGGTGTTAGATTGTTTCCAAATGTAAACTAGATTATTGACTCTAGTGCAAGTGGGAGACGGTTGGAATTATGCCCTAGAGGCAATAATAAAGATGTTATTATTATAATTCTTGTTCATGATAAAGTTTATATTCCATGCTAGAATTGTATTAAGTGGAAACTTTAATACTTGTGTGGTTTGTGAACAACACCGTGTCCCTAGTATGCCTCTATGGACTAGCTCATTGATTAATGATGGTTAAGGTTTCCTAACCATAGACATGAGTTGTCGATTAATAATGAGATCATATCATTGGGAGAATGATATGATGGACAGACCCAAACTAAGCGGAGCAATTAGATCGTGTCATCGTGTTCATCTTTGCGAAGTTTTTCTTATGTCAAATATTGTATTCCTTAGACCATGAGATAATACAACTCCCTAGTATCGGAAGAAAGCTTTGAGGTCATCAAACGTCATCCTATGAGAGGGTGATCATAAAGGTGTCTCTCAGGTGATCGGAAAGTACCTGTTGGGTTGTATGTATCGAGATGGGATTTGTCCCTCCCAAGTCGGAGAGATATACTTCGGGCCCACTCGGTAATCGATATCAACACCGCTTGCAAGCATGTGGTTAAGGAGTTTATCACAAAGTGATATCAGATTACGGAACGAGTAAAGTACTTGCTGTGAACGAGATTGAACTAGGTATACCGGTACCGACGATCAAATCTCGGGCAAGTAAAATATCGCGCGACAAAGGGAATATATATATATGGGATTGATTGAATCCTGGCATCGTGGTTCATCTGATATGATCATCGATGAATGTGTGGGAGTCAATATGGGTTTCCAGACCCCGCTGTTGATTATTGATAGAAGATCATGTCTGCATATTCTCGAACCCGAAGGGTCACACACTTAACGTGTCTCGACGCTAGGATAGATTGGATAATTGGTTTATGAGTTTTTGTTCGGAGTCTCGGATGGGATCCGGGACATCACGAGAGGTTCCGGAATGGTCCGGAGAATAAGATTCATATAAGGCAATGCAGTTTTTGGAGTTCGGAATTGTTTTGGGTTAATCGGTATTATACCGGAAGCGTCTAGAACCTTCCGGAGTGGGACCAACGTGGCCCCACTTGTCGGGAGGGGGCATGGGCCTATGAGGGAGTGTCCTGGCCGCATTGGGCCAGGGGCACAAGCCCCATAGGGCCCAGCCGGCCAAGCCTAGGGCAAAACCCTAGGGGAGCTTCTAGAACGGGGGGGGGGGAAACTTGCCCCCCACTCCTCCCTCCTTGGCCGCCAGCCCTAGGGCTTGGGGGAGGGGAAAGGGCCAGCCGCCCACCCCTCTATATAAAGAGGGTTGGGGGCGCACCCTCCCCACACCTCCTCCTCAAGCCCTAGCCGCCCTGCTGCCCTCCTCTCTCTCTCCCTCCCGACTGCGCGTAGGCGAAGCCCTGCCGCAGAAACTCTCCACCGCTTGCACCGCGCCGCCGCGTTGTAGATCCAATCCATCTCTCCACCCCACTTGCTGGACCGAGGAAGGAGGAGATGTAGAGGTATCGCACGTGTGCATCTCTCGGAGGCATCGCCACTTGCGGTGTTAGATCGGATCGGATCGCGAGAAGGAGAAGCGAGTACGACTACATCACCCACGTTCCGTCATACGTTCCGCTGTGCGAATCTTCAAGGGTATGAAGATCTCATCTATTCACCCTCGTTGTTTGCATCTCCTAGATTTGATCTTGGGTTTCCTGTTCGCATCCATAGAATTTTTTTGATTTACTATGCTGCAAAACCCTTCAATTACCTCAACAGAGACGAGCTGGTGAAGTTTTCCTGCGGCAGGAACCGCAGGTGGATCCGGCGCCAGGATGACGCGCTCCGGATATGCGCGCTCAACGCGCACCACGACATAGACCTGGTTCTCGCCGAACTTGATGAAGCGACCGCCCCTTGGGAACGTCTTGGTCCCGAAGCACGCCGCGTTGTGACTGACAAAGTTGAGAGCTTCAAACCTCTGGATGAGGCCAGAGTAGACAGGCTCGCCGGTCTTGGCGATGATGTTGCCCGTCTGGATGAAGACTCGATCAAACACCCGCTTCTGCCCCACGGTGGGCGCCAACTGTTGTGGTGGTGTCATAGAAGACGCCATGAGTAGGCTTAAGTTGGGGGGCCGAATGGGTTCTTGTGGAAATCAGGGAGGGTGTGCACGGTCTTGCCATTCACGAAAAACACGATGAACTCTCCACACATAGGAATTTTATTGATGCTAGTGGTTTACAAGTTCTTCTTGAGTTGTATGAACTAGGGTTCTGTGCCCTAGTTCCCTGCTTGGTCCAACCTCCTCTAACCCTAGCTATCTCCCTCCTTATATAGGCGATGGCTAGATAGGTTACACCCCTTTGGGTCCTAGGGTTACTGTTTGGATCTTGGTACTTACTATATGGGCCGGGTCATGGGCTTGTACTAAGCCCAGTGGCCCAGTCCATAAAGTTAGACAGCTAACGGTCTTCACATACATCGCCTCCAGTTCCTTTGGCATCATGCAGTAACTTTGTACGTCAGCACTCGCTTTAGGCGTCACCCGGCTCCTTTCGTGTCACCCGGCATTGCCCTTCTCTTTTGACCGCGCATTACTTAGGTCCCTCCTGAACCTCACTCAGAAAGGTGCCACACGTCCTATCTTACTCGGCCCTTTCTCGTGAGACTCGGCTCGTGGGTTCCTGCAAGATCAACAAACTTGTCTTATATGGGCCGACATAGGGTCTATGTCGGCCACATATGACCATCTTACCCGGCCGTCCTTACCCCACCTGGTTCTTTCTTTACTCAGCGTAAGACAAGCTGGGCAATGTTTACCCCTTGTGACCCTACCGAGGGTTATCCCCCCGACACACATACATCACTATGTACTAGACCCAACAAGTTGGACGCCCTTTCGCAACTCTTTGCAAAAGGTGTCTTGGTTATTTTGCCGAGTAGGTAAGATTCGCATGTCTCGAACGACTCCAAGTAGAACGAAGTTAGGAGTCCATCATCATGGATCTTCTTCATGATTTTCCAACTTATATGAGCAAGCCAATAGTGACAAAAGTAAGTCATATTCAGATCATTTGATTTCAACCTTTTAACATTTATGTTATAAACTGACTCACCATCAAGATTCAAAATAAATAACTTGTCCTGGACGGGTGCAAAGCCGTGAAACATATCATTAAAATATAAAGAACAACCATTATTCTTGATATTTGACTCATAGCCTTGCCTCATCAAACATGAAGAAGAAATAATGTTTCGATTGAGCACTGAAACATAATAACAATTATTCAGTTCCATAATGAATCCGTAAGGTAAATGACGTAGCATCGTGCCAACTTCCAACGCGGCGACTCTCTCTTTGTTGTCCACTCGAATATCAACCTCGCCTCTTGCTACGCTCCTAGTTCTTACCAGT
The DNA here is from genome assembly GCA_916181665.1 of Avena sativa. Lineage (NCBI taxonomy): Eukaryota > Viridiplantae > Streptophyta > Magnoliopsida > Poales > Poaceae > Avena > Avena sativa. The sequence continues at coordinate 112,909,821 of OV702293.1, read as the reverse complement.
CCCTGCAACGAGTTGCATATGTGAATAACTGATCTGGTATCATATACCCAAGAACTATTAGGTGCATCAGCAAGATAAATGTCTATAACATTGCAAACAAGTGTACCGGAGTCAGAAGTGATACCTCCACTCTTGGATTTGTTGGCCAAATACTTGTTGCAGTTCCTCTTCCAGTGGCCATCCGCCTTGCAGTAGAAGCAAGTGGATCTGGCTGAAGGAGATGGCTTAGTCCCCGAGGAAGCGTTGTGACTAGGTCCTGAGCCTGCTTTCCTCCCGACTTAGCCTTCTTCTTACTCCAATTACTCTTCTGGAACATAGCCTTATTCTTGTAACATCCCAAATTTGGTGAAAGTTTCAAAAATAAAAAATCATCATTGCACTCATATCATCTTGGCATGTGTTGCATTGCACAGAAATTTCAAAAATCAAACCCTAGGAAAAATCCATCAAAAACCCAATTCTATATATAAGGTTTGGGGCTTTGTGATTTTACTTTATTTACCCAAAATGTGTTATTAGAGGTTATGATATATTTAAATTTTCCTAAAAACACTAGGTTTACCTCTTAAAAATTTGGTGAAAGTTTGATTTAGTTTGAAGATTATTTGCTAGTTAAAATGAATTGTAGAAAAACAAAATAAGAAAAAAAGATCTTCCAGCCAAACCCTTTCGGCCTAGTACCCTCGGCCCCCTAAAGCCCACCCGACACTCCTTCTCCCCCGCTGGTTTTCTTTTCTCACCGAACCTTCTTCTCGCCCACTCGCTGACAGCTGACCTCACCTGCCTCATTACCCGCCACCTCATCATCTTCAGCCAAGCGATGGAGGCACCTCTCCACTTACGGTCATTTTTGGTCAATTTACTTCGAGTAAATTCATGTGATTGTGGGAATAATTATCCACCTCAACCTCGGCCTCTTAACCCCCACTCACTCCTCACTATTTCCCCTCAAACCCTGCCACCAGAGAGCCCCAAGGCTCCTCGAATTTGAGCTTGAACCGCCGCGGCCACCAACGAGCTTCAGCGATGATTTCGGTGAGAACCGACTACCCCGCGCCCTCTTTTATGACCTATGATCTTCTCCATCCTCGGTCGCATATGATAACCTACTCCGTTCGATTTATCCTACCCCAGGTCGTCGCCACGGTCACCACCAGAGCTGTTTCTGACGTCACCATTCACCGACGAATTACGGTGAGACCTAGCTTCCCTCCGCCCTAATTTGTCCACCGAGTTTTTATCCAGGTCCTATCGCACCTCACTGATGCCTTGTTTTTCCTAATCGAGCCTAGGACGACTCCACCGTCACGAGACGCGAGCTTCGTATATGGCAAGAACTCTGACGAGGAATCAAGGACGAACCAAAGCGCCCCTTCCTCAACCACGACCACCGCCAAGACCCCCTCGACCACAGCAGCCCTCGGTAACAGTCCATGTTTCCCTCACCCCTTTAGAATCGCCGGAGCGCCACCCTCCCGACGCGCCACCGCCGCGCATAATAGGGCACGTGCTATGATCCATCAGATCTGCATCCTAGGGATAAGAGTGGATCGTTTACCAAAATGGTATCAACCAATCTGTCCCACTCGTTTTCATTTTACTCCAACAGCCTGCGTTGCCGATCTAGTCGAAACGGTATCGGCCAGTAAGATTAGGCCATGTGGTTAAAACCTTCTGCTAAACTTAAATCGATAGTTAAACTTAGAAATTCAAAAACCTTTGAACCACGAATTAGAAAAATACAAAATTGGTGTCCATGGATTCAAAAAAATGAGAACTTCTCTGCTAAGACCTCATTTTGTTCAATAACTTCTGTAAAAACTAAATTTTAGGCAGAAACCTTTTTGGGGCTATTTTGGTTATATTTTTTTTTGTATAAATCATTTTTAGGTGATTCTTATCTTCTTATGCCTTTAGATGGTGTATTCTATCCTCTGTACTGTAGGCCCTGAATATTGTAGTGTTATTTTATTTATTGGATAAATGCATGCATTCATATTTGGTGATGCCTATATTGATTTGTGTATTGTGTTGTTTGATTTATGATGTGTAGATTGTGTGGACTGTGAAGTTTGTTGTTGTGAGGATTGTACCTACTCCCCTATCTACCAAGGCAAGTGATACTATGGTCATCAAAAGTCCTATCTTTCTATATTGCATTTGTGATGTTTTTGTAGTGTGCATGAAAGGACTATTATGTATATTACTATGCGATCCAATTCGTATAGTATCTACCTTGGTAGTATTTCCTAAAGATAGGAGACATCGTAAGATTAGAATTCTTAGTGTTGTTATATAGATTCGTGGGTGGAAATCATGATATAATGTCTTATGGAAATATAAGTATTTTTAGACTAATGAAAACAACTGATGTTAATGAAACACCTGGGTGGAAATAAGACTTGTATGGATTATGTTGAGTGGTTACCCAGGGCCCAGGTCAATGGTTTACCCTGAGGTATTGCACTTGTGGACGGCCACCCAGGAACGAAGAGATTGGAGACGTTCTTTTCGTGAAGCTTCAAGTGCATCCACATGGCATATGGGCTCTGCCTTGACCGACTAAGTTGTGGGAACTCAGCCAGACGGACAGAGGGTGGTAGAGATGATAGGATGGAAAGCGTCCGTGGTGGTCTGAGGGATTACTTTTGAAAAGTCTCGTGTCGATGCATGTCGAGTCTTATGGGGAAAGTGCACCACCTCTCGAGAGGGTAAAACGAAGTACTTAGCCGTGTCCCCGGTTATGGACAATTTCTGAGCGTCAAGACATTGAAGCAGTTCAAGAATCTCATCATCCTAACTTCTCTAAGTTAAAAATTGGTGGGTGAACAAGGGTAGAGGTACATTGATGTCTATCAGTGGTAGCTTAGTGTTTTGGAGAAAAATAAACTTATTTTTAAAACTGATAGGATAAAACTTGCTTTTAGCAAAGTCATCCAAATCTACACTTAGCCATATATTCATGAAGTTGCTAGGTTTTACTATACAACTAAGGTATCACTTGCCAATACAATTTCAACTGTGTTGACCCTTTGTGGCTGTAACTTATCATGTTGCAGGTTACTCTAATGCTGGGTAGGGTTACAGGTCTACACTCGACATGTTTGCCTGTGGCGCATGAAGATGAAAGATTCTACTATTATGCTATGTATTGAGAACTCTAAATAAGTTAGACTTGTGCTAAGTGAGTTGTAAGAACTATTATAATCCTGGATATGCGTTGTAATAATGACCTTTGTTTCTGTGTACTTCATCTTAAATTGTGGGTTCTAGCAATTTGCTCCAGGGACTAGCACTGCAATTAAAGGGATCTCCACCTTATCGGGTTGATATCTTACATATGGTATCAGAGCACTGTGTTGCCTCTAGGTTCGTGACCCTAAGATGGATTAGATTATGAAAGCCACTATGAAAAATATAACACCACTATGAATCTTACACTTTGCTTTTTTTATCTTTTAAACCTCTCCTAATCATCTTTCTCATCTCTATTTATAGATGGCCACCATCAATGAATGCTTCAGGAAGGACCACTATTGACTATGACACTGGAATGTGAGACGGAATTTTCCAAGGCACTCAAGAAGCTCATGATCAGCTTCGGGATAAATGGTGAAGCCATATACAAGGGATTTCCGGTGAAAAATGAAGGACAATAGTATTGGTGGGCGTAACTCCATTTATATAATAATAAGGAAGATGATCACAAGGAAACGAGATTCTGCATGATCACCAACTCTGAAATGCATATTTCATTCTTTGACTCTGCAAGAAATGCAGCGTGGAATGCCATTAAAGGACTTGGAGAAACACCTTGGGAGGATAAACAACATACCCAAGACTTTGAGACCACCATAAAACAACTAAGGAAGGACAGTATAGACTTGGCGTGGGAGTTATGCGAACAAGACAAATAGATTGCTACCAAGGATGCCCAGATAGCTACCTTGGCATAATAAGTGAGTGAGTGAAGGATGTGGCATATCCTCTAGTTAGACCACCACACTTGGCATTTCCTTATGTTAGTAATTTGATCATACCGACCTATGTGGTATGACAAAGTTTGTCTAAGTTGTGGTTTGAACCTTGATCCTTGAGTTGAATAATGTATGTTGTTACTTGAGTTGAGTAATGTTTGTTAGATGTTATTAGTGTTTTTTAGTATTTTTGCATCTATTGCTACTTTAAGTTTCTTCTCTAGACTTGTGTTATCTCTAATTTGTCTCCATCCTATGCAAAATATGCCGAGCTTCATCTAGAGCACTGCCGAGGAATTCAAGGGAACTCGCTTCGGGACTCGCATTTTGGAACTCGTCCATGTGCTTGATCTTCCAATCCCTACCATCAAGGGACTTAAGTTTAGGAAGTTTCAAAGTAAGGACTTGTGGGGATTTAGCTTTACCCAACCAGAGTGCCAGACAGAGCCCCCAACTGAAGAAATCGCCTTCAAGATACTCCACGATGACTTAGAGAAGGGCCTCGTCGTTGCTATGTAGGATATGATAGGACGCCTATGCGGACGCCACTCTTCCGAGATTAAGATACACTACTTCCACTTCTTTGGGAGACGCGACGAGGACGAAGAGCTTATTGTGTTGGACGAGGCCACCAAGGAGACCATCAAGCCTGTGTGACACTACCTCCAGGACTTAGAGGGTCTCATTAGGAGTCTTCATACTGACATGACTAATGTGATGCTTAGCAACGATGAGCTGCGTGTCCAACTTAAGGAGAAGGACAAGGCCTTCCAAGAATAGGAGAAGCGAATCAAGGAAATGGAGAAAAAGTTTGAAGAGCAAGAGAATAAATTCAAGAGCCAGAGAAGAGGATCCAAGATAAGAATAAGAAAATTAGAGATTTATAAACTGAGTTAGAGCTTGAGGACATTAAGCTAGAGGCGCATCACGAGGTGATAGAGAGGTTGCGCACACAGAAGAGAGATTTACGAGCGAGGTTCGATGCTTTATCTACAAGCTTGGAGGATTACAAGGCAGGATTCTCCATAGCAGGAATCGCGTTGGTGGATGAGGAAGTCGACATGGAGGAGTAGTGATATCCATCTATATTACCTATTTATCAAGTCGCGTTGATCATGCCAACTTGTGGATGACTATGCTATTATGTTGTTTATATTTTCAAACTTTTTTATCGTGATGTTTGAACCATAAATTTATCAAGTGTTGCTTGTTTGCTGATTGTTGTTATATGTTGTAATGTGCATATATCTATATGGGGTTATTTATCATTACTTACCCTTATTAAACCCGCAGATGCCTCCTCGACATGTCAATAACAACAACAATGACAATAACAACAACAATGGTAATGAGATGCAGCAGATGATGGCTGCACAAACACAGTTGATGCAGATGATGGCTCGGTTCATGTCAAACTAGAACCATAATCAGAACAACAACAACAACAATAATAATAATAACAACTAGAACAATCCACCAGCTCTTGATATGATTACAAGGTTTCTAATGTTGAGACCTGCTAAGTTTTCTGGTACTACTGATCCCATGATAGCAAATGACTGGTTACGTTATGTGAACAAGGACTTGGTCATAGTTGGTTGCAATGATGTTGAGAATGTCAGATTTGCAACACACTTACTGGAAGGACAGGCAGCTACATGGTGGGATAACTTCTAGGTTACTCACCCTATTGAAGAAGTAACCTAGGCAATGTTTGAAGATGGATTCCGCACTACCCATATCTCATCAAGATTAATGTGGTTGAAGAAAAAGGAATTTCACAACCTTAAAAAACGCCATCGTAGTATTTTTGAGTATATTGAAGAGTTCAACAATCTATCATGATATGCACCAGAAGATGTTGACACTGATGCAAAGAGAAAAGAGAAGTTCCTTGATGGGTTGAATGATGAAATATCCATGCAACTATCCATTTCTTATGTTCAAACCTACCAATCTTTGTGTGATAAAGCTACCATCTTATAAAACAAGATGAAGCAAGTTGAGAATAGAAAGAGGAAACACCATTTTGACAAGCATGGATCAGGATCACCTCACAAGCGTTCTTATGGTGAAGGTAGAGGAAGTTCTGGCTTCCATAAGCATGGGAATCATAACAACCATCGTAACAATAACCACCACCACGATGGAAATAATCATCGTGGACACAACAATGGTGGATACCGAAACAACAAAGGGGGTAAAAAATTAACCATGGTGGACATGGCAATGGGAATCATAATGGTCAGAACCGCCATAGTCAACCAGCAAAGAAAGACATCAGTCAGGTTGAATGTTTCAAGTGCAAGAAAACAAGCCATTATGCTAATGAATGCCCAGAAAAGAAGGTCGATGGGACTAACAAGCCAAATCTTTTTCAAAAGGGTCATGTGAATCACATCAATGTGGAGGAAATCCAAGAAGAGTCTGATGTTGTGATTGGTAAGTTCAAGATTAATTCCTTTCCAACACTTATCCTTTTTGATACCGGTGCATTGCATTTATTCATTTTAAGAGCATTTGTAGACAACAAATAAACTCCCAACTGAAACTATTGGATGTCCCATTAAGGTAAGCTCCCCAGGGGGAGAGATGATAGTAAATTCTAGATGTTGTCAACTAGTCCTAGAAATTGGAAAGAAAAGTTTCCAGTTAATTTAATAATCCTAGAATCCCAAGGATTGGATGTAATATTAGGCATGGACTGGATGGCTCGTTATGAGGGAGTGATAGATTGTGCCAAAAGAACCATTATACTCACAACACCAGAAAAGCAACAAATCAAATTCAAGTCTAACTTTGAACCCAAGGGAAGCAAGATAAACTCTCTTAAGGGGGTTAGCCTAGACAGTGTACCAGTAGTGAAGGAGTACCCTGATGTGTTTCTAGAAGAATTACCTGGCATGACACTAGATAGGGATGTGGAGTTGCTGATAGACTTACTACCAGGAACTGGACCTATAGCAAAGAGACCTTATAAAATGTCAGCGGATGAGTTAAAAGAATTCAAGAAACAGCTTGGAGAATAGTTGAAGAAGGGATTTATCCAACCAAGTTCTTTGTCTTGGGGAGCACCAATTCTGTTTGTCAAGAAGAAAGACAGAAGTCAAAGACTATACATAGATTATTGATCGCTTAATGAAGTGACCATAAAGAATAAATATGCCCTCCCCAGAATTAATGATATCTTTGATCAGCTAGAAGGAGCTCGGGTGTTCTAAAAAATTGATCTTCGATCAGGTTACTTTCAACTAAAGATTAGAGAACAAGATATACCAAAGACTGCCTTTACCACTAGGTATGGATTGTATGAGTATACAGTGATGCCGTTTGGACTAACTAATGCACCAACTTATTTCATGAACATGATGAACAAGGTGTTCATGGAATTTCTTGACAAGTTTGTAGTGGTATTTTATCGATGACATATTGATTTATTCCAAGAGCAACGAGGAACATGAAGATCATCTGCGCTTGATTCTAGAGAAACTCAGGGAACACAAGTTGTATGCCAAGTTCAGTAAATGTGAATTTTGGCTGAATGAAGTTGGGTTTATTAGACATATTTTGTTTCGGGAAGGTATAGTTGTTGATCCAGCAAAGGTAGCAGCTGTAATAGAAAGGGAACCTCCTAAAATAGTTAAAGAAATCTGTAGTTTCCTAGGCTTGGCAGGATACAATCAAAGGTTCATTGAGAATTTCTTGAAATTAGCAAAGCCAATGAATGATGTACTAAACAAAGAGAAGAAGTTTGACTGGACTAAAGCATGTGAAACCAGTTTTCAAGAGTAGAAGAAGAGATTGGTGTCAACAAAAGTGTTATGCTTGCCGTATCTGGAGAAAGACTTTCAAGTTTATTGTGATGCATCTCACCAAGGACTAGGAGGTGTGTTAATGCAAGAAGGTAAAGTTGTAGCATATGCCTCGAGACAACTCAAGAATCACAAAGTAAACTATCCTACGCATGACTTAGAGTTGGCAACTGTTGTACATGCATTAAAGACATGGAGACATTATCTTATGGGAAAGTGTTGTGAAATATTCACCGATAACAAGAGTCTGAAATACATTTTCACACAGAAGGAACACAACATGAGACAAAGAAGATGGCTAGAACTTATCAAAGATTACGACATAAGTTTGAAATACCATCCCGGAAAAGCAAATGTCATAGCCGATGCATTAAGACCCAAGGTTTATGTGAATGGCCTCACCAAAGGTGAATTGCCAGAGGAATTAAGTGCTCAATCTAAGGAGCTGAGATTAGAGATAGTTCCTAAAGTATATCTTATATCCTTAGAAGTATGACCAACAATATTGGAGAAAATCAGAGAAGCTCAAAAGTTAGACAAAGAAATAGAAGAAATTAAGAGTGTAATTGGTAAAGGAAAAGCAAAAGGATTTCATGAAGATGAACAAGGAACCTTATGGTAGGAGAAACATATATGTATTCCACATGATCCTGAACTTCGGAAATTGATCCGACAAGAAGCACATAATTCATCGTATTCGATTCATCCTAGCAACACCAATATGTACATGGATGTGAAGGAAAGATTTTGGTGGAACAATTTAAAGAAAGATATCGCAGAGCACATTGCCTTGTGTGACGTGTGTAGTCGAGTAAAAGTGGAGCATTAAAAACCGGTATGATTATTACAACCACTGCCAATACCTGAATGGAAGTGGAATAAAATAGGTATGGATTTTATCACAGGACTGCCAAGGACTAGATTTGGATACTATTCTATATGGGTTGCTGTGGATCGCTTGACAAAAGTGGCTCATTTCATACCTGTAAATACCACCTATACAAGTGCTAAATTATCCAGGATCAACATGAACCGAATTGTGTGTTTACATGGAGTACCCAAGAGTATTGTGTCAGATAGAGGAACTCAGTTCGCTTCGCATTCTTGGCGACAACTACATGAGTCATTGGGAACTAGGCTAGAATTTAGCATTGCGCTTCATCCACAGACTAATGGATAGACAGAAAGGACCAATAAGATTTTGGAAGATATGTTGAGATCTTGTGCGCTAGAATATGGATCTAGTTGGGACAAAATTCTTCCATACGCGGAGTTTTCCTACAATAATAGCTATCAATCTAGCATAGAGATGGCTCTGTTTGAATTCCTTTATGGAAGGAAGTCTACTTCACCACTACTATGGAGTGGAGTAGGAGAAAGAAACTTGTTCGGACCAGACCTGATGAAGGAAGCTGAAGAGAAAGTCAGGATGGTAAGGGATAGACTAAAGATAGCTCAATATCGACAAAAGAGCTATGCAGATCCAAAACATGGAGAGGTCACCTATGAGATAGGAGATAGAGCTTATCTCAGAGTCTCACCACTTCGTGTTGTGAAGAGATTTAGAATCAAAGGAAAATTGGCACCCCGATATGTAGGACCATTCAAGATTTTGACTCGCAAAGGAGAAGTAGCATATGAGCTAGAATTACCAGAGTCTCTATCAGCAGTTCATAAAGTGTTCCATGTTAGCCAGCTGAAAAAGTGTCACCCAGAGATGGAAGAAAATTCGTTAAGAGACACTATACCACTATAAGAGGTTCATCTAGAAAATTATCTTACTTATGAAGAGAAACCTATCAAGATTCTGGAAACAGTAGAAAGAATAACTCATACCAAGACAATCAAATTCTGCAAATATAGTGGAACCATCACACTGAGGCTTTGTTTAGTTATCTTGTATTTTTATTCCAAAATTCTCTGGGTATATGCGGGGAATTTATGTTCACCCAATATTCTCCAATCCCCTCAAATACCCTTCCACAAAAATACTCTAACATGATGGAGAGTTTTTAATCTAGCCAAAAATACACTAGTGTGGAGGGGATTTTTGGGGATATTCCGGGATTATCCCCACCAAAGCCGGGCTAGTAAATGACCTATCTAGGAAATTCTAGGATACGAAATAATCCCCTCTTATCCCCTCAAATATCCTAGAAGTAAACAACTCCTGAGGAGGAAGCAACTTGGGAACAGGAACATGAACTTCGGAAAGATCACCCGCACGTATTTGCTATCCAACCGGAATCTCTAGGGCGAGATTCATCTTAAGGGGGTTAGATTTGTAACATCCCAATTTTTTTAAATCAAACATCATCATTGCACTCATATCATCTTGGCATGTGTTGCATTGCACAAAAATTTCAAAAATCAAACCCTAGGAAATATCCATCAAAAACCCACATATATAAGGTTTGGGGCTTTGTGATTTTACTTTATTTAGCCAAAATGTTTTATTAGAGGTTTTGATATATTTAAATTTTCCTAAAAAGACTGGGTTTACCTCTTAAAAATTTGGTGAAAATTTGATTTAGTTTGAAGCTTATTTGCTAGTTCAAATCAATTGTAGGACAAAAAACAATAAGAAAAAAAGATCTGCCAGCCAAACCCTTTCGGCCTAGTACCCCCGGCCCACTAAATCCCACCCGCACTCCCTTCTCCCCCGCTGGTTTTCTTTTCTCACCGAACCCTCTTCTCACCCACTCGCTGACAGCTGACCCACCCGCCTCATCACCAGCCACCTCATCATCTTCAACCAACCACCTCATCCACTTCTGGCCGTTTCTGGTCAATTTACTTCGAGTAAATTCGCACGATTGCGGGAATAATTATCCACCTCGACCCCGGCATCTTAACCCCCACTCACTCCTCACCGTTTCCCCTCAAACCCCGCCACCAGAGAGCCCCCAGGCTCCTTGAATTTGAGCTCGAACCGCCGTGGCCACCGACTAGCTTCGGAGATGATTCCGGTGAGAACCGACTACCCTGCACCCTCTTTTATGCCATATGATCTTCGCCATCCTCGGTCGCATCTAGTAACCAACTCCGTTCGATTTATCCAACCCCAGGTCGTCGACAAGGTCACCACCGGAGCTGTTTCTGCTGTCACCGTTCGCCGATGGATTACGGTGAGACCTAGCTTCCCTCCTCCCTAATTTGTCCACCTAGTTTTTTTCCAGGTCCTAGCGCACCTCACTGATGCCTTGTTTTGCCTAATCGAGCCCCAGGACGAATCCACCATCACGAGACACGAGCTCCATCTTCGGCAAGTGACATGGATATACTCTGCGGGTGCATAACATTGGTATACCCGGTCCAGACCAAGGAAGGCCCATGAGAGGATTTGTAGCCCAGGAAGATTTCGGGTGGCCCAAGCCCATGGCAAATTCGACTCCTTGGAGGACATGTCTAGATTAGATAGAATTTCAAAGGGTATCAACCCTAATATATAACCGACTCGACCTATCCCGGTACCTGGCCTATCTATATAATGGCTAGGAGGCTATGGCGAGAAGGATCTCAACACCTCATACATAGACCTCCACGCCAGATTACATCTATGCACCCCTGTAACCTTCAGTTCCGCCGTAATCAAGAACAGACAAGCAGGAGTGGGGTTTTCCCTCCGGGGCCCTGAACCTGGGTAAACCTCGTGTCCCCATGTTTCTTGCCTGTTAAGCGTTCCATGACTTCCAGCATCCCCATCTTTTCGAAACCCAAGTCCATAACAATGGGCATTGACGAGTCGAACCCTCGTCAATTGGCGTTGTTTGTGGGAAGAGGGGACGCTGATCGTGCGGTCGTGACGGTTCCATCCGGAGCGATCTATGATTCCTTGGCGACGGACATTCACCTCCTATTTGGCGCCTTTGAATTCACCGCCCACTCACCGGCCACCCTGAAAGATTTCGAGTCCATAGGCGACGGACTCGAAATGCTTTTTGGGAGCTCCTTCTTCTAGGCGGGGCAGACCGGCACCCTTCGCCTCCCAAAGCGGGTGCCACTACCATCCATCAGGCATGCTTCATGGGTCCCACCCATCGAGGCCCTATGTACGTCGACGCTGATGGGCGATTTGGATCACAACATCAGCTGCAGCTCCGATCTCTACAATCCCCCTTCGGATGAAGGAACCTACGGTTCCGGATCTGAGAGCTGCGGCAGTAGTGACCCACTTCGTGAGTGCTACCAGTTCGTCGTCATCCATGTTGGCGATGTCAACAATGGAACCAATCCACCGCTAGGATTGGGTGCCATCCCTCCCAATCCCCCTCCCAACCCTCAGATCGAGAACGAGGTAAACGAGGGAAACCCAGCTAACAGGGCGGCTGAGCCACTGAGGGCAGCAATCGCGCCTACGACCAGATCAACCTCAACGCAGAAGGCTGGGAAAACGCACACGAAGTCATGTGAGGAAATAAAATCCTACTTTGGATGCCTCCCGTGAACTGCTGATGGCCTATCACTGGCTGCTGATCGATGAGCACAATCGGCAGGTCAAGCTACAGGAGGAGCTAGAAAAGCGTAAGCAGGCAGCTATAGAGTCAAGCGCACAATGAGCTGTGCTCTCCACCGTTGTCGGCTCCTCTTCACACGGCAACAACGACAACAAGTACCGCTCCCGCCTGGAGCGCATGGACCCTGCCGTGCGGCACGAGGTCACTAGGGCCCTCGACACGTCCTTCATGACGATGGACTCACAAGGCAACGTCATTCAAAAAAAACCACATGCTGCGATCATGGTGGCCACCACCTATCTCGTGTCTAATCCGCCTCCGGTCAGGCGGGTGACCCGAAGAACGCAATGCACTAGTCTGCGCTAGTAGGCTTAGGACTCGTCGGAGCTGCCATCCATGACGAAGCACCCACAGAAACAAAGATAAAGGCCATGGTCAAGTTCACTCGAAGTCGCACACCCTCATCCCAGGAGGAGGAACACGACTTGCCTCGACGACGTCGGAGCCCACGGCGCCGCAACAGCACCTACAATGCTCGTAGCAAGCTCACACAGCGCAAGATCGACAAATCATGCCCTAAACGCACATGCTCAACTGAGTCCGAGTAGGAGGACGACAGAGAAGTGTGTGGAGCCTGATGCTTCAGCAGATCCATTCGGCAATCACGGATGCCGAGAAACTTCAAGATCCCTTAGGACAACCCGAAGTTCGATGGCGCGCGGGAGCCTAAAACTTGGCTCGACGATCATCTGTTGTCAGTAAAGCTCCACGGAGGGAACAAGGACATCGCCCTACAATGCCTTCAGCTACAGCTGACAGGCGCAGCCAGGGTCTATCTCAGTAGCCTAACCTCCGACTCCATCTGAAATTTGGAAGACTTGGCGTACAGCTTCATCCGCAACTTCAAGGGCACCAGCAAGCGGCAATTTCAATTGAAGAGCTGCGGGCTGCACCCAACGGACCAACGAGTCCATCCGCTCATACATTGTGAGACCCCCGGGATCAGGGCTAAACAAATCCCAGACCTCCGTCTGACATAAGCTTAAACTTGAGCTCGAGAATATCCAGTGAAGAATCGGTAACACAACAGTGACCCTACGACACAAAATTTATTACATCAAGCTCATAACTGAGCAGAGAACCAAATTATTACAAGTATAGGTCACTGAGCACAAACATCAAACAACGGAAGGCAAATTATGCTATTAAGTATAGCAAACTTAACAAATGTCATTAAGAGGCCTGAAGCATAATGATGACGTCCTAGCCCATAGATTCTAGGCTGCCGGCCGGAAACCCCAAGATACTCATCGATGTCGATGTAGTACGGAACTTGTCTTCAGGGGAACACTTACTCTTCCAAAAGTATCAGCAAAGCAAGGGTGAGTACGGGGTGTACTCCGCAAGACTTATGGCTGGTGGAGTTGTTTTGCATAAAGCCACTTTTGTTTATAAATCAAGAGGGAGAAGAAGCTCGTCTAGTCAGAGTATTTTAAAAGGGGTAAGAGAGCGACATCTCTGAAATATTGATCATCATCTTTTGATATCCACAAATCATCATCACCTACCAACTAGGATCACCCCCTCGTACCAATGAGGAAGCATCCTTAACAAACATTAGTTGCCAAGTTTTACGATTAGGTTCTTGTTCTCTATGATCTCCCATCCATTCCCAAGTCGTCCATAACCGTGGACACAGCTTTCCGAAAGCTTATCACCCTGCAGGGGTGTACAACTTTACCCACACGTATGAACCGGCTCTTATTGCCACTTGACACACTTCCTTGGTGTGGTGACAGAGGGTGTGGTTGGACACGACCTTTACCTTGCTTTCGCCGAGACCATGAGTCACACAATAAGTATTGTTCCACCATAACGGGTCAAATCCTGAAGTCGGTACTTAAATATGTGAGGCGAGGTTGGTTAATAGGGGCGCAATCTACCCCAAGCAACCCCGGCCACGCTTACCTACCTGTTATGAATGCACCATCTTCACCCGGCAAATATTTCAAAAGGTTTTCTATGCATATGTGGAATAGAACGCCCGAACTATGTGACTCATGGAATCTACTAGGCAAGTTAGTCAATCATGGGGTCCCCATTTACCCCGTGTGGTTGTACGCTCATCTTGGTTCAAGAGGCAAGAACCCATGGTCCTAAGGGTGGCGAGCATGGGACTAGAAAAACCACATCCCATCGTGGCTTCCCATACAAGCCTTAGCATGTTTAATATCATATCACTGATCTCATCTTACCATGTTCTCCTATCGTACTAGATTATCTGCATCTGATACATCATCTGGATGAACCAGACTCAACAGCTAAGCATGGCTAAGCAAGACACATATATAAGCTCTAGAAGTGCACACACGCCAAACCTAGTTATGCGAGGAGCAGTGGATCAGGTAATATAAGCTCAAAGGGAGTAATGCAATAGATAGGATACTCTATCTATCGGTAAAAGACCATAGTAGAATCGTATGCAACATGGCAAGAGTAGAAATGCTTTCGAAATCATAGGATTATATCATGGTGGGGCTATGCTTGCCTTTGCCTGTTGATAACCGTGGACAGATCTTCGGTAGCCTTGAACTTGACTTGGTTACAGTTGGTCAAGTATTGTTCATCGATCTTCGATCTTCGACGGTGTTGATCTCTGGCTTCGATCTTGATCCCGATCTCCTATTCTACCGAGAAGAACCAAACACCGGAAAGAGAGGGGAAACAGTCAACACATGGCATCGATGCAATGCTCAAACAAGAATGATGATATGAAAAGTTGAATTGCATTGAATTGAAACCCTAAAGCATGCTCGACAACTTAATAGGGGTTCTTAGGGGTGAAAATCCTAACACCGGGAAACTCCGGAAGTATATGAGAGGGGTTGGTTTGTTCTTCTAATTAAACTTGTCTTGAAAGTTGTTTAACAATGCATGATTATAGCTTAAAGATATAGCTCTCATTTTTCTGAACATTTTGATATATTATTTGTATTTTTCTGACTTATAAATTAAAAGATATTGAACTTACAAGTTTATAATAATTTCTGAAATTATTAAAACATTTATTACATCATTATGACATCAGCTAGGGGGGGTGGGGTTATTCTTTTTACACCGATATTGAACCTAGCCGCTGTAGCTGACAGGTGGGGCACTGGCCACCTCAGATGCCACCTTGGCAGTCAAAGGTCAAAGGGCCAGAGGGCCACGCCAACCTGACGCGAGCATGACATCAGCACGACGTCCACCCTCAGGCGGTGGTTACCGGCGACGACAGAGGCCTCGCCTACACGCGCAGATGGGCTCGTTAGAAAGAGCGGAGCAAAGCAAACCATCTAGGGGCGGCGCCGCTCGAAAGAGGTCATCGGAGCAGGGCGCACGGCGGCCATCGTCGGCGGCGCTTGCAGGTCGTCGGTGAGCGATGGATACAGAGCGAGAGAGAGAGGGAAAAGGGGTCAGTGAGATCCGCGTGCTCACCCTGGTGCGCATGGGCGTGACAAGGTGGCGCGGGGAGGTCTTGAACGACGTAAATGGCGACGGCGGCCGGCGTCGGTGACGGAGAAGACGTGCTCGATTCCGGCGACTCGGGGCACTCCGCGTTGATTCCGCTGGAAGGGAGGGAGCTAACTTCACGGTAGTGCTCGTGGCGGTACCAGATAGGTGATGGGAGGCCAGGAGCGACGACAGCGAGCGACGTCTGTGGCTCTAGGGTTCGGGCTTGCCGTGCGAGAGCCAGAGAGGAAGGGGAAGGGAGGAAGTGGCGGCTAGGGTTCATCTTTGTCGAGGCCGCGACGCTTGTAGGTGTCCGGGGCGGCGGCGTGCATCTCCATGCCGGCGAGCGACGCGGTGGCGCCAGCGAGGTGCTTCCGACGCGGCCGGAGGTGGACGACGGGGATAGAACGAACGAAACGGTATGTGGGCCTAGGACGGCTACGGGCTGCAGATGGGCTGCGGAAGTTGCTGCGCAGGCGACAAAGAGAGGAGAGGGAAGAGATGGGCCGTTCTGGGCTGAGCGGCCTGAGAAGCTGCTGCTCTGTTTTTTTAGAAATCATTTTTCTATTTAGTTTTCTTGTTTCTTTCTTTTGCAAACCCATTTCAAATATGTTTTTGATCATTTCAAAAATACCAGAACATTTACAAATGTTAAAATATTGCAAGGACCCTTATAACAATTTGGGTTCCCTATATTTTGGTAATTTTCGAAATCCAAACTATTTGAATTTTTTTCAAAGAGTGGGGGAGAAAGCTAGGGTTTAGGGTTTTATCTATTTTATTCAATACACAATTTAAATGATGATGCTCATGAATGCACAAACAAAACCATAATACTATTTAACTAAAACTGGGGTGTTATAGCTCTATCCCCCTTACGAGAATCTCGACCCGAGATTCCAATGGTAGGAAGAGAGACAGAGAGAGAAAAAAACAGGGTCACTCTAAAGATAAGAGGGAATACACTAAACAACACACAGAGTATCTCATGGTCAACTCATGGTTGGAGTGTTTAAAAACAACTCTGAGATGACGAACATGAAACACATCAAGGTAACGGAGGAAACACGAGAAGATGGTTTCAAGTTGTTAGATAGATGGTCTTCATAAGAGTTGAGACCATGAAACTTACAGAAGGTTTTGAAGGTTCCGAAGAAGAAAGCTTCCAAGAGAAAGAACATAACATAGACTTCGATTAGGAACCTCTACTATACGGCTTAAATAGAGATTTCAGGTTCAGGGATATGGAGCAACAAAACCAAGCTGTTGAACTACTTTTGACACAAAAGGGTCACTCTTTCATTCAACAAAAGGCCGAGACAGGAAGGTGTTTTGGTGGGAAGGACTCACAAGAGTCGCAAGGAACATGTAGCAAGAGAAGCTTCAGATTACCAAAATCATAGCCACTCTGAAAACATGATTGCGAAAGCGAAGGAAGCTCTTTATTCATCCAGGTATACCAAAATCTTTGCCGAAGATTAGGGTATCACTTTACACCACTAAGATCAATAGTAAAGAAGACTCCTGATGACACGAGAAGAAAGAAACTTCATTCTCAGACTTCAATTTCTTAGCACAACCAAACACGTGCCAACATAAAAGGGTCTGGAGGATTGACCGAGAGACATTTAGCAACACTACTTTAAATGTTCTCCTTGATGTTCGAGAAATCAGACATCAAGTAAAGGTCAGACTTTGGATTCAAAGGAACCATAAGCACAACTCCTATAATAACCTATAGAAGAAGTCTCATGAAGAGTGGTTGTTATTGCTGAATTAAGAGAATATGACGAATGGGTCTTTCTGGCTAAATGTGTCAACCATTACATCAATCTTGCCAGATTTACAAAGAGACCTATGTCAAAACCTTGAGAAACACCAACCATCATTGCTACTTGAGATTCAGCTTTGGTTAGGTGGAATGATACTTCAAACTCAGCATGTCCGATTAGAAAGTTTGCAACATTTACCGCAAAGGTAAAGTTACTAGATTCTCAAGATAGGGACTACAGTGTTCAACTCCAAAAGATGAGCTAGATTGCTATATCCATGTATTAGCATCTTGTCGAAAGACAACTGCACACATATAAAGTATTAGCAATAAAACACACATGTGTCCTTAACAGAAGAAAGATAACTCTTCTCAAATCCATGGCGACATCTTTCAACAATTGCTCGTGAATCAAAGAAGGTTACTTCTAACATCCAGAACTCATACTTTTAGATGAATCGAAGATGGTTCTCAAAATTTTCCAACATTAATGCCAATTGTTCCATATGAATCTAAATTACATGGAGGAGATGAGGATGCCATTGATGGGCTCAATAACAAACTTATCAAAACACTCTGGTACGATGGACTCATATGTTGCACAAACAAGGCAAAAATACTATTTAGACCAAAGAACATGAAGATGTACACAAGTGAAATATCACAAGCATAAACACCATCAAGATAGTCCTTGGAACTGAGTTTGATTTGACGATAACCCAAATCAAATCAAAGGAGGGAAAGATATCATATCCACGAAGGAGATAATATCTTTCTTCAAGACGAACAAAACTAGACAACCCTTTAAGAAGGAACAAAGTTGGATAAAACTTTTGTCTTGCAACTCTCCAAGTTGTTGTTTAAGCTCAACCAACTAGTTCAGGGGTATCCAGTACGGATTCTTGGAGAAAGGTGCAGCTCAGAGAACTTGCTTGCTCAAGAACTTGACAACACTGTCATGTGGCAACATGGCGATACTTCTAGTAGACATCTAGAATATCACGGACCACCGGTATGTCACTTAGTTCGAGAGGAAACTTGCTTGGTAAAGCAAGAAGACAGAATCTCAGAGCTTTGGTATAAGCCTATCTCTTTGATCGAAGGGAGTGTACCGAATAACGTACTTGGTAGCACAATCAAACTTCGCTTAGTGATAGGATTAATCAATCATGCTAAGAATGACATGAAGGTCCTTGGAGATCAAAACAATAATAATTGCTAAGAATCTCAGATGTCCACATTATTACGCACACACATTAATCACGAGCACGAAGGCTCGAGGAAGGGTGGGTAAAGATGTGTGATAATATCACTTCAGTAAGGGGTCATGAAACTTAGCACGACCTCTTAGTATAAAAGGGTGTGATACTTTAGGGTGGAACAGGCAGAAGCTTATCAATGTCTCTTAATCTGCGGATTACAACACTTTGACCTGGTCCTAGATATGAGGAGGTACTGGAGTTTGTTTCTCCTAGACATATCGAAATGGTTTGTCTTGACGGACCACAAGAGTATCTTACATCGGAAGGCACCGATGCACATTACTACTTGGCTACCAACTGGTAAACAAAGGTCGGAAAAACAACAAGGGGAAAAGGAACATGCTCAGGATAAAATCCTGATATGTGGATGCATAAGTCAACAACCTTCCGAAAACCAATGCAAACAAAAGGTAAGGTGTGGTAGAGTCACAAGTATAGATGCGAGACTCTCGAGGAGTACTCTTGTCGTGATCTATTTGGTTCCATTAAAGAACATCTGCCATAGCATGTCGTAGGAAAAGTCCTTGGTTGTCATAATTTAATAGCGACAAAGACCACAAGATTGAAGGCTAGAATTGTAGTACCAGCCATCCTAAGGTAATGTATGAACATTAACGACAAGGGTCAACAAAAGGGATCTTGGGTTAAAGGTCAGCTTCATGTACAAGATTCACAACACCAGAATCCAGCACAATCAGGGATCTTAAGTTCAAGTCCAAGGGTTAAAACCCAAGAAAAGAGTAACTACTACTTGAGTGACACAGCGTACACCGCAAGGTAGTAATCACGAGGTAGCTTCCAGAAGAACAAACAACTTCTAAAGTACCCAAGAAAATGAAAGGGTGGCACACGAGGCGAAAGGAAACCTCGAAGCCTAGAACAGAACACTATGGATCCAACAATATAATATTGTGGGTCCAAAGGATAGAGAGATCATGATAGAAAGGAATCTCTCAGATGAACAAGAGCAAGGGAAATAAGGAACTCACAACACACACAACTCTAGAGAACTCAACACTAGGTCAACTGGCTTAGAAACGGCATGCCAAGAAGGCACCTAAGCTTTGAAAAAAGAGACGAGATAGAAAAACTTTTCCAAATCAACACAAGATAAGATAACCCAGAGTTAGAGCGAAAATGGGTAAGCAGAAAAGAAGCATACTAGAGTTTTCGCAAATACTTTTCAGCTTTTAAAATAGTTTTCACAAACACTAGACTCAACATCGACCGATAGCAAGGTTTTCCTACGGTCGGTACTGATCTGATACCAAGACCTGTGACACCCTCGGGATCAAGGCTAAACAAATCCCAGACCTCCGTCTGACATAAGCTTAACCTTGAGCTCGAGAATATCCAATGAAGAATCGGTAACACAACAGTGACCCTACGACACAAAATTTATTACGGCAAGCTCATAACTGAGCAGAGAACCAAATTATTACAAGCAGAGGTCACTAACCACAAACATCAAACAACAGAAGGCAAATTATGATATTAAGTATAGCAAACTTAACAAATGGCCTAAGAGGCCTGAAGCATAACGATGACGTCCCAGCCCATAGATTCCAGGCTGCCGGCCGGGAACCCCAAGCTACTCGTCGATGTAGTATGAAACTTGTCTTCAGGGGAACACTTACTCTGCCAAAAGTATCAACAAATCAAGGGTGAGTACAGGGTGTAATCCGCAAGACTTATGGCTGGTGGAGTTGTTTTGCATAAAGCCACTTTTGTTTATAAATCAAGAGGGAGAAGAAGCTTGTCTAGTCAGAGTATTTTAAAAGGGGTAAGAGAGCGACATCTCCGAAATATTGATCATCATCTTTTGATATCCACCAATCATCATCACCTACCAACTAGGATCACCCCCTCGTACCAATGAGGAAGCATCCTTAACAAATATTAGTTGCCAAGTTTTACGATTAGGTTCATGTTCTCTATGATCTCCCATCCGTTCCCAAGTCGTCCATAACCGTGGACACAGCTTTCCGAAAGATTATTACCCTACAGGGGTGTACAAATTTACCCACACGTACCAACCGACTCTTATTGCCACTTGACACACTTCCTTGGTGTGGTGACAGAGGGTGTGGTTGGACGCGACCTTTACCTTTCTTTCGCCGAGACCATGAGTCACGCAATAAGTATTGTTCCGCCGTAACGGGTCAAATACCGAAGTCGGTACTTAAAGATGTGAGGCGAGGTTGGTTAACAGGGGCGCCATCTACCCCAAGCAACCCCGGCCACGCTTACCTACCTGTTATGAATGCACCATCTTCACCCGACAAATCTTTCAAAATGTTTTGTATGCATATGTGGAATGGAACGCCCGAACTATGTGACTCATGGAATCTACTAGGCAAGTTAGTCAATCATGGGGTCCCCATTTACCCCGTGTGGTTGTACGCTCGTCTTGGTTCAAGAGGCAAGAACCCAGGGTCCTAAGGGTGGCGAGCATGGGACTAGAAAAACCACATCCCACCGTGGCCTCCCATACAAGCCTTAGCATGTTTAATCTCATATCAATGATCTCATCTTACCACGTTCTCTTGTCATACTAGATTATCTGCATCTGATACATCATCTGGATGAACCAGACTCAATAGCTAAGCATGGCTAAGCAAGACACAGATATAAGCTCTAGCAGTGCACAACGCCAAACCTAATTATGCAAGGAGCAGTGGATCCGGTAATATAGGCTCAAAGGGAGTAATGCAATAGATAGGATACTCTATCTATCAGTAAAAGACCACAGTAGAATCGTATGCAACATGGCAAGAGTATAAATGCTTTTGAAATCATAGGATTATATCATGGTGGGGATATTCTTGCCTTTGCCTGTTGATAACCATGGACAGATCTTCGGTAGCCTTGAACTTGACTTGGTTACAGTTGGTCAAGTATTGTTCATCGATCTTCGATCTTCGACGGTGTTGATCTCTGGCTTCGATCTCGATCTCGTATTCTACCGAGAAGAACCAAACACCGGAAAGAGATGGGAAACAATCAACACATTGCATCGATGCAATGCTCAAACAAGAATGAAGATATGAAAAGTTGAATTGCATTGAATTGAAACCCTAAAGCATGCTCGACAACTTAATCAGGGTTCCGAGGGGTGAAAACCCTAACGCCGGGAAACTCCGGAAGTATATGAGAGGGGTTGGTTTGTTCTTATAATTAAACTTGTCTTGAAAGTTGTTGAACAATGCATGATTATAGCTTAAATAGATAGCTCTCATTTTTCTGAATATTTTGATATATATTTGTATTTTTGTGACTTATAAATTAAAAGATATTGAATTTACAAGTTTATAATAATTTCTGAAATTATTAAAACATTTATTACATCATTATTACATCAGCTAGGGGGGGGGGGGGGTTATTCTTTTTTACACCGATATTGAACCTAGCCGCTGTGGCTGACAGGTGAGGCACAGGCCACCTCAGATGCGACCTTCGCAGTCAAAGGTCAAAGGGCCAGAGGGCCATGCTAGCCTGACGCGAGCATGACATCAGCACGACGTCCACCCTCAGGCGCTGGTCGCCGACGATGACAGAGGCCTCGCCTAAACGTGCAGATGGGCTCGTTAGAAAGAGCGGAGCAAAGCAAACCATCTAGGGGCGGTGCCGCTTGAAAGAGGTCATCAGAGCAGGGCACACGGCGGCCAGCGGCGGCGGCGCTTGCAGGTCGTCGGTGAGTGATGGCTACACAGCAGGAGAGAGAGGGAAAAGGGGTCGGTGAGATCCGCGTGCTCACCTTGGTGCTCATGGGCGTGACGAGGAGGCACAGGGAGGTCTTGAACGGCGTAAATGGCGACGGCGGCCGGCGTCGGTGACGGAGAAGACGTGCTTGATTACGGAGATTCGGGGCACTCCGCATCAATTCCATTGGCAGGGAGGGAGCTAACTTCACGGCGGTGCTCGTGGCGGTACCAGATAGGTGAGGGGAGGCCGGGAGCAACGCAACGAGCGACGTCTGCGGCTCTAGGGTTCGGGCTTGCCGTGCGAGAGCCAGAGAGGAAGGGGAATGGAGGAAGTGGCGGCTAGGGTTCGTCTTTGTCGAGGTCGCGACACTTTTAGGTGTCTGGGGCGGCGGCGTGCATTTCCATGCCGGCGAGCGACGCGGTGGCGCCAGCGAGGTGCTTCCTACGCGGCCGGTGGTGGACGACGAGGATAGAACGGACGAAACGGTATGTGGACCTAGGCCGTCTACGGGCTGCAGATGGGCTGCGGAAGTTGCTGCGCAGACGACTTGGAGAGGAGAGGGAAGAGATGGGCCGTTCTGGGCTGAGCAGCCTGAGAAGCTGCTGCTCTGTTTTTTTTTTGAAATCATTTTTCTGTTTAGTTTTCTTGTTTCTTTCTTTTGTAAACCCATTTCAAATCTGTTTTTGATCATTTCAAAAATACCAGAAACATTTACAAATGTTAAAATATTGCAAGGACCCTTATAAAAATTTGGGTTCCCTATTTTTTGGTAATTTTCGAAATCCAAACTATTTGAATGTGTTTCAAAGAGTGGGGGAGAAAGCTAGGGTTTAGGGTTTTATCTATTTTATTCAATACACAATTTAAATGATGATGCTCATGAATGCACAAACAAAACCATAATACTATTTAACTAAAACTGGGGTGTTACATACATACTATGCTGGTCCCACATCAAGAACTCTGCTACAAATATCTCTGAAGAAAGAGCAATCGACGCCTTCAAGGATGGTGCCAGGAGCCCAGATTTCAAGGAGGATCTCGGTTGCGTCAAGCCCAAAACCCTTGATCACCTCATGGACATCGCCAACCACTGGGAATATGGCGAGGATTCCTTCAACCGAACACATTCGTATGACGAGGACAACTTCGACCACAGACGCGAGCGCCGTAGCAAGAGCAGATCGCGCGTCTAAGATGATCACGATGGAGTCGATATGGTTGCGGCCTGATACGCCGACCGCCGTGATGATGGCAACCGCAACAACGGATACCACAACAACAAATACCGCGACGACGGATGACAAAAACAAACGTGGCAACGTCATTACCGCGACGACGAGCCTTCGGAATATGACAAACTGTCTGGTCCCTACACCATCCACTTCTACATCGATAAACAAGATGGTAAGAAGAAGGCCAGCCACATGCTCAAGGCCTACCGGGAGTTCCAGAAGCTCAGCGAGGGCCTCACCCAAATGCCAAGCCAGGAGGTGAATCCAAGATTCGCACCCGCTCCAGGTGCTATCACCCACAGAGCTCCTCCACCACCACCTGGAGGAGCATCGCAGCCACCGGTTGCATCGGTACCGAATAACGGTGCAGATGGTTACCCCCCATTAAAAGGGGCCCAGATGATCCCAAAGGGGCGCCCAACCAACAGGGTGCAGAAGAAGATCACCCGCCAAGTCAACCTGGCCAAGACCTCCCCACCAGCCATACCTGAGTACCTCAGTGGCTCAGAGTCCTGCATTACATTCGACCGTTTGGATCACCCACGCCATATACCTCACCCAGGTCACTCTACCATAGTGCTCGAGGCCCAGATCGGGGGATTTGAGATGAGTCACGTCTTCATGTAAGGTGGCAGCGACATAAACCTGATGTTCGCCAGCACACTCACAGCGATGCGGATCCCGTTGTGCAACCTAGAGAAATCGGACACAACGTTCCACGACATAGTCCTAGGGAAGGGCATATACCCCTTGGGCAAGATATGGCTCGACGTCATCTTTGGCAAGCCCAAAAACTTCAGGCATGAGCAGCTGGAGTTCGAAGTGGTGGACTGGACATCACAGCACCATGCCATCCTCGGGCACGTAGCATTCATAAGATTCCTAGCAGTACCGCACTATGCGTACCTGCTACTGAAAATGCCAGGACCTAGGGGCGTCATCATCGTCCCATGAAGCTTCACCAGGTCAGACAGTTGTGAAAGAGACTTCAATAGAATCTCTCAGTCGTTTGGCATGCAGGAGGAGATCACGAGACTCAGGGAGGTGACAGACAACAGGGCACCCCCATTCACCAGGCAAAACGCACCCGATATGTCGTTCGACTCCGCAGTCAACACAAAGAAGGTGCAGGTTCACCCAACGGATGCCTCCAAGATTGCGTTGATTGCCGACGACCTGAGTCCTTCAGTCGAATTCCTCCATGAGTGCTGGGAAATTTTTGACTAGTGTCCTGTGGACATGCCAGGAGTTCCCAGGAAATTCACCGAGCACGCACTGAATGTGTTTCTGTAGGGGTTCGTAGCATGGAAAACAAAAATTTTCTATCGCATACAAACAAACAAGCCAAGATCTATCTACTAGATTGTAGCAACGAGTCGATGGTGGAACTCACCCTCGAAGATTCCAAAGCGGTTAACGAGAGCAGATTCTCGTGGGTGATGTAGTCGTACTCTTTCCGATCTCAAGATCGCGTAGACGATCCTTCCAGCGCCACGTTCCGGCAGCGCTCCCGCAGTCGGTCACACGTTCGGTACTCGACGAAGACCTTCCTCTCCCTTGTTCCAGCAGGCAGCGGAGGTTGTAGCACTCTCCTCGCGATTCCGGCAGCACAACGGCGTGGTACCGAAAGTAGAGGGGAGATCCCGCAGGGCTTCGCCTTAAGCCGGTGCGAGTATGGTGGAGCTTATGAGAGAGGCTATTAGTGGTCTAGTAATTAGACACACCAATTAGAGGGCTCTAAACCAATTAGAAGGCTCTAAACCGAAACAGCTCTAAACCGGGGTCTAGGTCTAGTTTCTAGTTTAGAGGATAGGAACTTGTGTGTCTTGTGTTGTGTTGGGAGGGGAGCCCTGCCCCTCCCTTTATAGGTGGGAGGGCTGGCGCGCTAGGGGAGGGAGGGAGTCCCTCCCCAACTCGGCCTAGGGCTGGCCGCCGGCTTGGGGAGGAGGACTCCTCCCCCAATTCGGTTTCCTCCTCTCCTCCCACTTCCCAAAAACTGCCGTTTGACTTTCAAACTAGCCGTTTGACTTTTTCAATTTAGGATTCAATTTAATCCTTTATTTGGGACAGCAAGAACACTTAGTACATGATGCAATCATTCCAACATGCAATGACACATTCATGTACCCCTTCCCCTCCGGAGTGCCGGACATTCCGGGACCTTCTAGAATGTTCCCGATGAAAACACCGGAACCATTCCCCAACTCCAAAACGGGACTTTCCTTATATGAATCTTATTCTCCGGACCATTCCGGATCACCTCGTGATATCCCGGATCCCATCCGAGACTCCGAACAACATTCGGTCTCTTTCTCATAATACCATAACTACTCAAACAACGTCGAATCCTTAAGTGTGTCTCCCTACGGTTCGTGAATTATGCGGACATGATCGAGACACTTCTCCGAACAATAACCAATAGAGGAATCTGGAAATTCATATGGCTCCCACATATTTCTACGATTACTTTGCGATCGAATGAACCACTTACATACGATACCAATTTCCCTTTGTCTCACGATATGTTACTTATCCGAGGTTATGATCGTCGGTATCTCTGCATACCTAGTTCAACCTCGTTACTGATAAGTACTCTTTTCTCGTTCCCGTGATATGTGATCCCTTGTGACCAAGTCACATGCTTGCAAGCTAATTGGATGACATTTCACCGAGAGGGCCCAGAGAATATCTATCCGTCATGTGGATGGACAAATCCCACTCTTGATCCATGTGTTTCAACCAATACTTTCTGAACACCCAATGCCACTTTTATAGCCACCCTGTTACGGTGTGGTGTTTGATGACATCAAAGCATCCATCCAGTAAAGGCAATATGCATGATCTCATGGTCGAAGGAATTAGGTTACTATGTATCAGAAAGCATATAGCAATTGAACTATTGAAATGACTTGATCTTTATGCTACGCTTATCTATAGGAGTATGTCCATCACATCATTCTCCTAATGATATGATCCTGTTGTTAATAACATCTCTATGTTCATGATCAGGAAACCATGATCATATATTAACCAACAAGCTAGTTTAACAAGAGGCTTTACTAGGGACTCTTATTTTAGTTTACAAATCACACAAGTATTAATGTTTCCGTTTAATACAATTATAGCATGGTATGTAAACATTTATCATAAGTGTGAAGACATGATAATAACCACTTTATTATTGCCTCTTGGGCATATCTCCAACAGTCTCCCACTTGCACTAGAGTCAATAATCTAGTTTCGAACCTTTGTGTATTCAACACCTATGGCTTTACGGTGTTGTATGTACACGATTGCTAGTGGTCAACTGATCTCCGGATCTGACACTTCCAGGTCCGTGTGTAATTGCATGTCTTTGCGTCTCTACGCATCACTCATTCTCTAATGAGATGGCTTTGTATAAATTTGGTCTTTCGGTGTGACCTTTAGTTCTTTAGGGTTAAAACATGTTGACAATATTGTCGTACAATATATCTTCATAGTATTATCCCGCTGTGAACTACACCTAGTTTGATAACAAACTACTTGACACAAATGCCCTCTTTTGCTGCTATAATAGCAGTCATATACTTAGCCTTTTGTTGTAGTATCTGTCACAATGTCTTAACTTTGGAAATCATCCAAATCCATTATGGAACTCACTTTCCATTATATTGTGCCACCCTTAGTTTAGATTGAGATAAACTTAATCTGTACTTTGTGACAAAGCTAGTATCAATGTAGTACTTTTACAATGAACTAACCATCTATTTGTCACTTCTACAAATAATATACTCTTAGTTCTTCCAAAAGATCATAAGAATATCCTTACTATTGTCCAATGATCATCTTACAAATCATTCTGGTATATGCTCACAACATTTAGAGCATAGGACATATCTGGATTTGTACATATCACAGTATGATTGATATAAATACTCTTTGTGATTTCATACATCAAGTATCAATCTATACTTGATTATTTGTTTCACTTTACCAAATGTCAATACACTTGAATATATCATCAACATTGAACTCATTCAATCCTTTCTGTGCGACAAGAACCTTCTCTTGTAGTTTCTATATTGAACTCATTCAATATCTTATCTATGTACTTCTGGCACAACCATATTAGCGTCTATTGATGCCAAATATTTGGGTTTTGCCTAAGTCTTTCATCGGGATGAAATTCTTAATATGTGTTAATAAAAGATACATTATTTCCAATCAACAATATGTCTTCCACATAATGTATTAGAAACATGTCTTAGCGCTCCCACTTAATTTCTTGCAAACGCAAGCATCTTCATTGTCTCTGATGAAATTAAACTCTCTTAACAGTTTCATCATAGTGAAGATTCCAACTCCGCTATGCTCACTCTAACCATTGAAGTTTGCATATGCTTTTAGCATCCTTTGAATTAACAAAACCCTATGGACCGTGTTATGCACATGTCCTAGGTAACGATTCTATTAGAAGAACTTGTTTTGTTTATTCAACTACCATATAACAAATTATATGTAGTGGTTGCTACATAAATCCGTCTAGACTAAATATCACTATGAAAGATCAAATCTTGTCATAGTCAACCTTTGAACATTGTTGTGAACTCTTTCCCAACATGTCGACTAGATGTGAAACATCCATGTCTATTTCTTTATAGATCCAGACACAACTATAAGGTCTTACACCTTTCTCGAGGGTCCTTCAAGTTCAAAACTTGATTTCTCGTGTATGGAACTATCACGGATTTTATGGCTTCAAGCCATTTTACGGAGTCAGGGCCCATCATCGCTTCTCTGCATGTAGTCGGTTCATTATTCTCAAATAATGATTCAACCCTCAAATCTTGGTATTTGATTGTTCATCCGACCTACTTGTTTCAATAGGAACTTGGATCTCCGTGACCACAACCTTTTTGAGGTACGTGAACCATGAGCATTGTTGCTGCCTCCGAAACACTTTTCGGCGCTGCGCAACTTTGCACATACAGCTAAGGTTCTTAACCTTATCAAAGTTCTATTGTCCTCCCACTTAACTTTTCACGAAAAATTCCTTCCAAAAGAAACTTGACGTTCTAAGCAACAAACACTTTTGTCTCCGGTGTTTATGGAGGAATACTTAATAGTCATACAAAGACAGGTTCATCCGACTTTGGTTGCAAACATCTTTCTTATGCATAGCATACCAATGTTTAAGAAAGGACAACTTGGGTTTTATCCCAAACCATAACCTTATATGGTGTCATTTCAACGGATTATGATGAAGCTCTTTTCAGTGGAAAAACGGTAATCTCTAAAGCTTTTAATCTTTAAAATACAATGGCAGTTTTATGAATTACACCTTTCGATCTTACCATGTCAAACAAGGTTTAATTACATATCTCGAACGCTCCATACTCTTATGGTGTTTCGGGAAAATGCAAATCCACGGAACGATTCCTTAAATCTTAGGTATTATGCTAAACTTGTAATTCAAATATCTTCCTTTATGATCTTTATCATAAACTATTCATATTCTTGTTACAATGATTTTGCACTTCATCTTGAAAGTCTTTGAACTTTTCAAATGTTTCATACTTCATCCTTATTAAGTAAATATTCATATATTCACTCAAATTTTCGGAGAAAGCATATGAAGTTGAAATCCATCGCTCTTGACTACACATAACGGACTTCGTACAACAATATGTACAAGTTCCAATAAGCTAGTCATTCGTTCCCTTTTGGCCTATGAACGAAGTTTTAATTATCTCTAGGAAAGTTTCACAAGCGTCATATGATCAAAAATCAGAAGACTCCAAAATTCCATCAACATGGAGTTTCTTCATGTTTTCTTTCCAATATAATTCAAACGGCGATGTCACTTCCTAAGTGATCTTTCAATCAATTTGTCTTTCGACATTTTTAGCACTAGTTTTATGGATGTGATGTCTCCAACGAGATTTGCGAATCATCCATCTTTTATGGATTACGGCAATTATTTGAACAACCCTTTTGTTCTCATAATACCTGATAAAACAAATCTTGAAGGCAAGCTTTGATGTTTTAACGAGCAACATAATAACCCTTTATTTGTTCTCGATGAACATCATCACATATTCTTTTGCTAGTTACTTAGGCCATTGTAGTTCATGAATTCTGTTGTTTCGTATGACGATTCATACCAACAAATTCAGTATCAAATACTTAAGAACCACATTGTTTAACAAGCAAAGAATATAGCCATAACATGTATATCATCTATATACTTAAACTGAACGATTCTAGTCTTTTCTTTTCTGCCATATATTTATGAGATTCTCTTTCAGTATTTCCTTTTCAGTTTGAAAGAATCTATCAACATCAATAGTGGAGTCATACATATGACATCTAGTCCAAAGCGTGTATAATTAAATACCAATGTCTTTGGACTTGCACTTTGAAGTAGATCACCATCATCAAATATTTGGTGTTCTTTCAAATTCCTTTCTTTAGTAATCTCTTGGTGTAGTAAACATTTTACCTACATCAAATATTCACCCTTATCATGGAATCGTCCATGATCAAGCTACTTTTAGCTTATAACGATGAATTATGAGTATAATGTTGCTAACCAAAACCTTTTGGAGGATTAGGACAACAAGTGTCTCCAACCCTTTTGCAAATTCTCATCAAATATGAGAACATGACTTTTGCCATATTATACTCTATCATGTTGCAACCAAAACTTCGTTTCAGATATCACAATATCTTTCACACATCATGGTTTCTGAAACAACTCTTTCAGATCCTAGATAATCTTGATATTAAGGGAATCCTTTGAATATCAAGAATCATGGATACAAACATGATACTTATATACTAACACTTGGAATTGTTACTCTTGTTTTAATACCAATTATTAAACTTCATGGAGTAACCGGAACTTACTGAAAGTTTGCAATAGGACTTTTAAACTTTAGATTAACACTTCAAAACAATACGATACCAGTTCGTAAAGTAACTAACCAGAATTCTATAGTTCTATCATCTCAATTATAACTAATCGCAAGGTGGTAAACGGATGCCAATGACTACAACAACTATGCAAATTCACTTTGATTTAGTTTATGATAAATTGAGTTCTAATTAATAATTGAATTAATCTAGGTGAACTCCCACTCAAAACAATATCCCTCACATTGTTTTAGTGATCACACGAACCAAATCCACCACATCAAAACCGATCATCACGAGAGTTGATATAGTTTCAATGGCGAACAATCGACATGTTCATCATATCTACTATATGATTCATGCTTTACCTTTCGGCGATCCGTGTTCCTGAGGCCATGTCTGTACATGCTAGGCTCGTCAAGACAAACCTTAGCTTCCGCATAAGCAAATCTGGCTTGCTTACGTTGTAGTCACCCGCGGAATCAAAGACACCCGATCATCACGTGGTGTTTCGAAGCAGCAAGCTTTGGCAACGGTGCATACTAAGGGTGAACACTTTAGAACTTGAAATTTATGTGTATGAGGGATCATCTTATAATGCTACCGTTGTCTACTAAGCAATACAAGATGCATAAAGGATTAACATCACATGCAATTCATAATATGTGATATGATATGGCCTTTCTTCTTTGTGCTTCCGATCTCCATCTTCAAGCACGAACATGATCTCCATCATCACCGGCATAGCATCAAGGTCAATGACGCTTCTTCATGGTTGTCGTCCACCAGCTTCAACTATTACAACTATTTTGAATAGACACGCAGGTCTTAACAGAAATTAAAGACAACCATATGGCTCCTGCCGGTTGCCAACTTACAATAAGGAACATTGCATACATCAAATATAATCACAATCATGGCCATATCACATCACTGCACACCCCTGCAAAACAAAGTTAGACGCCTCTACTTTCTTTGCATATTTTACGTGGCTTGGGGCTTTCAATAAGTGTCGTTCTAACTTACGAACAAGAACCACAACATTGATACTAGCATTGTTGATTACCCGTTGTAAATTGGATCTTAACTATGCTAGGAGAAACAGGCACCCGCAAAGCCACTTATGCAATACAAGTTGCATGTCAAACGTGGAGCAAGTCTCATGAACGATGTCATGTAAGGTTAGCCCGGGCCGCTTCATCCCAACATACCGCAAGATGCAAAGTACACAAAAAGCAATCTACAATAAAAGCATCAACGCCCACAATGACCATTGTGTTCTACTCGTGCAACAGATCTACATATAGACACGGCTCTGATACCACTGTAGGGGTTCGTAGCATGGAAAACAAAAATTTTCTATCGCATACAAACAAACAAGCCAAGATCTATCTACTAGATTGTAGCAACGAGTCGATGGTGGAACTCACCCTCGAAGATTCCAAAGCGGTTAACGAGAGCAGATTCTCGTGGGTGATGTAGTCGTACTCTTTCCGATCTCAAGATCGCGTAGACGATCCTTCCAGCGCCACGTTCCGGCAGCGCTCCCGCAGTCGGTCACACGTTCGGTACTCGACGAAGACCTTCCTCTCCCTTGTTCCAGCAGGCAGCGGAGGTTGTAGCACTCTCCTCGCGATTCCGGCAGCACAACGGCGTGGTACCGAAAGTAGAGGGGAGATCCCGCAGGGCTTCGCCTTAAGCCGGTGCGAGTATGGTGGAGCTTATGAGAGAGGCTATTAGTGGTCTAGTAATTAGACACACCAATTAGAGGGCTCTAAACCAATTAGAAGGCTCTAAACCGAAACAGCTCTAAACCGGGGTCTAGGTCTAGTTTCTAGTTTAGAGGATAGGAACTTGTGTGTCTTGTGTTGTGTTGGGAGGGGAGCCCTGCCCCTCCCTTTATAGGTGGGAGGGCTGGCGCGCTAGGGGAGGGAGGGAGTCCCTCCCCAACTCGGCCTAGGGCTGGCCGCCGGCTTGGGGAGGAGGACTCCTCCCCCAATTCGGTTTCCTCCTCTCCTCCCACTTCCCAAAAACTGCCGTTTGACTTTCAAACTAGCCGTTTGACTTTTTCAATTTAGGATTCAATTTAATCCTTTATTTGGGACAGCAAGAACACTTAGTACATGATGCAATCATTCCAACATGCAATGACACATTCATGTACCCCTTCCCCTCCGGAGTGCCGGACATTCCGGGACCTTCTAGAATGTTCCCGATGAAAACACCGGAACCATTCCCCAACTCCAAAACGGGACTTTCCTTATATGAATCTTATTCTCCGGACCATTCCGGATCACCTCGTGATATCCCGGATCCCATCCGAGACTCCGAACAACATTCGGTCTCTTTCTCATAATACCATAACTACTCAAACAACGTCGAATCCTTAAGTGTGTCTCCCTACGGTTCGTGAATTATGCGGACATGATCGAGACACTTCTCCGAACAATAACCAATAGAGGAATCTGGAAATTCATATGGCTCCCACATATTTCTACGATTACTTTGCGATCGAATGAACCACTTACATACGATACCAATTTCCCTTTGTCTCACGATATGTTACTTATCCGAGGTTATGATCGTCGGTATCTCTGCATACCTAGTTCAACCTCGTTACTGATAAGTACTCTTTTCTCGTTCCCGTGATATGTGATCCCTTGTGACCAAGTCACATGCTTGCAAGCTAATTGGATGACATTTCACCGAGAGGGCCCAGAGAATATCTATCCGTCATGTGGATGGACAAATCCCACTCTTGATCCATGTGTTTCAACCAATACTTTCTGAACACCCAATGCCACTTTTATAGCCACCCTGTTACGGTGTGGTGTTTGATGACATCAAAGCATCCATCCAGTAAAGGCAATATGCATGATCTCATGGTCGAAGGAATTAGGTTACTATGTATCAGAAAGCATATAGCAATTGAACTATTGAAATGACTTGATCTTTATGCTACGCTTATCTATAGGAGTATGTCCATCACATCATTCTCCTAATGATATGATCCTGTTGTTAATAACATCTCTATGTTCATGATCAGGAAACCATGATCATATATTAACCAACAAGCTAGTTTAACAAGAGGCTTTACTAGGGACTCTTATTTTAGTTTACAAATCACACAAGTATTAATGTTTCCGTTTAATACAATTATAGCATGGTATGTAAACATTTATCATAAGTGTGAAGACATGATAATAACCACTTTATTATTGCCTCTTGGGCATATCTCCAACAGTTTCCAGATGCGAAGCCAGTCAAGCAGTCGATGCGTCGGCTGTCCGAGCCATGAGCCGAAGCCGTTGGGATCGAAGTCAACAGACTCCTTGATTCCAAGTTCATCAGGTAAATCAAAAGTGACTGGGTGGCCAACACTATGCTGGTCCCCAAAAAGGACACGGGCATCCTACGAATGTTCATGGATTTCACATCGCTTAACAAGCACTATCCCAAGGACCACTTCTGTCGAACCCTCGGGATTAGGGTTAAACAAACCTCAGGTCATCGTCTAAGATAAGCTCAACACCAAGCATGGAAGATCACAGTAAGATTCAGTAACATTACAGAACTCAGGGATTCAACAACATAAGTTTAAACTCTTAATAGAGTACGATATTAGAGTTATTACAAACCAGAGGTCATAGACCCAACATTACATCACAAGCGAAAGCAAAATATGTTGTTCTACACAACAACTTAGCAAAGGGCCTAAGAGGCCATAAACAGAAGCGACGTCCATCCCATAGTCGTCAGGCTGCTACCTGGGACCCCCATCTACTCTTTGATGTCAACGTAGTAGCCACCTTCAGATGCAACTAGATCATCTATAGAAAAACAACAATGGCGCAAGGATGAGTACGAGAATGTACTCCGCAAGACTTAGATAACCTAGTATCTACATGCTCTGGCTAGAAAGGCTTTCTCTCGATTTACTTTTGCGGAAAACAATCTTTATTTGTAAACAAGAGAGAGAAGAGGCGCGTCTACTCAGAATCTTTTAGAAGGGATAAGATAACGACTTCTTCATCTTGTTCATCACATCTGCATAACCACTAGCTTCATCAGAACCTCCTATCTAGGATCACCCCCTCGACCTAGAGGAAGCATCCTTAAGCACACGTGGATTAACAAGTTTTATAATGGTAAAGGTTATCTATGATCTTAGAATATGATCACCAAGCATTCATAACCGTGAAAACGGTTTTTGAAAAGATTTAACCCTGTAGGGGCGTACAACTTTACCCACATGTACAACCGACTCTTAATGAAAATTTATTAGCCCTCTTCCTTGGAAGGCCGGCAAAGGGTAGTTGAACACGACCTTTACCTTGCTTTCGCCGAGACCATGAGTCACGCCCTAGGGATGGTTCCGCCGTAACGGGTCAAGTCCCGAAGCCGGTCCCTAAAGATGTGAGGCAAGGTTGGTTTACGACGGGCGCTATCTACCCCAAGCAACCGCGGCCACGCTTCCCTACCTGTTATGATGCACCTCCATCACCTCCTCTTTCCAAAACATTTTCAATGCGTATGCCAAATGGAAAGCCTGAACTATGTGACTCATGTAATCTACTAGGCAAGTTAGTCAGTCGAGGGGTTTCCAATCCCCGTGTGGTTGTACACTCGTCTCGGTTCCAAAGGCAAGAACTCAGCTCCTAGTGGTGGCGAGCATGGGACTACAAAAACCACACCCAGCATGGCCTCCCATACAAGCCTTAGCATGTTTAGTTAACTCCTTCGATGATGTCACCATCTCCTACCTTTCTAAATTATCCGGCATCTCTGATTCATCATTCGGACAGATCATACGTTGTTATTATGCATGGTAAGCTGTTGATCTCAAAAGCTATATCAATGCTCAAATGCCAGACCTAGGTATGCTAGGAGCGGTGGATTAAGAGTATAAGGCTACAAAAGGAAACTGTGCAGCAGATAGGTAACACTAACTAATGACAAAAGACCATATTGGAATCGTGTGCATCATAGCGAGAAAGTAATATACTTTATAAAACATAGGTTCAGAATGAGAGGCTACGCTTGCCTTGTCCGTCAGTAGACATGTATGGATCTTCGGTGTCGTTGACTTCAACCTCGGGCTCGGGTCCTATCGTGAAGAACCAATACCGGAAAGAAAGGCGACAATCAAGACATGGCATAATACAATGCGCAATCAAAATGGATGATATGACAAGTTAAATAGTGTTGAAATGAATCCTAGAACATGCTTGGTCACTTTAAACGGGGTCCGAGAGGTCCAAACCCTAGAACAGGGGGATCCACGGAATCACCTATGGGGTTCAAATGATTCTTCTAATTAAACTTGTCATGAAAGTTGGTTAACAATGCATGATTATATTGCTATTGCATAGCTCTTATTTTCTGAACATTTTGGTATATTATTTGTATTTTTCTGATTTAAAAAGAATTAGTTATGAATTTATCATATTTTAATTCATTTTAAATCATTTTTGAAAATTTTAATTTAATTTCCAAATTGGGACCACATGTCATACTTTTATTAATTTCAGAAATTATTTATGGAAAATATTAAAACCCTGACAACCTAGGACCACCTGTGTTATTTATATCCAGAAATGAATTTCAGAAAGTATTTAAACAAATATAACAGATTACTGCATCATGCTGACATTAGGGGCCCTAACCCTAAACTTTTCTCACCGAGGCAGAGGCCGGACCCAGCCACTGACTGCTAGGCCCAAGGCCACCTTAGCACGCCACGCACGCGCTGCGTCAGCGCCACCTCATGCGCGGCGGAGCCACCAGACGGTGGTCGCCGGCGGCGAACCAGGGCACGCCTGGATGCACGGGAGGGTGCGCTGGAAAGAGCTCGAGGAGGGGAACCGCATAGTGGCGGCACCGCCACTTTAGGGTCACCGGAGCGAGGCCTGCGATGGCGAGCAGCGGCGACGACAGGTGTTTGTCGGGGCAATGCTACAGTGCGAGAGAGAGGGAACGGAGGGTGCCTTGAGCATCGAATGCTTAACCTGGTGCTGATAGACGGCTCGGGGAGGACAGGCGAGGCCGGAATTGACGGCGAGGTGCTCGACGAACCTCGTCGGTGTTAAAGACGAAGGGGTCAATGCGGCCGACAGGGGGCGTCCCGGCCTGATTCCTTTGGGGAGGAGCAAGCTCACCTCCAGGCGAAGCTCATGGCGGTGTCGGATGGGCGAGGGGAGGCTAGCCTCGGTGGCTAGCCGGCGGCCATGGCAGGCTAGGGTTGGCTTGCGCATAACAGAGAGGAAGAGAGAGAGCACCCGAGGGGGAGAGGATAGGGAAGAGAGGGAGACGTGCAGCGCTGATTCTTATCCTTGCTCCAGAGCGGCGGCGCGCATCGCAGCGACGGGGCGGCATCGGGCGGCTGCGGTGGCGACAGCGAGCTGCCTGCCGTCAGCGAGGAAGACGACATGAAAGAGGAGCGAAGGGGTATGGGCCAGGAGTGGACTGCGCTGGGCCACTGTCTTGTGCATGCGAGCGGCAGGGAGAGGGGAGGAGAGATGGGACGGCCTGGATAGGGTTTAGGATTAGTTTTTTCTTCCAGAAATCCATTCCTTTTTCTATTTCCATTTTTCTCTTTTGTAATTTCATTTGAATTATGTTTTGAATAATTCGAAATTACTAGAGACTTTGGTAAAGTATATAAGCCCTTGTAAACCATTTGGGCTCCATTATTTTGTAGTTTTTCAAAATTCAGACACCATTTGAATGTATTTTCAAAGAGAGGGGGAAGGACTAGGGTTTTGTGTTTTGTACTTGTATTTTAATTCACACACTTGACCACATGCAAATATTTTAGTGATTTAAACAGATGCATGGAATGCTTGAATACTAATTACATATATTACAAACTTGGGCTGTTACAGCCCTACCCCCCTTACAAGAATCTCTACCTGAGATTCCTATGTTTTAGAAAAGAAGGCAGGGTACTCAAATCGAAGACGATCTTCTTGTTCCCAGGTTGCTTCATCCTCAGAGTGATGAGACCACTGGACTTTCAGGAACATGATGTTCTGACGACGAGTTTTGCGCTCGGTTTCATTGAGGATACGAACAGGATACTCACGATAAGTCAGATCCTTCTAGAGATCAAGAGATTGGTGATCAACACCATGGATAGGGTCTTTGAAGCAATGCTTGAGTTGAGACACATGAAAAACCTCATGCACCTCAGGGAAGTTTGCAGGCAGCTCCAATTGATATGCGAATTTACCTTGCATGGAAAGAACGCGAAAAGGACCAACATAGCAAGGAGCCAGTTTGCCTTTGATGCCGAAACGATGGACACCCTTCAAAGGAGTGACCCGGAGATAAGCTTGATCACCAACTTCATATTCAACATGTTGATGGTGACGATCATGATAAATTTTCTAGCGAGACTAAGTAGTTTTCAAACGATCTCGAATAATACGAACTTGATCCTCTGCTTCCTGGATCATATCCGGTCCAAAGAACTTTATTTGGCCGGTTTCTTACCAGTTCAAAGGAGTACGGCATGTTCTATACTGGACTGATAACTGTTGTTGTAGGAGAATTCAGCAAAAGGAAGGCATTTCTCTCAGTCCTTACCAAAAGATATGACACACGCTCTTAGCATGTCTTCAAGGATTTGATTCACTCTTTCGGTATGGCCACCAGTACTAGGATGGTAAGCTGTACTAAAGGACATACGGGTTCCCATATCTTATTGGAAACTTGTCCAAAACCTTGAGGTGAACAAACTGCCTCGATTAGAGACGATTTTCTTCGGTACCCCATGAAGGACAACTATTCGGGACATATACAGATCAGCCAATTGATTAGCATTAATGCTCTCGCGAATAGGTAGGAAGTGAGCAACCTTGGACCGATAGTCAACGATTACCTAGATGGCATCATTTCCTTTCTGAGTCTTAGGAAGACCAGTAATGAAATCCATACCAACTTCATCCCATTTCCATTCAGGGATTCTATGTGGTTGCAGGATACCAGCGGGTCTTTGGTGCTCAGCCTTGACGCGACGACAAACATCACATTCAGCAACAAAAAAAGCGATATCCGTCTTCATACCAGACCACCAGAATCTTTGACGAAGATCCCGACACATCTTGGTACCTCCAGGGTGGATAGAAAGAAATGATTCATGAGCTTCGGTAAGAATTATCTGCTTCAAGTCCTTTCCATTTGTTACTACCAAACGTGTACCGAAATATAGTACACCTTCTTCGTTAACAGAGAAACATTTAGCAACTCCGCTAGCAATGTTATCTTTAATTGAGTCCATCTCAGGAACTTGCCTTTGAGCAGCTTTAATCTGATCCTCTAGAGAAGACTTCACATCAAGATTAGAAAGGAATCCTCGAGGAACTACTTCAAGATTCAATCGATCAAATTCCTCATGAAGAGAAGGTTGAGCTTGTTTGATTATCAGGGTGTTGCAATAAGATTTACGGCTCAGTGCATCAGCAACAACATTGGCTTTGCCAGGTTGATAGTTGAGACCTAAATCATAGTCCTTGATGAGTTCCAACCATCTTATTTGCCTGAGATTCAGATCAGGTTGTGTGAAAAGATACTTCAGACTCTGATGATCCGAGTATAACTCGCAACGACTACCAAGAAGGTAATGTCGCCATTGCTTAAGAGCATGGACAAAAGCTACAAGCTCAAGATCATGAGTTGGGTAGTTGTTCTCATGTGGTTTTAGCTGACGGGAGGCATAATCCACCACATGCCCATCTTGCATTAACACACATCCGCGACCTTGGTGAGAAGCATCGCAGAAGACTACAAAGTCTTTGCTAGTGTTTGGAAGAACCAACACCGGAGCAGTTGTTAACTTGGTTTTCAACATCTGGAAGCTTTCTTTAGCCTTATCAGACAATTCAAACTTCTTATCCTTCTTAAGAAGATCGGTCATCATATTTGCAATTCTGGAGAAGTTCTCGATGAATCGACGGTAATCACCAGCCATCCCGAGAAAACTTCAGACATCCTTTACGGAATTAGGAGACTCCCAGTCGAGGATAGTTTGGACCTTATCAGAGATAACAACAACCCCTTGGGCAGAAACAACATGACCAAGGAATACGAGCTCTTGTAACCAAAACTCACATTTGGAGAACTTGGCATAGAGACGATGTTCTCGAAGTTTTTTCAACACCAAACGAAGATGTTCGGCATGCTCTTCTTCAGTCTTGGAATAGACCAGAATATCATCGATGTAGACCACAACGAACTTGTCAAGATACTCCATGAAGACGGAGTTCATAAGACGCATAAAATTGGCTGGATCATCGGTAAGACCAAAGGAGATGATTGTGTACTCGTAAAGACCATAACGAGTGGTGAAAGTAGTCTTTAGGATATCTTCCTTACAGATCTTTATCTGGTGATACCCTGACCTTAAATCCATTTTGGAAAAGATAGTGGTACCACTTAAATGATCAAAGAGATCGCTGATCCTAGGGAGAGGGTACTTATTCTTGATAGTCACAGCATTGAGTGGGCGATAATCCACAACCAAACGCGGTATATTGGTATCCCGCTTCTTGACAAAGATGGTAGGACATCCCCAAGAAGATGTGCTGGGCTGAATGTATCCTTTTCCTTCTAACTCCTCTAATTGCTTCTTCAACTCCATAAACTCATGAGGAGGCATACGATAGGGTCTTTTAGAAACAGGAGCAGTTCCAGGAACTATCTCTATGACAAACTCCACATTTTGATCAGGTGGCATGCCAGACAACTCCTCAGGAAAGACTGAAGGGAATATGACATGAGAGGCGATAATAAAGTGTTTATTATGTGTATTCCAAGTATATGATAGATGTTTATTTTGAATGCTATAATTGTATTAATACGGAAACGTTAATACATGTGTGTTTAATAAACAAACAGAAAGTTCCTAGTTATGCCTCTCTCATAAACTAGCTCATTGATTAACAAGATGATCACAGTTTACTGATCATAGACATTGGATGTAGTTAATAACGAGATCACAACATTAGTGTAATGATGTGATGAACATTCATCCGAAGTATAGAATTATGATCAAAGTCATTGAGTTTATATTGCTATAAACAACTTACGAAGTGATCCTAATCCTTAGACCATGAGATCATGTCAATTACTAACACGGAAGAGTTTCTTGATGACATCAAACATCACACCGTAACTGGGTGATTATAAAGATGGCTTCAAAACTACTAAACTGTTATGTTGAGGCTCATGGATCAAGAGTGGAATTTGTTCATATTGATGACGGATAGATATACTCTGGGCCCTCTCGGTGATATCTTTATTTGTTTGTATTTATTCCATAACTTTTTCATAATAGCTCCAAATGAGCTCAATTTTGTTTCTAAAATTTTTGTAATATTTATTGGATATTTTTAGGCTATAATTTAGCAATAATCGCTTCCTTATCAACAATGGGTTTTTATAAAGCCAATTTAATTTCCTTTAGGAACAAAGTGGCACATACTATTTGGGGTTTTAGTCCTATATTTTTATTTAGGAATTTTTCTTGATGCAAATATGCAATGCAATGCTCATGAATGTCATACAACATGCAATTTTTTTCTATTACCAATTTTCAAAATCTTGGGATGTGACAGATCCAGATGACTCTAAGTCTCAATCCGGATACGTATTTCTCATGAATGGCGGAGCGGTTAGTTGGAGGAGTTCCAAACAACCTGTGGTGGCGGGATCAACAACGAAGGCCGAATATGTTTCTGCTTCGGAAGCGGCTCATGAAGCAGTTTGGATGAAGGAGTTCATATCCGAACTAGGTGTGGTTGCGAGCGCGTTGGACCCAATGGTGATCTATTGTGACAACAATGGTTCCATTGCCAATGCCAAAGAACCAAGGTCTCACAAGAATTCCAAGCATATTAAGGCCGGTTTCACTCCATCCGTGAGCATGTCAAGGATGGAGATATAAAGATTTGTAATGTACACACGGATCTCAATGTAGCAGATCCATTGACTAAAACTCTCCCTAGAGCAAAACATGATCAACACCAGAACTGCATGGGTGTTAGATTCATCACTATGTAACTAGATTATTGTCTCTAGTGCTAGTGGGAGACTGAAGGGAGTATGCCCTGAGAGGCAATAATAAAGTGTTTATTATGTATATTCCAAGTATATGATAGATGTTTATTTTGCATGATATAATTGTATTAATACGGAAACGTTAATACATGTGTTTAATAAACAAACAGAAAGTTCCTAGTTATTCCTCTCTCATAAACTAACTCGTTGATTAACAAGATGATCAAGGTTTCATTATCATAGACATTGGATGTTGTTAATAACGAGATCACAACATTAGTGTAATGGTGTGATGAACATTCATCCTAAGTATAGCATTACGATCAAAGTCATTGATTTTATATTGCTATAACAACTTATGAAGTGATCCTAATCCTTAGACCATGAGATCATGTCAATCACTAACACCGGAAGAGTTTCTTGATAACATCAAACGTCACACCGTAACAGGGTGATTATAAAGATGGGTTCAGAACTAATAAAGTGTTATATTGAGGCCCATGGATCGAGAGTGGATTTTTTTCATCCCGATGATGGATAGATATACTCTGGGCCCTCTCGGTGATATCACATTGGTTAGCTTGCAAGCAAGTGATTTGATCACTAGAATGTTATATCATGGGAACGTGAAAAGAGTGCATGTCAATAACGATATCAAACTAGGTATGGAGATACCGATGATCAAATCTCGGACATGTAATATATCACGAAACAAAGGGATTAAGATACTAGCGTAAAAGGTTCTGACGATCACAGGAAAGTCATCATTGAATGTGTGGGAGTTAGTATGGATCTCTAGGTCCCGCTTCTGATTATTGATCGGAGAAGGGTCTCGGTCATGTCCGCATTATTCGCGAACCGTAGGGTGACACACTTAAGGGACACTGACATCCAATTGGAGCAAAAGTTTCATGCCGGAAAGAATAACAAGCGTAGGAATTTATTTCACTAGATACCGAAACAGGTTTTTGGGTGAAATTGCACTGTGAAATGGAATTCTAGCAAGGGGTTATATGTGAATGTTTGTCATTAAAGTAATTGACAAAATTCTGAATAAATAAAAAGAGTTTTATTTAATGAGAGTTTGCATTAATTTGGTGGAAATTTAATAGCAATTTTGAGTGAGATTTTGAGTGGAGGGAATTTAAAGGAATTTTGTGAGTGGAGTGTCCACCCACATGAATGAGGGGAGGGCAAGGGGCATCCCCATGCGCCGGCCACCCCCTTGGGGTTCCCCCCTCTCCTATAAAAGGCACCCCTCTCCCTCTCTCTCACTCACACCTTCTCGTGAAGGATCTCTCTCCCCCTCTAGAATTTATCCCCCATGGTCTCGACTAGCGAGATACATGTTCCCGGTGGCTATTCCGCAAGAAAGGGTTGTGCTTCCGCTGCATCGCTGGAG
This sequence comes from Avena sativa, assembly GCA_916181665.1. NCBI lineage: Eukaryota > Viridiplantae > Streptophyta > Magnoliopsida > Poales > Poaceae > Avena > Avena sativa. Next base: position 112,866,750 of record OV702293.1, on the reverse strand, counting down.
CGAGGAGGCGGAGGTTGCTCTGTGTCTTGTACGTGTGTGCGAGCACGGATGCGCTGCTACTTTGCGGCGCTAGGACTTCCTCTTGATCTTGAGATCGGCAAGAGATCGTCTACATCAACCACGAGTTCAACTCGTTAAGCTTTTTTGGTCTTCAAGGGTATGTTCTCTATGGATATACATCCGCCCGTTGTTTGTATCTAGTAGGTAGATCTTGGTACTTAGTTCCCATCGTAGGAAATTTTTTGTTTGCTATGCTGTGAACCCTTCAAACACATCCGGGAATTCACAGACCACGGAAACATCTTGAATCTCCAAGGGAGGTAGAACTTCAAGAGCATACAATTCTACTTCAGGAATAGAAACAGCTGAAGGAGATAATGACCCTACGGTCCAATATTTGACTGTTATGCCAGCAGGACTAGTCAGAGTCATAGACTTAGTTGTACAATCGAGGATGGCTTGATAGAGGGTCAACCAGTCCATGCCCAAAATGATGTCAATATCAGTTGACTTGAGGGCGATCAAAGAAGTAGGGAAAAGTTGAAATGCATCTTTGATTAGATTCCCATGACTAACCATGGTGGAACGCCAACTAGAACCAGGAGACTGAACTAGCATAGGAACAGATAACCCCTCAAAACTTATCCCATGCATTTGAGCAAAATCTAGTGACAGGAATGGATGCGATGCTCCAGAATCAAATAAAACTTTAGCTGTAATTTGATTGATACGAAGCGTACCCATAATGACGCTTGGATCTTCCTGAGCCTCCTCAGGAGAGATATGGTTCAGATGACCTCTTCCAGCACCTTGATACTTATCACTCTTCTTTGCTGGTTGTGCCTTCTCAGTAGCACTCATTTGAGGACAATCTCTTGCATAGTGGCCAGGCTGACGACAGTTGAAACAGATAAGGCCTGATCCAGTACCAGCAGCAGGATAATTTGATCCATCAGCATTGTTTGGATTAGCATTCGGACGAGGAGCATATCCAGAAGACTTTGGGGTGTAAGGAGCACGTTGAACGGTGCAATAAAGCACAAAGACACTGCGCTTCTTATTGCCAGAACTAGCCTTGTTGTACCCCTCCTGAGGACGCTTACGAGTTTCTTCATACTCCACCTTTCCACTCTCGGCCTTCATATCCTTGTTGACAAGACCTTGGAAGTTACCAAAGTCCATGAGGTAGATATCACGTCGAACCTCAGGATCTAGTCCCTTGTGGAACAGAGTTTGCTTCTTAGCATCAATGGAGACCTCTTTAGTAGCATAGCAGGCAAGACGATTGAAGTTGCGCTAGTATTCACACACCAAACCAGTGCCCTGCTTTAGCTTGAGGAACTCCTCCCTCTTCTGATCCATCAGACCCTCCAGAATATGATAAGCTCGGAAGGCTTCAGTGAACTCTTGCCATGTAACAACATGTTGAGCTTCTTGCATAGCCAAGAAATTTTCCCACTAGGAGTTAGTTGCTCCCTCTAGATGATAGGCAGCAAAAGTCACCCAATCAGCTTGAGCAACATGAACAACCTGAAGTTTGTGCTCCATAGTGCAAAGCCAGTAGTCCGCATCAAGTGGCTCGGTGGAATAGCTGAAAACTGGTGGAGTGAGACGTGTGAAGTCCTTGATACCAACTTGATTGTTATGGCGTTGAGCGGTGTTGCGCTCAATCCTTTCAAGGAGCCTCATGTTGTCATCATGGTTGGTTTCATACATGGCCATGATTTGAACCATGGACGGTGGTGGAGGAAGGTTGGAAGATTCACCCTCATTTGCAGCACCACGTGCATGAGCACGGGTACGGGCACGAGAGGTGTCACCCATCATGAAAGAACAAAAAGGTTAGACAAGGGATTCAAAGGAACAAGACGGAAAGATGAACAAATAATACTTGATATAAATGTATCATCTTATCAAGCATGGTAGTATCAAAGCATACTAATGTATACACTAACTAGCTGACTTACAAACCATAACAATGGAATGCTAAGATGTTACACACCAAGCAAAACTGAGATATCTTAGAACTCTGAGAATAGCAACCGGGTACAGAGTACTTTAGAAAAACAACCCCAAAACCATGATCCTAAAAGTTTTGAGATATGAGATAAGAAACTAAAACCTTTTCAAACCAAACAGGGTAAGAAGAACTCCAGCCTCAGAAACACACCAGATAAGGAGTAAAAAGAATCCTAGTTAGAGTTTCTGCAAATAATTTTTAACTTTCAAATCGTTTTGTCAACTTATAGACTCAACATCGACCAATAAAAGATTTCCTACAGGCAGTCCTGCTCTGATAACAAAACCTGTAGCACCCCCGGGATTAGGGTTAAACTAACCTCAGATCATCTTCTAAGATAAACTCAACTCCAAGCACGGAAGATCACAGTAAGATTCGGTAAGATTACAGAACTCGGGGATCCAACAGCTTAAGTTTAAACTCTTAATAGAGTATGATATTATTGTTATTACAAACCAGAGGTCGTAGAACCAACATTACATCACGCAGCGAAAGAAAAATATGTTGTTCTACACAACAACTTAGCAAAGGTCCTAAGAGGACATAAACAGAAGCGACGTCCATCCCATAGTCCTCAGGCTGCTGCCTGGGACCCCCATCTAATCGTCGATGTCAACATAGAAGCCACCTTCAAACACAACTATATCATCTTTAGAAAAACAACAATGGCGCAAGGCTGAGTACGAGAATGTACTCCGCAAGACTTAGATAACCTAGTATCTACATGCTCTAGCTAGAAAGGCTTTCTCTGGATTTACTTTTGCGGAAAGCAATCTTTATTTGTAAACAAGAGAGAGAAGAGGCTCTTCTACTCAGAATCTTTTAGAAGGGATAATATAACGACTTCTTCATCTTGTTCATCACATCTGGATAACCACCAGCTTCTTCAGAACCTCCTATCTAGGATCACCCCCTCAACCCAGAGGAAGCATCCTTAAGCACAGGTGGATTAATAAGTTTTATAATGGTTAAGGTTATCTATGATATTAGAATCTGGTCACCAAGCGTTCATAACCGTGAACATGGCTTTTCGAAAAGATTTAACTCTGCAGGGGTGTACAACTTTACCCACACGTACCAACCGACTCTTAATGCCAATTTATTAGCCCTCTTCCTTGGAAGGCCAGCAGAGGGTAGTTGACCACGACCTTTACCTTGCTTTCGCCGAGACCATGAGTCACACCCTAGGGATGGTTCCGCCGTAACGGTCAAGTCCCGAAGCCGGTCCCTAAAGATGTGAGGCGAAGTTGGTTTACGAGGGGCGCTATCTACCCCAAGGAACCGCGGCCACACTTCCCTACCTGTTATGATGCACCTCCATCACCTCCTCTTTCGAAAACATTTTCAATGCGTATGCCAAATGGAAAGCCCGAACTATGTGACTCATGGAATCTACTAGGCAAGTTAGTTAGTCGAGGGGTTCCCAAGCCCCGTATGGTTGTACGCTCGTCTCGGTTCCAAAGGCAAGAACTCAGTTCCTAGTGGTGGCGAGCATGGGACTATAAAAACCACACCGAATGTGGCCTCCCATACAAGCCTTAGCATGTTTAGTTAACTCCTTCAATGATGTCACCATCTCCTACCTTTCTAAATTCTCCGGCATCTCTGATTCATCATTCGGACAGATCATACATTGTTACTATGCATGGCTAAGCTGTTGATCTCAGAAGCTCTAGCAACGCTCAAATGCCAAACCTAGGTATGCTAGGAGCGGTAGATTAGGAGTATAAGGCTACAAAAGGAAACTATGCAGCAGATAGGTAACACTAACTACTGACAAAAGACCACATTGGAATCGTGTGCATCATAGCGATAAAGTAATATACTTTATAAAACATAGGTTCAGAATGAGAGGCTACGCTTGCCTTATCCATCAACAGACAGGTATGGATCTTCGATGCCGTTGAGTTTAGCCTCGGGCTCGGATCCTATCGCGAAGAACCAATACCATAAAGAAAGGCGACAATCAAGACATGGCATAATGCAATGCGCAATCAAAATGGATGTATGACAAGTTAAATAGTGTTGAAATGAACCCTAGAACATTCTTGGTCACTTTAAACGAGGTCTGAGAGGTCCAAACCCTAGAACAGGGGGATCCTCAGAATCACCTATGGGGTTCAAATGATTCTTCTAATTAAACTTGTCATTAAAGTTGGTTAACAATGCATGATTATATTGCTATTGCATAGCTCTTATTTTTCTGAACATTTTGGTATATTATTTGTATTTTTCTGATTTAAAATGAATTAGTTATGAATTTATCAAATTTTAATTCATTTTTGAAATTTTTAAATTAATTTCCAAATTGGGCCCACATGTCATACTTTTATTAATTTCATAAATTATTTATGGAAAATATTAAAAATCTGATAGCCTGGGCCCACCTGGGTTATTTATTTCCAGAAATGAATTTCAGAAAGTATTTAAACAAATATAACAGATTACTCCATCATGCTGATGTCACGGGCCCTAACCCTAAACTTTTCTCACCGAGGCAGAGGCCAGACCCAGCCACTGACTTCTGGGCCCAAGGCCACCTCAGTAGGACACGCACGCGCTGCGTCAGCGCCACCTCATGCGCGGCGGAGCCACCAGACGGTGGTCGCCGGCGGCAAACCGGAGCACGCCTGGATGCGTCGGAGGGTGCGCTGGAAAGAGCTCGAGGAGGGGAACCACATAGTGGTGGCGCCACCCCTTTAGGGTCACCGGAGCGAGGCCTGCGACGGTGATAAGCGGCGGCGGCAGGTGTTTGTTGGGGCAATGCTACAGCGCGAGACAGAGGGAATGGAGGGTTCCTTGAGCACCGTATGCTCACCCTGGTGCTGATAGACGGCTCGAGGAGGACAGGCGAGGACGGAATCGACGTCAAAGTCACCGCCGGACCTCATCGGTGTTGAGGAAGAAGGGGTCGATGCGGCCGACTGGGGGCGTCCCGGCCCGATTCCTCCAGGGAGGAGGAAGCTCACGTCCAGGCGAAGCTCGTGGCGGTGTCGGATGGGAGAGGGGAGGCTAGCCTCGGCGGCTAGCCGGTGGCCATGGTGGGCTAGGGTTTGTCTTGCGTGTAACAGAGAGGAAGAGAGATCGCGCGAGGCGGAGAGGATAGGGACGAGAGGGAGATGTGCAGCGCTGATTCTTATCCTTGCTCTAGAGCGGCGGCGCGGATCGCAGTGACAGGGCGGCATCGGGCGGCTGCGGCGGCGACAGTGAGCTGCCTTCCGTCAGCGAGGAAGACGACAGGAAAGAGGAGCGAAGGGGTATGGGCCAGGAGTGGGCTGCGCTGGGCCGCTGGCTTGTGGATGCGAGCGGCAAGGAGAGGGGAGGAGAGATGGGCCGGCCTGGATAGGGTTTAGGATTAGGTTTTTCTTCCACAAATCGTTTTCTTTTTCTGTTTTCAGTTTTCTCTTTTGTAATTTCATTTGAATTATGTTTTGAATAATTCAAAAATACTAGAGACTTTGATAAAGTATATAAAATATTCAGGGGCTCTTGTAAACCATTTGGGCTCCATTATTTTGTAGTTTTTCAAAATTCAAACACCATTTGAGTGTATTTTCAAAGAGATGGGGAAGGACTAGGGTTTAGGGTTTTGTACTTGTATTTTAGTTCACACACTTGACCACATGCAAATATTTTTAGTGATTTAAACAAATGCATGCAATGCTTGAATACTAATTACATATATTACAAACTTGGGCTGTTACAAATTCCCTCTACCAAGGATCGATCAAATCATCGACTCTACTACAGGATGCGAGAAGCTCTCCTTCCTCGACGCCTACTCAGGCTATAACCAAATTCGACTGAAAGTCCAAGATTAGGAGAAAACGACGTTCATCACGCCGTTCGAGGTGTTCTGCAACAACATACTACCTTTCGGGCTGAAGAATGCATGCGCCACTTACTAGAGGTGCATGAAGGCATGTCTAAAAAACCAAATCAGCCACAATATCCAGGTGAATGTCGATGACATAGTAATCAAGACCAAGGAGGCCAAGACGCTAATTGACGATCTCCGTGAGACGTTCGATAACCTTGATCGCTACAAGATCAAGCTGAACCCAGACAAGTGCGCCTTCGGCGTCCCGTGTGATCAGTTACTCGGGTACTTTATCTCCCAACGGGGGATCGAGCAACACAAGAAATGTGCTATTTTTTGACCCTCCATATTGGTCACCAAATGGTCATTGTTATCCATTTTGTGACCTTCTTGTGATAAAAAAACATATGGTCAAAAGCTGAGATTCACTAATGGACTGTAAAGACCTTTTTCCTGTGAATTGGTTATAGACTATTATGACCAATATAAAAGGTTTGGTCACCGGCTATCTAGCATGTCCACATAAGCCTCCACATAACCTAATCCTACGTGGAAATGCTTGTAGATTAAATTTAGCCCAATTCAACGAGGTTCTCTACATGGGCCAAGCCTAATAATACCAGTCTTTTTATTTTACAAATTTGGAATTTACAATGCAATTATGTAGTAGGCCAAGTCTAAAAATTTAGCCCATATATTTTTCGGCCATGGCATTTTTTGGCCCATCTTTTTTGCCCATTTTTTAATTTTTTAAAGCTGGTCAAATGGCCCCAGCTATCATGGGTCCCGTTTGTCAGTCTTCTGGACCTAATTGTGCGAATTTCAAATGGCTAGTCCCACTTATTATCACGTTTGAACAACACAAATTACAAATATTTGAAATCCAGCATTTTCATGACACAAATAGCAAAAGATTGAAATAGACATAAAGAGAATATACCAAATTCTTGAAATAGTATCCAAACTTAGCGTGTTATAGTCTTACATAGTGTCGATACAGCAGACAGTGACTTACAACCGTATAAAACAACCTATGTACATCATAGATATATACATCACAACGGTAGGAGATGGACTCAGGGATGGAAAACAAAAATATGATAAGCAAGCAGAGGCTTCAAAAACTTGTAGCGATACATCAGCTTGGTGTTAGCAAGAAGAATAAAACGTGTAAGGTACTTGAACCTGAAACATGCCAATATTGTTCAAATAAACTAGCGAACGGTGAAGCAAGACATTCTGCTATATTATATACAACAGCAAGGAACAAACAAAGCAACGATGTATCACATGCTCTTCTAATTAAAAGGGAACATCTAACCAGCAATCATTGGTTGGTTACGCCAAACCATCCATCGTCGGATTAGGAAATATTTCCCCTGATCAACCGACCTGAAACAGAAAGCAACCATCACATGGGACACCACCTCCCGACCAGGTTCTTTCCCAATAGCATGAAAAAATCAGATCATACAACCCTGAGTTCACTCCCAATTGCATGAAAACCCTAGTAAACTTATAGGGGTTTGAGCAGCAACCTAGTAATCCCTTAGCAGCAACATAGATGTAAAAAAGTTCACCCAATAGTATAACCTAGACCATACAAGAGAGAGCAGCCCTAATGAACAACTATGTAGCACTTGAGGAGTAACCTAGTAATCCCCAAGCAACAACTTAGACATACAAAATTCCACCGGTAGTATAACCCAGATCATGTAAGAGAGAATAGAAAAATCATCTAGTAAACTAATAGGGTTTTTGAGAAACAACTATGTAGCGCCTAAGAATGAACCTCATAATCCCTATACAACAACTTGGATGCAAAACAAATTCGCATTATTATAACCTAGAACTTGGATGCAAAAGAGAGAATAGAAAAATCTGACAACGAACGGGAACATATAAAACCCCTATATCATTAGACATATTCCCCTTCCGAAAGTAAAATCGGAGAGCAAAATTATATGGGTCATAGAAGTAACCTCGGGGGACCCAGCAGCAACATGATTACATGTTTGAACAGCAAACACCTCCAAACAGCAACAATAGATTTTACCAGTGTTGTACTTAAAAAACACCACCTATGATGTACAGTACAACTTAAGTTAGATCCAGAAACACTTGTTTCAACTTATATGCATTCCTAGAAACACAAGACCTCAAAATGTCAGGATAGATCATCATTTTGACAGTTGGAGTAAACAAAGTTAAAATAACATGTTGAATAGCCCATGTTCCGTATTTCATATACATTGCAACACCCCCAAAAAGAAGGTAGTCTTCAAATTTTGACACAACAACATACTTTAGGTCATGAATGAAATATACTACTAAGATTTATATACAATATGTCCATTTAAACATAGTAAGGCCAGGAGAGAATTTGCATGGTAATATGTAAGCATGTCTAACAAGGTTTCGAGTAGCAACAAAAGTAACACTTATCATGTGTCTCCATTTGGAAGAGTTTCATTTTTTTTCCACACAGGATGGGCGAGAAGTCATTGGCCTATCTGTACCTGGTTCATCGTATCTGGATATTTCCCAAGTTCTCTATGTACATGTGTGCGTATCTCGAAAAGGTCCATTTGAAAAAAGTTGCAGCAAAGAAAATAGCAGTTATAATATGATCCATGATACTGCTAGGTTGTATATTCAAAGAAAACTGATTATAAAGGTTTCAAATGAACAAGCATAAATCTTATCAACAACTATGTCGGACCCGAGTAGTGACCTAGGAATCCCTGAGCACCAATTAGGATGTGAAAAAATACCTAGTAACCTACATGGCTTGAGAAGCAACTACAACAACCGTGCACTTTTTATCACTTGGGTAACTTTTAGCAACTTATGGACCTATAGAACAAGCTACATAGTAGCATAGTTATTTGATACAATAGAACACAAACTATACAAGGTTTCATTTCTGGTCATGGACAACGACCGATGCTACCGAGAATAGCGCACCTCTAGCAGATAATTTGATCTGAATAAAATCAACCGTCAATCTCCTACAGTTCTCTAATTCGCAATGTTCCCTTAGTTCCTTCAATTATTATTTTGGGAAACCCAACCTCAGAAATACGGTGATGGTGATCAACCAACAGAAATACAAGTCCAAAATAGGAGGGGGAGAGAACCTTTTGCAGTTGGTGCGAGGATGCAGCCGTCGGCGAAGGAACCAACCGACGATACGAGGATACACACGTTGAGGCGAGGATGCAGCCCGCTAAGTTGAGATGGAGCTAGCGACACAAGGACGCTACTGCCGATGGGAGGATATAGTTGGCGCCATCCAAAATCTACCCACGCCGGCAAGGAATTGACGAAGAAAACTGACACAAGATGCTGAATTTGTTACATCTAGTTAGCATAAAAAATCCATGTAACTAGCAAACTATTGTTCTAGGAAAACATTGTGGCATATATAAACACACTACAGAAGGAACAAAACTAGCAACTAGTGCTCCTGGAAACAAAGTAGCAGCAATAGACATACTGCTCTTGTAATAAAATAGTAACTACAAAATGATATAAATAGTTAGTAGTGCTCCAGCAAACATTGTAGCAGCCAGAAAACGTCTTAGCGAATGAACTAGCAACTAAGATGATCCATGTAAAAACTCGCAACTCTTAGTATGTGACATATGTACATGCCGTGAAAAATATTCAAACCAAATAAAAATCCATGTAAAAAAGTCCATCTGATGTGACAATTTTTTAAACCTAAGGTCATCTACCGAGGATAAATCTCCCACACATCACGTCTGATAGGGAGACAAATACCATCTAGTTCACTATCTAGTTGAAACCATATTGAGAAGAATACACCATGCAACCAAGAAAAATCCATGTAGCCAAGAAAAATCCATGTAAAACAAGTACCATTTAATTCGACAAAATTAAATTTGGGTTACATCTACACAGAATAAATATGAAGACTAGTTTACTATCTAGTTGAATCAATATGAAGACTTAGATCGCGCGTACAACATGCCCATATAAGAAATGTTCCATCTAGTTGACAATTAAACCTGGGTGAAATCTAATTGTTTTTTCTGCAAGAAAATATGAAAGGGGGAAACATGGGACACAACTATCGTATCAAAAGTTCTCCAACACATATAAAAGTATTGAAAAATACTTTTTTATAGATGGTACTTGCCAGTAAGATCAGCCAGAAATAATAAGATTATAAAAATAAGATAGCACTTGAATCAGGTTGATAGACATGGGGATAAATAATGATTTGTTGCATTCGAGTGTATTATGAGATATAGTGGTTTCATTCATATTCATGTATTGTTTTAGTTACTAGCAAGGAAAATGCAAAAATAACAGGATGTGTTTTCGAACATATCTGATTAACATCAATTGCCTCAGGTAAAAAAGTTGGAAAACACCATCCATGTGGTTTAAAAAAGAGCAAAGTTTTGCACTAGAAAAGAAGTATAATTTTTTTTCCCAGATGATGTTATTAAATCAATAGTACAATATGTCTTGGTATCCATCAACACCAAAAAAGATAAGATACTATACAAGTCAATGTATCAGTTCTATGTTGCCAAACCTAAAAGTTTCACCATGGATTACACATGTTCATTGTATATATATAAGAATTCATTTTATAAACTATATATACTTTGACATTTTACCATGGATTACACATGTTCATGATATGCATCTGAAAAAACCACGAGAAAAAACCTCCATGAATGTTACACACCATATGTTAGATCTAGCAAAAGAGTCCATGGATCATTGGAACATCCCTAGAAAAGGAATAACATGCATCACATAGAGCAACATACAATGTGTAGTTTATCAGTTTCGTACTGAAGGAATTCCAAATAGTAGAACTACACCAAAACTCAGTTCACATGGTATGTGCAACATCTTTAACTGAACTAAGAAGTAATAGGCCATGTTAGCTTATTACTTGATACACGTTGCAGTAGCACTACTCTGATATATATAGGCGATTGGATTACCTTCTGAGGGATGTAATAGGGGACGTGGAGATGTAGTCGGCGCCGTGTAGATGTAGCCGATGCCACTGGTGTAATTGGAGACGCTATCGAGGGTCAACGCGCCAGCCCCTGATGTAGCGGCAAAGAGATTGGGGTTGCATTCCCGGTCCTCACCGAATCCTTGGTGATGGGGATCCCACACTGGACCTCGTTCGTGCCCTGGAACCCACCTCGGTGGCCCTTAAACATGCTCGAGCGCCATTGTTATGATGCCGAGGGAGGGATGATGCGGCGCTGGGGATCTAGGTTTTGGGGGCGTTGAGGTGTTCGGGAGGTGGAGGCGGCCAATGGAGGGTGCGTCAAAGGGGTAGCCAAGCAACGGGGCAGTGGGATGGAAGAACAGCCGAAGACAGTGGCGCTGCGGTGGCTGGTGTAGAGAGGGAGCGGCGTTGGCGGATGGGGAATTGGGGATGGGGACTTCGCATATGAGACCGGCGGCGTATGTGTGTGTGTGTGTGAGAGAGAGAGAGAGAGAGAGAGAGAGAGGAAGAAGCGGATGAGTAATTCGGGTTTGGAGGGCTCAGTCGGGATCCTACCTGGAGTGGCTCCTATGGAGGCCAAGATGCCATGTCATTGATCCGCACCAAAACTGACCCTTTTCGCAATCTCGTCCGTCTATTCTTCTCTAATCCAACGACCCTCAAAGCATCTCAGCTTTATTCAAGGCTCTCAGCTTATGTTATCCATCTATGACCATTTCGTGTTAGGAACCTATGACCTTTTTGACAAAATTGGTCGTAACTTTTCAAGCTTTGGACCTTCGCAAATGCCTTATGACCAGCTGGTTCAGAATGGTCATAGATCTATGACCAACAAATCCATGGTCGTTAAGAAAAGGTCACTAGTAAGCATATTTCTTGTAGTGGAGGCAAACCCGAAGAAAATCAGGGCCATACTGGCCATGGAGAAGCCAAAGAACCTCAAGGGGGTCCAGCAGCTAGCCGGGCGAATCGCGACGCTCAGCAGGTTCATCGATCGAATGGGTGAGAAATCCCTCCCATTCTATTAGCTGTTGCGCAAGACGGACAAATTCGAGTGGACACCCAAAGCAGACGATGCGTTCGAGGACCTCAAACGGCTACTCTCCACATCACCTGTGCTGGTCACGCCAAAGGAGCGGGAGCCTCTACTGCTGTAGATAGCAGCCACACATTAGCTGGTTAGCATCGCACTCGTGGTCGAGCGACCCGATGATGGCAAGACCCACGGGATCCAACGCCCAATCTACTACCTCAGCGAGGTACTGACCCCGACAAAACAGAGGTACCCTCATTACCAGAAGCTCGCCTACGGCGTATTCATGATGGCGCGCCGGTTGGGCCACTACTTCCAGGAGCACTAGATCATGGTCGTCAACGACGCCTTGCCGTCGAACATCCTGAACAGCCCCGAAGCCACGGGCGCGTAGCCCTGTGGGGCATCGAGTTGTCTCCTCGAGACATCTTCTATGAGCGGCGCACCGCCATCAAATCACACCTCCTACCTGACTTCCTCATACACTAGATGGAGCTCTAGCTGCCGGACACTCCAGACATGTCACATTACTAGACGATGTACTTTGACGGCTCCAAGCGCGAGGCTGGAGCAGGGGGCGGCGTCATTCCGATGTCCCCTCAAGGCGACAAGATGAAGTATGTCCTTCGGATGAAATTCCACGCCTGCAACAACGAGGCCGAATACGAGGCCCTCATCCATGTCATGTGGATGGCTAAGGTGTGCGGCGCAACATACCTTGTCATCTACGGCGATTCGAACCTTGTCGTGTAGCAGATGATGAATGAGTGTGATGCCCATAGCGCCAACATGATCGCATACCGTGTGCTCTACAATTAACTCGAAGGGGACTTTGACGGAGCTTCGGCACGTCTACAGGGAAATCATCGAGGAGGCTGACAAGCTCGCCAATATTGGCTCCACCTGCGCCCGGGTGCCACCAGGAGTGTTCCTCGAACAAATCTGCATACCCTCCATCAAGAGGTAATTCCCAAAAGGCTCAACCGAAGAAGCAGAGCACTCGGGACTGCACTACCCGAAGGACAAGAAGGACCCGAAAAGCTCGACATGGAGGTCGAGTTGGTCATCCTAATGTAGGTCATGGAGGTTGAAGAAATGTGGACGCAATCGTACCATCGATACCTGATAAACAATCAGCTGGATGAGGACCCGACAGATGCTCGGCGCATATCTCGCCGGTCAAAGGCCTTAACCATCATCAATGGCGAGTTGTACAAGCTTAGTATTTCAGGTGTTCTCTAACGATGCGTCACCACCGGTGAAGGCAAAACATCCTCCAAGACATCCATGAGGGTATCTGCGGCCATCACGTAGGAAGCCACGCCCTAGTCGCTAAAGCTCAACGAGATGGGTTCTACTGGCCCACCACAATGAACGACACCAAGGAGATAGTCCAGAGGTGCAACGCCTGTCACCAACCAAAGCGGAAAAACTACCGTCAAGTTTTTTGAGTCCATTGTCAACATGTTCGGCATGGCCCATAGCATCATAACAGACAACGGCTCGAACTTCATCTCGAAGGAATTCCGAGATTTCTGTGAAAATCTCGGAATCAACATATCATACGCCACCGTGACGCACCCGCAGACCAACGGGCAGGTCAAAAAGGCCAACGGCCTCATAGGAAATGGCATCAAGAAGCTCTTACTATGCCCACTCGAAAGTCTTGCGGGAGCCTGGGCAGATGAGCTACCCTCCATTCTCTGGAGCCTGCGCACAACGCCGAACAGCTCGACTGGCTATACGCCCTTCTTCATGGTGCACAGAGCCGAAGCCGTGCTACCTCCTGAGGTACGCCACAAGGCCCCCCTGGTCGTCGCTTACAGCAAGGCTGGATCATCGGCCAGACTCGAAGACGCCATAGACACACTCGACGAGGCACATGACATCGCCGCGGCTCGCTCAGCGGTCTATCAGCAGAGCCTCCGCATACGTGCCAACACATACAAACTTTACAATGCACTACGTGCCAACACATAGAAACTTTACAAAGGGCATTACAATCCCATTCGAATAAATACAGACTTTACATTATCTCAGTTTTCTTTTACAGGTCTTAACCACGCTGCAGCAGAATGTTCGTCTGCTCCTCAAACACATCTACAATCTCTTTGGCGTACTGCGCCACAACTGGGTAATGTGGACACATATCCCACGCCATTCCACCTCGAGGAGGAGGTGGCCCAGCCGCTATCTCCACAGGATCAACAACACGACGATGCAGTTGAACAAGAGATATGGCTGCCTTCACCCCTGCAATCAGCTGAGGGTGCATCATCTCCTTCACGTGACCTGCATCTCAAAACTTCCTGAGCAACCCTAGAAAGCTAGAAGGTGAGAGTCTAAAGGAAACATGGTGTCCCACATGGCCACAAGCGACGACCTCTACTGCTTCAGCACCCGGAGAACTTGGTGTACGCGATCGTGCACCGTCGCAAGGACGATCATCCGATCACGGTCCATCCAGAAGAATCCACCGGCCTCCAACTCTTGTTGCGTCATGCAATTCATCCGAATTGCGACGAGCTCCTTCTCTTCCTTTGGAAGCAGATTTACAACTACACAAATAATTGGGTGAGAAAACATAAAATAAGGCGCACTCGAAGAAGCAGCGGTTCACGAGGACTCACATTGGAGTTGCTCACCCATCTGCCGAAATTCTTCAAGCCAAAACTCTTCCTTGGCAATGGCTCGCTCAGTCTTCGACTTCCACACATCCGCATGACCGCGGATGCCGAGGATGTCCTTCTCCAAACTTCGGACGCGGTCACGCATCTGAGAAAATACAAAGGTAATGTCACCTCGAAAATATCTTCGAGTCCTACGTCGAGTCTGTGAATCCACTACGGACTCAGGGGCTACTCCCATAGGGAGCGCTAGCTGCGCATTCTTAAAAATGTGTCCTTCAGACTAATAATGTAAACGACTCAACTAAAGTCTCTGCTCGAGTCTATGACTCGAACAGACACTCGGGGGATACTCCCATAGGGAGCGCTGGTCGAGCACCCTATAAATTATTCAATTGTGATCCTTTGGATAAAATAAGACAAAAACCTTTTGGCAACTTTGCCCAAATTAACGCTAAGTGAGAAGCAGTCTCCTTGGCCACCTGAAACGCCTCTGTGGTGATAAAATTTCAGATATTGTATTTACGAGGCAAATATAAGTCCTATAGATACCATCTGATGGCCTGTCAACACACCCGACTGCGCTCTGCAAGTAAATTTCCGTGTCAACAAGCACGATGAAAATCCTGATAGACGCGTTGGGTACATCATTTGAAAAACACTAGGATTCGACTCCTATAAGACCTCAACGGCCCGAGTCGAAACACACCAGCAATCATTCCAGATTCGAGTCCGGGGAGTCAAGTTTGATGAATATTGTGTTGTTTTGTCCTATGACAGTTAATAGGACCTGATCCGTCGTGTTAGTCAGGCACACGCATCAAAAATTCCTATAAACTAAACATTTCTTCCAAAAAACAGGATCAAGTACAAAGCACCCGAAAGATTGTGGAGTCTCCCGTCGAATCTGCTATTCGACTGAACACTCGGGGTCTACTGACATGGATATACCCTATGGGTGCATAACATTGGTATAACCGCTACAGCCCAAGGAAGGCCCACGCGAGGATTTGCAGCACGGGAAGTTTTCGGGTGGCTCAAGCCCGTGGCGAATTCGACTCCTTGGAGGACAAGTCTAGATTTGATAGAATTTCAAAGGGTATAAACCCTAATCTATAACCGACTCGACCTATCCCAGTACCTGGCCTATCTATATAAAAGCCAGGAGGGTACGGCGAGAAGGATCTCAACACCTCATACACACACCTCCACGACAGATTGCATCTGCACATCCCTGTAAACTTTGGTTCCGCCGTAATCAAGAACAGACAAGCAAGAGTAGGGTTTTCCCTATGGAGGCCTGAACCTCAGTAAACCTCGTGTCCTCGTGTTGCTTTCCTGTTAACCGTTCCTCGACTTCCAACATCCCCATCTTTTCGAAACCCAAGTCCATAACAATGGGCATTGACGACTCAAACCCTTGTTAGCAAGAACTCCAACGAGGAATCAAGGACGAACCAAAGAGCCCCTTCCTCAACCGCGACCACCACCAAGACCCCCTCGACCACCGCAACCCTCGGTAACGGTCCATGTTCACCTCACCCCTTTAGAATTTCCGGAGCGCCACCCTCCCGACGCGCCACCGCCGCGCACAATAGTCAGCACCGCCAGTTCATGGACAAGTGTTGTGATCCATCGGATCTGCATCCTAGGGTTAAGATTAGATCATTTACCAAAATGGTATCTACCAATCTGGTCTGCTCATTTTCATTTTAATCCAACGACCTACGTCGCCGATCGGCCGAAACGGTATCGACCAGTAAGATTAGGCGACGTGGTTAAAACCTTCTGCTAAATTAGAAAATATATAAAATAGGTAGTTAAATTTAGAAATTCAATAAATTTTGAACCATGAATGAGAAAAATACAAACTTGGTGTCCATGGACTTATAAAAATGAGCACTGCTAAGACCTCATTTTGTTCAATAGCTTCTGAAACACTGAATTTGAGGTAGAAACCTTTTTGGGGTTATAAATTTTTTTCTATAAATTATTTTTTTAGGTGGTTCTTATGTTCTTATGCCTTTATATGTTGTGTGGATTGTGAAGTTTTTTGTTGTGAGGATTGTACCTACTCCCCTAGCTACCAAGGAAAGTGATACTTTGGTCATCAAAAGTCCTATCTTTCTATATTGCATTAGTGATGTTTTTGTAGTGTGCATGATATGACTATTATGTATATTACTATGCTATGCAATTCCTATAGTATCTACCTTGGTAGTATTTCCTAAAGATAGGAGACATTGTAAGATTAGAATGCTTATTATTTCTATATATATTCGTGGGTGGAAATCATGATATAATGTCTTATGGAACTATAAGTATTTTTGGACTAATGAAAACAACTGATGTTAATGAAACACCTAGGTGGAAATGGGACTTGTATGGATTATGTTGAGTGGTTACCCAGGGCCCATGTCTATGGTTTATCCTCAGGTATCGCACTTGTGGACAGACACCCAAGACCAAAGACATTGGAGACGTTCTTGTTGTGAAGCTTCTAGTGCAGCCACATGGCATATGGGCTCTGCCTTACCGACTAAGTTGTGAGTACTCAGCTAGACGGAAATAGGGTGGTAGAGATGATAGGATGGAACGCGTCCATGGTGGTCTAAGGGATTACTTATATAAAGTATCATCTCGACACATGTCGAGTCTTGTGGGGAAAGTGCACCACCTTTCGAGAGGGTAAAACTAAGTACTTAGCCATGTCCCCGGTTATGGACAATTTCTGAGCGTCAAGAAATTGAAGCAGTTCAAGAATCTCATCATCCTAATTTCTCGAAGTTAAAAATTTGTGGGTGAACAAGGGTAGAGGTACACTGATGTCTATCGGTGGTACCTTCGTGTTTTGGAAAAAAATAAAACTTATTTTTCAAACTGATAGGATAAAACCTGCCTTTAGCAAAGTCAGCCAAATCTACACTTAGCCATATATTCATGTAGTTGCTAGGTTTTACTATACAACCATGGTATCACTTGCCAATACATTCCAACTGTATAGATCCTTTGTGGCTATAACTTATCATGTTGCAGGTTACTCTAATGGTAAGTAGGGTTACTAGTCTACACTCGACATGTTTGCCTGTGGAGCATGAAGATGAAAGACTCTACTATTATGCTATGTATTGATAACTGTAAATAGTGTTAGACTATGGCTAAGTGAGTTATAAGAACTATTATAACCCTGGATATGCGTTGTAATAATGACCTTTGTTTCTATGTACTTCATCTTAAACTGTGGATGCTAACAATTTGATCCAGGGACTAGCACTGCAATCACATGGATCTCCACCTTATCGGGTTGAGGTAAAATAGAGACATATAAATAACACATAATAAAGCAATTATGTGTGAAATGGTATGGCTCTCTTCATGGTGATCTCCATCTCCATAAAGCCTATAATCCGACTCGTGCCAACTCTTGTCACTTGACGTCTTACTCCATGTCACCTACATGTAAATCGACTTGCATGCCATCCAGGTTCTCCAAACAGCTACACTAGCTCAAGCTAGGCTCGCAGGTCGTTAAAGTAAATCGAATAGTAAATTAAATTAAATAGATAATTCGACACACAGGTCATTATACAATAAAATGGTACCACCTAGGCTCCAGCCGGCTGACAAAACCGTGATTCACATATCACGTATGGATTACACGCATACATCACATGCACCTGAACCATACCATTCACAACTTCCTGCAAAAACAAGTTATGCATAGATACGCTATCTACCGGGGTTGTGAAACTCACAACGACTTCTAAGGCTCTACAACATGGTGAAGTCGATGGTCCCGCCTCGACCATCGTTCCGATTTTTCCGAAAACGTAGACCTCATCTACGATCTGGACATGGATTCTGACCATTGTTCCGATTCGATCAAACTCTTTGATCATTGATCACCACTTCTGGATTTACATGTAACAGTCTACCATGATGGCGGAAACCGACCTCAGCTGTATGATCATGGAAATCAGATCTACCATTCCCCGAGTACAGTTTATCCAATCAACCTCGTACCAAACCGATCGATCTCATAGATCGACCACCAAACCAGCACATAGATCCAATCTACAGCCAATCGCATATCACATATGCGAGATCTCGAGCCTAAAACGAGGAGCTATCGCTCTGATACCACTGTTGGGCCACGTAGAGATAATTTTTTTTCCTCTAACATGGTGATCCCAAGACGTGCAGTTGCGGATTATTGATGAAGCACGTCAGTTGAATGCAGTGCAGTCCTCAAGATCTGATATGATCTGATTATGATCGTCCTGGTGCTGATCATACAACACCTCTGCTAGTATCCACATGTACAAGGGGGAGCACCGGCGGCGAACTGCTAGGTTCGTAATGATGGCTGGAATACTGACGAGCTAGGGTTTCCAACACATGGAATGACCTCCCTTGGGTTTTTGCGCCCCACTATATATACGGAGTTAACGTGGTCTCCACTTACTCATGGCCCATTCACTAAAGACCATATAATATTAGTCACTGTGAGTCCGACTCACTGACTTAGTACAAATCCAGCTCAGGTCCAACCCAACCAGATTTTCGGTTTAGATCCAATTAAAAATTGCTCCCGCTCTTAAGTTTGTGACCCCGCAGGCTCATGGCAACTTGGACACGATTGCAGTTCAAATCTCAATCTATTAGTCAGTAGCGGCTCCTACCAGAACATGCCGACTCCCAAGTACCAAAGAGTCATGGCGACTTGCCTTTCCAATGCGACTTGCGTCCGGTTCCCTTTTGCCTCACGATATACCTTGTCAGACTATAGGCGAATAATTGTCATCCCTTAAATAGTTGGACTCTCTTCTCGATCCGAGATAACTCATTCATACGACTAACTCTTAGTTGATCGCCTCAGATAACACTTAACCGAGTCATACATGGCCACGCTTTCCGAATCATATCATTCGAGAGGGCCCAGAGAATATCTCACCAACTGGAGGGGCAAAATACCATCTTGGTTATTCACATCACGCAACTTGATTCTCATTCAACCCAAACTTTGCCTTTATAACTACCTTGTTATGGATCAGCGTTTGACAGAACCTAAGTCGGTGATCCTCAACTCGGACCGTGCAACAACTTCAGTTCTAAGGATTACATTGATTGAGATAATACAAATGACAACTTGTTTGTTGTACCTCAATATGGGTCAATCCGACTCGCTAAACTCTTTAGCCGAATCTGTGTAAGTCGGAATAGCATCTCCATGCCCACGACAAGTGGAACCGAGTCATAAGCCGACTTTCACACTGGTCTAAGTTGTGTGTCCAGCACAACCTCGATGACCAAGGATATTTAGTGCAAACAACATGAATGTACAGTTCCACAACAAAATCACATATTCAATGATACACATCATATGCTTATACAAGGACACCTTAATATCTTTATGAATACAATGGAAAATATCATCATACATTATTGCCTCTAGGGTATAATCCCAACATCTCCAACTGGAGGGGAAAATCCCATCTTGGTTATTCACATCACGCAGCCTCATTCTCAGTCGACCTAAACTCTTCCTTTATAATTTCCCTGTTACGGATCAACGTTTGACAAAACGTAAGTCGGTGATCCTCAAATCGGATTGTGCAATAACCTCAGGTCTAAGAATTACATTGATTGAGATATACAAATGACAACTTGTTCGTTATATCTCAATATGGGTCAAGCCGACTCGCTAAACTCTTTAACCAAATCTATGTAAGTCGGAATAGCATCACCATGCCCATGAAAAGTGGAACCGAGTCATCAACCGACTTTCACATTGGTCTAAGTTGTGTGTCCAACACAACCTCGATGACCAAGGATATTTTGTACAAATAACATGAATGTATAGTTCCACAACTGAATCACATATTCAATGATACACGGAAGATGTTTATACAAGGGAAACGTAATATATTTATGAATACAATGGGAAATATCATCATACATGATTGCCTCTAGGGATATTACCAATAGTCTCCCACTTGCACTAGAGTAAATCTTCCGACATCACATGTCTAGGCATCTAATGCCCATAGCTCTCAGGTGCGCCTCATGCTTCGGCTATGGTAGCGGATTTGTCAATGGATCCGCAATATTTGCATCCATGTGTACCTTGCATAACTTGATATCACCCTGATCCATGAACTCGTGAATTAGGTGGTACCGCTTGAATATGTGCTTGTTCTTCAGGTGTTATCTAGGTTCCTTGGCTTTGGCAATAGCACCATTATTGTGACAATACATGTCTAACGAATTGGACGAGCCCTGAACCACACCAAGATCTATGAGTAAATTTCTCATCTAAATAAATTCCTTTGCTGCTTCCGAGAGGCGGCAATATACTCAGCTTCTATTGTAGATGTAGACACAGTCTCTTGCCTGGAACTCTTCCAGCTCATAGCCCCTCTGTTTATCACAAACACACACCCGAATTGTGAACGAGAATCATCAGATTCGATAAGATAACTCACATCCGTGTAACCCTTTACCATGAGTTCATCTTCACCTCCATAAACCAAAAATATATCCTTAGTACTTCTCCTTTACATTAGGATATTTTTAGACGCTGTCCAGTGGATTTCTCCAGGATCAGCCTGGTATCTGCTCACAACAATTAGAGCATATGAAACATCCGGCCTAGTACAAATCATGCCATACATGATCGATCTGACTGCATAAGCATATGGAATCACACTCATCCCACTTCGCTCATCAGTCGTCGAAGGACACTGAGTCTTTCTAAGTTTTACACCATGGGACATCGGTAAGAAACCCTTATTAGATGATTCCATGTTGAACTTTTTCAACAGTTTGTCCAAATATGTACTGTAACTTAATCCAATGAGCCTTCTTGATCTATCTCTATAGATTCAGATTCCGAGAATGTATGTTGCCTCACCCAAAACTTTCATTAAGAAACTCTTTTCCAACGATTCCTTCGTTTCTTGCAATATTTGGACATCATTTCCAATCAGTAATATTCCATCCACATATAAGATCATAAAGTTTACATTGCTCCCACTAAACTTATTGTATAAACAAGAATCCTTATCACTCTTGACAAAGCCAAACGATTTGACTACTTCATCTTCCAACTCTGAGATGCTTGCTTCAATTCATAAATGGATTTCTAAAGTTTGCAAAACTTGTCAGTGTTATCCGGATTTACATAACCCTCGGGTTGTATCATATACACGTCCTTGGTTAAATTTCCATTAAGGAAAGCCGTTTTGACATCCATCTTCCATATCTCATAGTCAAAATAGGCTGCTATAGATAACATTATCCGGACTGACTTAAGCATCACTACAGTCGAGAAAGTATCGTCGTAGTCAACTCCTTGAACCTATCGGAACCCCTTCGTGACAAGCCGTGCTTTATAGATAGACACATTTCCATCCATCTAAATTTTCTTCTTAAAGACCCATTTGCACTTGACGGGTCTCTCACCGTTTGGCAGATCAACCAAGTTCCAAACTTGATTTTCATCCATGGACTTTAACTCGGATCTCATGGCTCCAAGCCATGACTCGGAATCAGATCCCACCATAGCTTCTGAATAATTTGCCGACTCATCACTGTCTAACAGTAATACATCACAAACACTTCGTAATCTTGCCAATCTTCGTATTATAGGTGCTGCTACCGGCTCAGCTACCACGACTGGCACAACCTCCAAGGTTTTTGCCGACTTGCTACTAGCCGGTTCCTCTTGAATTTCGAGCTGCACTGTGCTCCCACTGACTCCCCGACTAAGAAACTCTTTTTCTAGGAAGACATCGATCCGAGCGACAAACACGTTGCCCTCTTCTTGGTTGTAGAAGTAGTAACCCAAGGTTTCCCTCGGATACCCCACAAAAATACACTTATCCAAATTGTCCATAAGCTTGTACGACTGAAGTCTCTTGACAAATGCTTCACAACCCTAAATCTTAAGAAAAGACAAGCTCGTCTTTTTTCCTGTCCACATATCATGTGGTGTCTTCTCTACCGACTTTGATGGTACTCTATTTAGTGTGAACTCTGCAGTTTCTAGACAATAACCCCAAAATGATAATGGAAGATCTGTCCGACTCATCACTGATTGTACCATGTCCAACAAGGTTCGATTCCGCCTTTATGAGACACCGTTCCTCTATGTTCCTGGTGGATTAAGTTTTGGAACTATTATGCAACCTTTCAAATGGTCATCAAACTCATGGATCATGTACTCGCCTCCTCGGTATGACCGAAGAAACTTTATTTTCTTGCCAAGTTGACTCTGTACTTCATTCTGCAATTCTTTGAACATTTCAAAGGCTTCCAACTTATGTTTCATCAAGTAGATATATCCATACCGACTCAAATCATTAGTGAAGGTAATGAAGTACTCATAACCACCCCTGGCAGTTGTGCTCATTGGTTCACATACATCACTATGTACCAGTCCCAACAAGTCGGACGCCCTTTTAGAACTCTTTGAAAAAGGTGTCTTGGTCATTTTGCCAAGTAGGCACGATTCACATGTCTCGAACGACTCCAAGTCGAACAAAGTTAGGAGTCCAACATCATGGAGCTTATTCATGTGTTTCCAACTTATATGTCCAAGCCAATAGTGCCAAATTAAGTCATATTCAGATCATTTGGTTTCAACCTTTTAACATTTATGTTATAAACCGACTCATCATCAAGATTAAAAATAAATAACCCGTCACAGACGAGTGCAAAGCCGTGAAACATATCATTCAAATATAAAGAACAACCATTATTTTTGATATTCAACTCATAGCCTTGCCTCATCAAACACGAAGCATAAATAATGTTTTGGCTGAGCACTGGAACATAATAACAATTATTTAGTACCATAATGAACCCGGAAGGTAAATGAAGTTGCATCGTGCCGACTTCCAACGCAACGACTCTCGCTTTGTTGCCGACTCGAATATCAACCTCGCCTCTTGCTATGCTCCTAGTTCTTATCGTTCCCTACAACGAGTTTTAGATGTGAATAACTAATCTATTATCATATACCCAAGAACTATTAGGTGCATCAGCAAGATAAATGTTTATAACATTGCAAACAAGTGTAGCTGAGTCAGAAGTCATACCTCCACTCTTTGATTTGTTGTCCAAATACTTGCTGCAGTTACGTTTCTAGTGGCCATCCGCCTTGAAGTAGAAGCAAGTGGATCCGGCTGAAGGAGATGGATTAGTCCCCGAGGAAGCGCTTGGGACCAGGTCCTGACCGTTACCTCCCGACTTAGTCTTCTTATTCTTAGTCCAAGAACTCTTCTAGAACTTAGCCTTATTCTACACCATCAACACTTGGCTAACGTCTTTCTTGAGATCCGCCTCTGCCTGCTTGAGCATCCCATGTAATTCAATGAGCTTCTTATCCATACCATGCATGTGTTAGTACGATATGAACTGACCATACACACTAGGAAGAGAGTTCAGAATTATGTCCATGGCGAACTCTTTGCTAATGGGGTAGCCAAGCCCTTCCAGAGACTACACACAACAAACCATCTTGATCACATGTGGACTCGGTGTATCACCATCCTTAAGCTTTCAACTCATCAAAGCCTGAGAGGCTTGATACCTCTTAGTCTTAGCTTGAGCCTGGAACATGCTTTTGAGGCTTTCGATCATATCGTAGGCCTCAACATTCTCAAACTGCTTGTACAAGTCTGGTTCCATGTGAGCAAGCATAAGACAACTAATATCCGTGGACTCATCCTTAGTTTGATGTTAGGCATTGGTGGCAGCGACAGTCGCATTCTCATCCGGATCATCTAGAAGTGGGTTGTCTAGGAAATGGTCCTTCTTTTCTTGTTTCGGAACAATTTTCAGATTTCGATACCAGTTGGTAAAATTAGTGTCGTTCAGTTTATCATTCTCAAGAATGGTTCTCAAAGAAAAACCGGATATCTAAGGGTGACTGTTACTTGGTTCCATGATCTACAACAGAAGATATGAAAAAATGTTAAGACATGTATTCATAAAAGAGCAAGCATATTAAGCACTTTAATACTTATGCTCCCACTAGAACCAACACCCCTCCGATAGTTACTTAGTGATTCAGGATCCTAAATAAGCAAGTCGGCTAGTGAGATTTAGCATCACCACTAGCCTCCAAGTGATCTACTTAGATAACTTCTTGTCAATCGTATCTCATACGACACCTGTTTGTCGGGTGGCATCACATCCCCGGCTCCCGTACGACTTCTTCCCGAGTCCCACAACCATTGTGATAGACCCGTCTAGCTTACCGAGTGTTTCTGCTAAGAGTGCGACTCAAACCCACCTAGTCAGAAAGAATTGGAAGTGCCTCAATTTTATGAGCCCACTATCAAAAATGTCCGACTTGTGACGGTGCAAGCACTGGCGGGAAAACCGACTAGAACTTCTTTGAGGGATTAAATTTTACCGACTATCTAATAGAGGTAAAACAAAGGAATATCAATAACACAAAATAAAACAATTACAATTTGAAATTATGTGGCTCTCATCATAGCGATCTCCATCTCCACAAAGCCTATAATCCAACTTGTCTTTGGTGTGGAAACGGCAGTGCCTGAGCAGGCTAGATAGAGGTGTGGGAGCAAGCAAGGAAGCGAGCGACGTCATCCGCAGGCAGGATTGCGCACAAGCAAGCGTCAGGGACACAAGAAGTACCTAGGTTCGGGGCCCTCATGGTGAGGTAACACCCCTACTACTGCCAATCTGACTATCTCGATGAACAACAAGAACTACAAAGGCTCCTTGAGCTGTATTGATGTGTGCTACCTAGAATGAGAGACCAACCCTTGATATGTTGCCCCTCCACCCCTTATATAGGCCGAGACGGCATAGGAAACAACATGGCCGACTAGCGGGTCCCACAGGCAGGCCCCATCCGGCTAGTCATCTATAGTATCTGCCATGACGGACGTGTACCCACGGTGAATGCCATGCCGTGCAACATAAGATACAGTGGTTGCCGTACGGGTAATTGTGCACAGTACCACCTACTAAATACTGTTACAGCCAACATTGGCAAAGTCTCTGCTATGGGCCGAGTGTCTCAGTCTTCTCCGTGTCTTGTCCGTCGTCCTGGGTGTACCACGCCCTATACCATGCGTCATCTTGTACTCCCTCTGTCTTGGTCATCCGGCTAGGTGATCCTAGCCGACTGTCCATCTTTTCCGTCTGGTTCTATCCGTCTGGGATGATCCAACCGGCTAGGCGTCTTGGGGGTGCTTCTTATCCGGATGTTTGGTTTGCCGGCTTGCTCTGCGTCTGGCCTTCTCTTTTGGTGTCTTTTGAGTTTTTACATCCGGCTGTACTCAGCCGGCTGGTAGTTACATTGCCCTTAAATCTTTTCCGGTTAGCCTACCACGGGTGATCCCCCGACACTAGCCCTCGACCGCGCGTAGGTTCCACCCTTAGGTGAAATGTGCACAGACTCAAAAGCTAGTTTGGATTTCTGTCCATGAAATCTAGCGGTTGGGTTACTCGGCTACGTCATCGGGGACGTCAGCCACGCACGTGAGGTTATGATGGCCTTTACTATGGCGTGCAGTGATGCATCGTGTCACACGTCACCTCGGGAACCGAAGCCGGCACCTCGCAAACCGCTCTACGGATATTCTGCGCATTCTATGTCGGTGCAAACGATCCGGGAGACATTGGGAGCATGCGGTGCCGTCGCATGGCTAGCTGGGCGGTTACCATTCTCTGGCCATAAATACTAGACGAGCCGCTGCTCGCACCTTTCCATTTGCTCCCTTCCAGCGCCAACATCACCTCACCACCTTGCTGCGCCCTTGCCTCCTTCTTCGGCACCCGAACCTTGCTGCCGCCGACGAGCCTACGCGCTTCTGCCTCGCCGGTGCCGCCTTTTTTTTTCTCGCCGGAGCGACGGGCCACCGCCTTTCTTCCACCTCTCCATCTTCTTCTCCGCCATCGTTGAGATGGCCGAGAAGCGTGGAGCTTGGTGTGGCTCCTCCATGAAGAAGAAGCAAGTGGATAAGTACCGTCGCACGCGGGTGCTGCCGGCGGCAGCCGAGGCTGGGGTGCGCCTCGCACCAGCCGGTGATGTGACGCCACACCCAGAAGACGACGAGCATGTCATATTCCACGCGCACCGTGGCCTGGCCCTTCCGGCTAGCACCTTCTTCCTCATGGTTCTCGCAATATTTGATCTCCGCCTCCACCATCTCGGCCCCAACGCCATCGGAATCCTCACCCACTTTGTCGCCTTCTGTGATTCCTACCACGGGATCTATCCAGATCTCGGGATCTTCTGCCGGCTCTTTGTCATCCGGCCACAAGTCCAATACGCCAAAGTCCCGCTTGTGGCTTGCGGTGGCGCCTCCATCTACTCCTGTGCGGAGACCGATTACCCAAAGATTCAGCTACACGACACGGTCAAACTTTGGCAGCTGACGTACTTCTATGTATGGAATCTATCGTCGGTTGACCAGATAAACCTCCCCGCCTTCCAGACCAGGAGTTTAGCCGGGCGAACTCGGAGCAGAAGATCTTCAGCTCCAAGGCCGACACGGATGAGATGATGCGCCGGATGAGGGCGCTCATCATAACTGGGTTGATCGAGATCAATGTCACCCTCAGCTGGGTATCCTGGCTGATGATGCTATTGCAGCAATGAGCGCATAAGATGTGCTATTACTCTTGCCGGATGGACCCAACCCGGCTCTCTCCGCCGTGATCCTCCCTTCGCCAATCTTTATGAATGGGTCTGGATGCTCACCAAGGAGAAGATCAAGGCCGATTGGTCTTTCAGGATGGCTCCCTACCACCGTGGCAACCGTGCCCCCGGGTAAGTTGCCTACTTGCCTCGTCTCGTCTTCCTTTACTTATCTGGAATCACTTTCTGACCCGGCTCGTTTCTATTTCTTTCGGGCAGACCCTCCTATGCATTCTCCGGGAAGAGGGCGACATCCCCCTCCAGACCATCACCGCCGACCTCCCTGAGCTGCACACGCGGTGATCCGATGAGGGCTCAGATGATGAGGAGGACTTCTTCCCCAGCTGTAATGACGAGGCGGCGGAGGACCCACACAGCCCCGTGCTGGAGGAGAGCGAGGGCACCGAAACTCCAGAGGCAACCCGAAAGCGAGCCGGTGACGACATCTCGAGCCACACAACCACCTCTAAGGATCCGACAGCCGAACTCATCCGGGGAGGCATCCCGTGCACTTTCCAGGGTGGGGGTACCCGGAAGAAGGCCGGTGCTCCGGTAGTGCAGCGGTAAGTCTTGTGCTGGTTTTTTCTGCGTCTTGCCCTTTTTCTTTCTTTGTCTTGACTTAGATTTTTTATGTCTTTGCAACGCTGCCATCTCCTTTGGCAGTTCGATCCCGGCTCGCACCTTCCCCGTCTCGCCGCCTCACGGCCCTTTCGTCCACCAAGACTTCTCCTCCGTGACAGCCCCCACCACCGCCTGAGGTTACCCCGCCACCGGAACCAGAGCCCACGGTGCAGCTAGATCCCGCCGCGCGGGCACGCGCGTCGGATCGGCCGGAAGTGGTCTCTGGCTCCAGCTGGGGAGGGGGGCTCGGCAGCTGGGTAGGAGAACATGGTGGTGACGGAGGTGGACTCCAACAACGAGGCGACGGAGCAGCGGCTTGCCGTGGCTCACGACGCCCCAGCCGCCCTGGTCGACACCTCCGCGCTGCTGCCTCCAGATGCCGCCACCTCGCTCAAAGACATGAAGGCCAGCCTGGAGGCCAGCTTGAAGGGATGTCGGCTGCTGCAGGCGACACTGGAGGGTGCCAACAAGGCCGTGGCGGAGCAGCTCGCCACGGTGCGGGAGACCACACAGAGTGAGCTTTTCACCTTAGTCTTTTTTTGGTTTGTCCGGTTGTGGTCTGTAGCTGAGATGAAGAGTGGGCCTCTGAAATCATCACACACTACGAATCTGGTTTGTAGATTTAGCAGGTCGGGACAACCGGCGAGCCCCCGGTAAGGTGTCAACGGAGCCAGAAAACATTGCAGGAATTAATCGGAAAAAATGACAAGTGGATATCTAGCAAGGAGCCCCTAAGTATCAGCCGGGGTTCCACATATTTCATTCATTCAGGGTTCCGGATACATAAACTAATTTTCGACTAAGTGTAAAACAGACGGAGCAGGTCCGCATCCCGTGGCCTCTCGGTCTCCTCATCCGACTTGTCCATCTTGTTCTTGCGCGGCTAATGCGTGTCGATTAGGTAGTAGGAGTTGTTGTGCAGCGCCTTGCTGATGATGAAGGGGCCCTCCTAGGAAGGGGACAACTTGTGCGTGCCCTTGGTGTCTTGCACAAGACAGAGAACTAGATTTCCCTTGCAGAATGCGACGGGCTGGATCTGGTTCGAGTGGTACCGATGCAGCCCTTGATGGTATATGGCCAACCTGGAGAGGGCCAGCTCACAGGCCTCATCGAGGAGATCCACACTGTCCTACCTTGCCTCTTGGTTATCCTTCTCCGTGTATACTACTTCTGAGCCATAGGTGAGGAAGAACGTGGTGAAGCCGGTTGACAGATTCGGGGTGGTGCGCAGGCTCCAAAGCACAACCAGGAGTTCTTCGATCTAGCAGTCAGGCGAGCTCTCTAGTAGATCGATCAGTTGGGGCTTGATTCCAGCTAGAATCAAACCGTTGGACCGCGGATGCGCGACGGACGCAAGGTACAGCCGGATTCCCTTGTTGTGGCAGAACTGGGCGAAGGCTCCCTTGGTGAAGTTCGTGTCATTGTTGGTGATGATGTTGTGGGGGTACCCGAACCGGATGATGATGTCCCGGAAGAAGGTGACGACCGTAGCACCATCTAGCTTCCGAATTGTCTTAGCCTCGATCTAGTTGGTGAACTTGTCCACCACCACCAGCAGGTGGGTCATGCCTGCTCGAGCCCGCTTGAAGGGACCGACCATGTCCAGTCCCCAAACAGCAAAGACCATGTGATCGGTATATCTTGAGTACTTAAGTCAGCATGTGCCTCAGATGGCCGAATCACTAGCAACCGTTGCATGCCCGGACCATCTGCTCTGCATCCTCGGCTGCGGTGGGCCAGTATAAACTGTGGCACATGTCCTTGGAAACTATGGCCCGGGAAGAGACGTGGTGACCACATTCCCCCTGGTGGATCTCCTTCAACATCCGGTAGCCGATTTCTGCATCGACGCACCACTGGAAGATGCCGGAGATGTTGCGCTTGTAAAAATACTTGTTGATGATGGTGTACGTGTGCGCACGGTGCTGTATTTGCCTTGCCTCCACCTTGTCATCCGGAAGCTCACTGTTGAGAATGTAGTTCATGAAGGGCTGGGCCTAGGATGGTACTTCCCGGATGGTGAGGAAGCTACCTGGCATGATCTGGAGCTCATCCGGAGGTCGGCCCGGTGGGATGCATGAGTTGGCAGCCCCGAGCCCTTTGGCTTAGCCAGCGTTGTCTTGCTTGACGATGTGGGCGCACCCGGATCTTTCGAGCCGGGAGGCGCTACGGCAGGGCCTAGGTCATTCGAGCCGGCATCCCCCGGGTCCGCCACCCAGATGATGGACTCAGATTTGGGGGAGGGGGTGATGCTGGGCTTGCGGAGATGCTCCAAGGAAACTCCAGGAGGGATTGCCTTGTTGGTGGATACGACTCGCGCGAGCGCGTCGATCGTCTTGTTATTGGCACGGGGGACGTGATGGAACTCACATCCTTCAAAGCCGGCGCTGAGCAGCTGGATGTGGAACTGGTATAGGGCCATGTTGGCATCCTGGGCATCCCACTCTCCGGATACTTGCTGCACCACCAGATCCAAATCCCAGAAGCAGAGGATCTGGCGAATGCCGATATCTTTGGTGAGCCGGAGCCCATATGCCAGCGCTTCATACTCGGCAATGTTGGTCGAGGCGGTGAAGTGGATATGCAGCGCGTATTCCAGCTGGTTTCCCTTGAGCGAGGTGAGCGATGCTGGCTCCCAAGCCCCCGCGCATCTTTGAAGTGTAGCTTCCAGTAGTCTGAGTCAGGTACCGATGGCAGGTACTGGTTCTCCACCCAGTCGACGAAGAAATCTGCCACCGCCTATGACTTGATGGTGATCCTTGGCTCGTACCAGATGTAGTGGGAGGCTAGATCAATGCCCCATTTGGCCACCCGTCCCGTGGCATCCTTGTTGCCCAAAATCTCCCTCAACGGCGCAGTCGACAACACCATGAGAGGGTGCTCCTGGAAGTAGTTCCTGAGCTTCTTGCAAGCCAGCTAGACACCGTAGCACATCTTCTGGTAGTGCGGGTACTGCTTGGAGAGCGAGAGAACTTTCCTGAGGTAGTAGATGGGTCGCTGTACTATATGAGCTTTGCTCTCCACGTGACTCTCCACCGACAGGACTACGCTGGCGACCCAGTTCGTGGCGGCTATATAGAGCAGCATCGGCTCCTTCTCAGCCGGCGTGGCCAACACCGGTGATGTGGATAGCATGCGCTTGAGGTCATGGAACACAGAATCCTCCTGCACGGTCCAAGTGAACTTGTTCATCTTCTTCATCAGATGGTACAATGGAAGTTCTCTCTCCCCAAGCCGGCTGACGAATCCGCTGAGGGAGGCCAGGCATCCGGCGAATTTATAGACGCCGAGAAGGCTCTTGGGTGGCATCATCCTCTCGATGGCCGCGATCTTCTCCGGGTTGGCCTTGATCCCTCGGTGTGACACGAGGAAACCGAGGAGCTGTCCGGCTATCATGCCGAAGATGAACTTTTCTGGGTTCAGCTTCATCTAGTACAGGCGGAGGTTTGTGAATGTATCGCTTAGGTCCTCGAGGAGGGTCGCTTCTCCTTTGTCTTCATGACGTCAGCGTCCATGTAAGCATGCACATTCCGGCCGATCTGCGAGTGGAAGCATTTCTCCTAGACAAGGAGGTCAGCTGGCTGAAGGAGCATGAGGCCTTCCTTTTAGATGAGCTCATGAAGATCTGGCATGTCACCAAAGGTGAGTTTGGCCCTTCTTTTTCTATTTTGTCCGAATGGATCCACTGGATTCATTTTAGACTTCCCTTTCTGATCAAGGATTCTATCCGAAAGTAGACACCCTAGCCTTCGACCGGGTCCAGCAGGTTGAGCCGGGCGAGAAGGCCAGCGTCCCGATCTCGTCCCGCAGCTCGGTGAGGACGCCTGCAATCTCCGCAAGGCCGCCACCACCATTCATGACTTCCTCTGGATGAAAGATCTTCTTCCGGAGATGATTTGTGAACTTTCCATCATGCTTGGTGACGCTCCGGGTGCCTTTGACCGGCTCCGCGAAATGGCTGCCCGTGTCGGGTCCGAGATGGAGAAGCTGGTGGGAGGCTTCCGAGCCGGCGCGGATGGCGCCTCCTTGCGCCAAGCCCATCCGGGTCTCCGAGATGCCGCCATCCAGATCACCGGCTACACCAACGTCGATGAGGTTCTGACTTATTTGGATGCTGGTGGTGTGCCGAAAGGCGGATCGGAGGAGTCTTATTAGTCGGAAGGAACCGGCTCGGAGTCTCGGCACGGCAAGGGTCCAGCAGCCTGAAGGAAATCCCCAGGATGCCGGTGTAACTGTAAATATTTGTCTTGTGCACTTGCATACTTTTGAACTTCGTGGGTCTACGGGCTTTGCCCCCTGTTGTTTGATGACTATCTGGCTGCTTTTTCCTTTATCAATATATCTTTTCTTGCGTTTGTCCGATTATCGCTTACCTACTGGTCCATTCTAGTCGGTCTGTATCATTTCCTTTCTCTTTCATGCATGTCTGTCCTTGACTTATCAGGGAGGGAGGAACTGCATCCTGGCCCGAGCTGACCTATACTCTTATTTGGCTATAAGCCTCTTTTTCTATTGCCTTCTTTCTCTTGCGATCTTGCGCTTCTGACATAACCGGCCGGGAGGAACTGCATCCTGGACCGGGTGAATTGGCTGCCTTGCTTCGACATCTCGAACGCCTTCTAGCTGAGAGGAACATGCTTCCAGTGGGAGCGCGCCAGCGCACCCACTGGGTGTAGCCCCCGAGATTCGAAGTAGATGGAGTATCCAGGTGCTTTAAATCTTCAAATAATCCTTGCATTCCTTCTTTTATCTTGCAAAATGACTTTCTTCCAAAAGACATAGCGAGACGTGAGGAACTGCATCCCAACCCGGATACTCTACTCGGCTGCCTCAGAGCCTTTTTCTCTATTACTTTCCTTATCACTTCCAGTTTTCTCTCTTTCTTTCCTTACGATCTTTCTTCTGAGCAACTCTGCTTTGCCATGGCTGGCTTGAACATCTTCTATCCTGGAGCTACATACTTCCAGTGGGGGCGCGCCAACACACCCACTGGGCGTAGCCCTCGAGATTCATAGTAACTACCGTAGGTAGGTGCTTCTAATATTCTCAAACTTGCATTCTCATAGTGCCCTTGTGCGTCCGACTGACGGACTTAGTCGGACGGGAGAAACTGCATCCCAGCCCCGGTTAATTTATTGTCTTTCCCTACCGACCAGCTTTGTCTTTCTCCGACCGGCTTGAACAATTTCTAGTCGGGAGCTACATACTTCCAGTGGGGGCATGCCAGCACACCCACTGGGTGTAGCCCCTGAGATTCTGAGTAGCTCCTGTAGGTAGGTGCATCGAATCTTATCTTCTCTTGAGGTCCGACTCGGTGCGGTCATGCAAAAGAAACACACAGAAATGGTTTTTGGTCAATATATTGTTATGCGGTATATATGATATCATCCGACTGGCGGTTTTGCTTTTTGAAAACTAGATCGTGCTTTTCTGAACACTTAGTCATTTTCCCGTGCGCTCTGCTGTTTATGCTGTGTCCTCGCCGGGCAACCGGGTTGTGGTCTGGAGCCGAAATCGAAAGGGGAGATGACAATACATTGCGCACGGTACTAGGGGCTTAGTAGCAGGAAAATACCAACTAGGCACATGGTCGGAATGTCCAATATGTCGCATCTTTCACCTTATTTCATGTGGGATGCCTCGGGCTTTTTCTCTTGCTATCCGGACATCCGATTGCGGTCTGTAGCTGAGATGAAGAGTGGGCCTCTAAAATCATCACACACTACGAATCTGGTTTGTAGATTTAGCAGGTCGGAACAACCGGCGAGCCCCCGGTAAGGGGTCAACGGAGCCAGAAAACATTGCAGGAATTAATCGGAAAAAATGACAAGTGGATATCTAGCAAGGAGCCCCTGAGCATCAGCCGGGGTTCCACATATTTCATTCATTCAGGGTTCCGGATACATACACTAATTTTCGACTAAGTGTAAAATAGACGGAGCAGGTCCGCATCCCGTGGCCTCTCGGTCTCCTCGTCCGACTTGTCCATCTTGTTCTTGCCCGGCTAATGCGTGTCGATTAGGTAGTAGGAGTTGTTGTGCAGCTCCTTGCTGATGATGAAGGGGCCCTCCTAGGGAGGGGACAACTTGTGCGTGCCCTTGGTGTCTTGCACAAGACAGAGAACTAGATTTCCCTCGCAGAATGCGACGGGCTGGATACGGTTCGAGTGGTACCGATGCAGCCCTTGATGGTATATGGCCAACCTGAAGAGGGCCAGCTCACAGGCCTCATCGAGGAGATCCACACTGTCCTCCCTTGCCTCTTGGTTATCCTTCTCCGTGTATACTACTTCTGAGCCATAGGTGAGGAAGAACGTGGTGAAGCCGGTTGACCGATTCGGGGTGGTGCGCAGGCTCCAAAGCACAACCGGGAGTTCTTCGATCTAGCAGTCACACGAGCTCTCTAGTAGATCGATCAGTTGGGGCTTGATTCTAGCTAGAATCAAACCGTTGGACCGCGGATGCGTGACGGACGCAAGGTACAGCCGGATTCCCTTGTTGTGGCAGAACTGGGCGAAGGCTCCCTTGGTGAAGTCCGTGTCATTGTTGGTGATGATGTTGTGGGGGTACCCGAACCGGATGATGATGTCCCGGAAGAAGGTGACGACTGTAGCACCATCTAGCTTCCGAATTGTCTTAGCCTCGATCTAGTTGGTGAACTTGTCCACCACCACCAGCAGGTGGGTCATGCCTGCTCGAGCCCGCTTGAAGGGACCGACCATGTCCAGTCCCCAAATAGCAAAGACCGTGTGATCGGTATATCTTGAGTACTTAAGTCAGCATGTGCCTCAGATGGCCGAATCACTAGCAACCGTTGCATGACCAGACCATCTGCTCTGCATCCTCGGCTGTGGTGGGCCAGTATAAACTGTGGCACATGTCCTTGGAAACTATGGCCCGGGAAGAGACGTGGTGACCACATTCCCCCTGGTGGATCTCCTTCAACATCCGGTAGCCGATTTCTGCATCGACGCACCACTGGAAGATGCCGGAGACGTTGCGCTTGTAAAAATACTTGTTGATGATGGTGTACGTGTGCGCACGGTGCTGTATTTGCCTTGCCTCCACCTTGTCATCCGGAAGCTCATTGTTGAGAATGTAGTTCATGAAGGGCTGGGCCTAGGATGGTACTTCCCGGATGGTGAGGACGCTACCTGGCATGATCTGGAGCTCATCCGGAGGTCGGCCCGGTGGGATGCCTGAGTTGGCAGCCCCGAGCCCTTTGGCTTAGCCAGCGATGTCTTGCTTGACGATGTGGGCGCACCCGGATCTTTCGAGCCGGGAGACGCTACGGCAGGGCCTAGGTCATTCGAGTCGGCATCCCCTGGGTCCGCCACCCAGATGATGGACTCAGATTTGGGGGAGGGGTGATGCTGGGCTTGCGGAGATGCTCCAAGGAAACTCCAGGAGGGATTGCCTTGTTGGTGGATACGACTCGCGCGAGCGCGTCGGTCGTGTTGTTATTGGCACGGGGGACGTGATGGAACTCACATCCTTCAAAGCCGGCGCTGAGCAGATGGATGTGGAACTGGTATAGGGCCATGTTGGCATCCTGGGCATCCCACTCTCCGGATACTTGCTGCACCACCAGATCCAAATCCCAGAAGCAGAGGATCTGGCGAATGCCGATATCTTTGGTGAGCCGGAGCCCATATGCAGCGCGTATTCCAGCCGGTTTCCCTTGAGCGAGGTGAGCGATGCCGGCTCCCAAGCCCCCGCGCATCTTTGAAGTGCAGCTTCCAGTAGTCTGAGTCAGGTACCGATGGCAGGTACTGGTTCTCCACCCAGTCGACGAAGAAATCTGCCACCGCCTATGACTTGATGGTGATCCTTGGCTCGTACCAGATGTAGTGGGAGGCTAGATCGATGCCCCATTTGGCCACCCGTCCCGTGGCATCCTTGTTGCCCAAAATCTCCCCCAACGGCGCAGTGGATAACACCGTGAGAGGGTGCTCCTGGAAGTAGTTCCTGAGCTTCTTGCATGCCAGCTAGACACCGTAGCACATCTTCTGGTAGTGCGGGTACTGCTTGGAGAGCGAGAGAACTTTCCTGAGGTAGTAGATGGGTCGCTGTACTATATGTGCTTTGCTCTCCACGTGACTCTCCACCGACAGGACTATGCTGACGACCCAGTTCGTGGCGGCTATATAGAGCAGCATCGGCTCCTTCTCAGCCGGCGTGGCCAACACCGGTGATGTGGATAGCATGCGCTCGAGGTCATGGAACACAGAATCCTCCTGCGCGGTCCAAGTGAACTTGTTCATCTTCTTCATCAGATGGTACAATGGAAGTTCTCTCTCCCCAAGCCGGCTGACGAATCCGCTGAGGGAGGCCAGGCATCCGGCGAATTTATAAACGCCGAGAAGGCTCTTGGGTGGCATCATCCTCTCGATGGCCGCGATTTGCTCCGGGTTGGCCTCGATCCCTCGGTGTGACACGAGGAAACCGAGGAGCTGTCCGGCTATCATGCCGAGATGAACTTTTCTGGGTTCAGCTTCATCTAGTACCGGCGGAGGTTTGTGAACGTATCGCTCAGGTCCTCGAGGAGGGTCCCCTTCTCCTTTGTCTTCATGACGTCAGCGTCCACGTAAGCATGCACATTCCGGCCGATCTGCGAGTGGAAGTATTTCTACATGCACCGCTCGTAAGTGGCACCTACATTCTTCAGGCCGAATGGCATGGTTACATAATAGTAAGCCCCATATGGGGTGATGAACGATGTTTTCAGCTGATCAGACAGATTCATCTAGATCTAATTGTAACCGGAATAACAATCAAGGAAGGAGAACAAATCATAGCCAGCCGTAGAGTCAATGACTTTATCAATACGGGGCAAAGTGAAGGGGTCTTTCGGGCAGGCCTTGGTCAGGCTGGTGTAGTCGATACACATGCTCCAGATCTTGTTTTTCTTCAACACCAAGACGGGGTTGGCCTGCCAGTCCGGGTAGCACACCTTCTTAATGAAGTCGGCTACTAGGAGCCAGGCGATCTCATCGCTAATGAACTTTCTCTTGTCCTCCGTGAAGCGACGGATGGGATCCTTGACCGTCTCGGCATCCGGCGTACATTAAGTGAGTGCTCGACGAACTCCCTTGGCACACCCGGCATGTCCTTGAGGGACCATGCAAAGATGTCCCGATTCTTATAGAGGAAGTCGACTAGCACGCTTTCCTATATGTTGTCCAAGCCGGCACCGATGGTGACGCACTTGGAGGGGTCAGCCGGGTCAAGCGGGATCTTCCTTGTCTCCTTGGACGGCTAGAACGCCATGTCCCCAGCCGGCTTCAGTCCAGCCGACACCTCTTGCTATAGCATTGCAACATTGTGCATCATCTCGCGCTTCTCTTCGGCGATGAGCAGGGACTCGGCTATCTTTGCACCCTTTGCTATGCATGCCATGGACCGCCTGTTGCAGCCGGACATGGTAATCACA
Source organism: Avena sativa (assembly GCA_916181665.1). Lineage (NCBI taxonomy): Eukaryota > Viridiplantae > Streptophyta > Magnoliopsida > Poales > Poaceae > Avena > Avena sativa. The sequence continues at coordinate 112,829,501 of OV702293.1, read as the reverse complement.
CCATTTGGCCCCGACAACTTCATTTTGAGGTATAAATAGTGGGGGACCGCCTGAACTTTGTGAGGGAAGGGTGACCAAGAAGACCATGGTAGGTGCTGGCTAGATTCACCACTTTGAACAAAATTGGCTCACACAGGAAGTTCTGTTCTTCCAAGCCGAAGATAACATCCAGTTGGATCATGCCCAACGGGACACACGGAGGTCCAGGCGCAACGCCATGGAACACGGTGCTCAAGGCCTGCAGGTCGCGCTCCCAGATGCCTAGCTTCTCCATGGAGGAACGGTAGAGCAAGTCGAGGCTGCTCCCATCATCCACCAACATGCGCAAGAAACGGCAGGTGCACTTGTTGGAGATGAGGAGAGGGTCTAGCTCCATCACCTAGCCCCCCAGGATGCGGGAATAGCTCTGGCTAGTTATCCCGGCTCGAGGTGATGGGAATCTCGGACCAGTTCAGGTACTGGGGGACCAGAGGAACAACAGGGTTCACCTCCACTACGCGTTGCTTCTGGCTGCGACTGCCAGTCGGCTTGACCTCGAAGATGTGGTAGTTCTCGTGCTGCTGCGGGTAGGCCCTGTTGTTGTTCCCGTCTGCCCTAGCTGGCAGTGGGGGTCCGCCAGAAGGGTGTGGGGGAGATTGTGTAAGACAGCCTTCTCCTTGATCTACCGGGTCCAGCTACACTACTGAGTGGTGTGCATGGCCGGCTTGAAGGTGCCGATGTGGTACTTTCACGGCCTGTCAAACATCTGCTCGAAAGTGAAGGTCTTCTTCTGCCTCTTTTTCTTTCTAGCCAGTTCTCCTTGCACCGCATTGACATGGCTATGGTGATAACAAGGGCTTTCCTGTTCAACCGGGAGCTTGCCCTTGTAGCGGTTGTCGCTGCTGGGCCGTCCGGACGATCTAGCGTGTCCACCTTTTCCACCTTGATTTTCCCAAGACGGCTCGATGAGAACCGGCCGTCCTGCCGCATTCACCCAGAGAGGTTTCTTCATTTATGCATTCCTGGTGGCGTACTGGTCGGCGACGGTAATCCGCTCTGCCATGGTCTTGGGCTCGTCGCACAACAGTCAGTGGCGTAGCATCGTGCCCTCTCGACCCCCTTCGATGAAGAAACCGATTGCTTGGTTCTCCACCACCCCTTCGCATAGGGAGATATCACTGGCTAATGACTGTGATCCGACTCTCGGACTCCTTGGATGCACAGGGAGAGATCACGAGGTCTACCCAGACGCTTGTAGGTGTCGTTGAAGTTTCGGATGAAGACCTTCTTTAAGTCGGGCCAAGCGTTGATGCTGGTGGTGTAGGGGTTCATAGCATGGAAAAACAAAAAAATTCTACCGCATGAACACATACAAGCCAAGATCTATCTACTAGATTGTAGCAAAGAGTCGATAGAGTACTCACCCTCAAAGATTCCAAAGCGATTAATGAGATCGGATTCTCGTGGGTGATGTAGTCGTTCACTTCTTGATCTCAAGATCGCGTAGACGATCCTTCTGGCACCACGTTCCGGCAATGCTCCCGTAGTCGATCATACGTTCGGTACTCAATGAAGACGTCCCGCTCCCTTGTTCCAGCAGGCAGCGGAGGTTGTAGATCTCTCCTCGCGATTCTGGTAGCATGACGGTGTGGTGTCGGAGTTTAGAGGGGAAATCCCACAAGGCTTTGCCTAAGCCAGAGCGGTTATGTGGGAGTAGAAGAGGGCCTCGGCGATCTAGGATTCAGAGGGCCGAGGTTTAGAGGTGGCTGGAGGCTAGAGAGGTTTAGACGGTGGCTACTTTTAGAGGCTCTAAATTGATTGCAACTTTAGAGGCTGCAACCAATCTAGGGTTTGATGTGTGGGATGGCCAAGGGGGCGCCCCCTCCCCTCTATTTATGAGAGGGAGGGGTGGAAAGGGTAGCGGAGTCCTCCCCCAACTCCCCTTGCTTGGTCAGCGGCAAGGAGAGGGAGGATTCCTCCCTTGGGTAGGACTCCTTCCCTCCCTCCACTAGGCAAGCAATGCTGGGATTTGAGTTTTTCAAATTGGCGTTTGACTTTTCAGACTAGAGTTTGATTTATCTCTTCCCATTACCTAGCCAAGTGACCTAGGACATGATGAAATGATTCCACTTTGTCATGACACATCCATGTACCCTTCCCACTCCGGATCGGTGGACCTTCTAGACCCTTCTAGAACATTCTGGTGAAAATACCAAAACCATTCTTGAACTCTGAAATTGGACTTTCCTTATATGAATCTTATTATCCAAACCATTCCGGATCTCCTCGTGATATCCCGGATCCCATCCGAGACTCCGAACAACATTCGATCTCTTTACTCACATTCCATATCTACTAAACAACATCGAATCCTTAAGTGTGTCTCTGTACGGTTCGTGAATTATGCAGACATGACCGAGACTCTTCTCTGATCAATATCCAATAGAGGAATATGTAAATTCATATGGATCCCACATATTTCTACAATTACTTCATGATCGAATGAGCCATTTACATATGATACCAATTTCCCTTTGTCTCACGATACTTTACTTATCCGAGGTCTGATCGTCGATATCTCTGCATACCTAGTTCAACCTCGCTACCGACAAGTACTCTTTACCTGCTCTTGTGCTATGTGATCCCTTGTGAGCCAGTCACATGCTTTCAAGCTAATTGGATGTCATTCCACCGAGAGGCCCCATAGTATATTTATCCATCATATGGATGGACAAATCCCACTCTTGATCCATGTGCCTCAACACATACTTTCCGAAGACTCAATGCCACCTTTATAATCACCCAGTTGCGAAGTGGTGCTTGATGTCATCAAAGCATCCATCCGGTGATGGTGATTATCATGATCTCATGGTCGAAAGATTTAGGTTACTATGTATCTGAAAGGTTATAGCAAACGAACTATTAAAATGACTTGATCTTTATACTACGCTTAAATATAGGAGTATGTCCATAACACCATTCTCCTAATGACATGATCTTGTTGTTAATAACATCTCAATTCTCATGATCAGGAAACCATGATCATCTATTAACCAACAAGCTAGTATTACAAAGAGGCTTTACTAGGGACTCTAACAAGTTTACAAATCACACAAGTATTAATGTTTCCGGTTAATACAATTATAGCATGAATGTAAACATTTATCATAAACACAAAGGTATAATAATAACTACTTTTATTATTGCCTCTTGGGCATATCTCCAATAGTTGAGGCTGTTCAGCCAGGTTCTCGCCGAACCGGTTAACATGAGAGGCACATAGCATACGACAATGTGATTGTTTCCATGGGGATTCCGACTGCCATGGCGTATTTGGTCAGCCAGTCTTCCGGCTTCATACTGCTGTCGTACTTTGCGTTGTCCCTTGGTAGGGAATGGCTACTTCCGGATGCGTGGCCTGAAGCAGACCGGTCCGGTTGCATATTCCTCCTTCGTAACACGAGCTTGCGCTAGGAGGTCGATTATATCATGTGAATCAAACTCAACCGAGTTGGGTGTTCCTACCCGGCTACTGAGGCAGGATGGGGGAGTGGGTGGAGTGTGGCCTTTCTCAGCCTGAGGCAGTGGGGATCCTTCTTGTGGGTGACTTGTTGCACCCTGGTCGCCGTTCAGATGGATGCTTCCAGAGTGGCGAAACTTGGAACGGGAGCGAGCATGAGGTTGGCCTCCAAGAGAGGCAGAGTACTCGGTCAAGCGAGGTCCTACCCGTCTGCCTCCAGCCAGATGGTTTCCCTTGGTGCCGGCACCTGCCTCGTACGCGATCCGGGCAGCTTCAGCCTACTCGTCTGCCACTTGCAGCAGGAGTTACACCTGCTGAAACTGCTGAATTCTTTCCTCCCCCTCCATGTGAGGTAGTTCTTCTGTGATGTCATACACGGGCGGTGGGAAGAACATGGGAACGGCCGGCTTGCCGTCTTGCTTGAAGTGAGCCCCCAGTTCTCCCCCGCGACGCTGCATGAACCCCAGCCAACTAGGCTCCAGGTTGGCCGGGGTGAGGCCGTGGGCGCGCTGATACTCACGCATAGTGCTCTCCATGTGAAACTTGGCAGAGGCCAGGCCTTGGGACTGATGAAGCACTCGCTCCTGAGCCGCCTCTATTTTTGTAGCCGCCTCATCCGGGTTGTTGCCGGGATAGACCGGGACGACGAGATCCTCGATGGCCTGCTCCACCATGCCCTTCCCTTCCATGGGGTGGAAGTGCCAGCTACGTTGTTGGTGCGCTTGAGGGTGGTTTGGCGGTTGTGGCTCGAACTAGCCATCATCACCTCCGTGCTTCAAGGCGCGATGAGCATGCTGCCGGCTGAGGGCGGCGACTCGGCGAAGGAGACGATCTCCCAAGGGAAACGCTGCGGGACGGAAGGGCAGGTTGGGCATAGAAGGGTAGGTCGTCGAACAACAGGAGTGAGCCGCCTACCGGAAAGTGGAACCGGCGAAGCAGGGGGCGTTGTCGATAACGCAGTCGAACTTGCCCAAGGTGATCACGAGGCCGGAATCCACGCACTCGCCGGATGAGGTGCGGAATCCATGCCCTCTCCGGATGAGGTGCGGGGTCTCCGCCATCTTTTCCCCATGGTGGGCGCCAACTGTCGTCGGTGTGGAAATGGCAGTGCCTGATCAGGCTAGATAGAGGTGTGGGAGCGAGCAGCGAAGCGAGCGATGGCGTTCGCAGGCGGGATTGGGCACAAGCAAGCATCGGGGATACAAAAAGTACCTAGGTTCGAGGCCCTCGTGGTGAGGTAACACCCCTACTCCTGCCGATCTGATTATCTCGGTGAACACCAAGAACTACAAAGGCTCCTTGAGATGTATTGATGTGTGCTACCTAGAATGAGAGACCAACCCTTGATATGTTGCCCCTGCCACCCCTTATATAGGCTGAGATGGCACGGGCAACGACATGGCCGACTGGAGGGTCCCACAGGCGGGCCCCAGCTGGCTAGTCATCTACATATCCAACATGGTGGGCGTGTACCCACAGTGAATGCCATGTCGTGCAACGTATGCTATAGTGCTTGCCATAAAGGTAGTTGTGCAGTGTACCACCTACTAAACACTATTTCAGCCTTGATGGCAAAGTCTCCGGTATGGTCCGACTGTCTTAGTCTTATCCTTGTCTTGTCCGCCATCCTAGGCATACTGCGCCCTGTACCATGCGTCATCTTGTACTCCCTCTGTCTTGGTCATCCGGCTAGGTTCTCCTAGCCGGCTGTCTGCCTCGTCCGTCTGGCTTGGTCATCCGGATAGGTCATCATTTCCGCCTGGTTCTATCCGGCTAGGATGATCCAGTCAGCTAGGTGTCTTGGGGGTGCTTCTTATCCGGCTGTTTGGTTTGCTAGCTTGCTCTGCGTCTGGCCTTCTATTTTGGTGTATTTTGATTTTTTACATCCGGCTGTACTCAGTTGGCTGGAAATTACATTGCCCTTAAACCTGTCTGGTTAGCCTACTCGGGGGTGATCCCCCGACACAAATCATGCCAACTCTTGTCACTTGTCTTCTTACTCCATGTTGCTGACATGTAGATCGACTTGCATGCCATACGAGTTCTCCAAACGGGTACACTAGCTTAGTAAAGTAAATTACATAGAGAATCCGACACACAGGTCATTGTAAAATAAAATGACAGCACCTAGGCTCTAGCCGGGTGACAAAACCGTGATTCGCAGATCACGTATGGAGTACACACATAAATCACATGCACATGAATCTACCGGCATTGTGAAACTCTCAACAACATCTAAGACGCTACGACCACGGCCGACGATTTTTCCGAAAACGTAGATATAACACCCAGTTTTACTTAAATAGTATTTATGGTTTGTTTCTGCATTCATGAGCATCATCTTTTAATATGCATGCAAATAAGGGAATAAAATGCAAACCTAAAACCCTAATCTTCCCCTCTCTATTTGAAAGCATGTGATATGGAGCCCAAATGGACTAAAAGGGTCCCACAATGGTTTTTGTATTTTGAAAATCCCAAAATAATATGGAGCCCAAACGGACTAAAAGGGCCCCACAATATTTTACTAGTTTTACAAACCCCTCTGGTATATTTGAAATTTTCAAAAACAATAGTTGAAATTCAAATAGAAAATAGAAAATAGAAACAGAAAAATAAAAAGGTTTTTCAAAAAAAATAAAACTGTCCATACTCTACCTAGGCCATAGCCCATCTCTCTCCCTCTCCCTGTTGCTTAGTAAGCGCAGCCGCAGCCTGCAGACGGCCCAGACGCAGCCCACCTGGCCCTCACCATTTCGTCGAGGCTATCCTCGTCGTCCACTTTTGGCTGCGACGGAAGCAGCTCGTTGGTGCCACCGCGTCGCTCGCCGGTGAGGAGATGCATGCCGCCGCCCCCGGATGCCTACAACACCCTTCGCCTCGCCAACGACGAACGCTAGCACGCCACTTCCCCTCTCCCTCCCTGTCTGGCTCTCGCAAGCGCAAGCACGAAACCCTACTCTCACAGTTCGCCGTCATCCTCGCCGTCTCCGGCCGCCCCCAGCTCTGTGGAGTAGCCTAGGAGAAGCTCCGTGTCGCCATCATCGTCCTTGTCAAGCCACGCAAATTGGAAGCTCTGTGCTCGTCGGAATCAAGCTCAACACTCTGCCGGCCGTTGCAGTCACGCCATCGATTCCCCCTTAGTCTGGCTTCCCCTCGCTTCAGCGACCTCACTGTTGTGCTCATGGTGATCTAGCGGTCCTCATGGACCCTCTATTTATCTCCCTCTCTCTTTATATCTCTCTCGCGCACTATGCCTCCCATCGCCGCCGTCGGACACCATCGCCGCCACATCTCCCATGACCTATTCTCAGCGGCGCCACCCTTATTTGGCTCAGTGCGATGCGCTTCGTCAAATACCCCCAGCCCAGCTCGCTTGCGTGCCCCCAATCGCCAAGTACACCATCGAATTGAGGAGGAAATCCATTGCTGATGTCATGCTCACATCAGCATGACGCCGTAATCCCCTTTTTCTTTTATTAACTATTTTGTAATTGTTTTCTGGAAAATAAATAATCCATGTGGGCCACGTGTGTCAGCATTTTAACAATTTCCGTAATTGTTTTCTAAAATGATTAAACTTATGACATGTGGGTCCAAGTTGGAAAATAATTTATATATTCCAATTTTTTTTATAATTTCCTAAAATGGTTTAAAAATGGGTCAAAATTGAGAAAAACATAACTAATTCATTTTAAGTCAGAAAAATATGTATAATATATTACAATGTTGAGAAAAATGAGATCTACCTTTTAAAGATATAGTCATGCATTGTTCAACAACTTACATGACAAGTTTAAATAGAATAACAAAGTAACCCCTCACAGGTGATTCAGGAGTTCTTACGAATTAGGGTTTATACCCCTCGAAACCCTGATTAAATTGTCGAGCATGCCTTAGGGTTACATCTTAATACAATTAAACTTGTCATATCATCATCCTTCTTGAGAATTGTATCGATAACATGTGTTCATTGTTTTCTTTATTTCCGGTATTTGGTTCTTCCCGGTAGAATACGATATCGAGATCAAGATCGAGATCAAAGACCAAGATCAAAAACATCGAAGATTGACAAATAATACTTGACCAACTGTAATCCAGTCAAGTACAAGGCTTCCGAAGATCTGCTTATTTGTTATCCATGGGCAAAGGAAAGCCTAGCCCCACCATGATATAATCCTATGATTTAGAAAGCATTTCAATTCATGCCATGATGCATAAGATTCTACTGTGGTCTTTTGCATACTTCCTTTGAGATTATATTACCTAATCCACTTCACCTAGCATAACTAGGTTTGGCTTGTGTGCACTACTAGAGCTTATATCCGTGTTCTGCTTAGCATGCACAACTCTCAGTGCTGGTTCATCCAGATGATGTATCAGATGCAGAGAATCTAGTATGACAGGAGAAGGTGATGAGAAGAGATCAGTGAGATGAGGTTAAACATTCTAAGGCTTGTATTGGAGTCCATGGTGGGATGTGGTTTTTGTATTCCCATGTGCACCACCACTAGGAACCAAGTTCTTGCCTTTAGAACCGAGACGAGAGTATGACCACAAGGGGTTGGGAAACCCCTCGATTCACTAACTTGCCTAATAGATTCCATGAGTCACATTTTTCAGGCGTTCCATTCGACATGCATCATTTATATTCTCGAAGGTGGTGAAGGAGGTGCATTCATAACAGGTAGGTAAGCATGGCCGGGGTTGCTTGGGGTGGATGGAGCCCCTGGTAAACCAACCTCGCCTCACATCTTTAGATATCATCTTCAGGATGTCACCTACGATGGAACCATCCTTAGGGCGTCACTCATGCTCTCGGTGAAAGAAAGCTAAAGGTCGTGGTCAACCACCCTCTATCGGCCTTCCAAGGAAGAGGGCTAATGTTAACTATAATTAAGAGAAGGTTGGTACGTGTGGGTAAAGTTGTACACCCCTGCAGCGTTAAATCTTTTCAAAAAGCCATGTTCACGTTTATGAACGCTTGGTGACCAAATTCTAAGATCATAGAGAACTATAACCTAATCGTAAAAATTGGCAGATCAACGTGTGCTTAAGGATGCTTCCTCATGGGTACGAGGGGGTGATCCTAGTTAGGGTTCAGATGATGATGACTTGGTGGATATCAAAACATGATGATCAATACTTTGGATACTTTGCTCTCTTATCCCCTTTTTAAAATATTCTTATTAGACAAGTTTCTTCTCTCCCCCCTTTTTTACAAACAAAGATGGATTTATGTAAAGTAACTCCACCAACCATAAGTCTTGCAGAGTATACCCTGTACTCACCCTTGCTTTGTTGATACTTTTTTGGGAGAGTAACTTTTTGCTAAAGACGAGTTCTGTACGACATCAACACTGACGAGTAGCTTAGGGTTCCCGGCCGGCAGCCTGGAATCTATGGGCTGGGACATCATCATTATGCTTCAGGTGTAGGGGTTCGTAGCATGGAAAACAAAAATTTTCTATCGCATACAAACAAACAAGCCAAGATCTATCTACTAGATCGTAGCAACGAGTCGATGGAATAACTCACCCTCGAAGATTCCAAAGTGTTTAACGAGAGCAGATTCTCGTGGGTGATGTAGTCGTACTCTTTCCGATCTCAAGATCGCGTAGACGATCCTTCCGGCGCCGCGTTCCCGCAGCGCTCCCGCAGTCGGTCACACGTTCGGTACTCGACGAAGACCTTCCTCTCCCTTGTTCCAGCAGGCAGCGGAGGTTGTAGCACTCTCCTCGCGATTCCGGCAGCACAACGGCGTGGTACCGGAGGTAGAGGGGAGATCCCGCAGGGCTTCGCCTTAAGCCGGTGCGAGTATGGTGGAGCTTATGAGAGAGGCTATTAGTGGTCTAGTAATTAGACACACCAATTAGAGGGCTCTAAACCAATTAGAAGGCTCTAAACCGAATAGCTCTAAACCGGGGTCTAGATCTAGGGTTTAGTTTAGAGGATAGGAAACTTGTGTGTCTAGAGGAGGAGGCCCTGCCCCTCCTTTTATAGGTGGGAGGGCTTGGCCGGCCAAGGGGAGGAGTTCCTCCCCAACTCGGCCTTGGGAGGTGCGCCGGCCAAGGGGAGGAACCCTCCTCCAACTCGGCCTCCACCTCTCCTCCTCTTTCTCCTCTTTCCGAAAACTGGCAGTTTGACCGAAAACTGGCAGTTTGACTTTTTCAATTAGGATTTGAATTAACCCTTTATTTCGGACAGCGAGAACACTCAGTACATGATGCAATCATTCCAACATGCAATGACACATTCATGTACCCCTTCCCCTCCGGAGTGCCGGACATTCCGGGACCTTCTAGAATGTTCCCGATGAAAACACCGGAACCATTCCCCAACTCCGAAACGGGACTTTCCTTATATGAATCTTATTCTCCGGACCATTCCGGATCACCTCGTGATATCCCGGATCCCATCCGAGACTCCGAACAACATTCGGTCTCTTTCTCATAATACCATAACTACTCAAACAACGTCGAATCCTTAAGTGTGTCTCCCTACGGTTCGTGAATTATGCAGACATGATCGAGACACTTCTCCGAACAATAACCAATAGAGGAATCTGGAAATTCATATGGCTCCCACATATTTCTACGATTACTTTGCGATCGAATGAACCACTTACATACGATACCAATTTCCCTTTGTCTCACGATATGTTACTTATCCGAGGTTATGATCGTCGGTATCTCTGCATACCTAGTTCAACCTCGTTACTGATAAGTACTCTTTTCTCGTTCCCGTGATATGTGATCCCTTGTGACCCAGTCACATGCTTGCAAGCTAATTGGATGACATTTCACCGAGAGGGCCCAGAGAATATCTATCCGTCATATGGATGGACAAATCCCACTCTTGATCCATGTGTTTCAACCAATACTTTCCGAACACTCAATACCACCTTTATAGCCACCCTGTTACGGTGTGGTGTTTGATGACATCAAAGCATCCATCCGGTAAAGGTGATATGCATGATCTCATGGTCGAAGGAATTAGGTTACTATGTATCAGAAAGCATATAGCAATTGAACTATTGAAATGACTTGATCTTTATGCTACGCTTATCTATAGGAGTATGTCCACCATATCATTCTCCTAACGATATGATCTTGTTGTTAATAACATCTCAATGTTCATGATAGGGAAACCACAATCATCTATTAACCAACAAGCTAGTGAAGTATAGAGGCTATACTAGGGACTTCAATTTAAGTTTACAATTCACACAAGTATTAATGTTTCCTTGTTAATACTATTATAGCATGAATATAAACATTTATCATAAACACAAAGATATAATAATAACTATATTTATTATTGCCTCTAGGGCATATCTCCAACAGTCTCCCACTTGCACTAGAGTCATCTAATCTAGATTACATGGTAATATACCGAACACCCATGGCAGTTTGGTGTTGGTCATGTTTTGCCCTCGGGAGAGGTTTAGTCAACGGATCCGCCACATTCAGATCTGTGTGTACTTTGCAAATCTTTATATCCCCATCCTGGATATGTTCTCGAATAGCGTGAAAACGTAGCTTGATATGCTTCAGCTTCTTGTGTGACCTTGGTTCTTGTGCATTGGCTATGGCGCCCATGTTATCACAGTAGATAGACATTGGGTCCAGCGCACTGGGAACCACACCCAGCTCTGTAATGAACTCTTTCATCCATATCGCTTCTTGTGAAGCCTCCGAAGCAGCCATGTATTCCGATTCAGTTGAAGATCTCGCCACAACGCTTTGCTTTGCACTCCTCCAGCTAACTGCTGCACCATTCAAAATAAATACGTATCCAGATTGTGATTTAGAATCATCCGAATCGGTGTTCCAACTAGCATCGGTGTAACCATTAACAACGAGCTGTTCATCACCTCCATAAGAAAGAACCATATCCTTAGTTCTTCTCAACTACTTAAGGATGTTTTTGACCGTTGTCCAATGATCCACTCCTGGATCACTTTGATATCTGCTAGTTAAACTAACAGCATATGCAATGTCGGGTCTAGTACATAGCATGGCATACATTAGAGATCCTATGGCTGAGGCATAGGGAGTCTTACTCATCCTTTCTCTATCTTCTGCCGATGTCGGACTTTGAGTTTTACTCAAGGTCGTATTGGGCAACATGGGCAAGAACCCTTTCTTGCTTTCTTCCATTCCAAACTTCTTTAGAACTTTGTCCAAATATGTACTTTGTGACAATGATATTTGGCGTTTCGATCTATCTCTATAAATCTTTATGCCTAATATGTAAGCTGCTTCGCCAAGATCCTTCATTGAAAAACTATTATTCAAATACTCTTTGACACTATTAAGAAGGTCTACATCATTCCCAATCAACAATATGTCATCCACATACAGTATTAAGAATGCTACAGAGCTCCCACTCACTTTCTTGTAAATACAAGCTTCTCCATAAGTTTGTATAAAACCAAAACTTTTGATTACCTTATCAAAACGTTGATTCCAACTTCGGGATGCTTGCTTCAATCCATAGATGGACCGTTGAAGTTTGCATACCTTGTTAGCATCTTTAGGATCGACAAAACCTTTGGGTTGCATCATATACAACTCTTCATCAATGTCTCCATTGAGGAATGCTGTTTTGACATCCATCTGCCATATCTCATAATCATAATATGCAGCGATTGCTAACATAATCCTCACAGACTTTAGCTTCGCTACTGGTGAGAAAGTCTCATCGTAGTCAACTCCTTGAATTTGTCGAAACCCTTTTGCGACAAGTCGAGCTTTATAGACAGTAATATTACCATCAGCATCTGTTTTCTTCTTGAAAATCCATTTGTTCTCGACAGCCTTTCGGCCATCCGGTAAGTCTACCAAAGTCCATACTTGGTTTTCGTACATGGATCCAATCTCGGATTTCATGGCTTCTTGCCATTTATTGGAATCTGGGCTCATCATCGCTTCCTCATATGTCTCGGGGTCATCGGTGTTGTCCACCACCATGACATTCATAACGGAATCATACCAATCTGGAGTGGTACGAGTTCTCGTTGACCTCCGAGGCTCTGTAGCAACTTCAACCGAAGTTTCATGATCATCATCATTAGCTTCCCCTCTTATTGGTGCAGGCACCACAGGAACTTCTTCCGGTGCTGCGCTACTCGCAATTTCGAGAGAAGGTTCGACAACCTCGTCGAGTTCTACTTTCCTTCCAGTCACTTCTTTCGAGAGAAATTCCTTCTCTAGAAAGGATCCATTCTTAGCAACGAAGATTTTGCCTTCGGATCTATGATAGAAGGTATACCCAATAGTTTCCTTTGGGTATCCTATGAAGACGCATTTTTCCGCTTTGGGTTCAAGCTTGTCCGGCTGTAACTTCTTTACATAGGCTTCGCATCCCCAAACTTTAAGGAACGACAATTTAGGTTTCTTCCCAAACCATAATTCATACGGTGTCGTTTCAACGGATTTAGACGGTGCCCTATTTAAAGTGAATGCGGCTGTTTCTAATGCATAACCCCAAAATGATAGCGGTAAATCTGTAAGTGACATCATAGAACGAACCATATCTAAGAGAGTTCGATTACGACGTTCAGACACACCATTACGCTGTGGTGTTCCCGGCGGTGTCAACTGCGAAAGTATTCCACATTTCTTTAAATGCTCACCAAACTCGTAACTTAGATATTCACCTCCACGATCAGAACGTAGAAATTTAATCTTCTTGTTACGTTGATTCTCTACCTCACTTTGAAACTCCTTAAACTTCTCGAAAGTTTCGGACTTATGTTTCATGAAATAGATATACCCATATCTACTCAAGTCATCCGTGAAGGTAAGAACATAACGATAACCACCGCGCGATGCTACACTCATTGGACCACACACATCGGTATGTATGATTTCCAATAAGTCCGTAGCTCGCTCCATTATACCAGAAAATGGAGTCTTAGTCATTTTACCCATCAGACATGCTTCGCATCTTTCAAGTGATTCAAAATCAAGTGATTCAAGAAGTCCATCGGAATGGAGTTTCTTCATACGCTTCACTCCAATGTGACCAAGACGACAGTGCCACATATAGGTCAAGTTATCGCTCAATTTCAAACGTTTAGCTTCAATGTTATTAATATGTGTATTTCCACTATCGAGATTCAATATGAATAGACCATCTATTAAAGGTGCATGTGCATAAAACATATTACTCATATAAATAGAACAACCATTATTCTTAGATTTAAATAAGTAACCGTCTCGCAATAAACAAGATCCCGATATAATGTTCATGCTCAACGCAGGCACCAAATAACAATTATTTAAGTATAAAACTAATCCCGATGGTAGATGAAGAGGTAGCGTGCCGACCGCGATCACATCAACCTTTGATCCGTTTCCCACACGCATCGACACCTCGTTCTTCGCTAGCTTCCGTTTATTCTGCAGCTCCTGTTTCGAGTTACAAATATGAGCAACCGAACCAGTATCAAATACCCAGGCACTACTACGAATACTAGTGAGATACACATCAATAACATGTATATCAAATATACCTTTCTTCTTGATGTTGCCGTTCTTCAAATCCGCCAAGTACTTTGGGCAATTCCGCTTCCAGTGACCTTCTCCCTTGCAGTAAAAGCACTCAGTTTCAGGCTTAGGTCCAGCCTTGGTCTTCTTCGTTGGCATGGTAACTTTCTTACCACCCTTCTTGAAGTGTCCCTTTTGCTTAGACTTGCCTTTCTTGAATTTGGTGGTCTTACTGACCATCAACACTTGGTGCTCTTTCTTGATCTCCACTTCTGCAGATTTTAACATAGCAAATAGTTCTGGCAACTCTTTGTTCATGTTCTGCATGTTGTAGTTCATCACAAAGTTCTTGTAACTTGGTGGTAGTGATTGGAGGATGCGGTAAACTCCCAAAGTATTAGGAATCACTATACCCAAGCTTTGAAGTTTATTCGCGTGCCCAGACATTTTAAGCACATGCTCACTGACGGAGCTACCCTCTTCCATCTTGCAGTTAAAGAACTTTTCAGAAGCTTCATAACTTTCAATTGCCGCATGAGTCTCAAAAATTAATTTGAGATCCTCGACAATATCATATGGGTCCGACTCTTCAAACCTTTTCTGAAGCTCTGATTCTAAACCATACAAGATAGCACACTGAACTATGGAGTACTGATTCTTCCGAGCGAGGTAAACATTCTTTACTTCATCGGTAGCATCAGCTGCAGGTGGGTCACCTAGCGGTGCATCCAGCACATAGGTCAAATTACCAGCTGTGAGGACAATCCTCAAATTGCGGAACCAATCCGCGAAGTTGCTTCCATTGTTTTTCAACTTTTCTTTCTCTAGGAACGCATTAAAATTGATGGTAGGGGCTGCCATTGATCTACAACATATTTGCAATAGTTTAGACTAAGTTTATGACAAATTGAGTTCAAATTAATTAATGAAATTAAACTAGGTGAACTCCCACTCAAAACAACATCCCTCACATTGTTTTAGTGATCACACGAACCAAATCTACTATATCAACACCGATCATCACGAGAGCCGATATAGTTTCAATGGCGAACAATCATCATGTTCATCATATCTGCTATATGATTCATGCTTTACCTTTCGGTGATCCGTGTTCCTGAGGCCATGTCTGTACATGCTAGGCTCGTCAAGATCAAACCTTAGCTACCGCATAAGCAAATCTGGCTTGCTTACGTTGTATTCACCCGCGGAATCAAAGACACCCGATCATCACGTGGTGCTTCGAAGCAACAAGCTTTGGCAACGGTGCATACTAAGGGTGAACACTTTAGAACTTGAAATTTATGTGCATGAGGGATCATCTTATAATGCTACCGTCGTCTACTAAGCAATACAAGATGCATAAAGGATTAACATCACATGCAATTCATAATATGTGATATGATATGGCCTTTCTTCTTTGTGCTTCCGATCTCCATCTTCAAGCACGAACATGATCTCCATCATCACCGGCATAGCATCAAGGTCAATGACGCTTCTTCATGGTTGTCGTCCACCAGCTTCAACTATTACAACTATTTTGAATAGACACGCAGGTCTTAACAGAATTTAAAGACAACCATATGGCTCCTGCCGGTTGCCAACTTACAATAAGGAACATTGCATACATCAAATATAATCACAATCATGGCCATATCACATCACTGCACACCCCTGCAAAACAAAGTTAGACGCTTCTACTTTCTTTGCATATTTTACGTGGTTTGGGGCTTTCCATAAGTGTCGTTCTAACCTACGAACAAGAACCACAACATTGATACTAGCATTGTTGATTACCCGTTGTAAATTGGATCTTTACTATGCTAGGAGAAACAGGCACCCGCAAAGCCACTTATGCAATACAAGTTGCATGTTAAGCGTGGAGCAAGTCTCATGAACGATGTCATGTAAGGTTAGCCCGGGCCGCTTCATCCCAACATACCGCAAGATGCAAAGTACACACAAAGCAATCTACAATAAAAGCATCAACGCCCACAATGACCATTGTGTTCTACTCGTGCAACAGATCTACATATAGACACGGCTCTGATACCACTGTAGGGGTTCGTAGCATGGAAAACAAAAATTTTCTATCGCATACAAACAAACAAGCCAAGATCTATCTACTAGATCGTAGCAACGAGTCGATGGAATAACTCACCCTCGAAGATTCCAAAGTGTTTAACGAGAGCAGATTCTCGTGGGTGATGTAGTCGTACTCTTTCCGATCTCAAGATCGCGTAGACGATCCTTCCGGCGCCGCGTTCCCGCAGCGCTCCCGCAGTCGGTCACACGTTCGGTACTCGACGAAGACCTTCCTCTCCCTTGTTCCAGCAGGCAGCGGAGGTTGTAGCACTCTCCTCGCGATTCCGGCAGCACAACGGCGTGGTACCGGAGGTAGAGGGGAGATCCCGCAGGGCTTCGCCTTAAGCCGGTGCGAGTATGGTGGAGCTTATGAGAGAGGCTATTAGTGGTCTAGTAATTAGACACACCAATTAGAGGGCTCTAAACCAATTAGAAGGCTCTAAACCGAATAGCTCTAAACCGGGGTCTAGATCTAGGGTTTAGTTTAGAGGATAGGAAACTTGTGTGTCTAGAGGAGGAGGCCCTGCCCCTCCTTTTATAGGTGGGAGGGCTTGGCCGGCCAAGGGGAGGAGTTCCTCCCCAACTCGGCCTTGGGAGGTGCGCCGGCCAAGGGGAGGAACCCTCCTCCAACTCGGCCTCCACCTCTCCTCCTCTTTCTCCTCTTTCCGAAAACTGGCAGTTTGACCGAAAACTGGCAGTTTGACTTTTTCAATTAGGATTTGAATTAACCCTTTATTTCGGACAGCGAGAACACTCAGTACATGATGCAATCATTCCAACATGCAATGACACATTCATGTACCCCTTCCCCTCCGGAGTGCCGGACATTCCAGGACCTTCTAGAATGTTCCCGATGAAAACACCGGAACCATTCCCCAACTCCGAAACGGGACTTTCCTTATATGAATCTTATTCTCCGGACCATTCCGGATCACCTCGTGATATCCCGGATCCCATCCGAGACTCCGAACAACATTCGGTCTCTTTCTCATAATACCATAACTACTCAAACAACGTCGAATCCTTAAGTGTGTCTCCCTACGGTTCGTGAATTATGCAGACATGATCGAGACACTTCTCCGAACAATAACCAATAGAGGAATCTGGAAATTCATATGGCTCCCACATATTTCTACGATTACTTTGCGATCGAATGAACCACTTACATACGATACCAATTTCCCTTTGTCTCACGATATGTTACTTATCCGAGGTTATGATCGTCGGTATCTCTGCATACCTAGTTCAACCTCGTTACTGATAAGTACTCTTTTCTCGTTCCCGTGATATGTGATCCCTTGTGACCCAGTCACATGCTTGCAAGCTAATTGGATGACATTTCACCGAGAGGGCCCAGAGAATATCTATCCGTCATATGGATGGACAAATCCCACTCTTGATCCATGTGTTTCAACCAATACTTTCCGAACACTCAATACCACCTTTATAGCCACCCTGTTACGGTGTGGTGTTTGATGACATCAAAGCATCCATCCGGTAAAGGTGATATGCATGATCTCATGGTCGAAGGAATTAGGTTACTATGTATCAGAAAGCATATAGCAATTGAACTATTGAAATGACTTGATCTTTATGCTACGCTTATCTATAGGAGTATGTCCACCATATCATTCTCCTAACGATATGATCTTGTTGTTAATAACATCTCAATGTTCATGATAGGGAAACCACAATCATCTATTAACCAACAAGCTAGTGAAGTATAGAGGCTATACTAGGGACTTCAATTTAAGTTTACAATTCACACAAGTATTAATGTTTCCTTGTTAATACTATTATAGCATGAATATAAACATTTATCATAAACACAAAGATATAATAATAACTATATTTATTATTGCCTCTAGGGCATATCTCCAACATCAGGTCTCTTAGGCCATTTGTTAAGTTTGCTATATTTAATAGCATAATTTACCTTCCTTTGTTTGATGTTTGTGTTAAGTGACATGTGCTTGTAATAATTTGGTTCTTTGCTTAGTTATCAGCTTGCTGTAATAAATTTTGTGTTATAGGGTCACTACTGTGTTACCGATTCTCCACTGTATATCCTCGAGCTCAAGGTTAAGCTTATGTCAGACGGAGGTCTGGGATATGTTTACCCCTGATCCCAGGGGTGTTATAGGTTTTGGTATCAGAGAAGTATCGACCGTAGGAAAACCTTGCTATTGGTCGATGTTGAGTCTAGTGCTTGCGAAAACTATTTGAAAGATTAAAAGTATTTGCGAAAACACTAGATGCCTCTTTTTCTCCTCATCCAGTTTTGCTCTAACTCTGGGTCATCTTATCTCGTGTTGACTTCGAGAAGTTTTGATACTTCTTCTAGTCTTTGAAAACTTAGGTGCCTTTTGGGCATGACGTTTCTACGCTAGTTGACCTAATGTTGAGGTCTCTAGATTTGAGTGTGTTGTGAATTCCTTGTTTACCCTTGCTCTTGTTCATATGAGAGATTCCTTTCCATCATGATCTATCCATCCTATGGTCTCACAATATTATATTGTAGGATCCATAGTGTTCTTCTCTAGGCTTCAAGGTTTCCTCTCTCCTCGTGTGCCTACTTTTTGTTTGTTTGGGTACTTCAGAAGTCTTTCCTTTTTTGTAAGCTACCTCGTGATTACTACATTGTAGTGTACCCTATGTCAATCAAGTAGTAGTTACTTCTTTCTCGGGTTTAACCCTTGCACTTGAACTAAAGATCCCTGATTGTGCTGGATTCTGGTGTTGTGAATCTTTTACATGAAGCTGACCTTTAACCCAAGATCCATTCCTTTGACCCCTATCGTTAGTGTTCATACATTACCTCGGGATGGCTGGTACTACAATTCTAGCCTTCTTTTTTTTGAGGATATTAACAGTAGGAAAGGTTCCTACTGCCTCATTTTCATTAATAAATGATCAGAGTCTAAGGTGTTACATATTTACAGATTACAAGGGAGTAAAAGATCTCCCAAGAAGGTTAGAAAACCTAAGGCTTCACAGTATTACAAACTATGGACTATGCTCTTGATGAGTGGGTGTAAATCATCCTTTGTCATGTGGATCAGTAGTGAAAGATCAGCACCCAATCTTGACTTCCAGGCCTGGACCGAGGGTTGTATGTTATTAAACCAGAGGTTGTTTCTCTCCTTCCAAATGTTCCAGGATCCAAGCACGGTAATTTCCATAAATAGCTTTTTATTCCATCTTTGTTTTCCTTGTTCAATGATCTGAAGCCTAGAGCTAGCCATAGACCAAGAGATATTGATTGAATCCCAGCAAGCTTGACTGAAAGGGCAACCAAAGAGTAAGTGTTCAATAGTTTATTCAGTAGTATGGCTACACATTAAACAGTCATATCCAGTCCCAAGTGCATAATGTCTTCTTCTAAGCATGTTATATGTATTCAGTCTGTCAGACAGAACAAGCAATCCAAAGAACTTCACTTTTGCAGTGCACTTTGATTTCCATATCCATTTGAAAGATATAAGTGGGTTCAGGTTTCTAAAATTATACTGATAATATCTGCTGGATGTGAAATCTTTGGCTCCCCAAACATAACTCCAAGTGTCTTGTAGGTGCTCACTGAGTTGTATCTCTCTGCAACTATTTTGAATTGTTCTTAGTTCAGCTAAAGCTTCAGGTGACAGAGGAAGATAAAAGAGAGGTGCCAAATTGTCTGTAGCTATAAATTCTTGGGTAGAGATATCTTCATTCCTCACATAAGAATAGATATATGGGTGGCTCTCTTCTAAAATAGTGTCAGACCACTGATCCTTCCAAAACAATGTATTGGCCCCATTACCAATTGTACTTTTAGCCACACCTCTAAATAAATGGGAGAGTCTAAAGACATCTCTCCAGCAGAAAGATACACATGGCCCAGTAGCATGTGAAATAGTATTATTGTAATAAGCATTCCAAACCAGAGAAACCCAGGGGGTGTCATCCTTGTTGTAAAACTTATGAAGGAACTTTAACAGCAGGCCTTCATTTTGAACTTTTAGGTTAAGTATGCCAATACCTCATTTATTCTTTGGCCTACAAATCATGTCCCAAGCAGCAAGAGAGTTGCATTTTTCACCTTCTTCAGTTTTTATTCCACAAACAGTGTCTCTGAATTTTCTCTATGTGCCCCACAATCTTATCTGGTAATTCGTTTGCACACATTGTGAAGGTTGCAACTGAAGCTAGTAAGTAGTTAATCACAGTCACTCTCCCACTATAAGACATCATCATGAATGATGTAGACACCTTTCTCTCAATACTGACAATGAGTGGCATTAGATCATACAATATGGGTTCAGTGGTGCCAAGAGGGAGCCCTAAGTAAGTGAAAGGCATTTTGGCAATTGAACAACCCAACATATCTGCAATTTCCTTAGTGATGTTGTCTGCCAGATTTATTGGTATTAGGTGAGACTTGTGAAAATTGATCTGTAAGCCAGTAGAAACATCATAATTGTGAAAAATCCCTTTCATTACTTGAACTTGTTCTTTATCTTCTTGCATTATGATCAAAGTGTCATCTGCATATTGGACAACTAGAAAATCCTGACCAAAATCAGGGGAGAATGGAGCTTTGAGGATGTTTTCTCTGAATGCATTATTGATTGCAGATTGTAGTAAATCAGTAGCTAGAACAAATATGAGGGGAGACAAAGGATCTCCTTGCCTGACACCTCTTTTGTAGTGAAATTGCCTCCCAGGTACTCCATTAAGCAGAACAGCAGACTTTCCAGTGCCAAAAATAATTTCAATCCATTCTCGTGGTCTTTGTCGCGATTGAATTGTGACAACTAAGGACTTCCCCTACCACAAGCCATGGCAGATGTTCTTTAATGGAACCAAATAGATCACGACAAGTGTACTCCTCAAGATTCCCCCATCTATACTTGTGACGGTGCCACACTTCCCCATCTTATGCATTGGTTTTCAGAAGATTGTTACTATATGCATCTACATCTCAGGATTATATCATGAGCATGTTCCTTTTCCCTAGTTTTTTTCTGACCATTTTCTACCAGTTGGTAGCCAAGTAGTATTGTGCATCAGTGTCTTATGATGCAAGATACTCTTGTGGTCCGTCATGACAAACCATTTCGGGATGTCAAGAGAAACAAACTCTAGTACCTTGTCATTTCTAGGACCAGGTCAAAGTGTTGTAGTCCCCATATTAAGAGGCATTGATTAGCTTCTGTTTGTTCTAACTTAAAGTATCACACTCTTTTATACTAAGACGTTGTTTTGAGAATCGTGATCCCTAAACAAACTTTCCCACATCTTTACCCACCCGTCCTCAATATTTCGTTCTCATGAGTGATGCGTGTGCGTAATAATGTGGCCATCCAAGATTTCTAGCAATTTTGATTGCTTTGAACTGAAAGGACATTTGTTCCATTTTTAGCGTGATTGTTTAACCCCAACACTAAGAGAAGAATGGTCGTGTTACCAAGTTCATTATTCTGGTGCACTCTCTGTCGTGGTATTGCCGATGAGTATGCCATGGACGGGTCCTCACAGTGCGTGTTTAGAGACATGGGGGAAGGCGGACGGTTGATGGGTACGAGGTAACATAGCTTACCCAGGTTCAGATCCCACGACGGTGGCGGAACCCTACTCCTGCTATAAATCACTATAATGGCAATACACCGAGTTACAGGGATTGGTTCACTGTGCGAGGTATGAGTTAATTGGTCTTGTGCTCTACTCTAAAGGCTCCCATAGGCCCGACTTATATAGTCGCCAGGTCCTAGGGTTACAGGGAAAAGTCCTAGCCAGACAGGTTACAGAGTCCTACACTGCCTATTACTAGTCTAGCGTGTTTTGCACTCGAAGGCTCTGGGTACATCGGTGACTCCTTCGTAGCCTTCCTTTATCCGGCATGGGCCTTCCTTATGGATCGATCTAACTGGGCCGCCCAGCAGGCCATGGGCCTTGCTACCAACTATGGGCCACCTGGGTTAACCGGATAGAGGACATGCTATGAGGATACCCATATAGCATATCCCAAACAGTAGCCCCCAGAGAACTCCGAGACTTGCTCCGTCTTGCATATTCACGTTGAATGCTCCGTCTAGATGGATGTCGGCAAATCATCAAGCAACATCTTGTATTCCTCCAAAAGAACCCTGCAAGGTTTTCTCCGTCTTCAACTTGTAAGCCGGAGAATTGCTAAATCTTCTATCATACTCTTCTGTAGCCAGATTGGATCCGTCCATGCCGGAATATTCCGATGTGATGGTTCACCTGCCAGTGACAGCTAGGGCGACATAGACATAGGTCAGTAACGCCTCGTAACTCACACATGCAGAGAACACAATCATGTCCGATTTTCCCGCGCGAGCGATACGAACCGTTGGCGGTGACGGTTGGCAACGTGGCGAAATTTCCGCGCACGCGCCCGCACACGTCGTCGACGCGTCAACCGTTTGATCATTCCACACGAATCTTGATGCCGGAGGTTATAAATTATAACGGCGATGGAAATTTTACTTTTAACCTCATTCTCCTCTGCATCATCTTCTTCCTCCAGCGAGCGCCTCCTCGAGCTCTCCGCGCACAGTGCGAAAACCCTAGCCCCTCGACCTTCCCAGTCACCACTGCAATCCTTCCATGGCCAGTAGTAGTTCCTCCCCCTCCATGGCAGCGTCAGGCGATGCCACGGTGAAGCCGGCGAGCTCCGTCATCGGTTATTCCCAAATCCGCGGTGGTCGAAGCCACCGGTGGCGACCATAACTCAGCGGCGATGGAGCTGCTAGAGGAGGAGTACGACTCCCACAAGGGCGACTAGCGCGGTTCGGATATCACGGACCACGATATCAAGGAATTGATCATCGAGGGTTAACTCCCTGCGACGGAGGGGCTCGCCTAGCGGGCGACGCCGACCGGCGAGGTCACACCTTCTCCCCAAGCCGGAGAAAAAGTGTACCTCAAAGCACAACTGGTACGCGGCGTCTCCCTACCCATCTCCAACTTTTTCCTTGCTATCCTCAACCATCACCGAGTACAGCCTAAGAACCTCTCCCCCAATAGCATCTTAGCGCTTAGCAACTACGCGGCGCTTTGCGAGGGTTATTTAGGGATTAGGCCTAGGCTAGATCTCTTCATCAATTTCTTCACCGTCAAGCGCGAAGCCGGAGCCGGCAAGGACGAGCTCAGGAATTGTGGCACCATTAGTTTTAAGATCCGGCCTAGCCGGCGGTTCCCCGACATCGTCGGCCACGAGTCTTGTAAAAACTGGCAGCGGACGTACTTCTACGACCCAGATATCCCTCAGGCCGGCCGAGAAGTAACGTACCCGGACTTCATCGATGGAGCTGCCGCCGAAGCCTCGACATGGAGATCCCAGGCCTCCCTTCCCTCCGACATCGACGCTTCCCGCTCTATAAGGCGGATAGAGTGGTTCGTAGATATGGGTCTGACCGGATTGGACCTAGCCATGTGATGGTTCATCAGGCGGATCCAGCCTCTGCAGCACCACTTGAAGTTGATGCCCGAGTATACCAACGAGAGGAAGGATAGCCTCCGCATCTCCAAGGACAACTTCTCGAGCGACTCCGTCAAGCTCCGCCTCAAGAACATCGACAAGGTGAAGGATAAGAAGCGTGTATTCTCCATCACCTACGACATGTTCATAGAGATCAAGTGCCCAAAGGTACCTGTTTATTTTCCATGTATGACATATACTCCAGTTCTTCCGTTTAAGCATTACCATCTCATCTAACACGGTGGTTCTTCACTTAACAGCTCAGCGACATAGATGAGGATAGCATGGCTTCTCAAATCTATGATCCAAAGATGAAGGAAGTCACCGTCGTGTCCGACGATGATGCCCCATTGGTGCGAAAGCGGAAGAGCTCCACCTCTGACGTTGGCGACGGAGGCAAGAAGAAGACGGAGGGTGGAGCCTCCAAGAAGACTATCGCCACCGTGGAGGCGGAGAAAAGAAAGGTTACAGGGATACCCTTTGCCAAAGAACCCCCTCTTGTGTAAGCTTATTTCTCTCTGACATTGTCCATTGTTTGTCTTATTTCTGTACTTATACTTTTTGTGCGTTTCAGGAAGAAAGCGACAACCAGTTTGAAGAAGACCTCCAAGACTTTGCGGTTTCTAAAAACATTAAGGATATGTTGCATTGCGATGTTTCTCCCCACGCATCTCCCGCCATCGCCCCTGTCACTCCCATCGTCAAGCCTGCGCCTGCTCCGACAAGCTCTCAAGGTAAAGAAGCATCTGGCCCTTCTGCCATGGAAGTGGACTTAGGTGCCTCCATCAAGCTTGCTGTTGTCGGCGAACAGGGGACTCAGGAAAGTGCCACACACGAAATGGCTGAAGCTCCGGCTAAGGATGCCATCGATAGCGTTAAGGCGGTGGTTGAAGGTGGTACGTCTGCCGAAGGCAGCGCCTCCGCCCCCAAGAAGACCATAGAGTTCTCGAAGATAGTCTATCCGGTACTTACGCTGGGTAGCACTGCTCTGGTTCCTGGTGCGGTGCTGACATATCCAACGTGCGGCCTTGAGGAGCTTCTCCGACAAGCATAAATATTGCAAGGAAACAGTTTGTCCTTTGGCAAGTTGCTTGCTGAGAGTGCTACAAACCTCAAGATCTTCGCACTTGTAAGTTTTATTTTCCTTTTGCATTTCATATGAGTATCCCACTGTAGCCCCCGAGGATTTAGACGGAAAACCATAGGTCTTTGCGTCTAAATGCTGTAAGAGTGACTAAGCTAGAAAAATTCTCACTGTAGCCCCCAAGCATATAGGTGGGATGAAATATTCCGACTAGATGCTTTAAGAGTAGCATACGAAGTGTTTATAAATTTCTATACTGTAGCCCCCAAGCTTCTAGTTGTAACTGAATTATTTACGACTAGATGCTTTAAAGAGAAGCTAAGCATAGGACTGAGTTAAAAACTTTATACTGTAGCCCCCAAGCTTTTAGTTGAAAACTGAATTAGTTCCAACTAGATGATTAAAGAAAGACCAAGCATATTGTTAAGTTAAAAACTCTCGCTGTAGCCCCCGAGCTTCTAGGTGAAAATTTTCTGGCTAGATGCTCCAAGTAGACCAAACAACGTTTAACTTTTCTTCTTTCAACATAATGAGAATGCTCGGAGGGGTGTCACCAACGACAAGTACCAGAAGATGCGCGCGGACTTGGAAGCTGAAAAGGGTAAAACTGCCTTCTTGAAGGAACGGATCATCAAGCGAAAGCGTCTATTTTTCCTTCCTTTTTGATATTCGGACTTGGTCTTGTGTATTCTCCGAGTAATCACTGTGTACTTTTCTTTCTCCGACTTGCAGAAACCATTTCCAAGCCTAAGGATATTGTCGAGCAATCCAAGCACATTCAGCAGTTGGATAGCAAAAACAAGATCCTTAAGCAGGAGAGGAAGCACATGTTGAAGATGCATGAAGACTCTATGAAAGCCCTGCAAGACTCCGCCAGTGAGGAGATGAACCGCTTGAAGGAGGAAATCGTGATCTTAAAAGATCAGAAGAAAGCTGCCGATGAGAAAAATCAACGCCATCATGAAGCGTACAAGATCCTTCGACAAGAACGGGACTCCATGGCGGAGATTATCCAGCAAGCTGAGATAAGCATCTTCAGTAAGTGATTATCCATCTTGTACTTCTGTAAGCTGAATACTCTGAATTTTTGAACTCATGCGCTCCTTTGTCGGAAATTCGCAGCTCCTATGGGTTTAACCCGATCGCCTCCTCCGCCAAAGGAATGCATGGTCCTTGCCGACAACTTTATCAACACCGCCATCAAGCAGGACAAGGAGATAGACAAACCCCTCCAGATTAACATCAAGGCATCAGACTCTGTGGCGAAGTTCTCGGAGATTCTGCGTTGAGCCCCCTAGCGTATCGCAAGCTGGAAAGCTTCATGTGCACGGGCCGGTGCAAGGATGGCACTGTCCATGGTCAAGGCACATTACAAAAATGTCGACATCGACATGGTAACCTCCGGTATCCCCGACATAGATGACGAAGGCCAAAAGATAAACCACGAATCTATCTTGGCGTCACTCGCGGGTTATGACACCAGAGTCGCCGAGTTGTTCGACGTTAATGTCTTTGTGCTGATGAAAACCATCGATGGCGGCAACCAAAGCTCCTCCGAGTCCCTCAAGACTGCTGACTTCGAGGAAGGTGACTCTCCTTCTGCCGAAGATGCTGCTTCCAAGTCGCCAGCGCCAGAGGAATAAAAAACAATTTGTAATATTTGTTTCCTCTGTAATGTGAATGTGGAAAAACTACGTGTTAACTTAAGGCGGAAAACAATGGTTGTTATTTCCTGCTACTCAAGAACTGGTTCCAGCATGTATATATTTTTTAAGAAAGTGCTGGCTTATCCATTACTTTGGTTTTTATGCTTGACTTTTTGTGAGTCGGAAGACTCGTTGTCGGAACCATGCGCTCAGGCGATGATGCCCAATGACACCGTCAATAACCTAAGCACAAAATCGCCGACAATAAGTGCCAAAAGTCACTACTCCAGAATCCACATAAAAACGATAAAGAACGTATACACCAGAAAACTTAAGCTAACGCCCATAGGCAGAATTTTTACAAGTGCAATAGCAAAGCTTGTGCATAAAGGTTTTATACGATCCAAAAATGAACACTAAAGGAGGTAAAAGACTT
The DNA here is from genome assembly GCA_916181665.1 of Avena sativa. NCBI lineage: Eukaryota > Viridiplantae > Streptophyta > Magnoliopsida > Poales > Poaceae > Avena > Avena sativa. Next base: position 112,802,775 of record OV702293.1, on the reverse strand, counting down.
AGAAATATGAGTGAACCCGGGAGCTTTATTTTATTGATCATGTAAGAGGTATACAGTTAGATATAAAATTCTAATTGTAGAAAGGACGTAGCTGTGCTATGTTCCATGGACGATCAAGCTCCGAGTAATCATCATCCGGGTCACGTCGCTTACGCTTATAATCCTCGTTGGGTCTATCCTTCAGTTCATGATTGTCAACGAGGTAGTAAGACCCATTGAGTAGCGCCTTGCTTATGATGAACGGTCCTTCCCATGGCGGGGATAATTTGTGTGACTTCTTCTGCTTAAGTCGGAGCACCAGATCCCCCTGTTTAAACGAGCGATGCCGGACACGGCGACTATGGTAGCTGTGTAGCTTCTGCTGGTAGATGGCGAATCTTTGGCATGCCAAAACGCGCTCCTCCTCGAGAAGGTCCACATCTAGGCGTCTGGATTCTTCAGCGTCATCTTCGTCGTAGGCGGCAACTCTTGGTGCATCATGAAGGATGTCGGAAGGCAGGACGACTTCTTATCCATATACCATGAAGTAAGGTGTGTAGCCGCTAGATCTATTGGGTGTAGTTCGTCAACTCCACAACACAAATTGCAATTCTTCCGCCCAGGCTCCAGCTTCTGTATGCAGCGGTGCCTCAAGACATGGCTTGATTCCCTGCAGAATTAATCCATTGGCTCACTCAACTTGATCATTGGATTGTGGGTTTGCCACAGATGCAAGATCAAGTCGAATGCCCTTCTCCCAGCAATAAGCCTCCACTTCTCCGAGTGAATAGTTGATGCCGTTGTCGGTGATAATTCTATGTGGGAGACCAAATCTCACCACTAGATCCCGGACAAACCTAAGGGCAGTTGCCCCATCGAGCTTTCTAATGGGTTTAGCTTCTATCCATTTAGTGAATTTATCAACTGCTACTAGAAGATGCGTAAACCCACATTGTGCTGTTTGTAACAGACCAACCATGTCCAGCCCCCAGACTGCAAACGGCCAAGTTATTGATATTGTTTGCAATTCTTCAGCGGGAACATGTGGTTGTCGGCATAATAATGGCATCCCATGCATGTCTCCACCAGCTTGTCAGCGTCCGTCTTCACGGTCAGCCAGTAGAATCCTTGCCGAAAGGCTTTCGTGACCAAAGATCGGGGAGCGGCGTGATGCCCGCAATCTCTGAGATGGATTTTGCGTAGGATTTCAATACCTTCTTGCAAGGAAACACACTTAAGGTATACACCAGTAGTACTTCTTTTGTAGAGTTGTCCATTGATTATGGTATAGCCCTTTGCTCGACGTACTTTTTGTCATCTTTCGACTTTGTCGTCGGGCAAAGTTCCGTGTTCGATATACTCCATGAACGGTTTTGTCCAAGCCGGAGGGACCTTTGCCACCATGCGGACGAAAGAGTATACTTTGTCCGGGTTGTCGATGTCTGCTCCCTTCACTGACGGTGTCCGTAGATGCTCTAGGAAAACTCCAGGCGGAATTAGTTTGTGCCCTAATCCAAGTTTAGACAGCAGATCAACCGCCTCGTTTTGCTCCCTAGGTACATACTTGACCTCGTAGACCAAGAAGATCTTGGCTATCTCGTCCACTTCGTCTCGATATGCCGCCATCATAGGGTTACGCGCATTCCAGGTGCTAGCCACCTGCTGGGAAACCAAGTCGGAATCTCCACAGCAAACTATGCGCTTGATGCCAATATCCTTGGCTACGCGTAATCCGTGAATGAGTGCTTCATACTCCGCCATGTTGTTCGTAGTCTCGAAGTGGATCTGAAGAACATAGTGTAGCTTGTTGCCAGTTGGTGACTATAGCAGAACGCCAGCCCCGGAGCCGTTGAGCAGCTTTGATCCGTCAAAGTGCATCACCCAATATTCTGGTTCCAGCAATGGGGTAGCATCTGGCATCTCCGTCCAATCTGCAATAAAATCCGCCAAGGCTTGTGATTTGATAGCGTTGCGTTGCTTTTAGGTGATCTTGAAGGCAGCAAGTTCCATGCCCCACTTCGCGACCCTTCCTGTAGCATCGCTGTTGTTGATGATGTCGGACAGTGGAGTCTTGCTCACCACTGTGATGGGATGCTCCTGGAAACAGTGCCTTAGCTTCCGAGAAGCAAGGAATACTCCATAAGCTATCTTTTGGTAGTGCGGGTAACGCTGCTTGGACTCTGTCAAGACCTCGCTTACATAGTAAATTGGTCATTGAACTCCATGCTCATAGCCTGGTTCCTTCTGCTCTACCATGACGACGATGCTGATTACCTGGTTGGTGGCTGCCATGTAAATTAACATGGGCTCTCCAGGCTCGGGCACTGCAAGGATAGGCGCTGAGGAAAGAATCTCCTTGAGCTGCTTCAATGCTGCATCTTCTTCGTCCGTCCACGTGAATTTGCCCGCCTTCTTCAGCAACTTGTATACAAGCAGAGCCTTCTCTCCAAGTTGGCTGACGAACCGACTAACTGTTGCAACACAACCTGTTAGTCGTTGTATGTCCTTTAGGCATGTCGGACAGTTTATGTTTAAGATGGCCTTGATTTTCTCCGGGTTGACCTCGATTCCACGCTGGGAAATGATGAAGCCCAACAATTTGCCGGCTAGAACCCCGAAGACGCACTTCTTGGGGTTAAGCATCATGTTGTATTTCCGGATATTATCAAAGGTTTCTTTTAAGTCGGAGATTAAGTCGTTTGACTTTTTAGACATCATCGCTATATCATCCACATAGGCGTGCACGTTCCGACCAATTTGATCGTGTAGGAAATGTTCCATTGTCCGCTGGTACGTAGCACCTGCATTTTCAGCCCAAAGGGCATCGTAACATAGCAAAACGTGCCGTAGGGGGTAGTGAATGAAGTGGCCGATTGGTCCAACTTCCTCATCTTGATCTGGTGGTTTCCTGAGTATGCATCAAGAAAATACAAAAGTTCCGAGCCAGCTGTCGAGTCAATGACTTGGTCAATGTGAGGCAAAGCAAACGGATCTTTGGGACATGCTTTGTTCAAGCCAGTGTAATCAACGCACATTATTAATTCTCTGGTTCCCTTTTTGGGGACAAGTCTAGGATTAGCCACCCATTGGGTGTGAAGGACTTCTCGGATAAAACTAGCCTTAAGTAATCTAGCTATCTCTTTGCCTATGCGCGTCTCTTCTCATCTCCAAAGCATCGTAGAGGTTGATTCACTGGTTTGCATTTTGGATCAATGTTTAAGCTATGCTCGGCAAGTTCCCTAGGTACACCTTTCATGTAGGCAGGTTGGCAGGCAAAGATGTCCCTGTTCTCATGGAGGAACTCGACGAGCGCGCTTTCCTATTTGGGATCCAGGTTCGTCCCAATGGCGGTGATCTTGGAGGCATCGCCTACCACAAGTTCCACCGGCTTGGTCTCGATGGCGGCCTTGAATGATGGAGCGGAGTCGGAAATATGTTTCTTCAACGCGGGCATCTCCGAGGCATCGACCTTGCTCTGGATCTCCTTGAATTCTTCGCTGTAGAGGACAGCTTCCGCGTAGGCTGCTTCTCCAATCTCGCAGTCCCTAGCTTTGGCAAAGCTTCCGGGTGATGACACCATTTGGTCTGGGTATCTTGAGTTTGTTGTAGACGAAGCATGGCTTGGCCATGAAGGTGTGGAATATGTCGCGGCTAAATATGACGTGGTACACGCTCTTGAAGGGGACCACCTGAAAGGTCATGCGCTCTTGGTGGTAATTATTAACATCGCCAAAGGCTACCTGAAGTGTGATGCACCCAAGGGACTGAGCCTCCCGACTAAGAACTACGCCGTGGAAGATGGTGTTGGTCCGCCTTAGGTTTGCCTCCGTCAAGTTCATCTTATGTAGTGTATCCAGGTACATGATGTTGATGCTGCTTCCACTATCAACCATACACTTGGTGAACTCATTGCCGTCAATCAAGGGGTTGATGACCATGGCGTATTGGTTCTCCGTAGGGATGAGTTCTGGGTGATCCTTCCTATCCCAAGTAATTGGAATATCCAACCAGCGCAGGAACTGGGGAACTGGGGGTAGAGTAGCCATCAGCATCCTCACAGAGGTCTTCTGTTGTCGGACGGTGGGGGTGCCAAGGAAACTATGGAAAACTACCGCCTTCTTCTCGAAGGGGTTCTTGCCTTTGCCGTCTCTCTTGGCGGCGTGTTTGGGGTCAATGTCCTCGTACATGTCACTTGAGTCCTTGGACTCCTCCTCCTTCTTGTTCCCCTTGCCCTTGCCTCGCGGTTTGTTCTTCTGACTCTGCTTGTAGCCGGACTTCGGGTCCTCCTTGAGATCGTTGACGAACTTGCAGTGGCAATTGGTGTGGGTGGCCTTGCCGTTGACATCAAGGTGTACGAGGAACGACATATCACGGTACTCCTCGTAGGTTTGGGGAACACGGAGCGCTGCTGAGGTACTTTCACTTCCTCGCTTCTTCCCACGACCAGCTCCCCGTCCTTGGCCATGTTGTCCGCCATCACCTCGTCCTGCAAAGGTCATAGCGACCAGGTCGGGAGTTTTATTTTCTTCTGGAGCGGTTTTCCGCTTTGTGATCTTGTTCCTCCGAGCTTGAGTTGGAACCGCTGTTGCCGGCAAAGAGCCGTGAGCATCGTCGTCGGCAGCTGCGAACTGACTGGCCGACTGAATCATCTGGTTCAAGTCTAGCTGGTGATTGTCCTGCAAGCGCTTCAGCTTATGTCGAAGCAACATGCCCCTTTCCAACCCATCAATGAAGGCGGCCATGGCGGTCTGAGCGTGCACTCCTGCGCAGGAATTCTTTATATCCAGCCAGCGGGAGAGGTAGGCGCGAGATGTCTCGTCTTTCTCTTGCACGCACCGCTGTAGATCGCCAACAGTGCAGGGACGCTTGTACGTACCCTCGAAGTTTTTGGTGAATTCTTCTTGCATGTCCAACCAATTGCAGATGGATTTCTCCAGCAAGTCATCAATCCATTGACGGGCCGTGCCCGCCAACATCAATGGGAGATACTTGACAGCAATGTTGGGGTTACCCCCGGAGATCTCCACCGCGTTGCCGTAGTCCTGCAACCATGTAGCTGGCTTAGAGGTGCCGTTATAGGGCTTGATGGTCTTGTTAATCTGGAAGCCTTTGGGGTAAGTTGTGGACCGTATCGTAGGTCCAAAGCAATGTGGTCCCAGGTATGGTCCTTACCGGGACTCGTGGCTCTTGTCTATCCGTGAACATGCATCGTATGGCTCCGGGCTTCTCTTCTTCTTGCCAACAGGGGATGGGCTGCGTGAACAACGTGGACCCCCACCGCCAAGGTGGATGCTAGGTGGCGACGGAGGCGGAGGTGGCGGTGGGTTAGCCTTCTTGCTATTACCCTCCTGCGATGCCTCATGCTTGTCGCGGTTGCTTGTCAGACGTGGAGGGTCATGGCGTGACCTTCTCTTCTGTCCTTAGTTGCGCTCTCCGTCATGACGGGTCTGCTCCGCATTATCGCAGCTGATGATGCCGCTCTGCCTTGGCGGGGGCATATCCGTACGACATTGAGCCCTGGTTTCTCTGCGATGTCAGGGTGAGCGGGGCGGTGGCGATGGGCGATGAGGTTGGGCCTTACCTCCATGGTCGGAGGATATGGGGATAGCATCATTCCTGTTGCGCGCATCCCTCCGTCTTTGTTTTGAAAAACCCGTACAATACCCGACATCAAGAGGAGATTTGTCCCTTGGCGGCTTATGCTGGCTAGACTGGCAAGACACTGGGTCAGACTCGAGCCTCTAAGAGGTGGCCTTTTCCTGCTGTTTCACCGCCTTGGCCACTAGGTCATAGACCTGGTCCACCGCCTTAGGCGATCTATCCTGCTCCAGAAGGGTCTTGGTGACGGTGAGGTTGAGGAGAGGAGTGGGCATCACCTGCCTGCCTTCACTATCAATGTATGGCTTGGCTTGTGCCGGCTTCGGGGGAGCCCATCCTAGGTTTCGCCGCACACCAGGATCATTGATGACGCGAGCTGGAACTTTCTTGGCCTTCATTGCTCTAGCTTTCTCTATGGATTTCTGCGCGTTGACCAGACCTCGATCTAGTTTTGCGCCTTGCTCCGCGATGGTCTGCGCTTCCTCTAGCAGCTGCTGGCGCTTCTCGTCAAGCTGGGTCACATTCCGGATATGAGCTACGGTCAGTCGCTCGACGAGGAGATTGTCGTACATCACTCTATCAGCTGGTGTAACTTGGGCATCAGCAGACGTAGATGCCGGAGGCGGCAAGCTTGCGGTGTTGTTGTTGCTCGGGCCGGTGCCGAGTTCCTGCGGCTGTTGCACTGGGTTAGGCGGAGGGGGCATGTCCCTTGGACGATCATTGTCGGCAGCAACAGGTGGTCCCATCCCCTTGTCCAGTGTTGTAGGCGGAGCTCTTCTAGGTTGATCTTCATCCATTGTTGTCCCAATGGTGACGAACACCTCTCGGGACGTGATGGCGTTGTTGGCCTGCTTGTCGCGCGTGTACTCCTCCTCCATCTCCTGCATGGCAGAGTCTAGCTCCTCTGGGCTGAAATCTATCTCCTCCGAATCTGCACTAAAGTCAGCTTAGAGCGCGTCAATCACAGAGCCCGAGGGTGTCAGGGCTTCCTCGATGACAGGGGGTGGAGGTGCAATAATAGCGACGATGAATGGAGGTGGTGGCGCAGCTGCGGCGATGGCGGCCGGAGGCGTTGGTGGTGGTTGCTAAGGCGGCGGCGCTCCGCCAATGAGCGCAAGATCCGCCTGAGCTGCCCCTTGGCCTCCGCGTAGCTGTTGACGGTGTTAACCATGCTTTCGAAGGTGAGGCGTCCTGAAGCTTACTGCCGCCTTAGAGAATGCCGGAGAAGCATTCCCTGGTCCAGTCCTTCCACAAAGTGATACATAGCATCATCATTGGGGTAGTGGGCCAGATCGACTCGTACGGAGCCACCTGGCAAGGTAATCGCGGGGGTTTTCGCCCTCTCTCTGAATGCAACGCGCCAGATCGAAGATGGTAACCACGCCGACAAACTTGGATCTCTGTTGTCCAGACGCACGGACGAAGCCGGCGGACTTGTAGTGATCTTCCATCGTTATATCCTGCATCGATCCTTCAGCGAGGTCTTTGCCGGGTGGGCCATGAAATTTTTCGATATTTGCTGGCAAACTCCGAGGAGAGATCCGACATTGATCCTTGTGCGAATGTATCCTTCCCGTAGGCGGTCCGTGCGGGTCTTGATGCTCCTCCGACTCCCAGGGAACTAGTGCCCGAGTAGGTTTTGCCAATGAAGAGGTGGATGTCTCTGATAGGAATGATCGAACACCGCGTAGGGTTCATCGTGGCCGAGATCCAGAACTCGTCGGGAGGGACGACCGAAACGTTCCGGAGAAGAGAACACGACCGATGGCTATGGTTTCACTGATTCCCGCGAAGATCTTGTTCCTGGCCCGCTGAAGAGCCTGAAGCGCCTCTTGCCCCACGGTGGGCGCCAACTATCGTGGTATTGCCGACGAGTACACCATGGAGGGGTCCTCACAGTGCGTGTTTAGAGCCGTGGGGGAAGGCATACGGTTGATGGGTACGAGGTAACACAACTTACCCAGGTTCAGATTCCACGATGGTGGCGGAATCCTACTCCTACTATAAATCACTATAATGGCAATACGCCGAGTTACAGGGATTGGTTCGCTATATGAGGTATGAGTTAATTGGTCTTGTGTTGTGCCCTAAAGGCTCCCATAGGCCCGACTTATATAGTTGCGAGGTCCTAGGTTTACAGGGAAAAGTCCTAACTAGACAGGTTACAGAGTCCTACACTGCCTATTACTAGTCTAGCGTGTCTTGCACTCCAAGGCTCCGGGTACGTCGGTGACTCCTTCATAGCCTTCCTTTATCCGGCATGGGACTTCCTTTTGGATCCATCTAACTGGGCCGCCCAGCAGGCCATGGGCCTTGCTACCAACTGTAGGCAACCCGGGTTATCCGGATAGAGGACATGCTATGAGGATACCCATATAGCATATACCCAACACTCTCTTTGGTCGAAGAGTTAGGTCTATGCCGAAACTCTGAGACTATGTCTCCTTGACTAACAAAGCAAGTTTCCTCTCGAACTAAGTGACATATCGGTGGTTCGTGATATTCTAGATGTCTACTAGAAGTATCGCCATGTTGCCACATGACCACGTTGTTAAGGTCTTGATCAAGAAAGTTCTCCGAATTGCACTTTTCTCCAAGGATCCGTACTGGATACCCCTGAACTAGTTGGTTGAGCTTAAACAACAACTTGGAGAGTTTTAAGACAAAAGTTTTATCTTATCTAGTTCATATTAAAGGAATATCTAGTTGTTCGTGTTGAAGAAAGATATTATCTCCTTCGTGGATATGTTATCTTCCCCCACCTTTTATTTGATTTGGGATATCGTCAAATCAAACTCAGTTCCAAGGACCATCTTGATGATGTTTCACTTGAGTACATCTTCATGTCCTTTAGTCTGACTAATACACTTGCCTTCTTCACACAACATATGAGTCCATGATAATGGAGTGTCTCGATAAGTTTGTTGTTGAGCCCATCGATGACATCCTCATCTCCTCCATGCAATTTTGATTCAAATGGAACAGTTACTATTAATGTTGGAAATTTTTGAGAACCGTCTTCAGGTCATTTCTAAGTATGAGTTCTAGATGTTAGAAGTGACTTTCTTAGGTTCACGTGCGGTTGTTGAAAGATGTTGTCGTGGATTAAGAAGAGTTATTTTTTCTTTCCGTAAGGACTCATGTGTGTTTTATTGCAAGTACTTCATGCAAGTGCAGTTGTACTTTGACAAGTTGCTAAATGCATGGGTATAGCAATCTATCTCATCTTTTGGAGCATAACACTGTAGTCCATGTCTTGCTAATCTAGCGACTTTACCTCTGAGTAAATGTTGCATCCTCTCTATTCGTACATGCTGAGTCTAAAGTATCATTTCACTTAACCAAAGCTGAATCTCAAGCAGCAATGATGATTGGTGTTCCTCAAGGTTTTGACATAGGTCTCTTTGTAAATCTGGCAAGATTGATGTAATGGTTGACACACTTAGCCAGAAAGACCTATTGTCATATTCTCTTAATTCAGAAATATCAACCACTCTTCGTAAAGCTTCTCCTATGATTTATTGGAGTTGTGTTTATGGTTTCCATTGTATCCGACATCTGACCTTTATTTAATGCCTACTCTCTCGAACATCTAGGAGAATATTTAAAGTGGCGTTGTTAAATGTCTCTTGGTCGATCCTCCAGAATATTCATGTTGGCAAGCATTTTGTTGTGCTATGAAGTTGGAGTTTGAGAATGAAGTTTATTTTTCTCGTGTCATCGACAATATTCTTAACTATTCATATTAGTGGTGTAAAGTGATATCATGATCTTTGGCAAAGATCTTGATAGTCCTAGATGAATAAAGAGTTTCCTTTGTTTCCTCAACCATGTTTTAAGAGTGACTACGATTTTGGTAATCAACAGTTTCTATTGTTACATGTTCCTTGTGACTCTTACGAGTCCTCGCCACAAAATGCGTTCCTGTCTTGACCTTATGTTGAATGAAAGAATGACCCTTCTGTTTCAAAAGTAGTTCAATAGCTTGGTTTAGTAGAGGTTCCTTATCGAAGTCTGTGGTTATGTTCTTTCTATTGGAAGCTTTCCTTCTCAGAAGTTTAAACCCTTCTGTGAGCTCCATGGTCTCAATCCATATGAAGACCATCTATCTAACAACTTGAAAAGATTATTCTCTTATTTCCTCTGTTACCTTGACGTGTTTCATGTTAGTATCTCAGAGTTCTTTCTGAACACTACATCCATGAGTTGACCTTGAGATACACTGTGTGTTGCTTAGTGTGTTTCCCTCTTATCCTTAGTATAACCCTGTTTCTCTCCCTCTATCTCTTCCTACCTTAGAATCTCGTGTTGAGATTCTCGTCAGGGCGAGAGAGCTGTAACACCCTTGTTTTACTTAAATAGTATATAGGTTTTGTTTGTGCATTCATGAGCATCATCTTGTAATGCATGCAAATAAGGAAATAAAATGCAAACCTAAAACCCTAATCTTCCCCTCTCTCTTTGAAAGCGATTCAAATGGTTTTTGTATTTGAAAATCCAAAAATAATATGGACCCCAAATGGACTAAAAGGGCCCCACAATATTTTACTAGTTTTACAAACCCCTCTGGTATTTTTGAAATGTTCAAAAATAGCTTGAAATTCAAATACAAAAGAGAAAATAGAAAACAGAAAAAAAGGTTTTTATAAAAAATAAAACTGTCCCTACTCTACCTGGGTCGTAGCCCATTTCTCTCCATCTCCCCATAGCTAAGTGCGTGCAGCCGCAGCCCGTAGATGGCCCAGTCGCATCCCACCTGGCCCATACCATTTTGTCGAGGCTATCATCGTCGTTCACCTCTGACTACGATGGAAGTAGCTCGCTGGCGCCACTACATGGCTCTCTAGCAAGGAGATACACGCCGCCGCACACAGATGGCTACAAGACCCTTCGCCTCGCCAAGGATGAATCCTAGCATGCCACTTCCCCTCTCCCTCCCACTCTGGCTCTCTCGCGCGCATGCCCGAAACCGTAGCCCAGTAGTTCGCCGTCGTCCTCGATGTCTCCAGCCGCCCCGAGCTCTATGGAGTAGCCTAGGAGAAGCGTTGTGTCACCGTCGTCGTCCTCGTTAAGCAACACAGGCTGGGAAGATCCATGCTTGCTGAAATCGAGCTCAACACTCCGCCGGCCACCGCAGTCGTGCCATCGATTCCCCCTACACCCGTCGGGGGGGATAACCCCCGGTAGGGTCATAAGGGGTAAGACGTTGCCCAGCTTGGCTTAGGACGAGTCAAAGAAACCACGGGCCGAGTCATAACAGCCGAGATACGAAGCCTATGTAGAGCCGGCATAAGAAGTATGTCGGCCCGCATAGGACAAATATATTTACCTTGCAGGTAGCATCGAGCCTGGTCTTACGAGGGAGGACGGGTCAAGAAGGATGCGTGGCGGATTTCCGAGTAAGATCTAGGAGGTACCATGGTAAAGCATGGTCAAAAGAGAACGACGATGCCGACTGACATAAAAGGAGACGGGTGACGCCAAAAGCAGGGGCTGGCGTACAAAAGCACAGTATGACACTCGAGAGATGGCATCTACGTACAGGAAGACCGTTGACTATACAACTTTGTGGAATAGGTCAAGGGTTTAGGTCTAGCCCATGGCCCGGCCCGTACACTAAGGGTAAGGATCCAAATAGTAAACCCTAGGACCCAAAGATGTAACCTGGCTACCCCATCGCCTATATAAGAAGGGGCATAGCTAGGGTTTAACGAGGTTGGACCAAGTAGGAAACTAGTGCCCTGAGGCTATGCTTGAATAGCTCTAGGAGCACTTGTAAACATCAATGAGGAATAAAAATCCTAAGTCTGGAGAGTTCTTCATGTTCATCGTGCGTGGCTAGAACGTGCACTCCCTCCCCGGTCACCTCAAGCGTCCATTCGGCCCCCAACTTGAGCCTACCCATGGCATCGTTACACTATCATGACAGTTGGCGCCCACCGTGGGGCAGAATCAGGCGCTTGCTGCAGGGGAAACATCATTGCCCAAATGGGCGAGCGCGTCTATTTCGGCTTCATCCGGAGGTTCGGAGCGCTCAACTTTGTCAGCGACAACGCGGGTTGCTTCGGGACCAAGCCGTTCCCAAGGTGCAGTCGTTTCATCAAGTCCGACGAGCACCAAGTCTACATCGTGGTGCGCATGGAGCGCGCATACCCGGGACGTGTCATCTTTGCGCTGGATCCACCTGCGGTTCATGCCACGGGAAAGCTTCATCAGCTCATCTCTGCCGAGGTAATGATGACTGCACCATACCCCTCTCGTCCCCCATCACCTCCAGTAGATCCTATAGTGAAGGAGAATGTTGAAGAAGAAAACCCGGATGCAACGCCAAGAGCAGCGAGAACTGCGAAGGCACCGCTAGAAAAGCAAGAGGACATAGCTAGAAGTTAAAGAGCCAAAGAGTTGCAAGAAGCGATAGAAAAACTAGCAGAGCCAGTGGCATCAGCGGCTGACCCAACGCGCATACAAGATGAGTTAGAGGAAACCAGGAAAAAAGTGTTGTAAAAAGCCAAGGAATTAGCTTAGCTGCAGCAGGATCTAGACATCACGATCCGAGAATATAACTCGGCGAACCAAGTAAAGGGCGCCTAGACCCGACTCGAAGAGACAAGGATAAGAGGAAGGAACCTCAATGAAGAGCTACAAGATGCTACGTCAAACGTAACGCCAGAATGCAGCAACAAGACCGCCATCAGGCCGACATACAACACGGCAGCAGCAAACCTGAGAGCCGCGGAGGGAGCAATGGCCGAGTTACCCCACTTGACGAGTGAGGCAAGGAAAAAGCTACAGGAATGAGTAAACAAGTTGGTGAGAGCAGCAGGAAAACTGAATGAAGCGTACTACAGGGCAAATCCGGGTATAGCTGGAAGGTCACAGCTCGTTCACTCAACAACCCCAATCCCGTCCAGGTCAGCAAGGCATACGGCTTCCTCGCCAGGGGTTGCGCCGAGACAGAGAAAAGAGAATAGTGTGGACTCAGGAAAAAACAAACAAATGGTTTCCTTTGATCCGGCAGTAGCTCAAGGAAACCCAGCTCATTCCCAAGGGACAAGAAGAAATGCTGGCCAAGGAAATGAGAACCCAGAAAATGTTGGCCGAGAAAGGCAAGGTGGACAGAGAAATGATAATGGAGGTCAGAACTTTGTGCCAAAACCTAGGCGTGGGAATCACTCGGTAGGAGGAGGAAACCCAGCTCCAAATCCTTTGCCAGCCCAACAAGAAAAAAGACAGCAAAGTGCAGGAAAAGCAGTACAGCAACCCGCAGACCCGAACGCCAACAGGTACAATGATGGTTACTCAGCAATGGTGAATGAAGGGTACGAATTGCTGGATCATGTATACCAAGCGATGGGATCAAGGCTAGGAGGCAAAAACCTCCAACCAGATGATGCAAGGCTAATGCTCGACCGAATAAAGATGGCAGAACTCGTCGAGTCACAAGGTCCTCAGGGTCCACCATGTTTTGGCCCAAGGATCATGAGAGAGCCGCCCGGGCCAAACTTTTAGCTGGCAAGAGGAACAAAAACCAATGATGGAAGCACCAAGCCAGAGGATTGGTTGATTGATAACGGAACTGCGGTAAAAATCGCACAGGGTAATCCAATATGGGCAGTGAGATACTTGCCATAGATGCTGGAAGGACCAGTGCGGGTATGGCTCAATAACTTGCCACCAGGAAGCATCAACAGCTGGATTGATTTACAAGAAGTTTTTTTGAGCAATTTCATGAGCACCTACAAGAGGCCGAATCGCCCACAATAGCTGGCTATGTGCAAACAGAGACTAAATGAAATAGAAAGATAGTTTCTCACTAGATGGTGCACCATGCGCAATTCTTGTGAAGGAGAACTTGAGTCTCAGGCCATTGTGTGGTTTGCACAAGGATTCAGGAACGGAAGCGTGCTATGGCAAAGGTTATAGAGAGATATGCCAACAAGCTTAGCCGAAACGATAAGGATTGCTGACTCGTATGCATTAGGAGATCCGACTTAGCCTATGCTTATGTCAGCAGACGGGATCACTGAGACTCAGATCTATGATGTAGCCGGGTCACAAATTCGCCAAGAGAGAGGCGAGTACAAAAGCAGACGACAAGATGAGAGGCCAGATTATAGGTATGGTTCGACTCAGGCTGCATCCGTAAGTCAAGATCATACCGATGCTGGAAGAAGCCATCATCAAAGGACAAGTGGGCAACAACAATGGATACCAAAGAAGGATGGCAAAAATCCATATGAACAGAGAAAGCCATATAAATAAAGGCAAAAGTACATATGAGATGATGTTGGATCAGCCATGCAATTTTCACATGCCGAGTCCAAGTAAGCGGGCAAACCACACAACTAGACAATGCACTTGGTCTAGAAAGGTTACAGGGTAGACTTGCCAATTCAGCGGCTACCACCACCTCCCCCACCACCACATACAGGGGGAAATGCTCAAGTCATTGGTGCCGAGCAGAGGCATGAAAACCAATAGCTGAGATACCATAATCAAGAAAGGAGAGAAGTTGTGCATCAGGTGCATGACCTAAGAAACGATGGCGCTCATGTCGGCCATCGAACCACAAACGAATAAAGATAGCATCACCAGAGCTATGTTATGTTTGTCACAGATCCAACTGACAAGAAAAGCTAGTAGAGACGAATGATGGAAGTAAATTCCACAATGCCAGTGATACCAAAGTAAATGCATTGGTCTGACCAGGAAATAACGTGGAGCATAAAAGATCACCCCAAGATCATGCCGACACTAGGAGGGTATGCTCTTGTACTGGATCCAACTTTCATGGGCCCAGATATCAATGAGAAATTCTCCAAGGTATTGATAGAAGATGGCAGTAGCATAAACATCATGTACAAGGATACCATTCTCAAGCTAGGCATCACCATGAACATGCTAGAGCCAACTAAGACAACCTTCCATGGCATTGTGCCAGGATTTTCATGTGAGCCAATTGGGAATATTTGGGTTAACTTCTTATTGGGAAACAAAGATAATTTTCATACTGAGCCATAGAGTTTGAAGTGGTTGATCTTGTTATCTCATACCATGCCTTACTCAGCAGACCAGCTATGGCAAAGTTTATGGCCACTCCTCATATTGCTTATCTCAAGATGAAGCTGCTAGGTCCATGTGGACTGCAAGCAATCTATCGCATGCGCCTCAGCCGGATCTTCATTGGCCGAGTCATTGGTGATAACAAAGGAGAAGCAGCAAATGATGGAGGTTGCAGCATTGGCTAACGCTACACAGATGTCTATGCCGGCACTCACTAACCCGAATGGTAGTGTGTCTTTACAAGGTACCAAGGAGACAAAAAAGATACAGATTGATGAGGCTTTCCCAAAGCGCACAGTGACTATTGGTGCCAGGTTATCTAACAAATAGGAAAGTGAGCTCACGAGCTTCATTCATGAGAATCGGGATATCTTTGAATGGTCCACACAAGATTTGCAGGGAGTTACGAGGGAGATGGCTGAGCACTCTCTTCTTGTAAGGATAGATGCCAAGCCGGTGAAGCAACCCCTCCACCGCTTCGCCAAAGATAGGAGGAAAGTGATAGCTGCTGAGATAGCCAGGCTCTTGGCTGCCGGGTTTTTATCATGGAAGTACTGCATCCAGATTGGTTGTCAAATCCAGTCTTGGTCGAGAAGAAAAAAGATGACCCGAACGTGGCCGTGGTGTGGCGCATGTGTATTGACTACACAAACCTCAATAAGTTGTGTCCAAAAGGTCCATTTCCATTACCACGAATCGATCAAGTCATTGAATCTACTGCCGGGTGTGAGTTGTTGTCATTCGTGGATGCGTATTATGGTTTTCACCAGATACAACTAAATCCAAGTGATCAAATAAAGAAAGCTTTTATCACCCCGTATGGGGATTATTGCTATCGTACTATGCTGTTCGGGTTAAGAAACACAGGTGCAACATATCAAAGATGCATGCAAAAATTCTTACAAGATCAACTTGACAAAAATGTTCAAGTATACGTCGATGACGTGGTAATAAAAACCAAACAAAATCATACTCTAATCGAGGACTTGCGTCAAACATTCGCAAACTTAAGAAGATTCCAGATGAATCTTAACCTGGAAAAATGCACCTTTGGTGTCCCGGCTGGAAAATTACTCGGATTCCTTGTATCCAGCCGAGGAATCAAAGCTAACTCGACAAAGATCAGGGCCATCGAAAGAATGGAGTTGCCAAAAACCCTCAATGATGTCCAGAAGTTTACAGGGTGCCTGGCCTCATTGAGTAGGTTAGTAAGTCGGCTAGGCGAAAAAGCCTTACCATTATATCAACTGATGAAAAAATCAGATAAATTTACATGGACACAGCAAGCTGATAGCGCTTTCCATGAACATAAAAATATGTTGGCAACATCACCAATATTAGCCTCACCACTATCCAAAGAGCCAATCCTGCTCTATGTCGCAGCAACCAATAGAGTTGTTAGTGCCGTAATAGTGGTAGAGCGATAAGAAGAGGGCAAATTAGTCCAAAGAACAGTCTATTAACTGAGCGAAGTGCTCTCTACATCAAAACAAAACTACCCCCATTATCAAAAAATGACATATGGGGTGTCTATGGCAGCAAACAAGCTGAAGCACTATTTCTAGGAACACCCAATCCCGGTTATATGCGAGGCACCTATCTCAGATATACTGGGCAGTAAAGATGCCAGCGGCCAAGTGGCAAAATGGGCCATAGATCTAGCACCATATACTCCACAATACGATAGGAGAGATGCAATTAAATCTCAAGCTGTAGCAGATTTCTTTGTGGACTAGACGGAAATGTAGTATGAACAACCATTGCCAGACCCGAATTACTGGATAATGCACTTTGACGGATCCAAGAAAAAAATGGGCCTGGGTGCCGGGATAGTTCTTACTTCACCTAAGAAGAACCAGCTCAAATATGTGTTGCAAATCCACTTCGCTGCATCCAATAATGTTGCCGAGTATGAAGCACTTGTCCATGGGATAAAAGTGGCCAAGGAAATTGGCATCAACTGGATGATGTGCTTTGGCGACTCAGACTTGGTTATTCAACAAGTATCTGGGCATTGGGACGCACTGGATGGAAATATGGCACTCTATCGTTACCATGTGCAGCAGATTTCGGGGTACTTTGATGGATGCGAATTTCACCACATACCCAGAGCAGAAAATGAGGCAGGTGATGTGTTATCCAAGTTAGGATCATCTTGGCAAGCAATCCCGACAGGGGTAGCATTGGAACATCTCAGGAAGCCATCAATCAAGCCTTCACCCGAATCCGAGTCAACCTTCATTCCGGCAAGCCAAAAGTCGGATGCTATACCAATGGACATTGACACATCAGCAGATTCAAGTAACCCGGGGACTGCAGAATCGCACTCAAGGACTCCTCAGGTTATGTAGGCAAAAATTATGTTGGCTGAGCCAATGGAAGTGATGGAGAAACAAATCCAACACCAGTGATACCAGTCTGGGCACAGTCAATATTCAATTACTTAAAGGATGGAACTTTGCCTGATGATGAGATATTGGCAAGAAAAACAGAGAGAAGAGAAAAAGCATACACAATAATTAATAAGGAGTTGTACAAGAGAAGTGTCACAAGTATCTTGTAATGTTGTATTGGCCCAGAGCAAGGCCAAGAGATACTATTGGATATTCACCAAGGGGAGTGTGGGCATCATGCCTCATAAAGATCATTGGTAGCCAAAGCATTCCAACATGGATTATATTGGGCAAGTGCACTGGTGGAAGCACATGACCTAGTGAGAAAATGCAACAGGTGTAAATAGTACACATCAAAGTCATATTTTCCTGCATTCGAGTTAAATACTATACCAATCACTTGGTCATTTGTGCTATGGTGTGTGGAAATGGTAAGAACATTCAAACCAGCATGTGGCGGCATGACCCACATATTAGTGATGGTCGACAAGTTCACAAAATTGATAGAAGTGAAGCCCATTAAGAAACTTGATGGAAAAAACAGCTTTCACATTCCTAAAGGATATAATCGTAAGATATGGTCATCCGCATAGCATGATCACAGATAATGTCACAAACTTTGCCGAAGGAGCTTTTGCTCGATTTTGTAGGGAAAGTCGAATAAGACTCGACGTACTGTCAGTCGCTCATCTAGAATCAAATGGACAAGTTGAACGAGCTAATGGCTTAGTTCTATATGGGATAAAACCTCGGCTAATGGAACCACTCCAGAGATCACCTGGTTGATGGATAGAGGAATTACCCTCAGTATTATGGAGCTTAAGAACAACTCCAAATCGGTCAACAGGCTATACTCCATTCTTCCTTATGTATGGGGCAGAAGCAGTTTTGCCTTCCAACATAGAACATGATTCACCAAGAGTAAGGAAATATTTGGAAGTTAAGGTAAAAGAGGCCCGAGAATATGGAGTTGATTTACTCGAAGAAGCTAGAGAACTAGCATTGTGAAGATCTGCCATATACCAACAAAATCTCTGACGCTATCGTAGCCAGAAAGTCCAACCTCGTGTTTTCTGAGAAGGGCATTTGGTGCTCAGACTAGTGCAACGCATAGCTGGGATGAACAAATTATCAACCCCATGGGCAGGACCATTCATTGTAAGAAAAGTGTTGCATGATGATTCATATTATCTAATAGATGTTCACGAAGCCAAAAGAACAAGGCGAATAGATTGGGTGATGAAACCAAAAGGCCATGTAATGTGGCATTGCTTCGTCCTTTCTACACTTAGGGAAAGCAACGTATGTATCTCTCAAACTCTCATATGTCAGACACTTATGCCGCCTATGTGCTTATAATAAAATTGTATGACTCGAAAAACTGACTCGGGGACTCCCCGTCATGTTTATTCTTACCTATTTTATGTCGGTTGGCGTTGTTGCCTAAACTTATCTCGGATTAGTAATGTATACACGTATGAGGTCAACTCTTCGACTATGATGTTGTACGAAAACACGGCTCCATGGCAAGCAAGAGAAAAAGACCAAGGACGGGTAAACATGAACAACATATAAGGAAAGGAAAAAACACGAGTCGACCCTATGTGTGTTTATAACTAACTTGTAGGATGTGTCGACTTGTATGTCGAATGACCCTAGGTCAAGTTGCCTAGTTTCATACTCGCTAACTTAATCCTTAGAACTTTGAGACTCTAATGTCGAACGCTGAAAAAGGTAGACAACAACCAAATTCAAGGATAGGGAAAACGACAAATGAAACTCGGGGACTTGCCCCTGGATGATTCGCATTCAAGCAAAATAAAAGTTTAAGCCTTCACAAAGGAACACACCCAAAAGAGCTTTAGTATTTCTTACATATGCACCCGGCATACCAGGGATCTCATGAGATTCAAGTGTTTTTTCTTAAACCAGCCTAAGAGACAGCTGGACTCGAAGGAGCATCGGCAGGCTTGGAGCTACGAGAATCATCAGGGTCTGCCAAGTAATGTATGTCGGCTGAGTTTGCCACATCTGACTTGGTGGCCTTGCTATCAGCATCATCATCATCGGCAGTCTCGACAGCAGGCTTGGTGATAGGTCAGAAACGTATCTATAATTTTTGATGCTGCATTCTTGTTTTATATCTTCTTTGCTTTACTTTGTCTACACTTTGAGGTTTTTTTATATATATTCTGGAACTAACCTATTAACAAGTTGCCACAGTGCCAGTTGCCTGTTTTCTTCTGTTTTTGGTTCTAGAAAGGCAGAAAATCAATATTCTCGGAATTGGACGGGACAAAAGACAAAGTCAATATTTTACCGTGGGTGACACGAAGTCCAGAGGAGAGACGGAGAAGCGAACCATGGCGGGCAGACCCCCCTAGGTGCGGGTGGGCCCACCCTGCGCCTGGGTAGGGTGTGGGGCCCCTGTCCGCCGCCCAGCCTCGCCTCTTCGCCTATAACAAGCCCCCGATGCAGAAACCCTAGGCACTCGATCGAAACTCCACAAAACCTTCTGTAGCCGCCGCGACAGTCGTCCCTAGATCGGGCGGATCTGAAGTTCCTCCCGGCACCCTGCCGGAGGGGAGATCATCCCAGAGTCCTTCTTCTACGGTATGATCCGTGAGTAGTTCCACCTTGGACTATGGGTCCATGTAGTAGCTAGATGTTTGTATCTCCTCCTTATGATTTCATGTATAGATCTTGTGAGCTCCGTTCATGATCAAGATCTAATCTCTTTGCAATGATGCATGTTGTGTTTGCGGGGATGCGATGGATATTGATATTACTATGTCAGATTCATTAATGGTTTTGTCTATTTAATACAATCATGTCTATGTTGTTTGTGATCTTGCATGCTCTCCGTTGTTAGTAGCTATCTTGGCCAAGTAGTTGCTAGTGACTCCAAGAGGGGGTATTTATGCTCGATAGTGGGTTCATGCCTCTAGTTTCCAAGGGAAGTGACATAAATCTCTTCGGTTGTAGATGTGTTGTTGCTACTAGGGAGAAAACAACGGTCTCTTGTTCATGGAACAAGTGGATTGTTTACCTTACACACTTTGCTTAAAGCAGTTGTATTTTGCTTGCAACTTAATACTGGAGGGGGTTCGGATGATAACCTGAAGGTGGACTTCTATTCATAGATGCAGTTGGATGGCGGTCTATGTATATTGTTGCATTTCCCAATCGAATCCCATAGGATCTTTTTGTCTGGTATTGCATTATTATGCCTTTCTCAGTTCCTTTCAATTGCCCTATTGTAATTTGTTTACCCTTCATGCCATGTTGTTTATCTAAGGAGAGCACCTCTAGTGAACTATGGACCCCAGTCCAATCTTTACCATTGATACATCTTCCATTGTTACTTGTTTACTTGCTGCAAACCATTACCTTCCACACCATACGTTTAATCCTTTCTTACAGCAACCGGTGAGATTGACAACCTCACTGTTAGTTGGGACAAAGTCTTGAGTTTGTGTTGTGCAGGTCTCCACGTTGCTTGCAGCACCTTTGGGGCATTTCCTTCCTCCTAAGGGTTCGATAACCTTGGTTTCTTACTGAGGGAAACTTGCCTGCTGAATTGCATCATACCTTCCTCTTGGGGTCTCCCAACGAAGTGCTGCTGCACTCATCAAGCCTTTTTCTAGCATTGTTGCCGTGGAGGCTAAGGACGTCTTCACAAGGGGAGTCCTCCTCAACCTTTCTCTTTACTTTGTTTTTAGTTTGCTTATTTTCTTTTGCTTGGTTTTGTTTTCCTCTTTCCAAAAACTCAAAAAAAATTAGTTTAGTTTGGTTTGCTTCCTTTATTCAAAAACACAAAAAATTAGTTACTGCTCTAGCTTCTGCTGCTGTTTTTTGGCTTGCCCACCTTTGCCAAAATGAACTCTGCTGAGAACACCATGTTGCTCCCCAAGTTCACCCTAAAAAACCTTTCAATAGGTAGTGGCTCCTTAATTGGGAAAGATAATATTGAAGAATTCTTTAATTATGTTAGCAAGCATGAGGATATTGAGGATAAATCTATAGCAGAGCTTACTCTTAATTTTGAGATTGCTTCATCTTCTTTAGTTCATATGCTGGAGGTTAGGTTTGTTATCCTTAAGCACATGATGGAAATTTTGTTACTAAAACTAAAGAAAGAAAAGAATGCTGAAAAGAGAGAATTTATTCTTGAAACTTTACTAAAAGAGTTCCATGATGTTGCTAAGGAAGGTAAAAAGGTCTTTGAGCATTTTAACATGCTAGTCTCATGCGTACATGTTGTGGGTACTTCAGGTAAAACCAATCCTATAGAGGAATTTAAGATACCCATACCCGTTAAGCTTGTTGGAATGCATGAGGCCTTTTAAAAGAATTTTAGTTGGATTATTCCTAAAAGTCCTTTTGATGAAATTATTAAACCAAAAAAAATGAGAAGGGATCCTTCAAGACTCATTTGGATGAGACACCTCTCATACTTGTGCTCACCGCTCCTGGAACATCCGACGTCTCACACCCCATCTTTCCAACGCCACTAGGACCCCCTATGGCGTAATTGTCGACAATCCGACGACAGTTGGCACCCACCATGGGGCAGGTGACCTTTGGAGCATCGTTCCAGGTGGAATTTGCGCGTGGAGGAATCGACGGAACAATCGACATGGGTCGCGTGGTTTACGCCAGTGATGTCCCTGTCATCCTTCTCAATGAGACTTGGATTCTGCCTTCAAAACCCGTGACGACCTACACAATCATGTCAATCGGCGAGATCGACATCTATCTCGGATTCGCTGAACCCGCCCAACCCACCCTTGTGGTGATGACCAGGGCACAAGAAAAATCCGGATCTACTTTGTCCGCAAAGGCAGAAGAGTTCAGGATCCCGGAGAAAATCAAACCCACCCAGCCGACTCCTGTAGTGGAAGAAGAGGTGGAAGAATAATCCAGATCCGATCTCTCTAGCGAGATCGGATACACAGACGAGGAATACATCCACTATGGATCTAGCTTTGCTGACGTTGAAGAGGAAACCAAGTTATACAAGTACCTCAAGAATATAAACAAGAAGAAGCAATGTTTTGTGTACCACATAAGCATTAGATCCGAATTTGTCGATGCTGGAGCTGGTAGCGACTCGGTCCTAGACGCAATCAAAGAAAACACCGACTTACTTGGCTCCCCATCAGAGTCAATCACGTCGCAAGAACTTCGAGACTTCAACAAAGAGATAGAGGAGTACGAACAAGAGCACGTCTCCAAGTAAACGCAAGGTGAGACGGAAAATCCTCCTAGTCCATATGATAGCATGGATGAAAGCTACACCTCGTAGGATGATATGGACACCGGAGATTCCTCCGAGGTCCACAAACCAACCATGACGGAAAGTACCGACAGAAGTTTATCACCCGATACCGGACCAAAATCCATATTTGCCACTGGTACGCACGTTAAGGCTACTGGGCGGTCAAAGAAGAAGAAGGAGAACAAGAATCTGACACCAGCAGAGCCGGACATCGAAGAAACCAACAAAGAAAAAGTTGATGAAGAGATCGAGATGGAGACTCGATATGGAGATCCTATTAATACCACCCCGATCGATCCTCCTATGGATGGACACGTTGTCACCAAGGGTGCACATGAAATTCATGGAGATGCTCTCACAATTCCAATCCCAACGGCTTCGGATCTTACGTCGGAGGTGCTGGAGAAAAGGGCCGAGGACCTGTAAAAGCACCGCTTGTTTCTACTTGAAGAGGCCGCACGCCTCGTCGAGATGAGATAGCAGTTAGACAATGATCCTGCTAGATATCAGTCAGATTTCAATTGACATCCAAACAAAAAAAGGGGAGGTCCGTTTCTTGGCAACAAGAATTCGGATATCCACAAAGATATATTAGACAGAAAAGATGGAGAGAAGATCCGAGTCTACAGCACGCCGGTGGAAAATCCTGCTGCATCTCGAGCCATCCTTGCCAACAATCCATCTCCACAGCAGGTCCAATTGTGCGTCGCATTGCTGGATAAAGGATTAAAGCAGCAGAAGACGGCCGTGTCATTTAGTGGCAAGCTGGCCTCAAAATCCAAATTTTTCTGCACTAGCGCTGACCAGAGCGCTGGCGTAAGTCTTCGCAGGGATACGACTCAACGTTATCGTCCCAGCGGAGAAGAAGAGAATTCAAGAACCGGCTCAAATGGCCACTCCCGTAGGCCTGCACGTCACTGGGCAAGAGTTATTTTGGCTACGTCCAAAGATGCCATGAGGGCAATGGTTCCTCATCAGGACCATCGTCGGCAAAACAACTACTATAGATAAGACCCGGAAACACATCGCCAATGAGAAGAGCAAGATCGGCTAAGGATGCCACCACCAAGCCGTCCGGCTGGCAACGTCGGACGAAGAAATGATCCGGATCATCATGAATCAAGTAGGGACGGTGCCCGAAGAAACAGGCATTAGAGTCATCATAATGAGGCTCCATCGCCACCACCAAGAAACCCAGCCGGAAATAATCCACCAGGGCCACCATCGCCACCTAGCAGCGACCATGAAGGATCACGTCGTAACCATCGGATCCGCAGGGGCGGAGGCAGCAGTGGTGAGAGGAGAAGCAGAAATCCGACTCCACCATGTAGAAGCCGCGAGCCTCCAAGGCGCAGATCTCTCTCGCCAAACGACGCTCACCATCGCATCGAATCGAACATAGAAGCACGGCGGTACGAGTAAGAAGATGTGTACGTGGGACCCAAATGCTTTGGTCCACGTATACATCAGACCAAATTTTCGGTTGACTTTGGCATTGCTAAACATATTCAGCCCTATGACGGTGCAGCTCGGCTAGATTTCTTCCAGGCTTGCTGCATCGCCAAAGGAGGAAACAGCCTGGTCATAGTCCGTTATCACCCACTGATATTGAGGAAGACAGCTCGATCATGGCTCAATGAACTGCCAGATAATTCAATTCATAACTGGTATGATATGCAAAGTGCGTTCTTTTCAAACTTAGACGGAACATACAGGAGGCCCTTCACAGTCGGAGACTTGCAGCATTTCAACCAAAGACCCGGAGAAACCTGCTGGGATTACCTCGGACGTTGGATCGATACGAAGAACTCCTACGAAGGAGTAAACGAGCAAACTGCAATAGAAGCTTTCATTGCAGGACTTCCAGTCGGACTTTTACGTCACAGGTTCAAGCGTGACCATGTCACAGATTTGGGAGAAATGATAGATACGACAAGCAAATATGCTGACGCTGATGATGATTTAGAAGGGCTGCTAAATATTCTTGCCAATCCAAATGCAGCCAAACAGCCAAAGCAAACTCAGAAGCGCAAGAATACCTCGGATGAAAAGCCGGCTCCGGACAATGCAACTGTCAACGAACATTCGGATCCGAAGGACTAGGAGGGCGCGGAGTCGGCCGGGGTAGAGGTCGTGGAACTTCCCGAATCCAGGGCAGAGGAGATCAGCAACCCGGAAGAACCTATACCGAGGCTAACATTGCCAATAATCCCTATGTTCACCACTTGGATAGTAACGGAGGAACTACCCACACAAATGCCGAGTGTCGTTTCAATGACGACATCAAGAAAGACGAATCCGCTGGCTACAGAGCCAAGGAAAAAAAGGAAGGAAAAATTCCAAGAAAGGAAAGGACCCCAAGGAAGATTCTAAGATGGAAGAAGCGGAAGCCGCCACAGAGCCCAAGCCGGATGGAAAGAAAACTTTTCCGACAAAGAAAGATGCATACGTCTGCTTCCTTGGATCCCAACCAGCTAAGGATAAAAGGTGGTTCTTCATGAGCTCAATGCCACGGTTCCGGCTGTCCCACAGTTCCTTGATTGGTCAGAGGTGACCATCACCTTTGATCATTCAGATCACCCGAGGAAAACACATCGTCGGGGAAAGTACCCTCTAGTTATCAATCCTCTTATGGATGGCTATGAGTTTTCTAAAACACTCATGGACGGTGGGAGTAGCATCAACATCCTCTACATTGAGACACTCCACCGCATGAAGCTGCACAAGAGCCAGTTGAGTTACAAGAGGATTCTCTAGGAGAGATTACTCTAGACGTGACATTCGGAACCCGAGATAATTACCGGACCGAGCCACTCTCCTTCGCGGTGGTATCTTTCAAAAGTGCTTACCACGCCATCTTCGGACATCCGGCTTGCTGGGCGTTCATGGCTCGTCCCTGTTACATCTACAAGATGATTAAACTTCCAGGTCCAAAGGGCGTAATCACCGTACGAGGAAATCCGAGGAAGGCGCAAGAATGCGACAAAGGATCCGCTGCCTTCGCCGAAGATGTGCTGCATGCCCAAGAGTACCAGGAGATCAGGAATACCATCAACCCATCCGAGATGCCCGCTACGAAGAACGAGGTGTTGAAGCCAAGTTTGCAGTTCAAGGCATCAGAAGAGACGAAGAAGACGTCACTGAAGGAATATGATCCCTCCAAGACGACGAATATAGGGGTAGGCTTAGGCCACACATAGGAAAGTGTGCTCGTCGAGTTCCTCAAAGCTAATAGTGATATCTTCGCATGGCAGCCATCGGACATGACCGGAGTACCTAGGGAACTTACCAAGCACTCTCTTAATGTGTACTCAGACGCTAAACCCGTCAAACAGTCCCTACAACAGTTTTGTGATGAAAAGCGCAAAGCAATAGCCAAGGAATTAGCCCTCCTAGAGTTATTGGATTTTATAACAGAGGTCATCCATACAGATTAGGTGGCAAATCCTATACTCGTCCCTAAAAAGGACACCATTGATTTAAGGATGTGTGTTGATTATACCGCTTTGAACAAGGCATGCCCAAAAGATCCGTTCCCTTTGCCAAGAATCGATCAAGTTATCAACTCAACGACAGGGTCAGAATTAATTTGTTTTCTCGACGCATATTCCGAATATCACCAAATACCTATGAAAAAGTCGGATCAAATTAAGACGTCTTTCGTCACTCCTTTCAGAACCTTCTGATGTAAAACTATGCCTTTTGGCTTAAAGAATGCAGGAGCAACATATCAACGTACCATGCAACATTGTCTCAACGATCAAATCGGACGCAACATCCATGTATACATAGACGACATAGAAGTTATGTCCAAAAATAAGGAAACTTTAATTTCCAACTTGGATGAAACGTTCGCTAGTCTACGAAAATTCAATATGATGCTAAATCTGAAGAAGTGTTTCTTTGGAATTCCAGCCGAAAAATTGTTAGGTTTCATCGTCTCTGAGCGAGACATAGAGGTGAACCGGGACAAAATAAAGGCTATCTTAAACATTACTAGGCCGACTCGCCTCACTGGTTGCATTGCAGCGGTGAGTCGGTTCATCAGCCGGCTCGGTGAAAGAGCCGCACCTTTGTACAAACTCTTGAAGAAAACTGTCAAATTTGTCTGGACCCCAAAAGTTGAAACTGCCCTTCAAAGTATGAAAGATCTGCTTTCAAATCCACCAGTTCTCGCAGCGCCAGAACCTCAGGAACCTATGATACTCTACATTGCAGCGACCAACAAGGTCATAAGCGTGGTAACAGTAGTTGAGCGCGAGGAAGAAGGCCATGAGCATAACGTGCAGCGTCCAACATATTATATAAGTGAGGTCCTAACAGAATCAAAGCAACGGTATCCACATCATCAAAAGCTAGCCTATGGAGTGTTCTTTGCATCCAGAAGGCTACGCCACTATTTTCAAGAGAACAAGATCACAGTAGTGAGCAGAGCTCCTCTGCGATATATAATCAACAAACATGACGCCATGGGACGTGTCGCGAAGTGGGGAATAGAGCTTGCAGATTTTGACATTGATTACAAACCACGTACAGCAATCAAGTCCCAAATTCTCACCGACTTTGTTGTTGATTGGATAGAAATGGCATAAAACACAGGCCCTCCAGACTCGGAATTTTGGACCCTTCACTTCGACGGATCAAAAGCACGAGGAGGCTCGGGGGCTGGCATGGTGCTCAAATCACCTCAAGAAGATAAGCTATTCTATGTATTGCAAATACACTTCACAGCAACAAATAATATTGCCGAGTACGAAGCACTGCTATATGGAATACGCATGGCCAAAAACATTGGCATATCAAGACTCATGTGTTACGGAGACTCGGATTTAGTTGCACAACAAGTATCTAATATCTGCAACGCAAACAAGCACATGGCAGCATACAAAAATGTTGTGGATGAACTATCCAAATAGTTCGAGGGTTTTGAGGTTCAACACATCCCTCGAGAAGAAAATGAGGAAGTAGATGCACTGTCAAGAGTAGGCTCTGCACGGAAACAAGTACCGGATTAAGCTTTTCTAGAGCATTTAAGGGTCCCCTCCATAGTCGCAGTTGATGAGGACTATCCGACGAAATCTGACTCACCTTTAATAGCAGTTCTGGCTGTAATCCTCAGCTGGACAAAACCCTATCTTGATTTCCTGATAAACGGAAAACTACCCAAAGACGAAGTCTTGAGCCGGCAGATTGTCCGACGAGCAAAAGCCTACACTATAATAAATGGTGATCTCTATAAACGGAGTATTCCTAGCGTGTTCCAGAGATGTATTTTTTCGAAAGAAGGAGAGGAAATCTTAAGAGAAATCCACGAAGGAGAGTGTGGTCACCACGCTGCACTCAGATCCTTAGTGGCAAAAGTTTTTCGACATAGATTCTTTTGTCTTAAAACTAAGGCGGATGCCGATAAACTGGTCAGAACATGCAAAGGATGCCAAAAGTACGCTCATCACGCACATGTTTCAGCTGAACAGCTGCGAACAATCCCTATTACATGGCCGTTCACGGTCTAGGGGCTTGATATGGTAGGGCCGTTTCGCATGGCAAAATGTGGATTTACTCACCCACTAGTGATGGTGGATACATTTACAAAATGGATTTAGGCTAAACCCATAACAAGTTGCGATGGAGCCACATCCAAAAGATTCGTCGAGGACATAATCATCAGATTCGGATATCCGCACAGTATAATTACTGACAACGGGAGTAACTTTTCCAAATTGCCAAATTCTGCGAAGAACAAGGGATCTGACTTGATATTGCATTAGTCGCACATCCACAAGCCAATGGGCAAGTCGAAAGAACTAATGGCCTTATTCTATAAGGAATCGGACCTCGCCTCGAGGCACTACTTCGTCTGGCCGCGGGGGCTTGGGCGAAAAAATTACCGTCTTTGATATGGATCTTATGTATAACTCCTGACAGGTCAACCGGCTATACTCCTTTCTTCTTGGTCTATGGTGAAGAAGCAGTTCTTCCAAGTGATCTAATTCATCAGGCTCCACGAGTTAAAGCGTATATCAAAGAAGATGCAGAAGTTTATCGGCAAGAAGATCTCTATATAATCGAAGAAGTACGCGTCTTTGCTGAGCAGAGATCTACAACCTATCAGCACAAGTTACACAAGTATCATAATCAGAGAGGTCAAAACAGTTCTTTCAGAAAAGGTGATTTGGTTCTCCGACTTGTGTAGAAAAGAAAGCACAAACTTTCTCCAATTTGGGAAGGACCTTTTATGGTTAGCAGAGTTCTGCATAATGGGTCATACTATTTAACCGACATGAGACCGGTCAAGGAAAGACCTGATAGTCGGAAAAGGAAGAGAGGTGATGGCAGCACAGACCCAGATGAAATAGACCGTCCATGGAATATTGCACAGCTACATCCCTTATATTCTTAGTTATATTTCTTTGTAATCATATATGTACATCTTCAAAGTGAAATAAAGTATTGGTTTCCTCATATTGTTATCTTTGAGACGTTTTTGCCATCTTATTTCCAAAAGATCATGTAATATTTTCAAAAATCCCAGAATTCTTGAAAGTACTTTATGCTCATGTTCGTTCTAGTTACGAGTTTTGAATAATCTATTTTTTTTGCCTTAGGGTACAAGGTTTAAATTATTGTCTATACTTTGATTCTTTATCTAATTGCTTAGACGCGGGCATTTTCTGAGTAATGAGTTGTTGGTACTGTAAGACGGCTTTGTTTCCGAGTTTAAACTGGTTTAGCAATTGTGCTCCGTTGCTCGGCAAAGTTTCTGTGCTAAAGGTTGGCCGACCCATGAAAGGGACAAGGCAGAGAGCCAGAGAAACCAAAAAGTATGGACATAAAAAAACAAAGTGGTTCAGAAATTTTCAAGCACAATGCATAAATATATATAAACAAAAGTGCTCAGATAGTAAAAGCATTAGTTTTTACAGACCAACACAAAATAAACATTGTATCCATCATTACATTGCCATAAGTTCAAGATAATGCATAGAAATTGTTTATGCTGCCGGCGGTGGTGATGAAGTAGGTGGAGCATTGGAGTCAACAGCAGTGTCGCCCACGATCTCAGACTTGGAAGGATTGCTGATTTTTGGCTCTTGAGGCGAAGGAGGCGCGGCGACGGAATCAACTCCGCCACCCGACAAGCGTAAACGACAAGCGTAACCTGCACAAGACTCTTGGATGTCCTTGATGTATTACGGGTTACCCTCATCATCCTCCTCGGCAATGCCCTTGGTGACGTGCTAGATTTCCATCTCTCTATGGTGGCTCATCACCATGGTCAGAGCTGTTTGCACAACAGTCCAAGCGTAGGAGATCTTCCAGTCCTCGATCAACTTCGGAATCTCCTTAACTTTGTCCCTCACCTCAAGCACTGACATCGTGTGCAAGTCGGAAAGCTTGACGGACTCACCAGCCTCTTCTAGAGTTTGGCGGAAGTCGAACAAGACATCTCCAAAGAGCTTAATGCGCTCGAGACGAGGGTCAGAAGTGGGAGAGTCGGAAAGATTCAGGGGGATGAGAAAGAACCAAAAAGTCAAAATTCGGCTGAAACAAAAGTCGAAAAATGAACAACACAAAGAAAAGATTCAGAAATCTTACCAAGCAGGGAGTGATTCCATTCAGCATGCTCCTTGCGGAGGCTGTCTAGTTCACTAGCTGAGGCCTAGGCAACATCCCTCTGGATATCAAATTCCTTTTTGAGATCAGCAAGTTCTTTATCTCGGAGGGATAGGAACTTCTCAAGCCTCACGGTCTCGTGATTACTTGACTCCAGGACGGTGGCTACGGATTTCTTCGATTCCAAAGTTAGCTTCTCAAGCTTGTCCCGGAGTTCGGCATTTTCTATCTCCATGACCTTGAAGTTTTCGGCCTGCTCCACCATCTTGCTGGATTGAAATAATAATTCTGCAAATACAAAAACATCAGTCGGACAAAACAAAAGTTTGGCTATGACAAAAAGATAATTGACAAAGAAGAAGTCGGAAAAGTTCATCTTCTGCTTCATCTTTCTCAACTTTCAACTTGGAATTCTCAAAGCGTAAATCTTTGATTTCTTTGCGCTTATTACTAATATTCTTGAGCAATTCCTGGTTGGAAGATGCAATTTTCTGTAAGTTTAGAGATAGAATACCATCAGACGGCTACTAAGACTCGGGCTGCAAATTTAACTAAGTAAAATTACAGCACGAGCCTTGGGGCTCGGAATCCAACGATGTTTATCCGAATTTATGCTTGGGGGCTAGAGGATATGATAATAAATGCAAATAAGAATCAGAAAACTTACAATGTGTTCCAGGTGCATCTTTTCAAATCCGAGCTTGGTGATGTTAAACACCTTCTCGGTAAGGGTGAGGGACGGAACATCCGTTGCTGGAAGTTCGCTAGATGCGACTTTAGCATCCCAGACGAAAATTTGGTCCAGGAGGCTAACCAGCTTGATGTCTTCCTCCTCTTGGCTCGCTACCTCTAGGGTCAAGGTTTGCTTCTCAAGACTGCATTGAGCCAGCCTGAGAATCTCTTCCTTCTCTTTCCTCTTGAGGCCTGGGACAGCTGAGTCCACCACCTTATCCACCGTTCCTATGGTTATTACCATGGGATCATTACACTTGACGGGTTCACCCTTGTTAGTTGCCTGGTCATCAACGGTGACCAGGGCTTTCGAGATTTTGCCAGGACCAGGGTACACAGAAGCTCCTTGTGCTGACGGAGTAGTGGATGGAGTCAACGGCGATACAGTAGGGGAGATGACAAGCTTTTGCTGGCGCATCTGCTTGCCCGACTTGCTGTCCAGCATGTAACCCTCTAGTGGAGCTAGCTCGGACTCGGAGAGTTTCTCGAGCTGACAGAGTCTAAAAAGCATCAATGAAAATAGAGTCAGAGAAAGAAACAGAAAAGAACGACAAAACGCGAAAGAAGAGTCAATATATTTACTGGAGTCAGAGGACGGTTGGTAGTATACATCTTCATGGAAACTTCCGGAACTTTCCGTTCCACTCTTTCCTTGATCAAGTATTTCTTGAGGGTCTTGTAATCCTTTGGTGCAAGCCGGATGGAATAGACCCGCATCTGGTCCTTCTTATCGCTCGTGATCTAGTGCATGAGCCAATCCCCGTGGTACTGGAGAGGCTGAATCCGGCGCTCCAGCCAACAGTGGATCAAATCGGATCCACGGAGTCCCTCAAGCTTCATCAAAAATTTGATTCTCCTCTTGGCAAGGATCAAAATATCCGACAACTCCGGTGCCTCCGTGTCCCATGAATCTTGGTGGGGAGCAGCGCCGTTGACGAACACCGGAAAACCTTCCGCCTTTCCAGGAGCCGGAATATCCTTATGATAAAAGAAAGTTTCGGCCCAGCGTTTAACGGACTCACTAGCATTAATCCTAGGATAGATCCGATTTCTCCTAAGGACTAATCTAAGAGTGCCGGTGACATAAGGCACGCCGACACTGATGGAATTCTTCCGAGTACCATAGTAGTACCGAAAAAGGGTGAGACTTGGCCTAATGCCAAGAAACCCCTCGCACAAAGCTGCGTGAGAACTGAGCTCAAGAAGGGAGTTGGGAGGAAGGTTATGGAGTTGCACACCATAGTGATTGAGGACCTCTATGAGGAAGTCCGACGGTGGAAAGCTCAGGCCGCGGTCGACGTGAGTGCCGAACAGCACCCTCTCGCCATCGAGCGGCACGGGGACGACGTGTCCTGAGGCGCTCCGCCATGCGCCGACAAAGATGAACCCTTCATCCTCCATGACTTGGAGCTCCGCGTTATCCATGGCGTTGGGGATTCATAGACCCCGCATTTTCTTCTCTTCCGTCGCCGACGAACCCGCCGCCGTCGCTCCAGAGGTTGAGGCATAAGCCATAGATCTTAGAAGAAGAAGGGTTGTTGGGGGAAGGAGAGATTTTCTCAATGGTGTGTAGATGGGAACTAGTGCGGAGAGATCTAGGAGTACGAGGAAGCAATGAATGAATCGATGGAGAGATGAATCTGAGAGGAAGGGTTTTCTCCCCTCTTTATTGGTCTCTGCGTCAAGATTCGTGCGGTGAGATGCGCGATTATCACCACGCGTATAGGAGAGGGGGAGTTAGCTTCCTCGCGAATCTTCCACCCCCTCGATTTTCGCGCAGGCATTGAAACGGTGTTCTGTTCCATAAGGAACGGAACCACCAACGGTCGTGCTGATGGAAATCCTGTTAGTGACAAGACCTGGCCTGTAAAGTTGTCAGTCAGCATGCCGCTGAAATATCCGGCTTATGTTTCAAATCAAGCAAGGAAAAGATTAAGGTCAGAGCAAAATATATCCGACTTGATTGACTTGGAATCCTACATTGATGAAACACGTTTTCGCGAACACTTCAAGATTCTCAAGACGAAGAAACCTTCAAGCTAGATGAGTTATCCGACTTAAGATCTTGGAGACTTCTGGGGGCTAAGGTATACCCACAGGACTCGCTGAACAGGGTGGCGCACCAACGGGTTAGAGCTTTGCTTCACGGGCGGCCCAGTCAGAGAAAGAGGAGGAGCCAGTTCCGGCTACGACAAGGCCTAGAAGAGTTATCGACTTAGGCCTATAGTATTACTTGTAGTCCAAGCTTTACATAGTTACCGACTCTGTAACATAGCCGGATAGGTCTCTCTTGTAACCCTAGGCCTCGGTGACTAAATAAACCGACCCTATGGGAGCCTTTAGGGCAACAACTCAATAGACAACCACAACCAGCTTGCACAGGCGAACCTATCTTGTAATCCATTGTAACATCCCGCTTATGCCGATATATTACTGGGTTGCTAGAAGGAGTAGGATCCGATCACTGCAGTAGGATCTGAACCTGGGTAAACTTGTGCTCACTACTCCTAGAATATTTGACGTTTCACACCCCATCTTTCCAAAGCCACTAGGACACCCTATGGCGTACTTGTCGACAATCCGACGACAGGGAAATTCATCAAAAATCAAAAAAATATGAAACTAGATCGAGTACCCCTTGTGTGTCACCCACAACCAACATAAAATCATAAATAAGACAAACCGGGACTTTTGGCACACAATGCACCCCTAGATGGCTATCGAGTAGGAGTTAACATGGCTTTCAACCCTAAACCTCCCCCTCACTGCCCAGAACATGGATCCACTGCACGGATTGAGCCCAAACCCGGCACCTAGCTCCCTCTTGGTATTCTAATCAACTTCTCCAACTAGAGATTCCAGGGTTCCATGAAGAAATCCAGAGTTTCCCATATCGTAACCCTAACAACTAATAGCAGCCATCGGATCGTAACCCTAGTGGCCAAAGGAGACTATTAGATCGTCTCTTCTAGAAGACCGACCCTCCTTCCCCTTCCTAGGGCGCTGGTTCTGCATGCCGATGGTTACAGAACGTTCTATCGGGCCGCGTGACGCTAGGATGTTTCTTTGTAAGGCCGATCCGCGAGTAGGCTGTTCTCCGACATGATTCGCCGCGCTTATAATATTCAAATATATTACTATATGCACCTCCCTCTGCCCTGTATCAATAGGAGCTCGTGACTGAGCACGTCTCTTTCATAGCCTTAACCCCTTATCCACGACATCCTGCCGTGCCGGACGAAGCCACGGGCTTTCGCACGCCGTTCCCGGACGACAGCAACTGACTTGAACCTTAAGCTAGGAAATAATTTGACTAGCGTTTGAATTTATCTTACAAATACCTACTGTCAGCTTAACTAACTGTACATCTAATCTTTGATTTCTCGACGATCTTCAGATGTGGGAGCCGCGTAGCAAGGAGTACTCAGATCTCCAGCCCTTGAATCTGGAGGATATCCTCACACGCAACATCTTGGCGACGTACGGGATTGAGTGCTCCCACCATGGATGCTCTCTCCGTTATGCCTACTATGTGCTCCCAGGGAACAAGCTCCCATGCCGGCACGACGCTTGCGGCTGCACGGAGCCCGACTAGAACTACATCAGCCCGCCAGCAAAGCTCGTGGTCCAGTTGCAAGGGATCACCCGATCAAAGTGATTATGCTCTCCTATGGCTACTCCATTCTTCTCCAAGAGTAGGTGCTATTCCGTGAGCCAGAACGCCGTCAGCTCGTTTTGCAGGGGGGATGGTTTTGTTTTTGTCTTGACCATCACCGCTCGCGTTCCGGGAACCGTCCTTTGTCCCACCATCATCGCTGGTGTTCCAAGAACCGTCCATGGGCCCACCTTCGTGTCTGCGGTATGCGTCAGGTCGGTCTCGTGCGCATGGCCGATGTACACTGTGAGTATCTGGTCACATGCCCAACCACCGTCGTCTGATGCAGTGCATGTGAGGGCCGTGTCGCCGAGGTTCCCGATGCTGGGCGAGGTGGAGTTCATGGACCTGAGGTCGGTCCTTTCTGTGCCATTGAAGTACCTTGTCGATGCTGGACCAGCCAAGAGGATCAATATATGCATTCGCATCGAGAAGACCGACAAGGAGTTGTAGAACTTATGCTATGTTTAAATGTAAGCCATAATCAATACTAGTCCGGTGTGGAGAGCATACTTGTCGGACGAATGTATGTTAGTCGCAGTTCTGTAATACTCCTTGGTGTAATAAATGTTGTTATATTTATCTTTAAGTTAGGGAAAATTTCATAAAGTTTGACTTAAGAAAAAGATAGAAGTACACTTATGTGCGGACGGAGGGAGTATTCCTTAATAATCGTGCGTGCTCCACCTGCTAGTATCACGCTTTCCATGTGCCACGCACAGAAGACATTAAATGTGTTCGTTTTATAACAGTCGTTGGATTTTTTTGGTAGGGTTGGCGTTCTTTAATTCTCCCCCTTCCCCTCGAAGCCACTGTCCTCACTCATCACTTAGCCGCTAGCAGGCGGAGCGCCACCCCACCAGTGGACTCTCCTGCCGCCATCTCGCTCCTCGATGTCCCTCTCATCTTGGCTTCGTGGGGAGACGGCTAGGAAACGCTTGAATATCACAAAGACGGTGAAAGCGACGTGAGTCGTCTCATACCTTACATTTTATGGAGATTTATTTATTTTGATCTAGATCTACTCTGATTAGTTATGTACGTTTGGTGTGCTAGGCCATCACGACTTAGTACTACTCTGATTATCACGGTTTAGCGGAGGAAGAGAGTCCTCCCCGTTGTAAAAAACATGAGCTTGTGGCCGCTAAATTTTTATCATTCGAGGGATGCAACACAGGCAGGAGGTTTTAGTGTGTGGGCAGGGTGAAGCGTGGCCAACAAAAAGTTGTAGTTTTGTCAAATGGCTAGATCCGGAGTTGCAACTGTCTATGAAGAAATCGCTAGAAAAACTATGGGAGAAGAATGCTGAGATGAAAGAATCCTTAGTCAACGCACTTCTTGAGAGTGCTGATATGAAGT
This sequence comes from Avena sativa, assembly GCA_916181665.1. Classification (NCBI taxonomy): domain Eukaryota; kingdom Viridiplantae; phylum Streptophyta; class Magnoliopsida; order Poales; family Poaceae; genus Avena; species Avena sativa. The sequence continues at coordinate 112,767,101 of OV702293.1, read as the reverse complement.
TAATGGCCCTTGATGATGCACCAACCCTTCACCGTGAAATCCGTAGGTTGGAAGCCAAGGTTAGCAAAGTCGGGAAGGAGAGGGACGTGGCGATGGCCCTGAAGGCTAAATCAGAGAAATACCTGACTGCATCAAGGATTGAACTGCACAAGAAGAAAGTCCACGATGTCACAACTACCAATATGCACAGGTTCCTGAGGATCAAGGCAGAGAAAGAACTTACCAAGTGCACGCAGGATGCCAAAAATATGGCGTTGACGATTCAAATCATGGAGTGGCAGAATGAAGAGCATCATTCTAAGGTTAGGAAGATAATGGATGTGTGTGAAAACTAGGTTTGTTCAGATTGAGCTCCCAACTGTTAATTGTAATAGTATTTGTCGGCCAAGTGGTCTGAAGTCTCAACTAGTAGGAGCCCAAGATGAAGCATGTCCGTGGATTTTCAGTTGTGTGTGGGAATGCTCAGAACAAAATGTAATAGTATTTGTCGACCAAGTGGTCTGAAGTCTGAACTAGTAGTGTCTGCTCGGAACAAATTGGTTGTCTGTTCGTCTATCTTATGCCTTCCTTTGTTCATTTTGTCCGATGGTGGTAATCTGACTTTGCTGGTTTGTTTAAGCGGAATCTACGTGGATTCTACCGCATGCAAAGGGCACATACACAATTTCTATTGTGGAAGCACGAGAATCTGTTATTGCGCTGAACACAACTATCCATAATTCCCATTGCAGCCTACCAAAACCATTACAATAATTGAACTCTCATTAAACATAACCAAAATTGCAACCAACCTAAACAATCTCTAGACCCAGATCACGCCACTATCGTCACCGTCCTCATCCTTGTCAGAATCAACAATGATGAAGGGTACGGGCGTGGCAACGATCAAGCCCCTTCGCGCCTTCCTGCTCCTGCTCGAGCTACACGCCGCAACAGTGCGTCTACATATAGGAGGGGCCAAGCTCAGAGACGCAGCAAAGCCATTCAGTTCAAGAAACCATGGCCATTTTATACTGCAATGGTAGGATCTAGGGGTGGATCCGCCATGACGAGCCCGACCACGAGCGCTGGAGTGGATGGATCTTCCATCGCGAGCCATGAAGGCAGATTTTTCCTAATACAGGGTGTACGGGGATGGTGGAAAGCTGTGGGACCAAGAGTGTTACGGTTTATAGGCGGGCATGAGGACAAAAAATTTCGTTCAATGATCCCGAAAGGGCCCTTGAACAACGAAGGCGCGAGCTTTGGAGGAGCCCCACCTGTCATCCCAAAGTGGACGGTAGGATTCTCCTCGAGTTACTGGGTGGGATAAATCACACTTCACTGTTCCCCTGCTCTGACATCCAAGTATCCTCCCCCGTCCCCTATTTCCTCTGCCCTTGCTCCCCTAGCACATGGCTCGCAGCTTATGCAGTTCGTCTCGGGCAGAATCAGGGTCGGCTCAACGCCGCCAGGCGGGTGCCCCCATCAGGTACCGAAAGACGCCCTACGATTACTACCTCTAGATGCTATGTTTTTGTGGTGAGAAGATGCCGAGATGGATTTCTTGGACCAATGAAAATACTGCAGGAAAATTCAGCAACTTCATCAGAGTGGTAAACTCGTATTCTATGCACAGTTCGTAACCCTGATCCGGGAACCGTTATGTAATTTTGTGTTTGTTTTCTTTGATTGTTCATAGGAAGGGAGGGGACCGGGATGTGACTAGTTTGTGTGGATTGAAAATCCCCTTACAGGTTTTCACGAGGAGCTTGTTCAGGATCTTTGTGATGCTGTCTGGTACAAGAAGGAGGAGATTCATGCACTAGAGAAAGAGATCCAGGAGCTTCGTCAGATGGAAGGGATGTAGGAGCAGGGAGGAGGCATACAGTCTAAGTTGCAGAAGCAAGATGGTGAGATAGACGATCTAAAGATTGGGCTGAAAAGTGGAAACAATTTCCTCATTATCTGGGTATTATCTGTTTCCTTTGCTGTTTTTGTTGCCATGGCGTTTTCCAGCAGCTCCTTCGTGGGATTGTAGCAGCTTAGAACTTGTTTTTCAGCTCAGAACCTTTTAATAAGTTTAATGCTAAAAACATGGATTTAATCCGACTGGCCCAACCAGTAAGCGCTTATGTAAATTATGTTTGTGCCACTACCATCCATCGAACTAGAGAAGCAATCCCCGTAGGCTCCGGTGCTTCAACTATAAAGATAGTAGTGGTACATTCGCAATTTCGGCTTCGACAAGTGTCTTCATCCATTACCAAATCTCAAGTTGTTATGAGAGAAGGATTTCATAGTCAATGAACGGATAAGTACGAGAACGTGAATTAACTCATATTTTCTTAAGACACCACTACACGCTTGTTTTGCCCGACAATTCCCACGAACACAGATCTAGAATTTTAAAAAATACATATATAGGTTCGATATCAATACATTATTGTGCTTCTTCCTTCCGGGGTGCCACTTCTTTGCCTCGGTGTCCTATGTTTTCTTCATTGCCCGCCTTCCTCCTCTTCCCGGGTGCCATCTTTCTTACCTTCACATACTCTGCATCTCCGGGTCGAGGAAAGTCAAGCCAATCAACATCAAAATCATGTTCAGCCGCATCACTCCACTCATTTTGATTTTCTTCCTGCAGCAAAATCACTGAGTCCGCAGTCATGTTTCTAACCTTGCGCTTCCTGCCAAAAAACAGGACACGGTTAAGCACCTAATATCTACAGAGTATGACCGATTTTTTTTGTATAGGTATAATCTCATACCTAGGTTTGGGTGCATTAAGAGGACACCTCGCTGCTCTATGGCCTATAAGACGGGAAGTCTTGCATCGGTTTTTGCCCTTCTTGCTACCACTAAAAGATGAACCAACCCTCTCCAGAAAATTCTTAAACCTCTTCACCTATGGTCTACCTATGCCCCTTTTTATTACTGGCTGGCACAGCTCAAAACTAAGTTGGACTTGAGGCCACTGAGATGGGTCAGTATAGGGCTCGACGGAACCAGCGTACACAACTCTGATCTTTTCCAGAGATAAGTAGTCAGACAAATATTGATCCAAATGTGGTAGAGTTCTTTTCTTCACCAAGAAGACCAATGCATGGTCGCATGGTTTCTCGGTATGCTGCCACTCTAAGCAGGTGCATTCCCACCGCTCGATGTTCACAACATCCCTGTGGCCATTTTTGGACATATCAGCCACCTCACAGCTGCTGCTGTTTGACGGGAGAACCCTAAGATGACCAAGCCCTCGGGTTCTCTTATGTTGTTGCTGTAAAACAGCCGGTAGAATATGGCCTCTAAGTCTCTGACTAATCTCTCTCCTTATATTTAACAACTTCATGATCATACCCTGTATGTCGTCCATCAACATATGAACAAGATGGACTTTTATTTCTTTCACCCAGTTATTCAGGCATTCAGATAGGTTGTTGTTTATGTAATAAACTTTGATATCAGGGTTGAACTGAATCCACTTCCATAGCTGCGCATGATGTGCGTCCTAGTACCGGGGAAGATCTAGGGCTTCCGCAAAAATCTTGCTCATGAAATATTCGCAGCGCCCAGCTTTGTAAGATCTAGCAGCAGTAAACATGTAACCAAATACGCTACGTGCATAGTGTCTGTACAGGTTGAGCATCAGGTGGGCATGGCATTATCTACCCTCATCTCGTGGGAACACCTCCTTCACTGCATTCGTCAACCCTTTGCTTGCATCTGTGGATATAGCCAATGGATCCATTTGTCCTATAGATCTCCTGAGCTGCCTCATAAACCTGGCCCAGTTTTCCTCTGTCTTTGTATGGAACAACCTGAATGCCACTGGGAACATCCAGTTGTGACCATCCAATGCTATAGAAGATGCTAGGCAGCATTTCCATTTGCCAGTTAAGATAGTACTGTCTACGCTCAGATATGGCCTATATCCGTCCTTGAATCCCTGGATGCAAGGTTCAAGTGCCATGAAAAATCTGTTGAAATAAATCTTACCACCTTTTGATTTAGTGTCGATCTCCACAACACTCCTTGGACATCTAGCATGTAACTCAGCCTTGAAGTTGTACAGCATCCTGAAGCTATTAGTCCAATCCCCATGCAAGATTTTTAGATCTTTCTCTTTACCTTTCCAAAACGTGTAATACGGTAGGACAATGTGTACTGAGCAGCGAGTTTATTCTGAATATTCTTCGCGGCCTCCCTAGGGTTATGCTTTAGTATGGACCTAGCTTGTAAATCCTCCCACTCCGTACCAGCCATCGAGGATTTTAGCATGCTCCCTATCGCACACATGTGTGGAGAGCCCAATTTTTCACCAGCAACACAGATTAATTTAAAGCATAAGAGGAGTTGCAAGATAGATCTTGCACATCAACTTTAATTATATTATAGAGTGAAAAATGATAAAGTTGAAATGGTTTGCTCCATTCATTGCCAGGATACCCTAATTTCCTTTGACGCGGATAGGGCTCTGGCTGCGATCCTCCATGGACAAGGTATCACCACCTGTCCATTCTTCCACTTTAACCTGCAAACCGCCTCATACCTCTGGGCAGTGTTCTTCAGTTTATGAACATTGAACTCCACCTTGATACAAAAATGTCGGAACGACATCCTAAACTCATGCATGCTGCTGAACTCGATTCCAACCGAAATTATAGGATCCTCTTGGTCATGTATCACCTCGTCTACGTCAGGACCCAACTCATCAACTGTAATGCCAGCCCCATCCATAAGTGTCTCGTCGATCTCATCATCACTGGATTCTTGATGCTCCACAGTGCCATCTTCTATATCAGATTCAGAATCTTAACCGTCAACTCTATAGAACATTGGCCCAATCTACCTCCCCATCAACTCTGTTTTCTCCTAGATGCTCTGTTGGTGCTGCTGCAACTACATGGGGTTGTCTTACACTTTCATGCATCACATGTTCGTCGGCAGACAAACAGTAATCATATTCTATTTCATGTCGACTATACAGAACCCTCTTGCTCTTCTTGTGTACATCCTCCTTCCTGATGGAATCTTTCCTGATGGTATCATTTGTGATGGTAGCCCCATTTGGGCTTGACGTCTGCGTTGTGTTCCTCACCGAATTAACCTTTTTGCTGCTACTCCTCGGTGTGATATCCTTCTTGTTTCCCCTCACTGGTGTTGGCTCCTACGAGCCGGCATCATTGCCTGACCTCTGCGGCGTGTTTCCCTTTGAATTAGCCCTCTTGCTACCACTATTGGGTGTTTTGTCCTTCCTGCCGGCATTATTGCCGGTCCTCCATCAAGTCAATTATGTTTTCTACAAGTTTCACTTTATCATTGCCGACCTCAAATTCCTGTCGAACCGTTAGCAGGCGCGCGAACAGGTACACTTCCCGTCTAGTTCGACTCATACTACTTATCGGTACACCTAAATAACAGTCAACTTTTAATTCTATAGCCTTTTTGTTGTTGTAAGCAAAAAATGCCAAATATGCTTCCTGGGAGGACCCCCACTCCACCTTCTCATGTAATGCTGCTATCAGTTCAGATATCTGTACCACTTCAGGATCATATGTTCCAACGGATACATCAAGTCGTTGATGATTTTTTCTGTGCCATCATCTAATTTTGCAGTCAACTTCTCGACACCGATGCGAAAGTGTACCTTGACATCACCAGTTTCCTCAGGACCGAGACCATCGAGAGGTTCGATGACAGTATCAGAGTCCACACCATGGGCTTGCTCCTCAACAACTGGTCTTCCATTAGCCTCGCTGGCGGCGGCAGCAACACGCTGAACTTCACCACGGGTTCGAGGAGGACCAGTGCCCAAGACAACAATCCTAGAAACAACAGGGATTGGATCACTAGAAGGCTGAGCAACAACACCAGTAGTTCGGGCAAAAGCAGGGCAGCCTCCCGAAGCCTTAGTTTGCACAACAGAAGCAGGGATTGGTTCAGGAGCAGGATGAGCAACAACACCAGCAGATTCCACAACAGCGGGGCGGCCACCCGAAGCCTTAGTTTGCACAACAACTGTAGGGATTGGGTCAGTAGCAGGCTGAGCAACAACACCAGCAGTTCTGGCAACAGTGGGGCATCCTCCCGAAGCCTTAGTTTGCACAACAGCAGCAGGGATTGGTTCAGTAGCAGGCTGAGCAACAACACCAGCAGATTCCACAACAGCGGGACGGCCTTCCGAAGCCTTAGTTTGCACAGCAGAAGCTGGATTTGGTTTAGTATCAGGATGAGCAACAACACCAGCAGATTCCACAATAGCGGGGCAACCTCCCAAAGCCTTTGTTTGCACAACAGCAGAAGGGATTTGTCAACACCAGGATTTTTAATCCCAGATGCCTGTTATGCCATACATCGCAATCCCAGGATTACCATTTTTGCGAGACATAATAGATTGGATATCATAGTACATAATCCATTACAAACCATACATAAGGTCTTACACAAATAAGGATCTCATGATCCAGTCTTAATACAATTCAAGCATCGGAATAACATAATCATAACGATAGCATAGGCGAAGCTCCATCTTCATGGTCACAGGCAATGCTGACGATGGGAGATGATCCTAGTTGTCATAACCTTCCTGCTGTCCATCTTCCTGATACTCCTCTTCATAGTCTGGCCACAGGAATAGCCAGGGACAAAGCCATGAGTACTCTTTAAATACTCGCAAACTCATACTAACAGGTGAAGTGGTTTTGAGTAGGATATACTAAGCTCTAGGGTTGTTTTGCAAAAATCCAGATTTACCTCTACTAAGTTCAGAAGCAAGGAAAGCTAGTTGAAAGTTTTATAACACCTAAGTGAGAACTTGAATTTCATATCACAACTCTATTGTGGTCAAGTCAAAGTCATGAATCATTTCATAAGTCATTTTGAAAACATCTGACGACGGAACAGTATGGCCACTCCAACTGTCCATAACTGAGTACGCGACTATTCGAATAGTTTGACACTCTGCAGAGGTGGGACACTTTCACCACAACATTCGATACATCCATCAGGAACAATCCTGAATTCACCATACTCAGTATGCAGAAAATCAATCCTAACCTTTCAATTACACGCCCTAGTATAGGCACCTCTCCTATGAGTTTGGCCTCCCAACCGTGACCAACTGTCATCTTGGGAACTGCACAGGTAGACAATCTTCACAAGGTATCCTCAGCTCAAACCTTGGCCACAAGGGAACCGATACTAAGGTATATAAATTTCCAGTCAAGCCCTACCCAAATTTCGGGTATTGTGGTTGTACGGTAAAATTGGATTGGTATCGCATCCAGACAACCATCAGTTTTATAAAGGGATAAGGCTCATGCCTTAACATTTTCATCATCAAAATCATCTGGTGTTCAAGAACACATGTAAAAACATTTCAGTAGAATGACTCATCATTCTAAGGTTTTCATATCCATTTTCACCAAGTATTCCCATCTCAAGTTGATCAAGTTTTATGCTTAGCACTAGCATATACAAGTGGGGGTAAATACTAATGAGGGGTGGTAATCAAGTATGAATTAGCTAAGTTAAATCTCATGCCTCAGGATGATATCAAGATTTTCTAGCTTAGGTCAAGTTTTATGCTTTTTATTCTACCTTCAATTATCCTTCTAAAGTCTACCAATTATCATGTAACCTTAACTAGAAAGCTTTGATAAATAAATTAAATACTAAGCTTGCGAGTAAAACTAGGATTGGGTATCATCAGGTGTGTATAATCACATATGCTTAAGGCATTTAGTTTGCATAGTTGTCATGCAAGTTTTAGCTTGACAAGTCAACCGGTAGTATTAGGCTTGCCTTGTGCAGAGCAGTGCTTGAAGTTCTCCTAGGCTTCTTCCTCGTAGTATCCTCCTTTCTCCTCGTATCCTTGGTCGGTACTAGCGTCTATAAAAAAATACGAGGTACACAATCACCAAACAATACATAACTATTTCTATTTTTCACACCAAGGTTTTCACTATATGATATAGAATCATCACAAGCATTGCAACCATTAAGGCAAATAGTTTTATTTCCTTTATTTTAGACAAGTAATTTCTACTCATTGAAAAACTACTTAAGATTTAATATTGTCCAACTAAAACATGGGATCATGTTGACACATGTCATCACCACATACTTCAGTACATGAGAATGTGATTTAAAGTGGTGTGACAATTTAATAAGGGTTAACCTTTTTATTTTAATTACTTAAAATGACTAGAATGGCCTATGAGGCATTCTTTTATTACTTGATCATTATTTCTGCAAGTAAACCTATATATTTTTATATATTCTGAAAGGTATGGTTAAATGTGATTTTTGAGAGTTGGAATAAACTCAAAAGCTTTTATGGTTGAATTTTGAAAAATGTTTGAATGCAGAAAAGCTTCTGCCTTATTATTTTTACCATAGCTGATCTACAAATCCTATTGGTTTTAATCCAATGGGCTTAGATTAAGCACTCGAGTACCTTTCTAACAAAATTGGTTTCATGCATTTTGGTCCAGTGAATTGAGCTAGGTTGATTTTTGAATCTGGGTACAGAACTGAATTTGAAACTAAAAGAATAAATCTAAATTAGAATTACTAGGTCGCGCAGGAGGTTTAACTGGGCCGACCCACTACGCACAGCGCGCAGGCTGGTTAGGTGGCTGTCCCCACTCGTAAGTGAGACAGAGAGTGGCGAAGCGGTACAGGGTGATCTAGGCCGTAGGATTAGAAGCTACATCTATGGTTGTGGTTCATCGTCCACGCCTGAACAGGACGCGGTGAGTTCGAACCCTAGGGCGCCCAATGGGGGTCGGCGGGGGCTCACGGGGGATCAGGTGATGGTCGGCGACGGAGGCGAACGATGAAGTTGACGACGGTGATCCTCCTAGTACCGGCAGCTCCTCCTGGGGCGGCTCCAATCGATGGCGCCTCTCCTCTTCTGCAGCGGCGGACTCCGGTGAAATTCTGGCCACCTGGTGCTCGCCTGAAGGGAATATGCCCGAGAGGCAATAATAAAGTGGTTATTATAATATTCCTTATTTATGATAGATGTTTATTTTGCATGCTATAATTGTATTAATACGGAAACGTTAATACATGTGTGTTTAATAAACAAATAGAAAGTTCCTAGTTATGCCTCTCTCATAAACTATGTCGTTGACTAACAAGATGATCAAAGGTTTCCTGATCATGGACATTGGATGTTGTTAATAACGAGGTCACAACATTGTTTGAATGATGTGATGAACATTCATCCGAAGTATAGAATTACGATCAAGGTCATTGTGTTTATATTGCTATAACATCATACGAAGTTATCTTAGTCCTTAGACCATGAGATCATATCAATCACTAACATCGGAAGAGTATCTTGATAACATCAAACATCACACCATAATAGGGTGACTATAAAGATGGGTTTAGTGCTACAAAGGTGCTATGTTGAGGCTCATGGATCAAGAGTGGAATTTTTCCATCCCGATGACGGAGATATATACTCTGGGCCCTCTCGGTGATATCACATTAATTAGATTGCAAGCAAGTGATTTGATCACTAGAATGTTATATCACGGGAACAAGAAAAGAGTACATGTCAGTAACGAGATCAAACTAGTTATGGAGATACCGATGCTCGGATCTCGGACATGTAATATATTGCGAGACAAAGGGATTTAGTTACATTGCGTATAAGGTTCACACGATCACAGAATTCATCGTTGAATATGTGGGAGTCAGTACGGATCTCTAGGTCCCGCTACTGATTATTGACCGGAGAGGGTTCTTGATCATGTCTACATTATTCGCGAACTATAGGGTGACACACTTAAGGGATACCGACACCATTCGGAGCAAATGATATGCCAGAGAAATAAAAAGGAAAGTGCAGGAATTTATTTCACTAGACACCGAAACTGTTTTGGTTGAAATTGTTGAAACTGGTTCTGCATGTGAAATTGAATACTAGCAAGGGGTTTTATGTGAATGTTTGTTAATTAAAGTAATTAAAAAATTCTGAATAAATAAATAAAAGAGTTTTATTTAAATGATAGCTTGCATTAAATTTTGTGGAAATTTAATGCATGTGAGTGGATTTTTGAGTGGAGGCTCTTTTATGGGAGTGGAGGCTTTTCATTTTGAGTGGGAGCTCCACCCACATGAATGTGGAAGAGGTGGGGGCAGCCACCATGGCTGGGCGCCATGCCCCTTGGGGTGCCCCCCTCTCTCTATAAAAGGCCCCCCTCTCCTCCTATCAAAGCACACCTCCTCGCGAAGGATCTCTCTCCCCCTTTTAGAATTTCCCCATGGTCTCGGATCAGCGAGATACATGTTCCCGGTGGCTTTTTATGGAAGGATTTTTTGCTTCCGCTGCTTCTCTGAAGCGAGGGCATGGAGGTTGTCGGGGTACCCGGACGTGTGTGCGATCACGAATGCACCACTAATTTGCGGTGCTGGACTTGATGGTGTTGGACCGGCTAGACCAGATGGACTTCCTCACGATCTTGAGATCGACAAGTGTTCGTCTACATCATCCATGAGTACAACCTCGTTAACGCTATTCGGTCTTCGAGGATATGTATTCTATGGATGTATATCCACCCATTGCTTGTATCTAGTAGATAGATCTTGGTACTTTTTTGTTTTCTATACATGTTCCCTTCGTAGGAATTTTTTTGTTTTCTATGCTGAGAACCCTAAAGTGGTATCAGAGCCGGATCTATGCGTAGATGCTTTGCACAGGTAGTACACATATGAGTATGTGGGAGATGATGATAATTTTATTGCTTCTTAGTTGTACTTTGGATATTGTTGGCATAGTGGGATGAAGCGGCCCAGACAAACTTGACATGTCCTCGCACATGAGACCTGTTCCACGCTTGACATGCAACTAGTTTTCCATAAGTTGCTAGCGGGTGTATGTCTCTCCTACTGTAGTCAATATCTAATTTGCGACGAGTTGTCATGAATTTGGTTATCCTTGTTGTGGTTCATGTTCGTAGGTAAGAACGGTTCTATCTTCGAAAGCCCTAAGCCACGTAAAACTGGCAATGAATAAATTAGAGGCGTCTAGTTTAGATTGTTGCTAGGCTAGTGTCATGATATGGTGATGTTGTAAGTAGAAGTATAAGTCGATACTCTTACAAACACACATAACGTGTAAGTTCCATAAGACCTTGGCCTTACACATAGAGGTATGATGGCGATCATACCATGATGCACATGATGGAGATCAAGTGCAAGAACCATATCATTTCACTTATTAACATGTTATGTTTGATTACATCTTATAGTGCTTGTTTGGCGTTTTATTAGCATAATAAGATGATCCCTCATTTAGATATCAAGATAAAAATGTGTTCTTCCTTAAGTATGCACCGATTATGTTTCGTCGCTCCAAGACATCACATGATGATCGGGTGTTCTTGGATCCAAGATCATATTTCTGGTGTAAGACAGTTACACACGCGAATACTAAGGTTCTTACTTGGAGAGCCTAGCATGTACAGACATGGCCTAGGAACACGGACCGAAAGGTTAAGCATGAGTCATATGAAAGATATGATGCCCATTTGATGCTCGCCTTTGAAGCTACACCGACTCACGTGATGATCATACTTGGTGTAGTGGATTTGGTCCATGTAATCACCAAAAAGACACGAGGGATGTCGTTTTTTAGTGGGAGTTCATTTCTTGGATTAGTAGAACCCAGTTTATCATAAATTAAATCAAAGTGAATTTGCATAATTTGTTGTAGTCATTGGCATTCGTTCACCACCTTATGCCTAGTTGTAATTGAGATAATAGAACTATAGAATTCTGGATATATACTTTACGAACTGGTATCGTATTGTGTTGAGTGTCAATCTAAAGTTTAATGTCCTATTGAAAACTTTCAGCAAACTCTATTTACTCCGTGAAATTTAATAGCTAGTATTAAATCGAGAGTAACCATTCCAGTTTTAGTATCTTAAGTATCATGTTTGCCTCCATGATTCTTGATTATTTTTAAATATCAAGGTTATCTAGGAGCTGAAAGAAATGTTTCAGAAACTATCATGTGTGGCAGATATAACGATATCTGAAACAATGTTTTGGTTGGAATATGATAGAGTATAATGTATGATCTCATATTGGATGAGAATTTGTAAAGGTTGGAGATGCTAGACATCCTAATCATCCAAAAGGGTTTTGGAAAGTAATGTTATACTAATGATTCGACTTTATGAGCTATAGTAGCTTGATCATGAAAGTCGTCATGATAAGGATGAATAGAAGATGTATGTAAAATGTTTACTACACTAAAATACTACTAAAGAATGGATTTTGAAAGAACGCCAATCGTTTGATGATTGTGATCTTCTTCAAAGTGCAAGTCCAAAGGTATTAGTGTTTGAATAATACACGCTTTGGACTATGTGTCATGTATATGGCGCCACTGTTTATGTTGATAGACTCTTTTAAAAAGAAAAGGAAATGCTGAAAGAGAATCTATAAAATATATTTGGCAGAAAAGAAAAGATTGGAAATATCCAATTTAGGTATATGGAAGATATACATGTTATGGTTATATTCTTTTCTTGTTGAACAATGTGGTTCTTGGATATTGAATACATAATTGGTTGCTATGAAATTTCATACAGAACGACACAATTCATGAACCACAATGGCCTAAGTAACTAGCAACAGAATATGTGATGATGTTCATCGAAAACAAACAAGTCGTTGTTTGTATTTCTCGTTGACATCAAAGTCTGCATTCAAGATTTGTTTTAATAATCATTATTTGAATCAGGAATTATGAGAACAAAGTTTGTTCAAATAATTACCATATTACATATAAGATGGATGATTTACAAATCTAGTTGGAGAAATCACATCCATAAAAACTAATGCTAAAATGTCGCAAGACAAATGATTAAAAGATCACTTATGAAGTGACATCGCTGTTTAAATTATATTGGAAAGATAACATGAAGAATCTCCACATTCATGGATTTTTGGAGTCTTTGATTTGATCAAGTGACGCTTGTGAGACTTTCCTCAGGATAATTAAAACTTCATTCAAAGTCCAAAGAAGAACGAACGACTAAAGTATTGGAATTTATACATATCGATGTATGTAGTCCATTATGTATAGTCGTAAGCGATGGATTTCAACTTCATATGCTTTCTACGGAAATTTGAGTGAATGTTCATTTAATGAGAAATAAGTATGCAATATTTGAAAACGTTCAAAGACTTTCAAGATGAAGTGGAAAATAATTGTAACAAGTAAATAAATGATTTATGATTTTATCATAAAGGGATTTATTTGAGTTGAAAGTGTAAGAAGAAAATAAACAATTTATGATTTTATCATAAAGGGATTTATTTGAGTTACAAGTTTAGCAAAACACCTAGTTTTGCATCTCCCGAAACACATTGGAATATGGAGTGTTTGAGATTTGTAATGAAACCTTGTGTGACATGGTTGGATCAAAGCTGTTGTTTATAAAACTGCCATTATGTTTTGAAAGATTAAAGCTTTAGAGACTACCTCTTTCACAATGAAAAGAGCTCCATCTTGATCCGTTGAAATGACACCATATGAGTTATGGTTTGGGGTAAAACCCAAACTGTCCTTTCTTAAATTTTGGTATGCTAAGCATAAGTAAGAAGTTTACAACCAAAGTCGGATGTCTTTGTAGGTTATTTTGAATAACAATTGGTTATTCCTCCATAACACCGAGGAAAAAAGGGTTTGTCGCTTGAACCATGAAGTTTCTTGAAAAATGAAATTTTCATAAAAGTTAAGTGGGAGGACAATAGAATTTTGATAAGGTTAATGAACCTTAGCTAAATGTGCTGAGTTGCATAGCGCCGGAAATTGTTCCGGAGGCAGCCATAATGCTCATAGCTTATGTGCCTCAAAGGTTGTGGTCACGGAGTTCTAAGTTCCTATTGAACCAAGTAGGTCGGATAAACAATCCAATGCTAAGATTTGAGAGTAAATCATTATTGTTTGACAATGATGAACCGACTACATGCAAAGAAGCAATGATGGGCCCTGACTCCATCAAATGGCTTGAAGCCATAATATCCGTGATAGTTCCATACACGAGAAATCAAGTTTTTTGAACTTGGAAGACCCTCCAGAAAGGTGTAAAAACCTATCGGTCATATTTGGATCTATAAAGAAATAGACATGGATGTTTCACATCTATGAAATAGTCGACATGTCGGTAAAGTTTTTACGACAATGTTCAAGGAGTTGACTATGACAAGATTTGATCTTTCATAGCGATATTTAGTCTGGACGGATTAATGTAGCAACCACTATATATAATTTGGTATATGGTAGATGAATAAATAAAAAAATTCTTCTAATAGAATGGTTACCTAGGACGTGTACAAGACACGGTCCAAAGTGTTTTGTTAAGTTCAAAGGATGTTAAAAGGGCATGCAAACTTCAATGGTTGAAGTAAGCATCACGGAGTTGGAATCTTGACCATGATGAAAAAGGAGTTTTCAACTAGAGACGATGAAGATGCTTGCATTTGCAAGAAATTAAGTGGGAGCATTGAGACATATTTCTAATACATTATGTGGATGACATCTTGTTGATTAGAAATGATGTATCTTTTATTGACAAAGGTTAATAATTTCATTTCGATGAAAGACTTAGGCAAAACTCGAATATTTCACATGAATGTCTACATGGATAGACTGTGACGCTAATATGGTTGTGCCAAACGTACATATATGAGATATTGAAGGAGTTCAATATAGAAATGACAAGAAAAGTTTCTTGTCGCATGGAAAAGGAATTGAATCAAGATTCAAGTGTATCGACACTTGATAAGTGAAACAAGATTCAAGTGTTTTGACACTTGATGAGTGTAATCACAAGAATGTTTTTGATCAATCATACCATGATATGTACACATCCAAATATGTCCTATTGTAGAGGTCCCAACCTTTATAAGGTAGAGATCCCTGTGTTTACAATGCTAGTCCCTGGATCAATATCTAGCATCCACAGTTTAAGATGTAATATTAAGAAACAAAGGTCATAGTACAACTTTATAACCAGGAATAAAATAATTCATTACATCTTACATAGCTCATTTGGCTATCTCATTACAATGCAGCAGAAATAACTATATAGCATGGAGTCCTTCATCTTCAAAATCCCACAGGCAATCATGTTGGTTGTCGACTTGTAATCCTAATCAACACACTTCACTAACATCAAACAAACCTGCAACATAATAAGTTACAGCCACAAGGGTCAATACATTTGAATTGTATTGGCAAGTGATACTATGGTAGAATAGTGGTACCTATCATCTATATGAATTTGGCTAAGTAGAGCTTAGGCTTTCTTTGCTCAAAATAGATTTTCCTTAACATTTTAAAACACTAAGTTTTTGTTTATCAAAATCACCCAAGGAACAACCAATAGAATTGGTTAACCTTTACCCTTGTTCAACCACAAGTTTTTAACTTAGAAATTGGGATGAGGAGATCGTTGATAGCTTCCATGTCTTGATGCTCAAATTTTCCATTGACGGGGACACGTCTAAGTACTTAGATTTTACTCTCTCGAGAGGTGGTGCACTTTCCCCACAAGACTCGACATGCATCGAGACAAGATCTTTCAGAAGCCTTCCCTTAGAACAAATGGACGCGTTCCTAACCTATCACCCGCTACCACCTTCTGTCCATCTGGCTAAGTTATTGCAACCTATATGAACTAGGCAGAGCCCATAATGCCATGTGGATGCACTAGAAGCTTCTCAACACTTGACATCTCAAATCTCTTTGTTCCTGGGTGGCTTTCCACTAGTGTGATACACAAGTTTTTGCCAGTTTACTGGCCCTGTGTAACCACTCAACATAAATCCATTCAAACCATTCTACCCAGGTGTTTCATTCACATAGTTGTTTTATTAAACAAAACACAAGTCATAGACTTATAAATATTTCATAGCATGAATATAATCCACCCTTGTTTTCTACTAGCTAGGCTAAGCATGATAGTAGTAGGAATCTTAACTTAGGGAAAATTCTACTAAGGCATCATCAACTAGGATTTCCCATGGCATAGTTAACACATAGAAAATTTCATGCAATTCCTACTTAAAAATATCACTAATGCATAGTCAAAATATTAGGACAAAATGTATGAAGCACCACTTGCCTTTTTTGTAGACAAACTAGATTCACTCATTGATCTTGAAATGTTCACACTCTTCAAGGTTCACTACAATTCAATCAAGGCACAAATTCAAACTCGCATTCAAACAATTCACCACATAAAATAAAGAAAACAAAACAATGCATGCAAGCATGCAAAAGATTGTATTATTAGAAAAGTGGTTTCTACTAAGGCTATAAACATTTTAAAACACCTATTGGTCATTTATAAAAGTAGCAAAATCATTTAAATCAAGTTAGTGAAAATGGGCCATTTAAATCATTTTGTTTTGCTAGAAATGATTCAAACCAAAGTAATATTTTCTAGTGTTTGCCAAATATATTTTTGAACACAAATGTTAGTGTTTTAAGGTCAAAGTGTTTAAGACTAATCCATTTGCAAAAGGTTTCACCCAAAAACCATTTTTAATTCAAAGCAACATTTTCTTTTACTAGAAATGCCTTTAAAGAAAGTAATAATTTTCTAGGGTTAATCAAATCCATTTTTAAATACAAATCTTAGTGTTTAGGGTCAGAGAGTTTGAATCAAACCATTTGCAAAAGGTTTTACTCAAAAATTATTTTTAAAACATAATCAACAATTTTTGTTTTACTAGAAATATATTTTATTCAAGGAATAATTCCTTATTGTCACAAAATATTCTTTTAAATCCAAAAGTTGGTTTTTATGGTCAGTAGGTTCAAAACCAATCATTTGCAAAAGATTTTACCCTACAAACATTTTTAGAATAAATTTTATAATCAATATAGGCCTAAACATGTTTCTGCAAAAACAACCAATTTTTGAGAAGCAAAATACTAAACTAAGGGCATGGTTGGAAAGGTTCTTTTTGTTGATTCCATTGATATAAAATTTGAAAAATCTGGACGTGTAGATTAAAAGTTATGAATTTTTTAAATCTAAACATTTAATAGAACCTTTTCTGTTTTTAAAACAAAGTCCGGGCCACGAGTTTGTATCCTATTGGCTAATAACGGTTTGCACGGATCAAGCAATGCTGGTCGTAGGATTTTATTAGATCTGTGCGGTTCAGATTGGCTCATACTGTTTCAGTTAAGTTGTTCTATCCTGTCCACCAGATCAAGATCTAACGGCCCTAATCTAATTAACCACAAACTGGGCGGCGCTGCGACGGTGGACGGCGGCGGCGCGCTCGGGCGGTGACGTTGCCGACGAACTAGGAAGCGGGAGAGAGGATGAGGTGGCTCACCGAGTTCGCAGTGAATTGGGGATGCTCGAGGTGGTCGTCATCGACGAAGGGGCACACGATGTTGACCTGAATCGCTCGCCGGAGTTATTGCTGCCGTCGGGTGCACACGGTCTTCGACGGAGACGAAACTACAGGCCACGGGAATGCCAAATGAGGGTGGCGTAAGACGCGCAAGAGAGATACGAAGGCGCCAACGTCAAAGAGAGGGGGAGGCGCGATCAAGAAGTACCAGGGGAGCTCGACGGAGTTGAAGCCGAAGACGGTGGCACTCAGTTGATGTCATTGCTGATGCTCTGGGTCACGAGAAGACATGTGGCTGGGGTCAATGGATGCGCACAACGATGGTGAACACGTGAGCATGAACTGGAGAGGGTGGGGCGGCGTGTATGCACCGGAATTACCATCGGAGTGCGTCGGAGCAGTGAGTGTTCGGGCGAGCAATGAAGAGGGGAAATGGAGAGGGGAAGAGGGGCGCTTAAATGGGCGTGATCACTGGGCGGTTTAATCGCGGCATTCACTCGAATTTACTCCGTGGAATCAAAGCATAAACGGTGAGGATAGGAGGAGTGGGCGGGGTCAGCGCGAGGTTGGGATGATGACCTGGCTGTGGGGCCTCGCGGTCAGCGAACGAGAGGAGGGTACGGTGGGTCGGGTCGTTAGCGGGTGAGGGGGTAGATCTACGGGTGAGAAAACGGTTCACGGGGGAAGAGAGAGGTGGGCTGGGTGCTGGACCTACTAGGCTAGGTTTAGTCGGCTGGTTTTTCTTATTTTTTTCTTGTTTCTTTTTCTTTTTCTGATTTCATTTTCTGTTTTCATTTTGTTCAAATAATTCAAACACCCATTTGAATTCAGAACTTTTCCAAACTTTCAGTAAGTTTTAATAATGTTTATTAATGTATTTTAAAGTACATTTTAGAATAATTCTATTATTCATTTATGGTTTATTATTTATTTAAAATAAGCACTTGTTTTTATTTAAATAGGATTTTAAATATGATTTTTTTCAATCTATATTATTTTATTCAAATGATTTAAACATATGTTTTAAATTCAAATGTTTATCAAACCTTTTTAGTAGGTTTTATTTATTCATTAGAGTGTTTAAATAATTAATTTTGAATTATTTCCAATATTTTAATATGATTTAATGTTCATTTAAATTTGTCATTTGTCTTTATAATCATATATGGTTTTAAACCCATAAAATTTTATTCAAATAATTATTTTTAAGTTAATTAGATATCTTTTTAATCCACTCATTATTATGTTCTCATGATTTAATTAATCATTTACTTTAGGGATTTTGTCTCCATTTAAATAGAATTAAATTTGGTTAATGCCATATAATTTTATTTGGATATTCTTTATCCCTTTATTTTATTTCGATTATCTTTATTCCATTTTCTTATGGATTTAATTCAAGTTCTAAATTGTCTTCTAAATAATTTCCTTAGAATTTATCATTTCAGCAATTTGTCTTTATTTAAATAAAGTTGGATATTGTTCAATCCTTATGATTTTATTTAAATAATCTTTTATTACTTTTTATTATTCAATAAACTTTTATTTGTTTAAGGACTTGGCCAAGATTTAATTTGGCTTTTAAAAATTCCTTATTTATTTATTTATTTATTTCTTTATCTTATAAAATCCATATCTTTTTATTTATAGATCCAATATTGGTGATTCCAATTTGTATATATTATTTAATATTTGTTTATCTTTTTAAATCTTTTTAGGATTAATTTGCTCAAAATGTGGTTTTGAATTTAGTTATAAGCTTTATTAGGTTTGGAAATTATTTCTTTTTTAACCTTATTAAATTCATAAGTTTTTATCCATGACCCAAAATTGAATGAAACCAATTTCTATGGTTTTATAATATTTTTGTTTATCATTTTGACCATTTATAAATGTTTGTTGGTAAATTTTTACATGGATCAAATCCATAATCTTAGGGAGATCTTGGAAATGATTTTCTTCCATTAGGGTTTTGGTTTATTTTCCTAGGTGTTTAAATTTTAAGTTACATTCATTGATGAATGAAATTTCACTTAATTGATATTTTTGTTGGATTACCTTTTATTCAAATTTTATTCAAGAAGGGTTTTGATGTTTCCATTTATAAGCAAAAAGTTTCTTTTCACCCTAAATTTCAAAAATTATTTATTTTGTTTATTTATTTTTCACATTTCAAAATTTGGAAAATTTTGGGATGTGACACATATGCTCTAAGTGTTATGAGCATATACCAAAATGAATCATATAATGATCATTGGACAATAGTAAGTAAATTCTTACGATCTCTTGGAAGAACTAAGAATATATTTGTGTAGAGGTGGCAAATAATTAAAAATAGTTCATTGTAAAGCGTTACATTGATACTAGTTTTGTCACCAGATACAAATTAAGTTTATCTCAATTTAAACTATGAGTGGAACAATGTAATGGAAAGGAGATTCCATGATGATTTCGAAAGTTAAGACATTGTGATGAATACTACAACAAAAGTCTAAGTATATGACTGCTATAGTAGCAGCAAAAGAGGGCATTTGTGTCAAATAGTTTGTTATCAAACTATGGTGTGGTTCGCAATGGGCTAACGCTAAAGATATATTGTACGACAATAGTATCGACATAATTTAACCCCAACGAACTAAAGGTCTCACCAAAAGACCAAATTTATACAATGCCATCTCATTGGAGAATGTGTGATGCGTGAAGACGCAAAGACATGCAAATACATACGGACCTGAAGCGTCAGATCCGTAGATTATGTTAACCACTTGCAATGGCGTATACGGAACACCAGAAAGCCATAGTTGTTCAATACGAAAAGTTTTAAAACTATATTATTGTCTCTAGTGCAAGTGGGAGACAGAAGGGAATATGCCCGAGAGGCAATAATAAAGTGGTTATTATAGTATTCCTTATTTAGGATAAATTTTTATTTTGCATGCTATAATTGTATTAACACGGAAATGTTAATACATGTGTATTTAATAAAAAAATAGAAAGTTCCTAGTTATGCCTCTCTCATAAACTAGCTCGTTGATTAACAAGATGATCAAAGGTTTCCTGATCATGGACATTGGATGTTGTTAATAACGAGGTTACAACATTGTTGGAATGATGTGATGAACATTCATCCGAAGTATAGCATTACGATCAAGGTCATTGTGTTCATATTGCTATAACATCATACGAATTTATCTTAGTCCTTAGACCATGAGATCATGTCAATCACTAACACCGAAAGAGTATTTTGATAACATCAAATGTCACACCGTAACAGGGTGACTATAAAGATGGGTTCAGTGCTACAAAGGTGTTATGTTGAGGCTCATGGATCAAGAGTGGAATTTGTCCCTCCCGATGACGGAGAGATATACTCTGGGCCCTCTCGGTGATATCAAATTAATTAGCTTGCAAGCAAGTGATTTGATCACTAGAATGTTATATCACGGGAACGAGAAAAGAGTACATGTCGGTAACGAGATCAAACTAGGTATGGAGATAACGATGATCGAATCTCGGACATGTAATATATCGCGAGACAAAGGGATTGAGTTACATGCGTATAAGGTTCACACGATCACAGAAGTCATCGTTGAATATGTGGTCGTCAGTACGGATCTCCAGGTCCCGTTGCTGATTATTGATCGGAGAGGGGTATCGATTATGTTTACATTATTCGCTAACCGTAGGGTGACACACTTAAGGGATACCGACACCATTCGGAGCAAATGATATTCCAGAGAAAGAAAAATAAAGCGCAGGAATTTATTTCACTAGACATTGATGCTGTTTCGATTGAAATTGCTGAAAATGGTTCATGGTGATATGCCTACCGGGGTATACTCAGCAGGACGTTTCATACTGGACCAAGCGTCAGCGAGTGGGACTGCAGGACGGCGACTGGATCAAGACTTGGCGTGGATTCAAGCGACTGGAAGCTGAAGGCCCAGAAGCGTAGCTAGGCCCAGTCGGACTAGGTCATAGAATCTCCAAATCCTTAACTAAATCGGTTGTGATCTGTAAACCCTAGCGAGGTGAGTCTATATAAACCTCCCTAGAGGACGCATAGAAGATACGTTCCATCATACACCCAAGCGACTCGCCGCCTAGCCGTCGATCTCACCCCATTGTACTCTCACCATAATACAATCTAGCAGGAGTAGGTCTTTACCCTCCGGGGGGCCGAACCTGGGTAAACCCTTGTGTCTCAGCCCTCATATCGCACCGCAGATGGCTGCCCGCCCTTGCCCCATGTTCTACTACTCGCTGCCGATTGCAGCATCTGCCGTGGTGATTCCCACGACAGTGGCGCCCACTGTGGGGCCTGGCCGGTCAGGCCGGTGTTCTGCGGCGAGATCCAATCTGCCCATCAACGAGTCGATCTCCACCGACCGCATGATCACGATCGACGAGATGCTCCAGATCTTGCCGAGCAGCTACGTCCCGGCGGCGCGACCCGTCACACATAGCGTGATCCTGCCGGTCGGCACGATCAGCCTCTTCATCGGCCTCACCGACGTCATCGTCTTGGACGACTCGGCTTGCATCCGCGAGTCGCCGCCACGCGACCGGCTCTCTAAGAGCCAGGTCCGCACGATTCACCGCCTCACCTCCAAGTACGACTCGGCCCACAACAACATGGCCGAAACCACCGCGGCCGCGGACGACGCGGCCCTCAACGACGACGCCGATTTGGCGACCCCGGCGTCACTCGCCGGATCCATTGTTGCTGCGTCACCCACGGGCTCCATCACCCAGGTCTCCAACGTCGGAGACTTTGAGGATCCCTCTATCCTCGGGATCTTCGACTTCTACTATGGGTCGGAGAACTCCGCCGACCTCCGCGACGGAACCGGTCACCACGCCGCGACCTACATGGCGACTGGCGCCGACCCGCCGGAAGACCCATCTCCACGCCGATCCCACCAAACACGACAGCAATGGAGGTCGAGGAACTCCGCCTGAAGCTGGCGGAGGTAGTCCGCAAGGAACAAGCCGAGCGTGAAAAATTTCGCCTCGAGCAGGTGACAGCGCAGGAGCCGTCGCGCTACCACCAACTCCGAATCATGTCGCGCCTGAACCCTACCGTCCAGGGGCGCGCCCTGAATTTCGACGACGAGAACGACCCGGCTCACGCGGCCGAGCGTGCGATCTGCCAGAACGCGCCACCAGGAAGAAGCACTCGGCCCCCACTAGGGGCAACGGCCAATGGCGCTCCACCACCACCCAACCGCGCACCCCCAGGGACCAGCCAAGGATCGTGGTCTCCTCAGAAGAGCGAGACGCAAACGGCCTCCCGCTGTTCTCCACCCCAATGGACAACCTCGTCACCGGCCGAGCAGCAGTCGACAACATTGCAACCACTGGGGAAGGCGCCCTGCAGATCCAGTACGCCAGGGCTCTGCTTGCCAAATCGGTCGAGCAACAAAACACAGGCGCCGACTCACAGGGTCGAATGTACTCGCGTTCATCAGGCAACAGAGCGGCCTCGAACGGCCGCCCCATGGCGGCGAACATTCTCAACTGCCCGCCACCCGAACCCCTACAGCTCCAACACCGACCCGCGAACGCGGTACTCTCCACCAACGACCCTCGGCCGGCAAACAACTTTGTCGCCGCCAACGGACAACCCGTCGACGCCCGCACCCACATCATCAACAACCAGAGCTGGCGCGCACGCCAGCCTGATGACCTGCGGCACACCCTCACCAACCGCCGCGACGGTGAACCAAGGGGATGGCTGAGCTGAATGAGGCCCCAGTGCTTCGGACCCGATGATCCGAGGCGAAAGATACCCGGCGAACTTTAAAGTGCCGAAGGAAATAGAGAAGTACGACCCCTCGTACAATCCCTCCGTGTGGCTGGATACCTACCTCATGGCGACGGGGATCGCCGGCCACACCGACCTACTAGCCGCCCGCTACCTCCCCCTGATGATGGAGGGGGCGTGCAGGCAGTGGATCAACACCCTCCCCGCAGATAGCATCGACTCCTAGGAGGAGATGCGCGATTCCTTCGTCAGGCCCTTCGAGGGTTCATACACCCGTGCCACCACCATCAAGGACCTAGAACGGTGTGTCCAGGGACCCCGCGAGTCGACCAGCAGCTGGGTCCAACGGTGGCAAGATCTATGGTACAACGCGGTCGGAATCCACCCGGACACCGCGATCCACTGCTTCAAGACCTCGTGCCGCTACGAGCCCCTGGTCGCCAAGCTCAAACGAGCGTACCGCACACTCGACAACATACTGGACCTCTTGGAGATTGCAAAAAGGTACACGGAAGAGGACCCAAACCAGGAAACCGACGACGAGTCGGGGGGACATCGCCGCACGAGCGTCCACGACAACGGAAGGCGGCCCGAGCTACGATACAGCAGCACTCGCCTCACCGGAAAACGCCACGGTGACGTGCGAGTCGACTTCGTCGCAACGCCGGGTACGCGCAGCGCGAGCCCAAGAGCTTTCGCCGCGACGGAGGACAGCGCCGCGACGGCGGGAACTACAAGGAAAAGCCGAGGTTCGATCCCACGGCCCTTCTCAACCAACCCTGTGTGTTTGATAGCAAAGAAGGAAAGCCCGCCATGCACATGACCGCCGAATGCCACTCTCTCAAGGAGATCGAGAAGGCACGACACGCGCGGGAAGACCCGACAACAACCCGCCAAATGGAGGAAAGTTCGGCAGCGACGCCGACTCGCTCCACACCTTCACCGGCTTCAACACGAAGCGTGAGAAGAAGGTCATCGCCCGCGCCGTCGCCATCAACACGGTGTCCCGGATAGACATCCCTCAGTTCCTTAACTGGTCCGAGCAACCAATCACCTGGAGCCGCGAGGACCACTCGCCACGGATCGAGTATCCGGCCCGAGTCGCTCTGGTGGTCAAGCCCAAGGTGGGAGACTACTGGCTGCCCAAAACATTGATGGATGGCGACAGCTCCATCAACATCCTGTACCTGGACACCTTCAGGCGACTGCGGCTCCCGCAGTCGATGATCGAGACGACCTACACCACCTTCCACGGCATCATCCCCGGTCGGAAGGCGTACCCGATCGGCAAGGTGACGATGCCAGTCACCTTCGGCACACCATCAAACTTCCGCACCGAGTGGATCGTCTTCGAGCTGGTGCCCTTTGACAGCCCCTACCACTGTGTCCTGGGGCGCCAGGCGTTCGCCAAGTTCATGGCAGCGCCCCACTAAGTGTACAACACGATGAAGCTACCCGGGCCGTGCGGCGTCATCACCATCCGTGGCGCCCCCGACATCACGAGGCCAAAGGGGCCGAACTCGCTAACGCCGTCATCGCGGCAGAGGCCAACCACGCCGAGTAGCTCGCCAAGTACGCGAGCACGGTCAACAATGACGACCCCACCATACTCAAAAATCCCAACTCGGAGGGCGGCAACTCCAACGCCTTCGAGGCAACGACGCATACCCGCACGGTCGAGCTGGTCCCAGGCGACTCCAGCCAGACGATGACGATCGGGACGGGCATGAGCCCAGCATAGGAAGGCGCGCTCATCGAGTTCCTACGTGAGAATAGGGACATCTTCGCATGGAAGCCATATGACATCCCTGGTGTCCCGAGGGAACTCGCTGAGCACAAACTCAATGACGACCCCAAAGTGCGACCTGTCAAACAGTCGCTGCGGACCTTCAATGAAGAGCGCCGCCGAGCCATCGCCGAGGAGGTGCAGCGTCTACTCGCTGCAGGCTTCATCCGGCAATCAAGTACTCCAAGTGGTTGGCAAACCCAGTCCTGGTCGAGAAGAAAAACGGGACCTGGAGGATGTGTATCGATTACACAAACTTAAACAGAGCCTGCCCGAAGGAGCAATTCGTCCTCCCGCGGATCGACCAAATCATCGATTCCACCGCGGGCTCGAAGGCGCTATGCTTCCTTGATGCCTACTCTGGGTACAACCAGATCAAAATGGCCGTCGAGGAAGGAGAGAAGACGGCGTTCATCATGCCATTTGGAGCCTTCTACTACACTGCCATGACCTTCGGCCTCAAAAACGATGGGGCGACCTACCAGAGGTGCATGCAGGAGTGCCTTGCGAGCCAGATTGGCCGCAATATCCACGTCTACATCGACGACGTGGTGGTGAAATCCGCTCGCCAGGGCGATCTACTCGCCGACCTGGCGGAAACATTCGCTAACCTGCAGAAGTACAAGATAAAGCTGAACCTAGGAAAGTGCACCTTCGGTGTACCAACTGGACAGCTACTGGGATACGTCGTCTCCAAGCGCGGGATCGAGGCAAACTCTGCCAAGATCAACACGATTGCCTGACTCGGCAGACCCGAGTGCCTGCGCAACGTCCATAAGCTGGCGGGGCGAGTCGCGGCTCTCAGTCGCTTCATCCCCCGGTTAGGCGAAAAGGCGATGCCCCTCTACCGCCTAATGCGCAAGAACCCCACCTTCCAGTGGGACAAGGAGGAAGATGACGCGCTCCACGACCTCAAGGAGGTGCTACTCGCAGCACCGTTACTCGCCACCCCGTCGACAAGGAACCCATGCTGGTCTATGTCGCGGCATCCGAATGCGTCATCAGCGCCGTCATGGTCGTCGAACGGCCAGAGGAAGGAAAGGAGCGCCCGGTGCAGCGACCAGTGCACTACATCAGCGAAGTCCTCACCGAGTCGCGCCTGCGCTACCCGCAATAAAAGAAATTGGTATACGCGGTCTTCAGAGCATAGCGACGACTGCCGCACTACTTCTAGGAGCACCCATTAACGGTTGTCTCCTCAGCACCATTGCAGGACATCATCCGCAACCGCGAGGCGACCGGGCGAGTCGCCAAGTGGGCCGTCGAGATCGGCGTCCACAACATCAAGTACGAGCCGCGCAGGGCGATCAAATCGCAGGCTCTCGCAGACTTCCTCGCCGTTTGGGAGGAGGCCCAGCAGCCAGAGAAGCTGCCATACCTCCACTATTGGAACCTACACTTCGACGGCTCCAAAAACGCGGACGGCGCAGGGGCAGGAATCGTGTTAACGTCTCCGAAGGGCGACAAGCTGCGCTACATCCTCTACCTCGACTTCAGCCCCTGCACACACAACATGGCCGAGTACGAGGCGCTACTCCACGGCATGCGAGCTGCCAAGGAGATGAACATCAATCGCCTGCGCTGCTACGGAGACTCCGACCTCGTCGCCGGGCAAGTCACCGGCACCTGCGACGCCGTCTCCCCCACCATGGCGGCATACCGCCAAGCAGTGGACCAGCTGGGTGGACACTTCGCAGGCTACTCCGTCGAGTGGATTGACAGGCGGAAGAACGAGGAGGCCGACACACTCTCCCGCATCGTCTCGGCTCGACTAGCACCACCCGCCGGCGTCTTCCTCGACTAGCACCATCTCTCCCCCAAGGGAGATCGACATCGAAATCCCGCTGCAACTAGAAGCAGCCCTGGTCGCACTAACCGCCGAGCCAAACGACTGGACCGCGCCATACGTCGCCTACTTGGAGGGAGGCACCCTGCCCGTGAATGAAACGGACGCCCAGATGATAGCACGCTACTGCAAATCCTTCGTCATCATAAACGGCGAGCTCCACAAGCGCAGCGTGACCGGCGTGTTCCAATGCTGCTGTGCTCAACCCGCTGAAGGAAGCAAAATCCTCCAAGACATACACTCCGGAGACTGCGGCCACCACGCCGGCGCCCGCTCTCTGGTAGCAAAGGCTATGCGACACGGCTCCTACTGGCTCACCACACACGCAGACGCTGTCGACATCGTCCAGCGGTGCGCCGGATGCCAAAAATACGCCAACCAGACCCACGTGCCGAGCTCGGCACTCAAGACAATCCCCATCACCTGGCCATTCGCCCTATGGGGCATCGACATGGTAGGCCCCTTCAAGAAGGCCCCCTCCGGCTTCACCCACCTCCTAGTCACAGTCAAAAAATTCACAAAATGGGTGGAGTCCAAGTCAGTCCGCAAGTGCGACGGGAAGACCGCCATCAAGTTCCTACGCGAGCTCATCTACCGCTACGGCTTCCCCAACAGCATCATCACGGACAACGGCACCAACTTCGCCAAAGGAGCCATGGCCGAGTTCTGCGAGGAACACCACATTCAACTCGACCTCGCCTCAGTCGCGCACCCGGAGTCCAATGGCTAGGCGGAACACGCCAATCAGAGCATCCTCCATGGCCCGAAGCCACGGCTCCAAGTCCCACTGGAGCGCACCGCCGGGTGCTGGGTCGAGGAGCTACCCTCCGTCATCTGGGGCATCCGCACCTCCGTCAACTGGTCGACAGGATTCACCCCCTTCTTCATGGTGTACGGCACCGAGGCAGTCATGCCCACCAACCTCGAGCACGATTCACCAAGGGTGGTCAACTATACGGAAGCCGCAAACGAACTCGCACGACAAGACAAAGTCGACCAGCTCGACGAGGCATGCGATCTAGCTCGCTCCCGCACCGCCATCTAACAGCAAGGGCTCCGCCGCTACCATAGCCGGCGAGTAAGGACTCACACTTTCCAGGAAGGCGACCTGGTACTACGCCTAATCCAGGACTAGAAGGGCATGGACAAGCTCTCCCCCCCTTGGGAGGGACCATTCGCCATCGGGCGAGTCCTAGGCAATGACGCCTACTACCTCACCGACGTCCGAGGAGACGGAAAACTCGACGTCAAGCGGACATGGAATGTGAACCTCCTACGGAAGTTCTACTCCTAGAACTCCATACATGTACTCTCCACCCGCTATGAAATAAACATATCGGTTACCGAAAATTGTGTCTACTCTCCGTGTCTTGTGCCACTCGCACTCGTAATAACAGCGTTATGCTATTCGTAGAAGTCAACCTATAGTAAAGCGACTGGCACAGCCAAGTAGTGCGGAACGAGGGCACTGGGAAACTCTAGGCCTCGTAACGTCCACGAAAAACGACAACCCGGAGCCCCATTGGAGTCGCCTAGCTCGACTGGCTCACCGAGCCAAACTGCATTCGCTCCTCACAGCGACCAAGTCCTCCGCATCCTTGGCACAGCGAATCGAACGGCCAAGTACCACGCTCGGGGACTGACGCCCAGCCAAATACGAGCGACTAGAGAAAAACGCCAAGTATGAGGGCGCCCCTAGGACTCGCCACGCGATAGATCCTCCGGATCAGGCACGAGAGACGCGCTAACAACGATGCGCTTAGTCCTCACCTACCTTGGAGCTGCGACTGGAACCACCAAGTACCACGCTCGGGGACTCGGCAATCCGACCTCGTTCGCGCCTGGGAAAACGGTCAAGTAAAGAGCACTCCTGGGAGTCACCTTGCGACTGGCTTTCCGAGCCATGGCGAGTCGACCTCAACTCATTAAAATTTAACAAACATATAATAACGAGGTAGACCCCATAAAAAGGGCGGACGCGCTCGGGGACTCGTTCAATCAAAATCCAAAATCGCAAAACAAATGACAAAATAACACGAGTTTCCTTTATAGCAGCACAAAGTTGTTCCAAAATACAAGGAAAGTTCACTAATTATCTTGTACTAACGCCCAAGGGCACAACACTTCTACTCCGCAGGTTTTGACGCAGACGCGCCACCATCTTGCGGCTACGGATGAAGGGCACGTAAGGGTTCGACGGGTACGTCGTCAGCTTGCCCGCCATCGCCGCACGGAACGGCTTCTCGACCTTGAAGTCCCGATGCTTCAGTTCAGGATCATTGGGGGCGACAATCGTCTCCTGATAGGGGATGAGGTTGCCCATCGCCCAAACGCGATCAGAGTACACCGCGGCCTGGTCCGTCAGCTTCAGCACCTCGGAAATCTCCACCGAGCCCGTTGACAAGGGGTAGCCGCTCGTGACATCGTCGGGGTCAAAATCCTCCGGGAAGTGGGCAAGCCCAAGGCTCAGCGCCCACCTCGGAAGTCGCTGCCCCACGCCGGAAGGCCGACCGCGTCATGAACTCGACGACCGACGGAGCTTTTTCCAGGTAGCGCCATACCTCGACAAGGTCACTGGGGATCACCTGCGTGGGCGATATCTCCTGAAGATATGCTCGAAGGCAAGTTGCCGACAACACGGCCGAGTCGACCAGGGTGGTCACGCACTGCCGCGCGTCATACGACTGCGCTTCTTCCACGTTGTCAGTAATCCGGCCTGCAGCACATCAACAAGCAGTAAGAGAAATATCGACATCACAATACAGTTAGTGCCGCCGAAAATTGGCTGAAGGAGAGTTTACCAATTAGCGGGCGGCAGAGGTCCGTGATGAAACTTTGAAGAGAAGAAAGGTCATTCTACAGCCCAGCAACGAGCGCATCAGATACTTTCCGTTCTTCAGCGGCAGAAGTAACAGCAGCTTTCGCTCGCCCTTCCGCCGAGCTCGCTTCCGCCCTCGCCTCCTTGAGCTCACGCTCCAGGTCAGCGACTCGCTTTTCGACCGCGCTCAAAGCAGACTGAGCCGCCGTCAAGTCACCCACCGGGACAAGGCCCCATCAGGCCTCCTTCACCTCGGCTGCAACTGCTTGAAGCCCCTTGTTCGTCTCCTGGACGGCAACGAGCTCCTTCTCCACGCGACACTTCACAGCGAGCCATTCGGCCGACTCGCGCTGCAAGCCCTGAGCACACACTACAGCGTCAACAACAAATAGTTTATAAGTGCCCACCCACTGAAATTCAGTGACTAGGCACTCGGGGACTGGACAATGAAATTCCTAAGTGCCCACCCGCTGAAATTCAGCGACTAGGCACTCGGGGACTGGACAATGAAATTTCTAAGTACCCACCCGCTAAGATTCAGCGACTAGGCACTCGGGGACTAGATGATATAAAAACATTAAGAATCCGACCACTGAAATTCAGTGGCCCGATCCTCGGGGACTGGACATAGCTGGATGGCAGCGCCTAGCATGCCTTGAAGCTCTAGCGCATCCACATACGCAAGCATGACCGGAGTATGGCCGCGACGCTGCTCAACCCCGACCTCGGCGACCCCAGCCATCCGACTCGTCGGCGCCAAGTCAATCGCTGCGGCCGCCTTCACCATGAAGCGAGGGAAGGTTGCTGCAGATGCCGCCGCGCCACTCGGAGCCTGCTCGGCCACATCGGGTGAGTCAACATGCTCCTTGGTCTTCGAGGCCACTTCCGCTGCAGTCGGAGGATCGCTCGGAGCAACCGTCAGGTCATCAGAGACCGTGACGACGTCGTCGCCTTTCGTCCTCTTGACACCTTCGTCAGGAGCAGCAAATTCATCGGTTTTCCTCTTCCGTGAGGAGTCTGCCTTGGTGGCGACTGGCGGAACCTTGGCCACATAAGGATGGGCGATCTTTTTAACAGCAGTCCTGCGAAACAGTGTTATGAATAAGACTGTACGACTAAAACGAAAAACAAGCAGACGAACAACACTTACTTGGCGACTGGTATGAATCGTAGACTGGTACAGATGCTAGCTGGCTTCTCCAGTTCATGCCCCAACTTCCGAGTGAGGCCCGTCTCAAATAAATCATGTGCCCAAGACACTAAGGGCTTTTTCTAAGATGAAGCCGCGACAGGAGCCTCCGCGGTAATTACTGCGGGAGCCTCCCTTGGAGGCGAGGCCCCTGCGGCTGGAGCAGCCCCCAAACTAAGGATTGGGGCGAATGGAGGTGGTAACGACGCCAGCGGCGCCTCAACACTGGGGCGCCTGTTGCCGCGGTCGCGCATGCCGCAGCGTTCTCCTCTGAGCTGGTGGTGTAGGAGCTGCTCGCAGATCAGGGCGGAGATATCGGCTTCGCCGGCTTCGCCTTATTCTTCGGTGGAGCTTTCTTCTTCTTCTTCGATGGCGTGGCCTCACGATGTGAGGTGTGCTCGGGAAGCTCGTCGTCGTCATCATCGTGGGGCTCGAGGCTCTTACTCGCTTCGAGCTCGCGCTGGTCCGCGGGTTTTGCGAGCCATGGGGGCAGCAACTTCCACGGGCTCGTCTTCTCCGTTGTCGTCGTCGTCGCCTCCGTCGCTGTCGGCGTCGTCTTTGGCGGGTGGTGATTCTCTTCCGTCCTGGACGGACGAGCTCGAGTTCTCATCATCCGCGGGTGGAAGCCACCCTTCCACCACTTGGAACAACTGCAACAAGAACAAACAAATTTAGCACGACCGCGAATGCACAAGCTGCGGCTGCGAGTGTTAACAGGATAACAACGTACCATTGGAGCTGGGTGCCTTGTAGTATAAGGGGCGACCCTGGCCTTCGCATCGAGATACACCGCCTGGGTGATCTTCTTCAGGGCCAGGGTGTAGTCGTTGAGTCTCCACTCAACGAGGAAGGACTTCGTCGGATCGTGCTTACCCGTATACTCATACATGTTGTGGTCACGGCTGGCCAGGGGCACGAGCTGCCACCCGAGCCAGAAGTTGTAGAGGTTGATGGTCTGGAGGCCTTTCTTCTTCAGTCCACGGTTAGTTTGTAACATTTCATCGACAACCATCCGCTGATCCGGCGGGAGTTTGACGACCTGGAGCCGACGCGGTTCGGGCCGGTCGGCGGAGTACCTTGGAAGTGCCACTTCGTCGCCTGGAGTCGACTCGGTGACATAGAACCATAACTTTTTCCATTCATTCGCCGCCTTGGCGGGCAGCATCAGGTCGAAGAACGACGCCTTCGACTTCAGCTGGAATGTCAGGCCGCCCGCAGCTAGCATCGGGCCTCCTGTCTCATTGCGGCTGATTCTCCCGTGGAACAGGTCTTGCCATAGGGAAAAGTAGGGTCTGCAGCCCAGATGGCACTCGCAGAACGCCACGAAGATGGCGAGTTGCTCGATACTATGTGGGCCCAGATCCGATGGCTGGATCCCGTAGTAGGCGCAGAAACGCCGGAGAAAGAGGGAAGTTGGGAAGCCCAGCCCCCGCTCTAGATGGCTGGTGAAGCAGATGAACTCTCCCTTGCGCAGATCCGGAGTCACTTCTCCGGCCGTGGGGATGCGCCATCTGCCGGCGCGGAGGATCCCAGCCTCCTCGAAGGATGCTAGTAGCTCCTTAGTGCACTTGGATCTGCCCCACGGCTCGGTGGAGGGGGCCATCGGTTGGAAATTCGTGGAGGTTGAGGATCTCTGAATTGTTCCGATCGCTATGCGGAATGGAGAAACAGAGATGGGCGGAATCGGAGGAAGAAAGAAGCGTTTCCCCATTCGCCTTTCATCCTCCTTATATAGCGGTTGCTACCCGCCAGTTTCGGGGGCCATTACTACGCGGTAATTATGCCGAAGTTACTGTTGGATTACCCAACGGCTAGTTTGACCTTGATTGACGGTCCAACTTCATCCATTCGACTCGTCACTCCCAGCGACTTGATGACTCGCCGACCCGATCACTATAACAGTGACTAAGTATTTGTCGACCCGTTCGCCGAGCTGCGGCACGATTGGTCGCCTTTATTGTGACTAAATGACTAGTTCTTTCCTTTGTTCAGGAGTCCACCGCCGATTCGACTAGGCATCCGCATTGGACCCGCATACTCCGACTGCTAGCAAACACCTGCGACGAATCAACGACGGCCTCGGGGACTACTGATGGGGATATGCCTACCGGGGTATACTCAGCGGGACGTTTCCTACTGGCCCAAGCATCAGCGAGGGGGCCTGTAGGATGGCGACTGGATCAAGACTTGGCGTGGATTCAAGCGACTGGAAGCTGAAGGCCCAGAAGCGTAGCTAGGCCCAGTCGGACTAGGTCATAGAATCTCTTAATCCTTAACTAAATCGGTTGTGATCTGTAAACCCTAGCAAGGTGAGTCTATATAAACCTCCCTAGAGGACGCATAGAGGATACGTTCCATCATACACCCAAGCGACTCGCCGTCTAGCCGTCGAGCTCACCCCATTGTACTCTCATCATAATACAATCTAGCAGGAGTAGGTATTTACCCTCCGGGGGGGCGAACCTGGGTAAACCCTTGTGTCTCAGCCCTCATCTCGCACCGCAGATGGCTGGCCGCCCTTGCCCCATGTTCTACTACTCGCTGCCTATTGCAGCATCTGCCGTGGTCATTCCCACGACACTGGTTCTACATGTGAAATTGAATACTAGCAAGGGGTTTTATGTGAATGTTTTTAATTAAAGTAATTAACAAAATTCTTAATAAATAAATAAAAGAGTTTTATTTAAATGAAAGATTGCATTAAATTTGGTGGGAATTTAAGGCATGTGAGTGGATTTTTGAGTGGAGACTCTTTTATGGGAGTGGGGGCTTTTCATTTTGAGTGGGAGCTCGACCCACATGAATGTGGAAGAGGTGCGGGCAGCCACCATGGTTGGGCGACATGCCCCTTGGGGTGCCCCCCTCTCCGTATAAAAGGCCCCCTCTCCTCCTATCAAAGCACACCTCCTCGCGAAGGATCTCTCTCCCCCTTTTAGTATTTCCCCATGGTCTCATATCAGCAAGATACATGTTCCTGGTGGCTTTTTCTCGAAGGATTTTTTGCTTCCGCTGCTTCGCTGGAGCGAGGGCGTGGAGGTTGTCGGGGTACCCGGACGTGTGTGCGATCATGAATGCACCACTGCTTTGCGGTGCTGGACTTGATGGTGCTGGACCGGCTGGACCAGATAGACTTCATCACGATCTTGAGATCGGCAAGCGTTCTTCTACATCATCCACGAGTACAACCTCATTAACTCTATCCGGTCTTTGAGGGTATGTATTCTATGGATGTATATCCACCCGTTGCTTGTATCTGGTAGATAGATCTTCGTACTTAGTTGTTCCCATCGTAGGAATTTTTTTGTTTTCTATGCTGCGAACCCTTCATCGCCTTGCTCCGGGGGTGAGTGTGTGTGATCAGTGAGAGGTGGGGAGTGAGATGGTGTGCTCAAATCGAACGAGGGTGGACTCCTTTTATAGTTCTTGATGGGTACCGAATGGCGCGGGCTGAGCTCGTCGTGGTCGTCGGCACAACATGCTAATGGCATGGGCGACGATAGGGGCGATGCGTTGCCTCCTGGCGAAGCTCAACGGCTTTGATGGCGAGGCGTGGGGTGGTGCGGAACGGTCAGAACATCGAGGCACTCTGGGCGGGTCCAATTGTGGTTTTAACTGCGCACAACGTCCATGGTCCGTGCGGCGGCGAACGGGGTTGTCTGGAGGTTTGCTGGGGTACTGGCGATCACGCACGCAAGTGGTGAGGGCTGCGCGTGGTCTATGGGCTTGTGTCACGGGCAACGCTCTGGCACGCTCTCGGCACGCTCGTAGATAAACTGGGCGCGAGCTTTTCGTGTGGTCCAATGGCTGGCATGGCTCGGGGCTTGGACAGGGGGTGGCAGTGGACAGTGGAGTGTCCCAAACAAGGTTGGCCAGGCTAGAGCTTCTCCTAGCTCACTGGCGACATGGGGGTGGCAAGTGTGCTCTCAGTATGGTCACCATTGATGGCTATTGCATGCTCACAATGGGCTAAAGCTAGTTAACTTAGTTTGATCATCTACAGAGAGTGTAGGGTGAGCTAGAGAGGGAACAAGGTTGGCCAAAATCACTGCTCCTAATAGTGTTTGATGTTTGTTTGTTTGCTGATTACAAGGTGTTTGGTGAAATGGCCGAAAGAGATTCAAATTTTAATTTTGGATTCAAACTTGGTGGGTGTGTTGGTTACATACTAGGGAGTCTCTGGTTAGTTGGATTGGTCAAGGGGCACTAGTTTGGTTGGGTTTTGAAAATGTGGGATCTTCACCTATGTTATAGATTCAATTTTAAATTGTCATTTGAATGGGGTTGCCAAATGTTTCTTCAAGTTTGAAAGGTGGTCTTTGATTCACTTTTACTTGGTCTTGCAAGGGGTGAAAATAAATGGAAAAGTTTCTATTTGAAATCTTGGACTAGAAACACTCAAAGTGGTCTAGTGAGCAAGATTGGCAAAAATGACCATTTGCCTTATTTGTTTTGTTTTTGATTTTCTCTTGATTTGTTTCTGCATGGAAATGTTTTAGATGATGTTGTTTTCATCTTTAATCCATTCCTTGCTATTTAGATCAATCTCACAAGTCCATTCATGCATTTACACAATCATCACATACACATGCATTCATAATGATTTTAATTAACAAAAGTTTTTGTTAACCCTAATTTTGGTGATTGGAATTTGATAATCATTGTTCAACATATTTGGGATGTTACAGGATTGGGTCAGTAGAAGGCTGAGCAATAACACCAGCAGTTCAGGCAATGGTGGGGCGGGCTCCCGAAGGCTTAGTTTGCACAACAGCAGCAGGTATTGGTTCAGTAGCAGGATGAGAAACAACACCAGCAGATTCCACAACAACAGGGCAGCCTCCCGAATCCTGTGTTTGCACAACAATAGCAGTTCTGGCAATGGAAGCATGACCTGCATCCACAACAGGGTCTTGCACCATGGCAAAACGGGCAATCCTTTGAGGAGGTTGCGCTACAGAAGCATGGCGCAGACGATGAACCACATTTTTCTTAACATCAGCAGGGCTTCGAGTCAGACCACCCCGAGCTTGAATAGCAGGGCCACTAGTAGTGGAAGCGGCTTCTACATCCACTATTCTACATTCCAGGAGAAACATTCGAATGTGCGGAAACCGTTTCAGCAACCCGGACATCTGACTGTCATGCTTTATAGTAAACTTTCTGCGTTGTTCATCCATGAAGAGGAACTGTGCAATCTGCGTCGGACCCATTTCAATATGTTTACACAGAGCAGCAACCATACCAGGGATAGTGCAATTATGCATCAGTGCTTCTTTAATCGCGACATAAGTACCAGAATTCCACTTGGTCTTCACATTTGGTATTTGCGGTTGGTATCCATTGATGCATACCGAAACCACGTAAGGCGCACTGGGAGGCCCTAGTTGACTGAAATTTGGGAAAAAAAGAACTTGTCTATCAGCGTTTGGCCAGCAAACAATTCTAGGTTCGATCTATCTCTTTCAGGTCAATAGACAGATTACAGTTATAGTTAGTGCGAAAAGAAAAGAGAAGATTAGCTCACCCACATGTATCCAACACTTCTTTCAGGGTACGATGATCTGCCATCCTCCGTGCAGCACAACTCGTCCGGCAGCGGAGGCGGGCTAAATCCTCGGAACGGTGGGCACAGCATGCGGCATTAGAGCTCGGGATCAGCGAGAGGGCGCAGCAACTTGGTGCCGGAAGGCAAATGTCTCAAGTGATCGTTCAGGGTGGAGGGTTGATTTTGCTGCAGGTGGAGCTAGGGTTCATGCAAAGGATTGATTGAATTTGTGATATTTGTCAATGATGCGTGGGGTCTAGTTCCTCGTTTTGCCTACGTGGTTGCCGACTTGGTGCTTGCATCACGGGCAGAGTAGTGACATGGAGGTCCCAAACGTCTCCTTCACGGGGCAGTTGACGAAAAGTTTGTATTTGGCAGGGGTGGGACGAATTGGCTTGAAATGGGCCTTCTAAATGATTGGATGCCCAAGTTTGTGAAACCCAGCGATTACACGGAACATGGACCCCGCGTTGCACTCGCACCAGAAGTCCGACCCCGCGAGTTGAAATCTACCCCTTAGGGTCTCACGTGATAAATATTGTTTACATGGACAGGTATATCCATAGGAAGGTTACTGGGTCGAGGATATCGATGATGGTGGCAACAACCATAAGGTGTAGAGATTCTAGGGCATGGTGATCCTTGAGATCGTGTGGGTGGGATGTGCTTATTTCTAGGAATCTTATGCCAATTTGCCTCTTATTCGTACTTGGATCTTGTTTTCCGCTTCCTGTTGATACTCTTATGTGTGATGTATGAGGATGTATCCTAAAATATTATCCCTATCTAGGATATTTTGACCTCGTCGTATGGTGTTTAACATTTCTATTTCTTTTAGATGGTCTGTCTCTGATGTACTAGTGTATGTCGCTGACATACACACTTGTGTATGTTTTGTTCGCATACCTGTCGACTATGCCACTCACAATTGATACGATGTTCTTGCAAAGTGTATAGGGTGGTTGGATGGTACTATGACCTGTTGCGCTTAGACGGGACCTAAACGTGGGTGGCCTTTGGGTCTCCTCCGTAGGACACCTTATGCACTTTGGGTTCATCCTGGCTTGTTTCTTATAACGTAGTGTCTGAGGTATTTCAGCAGCCTGTCTCGATGAGCGACCCGCCCTGGCGCGCCATCTGCGCCTTGAAGTTGAAGAACTTGAGGAAGTTTGCCACGTCATGGCAAACTCCCAGTTATGACTCGCATCAGGCCATGTGATGCGACAGCTGCACGATAGAATTGGCCCCTATGTGGTGAAGCTAGAGGTCGAACAAGGCGAACATCTCCAAGATGAAATCGCTCACCAGCAAGACAAAGACGTGAGCAAAGTAGGCAAGGAAGATGACGATCTCGCCATTCGGGGGGTGTGGAACATGCTCCCCCTCCGGCGCTAGCCGATGCTTCACCAGCCACCGCGGTGGGAGGACATTCCTCTGCCGGTACTTGTAGATGAGATCCACCATGATGAAGGAGCCACACCAGCCTCCGTGCTTCTCCGGTACCATGTCGTCGGGCATGGAGGCAGTGGCGGAGAAGCGAGGTCCCGTCATTGCACAGGATCGCAGAAGCCCCGATGACCTAAACCTAGCGGCACAAGAATCGAAGGGAGCGAGAACTGAAGGACGCAAGAATAGAAGAGAAAGGGCAAAGGAGTGGACGAAGTGGGAGAAAGCCCTGCCCATGTGGCCCTATTTACACCGCGGGCTAGGCATGCCTCCTCCGGTCCCCCTGCCACGTGGCAATCCACTCTCCACCTCCCCGTGATGGTTTCACTGCAGATCCGGTGTGCTGACGCGATCCCATGCAGATGATCCATAGACGTTACTACAGTAGACGAGGAGTGCACACGGCTCCCGATAAAAAGCACCGGCAAGACATGTGTGTGGTTACCAAAAACTAGCATCGCAGGGAAGTGGTCAAACTGATGTGACGCGTGTAAGAGCCGCTGGTCATGGACGATGTAGGCACTAACCTCAGCGGCCAGACGTTTCCTCTCCGGTGCTCCGGATATGCCAATCGGCCACTGCCTTCACCGTTTACACCCAATGGGTGGCCACCAAATTCGTAGCTGGTTGAATCCAACCGAAAAACAATAAGTGCATCAAACAAACACCGTAGCAAGATTTCTTCACCAACCTCTTCAACCCAACCAATGAGCATGCACGAACTTCTCCACAGGTGAAGCCCTAATGCGCTCGCGGACTAGTGTCGGGCAGGAATGACCCCTGGGTGGGGTAAGTCGGGCCTAAGCTGCCCGTCTCTAGAAGTAACTGGCCGATGGCCATAAGAAAAAGGATCCCCAGCCGGGTCGATCGCTCCTACCGCCTGGAGCTCAAGCTTTCCTAGCTGAATCATTTAGCCGGATGACCAGAAGAACCGACTGAGTGTCTGTTTCCACCCGGCCCACCTCAGATTCATTGGCGCGATGCTCCTTGTAGAGCATACCTCTGTCTCCTTGCATCACAAGACAGGTTGGCGCGCCGTCCTGCCGATGCTGTAGGACAACTACACCATGTAGGATAATGCGCGAAGCTGAGCGTAGTGTTGTTGATGACCGCTAACGCACCAGCTAACCGTTAAAGTGAAGGATGATACCTAAAGAGTGGCACTGGGACACTGTAGAATTGTCCACCTTGTACTGAGATGTTGACTAGGTCATGGTCCATCATTTGGGCCCTGTAGCCGGATCGCTTTGTAAATGCAAAGCCCAAACAATAAACCCTAGTGCCCACATTGTAACCTACCTCTCCCGACCAGGATATAAGGGAGGGTAGAGCTAGGGTTCTAGGTAGATTCATTTGAGTTCTCTTTACTTCATCTTATTCTTCTAGCTCTTGATAGTAGCTAAGGAAACATCTTCAGGAGCACTTGTATTGGGCATACGCCCCTGATATAGTAGATCCTACAGGAGTACTGGTGTCAACTCGCCGAGAGGTCCCCGAACCTGGGTACATTGCTCTGTTTGCAGTTCCTGTATTCAACCCATGGCGTGAGCAACCAATTGCATCCTAAGTGTCCCTCTTAAACCATAGCCGATGGTACTGCCATGTTCCACACCACGAAAGTCTCTCCAGGTTGCTAGCGTACCTGGTGAAGGACTTAGTAGGCGAGAGGGAGTAGATGTCCGCCCACGAGTCGATGCATTCCTAAGGAAGATTCATCAGCCAGGTGCTGGCCGTGTGCTTCAGGCAAAGGGGAACCAGTTCGCCATGACGCGGTCGTCACCTCCTACGGCCTCGATGCCCGTGGTGTAGAGCTGTAGGAACTCGCACATATTGGATGTATTGTCATAGCGCGAAGGCATCTCCGAGCGGAAATTGTGTGGCTAGGCCACGC
This sequence comes from Avena sativa, assembly GCA_916181665.1. NCBI lineage: Eukaryota > Viridiplantae > Streptophyta > Magnoliopsida > Poales > Poaceae > Avena > Avena sativa. The sequence continues at coordinate 112,727,425 of OV702293.1, read as the reverse complement.
GACGGAGCTCCTTCGTGAAGGTGAGGAAGCCGTTGGCTTGCACCACCTTGCCATTGGTGAGGGACGCGCAGTTATGCTAATCCGCGACAATGATTTCCTTGACGAGGCGGGCTTCGCGCCCCGCTGCGGCACCGTGGGCATAGGTGCGAGACGATTTGGAAGTTGTTGTCCAGTGGCGGAGGTGGGATTGATAGGCTTGGGGGCACCGTCGTGGAGCTGAGCCAGGTGCGATCCCCCGGCGCCTTTTCCTCATCCCCAGCCCCTACCCCTTCGGGGAGAGGGTGGCAAAGTCGAGGAGCTCATGCACCATGCGCTTAGCAGCTTCCGGCATGAGGCACTGAAGGAAATATGCCCTAGAGGCAATCATAGAGATGATTATATTTCTTATGTATCCATGAGTTAATTTAATGTTCCTTGAATATCCATATCAGTCAACTTGTATTGATTGGCAATTATGTGAATTGCTGGTGAAACTCTATACTTGTATGGTTATCTAATAGTTGTCCCTAGTTAGAGTTCATGTGAGGACACACGTGAATATTAGACTAGCACATCGATTGATTGATGACTCTGTTTCGCAAGTCATAGACATGGAGATGTCAAACTAATGATGTGGACACATGTTATCAACATGGGGTTGGACTGACCCAACTTGAAACTGGCAATTAGACTTGCAGCTCTCTCTACACATCATGTAAGTTTTGTCTTTATACCTGAGATTGTCGCATGTACTAGAAATGTGGATCGACCTACTTTGGAGCTATCAGACGTTGCTCCGTAAGTGGGTGGTTATAAAGGTAGATTTCGGGTTTGTCGTGAAGCATGCTGCAAGGCATGGTCAATCAAGATGGGATTTGCCCCTCTCTACTTGAGAGAGATATCTCTAGGCCCCTCGAGTGATCGGATCTAGAAATGCATGGCCGTGCTACATATGGTTAAGAGTTAACCTAGTAAAGGGATTCCGAAGCATAGTATCGAGAAAGAGAGGTCAGCTTGGAGCTAGAGCAAATATCATGAGGCAAAGGGAAAGACATGTACTAAACCTTGTGATGGTTCGTCAGAATGATCTTTGTATGCGTTTAGGAGTTGGCACGTCTTGCTAGAGGCCCCTACCAACTATTGACAGAATAAGTGTATTCATGTCATGTCTATACGTATATGAACCTATATGTCAACACCCGGATTTTTAATCCCAGATGCCTGTTATGACATACATCGCAATCCCAGGATTACCATTTTTGCGAGACATAACAGATTTGGATACCACAATACATCATCCATTACAAACCATACATAAGGTCTTACACAAATAAGGATCTCATGATCCAGTTCTTAATACAACTCAAGCAGCGGAAATACGTAATAATAATGGTAGCGTAGGAGAAGCTCCATCTTCGGGGTCACAGGCAATGCTGACGATGGGAGATGATCCTAGTTTTTGTAACCTTCCTGGGGTCCATCCTCCAGGTACTCCTCTTCATAGTATGGCCACGGGAATACCCAGGGACAAAGCCATGAGTACTCTTTAAGTACTCGCAAAATAATACTAACAAGTGAAGGGGGTTTTTATAATAGGACACTAAGCTCTAGGGTTGTTTTGCAAAAAGCCAGATTTACCTCTACTAAGTTCAGAAGCAAGGAATGCTAGTTGAAGTTTTATAAGTGGGAACTTGTATTTCATATCACAACTCTGTTGTGGTCAAGTCAAAATCTCAATCCATTTCACAAGTCATTTTGAAAACATCTGACGGGGGAACAGTATGGCCACTCCAACTGTCCATAACCGCGGACGCGGCTATTCGAATAGTTTGACACTCTGCAGAGATTGTACACTTTCACCACAACATTCGATACATCAGTTAGGAACAAATCCTGAATTCACCATACTCAGTATGCTGATAATCAATCCTAACCTTTCAATTACACGCCCTAGTATAAGCACCTCTCCTGTGAGTTTGGCCTCCCAACCATGACCAACTGTCATGTTGGGTGCTGCACAGGTGGACAATCTTCACAAGGTAGCCTCAGCTCAAACCTTGGTCGTGAGGGAACCAGTACTAAGGTATATAAGTTTCCAGTCAAGCCCTACCCAATTCTCGGGTATTGTGGTTGTACGGTAACATTGGAATGGTATCGCATCCAGACAACCATTAATTTTATAAAGGGCTAAGGCTCATGCCTCAACATTTTCATCACCAAAATCATCTGGTGTTCGGAAACACATGTCAAAACATCTCAATAGAATGATCCATCATTCCAAGGTTTTCATAACCATTTTTCCACCAAGTATTCCCATCTAAAGTTGATCAAGTTTTATTCTTAGCACTAGACTCTATAAATGGGGGTAAGTACTAATGAGGGGTGGTAAACTAGTGGAGTTTAACTAAGTTCAATCTCATGCCTTAGGATGACATAAAGATTATCTAGCTTAGGCCAAATTTTATGCTCTTTATGCAACCTTCAATTATCTTTCTAGTATTTATCATTTACTCAAGTAAACTCTAAGCAAGAGATTTGATAAAGAAAATAAAGTATAAAGCTTGCAAGTAAAACTAGGATTGGTTTATCAAGTGGGTATGATCATATATGCTTAAGGCATATAGTTGGCATGGTAAGAAGCAAGTATTTGCTTGCATAGGTCAACTTGATTAGTAAGGCTTGCTAAAGTAGAGTATCTTGCAAGTGTTAGCTTGCCTTGTGCAGAGCAGTGGTTGAAGTTCTCCTCGGCTTCTTCTTCGTAGTATCCTCCTTCTTCCTCGTATCCTTGGTCGGTACTAGCGTCTATAAATAAATACGAGGTAGACAATCACCAAACAATACTTAACTACTTTCAATCATCACACACAAGGGTTCTATAGATGATCTAGCATCATCACTAACATCACAAGAATAAGGCATTTGTCTTATTTATTTTATTTTTAGAAAAGTAATTTCAACTCATTGAAAAACTACTTAAGATTTAATATTCTCCAAACCAAACATGGGATCATGTTGACACATGTCATCACCACACATTTTAGTACATGGGAATGTGATTTAAAGTGGTGTCAAAATTTAATAAGGTTTAACCTTTTATTTTAATTAAATAAAGTGACTAAAAATGCCTATGTGGCATTCTTTTATTACTTGAACATTATTTCTGTAAGTAATCCCATATATTTTTCTATATTCTGAAAGGTATGGTTAAATGTGATTTTTGAGAGTTGGAATCAACTCAAAAGCTATTATGGTTTAAATTTGAAAAATGTTTGAATGCAGAAAAGCTTCTGCCTTGTTATTTTTACCAAGGGTGATCTACAGATCCAAATGATTTTAAACGAACGGGCTTGGATTCAGCATTTCAAGAACTTTCTAACAAAATTGGTTTCATTCAATTTGGTTCACTAAATCGAGCTGGGTTGATTTTTGAAACTAGGTACAGAACTGTGTTTGAATGAAAATGGAAAAAATCCAAATTCAAACGACTAGGCTGCACGGGAACTGCTAATGGGCCGGCCTGCTAAGCACAGCGCTTACGCGGGCTGGTTAAGTTGCTATCCCCACGCGTCACTGAGACAGGGGGGTGCGAAGCGGTACGGGGCAACGTGGTGCGTTGGATTATAAGTAAGATCAATGGCTGAGGGTCGTCGTCGACGATAAACTAGTCACCGGTGAGCTCAAACCCTAGCAGCGCAGTGGGAGGCTCACCAGGGCTCATGCGAGGGTCGGCGATGTGGGCGAACGACGAAGTCGACGACGGCGAACCTCCTGATACCGGCAGCTTCTCCTAGGGTGGACGAAATCGACGGTGCCCTTCTTCTCCAGAGACGGCCTGCTCAGGCGCAATTCCAGTGATGCGCTGCTCGCCTTGCTCCGGAAACGAGGTGGAAAGATCAGTGAGGAGAGGGGAGTGAGATGGTATGAAGAGTTTAAGCGGAGAAGGCCTCTATTTATAGTCTCGACGACGAGACCGAACGGGATGGGCATGCGACGGTGGCGACATGGCTACAGGCTGCTAGAGGCATGGCCAGCGGTGGCGATCGATCGGTGGTCTCCTGGCGATTCTCTATGGATTTAATGCGCGTGTAGGCACGGTGGAAAATGGTCTGGAACATGCGATGATTTGCGCGGCAGAGGCGGCATCTTCGACGGCGAGCCGTGGCTGTGAGGCATGGGGCGGCGAATGGGGATGTCTGGCGGTCTCATGGGATGGTGGTGATCGCGTATGCACGCGGCGAGGACGGCGCGCGGTCTGTGGGCGTGTGTCGAGGGTGGCGCTCTGGCGCGCTCTTGGCATGCGTTCAGAGAAGCTTGGCATGGTCTAGGGCGTGTGGTCCAGTGGCTGGCAGGGTTCGAGCGCTAGACAGGGGGTGGCAATGGACGGTGGGCTGTGTCCTTGTCACATCCCAAGATTTTCCAGATCTTGTAATGTGAAAAATAAATAAACAAAATAAATTTTTGTTGAAAATCAGGGTGAAAAGAAACTTTGTTTCTAAATGGAAATTTAAAACCCCATCTTGAACAAACTTTGATAAAAGTTTGAATCCAAAAAAATCCAAATCAAGAGAAATGCATTCCTCAATGAATGTATCTGGAAATTTAAACACTTGGAAAATAAATCCAAACCCTAAACCCAAATGGAATAAAATCATTTCCATGTTATCTCCAAATCCATGGATTTGATCCATATAAAAAATTGATCAACAAACATTCACAAAGGATCAAGAAAGACAAACAGAAATATTATAAAACCATAGAATTTGGTTTCATTAAATTGGAACCATGAATAAAAATCTTAGGAATTTAATAAGATAAGAAATTGATTTCCCAAAGTTAATAAAGCATCTATCAAGAAACCCATACCAAATGGCGAGCAAATAACCCTAAAGATATTTAAAAGGACAAATAAATATCGAATAAGATTTCACAAATTAGAATCACCAAGTTTGGATCTCTAAATAAAAAGATATGGATTTTATAAAATAAAGGAAGAAATTTTAATTAAGGGATATTTAAAGACCAAACCAAATCTTGGCCAAATCCATAAACAAATGGAATGAATGTAATCCAAATCCAAATAAAATAAAAGGATAAAGAATTTTTCCAAATAAAATAAAATGGCAATAACCATTCTATCCCTATCTTAATGAAGACAAATCTCTAATAAGAACAATTATTTAAATCATGAGAAAATGATATTTGGAATTTACCCAAGTGAAATAAAAGTGGTTTAATCAACTTAAATAAAATAAATCCTCCAAATAAAATTTAGGGAATTAAAACCATATTTAATTCCATTGGAATTAAAACAAATACCCAATCTTAAATGATTAAGGAATCATATTAAATATCCTCCAAATAATTCAAGATGAATTATTTAAACCCAAATAAACAAATAAAAACCTACTGAAAAGATTTGGAAGGTTTAAAGAATTTAAATGAGATTTATGAATATTATTAAATCTTATTAAATTAAAAACTAGAGCCTATTTGGATTAATTAAAAGACCTTAAAAAGAATAAATAAATTATTCTAAAATGAGTTCAGAATGTTTTGTTAATCAATACTTAAACCTACACAAATTTTGGCAATTATTTGAATTCAAATGAATGAATGAATTGCTTGTTCAAAATCCAAACAGAATAAAGGAAATGGAAAAAAAAAGAAAAACAAACAGAACAAAAAAAATATTAAAGGACTCGACCCAGTCAACTAGCCCAACTAGGCCCAGTCCAGCCCACCTCTCCCTCTCACGCGAACGAATCGATTTTCACCCGCAGACAGACCCGCTCAGCGACAGACGTGTGGACCCCCACCTCCCCTCTTCCTCTCTCGCTGACGAAACGGTCCCGCCTGTCAGTTCTCGTCTCCACCCGCCCGCGACTGCTTCCTCCTTCTCCCTGCCGTTCTCTGTCATTCAAGCCATGATTAAATTCGCGTCAATGCAGCGTTGAATCTGCCCAGAGATTATGCACTCTAAATCGCCCCACTTCCCCCTCTGTTTCCCCCTAGACCCCATTCCTTCTCTGCCACCGGGCTCTTCCCAATTCGAGCTCGCGCCCTCCCTGCTCCGACGAGCCTCTGCTCCGATTCCGGCCAGCACCCTCACCCCTGCAAGCCCTGCTTCACGCGAGCGTGATCCCCAGCCTCTGGTGCATCTTCCCGTGCTTTCCGCTCATCCGTGCGAGCACCGTATCGTCGACATCAACCACACCCAAACTCCGTCGTTGTCTGCTACCTCTCCGGCGAGTCCTCTAGGTAGTATCTGACCACCCCCTTTTCTCTCGTTGATACACACATTACCACCGACCGTGTGCGCAACTAACGCAGCTCCTAACTTGTCTTAGCGTGGTCCTAAACGTCGCCAGCGACGACAACCCGAGAGCACCGTCGCCCGCAGCTTCTCTGATGAGCGATTAACAGCAACCTCGTGCGCCCCTCGAGTAGCCGACCCCACCTCGAGCTTCAGCAAGTCTCTGAGAGCCTGGTAAGCCTCGCTAACCTCTTCCTCGCTTTCTATAGCACCAGCTCCGCCGTAGCCAGACACGCCGCCGCCACTGCCGCCGCCAGCGCCGCCCGTCTCTGGCAAGTGTGCTAGGTGCCGTGCGATTAGGATCCAGCGGCTAGGATAGAAGCTAGACGAAGGGGTAAGTAGAACCTGCGCGCCGTGCGATATGACTTAAATCTAACGGCTGCCATCGCACGATCCAACCGAAGCGGTATGGGCGAATAGAATTAAGACACGTGTCTCTAATTGTTTGTTTAAAACAGATTTGAATCTATTAGATATGTGATTTCGTAAATTCCATAACTTTAAATCTACACGTCCAAATTTTGCAAACTTTATATCAATGGATTCAGAAAAACAATCCCTAGACAACCATACACTTTGTTTAGTAAAAAGCTTCTGGCAAAATGTTTGTTTTTGTAGAAACTTATGTATGCTTGTTTAGGTTATAAAAATTATTCTAAAATGATTTTGGGGATAAAATCTTTGGCAAATGGTGTGTTTTGAACCTACTGACCCTAGGAAACAAATTGTGGATTCAAAAATGTATTTGGAGAAACAAAAGAATGAATCTTGGATTTAAACCAATTCTAGTCAAATAAAAATATGGTTTAATTATTAAAAATGGTTTTGGAAGAAAACCTTTGAGAAATGTTTTGGAAATGAACTCTCTGACCCTAAACACAAAGTTTTATGGTTTGAAAACATATTTTGTGAATCCTATAGATTAATGCCTTACTAAAACATTTCTACACCACATAAAATGATACGTTGTTTTAAAAATGGTTTATAAAGTGAAACCTTTTGCAAATGACTTTGCCACTTTATAAAATGACCATTAGGTGTTTTCAAATGTTTGTGAAACCTTTAGAAACCACTTTTCCAAATAAAACAATCTTTGGCATGCTTGCATGCATTATCTTGTTTCTATGATTTTATGTGATGAATTGCTTGAATGGCAGATTGAACTTGCGCCTTGCTTGATTGGATTGTATTGACTTGAAGAGTGTGATTGTAGCAAGGACAAGGAGTGAACTTATACTCTACCCCAAAAGGCAAGTGATGCTTCATACTTTTTGTCCCATTATTTTCACTATGCATCAGTGATATTTCTAAGTGAGATTTGCATGGAATTTTGCTAAGTATAAACCATGCTATGGGAAATCCTAGTAGATGAAACCTTAGAGAAAATTTCCTAAGTTAAGATCCCTACTACTATCATGCTTAGCTTAGCTAATAGAAAACAAGGGTGGAACATATATTCATGCTATGGAAAATTTCTAAGTCTGAAGACTTGAGTTTTGTTTAATAAAACAACTAAGTGAATGAATCACCTGGGTGGAATGGAAGGAATGGTTTGTGTTGAGTGGTTCACAAGGCCCATTTCTATGGTTTACCTTGTGTATCTCACTTGTGGATGGCCACCAAGGAACAAAGAGATTTGAGATGTCAAATGTTGAGAAGCTTCAAGTGCAGCCACTTGGCATTATGGGCTCTGCCTGGATCATACAGGTTGCAAAAACTTAGCCAAATGGACAGTTGGTGGTAGGGGATTGATAGGTTGGAGCGCGTCCATTTTGGTCTAAGGGAAGGCTTATGAAAGATCTTGTCTTGGTGAAACCAAGTCTTGTGGGGAAAGTGCACAACCTCTGCAGAGTGAAAAATCTAAGTACTTAGCCATGTCCCTGGCAAAGGACAATTTGAGCATAAAGACATGGAAGCTATCAAGAATCTCATCATCCAAATTTCTAAGTTAAAAACTTGTGGTTGAACAAGGGTTTAAGGTTCACCAATTTCTATTGGTGGTTCCTTGGGAAAGATTATTTTTGTCTAAGCAAAAACTTAGTGTTTTCAAATGATAAGGAAAATCTATTTTGAGCAAAGCAAGCCTAAGCTCCACTTAGCCAAATGCATATATATGATAGACTCCACTATACTACCATAGTATCACTTGCCAATACAATTCAAATGTATTGACCCCTTGTGGTTGTAACTTGTTATGTTGCAGGTTTGTTTGATATTAGTGAAGTTTAATGATAAGGATTACAAGTCTACAACCAACATGTCTGCCTGTGGCACTTTGAAGATGAAGGACCCCATGCTTATAGATATTCTGCTGCAATATAATGTAATAGGAAAATGAGCTATGAAAGATGTAATAAATTATGTTATTCCTGGTTATAAAGTTGCATTATGACCTTTGTTTCTTGATATTACATCTTAACTGTGGATGCTAGCTATTGATCCAGGGACTAGCATTGTAAACACAGGGATCTCTACCTTATTAAAGGTTGGGAACCTTACAGATGGTATCAGAGCATTGTGTTGCCTGTAGGATTTGTAACCCTAGGATTGGACAAAACCCCTTAGAAAATAGGAGTTGTATTTGTTCCAAAACTTATTTACAAACAATCTTGTAAACTCTTTCCTCAACCATTTTGGTTTTGATTCTACATCTCTTCTATTTCAAACTTGATGGACAAAGCCTACACCATGGCCAAAGACTTCACCATGTGCAAAGGACTTCATCAACTCTAAAGACTTCAACATCTTCAACTCTAATGACTTCAACATCTTCAACTCTAATGACTTCAACATCTTCAGCATTTTCACCAAGGACTTCAACCTTGGATATCACTAAGGACAAGTGAGACAAGGAATCTTGCTCAAGATTTGAAGACTAAGGAAACACAACTTAGAAGGAGCCATCATCACCTTTGAAGTTTTGTGACCAAGATGCAAGAAATTCTCTAAAGGATACAAAGACCTTGTTCATGAAGAATCAACCAAGAAGGATGGAAAGATCTCAAGTGAACCATATAGATAGACCACCATATCTAGTTTAAGACAAACCCACCAACTTATGTGGTGTAACAAAAATATTTTTGGTTGCCTAAAAATATGCTTGAAACTTGTTGTTTGAGTGAAATGTTTGGTAGTGATTGCTTGCACATTGGTTGAGTGAATTGTGATGTGTGTGACTAGAAGTATTTCCTTAGAAATATTTTGCCTATTCCAATCCAAATCCAACCCAAACAGATGACTACTCCAAGAGACTCCAACATCAAGATTGATGACAACAACAACAACCAAGAGGACAACATGAGAGAACTTCTAGAAACCCAAAACCAGTTGAACCAAGTGACAGCTCAATTCATAGCCAACACCAGTGGGGAAGATCCAACCATGGAAAGGTTTTTGGAAACCCAAGCCCAATTGTTGCATAAGGTGACAGATCAAATGATCAACATGGAAGGCAACTCTTCCAAAGGAGTTTGTGACAACAAAGATGACAAAGATGTTATTCTAGAAGGAACCCAAGCTTGCAATATTTGTGGAGACAAGGATCACACTTCCAAGGAGCATGGAGATCAATGCCCCAACTATGAAGAGAAACACCCAGCTGACCAATGCCCCACATATCAAGCTACTTGTTTCCTATGTGAAGGAAATAATCATGTCCCTATCCAATGCCCCATCTATTCCATAGTTGAACAAAGGAAACAAGGTGGAGTGCAACAACTGATTGCAGACTATCATGAGAGAGCCAAGTCTACCAAGAAAGATGAAGACAAAGGAAAATCTCCACTTGTACCTCCATGCAATATGACTCAATTTAAAGGACCAAAGAAGAAGCATATGAATTATCCAAGGAGCAATAGAAGGTCAAAGAAACCAGTAGACATTCCTGCCTATGAGATAACATATGAAGAACATGAACTAGAAGCACTCCTAGCTTTGGAGAAACCCAAGAAAAAGAGGGACAAAAGCCATGTGCAATGTGGTCATTGCAAAGAAATGGGACACTATGCCAGTGAATGTCCAGAGAAGCAAAAGTATAAGGAGATTAGCCAAGTGTGGTGCAACAACTGCAAAGAGCTAGGCCATTATGTAGAAACTTGTCCACAAGAGATACGTGAAGAACTCAATCGTATCACCTGTTACAATTGTGGTAACCAAGGACATTATGCAAGCAACTGTCCAGAAAAGATGAAGCACAAGATAAACAAGCCTATGAAGGATCTCAGCCTTGTCACATGTTTCAAGTGTGGAAACAAAGGACACTATGCAGATGTTTGTCCAGAGAGATTTCAACAAGATCCCAAGAAGGCCAATATGTAATCTAGATGGAAAATTTTAAGGGTGGTAGTACCCTAGATGCTTTGAGACAATTTGTAACCCTAGCCTCCCCAAATCTCGGGACGAGATTTATTTTAAGGGTGGTAGCCTATCACATCCCAAGATTTTCCAGATCTTGTAATGTGAAAAATAACTAAACAAAATAAATTTTTGTTGAAAATCAGGGTGAAAAGAAACTTTGTTTCTAAATGGAAACTTAAAACCCCATCTTGAACAAACTTTGATAAAAGTTTGAATCCAACAAAAATCCAAATCAAGAGAAATGCATTCCTTAATGAAAGTATCTGGAAATTTAAACACTTGGAAAATAAATCCAAAACCTATCCCAAATGGAATAAAATCATTTCCAAGTTATCTCCAAATCCATGGATTTGATCCATATGAAAAATTTATCAACAAACATTCGCAAAGGAGCAAGAAAGACAAACAGAAATATTATAAAACCATAGAATTTGGTTTCATTAAATTGGAACCATGAATAAAAATCTTAGGAATTTAATAAGATAAGAAATTGATTTCCCAAAGTTAATAAAGCATCTATCAAGAAACCCATACCAAATGGTGAGCAAATAACCCTAAAGATATTTAAAAGGACAAATAAATATAGAATAAGATTTCACAAATTGGAATCACCAAGTTTGGATCTCTAAATAAAAAGATATGGATTTTATAAAATAAAGGAAGAAATTATAATTAAGGGATATTTAAAAACCAAACCAAATCTTGGCCAAATCCATAAACAAATGGAATGAATGTAATCCAAATAAAATAAAAGGATAAAGAATTTTTCCAAATAAAATAAAATGGCAATAACCATTCTATCCCTATCTTAATGAAGAAAATCTCTAATTAGAACAATTATTTAAATCATGAGAAAATGATATTTGGAATTTACCCAAGTGAAATAAAAGTTGTTTAATCAACTTAAATAAAATAAATCCTCCAAATAAAATTTAGGGAATTAAAACCATATTTAATCCCATTGGAATTAAAACAAATACCCAATCTTAAATGATTAAGGAATCATATTAAATATCCTCCATATAATTCAAGATGAATTATTTGAACCCAAATAAACAAATAAAAACCTACTGAAAAGATTTGGAAGGTTTAAAGAATTTAAATGAGATTTATGAATATTATTAAATCTTATTAAATTAAAAACTAGAGCCTATTTGGATTAATTAAAAGACCTTAAAAAGAATAAATAAATTATTCTAAAATAAGTTCAGAATGTTTTGTTAATCAATACTTAAACCTACACAAATTTTGGCAATTATTTGAATTCAAATGAATGAATGAATTGCTTGTTCAAAATCCAAACAGAATAAAGGAAATGGAAAAAAAAAGAAAAACAAACAGAACAAAAAAAATATTAAAGGACTCGACCCAGTCAACTAGCCCAACTAGGCCCAGTCCAGCCCACCTCTCCCTCTCACGCGAACGAATCGATTTTCACCCGCAGACAGACCCGCTCAGCGACAGACGTGTGGACCCCCACCTCCTCTCTTCCTCTCTCGCTGACGAAACGGTCCCGCCTGTCAGTTCTCGTCTCCACCCGCCCGCGTCTGCTTCCTCCTTCTCCCTGCCGTTCTCTGTCATTCAAGCCACGATTAAATTCGCGTCAATGCAGCATTGAATCTGCCCATAGATTATGCACTCTAAATCGCCCCTCTTCCCCCTCTGTTTCCCCCAGACCCCATTCCTTCTCTGCCACCGGGATGTTCCCAATTCAAGCTCGTGCCCTCCCTGCTCCGACGAGCCTCTGCTCCGATTCCGGCCAGCACCCTCACCCCTGCAAGCCCAGCTTCACGTGAGCGTGATCCCCAGCCTCTGGCGCGTCTTCCCGTGCTTTCCGCTCATTCGTGCGAGCACCGTATCGTCGACATCAACCACACCCGAACGCCGCCGTTGTCTGCTACCTCTCCGGCGAGTCCTCCAGGTAGTATCTGAGCACCCCCTTTTCTCTCGTTGATACACACATGACCACCGACCGCGTGCGCAGCTAACGCAGCTCCTAACTTGTTTTAGCGTGGTCCTAAACATCGCCAGCGACGACAACCCGAGAGCACCGTCGCCCGCAGCTTCTCCGACGAGCGATTAACAGCAACCCCGTGCGCCCCTCGAGTAGCCGACCCCACCTCGAGCTTCAGCAAGTCTCTGAGAGCCTGGTAAGCCTCGCCAACCTCTTCCTCGCTTCCTCTAGTACCAGCTCCGCCGTAGCCAGACACGCCGCCGCCACCTACCGCCGCCAGCGCCGCCCGTCTCTGGCAAGTGTGCTAGGTGCCGTGCGATTAGGATCCAGCGGCTAGGATAGAAGCTAGATGAAGGGGTAAGTAGCACCTGCGCGCCATGCGATATGACTTAAATCTAACGGCTGCCATCGCACGATCCAACCGAAGCGGTATGGGCGAATAGAATTAAGACACGTGTCTCTGATTGTTTGTTTAAAACAGATTTGAATCTATTAGATATGTGATTTTGTAAATTCCATAACTTTAAATCTACACGTCCAAAATTTGCAAACTTTATATCAATGGATTCAGAAAAACAAGCCCTAGCCAACCATCCACTTTGTTTAGTAAAAAGCTTCTGGTAAAATGTTTGTTTTTGCAGAAACTTATGTATGCTTGTTTAGGTTATAAAAATTATTCTAAAATGATTTGGGGATAAAATCTTTGGCAAATGGTGTTTTTTGAACCTACTGACCCTAGGAAACAAATTGTGGATTCAAAAATGTATTTGGAGAAACAAAAGAATGAATCTTGGATTTAAACCAATTCTAGTCAAATAAAAATATGGTTTAATTATTAAAAATGGTTTTGGAAGAAAACCTTTGAGAAATGTTTTGGAAATAAACTCTCTGACCCTAAACAAAAAAATTTATGGTTTGAAAACATATTTTGTGAATCCTATAGATTAATGCCTTACTAAAACATTTCTACACCACATAAATGATACCTTGTTTTAAAAATGGTTTATAAAGTGAAACCTTTTTCAAATGACTTTGCCACTTTATAAAATGACCATTAGGTGTTTTCAAATGTTTTTGAAACCTTTAGAAACCACTTCTCCAAATAAAACAATCTTTGGCATGCTTGCATGCATTATATTGTTTCTATGATTTTATGTGATGAATTGCTTGAATGGTAGATTGAACTTGTGCCTTGCTTGATTGAATTGTAGTGACTTGAAGAGTGTGATTGTAGCAAGGACAAGGAGTGAACTTATACTCTACCCAAAAAGGCAAGTGATGCTTCATACTTTTTGTCCCATTATTTTCACTATGCATCAGTGATATTTCTAAGTAAGATTTGCATGGAATTTTGCTAAGTATAAACCATGCTATGGGAAATCCTAGTAGATGAAACCTTAGAGAAAATTTCCTAAGATCCCTACTACTATCATGCTTAGCTTAGCTAATAGAAAACAAGGGTGGAACATATATTCATGCTATGGAAAATTTCTAAGTCTGAGGACTTGTGTTTTGTTTAATAAAACAACTAAGTGAATGAATCACCTGGGTGGAATGGAAGGAATGGTTTGTGTTGAGTGGTTAAAAAGGCCCATTTCTATGGTTTACCTTGTGTATCTCACTTGTGGATGGCCACCCAGGAACAAAGAGATTTGAGATGTCAAATGTTGAGAAGCTTCAAGTGCAGCCACTTGGCATTATTGGCTCTGCCTGGATCATATAGGTTGCAATAACTTAGCCAAATGGACAGTTGGTGGTAGGGGATTGATAGGTTGGAGCGCGTCCATTTTGGTCTAAGGGAAGGCTTCTGAAAGATCTTGTCTTGGTGAAACCAAGTCTTGTGGGGAAAGTGCACAACCTCTGCAGAGTGAAAAAACTAAGTACTTAGCCATGTCCCTGGCAAAGGACAATTTGAGCATCAAGACATGGAAGCTATCAAGAATCTCATCATCCAAATTTATAAGTTAAAAACTTGTGGTTGAACAAGGGTTTAAGGTTCACCAATTTCTATTGGTGGTTCCTTGGGAAAGATTATTTTTGTCAAAGCAAAAACTTAGTGTTTTCAAATGATAAGGAAAATCTATTTTGAGCAAAGCAAGCCTAAGCTCCACTTAGCCAAATGCATATAGATGATAGACTCCACTATACTACCATAGTATCTCTTGCCAATACAATTCAAATGTATTGACCCCTTGTGGCTGTAACTTGTTATGTTGCAGGTTTGTTTGATATTAGTGAAGTTTAATGATAAGGATTACAAGTCTACAACCAACATGTCTGCCTGTGGCACTTTGAAGATGAAGGACCCCATGCTTATAGATATTCTGCTGCAATATAATGTAATAGGAAAATGAGCTATGAAAGATGTAATAAATTATGTTATTCCTGGTTATAAAGTTGCATTATGACCTTTGTTTCTTGATATTACATCTTAACTGTGGATGCTAGCTATTGATCCAGGGACTAGCATTGTAAACACAGGGATCTCTACCTTATTAAAGGTTGGGAACCTTACAGATGGTATCAGAGCATTGTGTTGCCTGTAGGATTTGTAACCCTAGGATTGGACAAAACCCCTTAGAAAATAGGAGTTGTATTTGTTCCAAAACTTATTTACAAACAATCTTGTAAACTCTTTCCTCAACCATTTTGGTTTTGATTCTACATCTCTTCTATTTCAAACTTGATGGACAAAGCCTACACCATGGCCAAAGACTTCACCATGTGCAAAGGACTTCATCAACTCTAAAGACTTCAACATCTTCAACTCTAATGACTTCAACATCTTCAACTCTAATGACTTCAACATCTTCAGCATTTTCACCAAGGACTTCAACCTTGGATATCACTAAGGACAAGTGAGACAAGGAATCTTGCTCAAGATTTGAAGACTAAGGAAACACAACTTAGAAGGAGCCATCATCACCTTTGAAGTTTTGTGACCAAGATGCAAGAAATTCTCTAAAGGATACAAAGACCTTGTTCATGAAGAATCAACCAAGAAGGATGGAAAGATCTCAAGTGAACCATATAGATAGACCACCATATCTAGTTTAAGACAAACCCACCAACTTATGTGGTGTAACAAAAATATTTTTGGTTGCCTAAAAATATGCTTGAAACTTGTTGTTTGAGTGAAATGTTTGGTAGTGATTGCTTGCACATTGGTTGAGTGAATTGTGATGTGTGTGATTAGAAGTATTTCCTTAGAATTATTTTGCCTATTCCAATCCAAATCCAACCCAAACAGATGACTACTCCAAGAGACTCCAACATCAAGATTGATGACAACAACAACCAAGAGGTCAACATGAGAGAACTTATAGAAACCCAAAACCAGTTGAACCAAGTGACAGCTCAATTCATAGCAACACCAGTGGGGAAGATCCAACCATGCAAAGGTTTTTGGAAACCCAAGCCCAATTGTTGCATAAGGTGACAGATCAAATGATCAACACGGAAGGCAACTCTTCCAAAGGAGTTTGTGACAACAAAGTTGACAAAGATGTTATTCTAGAAGGAACCCAAGCTTGCAATATTTGTGGAGACAAGGATCACACTTCCAAGGAGCATGGAGATCAATGCCCCAACTATGAAGAGAAACACCTAGCTGACCAATGCCCCACATCTCAATCTACTTGTTTACTATGTGAAGGAAATAATCATGTCCCTATCCAATGCCCCATCTATTCCATAGTTGAACAAAGGAAACAAGGTGGAGTGCAACAACTGATTGCAGACTATCATGAGAGAGCCAAGTCTACCAAGAAAGATGAAGACAAAGGAAAATCTCCACTTGTACCTCCATGCAATATGACTCAATTTAAAGGACCAAAGAAGAAGCATATGAATTATCCAAGGAGCAATAGAAGGTCAAAGAAACCAGTAGACATTCATGCCTATGAGATAACATATGAAGAACATGAACTAGAAGCACTCCTAGCTTTGGAGAAACCCAAGAAAAAGAGGGACAAAAGCCATGTGCAATGTGGTCATTGCAAAGAAATGGGACACTATGCCAGTGAATGTCCAGAGAAGCAAAAGTATAAGGAGATTAGCCAAGTGTGGTGCAACAACTGCAAAGAGCTAGGCCATTATGTAGCAACTTGTCGACAAGATATACGTGAAGAACTCAATCTTATCACCTGTTACAATTGTGGTAACCAAGGACATTATGCAAGCAACTGTCCAGAAAAGATGAAGCACAAGATAAACAAGCTTTTGAAGGATAGCAGCCTTGTCACATGTTTCAAGTGTGGAAACAAAGGACACTATGCAGATGTTTGTCCAGAGATATTTCAACAAGATCCCAAGAAGGCCAATATGTAATCTAGATGGAAAATTTTAAGGGTGGTAGTACCCTAGATGCTTTGAGCCAATTTGTAACCCTAGCCTCCCCAAATCTCGGGACGGGATTTATTTTAAGGGTGGTAGCCTGTCACATCCCAAGATTTTCCAGATCTTGTAATGTGAAAAATAAATAAACAAAATAATTTTTTGTTGAAAATCAGGGTGAAAAGAAACTTTGTTTCTAAATGGAAACTTAAAACCCCATCTTGAACAAACTTTGATAAAAGTTTGAATCCAACAAAAATCCAAATCAAGAGAAATGCATTCCTCAATGAATGTATCTGGGAATTTAAACACTTGGAAAATAAATCCAAACCCTAAACCCAAATGGAATAAAATCATTTCCATGTTATCTCCAAATCCATGGATTTGACCCATATAAAAAATGATCAACAAACATTCACAAAGGATCAAGAAAGACAAACAGAAATATTATAAAACCATAGAATTTGGTTTCATTAAATTGGAACCATGAATAAAAATCTTAGGAATTTAATAAGATAAGAAATTGATTTCCCAAAGTTAATAAAGCATCTATCAAGAAACCCATACCAAATGGTGAGCAAATAACCCTAAAGATATTTAAAAGGAAAAATAAATATCGAATAAGATTTCACAAATTGAAATCACCAAGTTTGGATCTCTAAATAAAAAGATATGGATTTTATAAAATAAAGGAAGAAATTTTAATTAAGGGATATTTAAAGACCAAACCAAATCTTGGCCAAATCCATAAACAAATGGAATGAATGTAATCCAAATCCAAATAAAATAAAAGGATAAAGAATTTCTCCAAATAAAATAAAATGGCAATAACCATTCTATCCCTATCTTAATGAAGACAAATCTCTAATAAGAACAATTATTTAAATCCTGAGAAAATGATATTTGGAATTTACCCAAGTGAAATAAAAGTTGTTTAATCAACTTAAATAAAATAAATCCTCCAAATAAAATTTAGGGAATTAAAACCATATTTAATCCCATTGGAATTAAAACAAACACCCAATCTTAAATGATTAAGGAATCATATTAAATATCCTCCAAATAATTCAAGATGAATTATTTGAACCCAAATAAAAAAATAAAAACCTACTGAAAAGATTTGGAAGGTTTAAAGAATTTAAATGAGATTTATGAATATTATTAAATCTTATTAAATTAAAAACTACAGCCTATTTGGATTAATTAAAAGACCTTAAAAAGAATAAATAAATTATTCTAAAATGAGTTCAGAATGTTTTGTTAATCTATACTTAAACCTACACAAATTTTGGCAATTATTTGAATTCAAATGAATGAATGAATTGCTTGTTCAAAATCCAAACAGAATAAAGGAAATGGAAAAAAAAGAAAAACAAACAGAACAAAAAAAAATATTAAAGGACTCGACCCAGTCAACTAGCCCAACTAGGCCCAGTCCAGCCCACCTCTCCCTCTCACGCGAACGAATCGATTTTCACCCGTAGACAGACCCGCTCAGCGACAGACGTGTGGACCCCCACCTCCCCTCTTCCTCTCTCGCTGACGAAACGGTCCCGCCTGTCAGTTCTCGTCTCCACCCGCCCGCGACTACTTCCTCCTTCTCCCTGCCGTTCTCTGTCATTCAAGCCACGATTAAATTCGCGTCAATGCAGCATTGAATCTGCCTAGAGATTATGCACTCTAAATCGCCCCTCTTCCCCCTCTGTTTCCCCCCAGACCCCATTCCTTCTCTGCCACCGGGTTGTTCCCAATTCGAGCTCGCGCCCTCCCTGCTTCGACGAGCGTCTGCTCCGATTCCGGCCAGCACCCTCACCCCTGCAAGCCCTCCTTCACGCGAGCGTGATCCCCAGCCTCTGGCGCGTGTTCCCGTGCTTTCTGCTCATTCGTGCGAGCACCGTATTGTCGACACCAAACACACCTGAACGCCGTCGTCGTCCGCTACCTCTCCGGCGAGTCCTCCAAGTAGTATCGGACCACCCCCTTTTCTCTCGTTGATACACACATGACCACCGACCGCGTGCGCAGCTAACGCAGCTCCTAACTTGTTTTAGCGTGGTCCTAAACGTCGCCAGCGACGACAACCCGAGAGCACCGTCGCCCGCAGCTTCTCCGATGAGCGATTAACAGCAACCCCGTGCGCCCCTCGAGTAGCCGACCCCACCTCGAGCTTCAGTAAGTCTCTGAGAGCCTGGTAAGCCTCGCCAACCTCTTCCTCGCTTCCTCTAGCACCAGCTCGGCCGTAGCCAGACACGCCGCCGCCACCTACCACCGCCAGCGCCGCCCGTCTCTGGCAAGTGTGCTAGGTGCCGTGCGATTAGGATCCAGCGGCTAGGATAGAAGCTAGATGAAGGGGTAAGTAGCACCTGCGCGCCATGCGATATGACTTAAATCTAACGGCTGCCATCGCACGATCCAACCGAAGCGGTATGGGCGAATAGAATTAAGACACGTGTCTCTGATTGTTTGTTTAAAACAGATTTGAATCTATTAGATATGTGATTTTGTAAATTCCATAACTTTAAATCTACACGTCCAAATTTTGCAAACTTTATATCAATGGATTCAGAAAAACAAGCCCTAGCCAACCATCCACTTTGTTTAGTAAAAAGCTTCTGGTAAAATGTTTGTTTTTGCAGAAACTTATGTATGCTTGTTTAGGTTATAAAAATTATTCTAAAATGATTTGGGGATAAAATCTTTGGCAAATGGTGTTTTTTGAACCTACTGACCCTAGGAAACAAATTGTGGATTCAAAAATGTATTTGGAGAAACAAAAGAATGAATCTTGGATTTAAACCAATTCTAGTCAAATAAAAATATGGTTTAATTATTAAAAATGGTTTTGGAAGAAAACCTTTGAGAAATGTTTTGGAAATAAACTCTCTGACCCTAAACAAAAAAATTTATGGTTTGAAAACATATTTTGTGAATCCTATAGATTAATGCCTTACTAAAACATTTCTACACCACATAAAATGATACCTTGTTTTAAAAATGGTTTATAAAGTGAAACTTTTGCAAATGACTTTGCCACTTTATAAAATGTCCATTAGGTGTTTTCAAATGATTGTGAAACCTTGAGAAACCAATTTTCCAAATAAAACAATATTTGGCATGCTTGCATGCATTATCTTGTTTCTATGATTTCATGTGATGAATTGCTTGAATGGTAGATTGAACTTGTGCCTTGCTTGATTGAATTGTAGTGACTTGAAGAGTGTGATTGTAGCAAGGACAAGGAGTGAACTTATACTCTACCCAAAAAGGAAAGTGATGCTTCATACTTTTTGTCCCATTATTTTCACTATGCATTAGTGATATTTCTAAGTAAGATTTGCATGGAATTTTGCTAAGTATAAACCATTCTATGGGAAATCCTAGTAGATGAAACCTTAGAGAAAATTTCCTAAGTTAAGATCCCTACTACTATCATGCTTAGCTTAGCTAATAGAAAACAAGGGTGGAACATATATTCATGCTATGGAAAATTTCTAAGTCTGAGGACTTGAGTTTTGTTTAATAAAACAACTAAGTGAATGAATCACCTGGGTGGAATGGAAGGAATGGTTTGTGTTGAGTGGTTCACAAGGCCCATTTCTATGGTTTACCTTGTGTATCTCACTTGTGGATGGCCACCCAGGAACAAAGAGATTTGAGATGTCAAATGTTGAGAAGCTTCAAGTGCAGCCACTTGGCATTATGGGCTCTGCCTGGATCATATAGGTTGCAATAACTTAGCCAAATGAACAGTTGGTGGTAGGGGATTGATAGGTTGGAGCGCGTCCATTTTGGTCTAAGGGAAGGCTTCTGAAAGATCTTGTCTTGGTGAAACCAAGTCTTGTGGGGAAAGCGCACAACCTCTGCAGAGTGAAAAATCTAAGTACTTAGCCATGTCCCTGGCAAAGGACAATTTGAGCATCAAGACATGGAAGCTATCAAGAATCTCATCATCCAAATTTCTAAGTTAAAAACTTGTGGTTGAACAAGGGTTTAAGGTTCACCAATTTCTATTGGTGGTTCCTTGGGAAAGATTATTTTTGTCAAAGCAAAAACTTAGTGTTTTCAAATGACAAGGAAAATCTATTTTGAGCAAAGCAATCCTAAGCTCCACTTAGCCAAATGCATATAGATGATAGACTCCACTATACTACCATAGTATCACTTGCCAATACAATTCAAATGTATTGACCCCTTGTGGCTGTAACTTGTTATGTTGCAGGTTTGTTTGATATTAGTGAAGTTTAATGATAAGGATTACAAGTCTACAACCAACATGTCTGCCTATGGCACTTTGAAGATGAAGGACCCCATGCTTATAGATATTCTGCTGCAATATAATTTAATAGCCAAATGAGCTATGAAAGATGTAATAAATTATGTTATTTTTGGTTATAAAGTTGTATTATGACCTTTGTTTCTTGATATTACATTGTAACTGTGGATGCTAGCTATTGATCCAGGGACTAGCATTGTAAACACAGGGATCTCTACCTTATTAAAGGTTGGGAACCTTACAGTCCTAGACATGTTGTTTAGGCTTGGTGCTTGCTCTGGCTAGCTAGCCATGGTTGGCTGGCAAGGGGGTGCTCGGGATGGCATGGCATGGGGCAAAGGGTAGGGGCTAGGATTTGTCCAAGCACTTGTTGGCACTGAGGGGGACAAGGGTGATCAATGGTGAACATTGCTTAGCCAAATTACTGCTCAAAACAGTGAAGTTTGGCTAGATTGATTTGTTGCCTCCAAGTGTTTGATGAAATGGCCGCAAGAACTCAAGTTTTGAATTTTGAAAAGATTTTTGGTGGGTATGCTAGGCATGTGCTCGTGAGTCTGTGGATGCTTGGGTTTTGAAAGTTGAGCTTGTTTGAGTGGTTTTTGAAAAATTGGGATCTTCCCATATGATATAGATTCAATTTTAAACTGTCCTTTAAACTATGCATTCAAATGTTTTTGGATGATCACAAAGTGGGCCTTGATACTTTGTTATGAGTACTATCAAGGGATGTAAAGATCCAAACAAGTTTATGTTAAGTTCTGAAAGTTAGAGACAACCAAAGTAGGCATGGGAGTTAAATTGGCCAAAATGACCATTCCCTTATTTTGTTTGTTTTGATTTATTTGTCTTTGGGAAAAGTGTGGGGATTGTTTAGATGATGTTTATTTCACCTAAGAATCCTTTTACAAGAAAATAAACACATAAACTAGGCAATTCAAAAGAATTCAAAATGGCATGCATATACACATGCATGCTTTCATATTTTTATTTAGAAATTTTTTTGTTAACCCTAATTTTGAAGATTAGAGTTTGATGATTCTAGTTTAATATTTTTGGGATGTTACAAACCTTCCCCCTTAAACAAAATCTTGTCCCGAGATTTTAAAAAAGGATGAAAAGATTACCTAGGATTTGAAGAGATCAGGAAACTCCGTCCTGATGTGATCTTCGCGCTGCCAGGAAGCTTCCTCTTTTGTGTGGTTGCTCCACTGAATCTTGAGAAACTTGATGCTTCGGGTTCGGGTAGTTCTGAAGGATTCTTCCAAAATACGGATGGGTACTTCGGGATAGGTCAGGTCATCGTTGATCTCTATGGTCCAGTGATCGATATTCTTGAATAGTTCCGTCTTCTCCGGAACTTCGAGGCACTTACAAAGTAATGAGATATGGAACACATTGTGCACGACTGACATCTCTTTGGGTAGTTTCAATTGATACGACACTTCTCCTCGACGGTTCAGAATCTTGAAGGGTCCGATATATCTGGGGGTTAACTTTCCTTTCAGTTGGAAACGCTGCATTCCCTTCAATGGCAACACTTTCAGATATACAAAATATCCTATGTTGAAGGAGAGTTCTCGACGTCTCTTGTCAGCGTAACTCTTCTGTCTTGACTGGGCTGTCTTGAGGTGCTCACGAATCTTGTGAACCTTCTCTTCTGCTTCTCGTAGGATCTCTGGTCCGAAAATCTGACTCTCTCCTACTTCCGACTAGTTCAAAGGGGTGCGACACTTCCTTCCGTACATGAATTCAAATGGGGCCATTTGCAAACTAGCTTGGTAACTGTTGTTGTATGAAAATTCTGTGAACGGCAGACAGTCTTCCCACTTAGATCCATATTCTAACACACATGCTCTCAGCATATCTTCGAGTATTTGATTTACTCGCTCCGTTTGTCCATCGGTCTGAGGGTGATAAGCGGTGCTGAAATCTAGTCGGGTTCCTAAACCTTCTTGGACTTTCTTCCAGAATCTTGAGGTAAACTGAGTTCCTCGATCCGATACGATGTTCTTGGGGACTCCATGCAAACTAATGATTCTACCGATGTATAACTCCGCTAGCTTCGAACTCTGATATGTGGTCTTGATGGGTAAGAAATGGGCGACATTGGACTATGACCCAGATAGAGTCATTTCCCCTACTAGAAGTAGGCAATCCGGTGATAAAGTCGATTCCAACGGAATCCCATTTCCATTCCGGAATCTGCAATGGTTGCAACAATCCATCGGGTCTTTGATGTACGGCCTTGACTCGCTGACATATATCACAGTTCGCGATTCATCTCTCTTCATCTTATGCCACCAAAATTGCTCTTTCAAATCTTGATACATCTTAGTTCCTCCGGGGTGGATAGAATAAAGAGTATCATGAGCTTCCTTCTGAATAACTTCTTTCAACTCAGAATCTGCTGGTACACAAAGGCGTCCTTTGTACCACAGAACTCCCTCTTCGTCTTCGGTGAATCCGGGTACTTTGCCTGTACCGATACGATGCTTGATTCCATCAATACTAGCATTTCCTTTTTGGGCCTCTTTGATCTGGCTGATCAAACTGGGTTGAAGTTCTATGCTAGCCAAAAATCCTTCACTCACTAATTCCATTCGAAAATCTTCCATCTCTTTGTGCAAGCTTGGTTGCTCCTTCAAAAGCATTGAGTTCAAGCGGCACGACAATCTGCTAAGGGCATCTGCTACCACGTTGGCTTTACCAGGGTGATAGTGAATGTCCAGATCATAATCCTTGATTAGCTCAATCCATCTTCTCTTCCTCATATTCAGCTCTTTCTGAGTGAATATATACATCAGGCTCTTGTGATCCGAATAAATCTCACAACGATTTCCCATTAGGTAATGCCTCCATGTCTTCAGGGCTAGAAATACAGCTGCGAGTTCGAGGTCATGGGTTGGATAGTTTTGCTCATGTTGTTTCAGTTGTCGAGATAGATAAGATATAACTTTTCCTTCTTGCATTAGCACACATCCGAGACCGATCTTGGATGCATCACAATACACGTCGAAGGGCTTTGTGATATCCGGAATGATTAGGATTGTGGCTGAAATCAATCTCCTCTTGAGTTCTTGAAAACTCGCTTCACATTTGTTGGTCCATTCAAACTTCTTGTCCTTCTTCAGGAATTGGGTCATGGGACTGGCGATGCTCGAGAATCCTTCTACGAACTTGCGGTAGTATCCCGCCAATCCGAGAAATGTACGAACTTGGGTTTGAGTGGTTGGGGCTTGCCAATCTTTGACATCTTTCACCTTTGCAGGGTCAACGGCAATTCCTCCGGCTGATACAATGTGACCGAGGAATCCTACCTCCTGTAACCAGAATTCACATTTGCTAAACTTGGCATACAATTGATGCTCTCTAAGGGTTCCAAGAATGGTCCTTAGGTGTAGCTCATGTTCTTCTTCTGATTTGTTATAAATCAGTATGTCATCGATGAAAACAACGACAAACTTATCCAGGAAGTCCATAAAAATCTTATTCATGAGGTTCATGAAATAAGCGGGGGCATTGGTTAATCCAAAAGACATGACGGTATACTCGTATAATCCATATCTGGTGGTAAAGGTAGTCTTTGGAATATCCTCTCCGCGAATCTTGAGTTGATGATAGCCTGTTCTAAGATCAATCTTAGAAAATACTTTGGCACCGGTCAACTGATCAAACAAATCTTCTATCTTGGGCAATGGGTACTTGTTCTTGATGGTGACATCATTCAACTTCCGATAATCCGTACACAAACGGTTACCTCCATCTTTCTTGTCCACAAACAAAACAGGTGATCTCCATGGTGACACACTTGGTTGAATCAATCCAATTTCCAGCATGGCATCTAGTTGCTTCTTTAGTTCTTCTAGTTCCGACGGGTTCATACTATAGGGTCTCTGGGCTATGGGTCTTGTTTCGGGGATTAGTTCAATGATAAACTCGATATCGTGATCTGGGGGCATACCGGGCAAAACATCTAGAAATACATCGGGGTATTCGCAGACTATCCAGACTTGGTCAATGGTAGGTTGGGCTATACTCTTGTTGCACTTGAATTGACGAGGTAAGGTTTCAGGTATATGCTCGACTGATATTCCAGCGGTACTGGTCATAGTGATGGATTTCTTGGCACAGTCAATCAATCCTTTATGTTTGTACATCCAATCCATTCCTAGTACTACTTCCAAACCTTTAGTTCCGAGTACTATCAGATTAGCGAAAAAATCTATGCCATGGATTCGGATAGGGACGGGTTTGCAAATTTGCCTAGCTTTGGTGGTTGAACCGGGAATTTGAACGATCATAACATGCTTCAGTTTGGTTGGTTGAATTTTACTAGTGCATGCAAATTCTTCGGTGACAAATGAGTGCGATGCACCAGAATCAAACAACACTCTTGCAAGTACCGAATTAACAGAAAACATACCCAGCACGACGTCTGGCGCTTCCTGAGCTTCTTCAGCGTGCATTTTAAAAAGACGGCCGTTGCGGTTGAGCGAATTTCCTGGGGCAAATATTCTTCTAGGCTGAACACGACGCTGGTGCTGAGCTAGAGCATTTGCATTGGGGGCTGCGGCATTCTTCTTCACTACTAGGAAAATGGCCTTTAGTGGCGCACCTGGAAACATCATCCGTGGCGCACTAGCAGTGCTCCACGGGCCTTGCGCTACGGCTATCTCTCAGCCGTGGCGCACTGCCTAGTGCGCCACGGTTGTGTAGAGACAGGCGTAACGCACCTGCTAGTGCGCCACAGATCTTTGGGAAGGTGCGCTACCCCTGGGATCTTCTGTGGCGCACTACCTAGTGCGCCACTAAGCTTCCATAGTGCACTTTAGGTGTAGTGCGCCATAGAAGGTAGACCATGTGCGCCACAGATGTATTTTTGGTTTTTTTTTTAATTTCCGAGCCAGATTATATACAATACAGATCATATACAATATTACAGCAGATATACACACACAGATACAAGATATACAATTATATATATAAATACTCAATATGAAAAACAAGATTGAAACAAATACATATAGATAAGTCTTATACATGAATACATAGTCTAAGTTACATTGTTTCGATCATGTTACAAAGTAGTAGTTGGTGACATGCGAATACATGTGTCGATCGAACAAGTTAGAGATCGGAAGCTCGCCTAGACATCTAAACTAGCTAGACACAAACGCGGGATAAATAAGCAAAGAAGATAAGCATGATCACCGCCGCGACGAAGGTGTAGGTCTTCATCCGGTTCCTTGTCCTAACTCCCGCTAGATAGCGTGTGTATCTAGCTTCCGCCTCCTCCATAGTGTTGTACCCTTTGTAGCTATTGCCCCTGAAACGGTGCACCTGTCTCCGGCAGTCTTCCCAATCATCGTAGACTCCGGGAACCCGTCCCTTGTACACGACGTACCACGTCATCTATAAGTTGACAATAATAATTAACCGATGATTGAAAAAAACATATATAATTAAAGTCGCATATGAAGATACACTTATAGAAAGTACTCCTAAATCAAAAAGACCAAACTCAAAAAGCATGCCTCATATATAACTAGGTTGTTCGACACAAGAATATGCTACGATGGAACTGTTCGCCAAGTAGGATGCACAACACCTGGACCTGTGCATAGCACAAGGCGAACAATCCCATCGCAGCACATTCACATATAGTGTGCCACGACATTTCAATCATCGGCATTATTCTCGAAAAAGACCAAAGTAACTCAAAAAGCATGCCTCATATATATACATAGGTTGTTGGACACAGGAATATGCTACGATGGAACCGTACGCCAAGTAGGATGCACAACACCTGGACTTGTGCATAGCACAAGGCGTACAATCCCATCGTAGCACATTCACATATATAGTGTGCCACGACATTTCAATCATCGGCACTATTCTCGAAGAAGACCAAAGTAGCTCGAAAAGAATGCCTCATATATAACTAGCTAGGTCGTTGGACACAGGAATATGCTATGACGGAACGGTTAGCCAAGTAGGATGCACAATTCCTGGACTTGTGCATATCACAAGGCTAACTATCCCGTCATAGCACATTCACATATATATTGTGCCACGACATTTCAATCATCGGCATATTCTCGAAAAAGAAAAAAATGACTCGAAAAGAATGCCTCATATATATACATAGGTCGTTGGACACAGGAATATGCGACGATGGAACTGTGAGCCAAGTAGGATGCACAAGACCTGGACTTGTGCATATCACAAGGCTCACAATCCCATCGTAGCACATTCACATATATAGTGTGCCACGACATTTCAATCATTAGCATTATTCTCGAAAAAGACCAAAGTAGCTCGAAAAGAATGCCTCATATATAACTAGCTAGGTCGTTGGACACAGGAATATGCTATGACGGAACCGTTAGCCAAGTAGGATGCACAATTCCTGGACTTGTGCATATCACAAGGCTAACTATCCCGTCATAGCACATTCACATATATATTGTTCCACGACATTTCAATCATCGGCATATTCTCGAAAAAGACAAAAATAACTCGAAAAGAATGCCTCATATATATACATAGGTCGTTGGACACAGGAATATGCTACGATGGAACGGTGAGCCAAGTAGGATGCACAAGACCTGGACTTGTGCATATCACAAGGCTCACAATCCCATCGTAGCACATTCACATATATAGTGTGCCACGACATTTCAATCATCGGCATTATTCTCGAAAAAAGAGTAAGGAAAAAAGAAGGACCAAATTGAGCAAAGGACCAAAGAGTAAGCAAAAAAACCAAGCATTGATTGATATATAATAATAATAAGCAAAATAAGTAAGCGATGATTCATAAACCTAATAAGATAAGTACACTTGTCCACACACACACAAAGGTCATCTATAGTTTGTAACTACAACTAGGCCAACATCAAGCCTTCTGGCTCGGCTTAGGGAACGGGAGGACGCCTTGTCTCGTCATGAACTTCCTATAGTCACCCTGCATCTCTAGGCGATCTTCTATGTCACGGTTATTCGGGATATTTCCTCCGTAGAAGATCCCCCCGAAGTCATGACATCACGAAAGATGATTGCCCCAAACTGCTGCTGGATGCGATATATCTCTTGTCTAATATCCAAATCATTGATCTTGGCCTTTGCTTCGGCCCACTGTTTGAGATGATCTGGCAGCGTAGAATTCTGCTGGTCAAGTAGGAACGCCCTCATGTGATGGAGTGCGTAGTAGGCTTCCTTCTTACTGTTTTCCGGCTGCTTCACGTAGGGGAACTCCGTTACGTGGTTGAAGACGTGCCTGCCGAACTTGACCTTCGTACGCACGAAGGTGGTGCCTTCCGTCGAGGCAAAGCTAGTGAGAGCATCATCCAGAACTTCCTTGATCTTGTCATAGTTTTTCTTCTTTTCTAGACTCCCAGAGTCGAAATACGTGGTGTGGTAATGCTTCGGCGATAAGGAGATGAGCGTGCAGTGATCATCTCTGCGCAAAAAATTCAAATGGATTGTGTTGGAAAAAGAATGATGATGATCTAATAAAGGCAATCGACGGTGGCGAGTTAATAACGACTTACTCGGGAAAGTAAGGCACGAGAATGTATTCCTTTGTCTTGTTCGCCACGAGGATTCTTTTTAGGTACGAGGCCACGATACGTCGTTCGACGGGGGAACCCAAGCAGCCGTCACGCATGTAGTAGGGGTCCACTATAGCGATGCCCGGTGTGTTCTCTCTAATGATCTGCATGGCCAGGCTGAGAGAAAACAGACGGACCATGGTATAGTGCAGCGGGTATAGGTGGAACATATTGAAGATGTCGTCGAACCGCAGGAAGAAAAGATCCGCAGGGGCATTGTCGACGAAGCCCAAGCCTGGTGGCACCTTAACCACAAATACCGGGTGCGAGGGATCTTTCTCCGATAGAAGGCGTCTCTCTATCGTCAGCATGCCGTCATGCACACTCTGCAGTTCCGAACTAGCGATCTTCCGCAAATTCTTAGGTAGCATGGGCTCACCCGCCACATGAATCCTCCACATAATACCCTCGGGTCTTGGTGGCCCGTCCCGAAACCTGATCGGATTCGCAGTTGTTGACGCTACCGGCTGGCTCGAGCTGCTAGATTTTCTTTTCCTGCCCTTTTTTCCTTCTGGAGAGCGGGCAGGCACCGCAATCTGAGCACCGGCCGCCCTATGTAGTGTGTCAGGGCTTAGAATAAAGGGCCGGTTGGTTGTATCAGCTGGCTCTGTAAAGGCGCAAGCTGGAGGCGTCTCCTGAGAACCAAACAGACGCTTGGTTATAGTGGCTTTCTCTGTGGGGACACCAGCTAGGTCTTCTTCGTTGCCAAACTGAGTGCTGAAGAAGTGATCATTCCAGTCTTCGTCGTCCTCGGCCGGATCCTGCGCCATGTGCATATCATCAACATGATCATCCGACCCACCGCGTGGAGGTGACGGTGAGGGCGGTAAGGGGGCCTTGCCACCGCTTCTCGCTGGCACGACAGGCGGTGCTGTTGTCTGTGGCGTGATGGCCCCCACCGTCCCCAAACGGATCATGCTCTTTGGCCATAACAAGAATAAGCCGAAGCAAGTTCTGAGGACAGACGTCTCTTCTTCATCCGCTCCTGGGGGTTGAATGGGAGGTTCCAGGTCGTCGCAGCCCCTTAGCACCCGACTAATTTTAACCCTGTGCACGCTATCTAACATCGGCCTTGAGTGGAACATGCGCTGCAAGGGTTGAACGATGGTACCCTTGGCAACATCCCTCAGCTCATTGTTCACGTAGCATAAGAGAGTGCAAGGAACATCCGTCTGCGGAAAACATGTACGGCGTCGTCAGAGATGCCATAAGAGTAATAGATGGCATAAAAGGCGGTAATTAAAGCAATTTGTTTACTGTGATGGCGTCGAGACCGGCTAATGTCGACGCACCGCATACGGCGACGGGCGTGCAAGAGACGGAAGGGCTGCTTGATAGCGCGGTGCTGGCCGCCGGTGTATTCTCCCTACCGACGGGTGCTTGGAGCTCCGGTGCCCCCGCGACGATGGCAGGGGGCACCAACATGTACTCCGGCGCCGCGGTGATGGCAGGGGGAGTCACCAACACTTGCGGCACCGCGGTGCTAGCGGGCGGAGTCACGAACACGTAGTTCGCCTGATTCGTTGGCGCCGCGTTGTTCGAGTGGCTGCTGACCATGCTTGGAATCGGGCACGGCCCTACTCGACCACCCGCACTCCAGTTCGCTATTGACTCCACCAAGGTAGGCAGGAAGGACGTGAGGGTGATTGCCAGGTTGTCTTGGACGATCTGCGGGATCCGCGCCACTTGTGCCTTAAGTTCTTGAACCTCGCGGTTTTCCTCCTCGCTCCTTCCCGACGGCACCACATGCGTCCTCGGCGGTGGACCAAAATGATCCACCCAATTCTTACCCCCGAGGCCGGCCAGACGGCCAGCCGACGACGGCTTCTTCGTAACCGGCTCTATTTTCTTGGCCCGGTTCATCGCCCTGTTAAAAGGGTTATCCCACCGGGTGGCCGCCGTCGACCCCTGGGATGAGGAACCCTAGGATCCATGACTAGCAACAATTTCCTCCTCCTGCAGAATAAGTAACAGTGAATCATTTAGATCATCGATTAGATTGCAATCGAGTTGATCCGCGGTAATTAGATTATACTTACCACAATTTCCTCGAATTCCTTCACCGCAGGATCCGCGGTGAGTTGTTTGGTTTTTGGGTCCACATGGTAACGGGCCCTGATGAAGTTTCGAACCTGCCCGGGTTCGAATTTAGCAAAGGGGTTTTCTATCCCCTTGGATCTATACTCTTCGTCCTCCTTATTCCATTTGGCCTCCGCGGTTCTGTATCCACCAGATCCGAGATGGTGATGAACTATATTCATCGCCTGCAGCACTTTCCCGGATTACTATTGGCCAGGGCTCTTTCGGTTTCACACCTCTCCTTGAACTCCCGGAACTGATCTTCGGTGATCTGCGGGTCAATCTTCTGGATCTCCTCAAGACTTTTGCCTTCTTTATAGATCTTCTTCTTTATCCGGGTTCTCCATCTGGCCAGGGCGGTGCTCATCTTTGTGAGGGCGGATTTGTTTACTTCGTTCCCATGATAATTTGTGTTCTGATACTTAGCGGGGAACTTGTATCTTGCGTGCAGCTTCTCGAAGAGGAGTGTGCGCAAGTGACCATTATCTTTATGCCGGAGATTCTCGGTGTTGATCGAGATGGTTGTCCGGGTGATCGCCACCACTTGCCCACCGTACCCTTTGACGACAAGGTCGGGCTCCAAAGGAACACCAGTTGGGCTCACTTCGGTAATTTCCTCCCTGACCGTGCCGACCGTGTTCGGGCGCCGGTCCTTCGGCTTCTCCTTCTTCTTGTTAGGAGGGTTGCTACTACTCCCTGTGCCCTCGCCGCCATCAGTGGTTTCATCGTCCGCCGTTCCTTTGGCTTCTTCCTTCGCGTCTTCCATCTCATCATCCTCGCTCTCCGAAGGATGGTATTCTTCATCGTCTTCTAGCCGCTGGGCCGCCTCCCAGAATGTCAATTGTTTATTCGGAGGTCTGAGTTCTCCTTCAGCGCTGATGCGCTTAGAACATCCAGCCTCGTCGTTGTCACACATCTTTGCACTAATAAAAAACAAATAATTGGTTAAATGCACGGAAAAATCCGGCATGACCTTTTCTAATTTTCTTCAACTAGGAGTGCCCGATTTCTGCCGAAACGGAAGTTAATCAACATTCCGGCAAAAATCAGGACTCATTTCATACAAGAACCTGCATACATGACATAATAAAGTGCTTCATATACAAGCACAAGCACAATTTCAAGTGCTACAACAATAACAACGATCCTTGCTGTCATTTGCTTGCAATAAGAAAATGAGAATACACCATACACCACAACAAGCACAAGTTCAGCAAGCAAATGACGGCAACATAATTTTTAGTTCTGTGAACAAATGACAGCAAATGACAGCAAATGACAAGTATACACAATTCAATTCAGTTCACCTTAGCAAGCACAAGCTCGACATCTAACTTGACAACAACTATAGGTGCAACTACAGGTGCAAAGCTACCTGAAACAGTTTCAGGTTTGGACTACAGTTTCAGTTTCAGGTTTCACATAAAATAGCTACAAAAGCTAACTGCTACAAGTTACCAAAGCTTAAGCAACTGAAACAAAATACAAAATACTAGGAATATGAACTAGTAATTTGCTTAGCTTTAGATTGCAGAAATTTGCTACTCTGAACCTTGCTACTCTGGACCTTGCTACTGATCTGAACCTTGCTACTCTGAACCTTGCTACTGATCTGAACCTTGCTTACTCTTGACCTTGTCAACCAAGCTACACTAAATTTTCTATCAACCATACATCTTACCAGACAACCACAACATAATGTGAGGCATAAAAGTTCGACAAATGCATCATAGCATAACAGACCGCAACTAGAACTACAACAATGACAATCCAACATCAGGACAATATATGAATATTTCAGAGGGGAGCTTTTCCATCAGTTATTTACAACAAATGCATATTGGATGCAACACTAAAACCATGAAACTAGCATATTGGATGCATCAGTTATACCTAGACGTTGTCTTCCCTTACAAGTTACAAGGATGTTTCCGGCTTATCATCAACAAAAAGCATGAAACTAGCTAAAAACAACAATACGCCCTAACAAGTCTGGAAGCTGCATTAAAAAAGAATGCAACATCGTTTCCAGAATCCTGATCTGCTGATACCAAGGAGCAAGTTGCAACTGGACACACAACGAAGTATGTGAACATCAGCATTACAGACTTAACAGTACACAGCAGCACTCCTCGGTGTTCATCATCAAAAAGACAACTAAGTATTCTTCTAATCAACAACAACAGCAAGCTCAGACCCAGATAAACATGATTCCCAAACCAAGCATTTGTCCAGTATCAAGCGCTTGATCAATCACCGTCAGATTGGTCACACAGACGGATGTTCTAACCGCATATTCTCACGGCTTGTTCGTTACTACTCCTACTTCCAACCTAGTACGAAGTAGCGCGCACTGGCCAGGCTTAGAAAAAAACTTCTGCTTCGATGTTTTTCCTCTTCTCTAAACTTACGAAACTATAAAAATACAGAGACAACTGTAAACTGCAGGCTGCTGCTGTTGTCGCCCAGTTAATATGAACGCGCGCTTGCACGTTCCCATCGGACGACAAGGCCGGGTCTTTCCATAGCCACCTGCGCTACATGCATTCTAGCTGATCCACATGCAAACTAAACTATGCAACACACCATCACTGGAATCGCATTAACAAAGGACAGTTTCTTCAGATCGAAATGCACTGCAGTCCCACAAGAAAGCATTTCTTACAAGAACAAACTCGAACATCGGACTAACCATGATTATTAATTTGCATGCTATAACCATGTCGATTGTTACAGAAACCCTAACTGAATCATGGAGCCTCGTATCACCAATAAGAACCCTAACTGAACCCTAACTGAATCGTCTACAATTTGCCATATGAAGAATCGTCTACTAGCAGAGTGAATGCATTTGCAAAGAAGAGGTTGCAATCCAGTTTCACCAACAAGAACACTAAACATTGTCCTGCACTAAACTTGAGCAAAGCAGAGGTTGCAATGATGGCCTGCAGAGAGAGGGGAGAGAGGGAGAGAGGGGAGAGGCGACGCTCACCTCTGACGGGCGAACGACGGGCGGACGATGACGGGCGGACGACGGCGGCCTCCACCTCCTGAGACGCGGCGGCTGCTCCTCCTCGGACACGGGCCTCCTCCTGAGACGCGGCGGCTGCTCCTCCTCGGACATGGGCCTCCTCCTGAGACGCGCGGGCAGGCCTCCTCCTCCTCAGACGCGGCGGCGGCGGATCGAGGGCGGCGGCGGATCGTGCTCGGGCTGAGAGATGGAGAGATGGAGAGATGGGGATGAGAGAGGGGGTTCGGGCGCCACGTGTGGATAAAGCCACTTAGGCGTAGCGCACTGAGGCATAGTGCACTACGGATATCTGTAGCGCACTATGGGCTAGTGCACTACGCCTATCCGCTTCTAACTACTGTATAAGAGAACTACATCCCCACTATCTAACAACTATACTAGCCTATCCCACTGGTTCTGCCCACTACTCTATTCTAAACCTGTGAACACCTAGGTTCGAATCCTGGTGCCCCAATTTTTTGTTTTTATTTTAAAAATACTTTTAAATGTTCCAAAAAATGCCCAAAAGTGGTGATATATGCCATAGAAGTTTTGTTTTGATTTTAAAATACTTTTAAGTATTCCAAAAATGCCCAAAAGTGATAATATATGTCATAAAAGTGGTACAAATATGATTTAAAGTATAACTAAATTTCATAATAATTTTTCCATGAATATTACAATCTTTTTCGACCACGCGTTTTACAATATTTCTTGAGCTAGCGTTTTACAATCTTTTTTCCCTTCTTTGTCGCGGTTGAATAATTTAGCCCCGGCACTTTAATGTTTCTTCTTTCGA
The DNA here is from genome assembly GCA_916181665.1 of Avena sativa. Classification (NCBI taxonomy): domain Eukaryota; kingdom Viridiplantae; phylum Streptophyta; class Magnoliopsida; order Poales; family Poaceae; genus Avena; species Avena sativa. The sequence continues at coordinate 112,692,714 of OV702293.1, read as the reverse complement.
ATGGGCTACCTTTTTTGGGTAGGGTTGTCCTTTTTCTTCTTGTGATGTATGTTGCTGCATCGTAGTCGTCGTCATCTTCAATCTTTAGATCGCCATACTGGTCGAAGTCTTGCTCGTTGGCGACTCCATCCATTCTGATGATGTTTCTTTTTCCTCTCCTCACGACAACACGGCTAGGCTTTGTCGGGTCGGTAATGAAAAAACATTGGTCCACTTTGGTAGCCAGTACCCACGGTTCATTTTTCGCGGCCACGTTTGCACCGGTGGCCTTGGACTTGGCTGCTTCGGGTATAACCATGGTTATGAAATACCGGTCTTCTCTTTCGACGCTCTTTGCCCATCTGACACGGAACATCGGCACCTTTTCTCCACAGTAGTCGAGCTCCCAGATCTCCTCGATTCTTCCGTAGAATCTTTCCTTCACGTTGTCATCGGTGTAGAATTCCGACGTTATGCCTGAGTTCTGATAATCACACTTGTTGTCCTTTTCCTCCGTGTAGAATGTGTAGCCGTTGATATCATACGCCTGATAGGTCACCAGGTTTTGCATCGGTCCCTGCGAAAAGGTGAATATGATCTTTTCCGTGTCAGAAGAATGCGATCGCGGGGGATTATCAAGGAGCGTCTGCCTAAACCAACGCGTGAAATCTGAGTTGTGCTCTTTGATTATTTCTCCCTGCGTCCTCTGTATGCCCCGGTCACTGTACTTCTTCTCGATTAACCTTTTGTGCTTCTGTACCCAAGGATCGACCAGTTCTAAATGTTGTAGCGCGACGAGGTTTGCTCGATCAAAGTCTGCACGTCGAAAATCGAAGTTTGCATGCAGTATGCGCGACCCTCTCGGTGACCAGATCCGTCGAGCTTGCCAAGGTGCCTGTTGACGGGAAGACCGACAGGGTTCTTGATGTCTAGATAATTCATGCAGAAAGAGATGCACTCTTCGGCCAGAAAGCCCTTGGCTATGCTTCCATCTGGACGGGACCTGTTGCGAACGTATCCTTTGATGTGTCCGTTCATCCTTTCGAACGCCATCATGCTGCGGAGGAACATCGGCCCGAGTTGTACGATGTCCTCCACGACATGGACCAGCAGATGCACCATAATGTCAAAGAATGCGGGTGGGAAGTAGACCTCAAGCTCACATAGTATCACCACGATCTCCTCCTGTAGCCTTCCGAGCTGATTCACGCCAATCGACTTCCTAGAGATGACGTCGAAAAACATGCATAGGCCAAATAACGTTTCACGGACGTGCTCGTCCATTATCCCTGTTAGTGCGACCGGAAGTACGTGCGCCATTAGCACGGCACAGTCATGAGACTTCATGCCACTGAACCTTTGCTTCGCCTCGTCTAGGTATCTGCTTATCTTGCCCGCGTAGCCGTAAGGAAATTTGACTCCTAGAAGGCACTTGAAAAACTGTTTGATCTCATCCTGGCTTAGAGTGAAGCAAGAAGGAGGGCAGTAATATTCGTTCTTCTTGAACTTTTTACCCTTCCGACGACCTTGTGTCGTCTCCGACTCATGATCATCGTCATCTTCCTGATCATCAGGAGTAGTGCGTCCTCCGTGAAGCTCCTTCCGGATACCCAAGCATATCAGGTCGTGCCTTGCTTTCGGACCATCTTTCGTCCTATCTGGCATGTTGATTATGGTGGCGACCAGACTCTCGCACACGTTTTTCGTGATATGCATGATGTCGAGGCTATGAGGCGTGCGGAGAAACTTCCAGTATGGCAACTCCAAGAAAACAGACCTTGTTTTCCATACCTTCATCAGCGGCTTGTCTTGTTGCTGCCTCTTTTGCTTCTTTCCAGGCTTAGGACAATCTTTCCAGTTTTTCAGCAACTCTTCCACTTCTTCGCTGCTCCTACGCTCTGGGATTCCTCGGGTCTCTGATTTGCCATCGAACAGGTCTCCACGTTTTCTCCATGGATCATTCTTGCCGAACCACCTCCGGTGCGCCATGAAGACGGTTTTCGATGACCATGGATCTTTCTCTAGTTGGAGATAGCGTGTTATCCATGCACCTAACGCATGCGCAGAATCTTTGGATAACCTGCCCCGAGATATACCCGCAACCTGGATAGTCTTGCACCATAGTGACCAACGCGGCTCTCATAGTGAAATAATCTTGTGCGACGGCGTCGTAAGTATTGGCTCCAGATTCCCATAACGTGGCTAGCTCCTCTTTCAACAACCCGAGATACAGATTGATGTCGGTACCAGGTTGTTTCGGCCCTTGAATTAGCATACTCATTTGTATGTACTTCTTCTTCATGCACAACCATGGAGGGAGGTTGTACATCCATACAAACACGGGCCAAGTGTTGTGCGTGCTGCTCTGGCTACTGAACGGATTGAGTCCATCGGTGCTCGCACCAAGCCTGATGTTCCTCGAATCTCCACCAAATTCTGGGAATTCGAGGTCCAATGCTTTCCACTGGCTAGCATCTGAAGGGTGCGTCAGCAGCTCATCCTTTTCGAGGTCATCATCATCTCCTGGCTTCTTCCTTTCCGCATGCCATCGCATGAGCTTCTCTTCCTTAGGGTCCGCGAAATAGCGCTGCAGACGAGGAGTGATAGGAAAGTACCATACCACTTTTCGAGGTGCTTTCTTCCCTTTCTGGTATCGACTCATGCCGCACACCGGACATGTGGTTTTCTCCGCATCCTCGCCCCGATAAATGATGCAATCGTTGATGCATACGTGATATCTAACGTGCGGTAGATCGAGAGGACAGACGATTTTCTTCGCATCCTCGATACTAGTTGGACATGTGTTCCCCTCCGGGAGACGATCGTGCCAGAATGCCATCATATCGTCGAAGCTTGCGTCGCTCAATTTGTGTTTTGCCTTCATCTCCATAGCCTTGAGCGTTACATTCAACCGGGTATCATCGGGCCTGCATCCTTCATACAATGGAGTAACCGCGTCTTTCTCAAGTTCCGCAAGCTTGGCTTTCTCTCTAGCGGCAGCCCTGACGTTACTCGTCTGCTTGAGAAGCAGCTCTTGCACATAAGGGTCCCGCACCCAGCCTGACATTGTTCCATCGTCGTCTGCTCCTCCGGCATCTAGATCATCATCATCCCGGTCTGCTTCCGCACCTTCACCATCTCCAGGAGACTCTTCATCATCTCGCCCGTTCTCGCCATGATGATGATCATCGTCATGTTGGTCACCTTCACCGTCTCCATCATCTACGTCATCGCTTATCCAACGAGTGTATCCATCCATGAAACCATGGCGGAGCAGGTGCGCCTGCAGATTCCCGGAATCTGGGTCGATCACCCAGTTGAGTTTGCATCTTCTGCACGGACATCTTATATCTGTCTTGTTATTTCGTATCCTGTCGGCCGTCGCACATTTCAAAAATCTAGCCACAATGCCTTCGCTCATTATGCGGACCATTTTTGCCTGCACGGTGTACACGGTACAATTTTGAAGTCTATTAGAACCACATAATGAATGCATGCATGCAATGGTCGATAGAAAATTTCGGCATGACCTATCCTAAAATTAGGACCTTTGCGAAATGCCAAAGTCTTGCCAAAATGGAAATGAATCAACATTTTGGCAAAACAAATGGCAACTTGTTCACATACAAACACAAGAGAGAGAGACCGATCCATACACACATGAACATATCATTATCCTCTCCATACACACATGCATGAGCATCATCGATACTCTCCATATACACACACATATGACCATCCTCTCCACATACACACATCATGAGCATCGATCATCTACATACATATGAGCACATCATCCATATACACATGAACACATCCTTACATGGACAACTTACCGAGATGAGAGACCGATCGCGAGAAAGATGGAAAGGAGAGGTGCGCGCATCGACCGGAGAAGGAGATGAGAGACCGGAGACCTCCTCTGTTACTTATGTAACATCCAAAGCAAGTTTTACATGCTAAAAATGGTGAATGGGTGGAGACATTGAGGTGGGAAGGAGAAGATCCCGACTAGATCTAAGGAGGAAGAAGAAGGGGAAAGTGAAGTGTGGGGTGGTGGATGTGGTCACACATGTGCACATAAAGTGCTGTCCTAAAAAAATCGACACATCCGTGGCGCACACGGCCCTAGTGCACCACAGGGAGTAGAATCAACCGTGGCGCACTATGCCATGTGCGCCACAGATGTTCCTACTCCATGTGGCGCACTAGGCCGAGTGCGCCGCAGATGTTTGTGGTCGTTTCACAGCAGAGGGGGGCATGCGCTTAGGCGTAGCGCACCCCCCCCCCCCCATGTGCACCACGGTTGACACTAACAACCGTGGCGCACATGACTGTAGTGCGCTACAGATGTTTGGCGTGCGGCCAACAGGGCCCTGGCCCACACACATCTGTGGTGCACTATAGTCATGTGCGCCACGGTTGTTCTAGTTACTAGTAGGGCACTGTCCACTGGTGAGCCACGCCTGTTTTAGCCGTGGGGCACTTCAACCATATGAGCCACGGATGTACCGATTACCTATAGCCGTTTTCCTAATAGTCTGCCTAATGTCAGCTTGATGATTACCTATAACCATGTGAGCCACGGATGTGCAACAATCCAGCGGGTCTTTGATGTACGGCCTTGACTCGCTGACATATATCACACTTCGCGATATAGCTTCCGATTTCTCTCTTCATCTTATGCCACCAAAATTGCTCTTTCAAATCTTGATACATCTTAGTTCCTCCGGGGTGGATAGAATAAAGAGTATCATGAGCTTCCTTCAGAATAACTTCTTTCAACTCAGAATCTGCTGGTACACAAAGGCGTCCTTTGTACCACAGAACTCCTCTTCGTCTTTGGTGAATCTGGGTACTTTGCCTGTACCGATACGACGCTTGATTCCGTCAATACTAGCATTTCCTTTCTAGGCCTCTTTGATCTGGCTGATCAAAGTGGGTTGAAGTTCTATGCTAGCCAAAAATCCTTCACTCACTAATTCCAATCGAAAATCTTCCATCTCTTTGTGCAAGCTTGGTTGCTCCTTCAAAAGCATTGAGTTCAAGCGGCACGACAATCTGCTAAGGGCATCTGCTACCACGTTGGCTTTACTAGGGTGATAGTGAATGTCCAGATCATAATCCTTGATTAGCTCAATCCATCTTCTCTTCCTCATATTCAGCTCTTTTTGAGTGAATATATACATCAGGCTCTTGTAATCCGAATAAATCTCACAACAATTTCCCATCAGGTAATGCCTCCATGTCTTCAGGGCTAGAACTACAGCTGCGAGTTCGAGGTCATGGGTTGGATAGTTTTTCTCATGTTGTTTCAGTTGTCGAGATAGATAAGATATAACTTTGCCTTCTTGCATTAGCACACATCCGAGACCGATCTTGGATGCATCACAATACACGTCGAAGGGCTTTGTGATATCCGGCATGATTAGGATTGTGGCTGAAATCAATCTCCTCTTGAGTTCTTGAAAACTCGCTTCACATTTGTTGGTCCATTCAAACTTCTTGTCCTTCTTCAGCAATTGGGTCATGGGTCTGGCGATGCTCGAGAATCCTTCTACGAACTTGCGGTAGTATCCCGCCAATCCGAGAAATGCACGAACTTGGGTTTGAGTGGTTGGGGCTTGCCAATCTTTGACATCTTTCACCTTTGCGGGGTCAACGGCAATTCCTCCGGCTGATACAATGTGACCGAGGAATCCTACCTCATGTAACCAGAATTCACATTTGCTAAACTTGGCATACAATTGATGCTCTCTAAGGGTTCCAAGAATGGTCCTTAGGTGTAGCTCATGTTCTTCTTCTGATTTGTTATAAATCAGTATGTCATCGATGAAAACAACGACAAACTTATCCAGGAAGTCCATAAAAATCTTATTCATGAGGTTCATGAAATAAGCGGGGGCATTGGTTAATCCAAAATACATGACGGTATACTCGTATAATCCATATCTGGTGGTAAAGGCAGTCTTTGGAATATCCTCTGCGCGAATCTTGAGTTGATGATAGCCTGTTCTAAGATCAATCTTAGAAAATACTTTGGCACCGGTCAACTGATCAAACAGATCTTCTATCTTGTGCAATGGGTACTTGTTCTTGATGGTGACATCATTCAACTTCCGATAATCCGTACACAAACGGTTACCTCCATCTTTCTTCTCCACAAACAAAACAGGTGATCTCCATGGTGACACACTTGGTTGAATCAATCCAATTTCCAGCATGGCATCCAGTTGCTTCTTTAGTTCTTCTAGTTCCGACGGGTTCATACTATAGGGTCTCTGGGCTATGGGTCCTGTTCCGTGGATTAGTTCAATGATAAACTCGATATCGTGATCTGGGGGCATACCGGGCAAAACATCTGGAAATACACGGGGGTATTCGTAGACTATCCAGACTTGGTCAATGGTAGGTTGGGCTATACCCTTGTTGCACTTGAATTGACGAGGTAAGGTTTCAGATATATGCTCGACTGATATTCCAGCGGTACTGGTCATAGTGATGGCTTTCTTGGCACAGTCAATCAATCCTTTATGTTTGTACATCCAATCCATTCCTAGTACTACTTCCAAAACTTTAGTTCCGAGTACTATCAGATTAGCATAAAAATCTATGCCATGGATTCGGATAGGGACGGGTTTGCAAATTTGCCTAGCTTTGGTGGTTGAACCGGGAATTTGAACGATCATAACATGCTTCAGTTTGGTTGGTTGAATTTTATTAGTGCATGCAAATTCTTCGGTGACAAATGAGTGCGATGCACCAGAATCAAACAACACTCTTGCAAGTACCGAATTAACAGAAAACATACCCAGCACGACGTCTGGCGCTTCCTGAGCTTCTTCAGCGTGCATTTTAAAAAGATGGCCGTTGCGGTTGAGCGAATTTCCTGGGGCAAATATTCTTCCAGGCTGAACACGACGCTGCTGCTGAGCTGGGGCATTTGCATTGGGGGCTGCGGCATTCTTCTTGTTGGGGCACTCGTTGGAGTAGTGACCCTTATTTCCACAGTCATAACAAGTCACTTGCGACTTGTCCTTTGCTACAACAGGCACAACGTTGCTTCCAGTCCTCGAGGCAGTGTTGGTGTTGGCGGTAGCATTGTTGTTGTTGAACTTGGGTGGGGCACGATTGAAATTGCTAGAGTTGTCGGGGTTGTGATTTCCTCCGGGCCTAGGGTTTCCACGGTTGGGATAGGTCAGACGGTTCATCGAGGTTCTGTTGGTTCTTGGGGCAAATTCTAGAGATGGGTTAGGGCGATACTTTGGGGTCTGATGTGTTCCTGGCTGATGCATCATGCGACACTTGCGGTTCTCATTGGCTTGGTTGATCTTTCCTTCCATCTAGATGGTAGAGTCGACAAGGGCTTCAATATCAGAAAATGGGGATATTGACTAACACAGTCTGTATCTCATCGTGCAGACCATTCAAGAATCTCTCCTTCTTATTGGCTTCGCTGACGATCTCATCCGGGGCATACCTAGCTAATGACAAGAATTTGTCACAGTATTCCACTACGGTCATCCGTCCTTGCTTTAGTTCTCTGAACTCATCTCTCATTCTCTTGATCAAACCTGGTGGCACATGGGTTCTGCTGAACTTGACTTTGAATTCCTCCCAGGTCATCATCTGTCCTCCGGTCATGGCACGAACACTGTTCCACCATGCTCTGGCATCTCCGTCTAGATAATGGGTGGCGAACAGAACTTTCTCGTTGGCTTCCACTCCGGCGACTTCTAGGTTATTTTCCATGGTTTGCAGCCAATCGTCGGCATCTAGGGGTTCTTCTGACTTAGTGAAAACAGGTGGGTTGTTGTTCTGGAAATTCTTGAGCTTAGATCCATGGTTGTCCTGATTTTTGTGGCCTTGATTGTTGTGGGCTAGCTGAGCTATCTGTTGCAGGGTGGCTAGGTTGGCTTGACGTTCGGCTCTTTCAGCTTCGCTGTCAGAAACCAACATTTGCAGGATCTGCAACATCGGGTCCGGGGATGAACCACTTCCTCCGCGTGGCATCTGAAGATTGAGATAAATCATGAGAAAAGAGGGAAATTTCTAAGGTTTTGGGACTTTGAAAAAATGTTAAAGTTTGACTCAGATTTTCTAGCAACTTGCTTTTCATTCATTCATTCACACGATACAACACACACCACAACAAAGGTAAACAAATGGTATTAGGAACCATTCTGGAAACTACGATACAGTGCGACCGAATACTACTCACTACGCTAGTGCTCAAGTGCTACTACTCCTCGGAGTCGGTGTAGTCGTCATACTCATCATCATCATCGTCATTGATGAAGGCGAAATCCTCCTCATCGGTGAAGAAGTCCATAGCTTGATCCTCCAGAAAATCATCATCATCGCTGAGATAGGAGTAGGGGTCTCCACGAAGATCCTCTCCAGCATTCTCCCTTTCCTCCAACTGCATGTCTCTCTCGTGGATGGTCTCCTCCAAAGACGAGATACGGTGGCGAAGACGGGCAATGATGCGCTCCTTCTTATCGAGCTGACGGCGGCGATAATTGCGATCCTTTGCTAGCATGGCGATGGTCTGATCCTTCGTCATGATGATGGTGGACTTGTGGTTGGAGTAGTCACGACAATTATCCAACTCCTGATGATGATCGTACATCATGAATCTAAGGTGGTCCAATTGGGTCTTCAGCTCGTGGTGGTATGGGGCTTCCAGTGGTTGTCCATTAGCATCACGCCTTGGGCAAAATCAAAGCGGGTACCCTTGATCTGGTTGATACTTTGCCCACACAGACGGGCAAGAGCTTCCTGCATGGCCCTGGCAAGTCCATTGAGCCAGTTGTTCTCTCTTAAGGTAAACTGAATTCCCTCAGTAGTGGGAGGTTCAATCTTTCCTCAGAGACTTGCAACAATTAGCCACTGCAGATCTTCTCCTCCTTGATCATTGAGCTGAGCTCCGAAGAACTCGGGGTGCGGATGCTCCAGAAGTTCCGAAAGCTGGTCCAAATCCCGCTCAAAGATAAGGTCTCCTCCATTCCCCAACTGATAAAACTTGCCGTACTTCACGTCCATCTATAAGAATATAGGATGAGTAAGTTAGTAGAGTGATCAAGTGTGTCAAATTTTATGTATGTTGCAAGAGTTTTTGAGGAACATGAATTTTTATGAAAGAATCAAGGTGATAAGAATGGGAATAAGTTTTTGTAAATATTTGCTTCCTTTGGTTTTGAAACTAAGTTTTTGGTTCAAACGTCCGGTCTAATTAGGGTCTCCTATGGTCATGATGGCTCTGATACCAACTTGTCAACACCCGGTTTTAATCCCAGATGCCTGTTATGCCATACATCGCAATCCCAGGATTACCATTTTTGCGAGACATAACAGATTTGGATACCACAGTACATCATCCATTACAAACCATACATAAGGTCTTACACAAATAAGGATCTCATGATCCAGTTCTTAATACAACTCAAGCATCGGAAATACGTAATAATAACGGTAGCGTAGGCGAAGCTCCATCTTCGGGGTCACAGGCAATGCTGACGATGGGAGATGATCCTAGTTGTCGTAACCTTACTGGGGTCCATCCTCCAGGTACTCCTCTTCATAGTCTGGCCACGGGAATAGCCATGGACAAAGCCACGAGTACTCTTTAAGTACTCGCAAACTAATACTAACAAGTGAAGGGGGTTTTTGTAATAGGACACTAAGCTCTAGGGTTGTTTTGCAAAAAGCCAGATTTACCTCTACTAAGTTCAGAAGCAAGGAATGCTAGTTGAAGTTTTATAACACCTAAGCGGGAACTTGTATTTCATATCACAACTCTTTTGTGGTCAAGTCAAAATCTCAATCCATTTCACAAGTCATTTTGAAAACATCTGACGGGGGAACAGTATGGCCACTCGAACTGTCCATAACAGCGGACGCGGCTATTCGAATAGTTTGACACTCTGCAGAGATTGTACACTTTCACCACAACATTCGATACATCCGTCAGGAACAAATCCTGAATTCACCATACTTAGTATGCGGATAATCAATCCTAACCTTTCAATTACACGCCCTAGTATAAGCACCTCTCCTGTGATTTTGGCCTCCCAACCATGACCAACTATCATCTTGGGTACTGCACAAGTGGACAATCTTCACAAGGTAGCCTCAGCTCAAACCTAGGTGGTGAGGGAACCGGTACTAAGGTATATAAGTTTCCAGTGAAGCCCTACCCAATTCTCGGGTATTGTGGTTGTATGGTAACATTGGAATGGTATCACATCCAAACAACCATCAGTTTTATAAAGGGCTAAGGCTCATGCCTCAACATTTTCATCACCAAAATCATCTGGTGTTCGGAAACACATGTCAAAACATCTCAATAGAATGATCCATCATTCCAAGGTTTTCATAACCATTTTCCACCAAGTATTCCCATATAAAGTTGATCAAGTTTTATGGTTAGCACTAGCCTCTACAAATGGGGGTAAGTACTAATGAGGGATGGTAAACTAGTGGAGTTTAACTAAGTTTAATCTCATGCCTTAGGATGACATAAAGATTATCTAGTGTAGGCCAAATTTTATGCTCTTTATGCAACCTTCAATTATCTTTCTAGTATCTATCATTTACTGAAGTAAACTCTAAGCAAGAGCTTTGATAAAGAAAATAAAGTATAAATCTTGCAAGTAAAAGTAGGATTGGTTTATCAAGTGGGTATGATCACATATGCTTAAGGCATATAGTTGGCATGGTGACAAGCAAGTATTTGCTTGCATAGGTCAACTTTATTAGTAAGTCTTGATAAAGTAGAGTATCTTGCAAGTGTTAGATTGCCTTGTGCAGAGCAGTGGTTGAAGTTCTCATCGGCTTCTTCTTCGTAGTATCCTCCTTCTTCCTCGTATCCTTGGTCGGTACTAGCATCTATAAATAAATACGAGGTACACAATCACCAAACAACACTTAACTACTTTCTATCATCACACACAAGGGTTCTATAGATGATCTAGCATCATCACTAACCTAACAAGAATAAGGCATTTGTCTTATTTATTTTATTTTTAGAAAAGTAGTTTCTACTCATTGAAAAACTACTTAAGATTTAATATTCTCCAAACCAAACATGAGATCATGTTGACACATGTCATCACCACACATTTCAGTACATGGGAATGTGATTTAAAGTGGTGTCACAATTTAATAAGGTTTAACCTTTTATTTTAATTAAATAAAGTGACTCGAAATGCCTATGTGGCATTCTTTTATTACTTGAACATTATTTCTGTAAGTAATCCCATATTTTTTTATATATTATGAAAGGTATGGTTAAATGTGATTTTTGAGAGTTGGAATCAACTCAAAAGCTATTATGGTTTAAATTTGAAAAATGTTTGAATGCAGAAAAGCTTTTGCCTTGTTATTTTTACCAAGGGTGATCTACAGATCCAAATGATTTGAATCCTACGGGCTTGGATTCAGAATTTCAAGACCTTTCTAACAAAATTGGTTTCATTCAATTTGGTTCACTAAATCGAGCTGGGTTAATTTTTGAAACTAGGTACAGAACTGTGTTTGAATGAAAATGGAAAAATCCAAATTCAAACGACTGGGATGCGCGGGAACTGCTAATGGGCCGTCCTGCTAAGCACAGCGCTTACACGGGCTGGTTAAGTTGATGTCCCCACGCGTCAGTGAGAAAAGGGGGGTGCGAAGCGGTACGGGGCAACGTGGTGCATTGGATTAGATGTAAGATCAACAGCTAAGGGTCATCGTCGACGATGAACTTGTCACCGGCGAGCTCGAACCGTAGCGGTGCAGTGGGGGTCGTGGGAGGCTCACCGGGGCTCAGGCGAGGGTCGGCGATGCGGGCGAATGACGAAGTCGAGGACGGCGAACCTTCTGGTACCGACAGCTTCTCCTGGGGTGGACGAAATCGACGGCTCCCTTCTTCTCCAGAGGCGGCCTGCTCAGGCGCAATTCCGGCGATGCGCTGCTCGCCTTGCTCCGGGAACGAGGTGGAACGACCTGTGAGGAGAGGGGAGTGAGATGGTGTGAAGAGTTTGAGCGGGGGAGGCCTCTATTTATAGTCTCGATGACGAGACCAAACGGGATGGGCAGGCAACGGTGGTGACATGGCTACGGGATGCTAGAGGCATGGCCGGCGGTGGCGATCGATCGGTGGTCTCCTAGCGACGCTCTATGGCTTTAATGCGCGTGTAGGGGCGGTGGCAAATGGTCTGGAACATGCGATGCTCTGCACGTCAGAGGCGGCGTCTTTGACGGCGAGCGGTGGCTGTGAGGCATGGGGCGGCGAACGGGGATGTCTGGCGGTCTCCTGGGACGGTGGTGATCGCGTATGCACGCGGCAAGGGCAGCGCGCGGTCTGTGGGCGTGTGTTGAGGGTGGCGCTCTGGCGCGCTCTCGGCATGCGCTCAGAGAATCTTGGCATGGTCTGGGGCGTGTGGTCCACTGGCTGGCAGGGTTCGAGCGCATGACAGGGGGTGGCGGTGGACGGTGGGCTGTGTCCTAGACATGCTATTTAGGCTTGGTGCTTGCTCTGGCTAGCTAGCCATGGTCGGCTGGCAAGGGGGTGCTCGGTTTGGCATGGCATGGAGCAGAGGGAGACAAGGGTGATCAATGGTGAACATTTCTTAGCCAAATTACTGCTCAAAATAGTGAAGTTTGGCCAGATTGATTTGTTGCCTCCAAGTGTTTGATGAAATGGCCGCAAGAACTCAAGTTTTGAATTTTGAAAAGATTTTTGGTGGGTGTGCTAGGCATGTGCTGGTGAGTCTGTGGATGCTTGGGTTTTGAAAATTGAGCTTGTTTGAGTGGTTTTTGAAAAAGTGGGATCTTCCCATATGATATAGATTAAATTTTAAACTGTCCTTTAAACTATGCTTTCAAATGTTTTTGGATGATCACAAAGTGGGCCTTGATACTTTGTTATGAGTACTATCAAGGGGTGTAAAGATCCAAACAAGTTTCTGTTAAGTTCTGAAAGATAGAGACAACCAAAGTAGGCATGGGAGTTAAATTGGCCAAAATGACCATTCCCTTATTTTGTTTGTTTTGATTTATTTTTCTTTGGGAAAAGTGTGGGGATTGTTTAGATGATGTTTATTTCACCTAAGAATCCTTTTACAAGCAAAGAAACACATAAACAAGGCAATTCAAAAGAATTCAAAATGGGATGCATACACACATGCATGCTTTCATATTTTTATTTAGAAAAGTTTTTGTTAACCCTAATTTTGGAGATTAGAGTTTGATGATTCTAGTTTAATATTTTTGGGATGTTACACTATAGGGTCACACACTTAAGACTCGGGAAGCCTAATGAGGATTAGATCCGAATTAGACCAGGCTTAGGCTACTAATGGGCTAATAATGTAGAATCCCACTAGGTACACCTATATAATAGAGGGTGGGGCGAGCTAACCAGGGTTAGACCATTCAACCCAGCCTCCACTTCTCACGCCTGTGTTGCACGCGCGAACCTAGCAGTCTGGCGTCTGACGCTTCCACCTTGTACGTGTGGATGCCTCAGAGGTGATACATCTGTAGTACTTGGGCGAGCCGCGCAAGGGGAGCTGCTCGTGGGACGAGGACAAGGAGGATACGTGGAACGTCTACACCGCCTCGACGCGCTTCATCAAGTTCCGCAACTACGCGCTAGTGGTAATCTCGTGATCTATGACAACAGTAATCCTGGTTTACGTGGTAGAAATTTTTGATTTGTGCTAGTGTATCCTACCCATATCCTTGCAGGCACTCGGTGTGGCTGCGCAAGGATGCGGTGCGGGAGAGCGATGTGGCGCCATGCGAGGAAGATGGGGGATCCGGAGACGGGTGGTAGGAGGAGCCTCCTCGTCCTCTGTCCACGGGGTTTATTCAGAGGCGGTGCACCGTGGAGCCGGCACCGTGTGAGCATTTCTCGCGGCATGAGAGAGAGCGCGCTCAGCGCAGGCCTAGTTTTGAGCCTACATGGCGTCGATGTAGATGAAGGTCATGAAAAGCACGCCTCAGTCACCTACCTAGCACGCCAAATGTCGGAGATTTTTCGTGTGAAGGAAACTATGGTCCAACGATCCCTTGTTTGATGGGCGGGTTGAACACGCGGTTCCAAGGAGTCTCGGCGGTGTGGGTGGCGCTAGATCATGAACATGACATAGAGGTGACACAAGTTTTTTTATCCAGGTTCGGGACCCTCATGATGAGGTAAATCCCCTACTCCTCCTTTGTTCTATTGTTTTTGTTCTTCATGAGGGTATAATGGAGGATGAAAGTATAGGGTTTTATACCCCAAGGATCAACCTCCTCTAAGGTAGGAGGAGAGCTCCTTATATAGCGGTGATGGGCCTCATCCCCCAATCTTTGGGTGGGAAGGGCTACCATAGTGCCTCTCCTCGAGATCCCGGTCTACAAGACAACTTTTGGTAGACCGAGTCTTGGGCTTTGGGGCTTATCCGTCCTCCAGTAAAGTGGCCTTCTTTAGCCCTGTTTGTCTTTTCTGGCTCTTCCTTCTTTCCTTCCTTGCACCAAAACGGCAAAGATGGGTGCCTGCCATGTTGAGATCGTCCATCCTCCTCTTACAGAAAAGAGTGCAGATCGGACCTTCCTTTACCGAGATGAATAGGGAGGACAGGGTCGATATGCCCCTTGTCGGGGTCTTCCATGCCTATTGGTGGCCTAGTGAGATTACCAAACATGTCGTGGGCACGCTCCAAGGAATTGAAAGCCCGACGGTGCAGTGGAGCGCTGTAGAGAGGTCCTTCTCTTGGAAGCATCCCCTAGAGACTGTCTCCTCGCAAAGTGGTGCCTCGCTAGGGATAACTTGGCGGGGCCTCCTCTAGAGGCACTCCAGCGTCTTAAAGGGCACAACGGCCTAGCCACTGGACCTACCAACTGCCATAGAGTGAACACCCCGATTTCTAGGACCCCGATAGTTGTGGGCGTTTATGACCATGTTGTTACCCTCCCACATGTACTACTTGACATTGCGGCGTAGTTTGATGACACGGTCCGAACCAACTTTTCACGTACGCTTACACGAGACCGGTTCCACGCACGACATGCAACTTGTATTGCATAATTGGCTAGCGGGTGTTAGTTTCTCTTACTATAGTTAATGTAACTTTTGCAATGGAGATCCTGAAAGGGTGTAGTAGAGACAACTTGGTTATCACCGTTGTGATCATGCATAAGTAGGAACGGTTCTTCCTACGTTTAAGATCCATGACCATGTAAAACATGCAACAACAAAGTAGAGGACATCTAACTTGTTTTTGCAGGGGAATGTGATGTGATGTGACCAATATATGATGTGATATATGAGATGATCATGTTTTGTGATGTTCACGACATGCATGTCGATGAGTTTGGCAACCGACAGGAGCCACAATGGTTGTCTTTATATAATTGTATGGCATGTGTGCCAATGTTTAAATGCCTTGTAATTGATTTTACTTTATCGCTAGATTAGCAATAGCAGTTGAACCAATGCTTGGTGGATATGACCATGCTCATGGCGCCAAGGAGTTGAAGCTATGTTGGTGATGATGGTGATCATGTCATGCTTTGGAGATGGAGATCAAAGGCACAAGAAGAAAAGGCCATATCATATCACGTTATAATTGCGGGTGACGTTTATCATTTTTTGCATCTTATATTACTTTTGAGATGGAGATCATGATGGTAGCATATAAGATGACCCCTCACACTAATATCAAGATAAAGTTTTTTCCAATAAGTTAGCACTATTGCGACAGTTCGTCGTTTCAAAGAACCACATGATGATCGAGTGTGATAGATTCTACATTCACGTACAACGGGTTCAAGCCATGTTGCACACGCGAAAAACTATGGTTAGCTTGATGAGACTAGCATGTACATACATGTCCTCAGAACATAGGACCAAAAGGTAAAACATGAGTCATATGAATGATATTATCAACATATTGATGTTCACCATTGAAACAACCGTAACTCACATGCCGATTGGACTTGGGTTAGTGAATTTGGATCATGTGTCACTAAGCAACTTGAGGGATGTTGATTTTAGTGGTAGTTCATGTAATAATTTTGATTAACTTGAACTAATTGTCATGAACATAGTCTAAACTAAGTACTTGAAAATATTTGTTGTAGATGGCAAAAACCAAAACTTTGTTCAACTTCAATACATTCCTAGATAGAGAAGAGATGAAAGATGGGTCAAATTTCACCAACTGGCACCACAACGTGAGGATTATCGTCGCGGGCATGAAGAACTCCTATGCACTAGATGGTTCGCTAGGTGACGCGCCCCTGCAGATGATGCGTCTCTCAGGATGAGCGTAACGTGTATAACACAAAGTATGATGACTGCACTCTTGTGCAGTGTGCGATCCTCCATTCGCTTGAGCCTAAACTCCAAAAGCGCTTTGAGTTTACTGATGTTGATGCTATGGCGGCGGAACTCAAAATCATGTTTGGGTACCAAATCTGTGTAGAGAGATATGATATCTCTGATAATTTCTTTAGCTCAAAGATGGAGTAGAATAGCTCTATGAACGAGAAGGTTATCAAGATGACGGGCTACGGTCAACGTCTTGAGACACTAGGATTTGAGATTCCAGCTGAACTCATGACAGATAGGGTTCTACAATTTCTCCCACCAAGCTACAAAGGGTTTGAGCTGAACTACAAGATGATTGGAGTGAATGTGAACAGTTCGCTCACTAAACTCGCATTCATGCTGAAGACTACTGAGGTAGACATTAAGAAGGAGCACCAAGTGTTGAGGCTAAATAAGACGACCAATTTCAAGGCTAAGGGCAAGAAGGGTGGCTTCAAGAAGGGTGGTAAAAAGGTTTCCACTCCCGCGAAGAAGACCAAGCCTGGTCCAAAGCCTAATACTAAGTGCTTCTACTACAAGGGGAATGGTCACTAGAAGCAGAACTACCAAATTACTTTGTAGATAAGAAGGCAGACAACATCAACAAAGGTATATGTGATATACATGTTATAGATGTGCACCTTACGAGTGCTCATATTGGTGCCTAGGTATTTTATATTGGTTTAGTTACTAACATATGTAACTCGATACAGGGGCTACAGAATAAACGGTGCATGGCGCGGGACGAGGTGACGATGTGGTCCTGTATGCCTTATGGGTAAGATGACTCAAACACCTTTCTCCGGCACGATGGAGAGAGTAAGTGACTTATGGGAAATCATACATACCAATGTGTGCGGTCCACTAAGAACTTCAACACGCGGTGGATATCATTATTCTCGGGGAATGTGCCCCATGAAGGAACAAGGGTCCAACTAGCCCTGAGTTCATGAAGGGGCTGAACACGCGTTCCAAGCATCTCCAGAATAGCGGTGTAGCATCCCAATTGTCTAACAATGTAATGCTACTTGCCTATTATATATATTGGTACTTCCAACATGTTATTCATTGGATCATCATTATATCATGCTCATGTCACCATGCCACCTTGCATTTGAGCATCATATAAAAACCCCTCTATTTGGTTATCATCCCATATGCATTATATATTGTATCACTTGTATTTTCCTCTTGATATATTGTAGTTAGCTATTGATATATTGCTTGGTGCCGAAGTTGAGTTGGGGGTATATCTTTTTACAACTCCACCACCTTTCTTCTCACCACCTTGTAATTACACCATCCAAACTATATATGAGAATTTGCATTTCTTTCGGTATTGTGTCTAGCTCATGTGTACTGAGATGGACCCACTTGTATTTCGACATGCTCCCATATATGATTCATGTTGTTTTCACAATATTAAATATGTGGAGCCACATGGCCACCTCTGCATGCTATGTGGGTAGAATACATTCTCTATCTTCCATATGGCTATAATTTTTTTGAAGTACATATGGCTATATTTGAATGTATGGGCATGTTTGCATATATATATGAGGTCTTATAATCAACTAGTGGAACCCACACACTAGCATGGCCCACTTATATACATGTATGATTATATCTACATTTATTATATATGGTTAGCAAAATCTAACTCTTTTGGTATGGCCTAATTCAACTTTGAATGCATGGATCAATACATGCCATATGAAATTATGCTTGTTTTCACAACTAAAATGTGGCATTTATTACACATGCATGTGCCATGCATGCTTGCCATATTTTTACCTTCTCCCGTCTATTTTGATCTCTTTTGGTTTGTGATAATCTTGCAAGGATTAAATTCATACAAGTTGATTCAAACCAACTGTAAGCATAAATAGATCTCCTTCTTTCACTCATATATGTTCTTTTGGGAGTTTATCTATCACATCCCAAAATTTTCCAAATTTTGAAATGTGAAAAAAAAATTGATGGATGAAGTTCAGAGGGAACAAAAAAATTTGACCCTTTGATATAATTCTTCTAAAAACCCCAGTCAAATAAAAATGTATTTCGTTTGTGACGTTGTATGCATGTTTTCAAAACCCCAAAATCATGAAGCATGCATGGTTGCATTTTAAAACTAAGTGAAATAACTTTCTTCTCAAAGTTGAATTGACCACTTAACAACATGATACTTTGAATATATTCCATATTTAAGTTGTACAAAAGAATTCATAAGTTAGCTAAAAATATAAAGGGCAAAATTATAAAACCATAGAAATTAGTTTGACTCTATTTGAAGATTCAGATAAAATGATATGAAATTTATAAAATATAGGAAGAAAAATAAAGTCAAGTTAAGGCAATGACTAAACCGAAATAAAAGTATTCTTAAATGAGTATTTATGATAAAGAATTCATAGGGCAAAATTATTAAGTTATATTCCATATTTATTAAGAATTCATAGGGCAAAATTCATGTTGTTAAGTTGACCACTTAACAACATGATACTTTGAATATATTCCATATTTAAGTTATACAAAAGAATTCATAAGTTAGCTAAAAATATAAAGGGCAAAATTATAAAACCATAGAAATTAGTTTGACTCTATTTGAAGATTCAGATAAAATGATATGAAATTTATAAAATATAGGAAGAAAAATAAAGTCAAGTTAAGGCAATGACTAAACCGAAATAAAAGTATTCTTAAATGAGTATTTATGATAAAGAATAAAATTATAAAGCTAAGGAAATTGGTTTTCTTTTTGGAGTCCTAAATCAAAAGTTATGGTTTTTATAAGAAAAGGGAATAGAAAATAATAAACCTAGACATATGTATCACGCTCAATTTTTCAAAATGAATTATCATTTACAAAAAAAATATTACGAATACTCTAATTGGAGTAAAGTATCAACTTATATTTTATATAAATTTTCTGGAAAGGTTTGATACAAATTTGAATCAATTTGAAACTTAAATGAATTGATAGAAAATAAAACGTTTAGAAAAAAGATAGAGAAGACCAGCCTGAGCGGCCCATCGCCCAACTAGACAGCAATGTCTAGCATATATATTTTTTCCTTCCTATTTTATTTTTGGGATGTATTTTATTTGTCCCATCTGGATGAGATCGACCGGTCAATCTATCCTCTTCTTCCTAGTTCAGGTACATGAACCAGAGAGTTGTGTTCATGGCAGTTACTTCTTCCCCTCTCAATTCCACTCAATCTATTGAGTGTTTCAACTTTAACACGAGAGTTATTCAAAATTCAATGGAGAATCTGTTTAGACAATTTATTTCCCACTTAGCCTCCTTAATCTCGCAAATAAATCTCATGAACCGAACGTCACCAATCGACATACATCACTCGATCTACCTCCCTATAGAATATCAAGACGAACCGAGAGAACCAGCGCGTACCTCTAGTCCTCCATCACTTTCGTTCCTATACTTTCTTTCGAGGAGATCTATAGAGCTAATACCGATAATGCCAAGAACAACCTAATCCCGGAGTTCATCATTAGATCTTATCGCCCTCAGTGAGTCTCTCGTTGATTCCTTCTACCTGAAGACTATTCTTGATGTTGCCTACCTCCAGGATATGATGGTGCGCCTCCTTGTTGCAGTTGGCCGCGCCGCCCGACATGGCACACCTCTTCAACCATAGATTTCCGCCGCCATTGGGGGACTAACAAACTATCAATCACGTCCACTAGCACCACCTCGACGTACTCTACGTCATCCACATTTTTTTCAACTCCGGATACGTTCCTAGCGACGGGAACGACAACGCCAAGCCCATGCCCGCCAATCCGGCGAACTTTCCAGCGAGCTTTTATGGTGAGTCTTCCTAATCCATTATATCTTCATCTAAGGGCTATCAATCGATCATTTACCGAAGGGGTACATGCCAATAAAAATCTGCCACTTGTCTTATGTGTTTCTTTTTTCGGAATTTTATACATGAAGTGCTTTAATCTTCTAGAATTCATATCTTCTGTTCTATATATCCAAATTTAACAAATAATATATCCACAGATTCATAAAAATGCATAGAACCATTATGTAGATACAAAATTAACACCATGAAGCCATAATTTCATATTTTTTATTCGGTTAAAATCACAATTTATACAGAACCATTTGTAGAGTAAATTGGCTATAAAAAGTGTTCTATAAATTATTTTTGGATGAATCTTTTTTATATGGATTGTAAATTGAAATCTCTGTCCAGTATGACCAAAATATAATTTTAGTCTAGTATAAATAATACCATAGCAATTATTTAGTGAGAATGGCCTTTCCAAGTGTTAGAAAATATTGCTAATTGCTACAATTGCACAAATGGTTGCATTTGTAATCTTGAAAATATAAAATGTTCATAAATCACTTAGTAATGTTCAGAACCTTGTTATAAAAATTTGTACAAGAAGAATTCCCATCTTGCATGCTTGCATATTTTGCATGGTTTTTGTATTGCTATTAGTGTTGATCTTGTGCGTATTTTTTTGGTTGTTTTGTTTGATAGATTGTGTGGATTACCAAATGGGTAACTATGAAGAGTGTACCAACACCACCAACTACTAAGTCAAGTGAAACTATCATGACGTCCCATTATTTTCTATACATGTAGTAGTTTTTGGTAGAAATGCATGTGTAGGAAAATATTGTACTATGCTATGCTATGTCCTATATAGGATATCCTTTAGACTTTACTTAGTGAAAACATCGCAAATTGTAGTATGCTTAGTCCTGCTATAGTTTCGGGGTGGAATATCATGTTATGATTATATGAAGTATTAGAAAAGATATGTTTTATATAATAAAAAAAATACTCAATGAATCATCTGGGTGGAATATGGATACTCAGTAGTGAATTAGGTGGCAACAAAGGGAACCATATCTATGTCTATCTATTTCGTGTGTGCACTAGAAGAATACCACCCAGGGACTTAGAGTTTGAACATGTTTCTTGTACAATGGCTTCCGTGTAAAGCCACATGCTAAATGGGCTACGGCATAGTCAATTACATAGTGGAAGATCCTTGCATTGGTACCTATTCAGGTTAACTATAATTATGTATTGGAAGTATATCCTTCCATTGGTGCCTGGTAGACGTGCTAGCATTATGTATTGGGAGGACTTTTATGGAAAGACTTTATCACATTCTCAATCTGCCAATACTCCAGTTGGTGTGTACTTATCCAGCGGCCACTGGTGGCGTCAAGACGAGATTGTGTCATGTGTGTAAAGTGTACAACATCTGCATAAGATCAAATTCTATGTAATTAGTCATGTCCTCGGTTATGGAAAACTCTGAGCAACTAAGCCTTGAAGCTATGGAAGATCTCGAGATTCCAATTTCTCAAAGTAAAACTTGATGGTGTCAATAAGGGATTAGAAGAACTTGGAGTTTCCCAAGGAGTTCAAAAAACTTATTGAAAGATCAAAACTATTTTGAAAAGATATGATAAAACCATATTGCTTTCTGCAAATGAGTCTAAACTCTACTTAGCCAAATATGCACGTATTGATAGGTTCCAACTTAGTTCCACATAGTAGTGACACTTGCAAATACATTCAAAGTATTAACCCTTTCTGGCTGCAACCTATCATGTTCCAGGTATATTCTATTTAATGAGTGAGGAACAATGATAGGGGTTACGAGTCTGCACCCAAAATGTTTGCCTATGGCACATGAAGATGAAATACTCCATGCTTTACTTTTATTCTACAGCATTGTAATAAGATAGATTATGGCTATGATATTGTAATAACTATTTATATTTTGGATCATGCGATGTAATAAGACCTTTGTATCTTGATATTACATATTAAATTGTGGGTGCTAGCTATTCGATCTAGGGACTAGCACTTTAATCACAGGGATTTCGAACCCAGACGGGTTCGGTTCCACTACATCATCCTATTGTTGTTTATTTTTGGAAGTTTACAAATGGTTTGTGTTAGAAATAAACAAAAACAAATGAAAGAAACAAAATAAAAATAAACCATCTACCTTATCCTTCTTTCTAACCTACACTTCCTAGATGAGCTATTCTGCTTTCTTTATGTCGGATGTGCTTATTTTCCAAATCATATAGAAATAGTAGCTGGTTTAAATTTGAAACAAATAAATGAAAAAATAAAAAGAAAACATTAAGACAAGGAATAGAGAAAAGAGAGATAGTAAACCTACCTGGCTGTAGAACAGCCTAGTAGAGAGCAGCCCCAACATCATCAGGCAGAGCCTCGCAGCCTGGCACCGACCCAGCCCACCTAGTGAATAGGTATGGGACCAGACGCGGCCTTATTCTATTGTCGTCTTCCTCGCTCCATCACACAACGTGCATGACTGCGCTCCGATCACGCAACGACCAAGACGCTCACACCGCGCTTTACTTTCACCCGAGTCACCCCGACCACAACCACCGCATCGGCCCTAATTAATCCCTCGCCCCATGAACGAAACCCTAGTCATGCCTCTCTTCTCCCTGCTCCTCCTACCTTTAGCCAAGCGCTGCCATTTTGCCAAGTCGTAGATCCACCATCCTAAGTCATTCCTGCTTGCACTAGGACCTCTAGGATATGCATCGCATCATCCTCGTCGAGTCTGCATCCCGAAGCAAGGAGGAGACGCCACGCACTCCGCGAATTGGTCGCCTTCCACCTCTCCATCTGCCGCCGTCTCCATCATTTTCGGCACCACTGCTTGCCCTCCGGCCACACCAAACTGGCCCACACCCTCACGGTAAGCCTCTACCACATTTCCCTTATACCGCGTTCGCACTTCCACCAGTTCGTGGCCCCTTTGAGTGCCTCACCGCCACAACCCCCAACAACACCATTCGCACCTTGTTGTGCCGCTTCGCCAGCCGCTCGTCGTGTCGTTGCGCTAGCACACCCATGTGCGCAAGGTGTGGCAATATTTCCTTACTAGCCTCGATCGTTCTCTGTTCCAGGTTCGCCTCGCTGACCATCGCCCGTGCCGCTCGCCGCCCCAGTCAACGTCAGCGCGCGCAGCTCACAGAATAGCAGCGCCGGTACCTCCTGTTCCTTGAAGCATACCGAGCACTGAACCCTGCAGCCCTCCTTTGGCAAACCACAATGAATGATAGTTGTAGGCCGATGGTTCCTCTCTATTTTTCATATTGGATCATTGCATAATACCTAGCCAGTCCCTAGCCCTCGTCGACCCAAGTCAGGCCAAGCTCTGGTGCTCCCCGCCAACACGTGATGTACAATTAGAGCACAACCATGGTCTTTTTGCACCTAAGCCCCTCCCGTTTTCCAGTCTAAACCCGCGATCAACCACTAGGACCACCTGCAAGCCACACCGCCCAGCCAGGCCTGCCTTTTTATGAAAAGGCACCCCATATTCCAAAATCTAAACCGGCGGTCCCCTGCTCTGCCACGCGTCCGCAGCATGTTGACATGAGTGTCGGTGGTCCCTCCTCGCTCGCTAGCCCACTCCTCAGTAACTGAGGGTAGCAAACCCAAGCGTAGCAAAAAACCTTGGTTAATTTTAAATACAAATTTGAATTCTTCTCATAATCTGTTTATATAAAAACATGTTTATATTTTATAAATGATTTCGAATTTGAATGAAAGTTCATAATATGAAATGTGTTTAGTTTTTATATATGAATTAATTTGTAACTTCAAAAATTTCCAAAATTAATTTAAACTAGTCAAACTAATAACATTTAACCATAATTAATATAAAATGATTTAAATATTGTTTAAATTTATAATTCCAAATATTAAATATAATATATGTTTTTGAATCAGAAAAATGTGAGGTGTCTGTTTATGCTATTTAAAATATCATTTGAGAAATTTAAATTTCGGAATACTTTAATTGTTAATAAATGCTATTTCTAAAATATTGCATAACTTTATTTCTGTAACTCCGAATTCGACAAATGATATGCCTAAGTCGATTAGTGCCACGATCTCATTCTAACTCTCCGTTCCATGATATGAATTGAAGCATGCATCATATAAATATTAAATATCCAGTAAGGTTTATGCGGGAAAAACATGACAAAAAACATAATAAAATGCTTTGTTCTTGTACCTCACACCGCACCCATGCCATGCTTTGTTATACCATATAATTGTGCATAATTCCATCATGACATCCCTTGTTTGCTTGCTGTATATGATTATATGATTGCGCAATGTATTTACTTTGGCCCCATGTGTGTTTGGTTTTTATCCGGATAGATGCCGAGCAAGGATAATATCAGGAGCCACAAGAGTATTACCCAGATCTTTCCTATTCTGCAACTGACCTTCTAGGCAAGCATTTACCCATGATTGCACTACATATAACACCTATTGCAACTATCTTATTCTTGCATCAAATGTCGCGATCCGAATTAAATTGAATCCCAAGTATTACATAGCCTTTACTTTTAAACCCCACTGAAGCTTGTTCCCTTGATCCTATGATCCATTACCATAGGAGTTATTTGAGCCATGCAAGTCATAGTATTCAATGTGTAGGGTTTGTGAAGAGTATTTGATTAATGAGGTACATAAACAACTAAATTGAGTAGTAATGAGATAAGTACAGAAAGAGGTACTCGTGGGCAATATCTTCTATTTGGTTCTTTATGCTCACTTGTGTCCCGTAGGACCCCCGAGTACTTGATACCTATTCCTTGACTATCTCACTATTAGCATGTGGGACCATGAATCCCCTTAGCCATAGCTTGAATCATTTCTTATTTCTTGGGGCCACAAACTAGTTTGAGGATTTACTACTATATTGTACTTATGCCATGCTACTTCTTTATTGACTACTATTGATCATGGAGAGCATTTACTACTGTACTATTTAGGAACCCCGTGTCACGTTTTTGCTGAGGCGACATGCCCACTCACACTTTTGGGTTCCTAGTCGTTTAAAGTCGTCGCCACACACCCTGGCTTCATAGTGGGTAGCTTAGTGGGGGTCGCCCCATAAAATATTTTATGAATCTTGTGATTGCTTTATCGTGATGCCTCATTGGGGTTTTATTTGGTTTTTCTTAGGTTGATCATGCGTGTGTTTCTATTTGTGCACCCATGCAGGGTAAATCTTTCTGAAAACCGTGTCCGCGGTTATGAACAACTTGGACTATAGTTTCTCGATCATAGACAAGCATAACTAAAGTACTGCTTTAAAATTGACTAAAACTTGACTAGTAATAGGGCAATATCAATGGAATGATTAATAAAACTACCAATGGATGGGCTGTTCTTCTTGCTTCTCATTCAGAAACAGGAAGGTGGGCGAGCGATGTTTACTTATGTTGGTATATATCTATTGTTTAATTAAATATTGTTATTTAATGATCATTCGTCTATCATTGGTTAGTCAAATGTCTGATGCGCTCAGATCACTGTAGAGCTTCGTTGGGAGACCTCAATAGGAATGTATGATGAGCACAACAACAAGTCTTCCCTTAGAAAGAAACCAAGGTTATCAAACCTGTAGGAGGAAGGAAATGACCCAAAGGTGTTGCTAGCAACTTGGAAACCTGAATAACACAAACTCAAGACTTTGCCCCAGAGAATAGTGAGGTTGTCAATCTCACCAATTTGCTGAAAACAAAGGATTAACTGTATGGTGTGGAAGGTAATAGTGGTTTGCAGAAAGTAAACAGTAACAGTGGAAGATGTATCAATGGTAAAGATTGGACCGGGGTCCATAGTTCACTAGAGGTGTTCTCCTTAAGATAAACAAACATGGCATGATGGGTAAACAAATTACAACAAGGAAATTGACATGATAGAGCAAGGCATAACAATGCAATACTATACATTCATGATCCTATGTTGATTGGGCAATACAACAAGATAAATAGACCGCCATCCAACTACATCAATGACTAGTAATCCACCTTCAGGTTATCATCCGAACCACCGCCAGTATTAAGTTGCAAGCAACAGATAACTGCTTTAAGCAAAGTGTTTAAGGTAACAATCCACTTGTTCCATGAACAAGAGATCGTTGTTTTCTCCCTAGTAGAAACAACACATCTACAACCTTAGAGATTTCTGTCACTTCGCCAGATTAAATAGAGTCATGAACCCACTATCGAGCATAAATACTCCCTCTTGGAGTCACTAGCATCTACTTGGACAAGATATCTACTAGAAATGGAGAGCATGCAAGATCACAAGCAACACAGACATGATAGAATGAATAAGATAGAACCATTAATTAATCTAACATAGTAATCTCAATATCCATCAGATCCTTGCAAACACAACATGAATGATTACAAATAGATGATCTTGATCATGAACGGAGCTCACAAGATCTAAACATTGTAGCATAAAGGAGGAGAAACAACCATCTAGCTACTACATGGACCCGTAGTTCAAGGTGGAACTACTCACACATCATACCGGAGGCTGGTATGGTGATGAAGAAGGCCTTCGGGATGATCTCCCCTCTGGCAGGGTGCCAGAAAGAACTTCAGATCCCCCCGATCTAGGTACGATGGTGGCGGAGGATACAGACTGTTTCGTGGAAGATTGATCGGGTACTTAGGGTTTTGGTATCGGGGGCTTCTTATAGCCGAAGAGGCGAGGAAGGGGGGCAACCAGGGTTGCTCCACCCCACCAGGCGCGGGCTAGGCCTGGCCGTGTAGCCAGGGGGTGTGGCCCCTTGGTGGATCTTCTCTGTCTCGTCTTCTGGCTCCATGTTCACCACGGTAAAATATTGACTTTGGCTTTTGTCCACTCCAATTATGAGATTATTGATTTTCTTCCTTTTCTAGAACCAAAAAAAGAAGAAAACATGCAACTGGCACTGTGGTATCTTGTTAATAGGTTAGTCCTAGAAAACATAAAAAAATACCTCAAAGTGTAGACAAAGTAAAGCAAAGTAGATACTAAACAAGCATGGAACATCAAAAATTATAGATACGTTTATGACGTATCAATGTCGTAGCATGTGTCTATAGAACTGCTAGGATTTATTTTCACTACAATTGCATCACCCTCAGGTTGTTCCCTTTAGATGCATAGAGACTTGTTGAGTCCCTTAGGGTCTCACACGATAAAATATTGGTTTAGATGGACAGGTATATCCGCAGGAAGGCTATTGGGTCAAGGAGACCGTTGATGGTGGAAACGACCGTCAGGTGTAGAGATTTCGGGGACGGAGATCCTTGAGATCATGTGGGCAGGATGTGCTTATTTTTAGGGCGTCTTATGCCAATTTGCTTCTTATCCGTGCTCGAATCTTGTCTTCCACTTCCGCTTGATACTCTGATGTGTGATGTGTGAGGATGTATCCTAAAATCTGAAAACTATCTAGTAACTTGGTTCTTGCCGTATGGTGTTGAATATTTCTATTTCTTTTAGATGGTTTGGCTCTGATGTACTCTTCTATGTCGTTGGGATACATACTCATTTGTGAATGCTTGACTCGAAGTCCAGCCAGCTATGTATCTTGCAATGGAATCTAGAACCGCGAGAAATGGGTAGGGTGGTTGGCCGCTACAATGTCCTGTTCCGCTTAGACGGGAGCTACACGTGGGTGGCCTTTGGGCCTCCTTGGTAGGACACCTTATCCATTATTGGGTTATGATGGCTTGTGATTCAGAGGGTAGAGTCTAGGGTATTACATGCGGCAATGGCGATGTAGCGGAACAACAGAGAGTGGACACGAGAGGGTTTTTTAGTCAGGTTCTGGACCCTCGTGAGGAGGTAAACCCGCTACTCCTGCTTAGTTATATTTCTCGCGTGCTTTGTGAGGGTGAAATGGTGGATGAAGTTCTAGGGTTTTAGATCTCCGGGATCTACCCCTTATAATGTAGGAGATGGCCTATTTATATAGCAGCGCCGGGCCTCTTCCCCCAATTCTTGGGCGAGAAGGGTCACCACATTGCCACTCGTCGAAGTCCTGGTCTATAAGGATACTTTATGTGGAATTGGTACTGATCGTCGAGGACTTCTCCATCCTTCCGTAAAGAAGGTCCCGATGAGTGCACACTTGCATCATGTTTTTACATTATTATTTTGCACTATAGTGGTAGGATCTTGGTATTTTACGGCGTTCGCGCACATCTTTTCTATTTATTTTCACCATGATCAGGATAGATGATGGATACGATGGACACAATTCTTGGACCAGTTGTATTGGAGCGAAAAGGAGTCAAAAACAATGTAAATCGCTAAACTGGGAAATATCAATAACACCAGAAGAAAACCCGAGGCGATCGCAGCAACCAATGCGTTTAATGACCAACTATATGGTGGGAACAAATTATCTGACCGTATAGATCCCACCGTATAGTTGTCGCCGCCACCGCCTCCTCAAATAGTTTCACCCCATGCAATTCGATCAGAGAGATGCAATATAGAACACCGAGAAATCGCCAAAAACCTCACATCCGGAAGGGATCTGGAGGGGGAACTTGCCCAATGGATCCATCTTCACCCTACAGGGATCTAGGAGGTCAAGGCATCGATCTTCATCTTCATCAACCGCTGCATCACCAACATCTCCATCCATCCCATCTACACCCCATCTAGATCTTGTTGTAATTCTTGTTCTAGTTGTGGATTTATACAAGAACTATTCATCTATAATTGTTTTCATTATCATTGCCATGATGTTGTTTGCCTCCATGTCTTAGTAAATCATTAGTTCTTGGGGAGATGGAGAACCCTAGCATATGATTGAGATAATATAGAGATTATTATGTTATACATCATTATGTG
Source organism: Avena sativa (assembly GCA_916181665.1). Taxonomy (NCBI): domain Eukaryota; kingdom Viridiplantae; phylum Streptophyta; class Magnoliopsida; order Poales; family Poaceae; genus Avena; species Avena sativa. The sequence continues at coordinate 112,663,665 of OV702293.1, read as the reverse complement.
TATGTGTTAATTGTCTTCATCTTGATGTTGAGAGTTGTGCACCTCTTAATATTTTCCTCTTATGGGGACTTGATGAAGGGGATTACTTGTTGGTAGACGGAAGGATGATATCACTTTCTGTGACTATAAAGTTGTTGTCATTCTTTACATACTAACTTGGGGAGAAATCCCTTAATAGCGAGATAATAAGATTGATATCGTTTATCTACCAGCTGTGGTTATGAAGGATGATATGAGTGTGTTGCTACCTATTAGTCCATATATGGAGCTCCTTCCACATACATACATGTCATGAGAATATTTGCTATGATAATCTTGATTACTCTATCTAAATTGCTAGCGGTGTATCCACCACTCCTCGAGAACGCCTTTTTCCCTACTGTAGTTCCAATATTTCTTACATACGTGATTCCTATTTTTTGCATTAAGTTTTACTTTGGTTTATTTAATTACTTTGCTTAATCAAAAACCCAAAAAAATCATTAAAAAAATTCTATTTTTCTTGCACCTTAAAATTATTTCGTAAGTACTTCGTTCAGTTTTAGTTAAAAGCAGTTAAGTCTTTTGCCTACTGCTCCCTGTGGGATCGATATCTTTATTTTGAAACTAGCTATAAACGATCTGTGCACTTGCAGTCATCAAGTTATTTTCTAGAGCCGTTGGCAACAACTTAGTGATATAAGTCACTTTACTTTTACTTATTTACTTTAGTTGTACTAATCTTTGATTTAAGTTGCAGGACCATAACAATGGACAGCACTCAGCATCTAATCCAGCTTGAGGCAGTAAGGAAAATGGGTTCTCCCATGGGCGCTTTTATATCTATCAACAAAAGCATAAATCTGGATGGTATTGAGATCCATCCTTTATTATTTTAATTGCTACACTCTAAGAAATTTGCAGGAACCGATAAAGAGAGACCATATGGGCAGATGTTTTTGGTTCCTTTATGTTCGATAACTGTAACCTTGATAGCGTTAAAGTCTAGTTGTTTAGAAAAACACTCTCAAATAATGTTTGCAACTAGTACAAATCTTTTTGTGTAGAGGCACCAAGGACTTGGATGGAATTGACAACCAATTTCCAATCAGAATATTAATCAGAAATCATAGCTCACACGATGAGAGGTACTATTATTATTTTAAAAAATAGTCCTGATGAAAGTTTATATGAAGGCTATCTGAGGTAGAAAACTTATCTAGATAATTGCCCCCATCATTGTTTGCCTGATTGGTTAATCACTCATACTTTTTATGGAGGGATTAATGATAAAAATAGAATGAGCCTAGATACCCCTTCTAATGGTAGTTTTCTATCTTATACCTATGATGAAGATTGGAAATTAATAATGAAACTGAGTGAGACAATAGATAATCTTAAAAATGCGGAGAGCATTATGAATAGTTCTTCTGAATATACTTGTGTTAACGATTTTCTTGCAGATGAAAAGACTTGTGCAATGATTAAACCCCTCAGTATTGATTCTTACTCAGTAAATAAAATTATCGAGAATTATGCAGGGCATCTACAGGTACCTACAAAATGGAAACCCTATAAGCCCCTAGAAGGAAAGAAGCGTGCAAGAAAAGGTGCACCAATAGTCGAGTTTTCCTCTGAACCTATTCAAGTGAATATGAAGAAAAAGTGTAGAGAGGAAGAACACATAAGATAAGATTAAAGAAACCAAAAAGAACCATGATGCTACCAACGCAAATATTGTTATACTAAAGAATTTTATGGAAGGACGAACCATGGATAATGAAGTAGTTACGCTAGACCTTGAAACCTCAGAATTCATCGAAGGTAAGGTACGAGTGAAGGGAATATGCCCTGTGAGGAAATAATAAAGTGGTTATTATGTATATTACAAGTATATGATACATGTTTATTTTGCATGCTATAATTGTATTAATATAGAAATGTTAATACATGTGTGTTTAATAAACAAACAGAAAGTTCCTAGGTATGCCTCTCTCATAAACTAGCTCGTTGATTAACAAAATGATCAAGGTTTCCTGATCATGGACATTGGATGTTGTTAATAACGAGATCACAACATTATTGGAATGGTGTGATGAACATTCATCCAAATTATAGTATTACGATCAAAGTCATTGAGTTTATATTGCTATAACAACATATGAAGTGATCCTAATCCTTAGACCATGAGATCATGTCAATCACTAACACTGGAAGAGTATCTTGATAACATCAAACGTCACACCGTAACAGGGTTATTATAAATATGGGTTCAGTACTACTAAAGATTTATTTTGAGGCCCATGGATCGAGAGTGGAATTTCTTCATCCCGATGACGGATAGATATGCTCTAGGCCCTCTCGGTGGTATCACATTGATTAGCTTGCAAGCAAGTGATTTGATCACTAGAATGTTATATCACGGGAACAAGAAAAGAGTACATGTTAGTAATGAGATCAAACTAGTTATGGAGATACCGATGATCGAATCTCGAACATGTAATATATCGTGAACCAAAAGGATTAAGATACTAGCGTAAAAGGTTCTCATGATCACAAGAAAGTCATCGTTGAATGTGTGGGAGTCAGTATGGATCTCTAGTTCTCGCTTCTGATTATTGATCTGAGAGGGGTATCGATCATGTACACATTATTCGCGAACCGTAGGGTGACACACTTCAGAAACACTGAGACCATTTGGAGCAAATAGTTTCATGCTGAAAAGAATAACAAGCGAAGGAATTTATTTCACTAGATACCGAAACTGGTTTTCGGGTGAAATTGCAGAAAGTGTTTCTGCATGTGAAATGAAATACTATCAATGGGTTATATGTGAATGTTTGTCATTAAAGTAATTGAAAAAATTCTGAATAAATAAAAGTATTTTTATTTAATGAGAGTTTGCATTAAATTTGGTGGAAATTTAATGGGAATTTGAGTGGAGAAAATTGAAGGGGCATTTTGTGAGTGGAGCTTCCACCCAAATGAATGAAGGAGGGGAGGGGAAGCCCCATGGCCAGTGGCCACCCCCTTGGGTGCCCCCTCCTCCTTAAAAGGATCCCCCTCCCTCTCTCTCACTCACACCTCCTCGTGAAGGATCTCTCTCCCCCTCTAGTATTTATTACCCATGGTCTCGGACTAGCGAGATACATGTTCCTGGTGGCTTTTTGGCAAGAAAGAGTTGTGCTTCTGCTGCATCGCTGGAGCGAGGAGTCGGAGGTTGCTCGGTGCCTCGAACGTGTGTGCGAGCATGGATGCGTCGCTGATTTGCGGCGCTAGGACTTCCTCTCGATCTTGAGATCGATAAGAGATCGTCTACATCTACCACGAGTTCAACCTTGTTAAACTTTGTCGTTATTCAAGGGTATGTTATCTATGGATGTATATCCGCCCGTTAATTGTATCTAGTAGATAGATCTTGGTACATAGTTATTCCCATCGTAGGAAATTTTTTGTTTTCTATGCTGCGAACTCTACAGTGGTATCAGAGGAGGATCTATGCGTAGATGCTTTGCACGGGTAGTAAACATATGAGTATATGGGCGATGATGATCATGTTATTTCTTATTAGTTGTACTTTGGATATTGGTGGCATAGTGGGATGAAGCGGCTCGGACAAACATTACATGTCCTCGCACATGAGACCTGTTCCACGCTTGACATGCAACTAGTTTTGCATAAGTGGCTAGCGAGTGTTTGTCTCTCCTACTATTGTCAATATCTAATTTTCAACAAGTTTTCAACAATTTGGTTATCCTTCTTGTGGTTCATGTTTGTAGGTAAGAACGGTTCTATCTTCGAAAGCCCTAAAGCCACGTAAAACTTGCAATGGATAAATTAGAGGCGTCTAGTTTAGATTGTTGCTGGGCTAGTGTCATGATATGGTGATGTTGTCAGTAGAAGTATAAGTCGATACTCTTACAACACACATAACATGTAAGTTCCATATACCTTGGCCTTACACATAAAGGTATGATGAGGATCATACCACGATGCACATGATGGAGATCAAGTGCAAGAACCATATCATTTCACTTATTAACATATGATGTTTGTTGCATCTTATATTGCTTATTTGGCGTTTTTTAGCATAATAAGATTATCCCTCATTTAGATATCAAGATAAAAATGTGTTCTCCCTTAAGTATGCACTGATTATGTTTTCATCGCTCCAAGACATCACGTGATGACCGGGTGTTCTTGGATCCACGATCATATTTCGGGTGTAAGACAGTTCCACACACGAATACTAAGGTTCTTACTTGGCGATCCTAGCATGTACAAACATGGCCTCGGAACCCGGACCGAAAGGTTAAGCACGAGTCATATGGAAGATATGATGCCCATTTGATGCTCGCCATTCAAGCTACACCGACTCAGGTGATGATCGGACTTGGTGTAGCGGATTTGGTTCATGTAATCACCAAAAAGGCACGAGGGATGTTGTTTTTGAGTGGGAGTTCATTCTTAATTTGGATTAGTTGAACTCAATCTATCATAAACTTTGTCTAAACTTGACAAATTCTGTTGTAGATGGCATCACCTGCTTTTAATTTGAATGTGTTCATGGAGAAAGATAAACTTGCAACGAACGGTAGCAACTTTACCGACTGGGCCATGAATTTGACGATTCTCCTCACTGATGCACAAACGCAATATGTGCTAGAAGCGCCGCTAGGCCCCCCACAGTTTGATGATGCCCCTGACAAGGAAAAGAATGTATATCAGACTCGTCAAGAGGACCACAACTTAGTTCATTGTGGCATATTGTATGGTCTAGATCCAGAACTTCGAAAGCGTTTCGAAAACGGCAATGCTTTTGATACAATGGGTGAGTTGAAAATGATTTTCGACACCCATGCTGCTGTAGAGAGTTACAATGCTCCAAAAAATTTCTCTAGCTGCATGATGGAAGAGAACAACTCCGTAAGTGAGCATGTACTCAGGATGTCGGGTTACGCCAATAAGCTTGTGTCCTTGGGAATTACTATTCCCATTGACTTAGGCATCCATCATGTTCTCCAGTCTTTGCCACCTAGCTATAAGAGATTCATGATGAACTATAATATGCAAGGCGTGAAGAGTTATCTCCCCAAGCTTCTGTCAATGCTTAAAACTGCAGAAGTGGATATCAAGAAAGAACATCAAGTGTTGATGATCAATAAGACCACTGGTTTCAAGAAAGACAAGAAGGGTAAATAGAAGGGAAAGAAGGGCCGCGAGCCGGTTGCCGTGCCTGAAAGGAAACCCCGAATTGGCCCTAAGTCTGATACCGAGTGCTATTATTGCAAAGGGACTGTCCACTGGAAGCGCAACTCCCCCAAGTATTTTGCATACAAGAAGGCCGGCAAGGAAAATAAAGGTATATATGATATACATGTTATTGATGTGTACTTGACTAGTACTCGCAGTAGCACCTGGGTATTTGATACCGGTTCAGTTGCTAATATTTGTAACTCGAATCAGGGGCTGCGGAACAAGCGACCACTAGAAAGGGGTGAAGTCAAGATGCATGTCGGCAATGGATCAAGTGTTGATGTGATACATGTTCCCCATGGTCTTGGACTAGCGAGATACATGTTCCCGGTGGCTTTTCGGCAAGAAAGAGTTGTGCTTCCGCTGCGTTGCTGGAGCGAGGAGGCGGAGGTTGCTCGGTGCCTCGGACGTGTGTGCGAGCACGGATGCATGCTGATTTGCGGCGCTAGGACTTCCACTCGATCTTGATATCGGCAAGAAATCGTCTACATCAACCACGAGTTCAACCTCGTTAAACTTTGTCAATCTTCAAGGGTATGTTCTCTACGGATGCATATTCGCTCGTTGCTTGTATCTAGTAGATAGATCTTGGTACATAGGTGTTTCCATCGTAAGAATTTTTTTGTTTTCTATGCTTCGAACTCTACAATGAGGTAACGAAACTTATAAGCCTATGAATCCTATATATTGTGGTGAAACTTTCTTATATGGAATTTGTGAGCCGATTTCCACTATAAACATGATCCCTTCATCACTTTATGAGGAACTTCGGAACAATTTAAATAATCCAGATGTGGAACCAGTAGACACTACTATTAAATTGTAAAATAGAACTAATATAAAACCAGAAGGTGTTATTAGAAATATCTATGTCTTGATTGGAGCACTTATGTACCCCCTTGATTTTCATATTGTTGATATTCCTCGAGACTCCTTTTGTCCTATCCTTTTAGGCAGGCCTTTTGTTTCCATAACCAAAGCTCGAATTGACAATAAGAAAGAGACTATTTCAATGATGTTTGGAGAAGAGGAAATGAGATTCCACTTCGCCAAACTAAAGAAGAGGCCATATGTAGAGGAAGATATCAAGGAAGGGAAAATGATTGCCAAGCTAGCCGCAATTCATTTCAGCACTCCGCAAGATGAACTAGAGAGGAGCCTAATTAATTGGGAGGAGGTACCAAATGATGAGGAAAGAGAAGACATGGATGATTTCCTTGATTCAGTTTTGGAAGCGCATAATACACATGACCACGAAAAGCTGGTAAGAAAAGGAGATGAAGAACCTCCACCAATTGAATTGAAATGACTTCCAGAAGATATGAGGTATGAGTTCTTAGATAGTGAAAATAAATGTCCTGTTATTATTAGTAAAAATTTAGAAGAAAAAAAACTCATTTTGGTCTTGATTAAGTATCATGAAGCATTTGGATATACTCTAAGTGATATTAAAGGAATAGATCCATCTATTATAACACATAAGATTACCATGCTTGATGATGTTGTACTTGTAGAACACATAGAGAAGGCTTAATCCGAAAATGAAGGAAGTAGTAAGAAAATAATTTATACGCTTATTAGATGTCAGCATAATATATCCTATTTCTGACAGTAAATGGGTTAGCCCAACTCATTGCATACCAAGACAAGGTGGTCTTGATGCTGCTATGAATGAGGATGGTTAGCTAGTTCCTGTAAGATATATTGTTGGACATCGCATGTGCATTGATTTTAGGAAACTAAACCGTGAAACACAGAAAAATCATAAACCTATACCATTTATGGATATTTTTTAGAAAGACTTAGTAATAATTCTTATTTTTGCTTTCTTGATGGTTATTCAGGCTATTCTAAAATTGCTATACAACCAGAAGATAAAGAGAAAGCGACTTCACTTGTATTTATAGCACATATGCTTATAGATTAATTACGTTTGGCTTATGTAATGAAGCTACAACTTTTCAAGAATGTGTTCTAAAAATCTTTGATGATCTTGTTGAGAATACTATGGAAGTTCTAACAAATGATTTCGTTGTTTGTGGAACAACATTTGATAATTGTCTATAATTTAATGAAAGTTTTGCAAAAATGCAAGGAGTCAAATTTGGTTTTGAATTGGTAGCAATGTCGATTCATGGAAAGAGAAGGGAAAGTTTTTGGACATAAGGTTTCATAGAAGAGTATAGAAATAGATAAGACTAATATAAATGCTATAGAAAATCTTCCTATACCTCAGGACATAAAATACTTAAAAATGGTTCCGGGACATGCAGGTTTTTACAAGAATTTTATAAAAGATTTTGCTAAAATAGCTATGCCTCTCACTAACCTTCTTGAGAAATATGCCCCGTTGTACTTAGATCATGACAACATTGCATCTTTTGAAAACCTTAAAAACAAATTAGTTTCAGCACCTATCATGCAATATCCAAAATGGGATGAACCTTTCAAAATCATGTGTGATGCTAGTGACTATGCTTTAGGAGTTGTGTTAGGACAGCGAGATGGAAAGAACTTAAATGTTATTCATTGCGCTAGTAGACCTCTTAATAAGATTCAGAAAAATTATGCTACTACAAAAAAGGAGTTCCTGGCTATAATGTTTGCTTGTGACAAATTTACCTTACATCATTAATTCTAAGTCAATAGTTCATATAGATCACCAAGCTTTGCTTCACCTCCTTGTGAAAAAGGATGCGAAGCCCAGGTTGATTAGATGGGTCTTATTACTACAAGAATATGATTTTCAAATAGTAGATACGAGGGGTAAGGATAATCCGGTAGCAGATCTTATCTCTAGAATGGAGAGAATAATCATTGACACCGTACCTATAAATGAGTCATTTCTAGTAGAATATTTAGCGAATGGTGAAATCGCTAATCCTTGGTTTGCGGATTATGCTAACTATCTTGCAGGAAAATTTCTACCTCCTAGTATGACAAGAAATCAAAGAATGAAATTCTTTAATGATCATAAATATTACTTTTGGGATGATCCTTATTTATATTGTCATGGACCTAATGGAATGATTCAAAAGTGTATTCCTAACCATGAAATGAATGCAATTTTGCAAGCTTGTCATGATAGCCCGTATGGAGGACATAATGAAGTTAAGCGAACTGCATCAAAGGTACATCAATCCGAATTCTATTGGCCCACCTTGTTCAAGGATGCAGATAGGTATGTAGAACATTGTGATGCTTGATAGAAAAGGGGTAATATAAGTTGAAGACAAGATATGACAATGAATTATCGTCTTATAATTAAACCCTTTGATGCATGGGGAATGGATTACATGGGACCTTTTGAAGATTCAAATGGTTACACTCCTATTCTTGTTGATGTCGATTATGTCACCAAATGGGTTGACTCTATTCCAACAAGCCATTCAAATGCAGCTACTTCCGTGAAGATGATCAAGGATGTCATATTCGCCAGGTTTGGAGTCCCTAGATTTTTAATCACTGATGGTGGTTCTCATTTTATGAAAGGAACTTTCAGAAAAATACTTTAGAAATATGGAGTGACTCACTGTAACATCCCAAAAATACTAAACTTGAATCATCAAACTCTAATCATCAAATTTAGGGTTAACAAAAACTTTTCTAAATAAAAAATGAAAGCATGCATGTTTGTATGCATTCCAATTTTGATTTCTTTTGAACCACCTTGTTTGTGTGTTTCTTTCCTTGTAAAATGTTGCTTAGGTGAAATAAACATCGTCTAAAAATTTCCCAAACTTTTCCCAAACACAAATAAATCAAAACAAATAAAATAAGGGAATGGTCATTTTGACCAATTTAACTCCCATGCCTACTTTGGTTGTCCCAAACTTTCAGAACTTAACAGAAACTTTTCTGGATCTTTGCACCCCTTGATTGTACTCATAACAAAGTATCAAGGCCCAGTTTGTGATCATCTAGAAACTTTCAAATGCATAGATTAAATGACAGTTCAAAATTGCATCTTTATCATATGAGAAGATCCCACTTTTTCAAAAACCACTCAAACAAGCTCCACTTTCAAAACCCAAGCATCTGGAGACTCACCAGCACCAACCTAGCACACCCACCAAAAATCTTTTCAAAATTCAAACTTGAATTCTTGCGGCCATTTCATCAAACACTTTGCAGACACAAATCATCAAAATCTTAAACACTATTGTGAGCAGTGATTGAAGCCTAACTTGTCCCCTCTCTAGCCCACAACCATCTCAGTAGATCATCTAGCACGTTAAACCAAGCACTAGCCTCACTGTAAGCTGGGCAATGACATCAATGGTGAACAGCCGAAGCTCACCATGCAACCCTAGTGGAGACAACAAGCTAGAAGGATATTAGCTGTGCCAACCTTATCTGGGAGGCAACCCACCGTCCATCGCTACTCCCTCTCCCAGCCGCGAGCGTTGCCAAACCCTGGACCACACGCACGGACCGCGCCCAGCTCGCCAGCAACCATGTCGAGCATGCGCCAGAGCGCCACGCTCGACCGACGCCCACAGACCGCGCGCCGCCCTCGCCGCATGCATACATGATCGCCACCAACCCAGGAGACCGCCAGACATCCCCGTTCGCCGCCCCATGCCGCACAGCCACCGCTCGCCGTCGAAGACGCCGCCTCTGCCGCATAGAGCATCGCGCGTTCCAGACCAAACCGCACCGCCCCTATGCGCGCATTAAAGCCGTAGAGCATCGCCAGGATACCACCAAGCGATCGCCACCGCCGGCCATGCCTCTAGCCGCCCGTAGCCATGTCGCCACCGTCGCTTGCCCATCCCGTTTGGTCTCGCCGTCGCGACTATAAATAGAGGCCACCCCCAGCCAAATTGAGCACACCATCTCACTCCCCTCTCCTCATTGATCGTGCCACCCCGTTCCCAGAGCAAGGAGAGCAGCGTTTCGCCGGAATTTCGCCGGAGCCCGCCGCCTCTGGAGAAGAAGGGAGCCAGCGATTGGAGCCGACCCAGGAGAAGCTGCCGGTACCAGGAGGTTCGCCATCGTTGACTTTGTCGTTCGCCCGCCTCGCCGACCCTCGCCTGAGCACCGGTGAGCCCCCAACGACCCCCACCCGCCACGTTAGGTTTCAGTCTCGCCGGCTTTGCCCAATGTCGACGATGACCCTCAGCTGTTGGATTAGAACCAGATCGAACGCACCACATCACCCCATATCGCTTTGCACCCCCTGTCTCACTGACGCGTGGGTACAGCGACTTAACCAGCCCGCGTAAGCGCTGTGCTTAGCAGGCCGGCCCAGTATCGCTTCCCGCGCGGCCCAGTTATTTGAATTTAACCTTTTTCATTTTATTTCAAACACACTTCTATACCCAGTTTCAAAAATCAACCCAGGTCGATTCAGTGAACCAAATTGAATGAAACCAATTTTGTTAGAAAGTCCTGGGAATGCTGAATCCAAGCCTGTTGGATTCAAGTCATTTGGATCTGTAGATCATCCATGGTAAAAATAACAAGGCAGAAGCTTTCCTGCATTCAAACATTTTTCAAATTTAAACCATAATAGCTTTTGAGTTGATTCCAACTCTCAAAAATCACATTTAAACATACCTTTCAGAATATATAAAAATATATAGGTTTACTTATAGAAATAATGACCAAGTAATAAAAGAATGCCACATAGGCATTTCTAGCCACTTTAATTAATTAAAATAAAAGAGAAAACCTTATTAAATTGTGACACCACTTTAAATCACATTCCCATGGACTAAAATATGTGGTGATGACATGTGTCAACATGACCCCATGTTTGGTTTGGAGAAATATTAAATCTTAAGTAGTTTTTCAATGAGTAGAAATTACTTTTCTAAAAATAAAAGGAATTAAACCAAGCTTTAATCTTGTAATGTTAGTGATGATGCTAGATCATCTACAGGAACCTTGTGTATGATGAATGCAAGTAGTTAAGTATTGTTTGGTGATTGTGTACCTCGTATTTATTCATAGACGCTAGTACCGACCAAGGATACGAGGAGGAAGGAGGATACTATGAAGAAGAAGCCGAGGAGAACTTCAACCACTGCTCTACACAAGGCAAGCCTAATACTACTAGATGAATGTGCAAGCTAACACTTGCCAGATACTCTACTTTAGCAAGCCTTACTAATCAAGTTGACCTATGCAAGCCAATACTTGCTTGTCACCATGCCAACTATATGCCTTAAGCATAGATGATCCTACCCACTTGATAAACCAATCCTAGTTTTTACTTACAAGCTTTATACTTTATTTCATTATCAAAGCTACTAATTAGAGTTTACTTAAGTGAATTATAGATACTAGAAAGATATTTGAAGGTTGCATAAACAGCATAAAATTTGGCCTGAGCTAGATAATCTTGATATCATCCCAAGGCATAAGATTGAACTTAGTTGAAACTCTACTAGTTTACCACCCCTCATTAGTACTTACCCCCACTTGTAGATGCTAGTGCTAAGCATAAAACTTGATCAACATTAGATGGGAATACTTGGTGAAAATGGTTATGAAAACCTTAGAATGATGGATCATTCTACTGAGATGTTTTGACATGTGTTTCCGAACACCTGATGATTTTGGTGATGAAATTGTTGAGGCATGAGCCTTAGCCCTTTATAAAACTGATGGTTGTCTGGATGCGATACCATTCCAATTTTATCGTCCAACCACAATACCCGAAGATTGGGTAGGGCTTGACTGGAAACTTATATACCTTAGTATTAGTTCCCTCACGGCCAAGGTCTGAGTTGAGGCTACCTTGTGAAGATTGTCCACCTGTGCAGTACCCAAGATGACAGTTGGTCATGGTTGGGAGGCCAAACTCACAGGAGAGGTGTTTATACTAGGGTGTGTAATTGAAAGGTTAGGATTTATTATCCGCATACTGAGTATGGTGAATTCAGGATTTGTTCCTGACGGATGTATCGAATGTTGTGGTGAAAGTGTACAATCTCTGCAGAGTGTCAAACTATTCGAATATCCGCGTCCGCGGTTATGGACAGGTTGAGTGGCCATACTGTTCCCCCGTCAGATGTTTTCAAAAGACTTGTGAAATGAATTGAGACTTTGACTTGACCACAATAGGGTTGTGATATGAAATACAAGTTCCTACCTAGGAGTTATAAAATTGTGACTAGCTTCTCTTGCTTCTCAGCTTAGTAGAGATAAATCTGGCTTTTGCAAAACAACCCTAGAGCCTAGTGTCCTATTAACAAAAACCCCTTTCACTTGTTAGTATTAGTTTGCGAGTACTTAAAGAGTACTCATGGCTTTGTCCCTGGCTATTCCCATGGCCAGACTATGAAGAGGAGTACCTGGAAGATGGACCCTAGGAAGGTGACGACAACTAGGATCATCTCCCATCGTCAGCATTGCCTGTGACCCCGAAGATGGAGCTTCGCCTACGCTACCGTGATTATTACGTATTCCGCTGCTTGAAGTTGTATTAAGAACTGGATCATGAGATCCCTATTTGTGTAAGACCTTATGTATGGTTTGTAATGGATGATGTACTATGGTATCCAATTTTGTTATGTCTCGCAAAAATGATAATCCTGGGATTGCGATGTATGGCATAACAGGCATCTGGGATTAAAAATCCGGGTATTGACAAGTTGGTATCAGAGCCATCCTGACCATAGGAGACCCTAGTTAGACTGGAAGTTTGAATCGAAAACCTAGTTTCAAAACCAAAGGAACCAAATATTTACAAAAAACTTATCCTCATTCTTATCTCTTGGACTCTTTCAGAAAAATTCACGCTAGCAAATATTTACAAAAACTTATTCTCATTCTTACCTCTTGGACTCTTTCATAAAAATTCACGCTACTCCAAAATTATTTCGAAGCTTACATCAAATTTTGCACCCTAGATCACTTTTAGTAAAACTCACAACTACGCTAGTGCCCAAACGTAGTGAGTAGTATTTGGTCCCACTGTATCGTAGTTTCCAGAATGGTTCTTAAAACCATCTGTTTTTCTTTGTTGTGGTGTGTGTTGTATGGTGTGCTATGAATGAATGAAAAGAGAGTTGCTAGAAAAATCTGAGTCAAACTATAAAAACTTTTCAAAATCCCAGAACCGTAGAAATTTCCCTCTTTTCTCATGATCTATCTCAATATTCAGATGCCACGTGGAGGAAGTGGTTCATCCCCGGACCCGATGTTGCAGATTCTGCAAATGTTGACTTCTGACCGCTAAGCTGAAAGAGCGGAACGTCAAGCCAACTTATCCACCCTGCAACAGATAGCTCAGCTATCCCACGACAACCAAGGCCATGGAAATCAGAACAACCATGGATCTAAGCTCAAAAATTTCCAGAACACCAACCCACCTGTTTTCACTAAGTCAGAAGAGCCCCTAGATGCCGACGATTGGCTGCAAACCATGGAAAATAACCTAGAAGTCGCCGGAGTGGAAGCTAACGAGAAAGTTTTGTTCGCCACCCACTATCTAGCCGGAGATGCCAGGGCATGGTGGAACAGTGTTCGCGCAATGACCAGAGGCCAGATGATGACCTGGGAGGAATTCAAGGTCAAGTTTAGCAGAACCCATGTGCCACCGGGTTTGATCAAGAGAATGAGAGACGAGTTCAGAGAACTGAAGCAAGGAAGGATGACCGTAGTGGAATACCGTGACAAATTCTTGTCATTAGCTAGGTATGCCCCTGATGAGATCGACACCGAAGCCAAGAAGAAAGAAAGATTCTTGAATGGTCTGCATGATGAGATGCAGACTATGTTAGTCAATATCCCCTTTGCCGATATTGAAGCCCTGGTCGACTCTGCTATCCAGATGGAAGGAAAGATCAACCAAGCCAATGAGAACCGCAAGCGTCGCATGATGCATCAGCCAGGAACCCATCAGACCCCAAAGTATCGCCCTAACCCAACTCCCGGATTTGCCCCAAGGACCCACAGACCCCCGATGAACCGTCCGACCTATCCCAACTGTGGAAACCCTAGGCCCGGAGGAAATCACAACAACACCGGCAACTCTAGCAATTTCAACCGTGCCCCACCCAAGTCCAACACCAACACTGCCCCAAGGACTGGAAGCAATGTTGTGCCCGTAGCCGCAAAGGACAAGTCGCAAGTGACTTGTTATGACTATGGCCGTAGCCCCACCCAAGTCACTACTCCAACGAGTGCCCCAACAAGAAGAATGCCGCAGCCCCCAATGCCAATTTCCCAGCTCAGCATCAGCGTCGTGTTCAGCCCGGAAGAAGGTTTGCCCCAGGGAATTCGCTCAACCGCAATGGCCGTCTTTTTCTCATGCATGCTGAAGAAGCTCAGGAAGCGCCAGACGTCGTGATGGGTATGTTTTCTGTTAATTCAGTACTTGCAAGAGTGTTGTTTGATTCTGGTGCATCGCACTCATTTGTCACCGAAGTATTTGCCTGCACTAGTAAAATTCAACCAACCAAACTGAAGCATGTTATGATTGTTCAAATTCCCGGATCAACCACCAAGGCTAGGCAAATTTGCAAATTCATCCCTATCCGAATCCATGGCATAGATTTTTATGCTAACCTGATAGTACTTGGAACTAAAGGTTTTGGAAGTAGTACTAGGAATGGATTGGATGTCCAAACATAAAGGATTGATTGACTATGCCAAGAAAGCCATAACCATGACCAGTGCAGCCGGATTATCAGTCGAGCATATATCTGAAACCTTACCTTGTCAATTCAAGTGCAACAAGAGTATAACCCAACCTACCATTGACCAAGTACGGATAGTCTGTGAATACCCCGATGTATTTCAGATGTTTTGCCCGGTATGCCCCCAGATCGGGATATCGAGTTTATCATTGAACTAATCCCCGGAACTGGACTCATAGCCCAGAGACCATACAGTATGAACCCGTCGGAACTAGAGGAACTGAAGAAGCAACTGGATGCCATGATGGAAATTGGATTGATTCAACCAAGTGCGTCACCATGGAGGTCACCTGTCTTGTTTGTGGACAAGAAAGATGGAGGTAACTGTTTGTGTACGGATTATCGGAAGTTGAATGATGTCACCATCAAGAACAAATACCCCTTGCCCAAGATAGAAGATTTGTTTGATCAGTTGACCGGTGCCAAAGTGTTTTCTAAGATTGATCTTAGAACTAGGTATCATCAAGTCAAAATTCGTGCAGAGGGTATTCCAAAGACTGCCTTTACCCCCATCTATGGATTGTACGAGTATACAATCATGTCTTTTGGATTAACCAATGCCCCTGCTTATGTCATGAATCTCATGAATAAGATTTTTATGGACTTCCTGGATAAGTTTGTCGTTTTTTTCATCGATGACATTCTGATTTATTCTAAATCAGAAGAAGAACATGATCTACACCTAAGGACCATTCTTGGAACCCTTGGAGAGCATCAGTTGTATGCCAAGTTTAGCAAATGTGAATTCTGGTTACAGATGAATCCAAGCAGCCTTGTGGCATTTCTTTGACTCTTGAAGTACCAAATCTTGGCCTCGCAAGTTTTCACTATCTTCACTAACAAATGTGGCGCATTCGATAGCGTCTACAAAAGAGGTGAGGCATGTATGTGGGTACCTCGGAGAAATAATCTCGCATGAGCATGTCGTTGCCCAACTTGCGGTTGCGCAGGATGAAAAGGTGGCCAACTATGGAGCCTCACTGCCTCTTCATCCTGCCGCCGTCCTCCTCCTTGAGGGCGAGAAGGGCCACCATCATGTGTTGATGGTGGTTCCCGAGCAGCATCTCCACATCTAAGTCGTCGTCGTAGGACGAGTCATCCAACAAAAATTGCTCGCAAGGGTCCAACTCCATCTACAAATCAGGGATAATATTTAGAGCTTGCGGAGAGGATATCTACAAGTTCGAACTTGAGCAGCGGCGAATTTTACCTTTTACGGGTGGCGGTAGAATGGCGGCGGTGGGGCGCGACCGGATCTGCGTCGGGAGGAGTTTTTCGACCCACTGCGGCTAGGGAACGGGATCGGTGGGCTCAGGTGGCATACTGCGCGCGAGGAATCGAGCGGGAGGGACCTAAATCTATGGCGGCGGGCGGCGGCTGTTCGGGCGGAAGGGAGGGGAATGAGTTGAAACTTCCCTCCCGCCAACCAAAATGGAGGATATGGTTCGCGTCCAGGTCAATCTAGAAACCTATGTTTTTCTGGTTCCGTGGAGGTGTTTTCTCGGGGGGCCTAATTTTTTTCGTTTCGGTCCATTTTGGTGCGTCAGTTCTGGCCACTTTTATAACACAAAACTGAAAAGTGGCAGTTATTTTTATGGTTTCACCCTTTTACACTGTCTACTAGAGATGCTATTAAGCTTATGTTGAATAAGGAACACATAAAGCTCTAGTGAAATAGAAGAAGTTTGGTAATGCTAAAATCACGTTCAATGGATGTTAATGTTGGTCGAAAATTTAAGCTGTCATTTTTCTGTCAAAACTTGGTATTTCATTATTTTCAGATTAATAAAGAATTCTCAGAGAGACAGCTAAATTTTGGCGTTTCCAGTATGTTTAACGACCAACTATACGGTGGGAATAAAATTTCTGACCATATAGTTGTAGTCCTATAGTTATCTATCCATCTCCGAATTTTTATTTCAGGATGCAGTACATTTAATGACCAACTATACGACAGGAATAAAATGCTATGGTCATATAGTTGGTACCGCCGTAGAAGTAAAATCTAAAGTCGGTTCACAACTATACGGCGGGACATATATGGGCCACGCCTGTATAGTTGCTCGTTATGAACGACGGCTAGGATTTTCGACCTCCCCTTTTAAAGCCGATTGCATCAAACCTTTTCCATTAAGTTTTCCCAGAGCTACAACCTCCGGCCTCAAAAAATCATAGCCATCCCTATACAAGCTCCTTCTAACAATACCCATGCAGCGAATCCATGCAGCCTTTTCATGTCAAAAAGATTTGGAGGAAGAAAGAAGAGAAGCCCTTGAAGAGGATCAATAAAGTAGAACATAAAGAAGCATCATCGCCATCTAGCCCGGAGATCAAGCCTCTCCCAAACTCAGAGGACATGTTCCTGTAGAGTGTTGGGGATACACTTTCCGGGTATACCCACAGGACTCGCTGACCAGGGTGGTACACCATCGGGTTAGAGCTTTGCTTCACGGGCGGCCCAGTCAGAGAAAGAGGAGGAGCCAGTTCTAGCTACGACAAGGCCCAAAAGAGTTACCAACTTAGGCCTATAGTATTGCTTGTAATCCAAGCTGTACGTAGCTACCGACTATGTAACGTAGCCGGATATGTCTCTCCCTGTAACCCTAGGCCCCGGTGACTATATAAACCGGCCTTATGGGAGCCTTTAGGACACAACTCAATAGACAACCACAACCAACTCGCACAGGCGAACCTCTCTTGTAATCCGCTATAACATCTAGCTTACGTTGACATATTACTGGGTTGCTAGGAGGAGTAGGAACCGATCACCGCAGTCGGATCTGAACCTTGGTAAACTTGTGCTCACCGCTCCTAGAACATCGGAAGTCTCACACCCCTTCTTTCCAACGCCACTAGGACCCCCTATGGCGTACTTGTCGACAATCCGACGACAGTTAGCGCCCACCGTGGGGCAGGTGATGTTTGGAGCATCGTTCCAGGCGGAATCTGCGCATGCGGGAATCGGCAAAACAATCGCCATGGGTCGCGTGGTGTACGCCAGTGATGTCCCTCTCATCCTCCTAGATGAGACTTTGATTCCGGCTTCTAGGCCCGTGATGACCTACATAATCATGTCAATTGGCGAGATCGATATTTATCTCGGTTTCTCTGAACCCGCCCAACCCACCCTAGAGGTGATGACCATAGCGGAAGAAAAATCCGGACCTACATTGTTTGCAGAGGCGGAAGAATTCAAGGTCTCGGAGAAAATCAAACCCGCCCAACCCACTCTTGAAGTGGAAGAAGAGGTGGAAGAAGAAGTCAGATCCGATCTCTCCAGCGAGATCGGATACACAGACGAGGAGTACATCCGCTACGGATCCAGCTTCGCTGATGTCGAAGCGGAAACCAAGTTATACAAGTACCTCAAGAACATGAATAAGAAGAAGCAGTGTTTCGTGTACCACATAAGCACTAGATCTGAGTCTGTCGATGCTGGAGCTGGTAGCGACTCGGTCCTAGACGCAACCAAAGAAAATGCCGACTTACCGGGCTCCCCAACAGAGTCAATCACGTCGCACGAACTTCGAGACTTCGACAAAGAGAAAGAGGAGTACGAGCAGCAGCACGTCTCCAGACAAACGCCAGGTGAGCCGGAAACTCCTCCTAGTCCATATGATAGCATGGATGAAAGCTACACCTCGCAGGATGACATGGACATCGGAGATTCGTTCGAGGTCTACAAGCCAACCATGACGGAAAGTACTGACGGAATTTTATCCCCCGGTACCGGACCAAAAGCCGTCTTTGCCACTGGTACGCACGTTAAGGATACTAGGCTGACAAAGAAGAAGAAGAAGAAGAAGAAGAACAAGAATCTGACTCCGACAGAGCTGGAAGTCGAGGAAACCAACGAAGAAAAATTTGATGAAGAGATCGAGATGGAGAATCAGGAAGGAGATCCGATTAATCCCACCCAGATCCATCCTCCTGTGGACAGACACGTTGTCACCAAGGGTGCACGCAAAATCTACGGAGATGCTCTCACAATTCCAATCCCAACAGCTTCGGATCTTACGCTAGAGGCGCTGGAGAAAAGGGATGAGGACCTGGAAAAGCACTGCATGTTTCTACTTGAAGAGGCCGCACGCCTCGTCGAGATGAGATAGCAGTTAGACAGTGATCTTGCCAGATATTAGTCAGATTTCAAGCGACATCCAAACAAAACAAGGGGTGGTCCATTTCTTGCAAATAAGAACCCGGATATCCACAAAGATATATTCGACGGAAAATATGGAGAGAAGATCCGAGTATACAACACGCTGGTGGAAAACGCTGTTGCAGCTCGAGCCATCCTCGCCAACAATCCGTCTCCACAGCAGGTCCAACAGTGCGTCGTGTTGCTGGACAAAGGATTAAAGCAGAAGAAGACGGCCGCGTCATTCAGCGGCAAGCTGGCCTAAAAATCCGAGTTTTGCCACACTGACGCTGACCAAAGCGCTGACGTAAGGTTCCGCAGGGATATGGCTCAGTGCTACCGTCCTCGTGGAGAAGAAGAACATTCCAGGACTGGCTCCAACAGCCACTCTCGCCGGCCGGCATGTGACTGGGCAAGAGTTATTCCGGCTGCGGCCAAAGACCCCATCAGGACAATGGTTCCCCATCAGGACCATCGTTGGCAAAATAATCGCTATAGATAACACCCGGAAACACGCCACCTGCGAGAAGATCAAGATAGTCTAAGGATGCCACCACGGAGCTGTCCGGCTGGGAACACCGGACGAAGAGATGATCCAGATCGTCCTGAATCTAGTAGGGACAGTGCCCGGAGAAACAGGCATCAGAGTCAGCATAATGAGGCTCCACCGCCACCACCAAGAAACCCAAACAGAAATAATCCACCAGGGCGACCATCGCCTCCCAGCAGCCACCATGAAGGATCACATCGTAGCCACAGAAGCCACAGGGGCGGAGGCGACAATGGTGAGAGAACAAGCAGAAATCTGACTCCATCACACAGAAGCCGCAAGCGTGAAAGGCGCAGATCACTCTCGCCAAACGATGCTCTCCATCGCATCAAATCAAACATAGAAGCGCGGCGGTACGAGGAAGAAGATGTGTATGTGGGACCCAAGTGCTTTGGTCCACGTATACGTCAGAAAAAATTTCTGGTTGACTTTGGTATCGCCAAGGACATTCAGCGCTATGACGGTGCAGCTCGGCCAGATACTTGGCTCCATGATTTTTTCCAGGCTTGCTACATCACCAAAGGAGGAAACAACCTGGTTGCAGTCCGATATCTCCCACTGATGTTGAGGAAGACGGCTCAATCATGGCTTGATGAACTGCCAGAGAATTCAATTCATAACTGGTATGATATGCAAAGTGCATTCTTTTCAAACTTCGAGGGAACATACAGGAGGCCCTGCACAGTCGGAGACTTGCAGAATTGCACCCAAAGACCCGGAGAAACTTTCTGGGATTACCTCGGATGATGGATCGATACGAAGAACTCCTGCGAAGGAGTAAATGAGCAAACTGCAATAGAAGCTTTTATTGCAGGACTTCCATTCAGACTTTTACGTCACAAATTTGGGATAAATGATAGAGATGGCAAGCAAGTATGCTGACGCCGATGATGATTCAGAAGGGCTGCTAAATATTCTGGCCAATCCCAATGCGTCCTAACAGCCAAGGCAAACTCAGAAGCGCAAGAACACCTCAGATGAAAAGCAGGCTCTAGACAACGCAGCTGTCAACACAATGTTCGGATCTGGAGGACAAGGAGGGCACGGAGGCGGCCATGGAGAGGCCGAGGAACTTCCCGATTCCAGGGCAGAGGAGACCAACAACCCGGAAAAACCTATACCTGGGCTGACATTGCCAATAATCCCTGTGTCCACCACCTGGATAGCAACGGAGGATCTACCCATACAAATGTCGAGTGTCGTTTCGATGACGACATCAAAAAAGACGAATCCGCTGGCTACAGAGCCAAGCGACAAAAAGGAACGAAAAATTCCGAGAAAAGAAAGGAGCCCAATGAAGATTTCGACATGGTAGAGGCAGAAGTTGCCGCAGAGCCCAAGTCGGATGGAAAGAAGACTTTTCCGACTAAGAAAGATGCATGCGTCTGCTTCCTTGGATCCCAACTAGCTAAGGACAAAAAGGCAGTTATTCGTGAGCTCAATGCCACGGTTCCGGCTGTCCCCCAATTCCTGGACTGGTCAAAGGTGACCATCACCTTTGATCGTTCAGATCACCTGAGGAAAACACATCAT
Source organism: Avena sativa (assembly GCA_916181665.1). Lineage (NCBI taxonomy): Eukaryota > Viridiplantae > Streptophyta > Magnoliopsida > Poales > Poaceae > Avena > Avena sativa. The sequence goes on along the minus strand of OV702293.1, from coordinate 112,642,556 downwards.
CGGGGAAAGTATCCTCTGGTCGTCAATCCTCTTATTGACGGCTATGAGTTCTCAAAAACACTCAAGGACGGTGGGTGCAGTATCAACATCCTCTACATCGAAACACTCCACCGCATGAAGCTACACGGGAGCTAGTTGAGTTACAGCAATGTAACTTTCCATGGCATTGTACCAGGAAGACATGCAAATTCTCTGGGTGAGATTACTCTGGACATGACATTCGGAACCCGAGAAAATTACCGGACCGAGCCACTCTCCTTCGAGGTGGTACCATTCAAAAGTTCTTACCACGCCATCTTAAGGCGTCCGGCTTTCTAGGCGTTCATGGCCCGTCCCTGTTACATCTACTACATGATTAAACTTCCAGGTCCAAAGGGCGTAATCACCGTACGAGGAAATCTGAAGAAGGCGCGCGAGTGCGACGAAGGATCTGTTGCCTTCACCGAAGTCGTGCTGCATGCCCAGGAGTACCAGGAGATCAAGAAGACCATTAATCCGTCTGAGATGCCCGCTACGAATAACGAGGTGCTAAAGCCAAGTTTGTAGTTCAAGGAATCGGAGGAGACGAAGAAGACGTCACTGAAGGTAGATGATCCCTCCAAGACGACGAACATAGGGGTAGGCTTAGGCCACGCATACGAAAGCGTGCTCGTCGAGTTCCTCAAAGCTAATAGTGATATCTTCGCATGGCAGCCATCTGACATGACCGGAGTACCTAGGGAACTTTCCGAGCACTCTCTTAATGTGTACCCAGACACTAAACCCGTCAAACAGTCCTTACGATGGTTTGGTGATGAAAAGCACAAAACAATATCCAATTAATTAGCCTGCTTAGAGTTGGCGGATTTCATAACAGAGGTCATCCATACAGATTGGGTGACAAATCCCGTAATCGTCCCTAAAAAGGACACCATTGGTATAAGGATGTGTGTTGAATATACCGCTTTGAACAAGGCATTCCTAAAAGATCCGTTTCCTTTGCCAAGAATCGATCAAGTTATCGACTCAACGGCAGGGTCAGAATTACTCTATTTTCTCGACGCATATTCCGGATATCACCAAATACCGATGAAAAAGTTGGATCAAATCAAGACGTCTTTCGTCACCCCTTTCGGAACCTTCTGCTACAAAACTATGCCTTTTGGCTTAAATAACGCAGGAGCAACATATCAACGTACCATGCAACATTGTCTCAACGACCAAATCGGACGCAACGTCCATGTATACCTGGACGACATAGTAGTTATGTCCAAAAAGAAGGAAACTTTAATTTCTGACTTGGATGAAACGTTTGCTAGTCTACGAAAATTCAACATGATGCTAAATCCGAAGAAGTGTTTCTTTGGAATTCCAGACGGAAAATTATTAGGTTTCATTGTTGGGCCACGTAGAGATAAAACAAAACTTTTTCCTCTAACGTGGTGATCCCAAGATTTAACCGAGGTAGAAGGCCACGAGGTTTACCACTAGACGCGCAGTTGCGGATTACTCATGAAGCGCGTCGAGTTGATGCAGTGCAGTCCTTTGCGATCCGATCGTCCTGGTGCTGATCGTACAACACCTCTGCTGGTATCCACACGTACAAGGAGGAGCACCCGTGGCGAATTGCTAGGTTCGTTACGACGGTAGGACTGTTGTGGAGCTAGGGTTTCGAACACATGGAATGACCTAACCGAACAACGATTAACCTTTCTGGGTTACAGTGCTCCAGTATATATAGGGAGTGAATGTGGGCACTGCTTGCGTGGGCCATTCACTAAAGCCCATATAATATTAGTCCCTGTGAGTCCAAATCCCTGACTCAGTCCAAATCAGGCTCGGGCCCAACCCAACCTGATTTCCAGTTCAGATCCAATCCAAACTTGCTCCCGCTCTTAAGTGTGTGACCCCGCAGGCTCATGGCTACTTGGACACGATTGGAGTCCGAATCTTAATCGTTCAGTCGGTAGCGGCTCCTAGCAGAACATGCCGACTCCCAAGTACCAATGAGTCGTGATGACTTGCCTTTCCAATGCGACTTACGTCTGAGTCCCTTTTGCCTCACGATATGCCTTGTCAAACTATAGGCGAATAATTGTCATCCCTTAAATAGTCCGACTCTCTTCTCGATCCGAGATAAGTGATTCACCCGACTAACTCTTAGTCAATCTCCTTGGTTAACACTTAACCGAGTCGTGAATGTCCATGCTTTCCGAATCATATCATCCGAGAGGGCCCAGAGAATACCTCTCCAAGTGGAGGGGCAAAAATCCCATCTTGGTTATTCACATCACGCAGCTTGATTCTCAGTCGACCCAAACTCTGCCTTTATAACTGCCAGTTAGCATCAGTGTTTGACAGAACCTAAGTCGGTGATCCTCAACTCGGACTATGCAATAACCTTAGGTCTAAGGATTACATTGATTGACATATACAAATGACAACTTGTTTGTTGTAACTCAATATGGGTCAATCCGACTCGCTAAACTCTTTAGCCGAATCTGTGTAAGTTGGAATAGCATCTCCATGCCCATGACATGTGGAACCGAGTCATTAAACCAACTTTCACATTGGTCTAAGTTGTGTGTCCAACACAACCTCAATGACCAAGGATATTTAGTACAAACAACATGAATGTGTAGTTTCACAACTGAATAACATATTCAATGATACACATCAGATGTTAATACAAGGACAACTTAATAACTTTATGAATACAATGGGAAATCTCATCATACATGATTGCCTCTAGGGAATATTCCCAACATTCATCGTCTCTGAACGAGGCATCGAGGTGAACCGGGACAAAATCAAGGCTATCTTAAACATTACCAGGCCAACTAGCTTGAAGGACGTATAGTGCCTCACTGGTTGCATTGCAGCAGTGACTCGGTTTGTCAGCCGCCTTGGTGAAAGAGCCGCACCTTTATATAAACTCTTGAAGAATACTAACAAATTTTTCTAGACCCCAGAAGCTAAAACTGCACTACAAAGTTTGAAAGATTTTCTTTCAAATCCACCAGTTCGTGCAGCGCCAGAACCTCAGGAACCTATGTTACTCTACATTGCAGCGACCAACAAGGTCATAAGAGTGGTAACAGTAGTTGAGCGCGAGAAATAAGGCCACAAGCATAAGGTGCAGCGGACAACTTATTATCTAAGTGAGGTCCTGACAAAATCAAAACAACGGTATCCACATCATCAAAATCTAGCTTATGGAGTGTTCTTTGCATCCAGAAAGCTACGCCACTATTTTCAATCGCACAAGATCACAGTAGTGAGCAAGGCTACTATGTGGGATATAATCAACAACCGCGACGCCACATGACGTGTCGCAAAGTGGGGAATAGAGCTTGCATCTTTCGACATTGAGTACAAACCACGTACAGCGATCAAGTTCCAAATTCTCGCCGACTTTGTTGTTGATTGGACAGAAACGGCGAAAAACACAGGCCCTCTAGACTCGAAATTTTGGACCCTTCACTTTGACGGATCAAAAGCACGAGGAGGCTCGGGGGCTGGCGTGGTGCTCAAATCACCCCAAGGAGATAAGCTGCTCTATGTGTTGCAAATGCACTTCACGGCAAACAATAATATTCCCGAGTACGAAGCACTTCTACATGGAATACGCATGGCCAAAAACATTGGCATATCAAGACTCATGTGTTTCGGAGACTCGGATTTAGTTTCTCAGCAAGTATCTGACATTTGTAACACAAACAAACACATGGCAGCATATAAAGCTGTTCTGGATGAATTATCCAAATCGTTCGAAGGTTTTGAGGTTCAACACATCCCTCGAGCAGAAAATGAGGAAGCAGATGCCCTATCAAGGATAGGCTCTACGCGGAAAAAAGTACGGGATGGAGCTTTTCTAGAGCATTTAAGGGTCCCCTCCATAGTCGGAGTTGATGAGGAATACCCGACGAAATCTGACTCACCTTTAATAGCAGTTCTGGCTATAAGTCCTAGCTGGACAAAACCCTATCTGGATTTCTTGATAGACGGAAAATTACCCGAACATGAAGTCTTGATCCGACAGATTGTCCGACGAGCAAAAGATACACTATAATAAATGGTGAGCTCTATAAGCGGAGTGTTTCTGACGTGTTTCAGAGATGTATTTCTTCGGAAGAAGGAGTGGAAATCTTAAGAGAAATCCATGAAGGAGAGTGTGGTCACCATGCTGCAGCCAGATCCTTAGTGGCAAAAGCTTTTCGACACGGATTCTTTTGGCTTACAGCTAAGGCAGATGTCGATAAACTGGTCAAAACATGTAAAGGCTGCCAAAAGTACGCTCATCAGGCACACGTTCCGGCTGAACAGCTGCGAACAATCCCAATTACATGTCCGTTCGTGGTCTAGGGGCTTGACATGGTAGGGCCGTTTCGCACGGCAAAATGTGGATTCACTCACCTACTAGTTATGGTGGATAAATTCACAAAATGGATTGAGGCTAAACCCGTAACAAGTTGCGATGGAGCCATAGCCAGAAGATTCGTCAAGGACGTAATCATCAGATTCGGATATCCGCGTAGTATAATTACTGACAACAGGAGCAACTTTTCGATGGGGGAACTTGCCGAATTGTGCGAAGAGCAAGGGATCCGACTTGATATTGCGTCAGTCGCACATCCACAAGCCAATGGACAAGTCGAAAGAACTAATGGCCTTATTCTATAAGGAATCCAACCTCGCCTCGAGACACCGCTTCGTCAGGCCGCGGGGGCTTGGGCGGAAGAATTACCGTCTGTGATTTGGAGCTTACGTACAACTCCAAGCAGATCAACCGTCTATACTCCTTTCTTCTTGGTCTATGGTGCAGAAGCAGTTCTTCCAAGTGATCTGATCCATCAAGCTTCAAGAGTCAAAACGTATATCGAAGAAGATGCATAAGTTTCTTGGCAAGATGATCTCGATATAATCGAAGAAGTACACGTCGTTGCCGAACAGAGATCTACAGCCTATCAGCAGAAGTTACGCAAGTATCATAGTCAGAGAGTGCAAAACCGTTCTTTCAGAAAAGGCGATTTAGTCCTCCGACTTGTGAAAAAGAGAAAGCACAATCTTTCCTCAGTTTGGGAAGGACCTTTTATGGTTAGTAGAGTTCTGTATAATGGGTCATATTATTTAACCGACATGAGACCAGCCAAGGAAAGACCTAATACTCGGAAAAGGAAGAGAGTTGGTGTCAGCATAGACCCGGATGAAATAGACCATCCACGGAATATTGCACAGCTACGTCCCTTCTATTCTTAGTTATATTTCCTTGTAATCATATATGTACATGTTCAAAGTGAGATAAAGTGTTGGTTTTCTCATATTGCTATTTTTGAGACGTTTTTGCCATCTTATTTCCAAAAGAGCATGTAATTTTTCAAAAATCCTAGAATACTTGAAAGTACTTTATGCTCATGATTGTTCTAGTTACGATTTTTGAACAATCTAAAAAAATGTTACCTTAGGGTACAAAGTTTAAATTATTATCTATAATTTGATTCTTTATCTGATTGCTTAGACGCGGGCATTTTCCGAGTAATGAGTTGTTGTTACTGGAGGACGGCTTTGTTTCCGAGTTTAAACTGGTTTAGCAATTGCGCTCCGTTGCTCGAAAAAGTTTCCGTGCTAAATGTTGGCCAGCCCATGAAAGGGACGAGGCAGAAAGCCAGATAAACCGATAAGTATAGACATAAAAAAAGAGTGCTAAGATAGTAAAAGCATCAGTTTTTACAGACCAGCAGAAAAATAAATATTCTAGGCATCATTACATTGCCATAAGTTTCAGATAATGCATAAGCTAATGTTTATGCTGCAGGCGATGGTGATGAAGCAGGTGGAACACTGGAGTCATTAGCAGTGTCGCCCTCGATCTCAGACTCGGAAGCATTACTAATCTCTGGCTCTTGACGCAAAGGATGTGCGGCGACGGATTCGAAGAATGGCGTCGTATAGTTGGTCATCTCCGCCACCCGACAAGCATAACCTGCACAAGATTCTTAGATGGCCTTGATATCTTGCGGGTTAGCCTCATCATCCTCCTCGGCAATGCCCTTGGTGACGTGCCAGATTTCCATTTCGCTATGGTGGCTCATCACCATGGTCAGAGATGTTTGCGCAGCAGTCCGAGCGTAGGAGATCTTCCAGTCCTCAATAAGCTTCAGTATCTCCTTCACTTTGTCCCTCACCTTGTACACTGACATTTTGTGCAAATCGAAAGCTTGACGGCTTCTCCAGCCTCTTCTAGAGTTTGGCGGAAGTCGAACAAGACATCTCCGACGAGCTTAATGCGCTCAAGGCGAGGTTCAGAAGTGGAAGAATCGGAAAGATTCAAGGGGGCTGCGAAAGAACCAAAAGTCAAAATTCCGACTAAAACAAAAGTCGAAAAATGAATAACACGAATAAAAGATTCGGAAATCTTACCAAGCACAGAGTGATTCCATTCAGCATGCTCCTTGTATAGGCTATCTAGTTCACTTGCTGAGGCTTGGGCAAGATCCTTCTGGATATCAAAATCCTTCTTGAGATCAGCAAGTTCTTTATCTCGGAGGGCTAGGAGCTTCTCAAGCCTCACGGTCTCGTGATTGCTTGATTCCAAAACTACAGCTACAGATTTCTCTGACTCCATAGTTAGGGTTTCAAGCTTTTACCAGAGTTCAGTATTCTCTACCTCCAAGACTTTGATGCTTTCGGCCTGCTCCACCATCTTGCTGGATTGGCACAACAATTCCGCAAATACAAAAATATCAGTCGGATAACGCAAAATCTGACTATGACAAAAACATTTAACTGAAGAGGAAGCCGGAAAAGTTTACCTTCTGCTTCATCTTTTTCCACTTTATACTTTGAATTTTCAAAGTGCAAAGCTTTGATTTCTTTGCGCTTGTTGGAAATATTCTTGAGCAATTCCTAGTTGGAAGATGCATTTTTTTGTATGTTTAGAGATGGAATACCGTCAGACGGATACTAAGACTCGGGCTGCAAATTTAACTAAGTAAAATTACAGCACGAGCCTTGGGGGATACACTACATCGTTGTTTTGCAACATAAAAGCATCAACCCGGATCCAGTAATGCTTATCCGACTTTATGCTTGGGGGCTAGAGGATATGATAATAAATACAAATAAGAATCAGAAACTTACAATGTATTCCAGATGCAACTTTTCAAATCCAAGATTGGTGATGTTGAAACACCTTCTCGATAAGGGTGAGGGAAGGAACATCCATCGCTGGAAGTTCGCTAGATGCAATTTTAGCATCGCGGACCAAAATTTGGCCTAGGAGGATGAGCAGCTTGACGTCTTCCTCCTCTTGGCCCGCTGCTTCTAGGTCAAGATTTGATTCTCAATACTGGACTGAGCCAGTTTGAGGATCTCTTCTTTCTCCTTCCTCTTGAAGCCAGGAACAGCCGAGTGGACCACTTTAGTCACCATACATGTGGTCATTACCATGGGATCATTACCCTTTTTGGGTTCACCCTTGTCAGTTGCCAACGATGACCAGAGCTTTCGAGGTTTTACCAGTGTAAAGGGATGCAGAAGCTCCCTGTGCTGATGGAGCAGTGGATGGGGTCGATGGTGGCATAGCCGAAGAAACAATAAGCTTGTGCTGACGCAGCTGCTTGCCTGGCTTGCTTTCCGGCTTAATCTTGCCCTTTAACAATGATTTAACTCTAGAACACAGAAATCCTAAGTATTAGGTGTGCTCTGGAAAGATAACAAAGGTACATGAGTACTAAAAGGAAAGGTGAGATGCTTACTTTTTAACTACTGGCAGCACATGGCTACCAACATCGTCAACTTCCTTCGCCTTATGCTTATTGGTGGCGGATGTGGCAACTTATTGCACCTCATCATCCTCTGTCGCCTCTGGGTCGTCTGAAGCATAGTCCTCTAGTGGAGCTACATGGCACTCGGAGAGTTTCTCGAGCTGAAAGATTCGGAAAAGCATCGATGAAAATGGAGTCGGAGAAAGAACCAAATAAAATGACGAAACGCGAAAGCAGAGTCGAAATATTTACTAGAGTCAGAGGACGAATGGATGTATACATCTTCATGAAAACTTCTGGAACTTTTTGTTCCACTCTTTCCTTGACCAAGTATTGCATGAGGGTCCTATAGTCCTTCGGCGAGAGCCGGTTCGGGCTGACCTTCATGTTGTCCTTTTTGTCACTAGTGATTTGTTGCATGAGGCGGTCTCCGTGGTGTTGCAGAGGCTGAATCCGGCGCTCTAGCCAACAGTGGATCAAGTCGGATACACGAAGCTCCTCGTGCTTCATTAGAAATTCGATCCGCCTCTTGGCAAGGATCAAGATAGCCGTCAGCTCCGGCGCCTTCGCATTCCATGAATCTTGGTTGGGAGCGGCACCATTGGCGTAGAAGACCTTCCGCCTTACTCGGAGCCGGAATATCTTTATGATAAAAGAAAGTTTTGGCCCAACGTCTGACGGACTCACTTGCATTAATCCTAGGATAGATTCGATTCCTCCTAAGGACTAAGCTAAGAGTGTCAGTGACATAAGGCACGCCGACACTGATGGAATTCTTCCGAGTACCATAGTAGTACCGGAAAAGGGTGAGACTTGGCCTAATGCCAAGAAACCCCTCGCACAGAGCTGCGTGAGCAATAAGCTCAAGGAGAGAGTTGGGAGGAAGATTATGGAGAGACGCACTGTAATAGTTGAGGATATCGACGAAGAAGTCTGATGGTGGAAAACTGAGGCCGCGGTCGACGTGAGTGATAAACAACACCCTCTCGCCGTCTTTCAGTGCGGGGATGGCGTGTCTAGCAGTGCTCCGCCACGCGCCGGCAACAAGGAACCCCTCATCCTCCATGACTTGGAGCTCCGCAGTGTCCATGGCGCTGGGGATCCATAGACCCTGCATCTTTTTCTCGTCCTCCGCCGACGAACCCATCGCCGCCATTCCAGAGGACGAGGCAGATGCCATAGTTCTTGGAGGAAGATGGGATGGTGGGGGAAGGAGAGTTTTTCTCAAACGATGGGCAGATTAGAACTGGTGCAGAGAGCTCGAGGAGTACGAGGAAGCAATGAATGAATCAACGGAGAAGTGAATCCAGGAAGAAGGGTTTTCTCTCCTCTTATTTGCCTCTGTGTCAAGATTCGTGCGGTGAGACGCGCGATTATCGCCACGCGTATAGGAGGGGGGAGTTAGCTTCCTCGCGACTCTTCCGCCACATCGATTTTCGCGCAAGCATTGAAACGGCGTTCCGTTTCGTAAGGAACCGACCCACCAACGGTCGTGCTGATGGAAATCCTGTCACTGATGGGACCTGACCTGTAAATTTGTCAGTCAGCACGCTGCTGTAAAATCCGGCTTATGTTTCAAATCAAGCAACGGAAAAATCAAGGTCAGAGCAGAATATATCTGACTCAACTAACTCGGAATCCTACATCAATGAAAGAAGTTTTCGAACCCTTCAAGGTTCTCAAGATGAAGAAACCATCAAGCTAGACGATTTATCCGACTTCAGATCTTCGAGACTTCCGGGGGCTACTTTTGGGGATATACTTTCCGGGTATAGCCATAGGACTCGCTTACCAGGGTGGTCCACCAACGGGTTAGATCGTTGCTTCACGGCCGGCCCAGTTAGAGAAAGAGGAGGAGCCAGTTCCGAGTACGACAAGGCCCAGAAGAGTTACCGACTTAGGCCTATAGTATTGCTTGTAGTCCAAGGCATACGTAGTTATCGACTCTGTAACATAGCCGGATATGTCTCTCCTTGTAACCCTAGGCCCCGGTGACTATATAAACCGGCCCTATGGGAGCCTTAGGGCACAACTCAATAGACAACCACAACAAACTCCCACAGGCGAACCTCTCTTGTAATCCGTTGTAACATCCGGCTTACAACGACATATTACTGGGTTGCTAGAAGGAGTAGGATCTGATCACCACAGTCGGATCTGAACCTGGGTAAACATGTGCTCATCGCTCCTGGAACATCCAACGTCTCACACCCCTTCTTTCCAACGCCACTAGGACCCCCTATGGCGTACTTGTCGACAATCCGATGGCAGAGAGGATCTAGATGATGAGACAAGCAGAGCAGGGAAAGAGCAAGGATAAGAATCCCCCTAATCCTTATCGTCACAACTTAGGATCTTATTATAAACCTCCTCTCGGTCCGCCACCTCTCAAGTCTAAGAAGGTGCGGCTAGATGAGATTCAGGATAATGTCTATCAATTGGAAAAAGCCTCAAAAGCATGTGATGAAACTATTGGATAAGGGATTGACTCCTACTGGAGGATGAGGAAATACCTTGATCAAAAGTTCAATGACATCGATGGTAGAGTAGTATTCTTGATTAAAACTGTTTTTGAGTTGATAGATGAGAATAAATTCCTCCAGAAGAATAGTTTGAAGATTCAATTCGACATGGCCGAGCTCAGCAGCCGCCTTGCAAGCATATTTAAACATTGCAACACAGGGGGAGAAGGCAATGTTCTTCTCATCCATGAGAAGGAATAGGTACCAACAAGGAGTTATTTGATATCATCTGGCTTGATTCCAAGCTTGGGTAGATCTTTAAGACTTTGTAATCTATCTTATAATTTTTATATTACTATTTTAGTTTTGCACTAGTTCGAGCTTAGAAATAAAATTGTGTATCATTAGAATTCACTTCAGGAATAGTCGGTCCCTTCTATGAAATTCTGAGTTTATTATCATATATGGAGCATTATTGAGTTTGTGCTTATCCTATTAGATATACGAATGGCTTGAGTATAATATTACTTGCTCATGATGATGGAAATATGAGTCTTCCACACAATTGGTATTAATGGAACATATAAAGATAATTTAGTCAATATCTTGTAACTTCATGGTTTGATTTACAAAAAAAATTATCTAATCAGTCGAGTTGAGAAAGAAACCTTGAACAAAGGAAAATAAAAAGTGCAATAAAATTAGAGTGATACTAAGACAAGGTAGAGTATCCAAGCTAATAAGATGCTTCATATACAATTGGAATTTGATAATTGAGATCGTCGATCTTTGAATTCCCTCAAAAAGTGGAATGCATGGCTAGCTCCTTTGCACAACATTTAAAAAAAGTATGAGCATATATATAAAAAAAGGAGAAAATAAAATGTGCAAAGAGAAAATAGGCATACACCACTATCTTTTGGTGAGACAAAGGAACGTTTGAGATTTTAAATACCAAGTGAATATGTGAATCCTAAAACAATTGGGACTACCTCGCTAACTCATTCGATCAAACTGAAACACTTTTACATCATATTGAGAGTAATATTTTGTGAACTATTAAATGCTAAGGTGTGGAAGCCTGCTAATATTATTCGGATGGTTCGAGTAAGGTACTATTCATGAAATTATTCCTATGTATCATATATGGTAAACACATGCGGCAACTGCCTCATTTATTTATTGACTCAGCTTCATGAATATGAGAATCACATCCATTAAGCTAACCTTTCTCGGGACGAGAAAGAGTCTAAGCTTGGGAAAGTTCATGAGTGCACATTTGCATCATGTTTTATATTATTATTTTGCACTGTAGTTGTAGGATCTTGGTATTTGACGGTGTTCACGCGCATCTTTTATATCTATTTTCACCAAGATCAGGACAGATGATGGAAATGATGGACACAATTCCTGGACCAGTCGTATTGGATACAAAAAGGAGTCAAAAACAGCGTAAATCACTAAATTGGAAAATATCAATAACACTAGAAGAAAACCTGAGGCGATCGCAACAACCAGTGCGTTTAATGACCAACTATACGACGGGAACAAATTCTCTGCCCATATAGTTCCCGCCATATTGCTGCCGCCGCCACCACCTCCTCAAGTAGTTTTGCCCCGTGCAATTAGATCGGAGAGACGACATACAGAACACCTAGAAATCGTAGAAAAGCTCACCTCCGGAAGTGATCTGGAGGGGGAACTTGAACAAGGGATCCATATTCGCCGTACACAGATCTAGGAGGCAAAGGCATAGGTCTTCATATTCACCAACCACTGCATCACCAAGATCTCCATCCACACCCCATCAAGATCTTGTTGTAATTCTCCTACTAGTTGTGGATTTATACAAGAATTATTCATCTATAATTGTTTACATTATCATTGCCATGATGTTGTTTGCCTCCATGTCTGAGTAGATCATTAGTTCTTGGAGAGATGGAGAACCCCTAGCATATGATTGAGATAAGATATAGAATATTATGTTATACATCACTATGTATATGTGTTAATTGTCTTAATCGTCATGTTGAGAGTTGTGCACCTATTAATATTTGCCTCTTATGGGAATTTGATGAAGGGGATTACTTGTTAGTAGACGGAGGGATGATAGCAATTACTGTGACTATAAAGCTGTTGCCATTCTTTACGTACTTACTTGGGAAGGAAGGAGAACTCATTAAGCCATGTCCATGCCATGTGAGAAATCCCTTAATAGCGAGAAAATACGATCGATGTTGTTTACACTACAAGAAATGTTTCCTTATGCAACGACTGGGCCCGTCGATCATTGTAGAAGGCGCCTCTTCCATGACGAAAATTTTGGATCGACCGTGGCCGATGTAAAACTTTTTTTGTGGTTTTGCGCCCCTCTATTATGACGAAACCGCTAAAACTAAGGAGGAAGCTCGACGAGCACGTGGAAGAAGTAAGATTTCCACTTCCTCGCGAGATGTTGACTCGCCGAAGTACTTTTTTGTGTGTGGGTCCTGGTAGTCGGTGACTATAGCGGACCAAAATTTTTGGTCGCGTCTCCCTAATTTTAACTCGATAACGTTGTTCGATGCCTCTTCTGTTTAGTCAGGCCGCTGGGTCTTGCATGTATGCCTCATATTAGAGGAATTTCCTTTCCTGTTCCGAACTTGATAGCGTCCTTCGATGCATATGTCATTTAATCAGGCTGCTAGGTCCCACGTGTCATCCTCACAGTAGAAGAAACGTGTGCATATGGATATTTTTCCTTGGCTCGTGCCTTCCTGATATAAACTCGATAACATTGCCCGATCTATCTGCCATTAATCATGATGCTGGGTCCCACATGCCAGCCTCTCATTACAAGAATCGTGTGTATGATGGAGTTTTTCCTTTGCTCCCGCTACCCAATTTCGAACTTGATTGCGCTACCGTTTAATCATGCATCAAGGCCCTCCCGTCAGCCTCTCATTAGAAGAAACGTGTGTATGATGGATTTTTTCCCTCGGTCGCACTACCCTGTTCTGAAATTGATAGCGCTGCTAGATGCATAATCACGCAGCTAGGCCCCATGTTTCATACTCTCATTATAAGAAACATGTGTATGATAAATTTTTTGCCCTCGGTCATGTCTTCGTCTTAACTTGATAGCATTGCTCGCTGCATCAGCCGTTTATTTAGGCTGGTGGGTCCCATATGTTAGCATCTCATTAAAAGAATCGTGTGTATATGAATGATTTTTTCTCCTTCTCTAGCGCTACCGTGTTCCTATGTAGATAGCATTTCTCGATGAATCTACCGTTTGGTCATGCTGCTAGGTCCCACATGTCACCATCTCCTTAGAATAAATGTGTGCATGTAGGACTTTTTTCTCGCTCACGCCTCCGTGTTTCGAACTTGGCAATGTTGCTCTATGCATTAGCCGTTTATACTAGCTGGTTGGACCCATATGTCAGCCTCACATTAGAAGAATAGTGTGTATATGATGAATTTTTCTTCGCTAGCGCTATCCTATTCCAAACTAGATAGCGTTGGTCGACGAATCTGTCGTTTGGTCACGCCGCTGGGTCCCACATGTCAGCATCTCATTAGAAGAACATGTATATGTTGGATATTTTTCTCACTCGCGCCTACCTTATTCGAACATGGCAATGTTGCTCGATGTAGAACCTATATAAGGTCTATCTGGTGGGTCCCACGTGTGAGCTTCTTCGTAAATGAAACGTGCTATGATGGACTTTTTTTTGGCCGCCTCTGTTGTTCTTACTTTGGTCCGTACCTAGGTCCCAGGTGTCAGCAACCTCTGTGTAGGAAATGTGTCTACGTTGGGTCCCAAATGTCAACCTATATTTGAAAGAAATGTGTATATGTTGGACTGTTTTTTCGGGTTGAGTCCGCCGTTATGACCTTGACAACATTGGTGGATTTTTAGGGGAAATGTGTCTATGATGCAGCAGCAGTCTACCTGGGACACATATGTCAGCCTTATAGAGTATAAAAAATGTTAATCTATACACCGATGATGGGTCCCACATGTCAGCCTTCTATGTATAGGAAATGTGTCTATGTTGGGTCCCATATTGCAGCCTTCTCTGTGCAGGAAACATGTCTATGCTGGATCCCACATGTCAGCCACAATTTAATTAAACGTTTCCATGTTGGATCCCACATGTCAACCTATATTTGAATTAAACGTGTGAATATGCGTTGGACTATTTTTTCGGGTCGAGTCCGCCGTCCTTATCTTGGCAACATTTCTAGATGCAGTAGCAATTTATCTGGGTCCCATATGTTAGCCACTATTTGAATTAAACATGTTCATGCTGGGTCCCACATGTCAACCTCTATTTAAATTAAACGTGTAGGTCGAGTCCACGGTCCTGAACTTAGCAACATTGCTAGATGCAGCAGTGGTTTATCTGGGTCCTAGATGTAAACCTAAGAGTACAAAAAATTAACTCTATATTAACAAAAAATCCCTAGGATTCGAACTTGAGATCTCACCATCGGTTGACTGGGTGCCCTGCCACTACGATAGAAATAGCTAATTGAATAGAATCGTTAATCTTTGCTATTATAACTTATTGACTTGTCTCCTTAAAAAGAATTTTTTGAACATTTTTATCTCCCATCAAATAATAAGGCGGCGCTCCTGGAAGCTAAACTAAAACCTGCAGGCGCTGTACAAAATCTGCACGCAGAGTTTTTTTCAATATTGAGAGGTGGGGGCAATGCCAAAAAGGCCAAATTAAAAAGAGTTTGGCTATTCTACATGGGCTGATCTACATGAGTTATACTCCATAGGCTATTCTCCATGGGCTCGTTTCTCAAATTTCCCTCCGTTGTGGTCAGCTGTCCCCTTATACCCCTAAAAGGCCTAATTAAAATGTTCTAGGCTAAATAGGGGCCGAATGAGCTAGATTTCTTCTCCTGGTTTATAAAAATTGCATTTTGCTATGGCTCGGCCAGATTCGAAACAAAGATATCGGAGAGGGAGGGAAAGAAATCGATAATTCTTTTTGGAAAATATTTATATAAACTCTGCAGTACAGAATAAGATAGAAAAATTATTAACAGATTCACAGTTCACATTTAGCAGCACTTGACCAATTTAGAAGCATTTCAAAGTGAGCAATTCTGCAATACAAACACTAAAATACAATAAGAGTATAGAGTGAACTAGTTCTTGTTTCAGCTCTTAAAACCTTGTCACCCGATCAGTTTGCCCTTTTCTCCAAACACACTCGACCATTACAGCATGCAAAACTGACAATCAAGTCTACTTCGAGTACCTTATGCTCACATCAAATGCCTATGGGACCCCCTATGCTACCCAAAATGCCCAAGTCTCATCTACATTGTGCCAAGGCCATGTTTCAAAACAAAAGCAAGACTATCTACTGCCCTTGATTTAAACAAGTACTAGTACATCAATATTAGTTGTACACAATGCTTTAGTAATAGCAAGAACAAAACAATTGAGAGATTCAATATCTTTCCTGCTTGAAATTCAATAGTAGTACAGAGAGAATTGTTTCTTGTTTCAGCTTAAAAAACCTTGGCGCACGATCAGTTTGCCCTGTTCTCCGAACAGACTCGGTCATTGGAGCAAGCAAAACTTACGATCAAGTCTGCTTCTATGTGAATACCTCATCCTTACGTCAATGTCTATGTGACCCCTATATGCAACCCAAAATGCCCAAGACGCATCTAGATAATCATGACAATGCAAAGTTCCAAAAGAAAAGCAAGACAATCTGCTGCATTTGATCTAAACAAGTACTCCAATTACATCATAGTTAGTTGTCAAAATATTGTACTAGTAGTAACGATTCAACATTTCATAGATTCAACAGTATAGAATAACACCGAAAAATATTGATAGATTCCCAGTTCATATTCAACAGCACTTGACAGATTCAGCAGCATCACAAATTGACCGATTAGCATTACACATATTCAGCAACATCACAAACTGACCTGATTCAAAAGAAAAGCAACACCATATTCTTCAATCGATAGGTTAATCTGATCAAGTACCAGTACATGGTTATTAATGCAAAATAGATTAGCAGAGGAAGAACTCCATACAAAATACTCAGAACTACCTTAAGCCAGGAACTCCATACATAATACTCAGAACTACCTTAAGCCAGGAACTACCTTAAGCCAAGATTCAGCAGTATGTAATAATAAATAAAAATATCGACAAATGCCTAGTTTGTAATCATCTGCACTTAACATGTTCAGCAGCATTTCAAAGTGTCTGATTCAGCAATACAGACACTGAAATTCAATAGCAGTATAGAGATAATCAGTTCTTGATTCAGTTTTCCCTTTTCTCCGAACACACTCTATCATTGGAGCAGGCAAAACTGACGATCAAGACTGCTTTTCTGTGTATACCTCGTTCTTACATCAATGTAATTGTGACCAACATATAATGAACCCAAAATGCCCGTGCCTCATCTAGATTGTGACAAGGCCATATTTCAAAAGAAAAGCAAGACCAGCCGTCTACTACCCTTGATCTAAACATGTACCAGTACATCAGTACTAGTTCTACAAAATAATTCAGTAATAAAAATGGCAAAACATTTGATATGTTCACTAGCATTTGAAATATTTGGCATTACGGAATAAGACAGAAAAATATTAACAGATTTCCATTACATAATCAGTGGCACTTGACAGATTAAACAACATTTCAAAGTGATAGTTTTAGCAGTACAGATAATGACCAAAAAAATTTACAGATTTAACAATGCAGACATTGAAATTCAATAGATGTAGCAAGGCCATGATTCAAATGGAAAGAGAGACCATATTGTGGCCATGCTCTTTCAAAATAAGAGCAAGACCATCTACTGCGCTTGATCTAAACAAGTACTAGTACATCACTCTTAGTTCTAAAAAATATTTTAGTAATAGCAATAGAACATTTGATAGATTCACTATCATTTGAAAGATTCGGCACTACATAATGAGAAAGAAAAATATCGACAGATTCCCAGTTCATAATCAGCGGCACTTGGCAGACTGGTCAGCATTTCAAAGTGACCGATTTAGTTTGTCCTTTTCTCAGAACAGTAGATTATTGGAGAAAGAAAAACTGACGATCAAGTCTGCTTTTGTGTGCATACCTCCTTCTCACATAAATGCTTGTGTGTGTGACCTCCATAGGCAACTAAAAATTCCCAAGCCTCGTCTAGATTATGACTTTATGATAAGCCAAGTTACAAAAGAAAAGTAAGACAAATCTGCACTTGATCTAAACAAGTTCAAGTACATCAGTATTAGTTTTATAAAATACTTTAGTAATAGCAACGATAGAAAAAAGGCAAAGCAGTACCATCTCCTGCCCTTGATCTAAATAAGTATTAGTATATAGTAGAAAATACTCCGAAATACAAGACCTAGTACTATACTAGTACTACTTTGCAGCCAAAATAGTTCAACAGGGCCGATACCAACTGGACTATCCTATTACATAGTATTACGAGTACTTACGGTAGCTAGGTTCCAAACCTGGGAATTGGCGAAGATCGGGATGAACCATAATGTAGTCTCCGGAGATCTCCATACAATGTTGTTTGAGAAACCAATATCTTCTTCTTCAGTATTTACACTGAAGCAGCATATTTTGGGAAATGGCGTATATCCAAGTCCTATTGCATGGTGGCAGGTGTAGAAACAAGTTGCTTCTCATCAGATATCATGGGGAAACATATGCACAGCCTACTGTAATGTTAATTGGATAGTTCAATCCAAGGAAAAGGGAATATGCTCCCAGGTCAGCGATTGGTATCCATGGCTTAGGTGGAAACAAGTAAGCAGTGTCCATTGAGTACACATTGCAGCCAAACCCAGTAGCATAGGTGCCAAAAGTGCGACCGCAGCGATCAACACTATGATCAGCAACAGGATTGCCATGGCCATAATAAGTACCACCAGAAAATTCCTAATCAGTTACGCCTTCAATATGGATAAGAAGAAGGCGAGATTCGTCTGCAGATATGTTAAGAACCATATACCAGGTTCGTACTCCTCATCATCTATGTCATCAAGGTTCCCCTCCACATGATTCGCGCTAGAAGGTGCCGAGAGCATAATAGGACCTTAAAAGGAAATTATGGCCAAATTAGCCAAAACTAGTTTACATCCATCTAACATACCACCCCTTTTGTGTAATATAAATAAGGATATGTCTGAGCATTGCATGCATGCATAACACTTGCACTTTGGTTTAATCAAGAAAGAACAAATAACATCCTAAACCCTAACTTCCCCCTCTATTTGAAAACCATTCAAATGAGTCTTGTATTTGAAAAACTAACTACATGAGTTGAACCCAAAGTGAATAAAAGGGTTCCACATTATTTTATATACTTCATAAAAGTTTCTGTAATTTGAAATCATTCAAAACAGGTTTGAAATTCAAAATATGCAAAGAAATCAAAAAAACATAAATAGAAAAGGTTTCCTGGAAGAAAAATCTAATCCTAACCATCTCTGGGCCGAGCCCATTTCCTCTTCTCTCTCTCCCTGCCGCCAGCAGCGCCCGCAGCCAACCTACCTGGGGCCCAAGCCAGCCCAGCCAGGCCCGTACCCCTTCGGCCTTTCCCCTCTCTTCTTTCTCGACGCTGGAAAGCAGCTGCGTGGAGCCGCCGTCGACGCTTGTCTATGCCACGATTCCCGCCAGCGCCACGATGCGCGCCGCCGCCCTCGAGCATCTACAAGTAACCCTGGCCGTCGTCGACGAACCCTAGTCCCATTTTCCCCCTTCTTCCCTCTCCTCGCTAGAAACCTAGCTCTCTGGAGCTCGCCGACGTCGCCGTTCCCGACCACCCCGTGGTGCGCCGAGGCCACTGCTGGAAGCGCTTCGCCACCCTCGTCCTCCTCACCGAAGCACGGAAGCAGGGAAGGCTCCACCTTGTCAGAATCTGTTGGGACACGCAGAGATAAAACAAAAAAATTCCTCTAACGTAGTGATCCCAAGATCTAGCTGAGGTAGAAGGCCACGAGGTTTACCACTAGTCACGTAGTTTCGGATTACTGATGAAGGGTGTCAGTTGATGCAGTGCAGTCCTCACGATCCGATCTCCTGGTGCTGATCGCACAGCACCTCTGCTGGTATCCACACGTATAAGGAGGAGCACCGGCGACGAACTGCTAGGTTCGTACCGACGGCTGGACTACTGTGGAGCTAGGGTTTCCAACACATGGAATGACCTAACCGAACAACGATTAACCTTTCTGGGTTACGATCCTCCACTATATATAGGGATTGAACATGGGCTCTGCTCGCGCGACCCATTCACTAAAGCCCATATAACACTAGTCACCGTGAGTCCAACTCACTAACTCAGTCCTAATCTGGTTTAGGTCCAACCCAACCAGATTACAGGTTCAGATCCAATCCGAACTTGCTCCCGCTCTTAAGTGTGTGACCCCGCAGGCTCATGGCTACTTGGACACGATTGGAGTCCAACTCTCAATCGACCAGTCGGTAGCGGCTCCTAGAAGAACGTGCCGACTCCTAAGTACCAAAGAGTCATGACGACTTGCCTTTCCAATGCGACTTACGTCCGAGTCCCTTTTGCCTCACAATATACCTTGTCAGACTATAGGCGAATAATTGTCATCCCTTAAATAGTCCGACTCTCTTCTCGATCCGAGATAAGTGATTCACCCGACTAACTCTTAGTCGACCGCCTCGGTTAACACTTAACCGAGTCGTGCATGGCCATGCTTTCCGAATCATATCTCACAAGAGAGCCCAGAGAATATCTCTCCAAGTGGAGGGGCAAAATCCCATCTTGGTTATTCACATCACACAGCTTGATTCTCAGTCGACCCGAACTCTGCCTTTATAACTGCCCAGTTACGAATCAGCGTTTGACAGAACCTAAGTCGGTGATCCTCAACTCGGACTATGCAATAACCTCAGGTCTAAGGATTACATTGATTGAGATATACAAATGACAACTTGTTCGCTGTACCTCAATATGGGTCAATCCGACTCGCTAAACTCTTTAGCCGAGTCTGTGTATGTTGGAATAGCATCTCCATGCCCATGACAAGTGGAACCGAGTCATCAAGCCAACTTTCACATTGGTCTAAGTTGTGTGTCCAGCACAACCCCAATGACCAAGGATATTTAGTACAAACAACATGAATGCATAGTTCCACAACCGAATCACATATTCAATGATACACATCAGATGTTTATACAAGGACTACTTAATATCTTTATGAATACAATGGGAAATCTCATCATACATGATTGCCTCTAGGGCATATTCCCAACAGAATCGTCCCCGAACCGTCGCCAGTTGCCAAGGTTGTCGCCGTCGATTTGACGCCGTCCGACCGTCCCCGGCCTCGCCGTCACCACCATCGCGCTCAGGGTGAGCTTGTGGTGCTCAAGCACCCCTCCGTTTGCCCCCTCCCCCTCTGTGTTGTCCTCCCCGCGAGAGCCCGACGCCGCCGCCACTGTTTGTCGGTGCGCCGCCGTCTCCGGTGACCTAGAAGCGGCGGCGCCAGTTTTTGGCTCCCCGCACTCGTCCGCTTCCAGCTCGTTACTCCCCATCGCCCCGCGAGCTCTGGATCGATCGATCCATCAAGGATCTGCAAGCAATGGCGTTGATGATGTCAGCATGACATCATCATGATGTCATATATCTTTTATTTCTTTTAATGTTTTCTGTAATTATTTCTTTAAATAGAAAAAAATATGATAGGTGGGACATACTTGTCAGGGTTATAATCATTTCTGTAAATGTTTTTTAAAATAATAAAAGTCTGACATGTGGGCCCAAGTTTGGAAATTAATTTGAATATTCCAAAAATGTTTAAAATGAATTAAAATTTGGAAACTTCATAACTAATTCATTTTAAATCAGAAAAATACAAATAATGTACCAAAATGTTCAGAAAAATGAAACCTATCTAACTAAGGTATAATCATACATTGTTAATCAACTTTGATATCAAGTTTAATTAGAAGAACCAATTGAAACCCACAGGTGATTTCGATGATTCCCCCTGTTTTAGGGTTGAAGTCAGGCTGAAGTCAACACCACCGAAGAGCAGTACCAGTCCAACAACTTAATCAGGCTGAAGTGTAACACCCCTGTTCTGAAAAGACTGTGGCTTCTATGTGACATGCCAATCCCTGGAACGGTTCATTGGCCCACAATAGAATAAGATGAATAACATAGCAAAATATCCGTGTATCATAAATAACGAAGATCCAGAGTACCATTATTACAATAAAAGCCTAGCTCAAGGCTAGCTCAAATTATTCAGGTAGCAACATAAATAAAGTAAATCCTCCATTCTTAAAATTTCCCACAAGTGAACAAGTGCCGAGTGGAGTACCGTGGCCTATATCGATTACTCAGAATCGGAATAACCTGCAACATGAAACATAGCAGCCCCGAAGGGTCAATACATGGAATGTATGACAAGTAAATGCTACTTTGTTCATGATATCGTCCTACTATTTTCAATGCATTTTCGTGTATTTTGTAGATGCATGTGTAGGATGATACTATCGCTATGCTATGTCCTATTATGTGGTAGGACCTTCCTTGTAGATGAACCACCGTTGGTAGATGTGCTTAGCCATGCTATGATGAACGAGGGCTGGGTTACATCACTGAAAGTTGTTTCTAAATGAGTTGGTTTGCAAAAACCAAAACAACTTAATCAATGAATCTCCTGGGTGTGATGGTATTGATAATTTTTGGTGGTTTCATTGCGGAAAGGCACCCAGGTATCAAGAGAGAATGATTGGCTTCTTTATCGTGTAGATTACGTGTACAACCATGTGCCAATAATGGAATGGGCGGTTGGTTGGACTGTCACGTCCCAAATTTTAGATTTGGTCTTGCATATCATTCATATCATTGCATCATACTTTTCCATGCAAAACCGTCGATTGAAAAGAATCGGCGAAACGCTATTTTCAAATCCCTATTCTATTTTGCTACGAGGCTCCTGCGGGAGGCTTTAGTAGGACTAGCGTTGTCCACCCTTGTAGCCTAGTGGTTTCGCTCAACCCTTGGCCCTAGATTGTTCCCCTCGACTTTACAAAACCGTAGGAGCAAGAATCGCTCGATTCGGAGCTCGTACGGAAAAGTTACGGCCGTTTGTTTAAAAGACGGAAAAACGGCCGTAACTTTTTGGTACGAGCTCCGAATCGAGCGATTCTTGCTCCTACGGTTTTGTAAAGTCGAGGACTAACCCCTGCAGGGTGTATAATCTAATCGATTAGCCGTGTCCCCGGTTATGGACAACTGAGTTGCTTGATATTGATTCCATGACATGTTTCTCGCTCATTCTAATTTCATAATTGTTTTAATATTGTTGGGTTAACTTAATTGGGATCTTTTCAAAGAAAATCAAAAACTGTTTATGAAAGTAGGACAAATGTATTTGCAAATGCAAGCCAGAGACAGCTCCAATTTCCAAATATGCATGTAGATGTTAGCACTATTGTCTCCTTTACTAGCTCTACTTGCCATACATTCCACGTATTGACCCTTCGGGGCTGCTATGTTTCATGTTGCAGGTTATTCCGATTCTGAGTAATCGATATAGGTCATGGTACTCCACTCGGCACTTGTTCACTTGTGGGCAATTTGAAGAATGGAGGATTTACTTTATTTATGTTGCTACCTGAATAATTTGAGCTAGCTTTGGGCTAAGCTTTTATTGTAATAATGGTACTCTGGATCTTCGTTATTCATGATACACGGATATTTTGCTATGTTATTCATCTTATTTTATTGTGGGCCAATGAACCGATCCAGGGATTGGCATGTCACATAGAAGCCACGGTCTTTTCAGAACCGGGGTGTTACAGGATTGTATCAGAGCCCGTGTGTCGACTGTAGGATCGTGACCTAGTATTGGATTAGGAAGCCATAGATTTATTGAAGCCTATATTAACTCTGTCTTTCATCTTATGCCTTTCACCCTCGTAAATTCTTACCATATGCTATTCTCACACTTTCCTCTTTTACTTGATAGATGGGAGAAGTCAGGACTGAGTATGCCACCATGGAGTCACCAAGGCCCTTTGCAAGGCAGTTAGCACAGCTCTCGCAGTCATTGGGATTGCCACTGCTCATGTTCAAGGGAAGAAGGTTGTACACCTATGGATATGGAGAGGATGCATGGGAGATCACTACCTTCATATTCAGAGATGCCGCCTTGCCAAACCCGGTGCACTTGATCTACACCAAGACATACTGCAACTGGGGACTTGGTATCAACTTGGCCATACATGAAACCCTGTCTCGCCAGTGCCATAATGTCCGACACCTACTGCCAGCAGATTCACCCTACCGTGACTATGGGAGGCGTGATGAAGATGGGCACATTGTGGTTACCCCGGGCGACAGGAACAACATGCCGCCCTGTCGGAGGCACATAGAGGTCATGGAAAGGGAGAATGGAGCTCTAGCTGAGAAGGTGATGATGATAAAGGAGATTGCAGATTTTGCTAGCAATGGTATGGTGGTCCAAGGACAGGAGATTGACACCCTGCATGAAGCTATGGGAGTTCTGGAGAATGCCCTGATAGCCAGAGATGCAACCATAGCTCATCTTCATGGTACTGTGCAGGAGAACACCCAGAACATACAACAGTTGCAAGGGACCGTCCAGGAAAGGGATCAAACTATTGAAGCTATGACAGCCCAGATTGCCGCTCTCCAAGCACAGCTGAATCCACCCTCTGATGATGCCAATGGAGATGATGGCAACAATGGGGATGATGATGATGAGGACGAGGATGATGATGATGGAGACGATGATGGTGGAGGAGATGAAGCTGTTGCAGTTGCAGCTGAGAGTGAAGAAGAAGAGGAGGATCCAGAAGAGGTGGAGTTTGAGATCTCAAGTGATGATTCAGGAGAGGTGTACACTCCGCCGCCATGGTTGTACCACGAGCCGAAGCGCCAACGCATGACAGCAAGGACCTACCGCAACCTCTTCAAGGAGTAGATAGGAGTCCACCAATTAGTCCTCGTTAGGTGAACTCGTTAGGATTAGTCTCGATCGTTGTGAAGCTTAGTTCGTGTTAGTTTAAGAGTGATTAGTTGCTTATTTGTGTACTCCAATATCCCAGGAATTATTTGTGCGAATTTTATGAAAGAGTTATGGCAATTTGGTTACTATCTGTGTTATTTTCGCTGCAGTTTTTCTGTTGATACAGCAGTACTGTATGATTTTTCATATTTTTCTGGTAACTCGGAAAAATCTGAAAAACATTGGGCTGATGCGAAACACTCTGTACTATATTTGCAAAAATCAGCTTATTTTTCTGACAAGCTTAAGTCAGGCGGAAAAATTCGCGAACGCTGCTGGACTGTTCTGGCAGATTGCTGTTTTTGTTGTTTAGTTGATCAACTGTTTAGTTAACCATTGCCAACTCTTGTAAAACTATTTCAGTAGGTATATACTGCTAGGATAACCCCTGGGATGTTGCTGTATCACTTGTTTGTTGATGTGTTGCTTGCTTGTGATTGTCTGCTATTGTTTGTTGTTGTTTGATCATATGCATGGGTAGAATCCTATTATCGTAGTTGATTCTTTCTAAACTTACCTGTGCTGAACCGCAGATGCCTCCCCGCCGTCAACCCACTGAGTTGGAGCAGCTCATGGCAGCTCAGGCACAGCTGACCCAAGTGATGACTCAGTTCATGGCGAATCAGAACAACAACAATGGAAACAATCAGCCTCAGGGAGATGCTCTCACCAGATTTCTGAGGTTAAGGCCAGCTAAGTTCTCTACTGCAACGGAACCAATGGTTGCTCTCGACTGGTTGCGTTCAGTCAACAAGGATCTGGTAACTGTTGGATGCACTGATGCTGAGAAGGTGAGGTTTGCCGCTCACCTACTGGAGGGACCAGCCGCTTCTTGGTGGGACACATTTCAGATCACCCACACGCTGGATACCGTGACTTGGGCAATGTTTGAGGAAGGTTTCAGGACCAACCACGTGTCTTCGGGAGTTCTGAGCCTGAAGAGGAAGGAGTTCCGCAACTTGCGCCAAACCAATCGCACCGTGGCCGAGTACATTGAGGAGTTCAACAACTTGTCCCGTTATGCACCTGAGGATGTTGACACTGATGCAAAAAGGAGGGAGAGATTCCTGGATGGCCTCAGTGATGAGCTTTCAGTGCAGCTACTGGTGGTTATTGCCCCACTTTTTAGGAGCTTATGGACAAGGCCAGGATCTTGGAAGGGAAGCACAAATAGGTGGAGAACCGCAAGAGAAAGAGTAACAACCACCACTCTGGTTCACATCACAAGTCTCGCACTTCATATGATGGATACTCCAAGCATGGAGGGAGTGACCATGGGAGCCATGACCGCCACCACCATGGAGGCGATGGACATCGTCATGACAACCATAGGAGCAACCACCACAGCCACAAGGGAGGACACTCTCACCACTCTGGAGGACACGGTGGACATGACCGCAACCGCGATCGCAGCTTTGTGAAGAAGGATCTGAGTGAGGTGACATGCTTCAAGTCTAAACAGAAGGGACACTATGCTAACAACTGTCTGGAGAGGAAGGGACCGAAGCCAACCAACAACAAGAAGGCCACAGTGAACCACATGAATGTGGAGGAGATCCCAGATGAGCCTGACCTTGTGATTGGTAAGTTTCCAATCAACACTTACCCTGCACTTATACTTTTTGATACTGGTGCATCACATTCATTCATATCAAGGGAATTTGTGGATAAGTATAAGTTACCTACTGAGTCTATGAAAAGGTCTATTAGAGTGAGTTCACCTGGAGGAGATATGATAGCTAGCGCGGGATGCCGCGATTTAACTGTGAGGATTGGAACACACAACTTCAGTGCACATTTGGTAGTGTTGGAATCACAGGGATTAGACGTTATTCTGGGTATGGATTGGATGTCTATGCATGGGGGACACATAGATTGCGCACAGCGAGCTGTTTCACTCAAAACCCCGGATGGTAAGAGGATTAGATTCAAGTCAGCTGTGCGACCACGAAGCTGTAAGTTGAATTCTCTTAAGGGGGTTAGCATGGATACCGTGCCAGTGATTAGGGATTACCCCGACGTGTTTCCGGAAGAGCTGCCAGGGATGCCACCTGACAGGGAATTAGAGTTTCTTATCGACCTGATGTCGGGAACAGGACCTATAGCGAAGAGACCATATAAGATGGATGTGGATGAGCTGAAGGAATTGAAGAAACAGTTGAAAGAGCAGCTGGAAAAGGGATTCATTCAGCCTAGTTCGTCGTCATGGGGTGCACCTGTTCTGTTTGTGGAGAAGAAAGACAGCACCAAGAGATTAGTGGTGGACTATCGCTCGCTGAATGAAGTGACCATCAAGAAAAAGTACCCTCTGCCGAACATAAATGATTTGTTTGATCAACTAGAAGGAGCTAAGGTGTTCATCAAGATTGATCTGCGATCAGGCTACTTCCAATTGAAGATACGGGAGGAGGACGTACCAAAGACCGCCTTCACTACTAGGTATGGTTTATATGAGTACACGGTTATGTCTTTTGGACTAACGAATGCCCCGGCATATTTCATGACCATGATGAACAAGGTATTTATGGAGTACTTGGACAAGTTCGTGGTGGTGTTTATTGATGACATACTGATATATTCCAAGGATGATGCTGAGCATGAGAAACATCTGCGACTGATTATGGAGAAGCTGAGGGAACACAAGTTGTATGCCAAATTCAGCAAGTGTGAATTCTGGCTTAACACTGTTGGGTTTCTCGGACACGTAGTGTCAGGAGAAGGAATCGCTGTTGATCCAAGCAAAGTGACTGCAGTAACTGAGTGGGAAGCACCCAAGAATGCAGGAGAGATTCGAAGCTTTTTGGGGCTTGCTGGATATTATAGGAGGTTCATTGAAAACTTTTCCAAGATTGCTAAGCCGATGACTGAACTTCTGAAGAAGGAGAGGAAGTTTGAATGGTCAGACGTATGTGAAGCCAGCTTTCAGGAACTGAAGCATCGACTAGTGACTGCGCCTCTTCTGTGTTTACCAGATCTTCAGAAGGATTTCCAAGTGTACTGTGATGCTTCTCGACAGGGACTTGGGAGCGTGTTGATGCAAGATGGGAGAGTAGTGTCATATGCCTCGCGACAACTCAAGCACCATGAGCGGAATTACCCCACACACGACTTGGAGTTAGCGTCAGTGGTTCATGCGCTCAAGGTATGGAGGCATTACTTAATGGGAAAACACTGTGATGTGTACACCGACCACAAGAGCCTGAAGTACATATTTACACAGAAGGAACTGAACATGAGGCAAAGGAGATGGTTGGAGCTTATCAAGGACTATGATATGAATCTACAATACCACCCAGGAAAGGCCAATGTAGTAGCAGATGCTCTGAGCCGGAAGGTTTATGCCAATGGACTGACAATTGGTGAATTGCCTGAGGATTTGTGCAAGCAATTCAAGGACCTTAGACTGGAGGTAGTATATGAAGGGTACTTGGCAACAATGGAAGTCCAACCAACGCTACAGGACAGGATCATAAAGGCTCAGATAGGAGACAAGGAAATAGTGGAGATA
Organism: Avena sativa; assembly: GCA_916181665.1. NCBI lineage: Eukaryota > Viridiplantae > Streptophyta > Magnoliopsida > Poales > Poaceae > Avena > Avena sativa. Next base: position 112,614,768 of record OV702293.1, on the reverse strand, counting down.
AAGGAAAAGATGAAGGAGAATAGGGAAAAGGATATTCGCGAGGATGAGCATGGTACCTTGTGGTATGGAGATCGTTTGTGTGTGCCCAGCAACCCGGAGATAAGGGAGTTGATTCTGCAGGAGGCTCATAACTCGCCATACTCCATACATCCGGGCAACACAAAGATGTATATGGATTTGAAGAGCAGATTTTGGTGGAACAACATGAAGGGAGACATCGCCAAGCATATTGCCCTATGTGATGTGTGCAGCCGAGTGAAGGCGGAACACCAGAAGCCAGCAGGACTGCTACAGCCATTGCCCATGCCGGATTGGAAGTGGGATAGAGTGGGAATGGACTTTATCATAGGATTGCCCAGGACCAGGTCAGGATATGACTCTATTTGGGTAGTGGTCGACCATTTGACCAAGGTAGCCCACTTTATACCAGTGAAGACGACCTATACGAGTGCAAAGTTGGCCAAGATTTACATGGACAGGATTGTGTGCCTACATGGAGTTCCCAAGAGTATTGTATCTGATAGAGGCACCCAATTTACCTCACACTTCTGGCGCCAGCTACACGAGTCACTTGGGACTAGATTGGAGTTTAGCACAGCGTTTCACACACAGACTGATGGACAGACCGAGAGGGTGAATCAGATTTTGGAAGACATGCTGAGAGCTTGCGCTTTGGCTCATGGTTCTAGTTGGGATGAGAACTTGTCGTATGCTGAGTTTTCCTACAACAACAGCAATCAAACCAGCATCAAGACGTCACCGTTCGACGTGCTGTATGGGAAACGGTGCCGAACACCATTTCTATGGGATGGAGTAGGAGAACGCCAGTTGTTTGGACCTGATTTGATCAAGGACGCTGAGGAGAAGGTCGCCTTGATTAGGGATAGACTGAAGGTAGCACAGTCAAGGCAGAAGAGCTATGCTGACGCCAAGCGCAAGGAAGTGGTTTATGAGATAGGTGATAGAGCATACCTCAGAGTGTCGCCACTTCGTGGAATCAAGATATTTGGAATTAAGGGTAAGCTGACACCTCGATTTATTGGACCGTACAGAGTCTTAGCATGCAAAGGGGAAGTTGCTTACCAGTTGGAGTTGCCAGAGGCTCTGTCCGCTGTTCACAATGTGTTCCATGTATCCCAGCTGAAGAAATGTCATCCGGAGATAGTGGATACACCATTGAGAGACACTGTGCCACTAGAGGAGGTTCAGTTTGAGAACGACTTGACCTATGAGGAGAAACCGGTCAAGATTCTGGAGACAGCGGAGAGGATTACCCGTACCAAGACGATCAGGTTTTGCAACGTGTAGTGGAGCCACCACACCGAAGAGGAAGCCACTTGGGAGCGTGAGGATGACATCCGAGAGGACTACCCACACCTATTTGCTAGCCGCGCCGAATCTCGAGGACGAGATTCATCTGAAGGGGGTTAGTCTTGTCACATCCCAAATTTTAGATTTGGTCTTGCATATCATTCATATCATTGCATCATACTTTTCCATGCAAAACCGTCGATTGAAAAGAATCGGTGAAACGCTATTTTCAAATCCCTATTCTATTTTGCTACGAGGCTCCTGCGGGAGGCTTTAGTAGCACTAGCGTTGTCCACCCTTGTAGCCTAGTGGTTTCACTCAACCCTTGGCCCTAGATTGTTCCCCTCGACTTTTCAAAACCGTAGGAGCAAGAATCGCTCGATTCGGAGCTCGTACGGAAAAGTTACGGCCGTTTGTTTAAAAGACGGAAAAACGGTCCGAATTTCGGGCCGATTTCCGAGTCCGTAACCAACTCCGCGCCGAATCAGCCTAGGATTCCGCGCGAGGGCCACAAAAAGGACCCCACCTGGCCCGAGCCGCCGCCTCCCACCTCGATACCCGTGCACGCGCCTCGGGAACTGCCCCCTGCCCGCGATCGCCCCGCGCCGCCTCCCTTCGGCCGCCGCCGCCGGCCGCCAGGCTCCCGCCGCCGTCGCCGCCCTTCTCCCCGCCGGCCAGGTAACCCCACCGCGCCGCCGCCTTCTTTTCACTCCACCGCGCCGCCTCGGCCCGCTGCCCCGCCGCCGGCGCCGAACCGCACCACCGCCGCCTGCAGCCCGCCTCCCGCCGCCGCGCCACCGCCAGCGCTGCGCCGCGCGCCGCTAGCTGCTGCGCTGCCGCGCCGCTTGCTGCTGCCGCTGCACGCGCTGCGCGCTGTCCCGCGCGCCTATGCACGCACGCACGTACGCGTGCCGTCTTGCGCGCCGTGATGACGATCTCGAACCGTGCGCTGACCGTATCCCTCTCGCGCAGGTAACACCGTCGCCGGAATCGATCGCCGCGCCGTCCGGAACTCGCCGCCGTTCGTTCCCGGTAAGTCTGCAGCCACCGTCAGATTTCAGATCAGCGGTTCAGATCGGTCGTTGACTGGTCAGCACCCAGACATTGACTAGTCAGACGCCCAGTCAGCGCCCAGTCAGCAGATACGTTGACCAGTCAACAGACACAGTTGACTGGTTAATTTCGTTAATCCTTTTAGTTGATAAATTTCGGTAGAAACTTGTAAATTGCATAGAAATTAAACCGCTTGGCCAAAAATTGCAAATAAAATATGTGTAGATTCAGTAAGTCGTGTAGAATCTCGCTGTATCTTTGGTTCAGGCTTTTGAAGCAAGGTTTAGTACAGTTTAATCAAACTAGTTAGTGGCCTTTTTGGAGTAATTAATTCGTAGAAAAAGATCTGTAGCTCCAAAAATCGCGTATGATATGTCCCTGGATTCAGTGGAACGAGGGGAATCTCATAGTGAATTAAAAAGATAGGCTTACAGTAAAAACTTCTGCAGAAACTGTCTAGTGGCCTTCTGCAGTGTTTTAATTACTCGGGGAGTTTTATAATTCCTTTTCGAGTAATTCCAGTTGGTGCTGTTTCTAATCAGCGATGCCTATGCGGTAGAATTTTCCCAAGATTTTACAAATAGTATACTACCGGTAGTGAATTATTTGAATTCTAGCTCCAGTTTTGGGCGCTACTTTTTGGCTAATAGTTTTCCTTGCGTTAAAACTATTTTCCATGCATGCAATCAGTAGTATTATTGAATAGGATTATGTGGTGCAGCTGTAGCACCAATTCACTTGCCTTGCATACCTTCATGCATCATATTTGTTGCATATGTTTGTGGATTGTTTGTTTATGAATGCAATTGTATCGTGTAGAGTGTGACGAGTGCAACGCTTGCTCGTGTGTGGATTGTTCATCCGACCGCTACAACCAAGGCAAGTAGATGCTACTTTGTTCATGATATCGTCCTACTATTTTCTATGCATTGTCGTGTATTTTGTAGTTGCATGTGTAGGATGATACTATCGCTATGCTATGTCCTATTATGTGGTAGGGCTTTCCTCGTAGATGAACCACCGTTGGTAGATGTGCTTAGCCATGCTATGTTGAACGAGGGCTGGGTTACATCATTGAGACTTGTTTCCAAAAGTATTGGTTTGTGAAAACTAAAACAACTTAATCAATGAATCTCTTGGGTGTGATGGTATTGATAATTTTTGATGGTTTCATTGCGGAAAGGCACCCAGGTATCAAGAGAGAATGATTGGCTTCTTTATCGTGTAGCTTACGTGTACAACCATGTGCCAATAATGGAATGGGCGGTTGGTTGGACTTAGTAGGTTGTGGTGACCCGAACCCGTGTATCCAGAGATGTAGAATTTTGGTAGGTTGGACCGGTGCGCGTCGGGATTGGGGAGCTACTTCCCGAATAGTCTCTTCTTGGACTTCTCCCTATCATCACCCAAAATGAGAGTGATGGTACGAGCTGGGCTGGCCAAGTCACATGGGTAAAATGTACTAACCCCTGCAGGGTGTATAATCTAATCGATTAGCCGTGTCCCCGGTTATGGACAACTGAGTTGCTTGATACTGATTCCATGACATGTTTCTCGCTCACTCTAATTTCATAATTGTTTTAATATTGTTGGGTTAACTTAATTGGAATCTTTTCAAAAAAAATCAAAAACTGTTTATGAAAGTAGGACAAAGTTATTTGCAAATGCAAGCCAGGTACAGCTCCACTTGCCAAATATGCATGTAGATGTTAGTACTATTGTCTCCATTACTAGCTCTACTTGCCATACATTCCATGTATTGACCCTTCGAGGCTGCTACGTTTCATGTTGCAGGTTATTCCGATTCTGAGTAATCGATATAGGCCACGGTACTCCACTCGGCACTTGTTCACTTGTGGGCAATTTGAAGAATGGAGGATTTACTTTATTTATGTTGCTACCTGAATAATTTGAGCTAGCCTTGAGCTAGGCTTTTATTGTAATAATGGTACTCTGGATCTTCGTTATTTATGATAAACGGATATTTTGCTATGTTATTCATCTTATTCTATTGTGGGCCAATGAACCGATCCAGGGATTGGCATGTCACATAGAAGCCACGGTCTTTTCAGAACCGGGGTGTTACAGAAAGCGAAGCCCCACTCATACATATGAATCCTATGATTACAAAGTATTTCATTCTCATCATATGCATTCAGTTCAAATAGTCTTTTGTCAGTAGACAGAGTAATCCTATCTGATGCATGTTATCCTTTGTGAACTATATTACCTGATCCACCGCTCCTAGCATAACTAGGGTTTGGCTTATGAGCGTCGCTAGTGCCACAAGTTCGGTCAAGCTTAGCCATGCTTAGTGTTTCGATGCTGATCATTCAAGTGATGCACCGGAGATGCGAATGAATCTAGTATGATAAGATGTGGTGATATGATCAGAAGTGGATGATAAACATGCTAAGGTTTGTATGGGAGGCCACGTGGGTTGTGGTTTTCGTAGTCCCATACTTGCCACCCTTAGGACCTGATGTTCTCGCCTCTTGAACCAAGACGAGCGTACAACCACACGGGGGATGGAAACCCCCTCGACCAACTAACTTGCCTAGTAGATTCCATGAGTCACATAGTTTGGGATTTCCATTCGACATACGCATATTGGTTGTTCTTGAATGGAGGTGAAGGAGGTGCATTCATACAGGTAGGTAAGCTTGGCAGGGAATGAGAGATGCCCGGCATCCGTAATCTCAAACCCTGTTCACATCGCTAGGGACCGACTTCGGGACTCGACCCATTACGGCGGCATCTCCTTAGTGCGTGACTCATGGTCTCAGCGAGAGCAAGGTAAAGGTCGTGGTCAACCACTCTCTACTGGCCTTCCAAGGAAGAGGGCTAATATATTGGCATTAAGAATCGGTTGGTACGTGTGGGTAAAGTTGTGCACCCCTGCAGGGTTATAATCTTTTCGAAAAGCCGTGTCCACGGTTATGGACGACTTGGCAACGGATTCTGTGAGCATAGAGAACTATAACCGAATGATAAAACTTGCCAACTAAAGTGAGATCCGGAATACTTCCCCGGGGTTGTTTAGGGGGTAGTCCGGGAAGAGTGGTTTAGTTGATGGTGGTTCTTGGTGGATATCAAAGATGGATTTAAGAGCTATAGTTGAAGTCTTCTTATCCCCTTTTGAAACTTATCTGACTAGACGAGTTTCTTCTCCCTCTTGTTTTGCAAACAAAAGATGGCTTTATGGAAAATAACTACACTAGCCATAAGTCTTGCAGAGTACACCCTGTACTCAGCCTTGCTTCGTTGATGTTTTCTACAGATGATGCTATACCAACTGAAGGTGGTTTCTACGTCGAGGTCGACGAGTAGTCGGGGTTCCCGAGCAGCAGCCTAGGATCTATGGAAGGGTCGCTACTTTCCTTATGGCCTCTTAGGCCCTTTGCTAAGTTTGTTGTTTAGAACAACTTGTTTGCTTCCGTTGTTTGATGTAATGATGGGTCTGTGACCCCTGTCTTGTATGACTGGTTTGTAACTCTCTTAAGAGTTTACCTTATTAATGTATGGTTTGTATGTTCTGTAATGTTACCGATCTTCCCTGCGCATTTCGGAATTTAGGTTAGGCTTATATCGGATGAGGATCTGGTATTTGTCTAGCCCTGATCCCGGGTCATGACAGATTTTGGTATCAGAGCCGGACTGCCTGTAGGGAACCCTTCTACCTGGTCGATGTTGAGTCTAGAGTTTGAGAAAACTATTTGAAAGCTAAAAACTATTTGCAAAACTCTGAATAGGACTCTTTTTACTCCTTATCCAAGGTTGTTCCATTGTCGAGTTATCTTACCTTGTTTGCTTTGCAAAGTTTTCACTTCTCGTATATAATTTCAAATTTTTAGGATATACGGGTTTTGGTTGTTTTTACCTAGTACTCCGTACTTGGTTGCAAGGCTTAGAGTTTCCATGATATATCTGTGCAACTGAAGCATTGTTTTTCAACTTTTCTAAGGATGCCTTCACTCCCTCTCTCGATTCTTTTGTGACTTGTTGGTATCATATCATGCTTGCATTCCATTGTTATGGTTTGTATCTAAGTTGGTAGCGTATACGTTTCGTATGCTTGTTTTACTGCCATACTTAATGCATTGATATAGTTCTCATCCACATGTTCACCTCTACCATGATATTTTGTTAAGGTTTTGCCATCCTTTGTAGTAACCTTTTTGGTGAATCCATTCTCATGGTTTATGTTTTCTCCTTAGGATGCCAACTGGTACTCGTGGATCTGTTGGCCGTCAAGGAAACAACGATGCTGACCAGGAACTTCCGCCACCTCCCACAATGGCCGAGGTTCTCAACAACATTGAGACCAACCGTCTGCGGAATGAATGCCTTCTGGAGTGTGTGGCTCAGGACACTGAACGTCGTCCTGACAACTGTGTCACACTTGGAGATTTCATCCGCTCTTTTCTTCCAATCTTCACCCACTCCAAGGAGCCCCTTGAAGCTGATGATTGGCTCCGCACCATAGAGCACAAGTTCAGTTCTCTCCGTGTCCGTCCCGCTAAACGTGTCAACTTCGCCACCTATCAACTGGAAGGTGCGGCTGGTGTTTGGTGGGAAGGTTTTCAGAATCTGCAAGCTCAAGGACATGTCGTTACCTGGGAGGAGTTTGTTGCAGCATTTCGTGCCTCATATATCCCTAAGCCCGTCATGGATCTCAAAAGGAGGGAGTTTCTGCATCTGACTCAGGGGCGCAAGGATATTGAAACCTATGGGTGTGAGTTTACTCGCCTGGCTCGCTATGAAACCAGGGATGTGACCAATGATGAAGATAAGCAAGAGCTGTTCCGTAAGGGACTTAACCCTGCACTTCGCTACGAGTTGCTGCCCTTCAAGTTTCAGTGTTTCCAGGACTTGCACAATCAGGATCTTACTCTAGAGCATGGAAGGAAGGATATGGAAGTTTCTCAGAAGCGTGAAGAAGGAAATTCTCGTGCTTCTTCCTTTGGCAATAAGAAGCGCCGTGTCTTTGTTCCATACAGTGCTATGCCTCATGCTCCTTATGCACCCAAGTCTTCTGGCAATAATTCTCGTCAGCCACAGTCAAATGCTGGTGGATCAAACTATCACCCTCCTGATGGTTCTCACACTGGGGTTACCTGTTACTCCTGTGGTCAGCCTGGTCACTACTCAAGGGAGTGTTCTCAAAGGGCTGCCGGACGTAATGATCAGCAGGCAAAGAAGAATGATAAATCTCAAGGTGCTGGACATGGTCGTCTGACCCATGTCACTGTTGAGGAAGCTCAGGAAGATCCACGCGTCATTCTGGGTACGCTCCGTGTCAATTCAATTCTCGCAACAGTCTTGTTTGATTCTGGAGCATTGCATACATTCATGTCAAATCTGTTTGCTTAAGAGCATGGGATAAATTTTGAACCCTTGTCCACCCCTTTGACCATCCATTCCCCGGGTTCTAGCTGGTTCACCACTATGGTTAGTCATGGGAATGAGATTGACATAGCCTACCAGAAGTTCCGCACTTCTTTTGTTGCACTCAAGTCATGTGACATTGATGTCATTCTAGGCATGGACTGGTTAACCAAGTATCAAGCCGTCATTGACTGTGCACTCAGAATAGTTTCTGTAACCTCTCCTGCTGGCATAACTATCAAGTATTGGACTGATGGTTCAAAGTCTCCGTCAGCAATTCTTAAAACTTTCTCGAAGTTGTATGCCATGTACGTCCTACCTGCTATTGAGGTCGAATATGTCCATATAGTCTGTGATTTCCCGGATGTCTTTCCTGAAGAGTTGCCTGGCATGCCACCTGATCGAAGTGTGGAGTTTGTCATAGAGCTAGTTCCTGGAACTGCTCCTATCTCTAAAAGACCTTATCGCATGCCTCCTCATGAGTTGATTGAGTTCAAGAAGCAACTTGAAGAGTTGGAGGGTCTAAGATACATCCAACCTAGTACATCCTCTTGGGGTTGCCCTACCATCTTTGTCAAGAAGCAGGATACAAATATTCCAAGATTAGTGGTTGATTACCGTCCACTCAACACGGTGACAATCAATAAAAAGTACCCACTTCCTCGGATAAATGACCTCTTTGACCAATTAAGTGGTGCCACTGTCTTCTCCAAAATGGACTTAAGATCAGGGTATCATCAAATCAAGATCAGAAAGGAGGATATCCCAAAGACAGCATTCACAACTCGTTATGGTCTTTACGAGTATACAGTGATGTCCTTCGGGTTAACCAATGCCCCTTCCACATTCATGAGGCTCATGAACTCCATCTTCATGGAGTATCTCAACAAGTTTGTCGTGGTATACATTGATGACATTCTAATCTACTCCAATACCGAAGAAGAGCATGCTGAACATCTATGTTTGGTGTTAACTAAACTTCGTGAACATCGTCTCTACGCCAAGTTTTCCAAATGTGAGTTCTGGTTACAAGAGCTCGTCTTCCTTGGTCATGTTGTGTCTGTAAGTGGTGTCGATGTCATACCGGATAAGGTTCAGACCATTCTGGAATGGAAGTCACCTACTTCAGTCAAGGAAGTCTGAAGTTTTCTCCGAATGGCTGGATATTACCGCCGATTCATCGAGAACTTCTCCAAGATAGCCAAGCCTATGACTGATCTTCTTAAGAAAGATAAGAAGTTTGAATGGTCGAAAAAGGTAGAAGAAAGTTTCCAAGCTTTGAAAACTAAGCTAACCACTGCTCCAGTGCTTGTTCTTTCGGATACAAGCAAGGACTTCGTCATCTATTGTGATGCTTCTCTTTAAGGGATAGGCTGTGTGTTGATGCAAGATGGTCATGTAGTGGCCTATGCTTCTCGGCAGTTGAAGCCACATGAGAACAATTATCCAACCCATGATCTCGAGCTTGCTGTTGTCGTTCATGCTCTTAAGCAATGGCGACATTACCTCATCGGTAACCGTTGTGAACTTTACTCGGATCATCAAAGCCTAAAGTATCTCTTCACCCAGCCAGATCTGAATCTCAGGCAAAGACGATGGTTGGAACTCATCAAAGATTACTATTTGGGTCTCAACTATCAACCCGGCAAAGCCAACGTTGTTGCTGATGCGCTAAGTCGGAAGTCTTATTGCAACAATCTGATGATTTGACAAGCCCAACCTGCTCTCTACGAGGAAATCAAGCGTCTTAACCTTGAAGTAGTTCCTTGTGGATTCCTTGCTAACCTTGAAATAAAATCTTCTCTAGAGGATCAAATCAAGGAAGCTCAAAAGAAAGATGATGAAGTTACCAAGATCAAAGAACGTGTCGCAAGCGGTGAAGCTAAATGTTTCTCCGTCAATGATCAAGGTATTCTATACTTCGGTAACCGGCTAGTGGTTCCAAACAGTCGGAAAATCAAAGATCTAATTCTTTTGGAAGCTCACGAATCCCCTCTGTCTATCCATCCTGATGGTACCAAGATGTACTGAGATCTCTGTCAAAGATTCTGGTGGAGTGGAATGAAACCAGAAATCGCTCGCTTTGTTACAGAGTGCGACATTTACCGTCGTGTAAAGGCTGAACACCAAAGGCCTGCTGGAATTCTGCTACCGTTGAAAATTCCTGAGTGGAAATGGGATGAAATTGGTATAGATTTTATCACTGGACGCCCAAAGACGCAATCTGGACATGATGCCATATGGGTAGTTATTGATCGACTATCCAAAGTTGCTCACTTCCTTGCTGTTCAGCAAAGCATTACTGCAAGCCAGTTGGCGGAGCTATACATATCCCGGATAGTTGTCCTCCATGGTGTACCCAAGAAGATCATATCTGATCGTGGAAGTTTGTTCACTTCCAAATTCTAGGCTAGTATCCAACAAGCAATGGGAACTCAAGTTTCCTTCAGTACGGCCTATCATCCTAAAACCAGTGGTCATAATGAAAGAGTGAATCAAATTCTTGAAGACATGCTCCGAGCGTGTGTCATATCCTTTGGAAAGAACTGGGAGAAATGTCTTCCTTTTGTGGAGTTTTCCTATAACAACAGTTTTCAATCCAGTTTGGGCATGGCACCTTTCCAATTCCTGTATGGGAGAACATGTCGAATACCGCTGAACTGGACATAAACCGGCGAAAGACAATTCTTTGGTCCGGACATGATCCAAGAAGCAAAAGATCAAGTTCGCATAATTCGAGAGCGTTTGAAGGCCGCTCAATCTCGTCAGAAGACCAACTACGATCGTCATCATCTTGATGTTCATTATGAAGTTGGTGATAAATTTACCTCCGGGTCAATCCTCTGAAGGGTGTCCATCGATTCGGTATCAAAGGCAAATTGGCACCTTGCTACGTTGGTCCCTTTTGCATTCTCTCCAAGCGGGGTGAGCTTGCCTACCAATTGGATCTACCTTCAACTTTTCCAGCGGTACATGATGTTTTCCATGTGTCTAAACTCAAGCGTTGTTTCAAAGATCCCATTCGTGGTGTGGACCATGAAACTTTGGATCTCCAAGATGATCTAACCTTCCGAGAATACCCTGTTCATATTCTTGATGAAACCGAGCACAAGACTCGTCGTCAAACAATCAAGTTCCTGAAAGTTCAATGGTCTCATCACTCTGAGTCAGAAGCAACCTGGGAACGCGAAGATCGTCTTCGATCTGAGTACCCTGCCTTCTTTTCTAAAAACTAGGAATCTCGAGTCGAGATTCTTGTAAGTGGGGTAGAGCTGTAACATACCACCCCTTTTGTGTAATATAAATAAGGATATGTCTGAGCATTGCATGCATGCATAACACTTGCACTTTGGTTTAATCAAGAAAGAACAAATAACATCCTAAACCCTAACTTCCCCATCTATTTGAAAACCATCCAACTGAGTCTTGTATTTGAAAAACTAACTTCATGAGTTGAACCCAAAGTGAATAAAAGGGTTCCACATTATTTTATATACTTCATAAAAGTTTCTATAATTTGAAATCATTCAAAACAGGTTTGAAATTCAAAATATACAAAGAAATCAGGAAAACATAAATAGAAAAGGTTTCCTAGAAAAAAATCTAATCCTAACCCTCTCTGGGCCGAGCCCATTTCCTCTCCTCTCTCTCCCTGCCGCCAGCAGCGCCTGCAGCCAGCCCACCCAAGGCCCAAGCCGGCCTAGCCAGGCCCGTACCCCTTCCGCCTTCCCCTCTCTTCTTTGCCGACGCCGGCAAGCAGCTGCGTGGAGCCGCCGCCAACGCTCATCTGCGCCACGATTCCTGCCAGCGCTGTGATGCGCGCCTCCGCCCCCGAGCGTCTACAAGTAACGCTGGCCGCCGGCGACGAACCCTAGTCCCCTTTTCCCCCTTCTTCCCCCTCCTCGCCAGAACCCTAGCTCTCTTGAGCTCGCCGACGTCGCCGTTCCCGACCGCCCCGCGGTGCACCGAGGCCACTGCTGGAATCGCCTTGCCGCCCTCGTCCTCCTCACCGAAGGACGCAAGCAGGGAAGGCTCCACCTCGCCGGAATCATCCCTGAACCGCCAGTTGCCAAGGTTGTCGCCATTGATTCGACGCCATCCGACCGTCCCCGGCCTCGCCGTCACCACCATCGCTCTCAGGGTGATCTTGTGGTGCTCAATCACCCCTCTGTTTGCCCCCTCCCCCACTGTGTTGTCCTCCCCGCGAGAGCCCGCCGCCGCCGCTGTTCGTCGCTGCGCCGCCATCTCCGGTGACCTCCTAGAAGCGGCAGCGCCACTTTTTGGCTCCCCGCACTCGTCCGCTTCCAGCGCGCTACTCCCCATCGCCCCGCAAGCTCTGGATCGATCGATCCATCAAGGATCTGCAAGCAATGGCGTTCATGATGTCAGCATGACATCATCATGATGTCATATTTCTTTTATTTCTTTTAATGTTTTCTGTAATTATTTCTGTAAATAGAAAAAATATGACAGGTGGGACATACTTGTTAGGGTTATAATCATTTCTGTAAATGTTTTCTGAAATAATAAAAGTCTGCCATGTGGGCCCAAGTTTGGATATTAATTTGAATATTCCAAAAATGTTTAAAATGAATTAAAATTTGGGAAATTCATAACTAATTCATTTTAAATCAGAAAAAATACAAATAATATACCAAAATGTTCAGAAAAATGAAACCTATCTAACTAAGCTATAATAATACATTATTAATCAACTTTGATATCAAGTTTAATTAGAAGAACCAATTGAACCGCATAGGTGATTCCGATGATTCCCCTGTTTTAGGGTTTGGATCCTCGGAACCCCCTCTAAAGTGATCAAGCATGTTTTAGGGTTCAATTCAACACCATTTAACTTGTTATATCATCCATATTGTATGAGCATTGCACCTGCCATGTGTTGAGTGTTGCTTTCTCTTTTCCGGTGATTGGTTCTCGCGAATAGGAACCGAACCCGAAGCTGAAGTCAACGCCACCGAAGAGCAGTACCAGTCCAACAACGGACAAGGCAACCGAAGCCCCACTCATACATATGAATCCTATGATTACAAAGTATTTCATTCTCGTCATATGCATTCGGTTCAAATAGTCTTTTGTCAGTAGACAGAGTAATCCTATCTGATGCATGTTATCCTTTGTGAACTATATTACCTGATCCACCGCTCCTAGCATAACTAGGGTTTGGCTTATGAGCGTCGCTAGTGCCACAAGTTCGGTCAAGCTTAGTCATGCTTAGTGTTTCGATGCTGATCATTCAAGTGATGCACCGGAGATGCGAATGAATCTAGTATGATAAGATGTGGTGATATGATTAGAAGTGGATGATAAACATGCCAAGGTTTGTATGGGAGGCCACGTGGGTTGTGGTTTTTGTAGTCCCATACTTGCCACCCTTAGGTCCTGATGTTCTCGCCTCTTGAACCAAGACGAGCGTACAACCACACGGGGGCCTGGAAACCCCCTCGACCAACTAACTTGCCTAGTAGATTCCATGAGTCACATAGTTTGGGCTTTCCATTCGACATACGCATATTGGTTGTTCTTGAATGGAGGTGAATGAGGTGCATTCATACAGGTAGGTAAGCGTGGCAGGGAATGGGAGATGCCCGGCATCCGTAATCTCAAACCCCGTTCACATCGCTAGGGACCGACTTCGGGACTCGACCCGTTACGGCGGCATATCCTTAGTGCGTGACTCATGGTTTCGGCGAAAGCAAGGTAAAGGTCGTGGTCAACCACTCTCTGCCGGCCTTCCAAGGAAGAGGGCTAATATATTGGCATTAAGAATCGGTTGGTACGTGTGGGTAAAGTTGTGCACCCCTGCAGGGTTATAATCTTTTCGAAAAGCCGTGCCCAGGGTTATGGACGACTTGGGAACGGATTCTGTGATCATAGAGAACTATAACCGAATGATAAAACATGACAACTAAAGTGAGATCCGAAATACTTCCCCAGGGTTGTTGAGGGGGTAGTCCGGGAAGAGTGGTTTAGTTGATGGTGATTCTTGGTGGATATCAAAGATGGATTTAAGAGCTATAGTTGAAGTCTTTTTCTCCCCTTTTGAAACTGATCTGACTAGACGAGTTTCTTCTCCCTCTTGTTTTGCAAACAAATAATGGCTTTATGCAAAATAACTACACTAGCCATAAGTCTTGCGGAGTACACCCTATACTCAGCCTTGCTTCATTGATGTTTTCTACAGATGATGCTATCCCAACTGAAGGTTGTTTCTACGTCAAGGTCGACGAGTAGTCGGGGTTCCCGGGCAGCAGCCTAGGATCTATGGAAGGGTCGCTACTTTCGTTATGGCCTCTTAGGCCCTTTGCTAAGTTTGTTGTTTAGAACAACTTGTTTGCTTCCGTTGTTTGATGTAATGATGGGTCTGTGACCCCTGTCTTGTATGAATGGTTTGTAACTCTCTTAAGAGTTTACCTTATTAATGTATGGTTTGTATGTTTTGTAATGTTACCGATCTTCCCTGCGCGTTTCGGAATTTAGGTTCAGCTTATATCGGATGAGGATCTGGTATTTGTCTAGCCCTGATCCCGGGTCGTGACAATCCATAAAAACTGAAACTAGTGTTTACAATAGGTGTGGATCAAACTTAACAAAATATAGATGATTTCAAACATAAACACCGCCACTATCAGTGCCTGCAAACACCAGACCCTTGTGGATAACTACATCGTTGTATCTGAAAAATTACTAGAACTATAACTGGTTCTCAAGAAATGTCCATGTATACTCATCGCCATCAAGGGTAGCAATTGAGTAGTCGAAAATAGCGATAAGAGAGAAATCTAAATAATCCACAGCAGTTGTGGGAGCTTGGCAAATAGCAATCTTCCGAAGGATAATGGTGTGATCATTATGCATGAAACTAAACGGATTGTTGGTGGTTACAAACTCATGGACTTGTGGGAGAGGAATATGTTTATGAGTATACACATTGACAAGCTCCCATTAAAATCACACAAAACAGTGGCGATCCAATCTCAATTGGTACCTACCCACTTTTTACCCATATAATTCGGGAACACAGTGTCGGAGGAGAACCTGTCCAGCGGCATCAGCTTGCATGTCGTTCCCTTTCCCTCGAAGTACTCATTGCATTCCCATGGTTTCTTAGTCGGGTGAGAATGAAGAACACAGGGGAGGCCAAACGGCTGAGAAGCATGTAAAGTTGCACTATATTTTGCCGAGTCAAGAAGATGTTTGGACGAACCATCATGGTCCATGGCGGTGATGACATCGCATCTTATTATGAGTTCTTCAAGTGGGCCTTTGGTAAAAACCTTCTAGAATATCTCAAAATCATCACTATCCTTTCTCTGTCCTACCATCTCAAGGGAGCTGCTGGAAGTTGGGACGATGGCTTGATTTGGTTTTTTGTAAAAGACAGAAGATCGATGGCGGTAGGCAGGACAGGAAGAAGAACAAACACTCTCATACTATGCGGTGGATAGGATCGGAAAGCGGCATGGTGGAGTTATGGAATGGCGATGCTTGGTAGAGAGGTAGGGGAATGGGGAACTATCGATACAGAGTAGTAAATGAGAGGTTGAATAAAATGATTAAAATGGACACATTCTCCTCTTCTCTAGTTCCCTTCAGATTAGTATGAATGCAGGGGTAGCTTCAGGACTAACTCTTGTGTAAGTTTTGGACAAATTTTTAGGTCCCTCATGTAAAATGTACTCTCGCCGCCCATGTAAAATTTTAAGTTAAAAGTGTTAAAATTTAAAAGAATTTAAGCTTAGTTGTCAATGAGTATGAACATTCTTGGATTTCAAGCCGAAAGACCAAGGTCATGGTCATATCTATATCATACTCGTTAAGGCTCTTACTTTTTAAGACTCGGATAATTCAACTCATTAAGGATACGAGCAAAAAGTAAAACCTGGCTCGTTTCATACTCATTCACAACTAGTAAAATTCTAACCTGAAAATACGTGGTAAAATCAAAACAAAATTAATCTTAGTTGTCAATGGGTATGAACGTTCTTGAATTCAAGCCGAACGACGACGGCCATGGCCATATCTATAGCATACTTTATGTTGATGATCCCATATCCAAGGATTTGCATGCCAACAAATATACCCATATTTTGAAAACACTCGAAGAGGAAGTAGTATGAATAGTATGGCTCGATCATCTGCTCTCTCGAGGAGGCGAACCCGATTGTTTTCCTTGCTTGATTATTTTAGGGTCCTTTGTGCTAAATGTATGGACCTCGATGTAATTTTCCTATTTTTAGGTCCTTGGTGTAAAATGTACTACTATCACCCGTTTAAAAGTTTAACCTAAAAGTAAGTGGTAAAATCTAAATAAATTTAAGCTTAGTTGTCAATGAGTATGAACATCCTTGAATTTCAAGCTGAATGACCAAGGTCATGGAAATATCTACATCACTCTTTATATCAATGATCCCATGTCCAAGAATTTTCATGCCGACAAATTTGGCAATATTTTGGTAACAATCGAAGAGGTACTATTTAGAATAGTATGTCTCGATCAGCTAGTCTCGGGAGAAGGAGCCAAACCAGACTGTTTTCCTTGCTTAACTAATTTAGGGTCCTTTGTGCTAAAATGTATGGACCATTATATAATTTTCCCTTTTTATCTCCTTTATATAGGATGTACTCTCACCGCCTGTATAAAATTCTAACCTGAAAGTATGTGGTAAAGTCAAAAAGAATTTAAGTTTAGTTGTCAATGAGTATGAACATTCTTGGATTTCAAGACGAACAACCAGGGTCATGGCCATATCTAATGTTGATGATCCCATATCCAAGAATATGCATACTCACAAATTTGGCCATATTTTGAAAACAATCCGAGAGGTAGTAGTATGAAGAGTATGGCTCAATCAGCTACTATCTCGAGAAGGATCCGAACTCGATTGTTTTCCTTGCTTAATTATTTTAGGGCTTTGTATAAATGTATGGACCTCGGTGTAATTTTACTATTTTTTAGGTCCATGATGTAAAATGTACTCTCGTTGCCCGTGTAAATTTTTAACCTAAAAGTAAGGGGTAAAATTTAATGAATTTAAACTTAGTTTTAACTTAGTATGTATGAACATTCTTAGATTTCAAGATGAACGACCAAGGTCATGGCCATATCTACATCATACTTTATACTGAAGATCCCATGTCCAAGAATTTTCATGTCGACAAATTTGTCCATATTTTGAAAACAATCAAAGAGGAAGTAGTATTTAGAAGGGTATGGATCGATCAGCTGGTCTGTCAAGGAGGATCCGAAACCGACTATTTTACTCCCTTAATTATTTTAGGGTCCTTTGTGCTACATGTATGGACCTTCATGTAATTTTCCCTCTTTTTGGGTCCTTGGCATAAAACATACTCCCACCACCCGTGTAAAGTTCTAACTTGAAAGTACGTGGTAAGATCTAATCGAATTTACGCTTAGTTGTGAATGGGTATGATCATTGTTGGATTTCAAGCTGGACGACCAAGGTCATGGCCATATCTACAGTATACTTTATGTTGATGATTCCCCGTCCAAGAATTTGCATGCCATCAAATCTGGCCATATTTTGAAAACCATCAAAGAGAAAGTAGTATGAAGAGTATGACTCGATCAGCTGTTCTCTCGAGGAGGAGCCAAAACCGACTGTTTTCCTCCCTTAATTAGTCCTTTGTGCTACAGGTATGGACCTCAATGTAATTTTCCATCTTTTTGGGTCATTGGCATAAAACATACTCCCACCGCTCGTGTAAAATTCTAAACTGAAACTACATGGTAAGATTTAATCGAATTTTCTTTTAGTTGTCAACGCGTATGATTATTACTGGATTTCAAGCCGAACGACCTAGGTCATGGACATATCTACAACATACTTTATGTTTATGATCCCATGTCCAAGAATTTGCATACTGACAAATCTGGCCATATTTTGAAAATAATCAAAGAGAAAGTAGTATGAAGAGTATGGCTCGATCAGTTGGTCTCTCAAGGAGGAGCCGAAACCGACTGTTTTCCTCCCTTAGTTATTTTAGGGTCCTTATTGCTACATGTTGTACCTCGATGTCATTTTCCCTCTTTTTGGGTCTTTGGCGTAAAACGTACTCCCATCGCCCGTGTAAAATTCTAACCTAAAAGTACGTGGTAAGATCTAATCGAATTTATGCTTAGTTTTCAATGAGTATGATCATTATTGGATTTCAAGACGGACGACCAAGGTCATTGCCATATCTATAGCGTACTTTATGTTGATGATCCCATGTCCAAGAATTTGCATGGTGACAAATTTGGCCATATTTTGAAAACAATCAAAGAGGAAGTAGTATGAAGAGTATGGCTCGATGTGCTGCTCTCTCGAGAAGGAGCCGAACCCGATTGTTTTCCTTTCTTAATTATGTTAGTCGTAAAATGTACTTCCACTGCCCATGTAAAATTTTAACCTAAAGAAAGTGGTAAAATCTTAATAAATTCAGGCTTATTTAGCAATAAGTATGAACATTCCTGGATTTCAAGCCTAACGAACATGGACATGGCCATATCTATATCATACTTTATATTGTTGATCCTATGTCCAAGAATTTTCATGCAGACAAATTTGTCCATATTTTGAAAACAATCGAAGAGGAAGTAGTATTTAGAAGAGTATGACTTGATCAGCTGCTATCTCGAGAACGCTATTTTCCTTTGCTTAATTATTTTAGGGTCCTTTTTGCTAAATGTATGGACCTCAGTATAATTTTCTCCTTTTTAAGGTCCTTGATGTAAAATGTACTCCCACCACCTGTGTAAAATTTTAACCTAAAAGTAATATGTGATAAAATCTTGTCATGGTACACAATATTGCCACTAGGAGTTTCCCCTATTGAAAAAAATGAGAGCGAGAAGGGACTGAGAGGAGATAGCATAGAGGAGGTAGCCCGAGAGAAGCAAAGAGGAGGATTTGAAGGCGGTGTGATGTCAGAGCAAAGATGATGGGTTCCTGACATGAGGTACGGTGGGTAGTACACTAGTACTAGTATAGTTCATGACCTTCACTACACGCAACAAAAAAAATTGTTTTCTCCCTCCTTCACTACCTCATCACCATCCACACATCCCAGCTGGCTGATCTCTTCCCCGTCCACAACATGACGATGCACATGTGCGTCGACCAGCCTCGGGTCGGCGGCTCCGTGTCTGTGTCTGGCATGTTCGTCAGTTGTGTTGGTGCGAACCATTTTGGTCCTTGTCTGGAGTAGTAGAGTAGAAATTCAAATTTCCCCCATTTCCAAATTTTCACTTCCTTCCCAAACATCCCGGGTGAAGGATATTTAAAAGATCGCCATTCATAGTACTAGTACTAGTACTCTAGTAGTACACTACTTAAAGTGCCGGAGAAGGGATGCGTTGATACTACTGTGCATCCCATCACATTGGATTTTGATGCACACCATTATGATCTTTTTATTTTTGTTTTTGCGGGGACACCACTTTGATCTGGCCAGCCTTCCTACTCCCAACTACTCCACCTCCATTCATTCAATTTCACATCCTAGGAAGAGGAAGTACCAAGCATGCACCCAGCAAGCTGGTTCAAAAGTGAGGAGCCCTCTTTTTTTATTCGCGAAGCAAAAGTAGCACTCCCTCCTTCCCAAAGAATTTAAGCCGATTTACCAATATTATGTAAAATTTTAAATACGAGTAAGTGCTAGATTGCTCTTAAAGTTCTACAATTATCTTTTGACGGTCGCCACCAGATAATCAATGTATCGAAAACCTATGATATTTTTTAAATATTTGATTTCTTGGTAAGTTTTTGAACGTTGACAATCACGATTCTTCACAAACTTTTGAAAAAATAAATTTGTCGATGATACCATACCCAATAATTTCCATGCCGAAAAATATGGCCATATTTTGAAAATAGTCGAGAGAGTAAGTAGCATGAAGAGCATGGCTCGATCAGCTGCTCTCTTAAGAATGAGCAAAATGTTTTCCTTGCTTAATTATTTTAGGGTCCTCTGTGCTAAATCTATGGACCTCGATGTAATTTTTCTCTGTGCAAAACAATCAAAGAGGATGTGGCGTGAAGAGTATGGTTCGATGAGGTCCTCTATCGAGAAGGAGCCAAACCTGACTGTTTTCCTTGCTTAATTACTCTAGGGACCTCTATGCTAAGTGTATGGACCTCGATGTAATTTTGGTTATTTTTAGGTCTTTGAAGAAAAATGTACTCCCACCGCGCGTGTAAAATTTAACCTAAAAGTAAGTTGTAAAATCTAAACGAATTTAAGCTTTGTTTTCAACGATAATGGACATTCTTGGATTTCAAGCCAAACGATCAAGGTCATTACCATATATACATCCTACTTTATGTTGATGATCCCATATCCAAGAATTTGGATGCCCACAAATCTAGCCATATTTTGAAAACAATCGAAGAGGAAGTAGCATGAAGAGCTAGTATCTCTTGACCAGTTGCTCTCTCGAGAAGGAGCCAGACCCGATTGTTTTCCTTGCTTAGTTCTTTTAGGGTCCTTTGTGCAAAATATATGGACCTCAATGTAATGTTACTTTTTTAGGTCCTTGATGTAAAATGTACCCCCGCTGCACGTGTAGAATTTTAATCCAAAAGTAAGTGGTAAAATCTAAACAAATTTAAGCTTAGTTTTCAATGAGTGTGAACAGTCTTGGATTTCAAGCAGAACGACCAAGGTCATGGACATATCTACATCATACTTTACATTGATGATCCGATATCCAAGTATTTGTAGGCCGAGAAATCTAGCCATATTTTGAAAACAATTGAAGAGGAAGTAGCCTGAAGAGTATGCGTCGATCGACTATTCTTCCGAGAAGAAGGATCTGAACCCCACTATTTTCTTTGCTTAATTATTTTATGACCCTTTGTGCTAAATGTACGGACATCAATGTAATTTTCCCTTTTTTAGGTCCTTGATGAAAAATGCACTCCCAATGCACTTGTAAAATTGCAACCTAAAAGTATGTGGTAAATCTAAACAAATTTAAGCTTAGTTGTCAATTAGTATGAACATTCTTGGATTTTAATCCGAACGACCAAGGTCATGGCCATATCTACATCATACTTTATATTGACCATCTCAATATCCAAGAATTTGCATGCCGACAAATATGGCCATATTTTGAAAACAATCGAAGAAGAAGTAGTATTTAGAAGAGTATGCCTCGATCAACTGCTCTCTCGAGAAGGAGCTGAACCTGACTATTTTCCTTGCTTAATTATTTGAGGTCCCTTTGTGCAAAATGTATGGAACCTTGATGTAATTTTCCCTTAATTTTGGTCCTTGGTGTAAAATGTAGTCCCACCGCACGGGTAAAATTTTAACCTAAAAGTAAGTGGTAAAATCTAAACGAATTTTAGCTTAGTTGTCAATGAGTATGCACATTCTTGGATTTGAAGCCAAACGACCAAGGTCATGGCCATATCTACATCATATACATTATACTAATGATTTCATATCCAAGAATTTGCATGCCTCGATGTAATTTTAGGGTCCTTTGTGCTAGATGTATGGACCTCGATGTAAGTTTTCTCCTTTTTAGGTCCTTGTTGTAAAAGGTACTTCTACCACCGGTTTAAAATTCTAAACAAATTTAAGATTAGTTGTTAATGGGTATGCACATTCTTGGATTTGAAGCCAAACGACCAAGGTCATGGCCATATCTACATTATATACATTATATTAATGATCCCATATCCAAGTATGTGCATGCCTCGATGTAATTTTAGGATCCTTTGTTCTAGATGTATGGACCTCGATGTAATTTTCCTCCTTTTTAGGTCATTGGTGTAAAAGGTATTCCTACCACCGGTCTAAAATTCAAAACAAATTTTAGCTTAGTTATCCATGAGTATGCACATTCTTGGATTTGAAGCCGAACGACCAAGGTCATGGCGATATCTAGATCATATATGTTATATTGATGATCCCATATCCAAGAATTTGCATGCCTGGATGTCTTAGGGACCTTTGTACTAGATGTATGGACCTTGATGTAATATTTTCCCTTTTTAGGTCCTTGGTGTAAAAGGTATTCCTTACCGCCGGTTTAAATATCTAAACAAATTTAAGCTTTGTTGTCAATGAGTATGCACAATCTTGGATTTGAAGCCGAATGACCATTGTCATGGCCATATCTACATCATATACATTATATTGATGATCCCATATCCAAGAATTTGCATGCCTGGATGTTTTAGAGTCCGTTGTGCTAGATTTATGGACCTTGATGTAATTTTTCTCCCTTTTTACGTCCTTGGTGTAAAAGGTACTCCTACCACCGGCTTAAAATTCCAAACGAATTTAAGCTTAGTTGTCAATGAGCATGCACATTCTTGGATTTGAAGCGGAATGACCAAGGTCATAGCCATATCTAGTTCATATACATTATATAGATGATCCCATATACAAGAATTTGCATGCCTCGATGTAAGTTTAGGGTCCTTTGTGCTAGATGTATGGACCTCGATGTAATTTTTCTCCTTTTTAGGTCCTTTGTGTAAAAGGTACTCAGACCGCTGGTTTAAAATTATAACCTAAAAGTAAGTGGTGGTAAAATCTTGTCATGGTAAACAATATGGCCACTTGAATTTCCCCCTATTGAAAAAAACTAGGAGGGAGAAGGTACCGAGAGCATAGAGGAGGCAGCGCGAGAGCACCAAAGAGTAGGATTTGAAGGCAGTGTGATGATAAAGCAAAGACGTGATGAGTTCCTGACACGAGGTACACGTACAGTGAGTAGTAACTAGTAAATTTCAGGAGGGAAGTAGTCAAAAGATCGCCATGCGCAGTACTAGTACTACTTAAAGTAGTGCACACAGGGTGTCCCATCGCATTGGATTCACACCATTATGATCTTTTATTCTTATTTTTGCGGGGGACACCACTATGATCTGGCCCGCCTTCCTACCCCCAAATAATCAACCTACATTCGTTCCACCTTAGGAAGAGGAAGCACCAGGAAGACCCGCAGCAAGATGGTTCGAAAGTGAGGAGTGCGTTTTGTTTCTCGCGAAGATGGTAGTACTCCCTCCATCCTATAGAATTTAAGCCGATTTTCCAATATTATGTAAAATTTGATATACGAGTAAGTGGTAGATTGCTCTTAGAGTTCTAAAGTTATCTTTTGCTGGTAGCCACCAACAAGATTTTCGAAAGATTCGATTTCTTGCTAAGCATTTGCATACTGAAAGTCAACTAGTCTTCACAACTTTTGAATAAATAGATCTGCTTGGCAATATGGCCTACATTGTATGAACATTCTTAGGCTTCAAGCCAAACAACATGGGTGAATATATGGCCATATATGTACAGAATACTTTATGGAAATGTTCTGATGTTTGGTAGATGGGTGCATCTTGGCATGGTGAACCATAATGCTGCTAATAATTGGAGTTTCCAACTTTTAGGAATTTTTTTTTGTATTTTTATTGTAAAAAGAATGTGTTTTCCTTTAAATTAAAGCAAGTACGAAGAATATGGATCAGAATACCACAAGCCCATTTTCGAGACAAAGCTTGGACCATGTTTCACTTACTTTTACACCAAGTTCAACAAGTTCTTAGGATTCCTAGCTAAGTTTGGCCATTTAAACGAATTTAAGCTCTGTTATCAATGTTAAGTAAAATTTTAACCTAAAAGTATGTGGTTGATTTCTCTTCAAGTTAGAAAAATAAAATATCTTTTGATAGTAGTAACCACTAAGAGTTCTATATATCAAAAACCAAGGAGGTTCTTTTTGAAATATTTCACATCTTGCTAATAATTTGCATGTAAAAATTTCTGTCCTTGTTAGTAAAGCAATGAAACATAGTACTTTGTGTTGATGACCCCATATCCAAGAATATGCATGGCAACAAATGTGGCCATGTTTTGAAAACAACCGAGAGATGAAGTAGCATGAAGAGGATGGCTCGATCGACTGGTATGTCGAGAATGATCTAAACCCTATTATTTTCCTTGCTTAATTATTTTAGGTCCCTTTATGTTACATATATGGACCTTAATGTAATTCCCCCTTTTAGGGTCCTGGATTAAAATATACTCCCATGGCCCGTGTAAAATTCTAACCTAAAAGTAAGTGGTCAAATCTAAACAAATTTAAGCTTAGCTATCGATGAGTATGAAAATTCTTAGATTTCAAGCCGAACGACCAAGGCCATGGCCATATCTACATCGTACTTTATGTTGATGATCCCATGTCGTCCGAGATTTTGCATGGCGTCAAATCTGGCCATATCTTGAAAACAATTGAAGAGGATGTGGCGTGAAGATTATGGTTCGATGAGCTACTCTCTCGAGAAGGAGCCGAAGTCGATTGTTTTCCTTGATTAATTACTCTAGGTCCCTCTATGAAAACTGTATGGACCTCGATGTAATTTTGGTTCATTTTAGGTCTTTGAAGAAAAATGTACTCGCACCGTGCGTGTAAAATTTAACATAAAAGTAAGTGGTAAGATCTAAACGAATTTAAGCGTAGTTGTCAATGAGTATGGACATTCTTGGATTTCAAGCCGAACGACCAAGGTCATGGCCATATCTACATCTTACTTTATGTTGATGATCCCATATCCAAGAATTTGCATGCCGAAAAATCTAGCCATATTTTGAAAACAATCAAAGAGAGTGTAGCATGAAGAGCTAGTATGCCTCGACCAGTTGCTCTCTCGAGAAGGAGCCGAACCCAATTGTTTTTCTTTCTTATTCGCTGATGAAACCGATGCGTGTAATTTCCTTGCTTAATTATTTTAGGCTCCTCTGTGCTAAATGTATGGACCTTTATGTAATTTTCCTTCTTTTTAAGTCCTTGATGAAAAATATAGTCCCACCGCTCGTGTAAAATTTTGACCTAAAAGTAAGTGGTAAAATCTATATGAATTTAAGTTTAGTTGTCGATGAGTATGAACATTCTTGGATTTTAAGCCGAACGACCAAGGCCATGGCCATATCTACATCGCACTTTGTGGTGATGATCCCATATCATCCAACATTTTGCATAGCGTCAAATCTGGCCATATCTTGAAAACAATCGAAGACGAAGTGGCATGAAGAGTATGGTTTGATGAGCTGATCTCTCGAGAAGGAGATGAACCCGACTATTTTCCTTGCTTAATTACTCTAGGGCCCTTTGTGCTAAGTGTATGGACCTTGATGTAATTTTGTTTCTTTTTAGGTCTTTGCAGAAAAATGTACTCCCACCGCGCGTGTAAAATTTAACCTAAAAGTAAGTGGTAAGATCTAAATGAATTTAAGCTTAGTTGTCAACGAGTATGGATATTCTTGGATTTCAAGCCAAACGACCAAGGTCATGGCCACATCTACATGTTACTTGATGTTGATGATCCCATATCCAAGAATTTGCATGCCGACAAATCTAACCATATTTTGAAAACAATCAAAGAGGAAGTAGCATGAAGAGCTAGTATGCCTCGATCAGTTTCTCTCTCGAGAAGGAGCCAAACCCGATTGTTTTCCTTTCTTAGTTGTTTTAGGGTCATTTGAGCAAAATTTATGAACCTTAATGTAATTTTCCTTTTTTTAGGTCCTTGATGTAAAATGTACCCACGCTGCACGTGTAGAATTTTAACCTAAAAGTAATTAGTAAAATCTAAACAAATTTATGCTTAGTTTTCAATGAGTGTGAGCATTCTTGGATTTCAAGCAGAACGTCCAAGGTCATGGCCATATCTACATCTTTACATTGATGATCCCATATCCAAGAATTTGTAGGCCAAGCAATCTAGCCATATTTTGAAAACAATTTAAGAAGAAGTAGTATGAAGAGTATGCCTCGATCGGCTGGTCTCTCGAGAATAAGGATCTAAACCCGACTGTTTTCCTTGATGAATTAGTTTAGGGACCTTTGTGCTAAATTTATGGACATCGATGTTAAAAGAACATGTTGGGCCCCCATGTGTGGTTTTGGTAATTAATGACAATCTTTATAGACTAATGTGTGTATTAAGTTATACTTGTAGGATTTATCCATTGGCATCACTTGGAGCATGTGTTGGCTTCAAGGTCGATGAAATGAGAAGAAGATGTGTTGTGAGCTCAAAATGCGCCATCTATAGAAGATCTCATGTTTGATACTTGCCATCCTCGGTGATCATGGATTGATAATGAGGAATTAAGAAAGGCGTTCCACCTTGAGAAGGGCAAGATCGTCTACATCAAGCTCAAGTGGAATGCTCAAGGCAACGATATAATCTTGATAGGTTTTCCCTTTTGCCAGTCTCATGTTGTGTGTGGGAGACCTGGTTTAGGATATACAACCGTACTATCAAGAGGGGCTCTCGAATGAGTAACTCGATCACATCATTGGAGAGAGCTCAAACCTTTGCATACTTGCATCATTGTATTTGGTTGTTATTTGGTCTTATTCATGTGAGGATATAGAGCTTGTGGTAATCTCCATAACAAGCTCTTGGTCATCAAAATCGGATCTTTCATTTGTATCTTATTGCGATTTCGATCTTGGCGGTTTTCCGGTTTCTCACCAGGTGAGGTATCTCACATTATTATACTTGATACTTTCTCACTTGGTGATAACCAATACTTGATACTTTTTTAGGGTATCTTGTGTCGTCCTCTTTCCAACGCAATTGGAATCGGGTCAATCGGAGCTACCGTTTAAAAGTTATGACCGTTTGAATATTGATTGCTACTTTATTTTAAAAAGAAAAGAAAAAGATTTTTCTGGGTTGTCCGGTACTACCAGGCCCAGTACCAGACACGCCTGATCCAGCCCACCTCCCTTCTGGCCCAGGCGGTACTTTGTATCGGCACTACCGGACCGGCCCGGTAGTACCACCTAGGTGGGCCGGTACTACCGGCCGGCCCAGGTAAGACTTGCACCAGCTCCAGCCCGTAGATCTCACATGCGCCTGCGGGCCAGCTCGCTTGTAGGCGCCGCGCGCCTGCTTGACCCTCTGCCGCGCTAGACCCCTTCGATGCCCCGTTGACCCATGCGCAGCTAGCAGCCGCCGCTTGCCGCGCACGCTGCCGCTGGTTCCCACGCAGCCTGCCTGGCCCCGCTTGCATGTTGCGCGCGATTTGTTGAGTGTGTTGACCGCGCGTGCCCGTTGCTGCTGCTGCCACTCTACTTCGCTGGGCCCAGCTGTCTCCTGCCATGCGTGCGTGCTAGCCTGCGTTGCAACTTGCCTGCTCTGCTGCTCGCTGCGCGCTTGCATGCCTCACTGCTGCCGCATTTGCTGCTGCTTGCCTACTGTGTTGCACGTGCTCCTGTCGCGATGGCCCCGCTCTGCCTGGTTCCCTGCCTCTTCTCTCTCGCGCTGGTGTGGGTTGAAACCGGTACTACCGGTCCTGACCGAAAAATAGCCCCAACGGCCAGATTTTTGGGGCCCCTATTTAAGGCTTTGCCCGTTTTGAGTTTAGTTAGCTCCTCTTTTATCTATTAGGCTAAGCTTTGTCCACACTTGCTCTAGATCTTAAAGTTTGCCTAATCTTTTCCCTCCGATGATTCTTGCCCATATTTGAGTGGAAGAGATAGGAGATCTAGACCCACGTTTTGACCTAACCGATTCATCTCTTTGTGAGTGCATCTTTGGGGATCTAGATTTTGGTAGATTTTGTGTCTCCCTTTGATTCCTCCTCTGTTGTTCCCCCAATAGCTTTAGTAGCTTTGTTGGAGCTTGAGAGTGAGGGATTTGAGCACCTTTGTGGTGTTCTTGCCATTTGCATTTGGTGCATCGGTTTGAGTTCTCCCCGGAGGATTTGGTTTGAGTTACTCACTGGAGTTTGTCCCTCTTGGGTTCTTGTAACCCTAGACGGTTTTGTGTCCTTGGTGGCATTGTGGCCTTTTGTGGCATTTGTTGGGAGCCTCCAATTAAGTTGTGGAGAAGTGTCCCAACCTTGTGAGAGGTTCCGGTTGCCACCGACAAGTGCACTGATAGTGGAAGCGTGGATCGATCCCATTGGGGTGAGATTCACCGGAGAATAAGGGGGGCCTTTTGTGGCGTTGGTGGTTTGATGCCACCCCCTCTCCAAACGAGACGTACTCCATGTTGGGAGGAACTCGGTAAAATATCGTCGTCCCCGCGTGCCTCGGTTATCTCTATACCCGAGCTATTTAATTATGCACTCTACATTGTGATAGCCTTCATGCTTGAAATAATCTATATCTTGCTATCACTTTGATGCTTGTATTTTGCTTAGCATAAGTTTTTGGTGCACATAGGCTAACCTTAGTTGTTCTAGGTTGTTCTTAACAAAGTAAACACTAGTTTTATTCCACCTTTGTTGAGCCACTCTAGGAAAAGTTTTAATCGCCTATTCACCCCCCTCTAGGCGACATCCATATCCTTTCAGATGTAATTTCCCCCATTTTAGGTCCTTGATGTAAAATGCACTCACACCGCACATGTAAAATTGCAGCCTAAAAGTAAGTGGTAAGATCTAAACGAATGTAAGCTTAGTTGTCAATTAGTAAGAACATTCATGGATTTCAAGCCGAATGACCAAGGTCATGGCCATATATAAATCATATTTTACATTGATGATACCAATATCCAAGATTTTGCATGCCGACAAATATTGTCATATTTTGAAAACAAACGAAGAGGAAGTAGTATTTAGAAGAGTATTCCTCGATCATCTGCTCTGTCGAGAAGGAGCCGAACCCGACTATTTTCCTTGCTTAATTATTTTAGGGCTCTTTGTGCTAAATGTATGGAACCTCGATGTAATTTTACCTTTCTTTAGGTCCTTGATGTAAGATGTACTAACACCGCATGGGAAAATTATAACCTAAAAGTATGTGGTAAGATCTAAACAAATTTAATCTTGGTTGTCAATGAGTATGCACATTCTTGAATTTGAAGCCGAATGACCAAGGTCATGGCCATATCTACATCATATACATTACATTGATGATCCCATATCCATGAATTTGCATTCCTCGATGTAATTTTAGGGTCCTTTGTGCTAGATTTATGGACCTCGATGTCATTTTCTCCTTTTTAGGTCCTTGATGTAAAAGGTACTCCTACCGCCGGTTTAAAATTCTAAACGAATTTAAGCTTTGTTGTGAATGAGTATGCGCATTCTTGGATTTGAAGCAGAACGACCAAGGTCATGGCCATATCAACATCATATACATTATATTGATGATCCCATATCCAAGAATTTGCATGGCTCGATGTAATTTTAGGGTCCATTGTTCTAGATGTATGGACCTCGATGTAATTTTTCTCCTTTTTAGGTCCTTTATTTAAAAGGTACTCCTACCGCCAGTTTAAAATTATAAATGTATTTAAGCTTTGTTTTCAATGAGTATGCACATTCTTGGATTTGAAGCCGAACGACCAAGGTCATGGCCAAATCTACATCATATACATTATATTGACGATCCCATATCCAAGAATTTGCATGCCTTGATGTAATTTTATGGTCCTTTGTGCTAGATGTATGGACCTCGATGTAATTTTCCCCTTTTTAGGTCCTTGGTGTAAAAGGTACTCCTACTGCCGGTTTAATTATCTAAAAAAATTTAAGCTTTGTTGTCAATGAGTATGCACATTCTTGGATTTGAAGTCTAACGACCAAGGTAATGGCCATATCTACATCATATACATCATATTGATGATCCCATATCCAAGAATTTGCATGCCTCGATGTAATTTTAGGGTCCTATGTTCTAGATGTATGGACCTCGATGTAATTTTTCTCCTTTTTAGTTCCGTTCTGTAAAAGGTACTCCTACCACCGGTTTAAAATTCTAAGATGAATTTAAGCTTAGTTGTCAATGAGTATGCACATTCTTGGATTCGAAGCCGAACGACCAAGGTCATGTCCATATCTACATCGTATACACTATATTGATGATCCCATATCCAAGAATTTGCATGCCTTGATGTAATTTTAGGGTCCTTTGTGCTAGATGTGTGGACCTGATGTAATTTTCTCCTTTTTTAGGTCCATGCTGTAAAAGGTACTCCTACCGCCGGTTTAATATTCTAAACGAATTTAATATTAGTTGTCAATAAGTATGCACATTCTTGGATTTGAAACCGAACGACCAAGGTCATTGCCATATCTACATGATATACATTATATCGATGATCCCATATCCAAGAATTTGCAAGCCTCGATGTAATTTAAGGTTCCTTTGTGATAGATGTATGATACTAGATATAATTTTTCTCCTTTTTAGGTACTTGGTGTAAAAGGTACTCCTACCGTCGGTTTAAAATTCTAACCTAAAAGTAAGTGGTGATAAAATCTTTTCATGGTAAACAATATTTCCACTTGGCGTTTTCCCCTATTGAAAAAAAACTAGGACGGAGAAGGAACGAGAGCAAAGATGAGGCAGCACAAGAGCAGCAAAGAGGAGGATTTGAAGGCAGTGCGATGTCAGAGCAAATATGTGATGAGTTCCTGACACGAGGTACACGTACAGTGTGTAGTAACTACTAGTAAATTTCAGGGGGAGAAGGATAGTCAAAGGATCGCCATGTGCAGTACTAGTACTACTTAAAGTGATGGACAAGGGGTGTTCCATCGCATTGGATGCACACCATTATGATCTTTTATATTTATATTTGCGGAGGAAACCAGTATGATCTGGCCAGCCTTCCTACCCACAACTACTCCACCTCCATTCGTTCCACCCTTGGAAGAGGAAGCACCAAGCAGACCTGCAGCAAGCTGGTTTGAAAGTGAGGAGTGCTATTTTTCTCGCGAAGCAAGTACTAGTACTCCCTCAGTCCTATAAAATTTAAGCCGATTTTCCAATATTATGTAAAAATTGAAATACTAGTAAGTGGTAGATTACTCATAAAGTTCTACAGTTATCTTTTGATGGTCGCCACCAACCAGATTGTTGAGAGATTCGATTTATTGCTAAGCATTTACATGTTAACAATCACTAGTCTTCACAACTTTTAAAAAATAGATCTTCTTGGAAATATGGCCTACATTGTATGAACATTCTTAGGCTTCAAGCCAAACAACATGGGTAAATATATGGCCATATATGTACATAATAGTTTACGAAAATGTTCCGATGTTTGGTAGATGGGTGCATCCTGGAATGGTGAACCATATGCTTCTATTAATGGGAGTTTCCAACTTTCAGGAAAAAAACTTTTTTGTATTTCCATTGTAAAAAGAATGTGTTTTCCTTTAATTTAAATAAAGTACAGAGAATATAGCTCAGAATACCACTAGCCCATTTTCGAGACAAAGTTTGGACCATGTTTCACTTACGTTTACACTAAGTTTAACAAGTTCTTAAGCTTCCTAGATAAGTTAGCCCATTTAAACAAATTTAAACTCTATTCTTAATGTTAGGTGAAATTTTAACTTAAAATTATATGTAGATTGCTCTCAAAGTTCTACAAATAAAATATCTTTTGACGGTAGTACCCACCAAGCATTTTATATATCGAAAACCATGGAGGTTCTTTTTGAAATATTTCACATCTTGCTAGTAATTTGGATGTAAAAATTATTGTCATTGTTAGGAAATAAATCAAACATCATACTTTGTGTTGATGACCCCATATCCAATAATTTTCATGCCCAAAAATGTGGCCATGTTTGGAAAACAACCGAGAGATGAAGTAGCATGAAGAGCATGGATCAATCGGCTAGTCTCTAGAGAATGATCCGAACCCGACTATTTTCTTTGCTTACTTATCTTAGGGCCCTTTGTGTTAGATATATGGACCTCAATGTATTTATCCCCTTTTTAGGTCCTTGATTAAAATGTAAACCCATGGCCCGTGTAAAATTCTAACCTAAAAGTAAGTGGTAACATCTAAACGAATTTAAGATTAGTTGTCGATGAGTATAAACATTCTTGGATTTCAATCCGAACGTCCAAGGCCGTTGCAATATCTACATCGCACTTTGTGTTGATGATCCCATATCAAAGATTTTGCATGGCGTCAAATTTGGCCATATCTTGAAAACAATCGAAGAGGAAGTGGCATGAATAGTATGGTTTGATGAGATGCTCTCTCGAGAAGGATCCGAACCCGACTATTTTCCTTGATTAATTACTATAGGGCTCTCTATGCTAAGTGTATGGACCTCAATATAATTTTGGTTCTTTTAAGCTCTTTGAAGAAAAAGTACTCGCACCGTGCATGTAAAATTTAACCTAAAAGTCCGTGGTAAGATCTAAACGAATTTAAGCTTAGTTGTCAATGAGTATGGACATTCTTGGATTTCAAGCCGAACGACCAAGGTCATTCCCATATCTACATCTTACTTTATGTTGATGACCCCATATCCAAGAATTTTCATACCGACAAATCTAGCCATATTTTGAAAACAATCAAAGAGGAACTAGCATGAAGAGCTAGTATGCCTCGATCAGTTGCTCTCTCGAGAAGGATCCATACCCGATTATTTTCCTTGCTTAGTTGTTTTAAGGTCCTTTGTCATAAATGTATGGACCTCAATATAATTTTCCTTTTTAGGTACTTGATGTAAAATGTACTCCCGCTGCACATCTAGAATTTTAACCTAAAAGTAAGTGGTAAAATCAAAACAAATTTAAGCTTAGTTGCAATGAGTGTGAACATTCTTGTATTTCAAGCAGAACGACCAAGGTCATGGACATATCTACATCATACTTTACATTAATGATCCCATATCAAAGAATTTGTAGGCCGACAAATCTGGCCATAGTTTTAAAACAATTGAAGAGGAAGTAGCATGAAGAGTATTGATATGTCCAAAATCCATCTACTTTCTTGAACACTTTTGCTATTGTTTCTCCTCTAAACTTGTGTGATTTGGATGCAACTAACATGGACTGACGCTGTTTTTAGAAGAATTACTTTGGTGTCTAGTTTTTTGCAGAAAATCAACTTTCAGGAAAAATCCAGGAAAATATGCACAAACTCCTATTTTACCAGAAGACTCACGGAGCCAGAAGACGAAACGGAGGAGGGCCACGAGGGGCCCTCATCCCCTGGCCGCGCGGGCTAGCCCAGGCCGTGCCTGGGAGGGGTGTGGCCACCTTGGGAACCCCCTCAGCCTCACTCTTCATCTACATAAAGCCTTCTGACCTGAAAACTCCGGGGGGGTTGATGTTTTTCCAGGAAGAGTTCTGCTGCGCCGTCACCACCAGAAACCACGATTCGGATCCAGAAACTCCATTCTCGCACCTTGCCAGGACGGGGAATTGGAGGAGATCATCGCCATCTGTAACATCCCAAAAATATTAATCAAGGTTATCAATTCTAATCACCCAAATTTAGGGTTAACAAAAACTTTTTATAATTAAAATCATTATGAATGCATGTGTGTATGTGATCAATGTATGAATGCATGATTGGACTCGTGTAATTGTTGTGAAT
This sequence comes from Avena sativa, assembly GCA_916181665.1. Taxonomy (NCBI): domain Eukaryota; kingdom Viridiplantae; phylum Streptophyta; class Magnoliopsida; order Poales; family Poaceae; genus Avena; species Avena sativa. Next base: position 112,581,670 of record OV702293.1, on the reverse strand, counting down.
AGCAGGGAATGGTTTAAATATGAAAAAAAATCATCTAAATCAATTTCAAGCAGAAACAAATCAATAGAAATTCAAAAACAAACAAAACAAGCAAATGGTCATTTTTGCCAATCTTGCTCACTAGACCACTTTGAGTGTTTCTAGTCTGAAATTTCAAACAGGAAACAAATCCAATGCTTTTCACCCCTTGTTATACCAAGTGAAAGTGAACCCAATCCCACTTTGCAAACCCACAGAAACATTTGGCAACCTTATTCAAATGACAATTGAAATTTGAATCTAGTTCATATGGGAAGATCACCATTTCTCAAAACCAAACCAACCAAGTGCAACTTGAAAAATCCAAGCAACCAGAGACTCACTAGTATGTCACCATTGAACCCACTAAGTTTCATCCAAAAATTCAAATTTAAATCTATTGCGGCCATTTCATCAAACACCTTCTGAGCACAAATCAAATTAAACAACAAACACTATTGTGAGAAGTGTATGTGCCAACCTTATTCTCTCTCTAGCTCTCACTACACTGCCAGTAGATCATCTACCTTGTATAAGTAGCTCTAGCTCACTGTGAGCTCAACCATGCCATCAATGGTCACCTTGGCCGAGCACACTTGCCACCCCCAACATCGACAGCATGCTACAAGCCTAACCAGCCTTGCCAACCGTGTCTAGCAAGCACGCCACCATCCATCGCCAGCCCCTGTCCAGCCCTCGAACCCTCCTAGCCACTAGACCACCTAGAACGCACGCGCCCATTTTCTCTGCAACCATGCCGAGAGCACGCCAGAGCGCCGCGCTCGACATGCTCGCACAGATCGCGCCCCGCCTTCACAGCCCGCGTACGTGATCACCATCGCCCCAAGAACCTCCCAGACAACCCCGTTCTCCGCCACGCGACCCGTAGCCGTTGTGCTCTATTAAAACTGTGGTCGGTGCCACTCAAAGCGTCGACATGTTCCGACCAAACCACACCACCCCACACCTCGCCATCAAGCCATTGAGCTTCGCCAGGAGGCAGGGCACCATCCCCTACCTTCGGCCATGCCATTAGCTCACCGTAAAGCCGACCCCGACGAGCTCTGCCCGCACCCTTCGTTTTCGTCGTTGCACTATGAATAGAGGTCTTCCTCGTTTGAATTCAGCACACCATTCCACTCGCCACATCTCACTGGTCATGCCCACTTCTTCCCGGATCAAGGCGAGCGTAGCATCACCGGAATTTCTCCGGAGCCTGCTGCTGCTGGAGGAGAAGGGAGCCGCTGATTGGAGCCACCCCAGGAGGAGCCACCAGTACCAGGAGAATCATTGTCGTCGACTTCGTCGTTCACCCCCATCGCTAACCATCAACTGAGCCCTGGTGAGCCGCCACTGACCCCCACTGGCCGCGCTAGGGTTCATGCTCGTCGCGTTCTATTCAGACGTGGATGACAACCCTCAGCCGTAGATCTTACTTCTAATCCTACAGTTGTAATCACCCCCTACCCGTTCGCACCCCCTGTCTCACTAATTCGTGGGGACAACCACTTAAGCAGCCTGCACGCGTGCTGTGTGCAGTTGGCCGGCCCAGTTAACTTTCCCGCATTACCCAGTTCGTTTGAAATTAGGTTTATCTATTTAATTTCAAACTTAGCTCTTGCAGTAGATTCAAAAATCATTCCAGAGAGATTAACTAAACCAAATTGCATGAAACTAATTTTGCTAGAAAGGTATTGAAATTCTTAATCCAAGCCTGTTGGATTTAAATAATTTGGAATTATATATCACCTATAGTAAAAATAACAAGGCAGAGACTTTTTTGCGTTCAAACATTTTTCGAAATTCAACCATAAATTCTTTTGAGTTAATTCCAACTCTCAAAAATCACATTTGATAAGACCTTTCTAAAAATATAAAAATATCAAGGTTTACTTGTAGTAATATTGGACAAGTAATAAAAGAATGCCCCATAGGAATTTCTAGTCACTTTAATTAATTAAAATAAAAAGGTTAAACCTTATTAAATTGTGACACCACTTTAAATCACATTCTCAAGTACTGAAATATGTGGTGATGACATGTGTCAACATGATACCATGTTTTAGTTGGAGAATATTAAATCTTAAGTAGTTTTTCAATGAGTAGAAATTACTTTTCTAAAATAAAATAAATAGAACTATTGCCTTAATTCTTGTGATGATACTGATGATGCTAGATCATCTAGTGTGAGCCTCTATGTGCTAAATAGAAGTAGTTAAGAATTGTTTGGTGATTGTGTACTTCGTATTTATTTATAGACGCTAGTACCGAGTAAGGATATGTAGAGGAAGGAGAATACTACGAGGAAGAATCCGAGGAGAACTTCAACAACTTCACTGCACAATGCAAGCTAAGATAAACCATGCAAGTCATACTTGCAAGCTTAAACCTACAATATAACCTATGCAAGCTAAGATAAACCATCCGAGTTTTACATGCAAGCTTGTTTATTTTTATTTCTTTATCAAAGCTTTTTAATTATCTTTACTCAGTTACTTGTAAGTTTTGGAAAGATTTTAGAGGTCGCATAAAGAGCATAAAACTTGGCCTAAGTTAGATAGATCTTTATGTCATCCTGAGGCATGAGAATGAACTTGGATAAGTCACACTTGATTATCACCCCTCATTAGTGTTTACCCTCACTTGTAGTTGCTAGTGCTCAGCATAAAACTTGATCACTTTAGATGGGAATAATTGGTTAAAATTATTATGAAAACCTTAGAATGATGAGTCATTCTAATTAGATGTTTTGACATATGCTATGAGCACCAGATGATTTTTGTTGTTGAAATTGTTGAGGCATGAGCCTCAGCCCTTTACAAAACTGATGGTTGTGTCTGGATGCGATACCATTCCAATTTTACCATACAACCACAATACCCGAAATTGGGTAGGGCTTGACTGGAAGTTTATATACCTTAGTATGGGTTCCCTTGCAGCCAAGGTTTGAGATGAGGCTATCTCGTGAAGATTGACCACCTATGCAGTTCCCAAGATGATAGATGGTCATGGTTGGGAGGCCAAACTCATAGGAGAGGTGCCTATACTAGGGCGTGTAATTGAAAGGTTAGGATTGATTATCTGCATACTAATTATGGTGAATTCAGGATTGTTCCTGACGGATGTATCGAATATTATGGTGAAAGTGTAAGACCTATGCAGAGTGTCAAACTATTCGAATAGCCGCGTCCACGGTTATAGACAGTTGGAGTGGCCATACTGTTCCGTCGTTAGATGTTTTCAAAATGACTTGTGAAATGAATCATGACTTTGACTTGACCACAATAGAGTTGTGATATGAAAACTCAAGTTCCTACTTAGGTGTTTTTAAATCTTAAACTAGTTCTCTTTGCTTCTAAACTAAGTTAGAGATAAATCTGTCTCTTTGCAAAACAACCTAGAGCTTAGTATTCCTACTCAAACCCCTTACTTGTTAGTCTTAGTTTGCGAGTACTTAAAGAGTACGCATGGCTTTGTCCTTAGCTATTCCCGTGGCCAGACTATGAAGAGGACTATCAGGAGGATGGACCGCAGGAAGGTTACGACAACTAGGATCATCTCCCATTGTCAGCATAGCCTGTGACTATGAAGATGGAGCTTCGCCCATGCTACCGTTATTATATTTTTGCGCTGCTTTGATTGTACTAAGACTGGATCATGAGATCCTTTATTTTTTGTAAGACTTTATGTATGGTTTGTAATGGATGATGTACTGTGATATCTAATCTGTTATGTCTCGCAAAAATGGTAATCGTGGGATTGCGATGTATGGCATAATAGGCATCTGGGATTAAAAATCCAGGTGTTGACAAGTTGGTATCAGAGCCATCCCGACCATAGGATACCCTAGTTTAGAATGGACGTTTGAGTCAAAAACTTAGTTTCAAAACAAAAGAAGTGAGTATTTATGAAAACTTATTCTCATTGAAAACTTATTCTCATTCTTATCACTTAGATTCTTTCCTGAAAACTCATGTTCCTCAAAAATTCTTGCAAACTTACATAACATTTGACACACTTGATCACTCTACTAACTTACTTATCCTACATTCTTATAGATGGACGTGAAGTATAGAAAGTTCTATCACTTGGGAAATGGAGGAGATCTCATCTTTGAGCGTGACTTAGACCAACTTTTGGAACTTCTGGAGAGCCCGCACCCCGACTTCTTTGGAGCCTAGCTCAATGATTAGGAAGGAGGAGAATATCAATGGCTGATTGTTGCAAGTCTCAGAGGGAAGATTGAAGCCGCCACTACAGAGGGAATTCAGTTCACCTTAAGAGAGAACAACTGGCTCGATGGTCTTGCTAGGGCCATGAAGGAAGAGCTTGCCTGTCTGTGTGGGCAAAGCATCAATCAGATCAAGGGCACCCACTTTGAGTTCTATCAAAGGCGATCTGCTATGGGACAACCACTGGAGGCGCCACGTCATCCAGATCTGAAGCATCAAGTGGACCATCTCAGCTTCATGATGTATGACCGACAGAAGGAGTTGGACAATGCCCGCTCCTACGCCAACCACAACTATGCTATCACAGTCAAGAAGGACCAGACCATCGTCATGATGGTGAAGGATCGCAAGTCTCGTCGCCATCAGCTTGACAAGAAAGAGCACATCATTGCCAGCCTTCGTCACAAGATAACAAACTTAGAGGAGACCATCCATGAGAGGGATATGAAACTTGAGGAGACGAAGAATGCAGGGGAGGATATCCGTGGAGATCCCTACTCTTACCTCAGTGACGATGATGAGTTCCTGGAGGATCAAGGCACGGATTTATTCTCCGATGAGGATGACTTCGCCTTCATTGATGATGAAGATGTGATGATGAAGCCACCGATTCCAAGGAGTAGTAGCACCTGAGCACTAGCATTAGTGAAGATGTATCCTATCCCACTATATCGAAGTTTCACAGAATGGTTCTTAAAACCATCTGTTTTCCTTGTTGTGGTGTGTGTTTGTACGGTGTGTTATGAATGAATGAAAAGCAAGTTTCTAGAAAAATCTGATTCAAAATTTCCCTCTTTTCTCATGATCTATCTCGATCTTCAGATGCCTCGCGGAGGAAGCAGTTCATCCCCGGACCCAATGTTGCAGACCTTGCAAATGTTGGTTTCGGACCATGAAGCGAAAAGAGCCGAAAGTCAAGCCAACTTAGCCACCCTTCAACACATAGCTCAGATGGCCAACAACAATCAAGGCCATGGAAACCAGGACAACCATGGATCCAAGCTCAAGAACTTTCAGAATACCAATCCACCCATCTTTACTAAATATGAAGATCCCCTAGATGCAGATGATTGGCTGCAAACCATGGAGAACAACTTAGAAGCTGCAGGAGTGGAGGCCAACGAGAAAGTACTGTTTGCCACCCACTATCTGGTAGGAGATGTAAGAGCTTGGTGGAACAGTGTTCACGCCATGAATGGAGGACAAATGATGACTTGGGATGAATTTATACTCAAGTTCAGCAGAACCCATGTGCCACCGGGTTTAATAAAGAGGATGAGGGATGAATTCAGAGAACTGAGGGAAGGGAGGATGACAGTAGTTGAGTACCGTGACAAATTTATGTCATTAGCTAGGTATGCACCGGATGAGATTGACCCTGAAGGCAAGAAGAAGGAGAGATTCTTGAATGGTCTGCATGATGAGATGCAGACGGTATTGGTCAACATACCGTTTGCTGACATTGAAGACTTAGTGGATTTTTCCATTCAGATGGAAGGCAAGATCAATCAAGCCAATGATAACCGCAAGCGTCGAATGATGCATCAACCAGGAACCAACCATACCCCAAAGTATCGCCCCAACCCGTCTCCAGGATTTTCCCCAAGAAAAAATAGACCCCCGATGACTTGTCCAACCTATCCCAATCGTGGAGGAGGAAACCCAGGGCCCGGAGGAAACCACAACAACAACAACAACCCCGGCAACTCTAGTAATTTCAACCATGCACCGCCCAAGTTCAACAACAACAATGTCGCCACCAACACAAATACTGCCCCGAGGACTGGAAGCAATGTTGTGCCTATTGCAGGAAAGACAAGTCTCAGGTGACTTGTTATGAATGTGGAACCAAGGGTCATTATTCTAATGAGTGCCCCAAGAAGATTGTAGCAGCCCCCAATGTGAATGCCCCAACTCAGCAGCAGCGTCGTGTTCAGCCTAGAAGGATATTTGCCCCAGATAATTCGCTCAACCGCAACGTCCGTCTTTTTCTCATGAATGCCGAAGAAGCCCAAGAAGCACCAGATGTCGTGTTGGGTATGTTTTCTGTTAACTCAGTACTAGCAAGTGTGTTGTTTGATTCTGGAGAATCGCACTCGTTTGTTACCAAAGAATTTGCATGCACTAGTAAGATTTAACCAACAAAATTGAAGCATTTTATGATAGTTCAAATACCATGTTCAACCACCAAAGCTAGACAAATTTGCAAGGATGTACCTATCAGAATCCATGGCATAGATTTTTATGCTAATCTAATAGTACTCGGAACAAAAGGTTTGAAAGTAGTACTAGAAATGGATTGGATGTCGAAACATAGAGGATTAATCTACTGTGCCAAGAAAGCCATAACCATGACTAGTACAGCCGGAATATCAGTAGAGCATGTATCTGAAACCTTGCCCCGTCAATTCAAGTGCAACAAGAGTCTAGTCCAACCAACCATTGACCAAGTCAGAGTAGTCTGTGAATACCCCAATGTATTTCTAGATGTTTTACCCGGTATGCCCCCAGATCGGGATACCGAGTTTATCATTGAACTAATCCCTAGAACCGTACCCATAGCCCAGAGACCTTGTAGTATGAACCCGTCTGAATTAGTAGAGGCGAAGAAGCAACTGGATGCTATGTTGGAGATAGGACTGATTCAACCAAGTCCATCACCATGGAGATTACCTGTCTTGTTTGTGGATAAGAAAGATAGAGGTAACCATTTGTGTACGGATTATCGGAAGCTGAATGATGTCACCATCAAGAACAAGTACCCACTACCGAAGATAGAAGACCTGTTTGACCAGTTGACCTGTGCCAAAGTGTTTTCTAAGATTGATCTTAGAACTGGTTATCATCAACTCAAGATTCGCGCTGAGGATATTCCAAAGACTGCCTTTACCACCAGATATGGATTGTATGAATACAGTGTCATGTCTTTTGGATTAACCAATTCCCCCGCTTATTTCATGAACCTCGTGAATAAGATTTTTATGGACTTCCTGGATAAGTTTGTCGTTGTTTTCATCGATGACATTCTGATCTATTCCAAATGAGTTGTATGCCAAGTTTAGCAAATGTGAATTTTGGTTATAGGAAGTAGGATTCCTCGGACATATTGTGTCGGCTAGAGGAATTGCCGTTGACCCTGCAAAGGTTAAGGATATTGAAGAATGGCAAGCCCCAACCACTCAAACCCAAGTTCGTGCATTTCTCGGATTAGCAGGATATTACCGCAAGTTCGGAGAAGGATTCTCGAGTATCGCAAGACCCATGACCCAATTGTTGAAGAAAGATAAGAAGTTCGAATGTACGGACAAATGTGAATCGAGTTTTCAAGAGCTTAAGAAGAGATTGATCTCAGCCCCAATCTTGATCATGCCGGATATCACAAAGCATTTTGATGTATATTGTGACGCATCCAAGATCAGTCTCGGATGTTTGCTTATGCAAGAAGGCAAAGTTATATCTTATCTATCCCGACAACTAAAGCAACATGAGACGAATTATCCTACCCATGACCTTGAACTAGCAGTCGTAGTTCTAGCCTTGAAGCCATGGCAGAATTACCTTATCAGAAACCGTTGTGAGATTTATTCGGATCACAAGATTCTGAAGTATATCTTCACCCAGAAGGAGCTGAATATGAGGCAAAGGAGATGGATAGAGCTAATCAAGGACTATGATCTGGATATCCACTATCACCCCGGTAAAGCCAATGTGGTAGCAGATGCCCTTAGCAGATTGCCGTGTCAATTGAACTCTATGATTCTGAAGGAGCAACCAAGTTTGCACAAGGAGTTGGAAGATTTTAGAATGGAATTAGTAAGTGAAGGATTTTTGGCTAGCATAGATCATCAACCCACTTTGATCAGTAAGATCAAGGAGGCGTAGAAAGGAAATGCTAGTAGCAACGGAATAAAACGTTGTATCGGTACAGGGAAAGTACCCAGATTCATCGAAGATGAAAAAGGAGTTTTGTGGTACAAAAGACGTATCTGTATGCCAGCAGATTCGGAATTGAAGGAAGCTATTTTGAAAGAAGCCCATGATATGTTTTATTCTATCCACCCTGTAGGAGCCAAGATGTATCAGGATTTGAAGGAGAAATTTTGGTGGCATAAGATGAAGAGAGAAATCGGAAACTACATAGCCAAGTATGATATTCACTACTGCAGAAAAGCTTATAGCCTCCAAGTGATTAGTGACAGACAAAACCATGCTTGTCACTAGTAAGTATTACCAGCGACAGGAAAGAATAAGCCCGTCACTAGTAGAAAACACTAGTGACAGGCGTATAAAAGTAACTGTCACTACTTCCTCCGTTTCAGTTTACAAGGCCTACGCGTATATCTAGGTTATCAATTTGATCTATATAATTTGAATTATATAATATAAAAAATTATATCATTGGAAAATACAAAGTCTAAAGTTTCCGGTGATATATTTTTTGTAATATATACATCATACTAAGTTGCTTAATTTGGCGACATAAAACTACGTGCAGGACTTGTAAACCGAAACGGAGGGAGTAGTATTTTTTGTGGAGACCAACTAAATAAAAAATTTACTTAGTGATAGACACATATAAATGTCTGTCACTAGTATTGCTATGATCAGTGACAAACTCAAAATGTGTCCCTCGCTAGCATTTTTTGCATGCTTTGAATCTCGTGAAAGTAACTTTTAATCGGTAAATGTCTTCTAAATCAGGTGAAAGTTGTATTTTTTAAATAATAAGATGTTTTAGCTTTTATAAAATAAACGTATCCAGTCTTCTTTTAGTATGTAAGTTCACTCTAAATCTACACACTAAAATATATCTAAATTTATTTGTTTTACAAAATATAAAATATATTATATTTTAAAACGGAGTAAGTACTACCTAATCTAAAAAGACCAAGAGGATGCGATAGAATTATCTCCCGATCTTATAACCGTATAAGTAATATATCCACCGGGTCAGGTCTCCTGTGTTTAACTGTTCATCATAGTCTATTCTCCTGTCCGTTCAGATATATAATGTAAGTAATTACCTAACATGACATCCGTACGTCAAGCAATCAAGTCAGAAAATGCTCCAAGCGCCTGGCTCCGAGAGCAAAGGAAAAAAACTGCTCGGGATTCCTTCCCCCACCTCCCGATAAAAACGGAAGACGCCACCACGAGACGGACCACGCCCCTATCCCTCGTGCCGGCGACGGGCGCCGCCGCCGCACACACTCCTCTTATGACCGGCGCGCCCCTCCCGCCACTCCTTCCAACGACGACCGCTGCCCCCGCGCACCCTCCGACGATGACCGGCGCGGCCACCGCATTCATTCCCTCCAGCGACCGGAGTGGCCTCCGCGCACCTTCCTCGCCGACCGGCGCATCCCCGCACACCTTCCTCCGGTGATCGAAGCAGCCCCGCAGACCCTCCTTTAGGTGATAGGAGGGTGGAGGTTCCTCTGCCCAGATCGGGATCCCGTCGCTGCCTCGTGCCCCCGCCACCTCCCACCACCGATGTAAGCCCTCCTCGCACCTCTGGAGCCGAGATGCGATGCGTGAAGCCTGGATGGAGGATCGAGTAGTGGCCCCTGTTGCGTCGGCTAACCACCGACCGAGTAGGCCCGGGCGCGCTTCTCCCGGGCGATGGTGGGGCATGTAGGTGAGAAGGTCCGCCGCGGAGGGCAGGGGAGCCATGTGGTGGCGGGGGCATGGGAGTTTGCTTGCCGGCAGAGGGGGCAGGAGCGCAGGAACCTACCGGCGGAGACTCCTTGCTTTGGATCAGTAGCGACGAGCAACTGTCAGTCCACCGCCCTCCGATGATGCTATGTGGTTTCTTAGCTTACGTGCAGTCTGAATTGTTCTACGGCTCCTCATTTGCGATTTTGCAGGACGTAAAACACGCCAGGAGGATAGTATGGAAGGCATCGATGGTGTTTGCCAAATTCTTTGGTAATGTCCTATAGTTCTGAGCTCTATTTTTCAGTTCTGCAGTTTGGAATCCTAATTTGTAGCAGAAACTTTTGTTAGAATACTTAGTAGTCATGCATCTAAATTTTCATGTCTTCTTTTGATGGAATATTGTCACCACACAGTATTCTTTATTCGGTTATAGTTGTTTTTCCATCACCCCATGTTTATACGAGGATTCCTTTCTTATAAATCTATACTAAATCTTGGGTTATCTGCATAGTATGTCTCTCAACATTAAGCAAAGGTACGATCCCTAGACTTTGAAATATTCTTCTATACATTTGTTAGTTAACTTCTACCAACTTTGCAAATTTTCCAATATAGTTTATAGTAGGGCATATAATTAGTGCTTAATTTATCTTCTAATCATTTAATCCTGTTGGCAATGCAAAATTTAAGCGAGCCGTGTGAGTGTGACATACTTGAGCTTTACAAGTTGAATATGTTGTATGTCTGAATGGCTTCAAGAATGTCTAAATATAAACCAAAGGATTCACATGACATTTTACTCCAATTGTAATTATGGGTGGAATAAATAATCCAAGAGCCATGTATATTTTAGTATGTACTATTTATTTGTATTGTGGTGAAATGCAGACATTGTGATGTGTGTGAGAATATTTTCTTAGGAATTTTAAGTTGATGCAGACTACATTAGTTCTAATATAAAGATCTATTTTCCAAAGAGCTTCTGATAATCCTTTAATTTCTAACTTTCAATTGATTTAGCAATCTTGGTGTAGACTGAGTCTGCCATTGACTATTTGACTAGACCTATATATCACGCAGTTGTCTAACTTTGCAGCTGTACCGAGAATATATATATGTATGTACTGTATATCATTATGTGAGGATATCATATCAATTTCTTCCTAGGAGCGCCATTGGGGTTAAGAGAAGTCATATCCATTTATTCTGTTTTATAAATGTACATGATGTCTAAAATATTTGAGGACCATTCAAATATAAGGACATTCTAAATTATTATTTTTAGTGAAGATTTGGTGCACTGTCTCATTGGCAAGGTAAATTATTTATAATTTCATGTATGGACAGTAGCGATATGAAGATTTAATTTGTTTTGTCTTTCCTAATCAGTATTTGTGAAGCTACAAAATTTACATGTTTTTATTATGCCCTAAGAGACTTGCGTAGTTTGTATGTTCGAGGTAATTTAGGTCAAACCAAGAATGATTATGTTGTTGTACATTTTGTAGGTTTGATGGAAGAACCGGTGATCTGCTAGCTAGTTTAGTCAAGGTGGTTTGATCTAAACACCAAATTCTGTAGGTATAAACCTTAAAATCATTTTCCTGTGATCGCATAACTCACACACAAAAACAAAATGAACTAGTAAACATTTTAGAAGTTCCATCTTAAATATATGAACCTGTATAGACTATCTCCATTCCTTGATGTCGTTCGTTATTCTATGTTTTCTTAGAAATATTTTTGTACTATTACCTACATACCTTTGCATGATTTACCTCCTTGTTTCTAAGTCCACTCTTCTAAATTTAGGGACAAGTATAATAGAGAAAGTTGGTTTTTATACTCCCTCTGAACCATATTAGTTGATTCAAAATTGTCTAGATTCAGATGTAAATAGCCCAAAAACATGTCTACATACATATGAATCTAGACCAATTCAAGTCAACTAATATGGGTCGAGGGAGTACCACTATTTGATTTTTTATATAGAATATCTTTATTCTCCAACATGTGTTTATCCACGTGGTGTAATTGCACACAATTATATAAATTTATATGCTCATTTCTTTATTTGTACAGGTTAAGCATGTTATCAATATCTCCGCCATTCAGGCCCATACAAAAACGATGTAATGAAAGAATTTACACCTCAACAAGATGATGAAAATGTAGAACAGTGAAAGAAACTTGCAGCTATGTATATGACCATAATACATATATTGTGGTGGTGCTATTCTTTGGATTTCGAACTGCTTGCTAGACAACGAATGAAGAAACTATGCATCATTAGTCTATGATAGATTACAGGTTCTTATGCCAGTGTGTTATCTAGTGTGCCATCTGTGCAAATATTATGTCATATTGAGTTATGTGAATGTATCATTTGTGGAACATATTATTGTGCTATCTGAAATATTCATGGAAAATGTATTTAATCTTTTATAACATTCTATTGTACTATTTCAAATATCCGTGGAAAAAATATTTTTTATTACCTAAATTCAAACCAGTGACGGGCATGATAATAGGTCTGTCACTATGAAACCCAACAATGCTACAACTTCGATCGCAACCAGCGACATGCATCTTTTTTGTCTGTCATTAGTACACATATACTAGTGACAAGCACATGTAATTGCTTGTCACTAGTATACTTACTAGTGACAGGCAAGTGCCTGTCACTAGTAACCTCATATCAGTGACTAGTTATTAGTGACAGGCGCTTTGTCTGTCACTAATGGGCATTTTAAGCCAGTCACTGATAGCCTATTCTACAGTAGTGATTTGTTAGAGAGTCAAGGCGGGACATCAGAGACCCGCAGGACTGTTGCAACCACTTCAGATTCCGGAATGGAAATGGGTTCAGTCAGAATGGATTTTATCACCGGTTTGCCTACATCTAGTAGGGGAAATGACTTTATTTGGGTCATAGTAGATCGAATGTCCAAAGTCGCCCATTTCTTGCCTGTCAAGACCACCTATCAAAATTTGAAGCTAGAAGAGTTGTACATTGCTAGAATCGTTAGTTTGCATGGAGTCCCCAAGAACATCGTGTCGGATTGAGGAACCCAGTTTACCTCGAGATTTTGGAAGAAAGTCCAAGAAGGATTAGGAACCCGACTGGATTTTAGCACATCTTATCTCCCACAGACTGATGGACAAACAAAGCGAGTAAATCAAATACTCGAAGATGTGTTGAGAGTCTATGTGTTAGAATAAGGATCTAAATGGGAAGACTATCTGCCATTCGTAGAATTTTCTTACAACAACAGCTACCAAGCCAGTTTGAAAATGGCCCCATTTGAATTTATGTACGGAAGGAGGTGTCGTACCCCATTGAATGTAGGGTTCGCAGCATAGAAAACAAAAAATTTCCTACAATGGGAACTATGTACCAAGATCTATCTACTAGATACAAACAACGGGCGGATGTATATCCGTAGAGAACATACCCTTGAAGACCGACAAAGCTTAACGAGTTCAACTCGTGGTTGATGTAGACGATCTCTTGCCGATCTCAAGATCGAGAGGAAGTCCTAGCGCCGCAAATCAGCAGCGCATCCGTGCTCGCACACACGTTCGAGGCACCGAGCAACCTCCGCCTCATCGCTCCAGCGATGCAGCGGAAGCACAACTCTTTCTTGCCGAATAGCCACCGGGAACATGTATCTCGCTAGTCCGAGACCATGGGGAATAAATGCTAGAGGGGGAGAGAGATCCTTTACGAGGAGGTGTGAGAGACAAGTGAGGAGGGGGGCTCCTTTTATAGGAGGAGGGGGGGGGGAACCCCAAGGGGGTGGCCGGCGCATGGGGTCTTCCCCCTTGCCCTCCCATCTTCATGTGGGTGGACACTCCACTCACAAATCTCCTTTAAATTCCCTCCACTCAAAAGTCCACTCAAATTCCCATTAAATTTCCACCAAATTTAATGCAAACTCTCATTAAATAAAACTCTTTTATTTTATTCAGAATTTTGTCAATTACTTTAATGACAAACATTCACAAATAACCCCTTGCTAGAATTCCATTTCACATGCATAACCACTTTATGCAATTTCACCCGAAAACCCGTTTCGGTATCTAGTGAAATAAATTCCTGCGCTTGTTTATTCTTTCGGCATGAACCTTTTGCTCCAGTTGGATGTCGGTGTCTCTTAAGTGTGTCACCCTACGGTTCGTGAATAATGCGTACATGATCGAGACCCTTCTCGGATCAATAATCAGAAGCGGGATCTGGAGACCCATACTGACTCCCACACATTCAACGATGACTTTCTTGTGATCGTCGGAACCTTTTACGCTAGTATCTTAATCCCTTTGTTTCACGATATATTACATGTCCGGGATTCGATCATCGGTATCTCCATACCTAGTTTGATCTCGTTACCGACATGCACTCTTTTTTCGTTCCCGTGATATAACATTCTAGTGATCAAATAACTTGCTTGCAAGCTAATCAATGTGATATCACCGAGAGGGCCCAGAGTATATCTATCCGTCATCGGGATGAAAAAATTCCACTCTCGATCCATGAGCCTCAACATAACACTTTATTAGTTCTGAATCCATCTTTATAATCACCCTGTTATGGTGTGACGTTTGATGTTATCAAGAAACTCTTCCGGTGTTAGTGATTGACATGATCTCATGGTCTAAGCATTAGGATCACTTCGTAAGTTGTTATAGCAATATAAACTCAATGACTTTGATCGTAATGCTATACTTTGGATGAATGTTCATCACACCATTACACTAATGTTGTGATCCCGTTATTAACAACATCCAATGTCCATGATCAGGAAACCTTGATCATCTTGTTAATCAACGAGCTAGTTTATGAGAGAGGCATAACTAGGAACTTTCTGTTTGTTTATTAAACACGCATGTATTAACGTTTCCGTATTAATACAATTATAGCATGCAAAATAAACATCTATCATATACTTGGAATACACATAATAAACACTTTATTATTGCCTCTCACGGCATATTCCCTTCATTGAAATGGTTGGAAGTAGGAGAGAGTCAGATTTTTAGACCCGGCATCCTATGAGAAGCAGAAGAGAAAGTTCACAAGATCCGTGAGCACCTCAAGACCGCCCAATCTAGACAAAAGAGTTATGCTGACAAGAGACGTCGAGACCTCGCCTTCAACATCGGAGATTTTGTGTATCTCAAAGTGTCACCTTTGAAGGGAATGCAACATTTTCAACTCAAAGGAAAGTCAGCCCCCAGATGTGAGAAGTATCGTATCAACTGGAACTGCCCAAGGAAATGTCAGCCGTGCATAATGTGTTCCATATATTGTTACTTCGCAAATGCCTAGAAGTTCCGGAGAAGACCAAAGTTTTCAAGAATATTGATCACCGAACCATGGAGATCAACGATGACCTGACATATCCCAAGTACCCATCCGTATTTTGGAGGAAGCTTTCAGAACCACTAGGACCCGGAGCATCAAGTTTCTGAAGATCCAGTGGAGTAACCACACGAAAGAAGAGGCTACCTAGGAGCGAGAAGACTATATTAGGACGGAGTTTCCCAATCTCTTTAAATCCTAGTTTTGTTTTTCTCAAATCTCGGGACAAGATTTTGTTTAAGGAAGGAAGGTTTATAACATCCCAAAAATATTAATCAAGGTTATTTGTTAATTAAAATCATTATGAATGCATGTGTGTATGTGATGAATGTATGAATGCATGAATGGACTTGTGTGATTGTTGTGAATATCAAGGAATGGTTGAAGATTAAAACAACATCATCTTAATCAATTCCAAGCAGAAACAAATCAAGAGAAATTAAAAACAAACAAAACAAGCAAATGGTCATTTTTGCCAATCTTGCTCACTAGACCACTTTGAGTGTTTCTAGTCCAAAATTTCAAACAGAAACAAATCCAATTCTTTTCACCCCTTGTTAGACCAAGTGAAAGTGAACCCAAGCCCACTATGCAAACCCACAGAAACATTGGGCAACCTTATTCAACTGACATTTGAAATTTGAATCTAGTTCATATGGGAAGATCAACATTTCTCAAAACCCAACCAAACTAGTGCACCTTGACAAATCCAAGCAACCAGAGACTCCCTAGTATGTGACCATTGCACCCACCAAGTTTCATCCAAAAAATCAAATTTAAATCTCGTGCGGCCATTTCATCAAACACCTTCTGAGCACAAATCAAATTCAACAATAAACACTATTGTGAGCAGTGTATGTTCCAACCTTGTTCCCTCTCTAGATCTCACTACACTCCAAGTATATCATCTACCTTGTATAAGCATCTCTAGCTCAATGCGAGCTCGACCATGCCATCAATGGTCACCATGGCTGAGCACACTTGCCACCCTCAACGTCGACAGCATGCTACAAGCCTAACCAGCCTCGCCAATCGTGTCTAGCAAGCACCTCGCCGTCCACCGCCACCCCTGTCCAGCCCTCGAGCCCTGCTAGCCACTGGACCACCCAGAACATACGCGCCCAGTTTCTATGGTACCATGCCAAGAGCACGCCAGAGTGCCGCACTCGACACTCTCGCACAGACGGCGCCCCGCCTTCGCTGCCCGCATACGTGATCACCACCGTCCCAGGAACCTCCCAGACAACCCCGTTCGCCGCCGCACGACCCGTAGCCGTTGTGCGCCATTAAAACTGCCGTCGGTTCCGCTCAGAGCGTCGACGTGTTCCGACCAAACCGCACCGCCCCACGCCTCGCCATCAAGTTGTTGATCTTCGCCAGGAGGCAGCGTACCGTCCCCTACCTTTGGCCATGCCATTATCTCACTATGAAGCCGAACCCGACGATCTCTGCCCGTCCCTTCGGTTCCCTGGTTGCACTATAAATAGAGGCCTTCCCCGTTCCAATTCAGCACACCATTCCACTCCCCACCTCTCACTGGTCGTGCCCACTTCTTCCCGGAGCAAGGCGAGCGCAGCATCGCCGAAATTTGGCTGGAGCTTGCCGTTGCTGGAGGAGAAGGGCGCCACTGATTGGAGCCACCCCAGGAGGAGCCACCAGTACCAGGAGAAGCGCGGTCATCGACTTCATCGATCACCCCCATCGTCGACCATCGCCTGAGCCCCGGTGATCCACCACTGACCCCTACTAGACGCGCTAGGGTTCGTGCTCGTCACGTTCTGTTCAGACATGAACGACGACCGTCAGACGTAGATCTTACTTATAATCCTACGGTTGTAATCACCCCGTACCCCTTCGCACCCCCTGTCTCAATGACTGGTGGGGACAACCACTTAACCAGACGGCGCGTGCGCTATGTGCAGTGGGTAGGCACAATTAACTTTCCTGCGTGACCCAGTTCGTTTTGAAATTATGTTTATCTATTTAATTTCAAACTTAGCTCTGGCAGTAGATTCAAAAATCATCTTAGAGAGATTCATTGAACCAAATTCCATGAAACTAATTTTTCTAGAAAGGTATTGAAATTTTTAATCCAAGCCTGTTGGATTTAAATCATTTGGAATTATAGATCACCTATAGTAAAAATCACAAAGCAGAGAATTTTCTGCATTCAAACATTTTTCAAAATTCAACCATATATCCTTTTGAGTTAATTACAACTCTCAAAAATCACATTTGATAAGACCTTTCTAAAAATATAAAAATATCTTGGTTTACTTGGAGTAATATAGGACAAGTAATAAAATAATGCCCCATAGGCATTTCTAGTCACTTTATTTAATTAAAATAAAAATGTTAAACCTTATTAAATTGTGGCACCACTTTAAATCACATTCCCAAGTATTTAAATATGTGGTGATGCAATGTGTCAACATGATCCCATGTTCTAGTTGGAGAATATTAAATCTTAATTAGTTTTTCAATGAGTAGAAATTACTTTTCTAATATAAAATAAATAGAACTATTGCCTTAATTCTTGTGATGATAGTGATGATGCTAGATCATCTAGTGTGAGCCTTTGTGTGCTAAATTGAAGTAGTTAAGAATTGTCTGGTGATTGTGTACTTCGTATTTATTTATAGACGCTAGTACCGAGAAAGGATACGAAGAGGAACGAGAATAATACGAGGAAAGAAGCCGAGGAGAACTTAAACCACTACACTGCACAAGGCAATCTAATCTAAAACATGCAATTCATACTTGCCATCTTAAACCTACAAGATAACCTATGAAATGCATTAGGCATGCCTTGGTTATACCCCTTGATGATACCAAACCCAGTTTTACTTGCAAGCTTGATTATTTTTGTTTCTTTATCAAAGCTTTTTATTTATGTTTACTTAGTGACTTGTAAGTTTTGGAAATATTTTAGAGGTAGCATAATGAGCATAAAACTTGGCGTAAGTTAGATAGATCTTGATGTCATCCTGAGGCATGAGATTGAGCTTAGATAAGTCACACTTGATTATCACCCCTCATTAGTGTTTACCCCTACTTGTAGTTGCTAGTGCTAAGCATAAAACTTGATCACTTTACATGGGAATACTTGGTGAAAATGATTATGAAAACCTTAGAATGATGAGTTATTCTAATGAGATGTTTTTACATGTGCTATGAGCACCAAATGATTTTTTATGATGAAACTATTGAGGCATGAGCCTTAGCCCTTTACAAAACTGATGGTTGTGTCTGGATGCGATACCATTCCAATTTTACCGTACAACCACAATACCAGAAATTGGGTAGGGCTTGACTGCAAGTTTATTTACCTTAGTATGGGTTCCCTTGCGGCCGAGGTTTGAGCTGAGGCTACCTCGTGAAGATTGACCACCTATGCAGTTCCCAAGCTGATAGATTGTCATGGTTGGGAGGCCAAACTCAAAGGAGAAGTGCCTATACTAGGGCGTGTAATTGAAAGGTTAGGATTGATTATCCGCATACTGAGTATGGTGAATTTAGGATTGTTCCTGATGGATGTATCGAATGTTGTGGTGAAAGTGTACCACCTCTACAGAGTGTCAAACTATTCGAATATCCGCGTCGACGGTTATGGATAGTTGGAGTGGCCATACTGTTCTGTCGTTAGATGTTTTCAAAATGACTTGTGAAATGAATCATGACTTTGACTTGACCATAATAGAGTTGTGATATGAAAACTCAAGTTCCCACTTGGGTGTTTTTAAATCTTAAACTAGTTTTATTTTCTTCTAAACTAAGTTAGAGATAAATCTGGCTCTTTGCAAAACAACCTAGAGCTTAGTATTCCTACTCAAACCCCTTACTTGTTAGTCTTAGTTTGCGAGTACTTAAAGAGTACTCATGGCTTTGTCCTTGGCTATTCCCGTGGCCAGACTATGAAGAGGACTATCAGGAGGATGGACCGCAGGAAGGTTACGACAACTAGGATCATCTCCCATCGTCAGCATTGCCTGTGACTATGAAGATGGAGCTTCGTCCATGCTACCGTTATTATATTTTTGCGCTGCTTTGATTGTACTAAGACTAGATCATGAGATCCTTTATTTTTTTAAGACCTTATGTATGGTTTGTAATGGATGATGTACTGTGATATCCAATCTGTTATGTCTCGCAAAAATGGTAATCCTGGGATTGCGATGTGTGGCATAACACGCATCTGGGATAAAAAATCCGGGTGTTGAGAAGTTGGTATCAGAGCCATCCTGACCATAGGAGACCCTAGTTAGAATAGACGTTTGAATCAAAAACTTAGTTTCAAAACTAAGGAAGTGAGTATTTATGAAAACTTATTCTCATTCTTATCACTTAGACTCTTTCATGAAAATTCATGTTCCTCAAAAATTCTTGCAAACATAAAATTTGACACACTTGATCACTCTACTAACTTACTCATCCTACATTCTTATAGATGGACGTGAAGTATAGCAAGTTCTATCAGTTGGGAAACGGAGGAGACCTAATCTTTGAGTGTCACTTGGACCAGCTGTCGAAGATGCTGGAGCGTCCGCACCTTGAGTTCTTCGGAGCTCAACTCAATGATCAGGAAGGAGAGGATTTGAAGTGGTTAGTTGTTTCAAGTCTCTGAGGAAAGATTGAAGCCCCCACTTCAGAGGGAATTCAGTTCACCTTGAGAGAGAACAACTGGCTAGACGGACTTCCCAGGGCCACGGAGGAAGCTCTTGCCCGTCTGTGTGGGTAGAGTATCAATCAAATCAAGGCTACCCGCTTTGAGTTCTATCCAAGGCGTGATGTTATGGGACAACCACTGGAGGCCCCGTATCACCACGAGCTGAAGAGTCAATTGGACCACCTCAGCTTCATGATGTATGACCGACAGAAGGAGTTAGACAATGCCCACTCCTACGCCAACCACAAGTACGCCATCGCCGCCAAGAAGGATCAGACCATTGCCATGCTAGTGAAGGATCGCCAGTCTTGTCGCTGTCAGCTCGACAAGAAGGAGCGCATCATTGCCCGTCTTTGCCACTGGATCAAGAATTTGGAGGAGACATCCACGAGAGAGACATGCAGTAGGAGGAGAGGGAGAATGCAGGGGAAGACCTTCGTGGAAACTCCTACTCCTATCTCTTTGACGATGATGAATTTCTGGAGGATCAGGCCATGGACTTCTTCACCGATCAGGATGACTTCGCCTTCAACAACGATGATGAGGATGATGAGGACACGGACTCCAAGGAGTAGTAGCACTTGAGAACTAGCATTAGTGAGTTGTATTCGGTCCCACTGTATCATAGTTTCACAGAATGGTTCTTAAAACCATCTGTTTTCCTTTGTTGTGGTGTGTGTTTGTATTGTGTACTAGGAATGAATGGATGAAAACAAAACTTTGAAAACTTTTCAAACACAAAACCCTGAACCTTAGAAAATTTCCCTCTTTTCTCATGATCTATCTCAATCTTTAGATGCCTCACGGAGGAAGCAACTCATCCCCGGACCCAATGTTGCAAATCTTTAAAAAATGTTTATTTCTGACCGCGAAGCCGAAAGAACTGAACTTCAAGCCAACTTAGCCACCATTCAACAGATGGCCAACAATAATCAAGGCCATGGAAATGAGGAAAACCATGGATCCAAGCTCAACAATTTCGAGAACACCAATCCACCCATTTTCACTAAGTCTGAAGAGCCCCTAGATGCCGATGATTGGCTCTAAACCATGGAAAACAACCTGGAAGTTGCAGGAGTGGAAGCTAATGAGAAAGTAGTGTTTGCCACCCACTACCTGGTCGGAGATGCAAGAGCATGGTGGAACAGCGTTTGCGCGATGACAGGAGGTCAGATGATGACTTGGGAAGAGTTCAAAGTCAAGTTCAGCAAAACCCATATGCCACCTGGTTTGATCAAGAGGATCAGAGATGAATTCAGGGAACTTAAGCAAGGCAGGATGCATAGTTGAGTACCGTGACGAATTTTTGTCATTGGCTAGGTATGCACCGGATGAGATAGATACTGAATCCAAGAAGGAGATATTCCTGGATGGTTTGCACGATGAGATGCAGACAATGTTAGTCAATATCCCATTTTCTAATATTGAAGCCTTAGTTGACTCTGCCATTCAAATGGAAGGCAAGATCAACCAAGCTAATAAGAACCGCAAGCGTCGCATGATGCATCAACCAGGAACCCACCATACACCAAGGTATCGCCCCAACCCATCTTCAAGATTTGCCCCAAGAACCAATAGACCCCCGATGAACCGTCCGACCTATCCCAACCGTGGAAACCCAAGGCCTGGAGGAAACCACAACAACCCAGGCAACCCTAGCAATTTCAACCGCGCACTGCCTAAGTTCAACAACAATAATGTCGCCACCAACACCAACAACCCAGGCAACCCTAGAGATCAACACTTTGTTGCACAACTGAGTAGCTTATTCCCGTCCACAATTCCATGATGTGGGGCCCAAAAGATGATCCAAGCCAATCACTACCCCCTTCACGACCTCGCATGCCTCCTCGGTGTACACCATGCCCACATATTGGATTACGACAATGGTTTGTACAAACCGTTAGATGCCAGAACTATCGTGGGACGTTGAGGGTTCCCACCCATACGCTGCATATCCTCTACGAATTACCAATTAATATGCATGCTTCGAGGATAACAGCCACGACCTGCACATCCGGATTCATGTGAGAGGAAGAAGATACATCTGACTTCTCTGTCCCATTCCAAATATCATGGTCAACGCGTAATATATGGTGCAATAATCACTGGCGACATTGGTTGTTAAGTCCTAGGTGATATAGCTCTGAACATTGGTATTCCCAACTGTCAGATTTAATAGATTAGCTGATCACCCTCGATCAGTAACCAATAGTTCACATTATCATCAAAATAGTGTTTTCTGATCTTTTTCAAATGCAGGTGATGATAACACTAATTTGGAAAATACTTCACAAAAAATAATCAAAGGACATGAGCAAGTGTGAACTTGCCTTTTGTGATTGCAAGATTATGCACTCACAATCTTCGAGTTAGTATAAGATCCTAAATCTGAAATCAGCATCATTGGTCCGGTAAGGACTAATGTTTAAAGAAGCAATATGCTTTTATGCATAAGTAATGTGATGCACGCTAGAAACGCGAATCGCGGGGATAATGTTGTTCTAGGGTTTGGATTCCGGAAATGGTTACCTTAGAATGTATTGTTCTTTTAGATAAGTTTCACACCTGTTCTTCTTATTAGGGCTTGTGAGAGTGTGTGAACATGACATATTTATGCAGCAATAAAGTATATATCTATGAAAGGCTATTCAAAATTGTTTATACTTTAACATTTTATCTCCAAACTTTACTTTATAAGTAGAGTCACTTATAAATAGCTTAAGTGTTATCGCTCCTAGGTATACAAGTGAAGTATGAAGTAATGTGATCTTGATTATTTGTCATATATTGTCTGAAGTGGCAAAACGAATAACTTTTGAAGAATAGATTCCTTTTCTAAGGTTTAAACAATCTTTGTGGTTAGTTAGTGGTGTTTGATGTCATTTGTGTTTGCTTGAATAGTTTTCGCTTGAGATGCTTTATAACTTAACTAGTTCAGACCAAAGTTAACTATAAAACATATAATAATGCTTATAGTGTTATATTTAGATTCTTGTAGACTAAAGTTAACTTTAAAACAAGGGCACTTTGAAAGTATAATGCTTATGATATTTGTATCTCGTGTACCTAGTAATGTTTCCTTAAGGTTACTTAAGAATGGTTATTCTTTTACTTGGTGTAGTGGTTTCTTGATTTTATACTAGAGTAGTATCATTTACCTTTTATAGATGAGTGGTTATAGTTTATAAACCAAAATATAATATTACTTAACTACATATGGATTTATTATAGTGTGGTGGTAGTTTTTTGTAATCTGGTGGTTAAAGTAGATAGAAAGGATTTGATTTATTTACAAATTGTTCTTTAATGTTTTTTATTATGAATAGGAATCCTTTTAGAATATAATCTTCACTTAAGGTTGAAGATAATTTAATACAAAGGTATTACTAATGTTTTAAACCATTATGGCTTCATATTATTATCATTTAAAATTAATACTATTTATTATATTTAATTGACTCATTTTAGGGATATTAACAAATTTTATTTATCCTTATATGAATTATTAATTAATTAAATAAGTTTATATTTGAGTTATTAGAGTACCTGAAATTTTTATTTAACTCAATAGTGAAATATTATATTTTTAACATGCAGATATTATTTTTGTGATCATTTTGGTATGTTATATTTATTTTTATGATTTATAAATAATAAGATATGATTTTTATAAGATTTAATATTAAAAAAATACTTAATAGATAATAAATATTTAAGTAAGTGAAATAATAATGCATGATTATACTATTTAAATTATAGTTTTTATTTTGCTAAGATTTTTGGTATATTATTCATATCCTTAATCTTTATCATTATTAAAATATGAATTATCAAGGTTTTATTACTTTTAAACCTTTATTAAATAATATTTATTTAAATAATCATCATAATAATATTGGATAATAAGTTTAAGTTGTAGATTTTATTTTTCTACAAATTTTCATATATTATACACATTTTTCTGAATTATAAATCAAAAGTTATTATTTAAACAAGATTTAATCATTTGTTTGATTTCATATTAATAATTAAGTTTATAACATTTTATTTATTTCTTAAACAAGAATTAACATTTTACACCGCACCCATACCTAGACTGAGTCACTGACCAGTGGGCCAGTGGCCACCTCAGCGCATAGGTTATAGAAAATACATTTGTTACCGATTGATTGGCTACCCCCAGTCATTGACATATGGGCCCTAGGCCATGTCACATGCCACGTGAGACAAAGACTGGTCAAACTCGCTGACGTGGTTCAAACCTGACGTAGGCATGACGTCACCTGGTTTGGTCCTCACTGGTTGAGGATCGGTCGATCTGGTGCGCGCGGGGGGCTGTGGCTAGGTGCATTGGACAGAGGATATCAAGGCGAATCTATTGGTCGTGGCACCGCTACCTAATGGTCACCGGAAATGCATCGGGGACGAGCTTCTACGGTGGCCAACGACGGTGCTCAACAAAACTAGGACTATGGTGAGAATTAGTAAGCAAAAATGGGTTCCAGATATGCGTAAGCTTACCCTGATGACAATAGAGAGGTCGAGGAGACTTGCAGAGGCGTAACGATGGTGAATCGACGATAATGGCCACGGCGGCCGAGGAAAAGGAATGCTCAATTTCACATGATTCCCGGTGAGCGGGCTTCCATGGTTGGTCCTAGGTGAGTAAGTCCACGACGGCGCTTCCAACGGTGGCTACCACGAGGGGAGGGGTGATCAGATTTGGCTGGAACGACGAACTCCGACGAACTAGGGTTTCGGGAGAGGAAGGAAAATGGGTCTAGAGAGCGAGATAGAATATGAGATAGGCATGAGAAGATAGAGGAGGATGCGGCGATCTGATCTAGCCCTCCCAGGGATGGCGGCACGCATCGTAGCGCGGCGGTCGATCGACGGCGGAGCTCCGGCCAGCGAGCTGCTTCCAGTAGGCGAGGTAGAAGACGAAGTCGATTTTGCAGAAAACCCCATAGCGTTTCTTTCTTCTCATCCCATGATCCTTCCCTGTCCACACTCGTCTGTCACAGGAGAGAATGAGCTGGGCTGGTTATTGGGCCTTTATGGGCTGCACCTAGGCGACAGGTCAACAAAGAGAAGTTGGGCCACGGCCAGGTTTTGTTTTTAATTTGTTTTCCATTTTTTATATTTTCTGTTTTCCTTTTTAGATTTGTATATAATCTTTAATTGAACTTTTCTTTATAGAATTTATTTGTTGGATAATTTTAGTAATACTAAATTATATTTAGTATCATTTGTGAACTTTTATTATATAATATTTCTATATTTCTTTTATTTGCTCTACATGAACCCCTTTTAATATTTTGTAGAAGATTTTCTTATTTTTTTCTTTACAATTTTAACCATGGATTTATTAAATGATATATTCTTATTTGTTTATAAAACTTAACTCTAGTTGGCTCATAGTTTGAATAGAAATTTTTATATGTATAATGATCCTATATCATTATTTGATGCATGAAATATAAAAGAAATTAATATGGTTATTACTACTTCCATTAATTTGGAAAATGGCAATGTATATATTCTATTATGATAAACAAAGAAGTTTAGGGTTTGAATTATAATATTTACCCTAGGGTTTAGGATTTTTAATATTCTTAGATTCGTTTATGGATGTGAGTAAAGATTTAATAACTAAGCATATTGTTTCTATTTGGGATATTTGATGACATCACCTTTAGGACTAGAAAGTTATATTTAGAATGTTTTATAGAAAGAAATTGATAAACATACTCCTAAGCACATATAATTATGATGGTTGGAATTGGCAGAGATGTGCTTATGTGATTTGCTATAGGAAAATATTCCTATAAAGTGATATTAACATAAGATGATGAATCAATTCCCTGAATGGACATTATACTTGGTTTAAGATTTAGAGTTGATTGTTTAACAAGAATGTCTATTTCCATTCTTCACCATCCTTGACCTTTAATTAAAGAATTCCTTTCCTAGATATAATACTTCTTCCTATCCATCATCATAGTTACTATGATGAGCTTTACTTCACAAGAATACTTATCCACCCTTTTATTCTTCTAAACTCATGGATGAATCCAATGAGTTTGATACTAAAGTATTTCATAGTTTTCTCATATCTTTGCTTGGTTATACCCACTACTCTACTGTTGACAATTATCAATCCAACAAGTAGTTCTTTCAAACTCCACTCATAATCTTCCTTAATCATCCATCACCTTTCTTTAAAGCTTACTATCCCTTAAGATGGATAACACTACTTCCATAACTCTAAGCTATAGAGGCGTTAATTGATTCATACTATCTTATATCTACTCTACTCTAACAACTCACACTCCAACCTTACATTATATTAATGTGGCTTGTAATGACTTCTCTAGGATAACTTATCTCTACTAGGGTTTCAATAATGTTCTACCCACCAATATCTTTTATACTAGATATAGGTAGACCATCCTGGTGAGTAAGGCATGATCAATATAATCCCTTAGTTATTTATAGCTTAAGTTCTAAGTTGGCTAAACAAGGATTTATCAATACTACTTTTCAATTGTATTGAAATTATCTTCTTAGTATCTCATATTGGATTCAGGTTTATTCATGGACTATGCCCTCTTTAAAATATTTAAGTAGATGTTATGATAAGATCAAGAAATGGTAGATCAAGGATTGATAGTTACAGAATTTGTAAATCAATGGTGGATTACTCAACATTGAGGAAAAACAGATATTAATATAAGTTCCATAAAAATTGATATGGAAAGAAAGATATATAGTGAATGATCTTGACTTAGTCTCTTTCCTACTCAATCTCACTTAAGAAGTAGGGTTAGGTATTACCATGATACTCATGGTATGTGCAGTTGAGATTAAGACATAGCTGTTAAATTCTTATTGTTTATGTTATATCCTCAACTTGGTACTTATGAGTGATTATAATGAATACTATAATATGATCACCTAAGGATCAAATATAAATTATAATGTATCAGGATTTAACTTTTATTACATTTGATCTACCTTAGATCAAATCTCCCTTACCCAAAATAAGGTTTTATCAAAGGTCATATTGAAACTTATCGCAGTCAACTTGATGATCTACTTCAATTCCATCAAGTTAAGAGAAGCTTCAATCACTTTGACAAGTTTTGTTCAAAAGAGCGAAAATTATTCGTATTTTCTATGCATGAATGCAATGCACACATCTTGGTTCAGCTTATTTCTAGGTTCTAATGCTGGGATGTTACAGACTCTCCCCCTTAAAATAAACTACGCCCTCGAAGTTCGCAAACTCTCCTGTTTTGGAGTAAGGAATTGTCTTGTAGTGGTTGCTACATTTCTCCACTCCATGATGACCTTAAATGGAATTAATTGTAGTATTCATTAACCTGATTAGATATCCTAATCCAATTATTTTTATTTAATCATCGAACTTTGTTACTATTTTAAGTACAGTATAGAGGACTCCTTAAAACAAGTTTTAAGTTTCTATATGCCCGTGTTTGTGGTCAAAAGACTATATTTCTATTCCTGTCATAGTATAGTTGATACTGGTACTCCTTCCAATATTGGATTTGAACTCAATTCGTCCATACCCATTGGAATTTCTTATTCTCAATACTTGCCTAATTAGGTGTTCTCTATTACTTCTTAAGGGTTACTTAAGAGTTGTTTCTTCTAGAATTAGTCGGTTAGGATTAACCTTTATCACCTTCAAGCTTTATTTTATTAAGTTTTTAGATAATCTTTCATTATTACCTGTAGTACTTTTTCAACCTTCATTCATAATGTCTACTCTCCCCCTTAGGGTTTACTAATAGTATTTAAATTGTTTATAAAGCATTTATTGGCTTAATAACTAGAATGTTTCTTCTGTTCAGTTTATACTTTACCAAATTAGGGTCTGATGAAAGATTGTATGGTGTATTCATATAGTTGTGGATCTCCGAAGCAAATCTTTCAGCACTATATGTCGTACTTACTATTGGACATTTTCGCTGGGATAAGTCTGACTTTGCGAAGCATCTTGAAAGATGATCACCTTAAAGTTTTATAATTCCTTAGGTCTTACTTAACTTAGGCCAAATTTTATGCTCTTTATGCAACCATTAAGATGATCTGGTTAACTATCTCAACCAATACCGGCTGCGAACAAGATACCAATTGTGGATCAGAATGCCGACTATGGATTAAGTACCAACGCCGGATCATTATGGGTGGTAGGTATTTCCTTAGAATTTCCAACCTACTACTGGTATTCTCTGTGAATTGTCAGAGCTTGAATACCATTTCGGTTCCAAGGAATCTTGTTTGTACTTATTCATGTACTTCCATGAACTTGGTACAACTCTTTCATTAACTTCTTAGCAATGCTACCTACTTTGAATGTACTTCAAGTTTATTACTTTTTGTTGCTCCATTAATTTTCTACACCAAACTTCTTCTTGAATCTGGCTAAGAATAGTCTATGTTTGATCTATCCTCCAAATGGTGTTAATACTCCTTATATCATGCTTCATACTATAAGTAAGTCTTCCTTATGATCTTCGAAACTCATCACTCCCTTACACGAATTCCCGTTACTATCTAGATCCATGACATTAAGTAATAACTGGGTGTTACATCATGCATTTGAACACCTAATTAAACTTCATGTACAGATCTAGTCAATCAAGAAGATCCAATAATATCCAAAAGTCGATAAACAACAAAACATATACCATGTATTATACATAGGTTTTAAATAATTTACCAATATACTAGATGTTCCAACGGTTTGCTCCACACCTATTTACACAACTATCTTACAAGAACTTCTTGTTCTTGTGAGTATATCCTCACTTAGTTCGGCAAACCTTTCAAGCTACAATACACATTACCCTCTATGTACATTATTCAAGCACTCATCCCTTGGGATGTCGTTCCTTTCTTACTTTCATCTTCCTCTAGTGCTTCCCGGAGTTCCATCCATGATGACGTGAAGTCCTACGACTACCTTCTGGAGCGTAAGAGCATCCAGGAGGTGCGTATTCTTGATTAGAAGTACCGAGACTGAGATTAGTCATTGAAAAATTACTAGAGTTGGCGTAATCCTTTACAGGATATTCCTGATTGTCCGGCAACGCTTCCTCATAGTAAGTTGGTTCCTTAGCTTTTTCTTCGATCCAGTCATATATATTGCTGTAATAGCTACCGGAATACTCTTCTAAGTCGATTGGATTAGTATCACCCCCATATGGTCCATAAGGCTCTCTATGGTTATAGTTGGTCTCTTCTTCAATACCTGTATCACAAGGTACAGGATTTACTATGGTTCCACCTTGATATTCTACTTCCCATCCATACTTGTTTGGCTCAGGGTTATTTGCAGTAACTTTATTCCATTCCTGTTGTTCGGAGTTATATTTGGTCCATAGGTCTTCAGGTGGCTTGAAGTCATTTTGGTAATAGGCATAATTTTCCGAGTTTGGGTCATCAAATTTAGTTTCCTCATACACTTCTCTTGAAGGTATGTATTTAGGATGCATAGCTTCTTTATCTAGCTTCTTCCTACGAGCCATTGCTTTATCAGGATCAGTAAAATCCTCAATGACCATATCCAGCTCCTGAACTAAAACTTGGTAAGTGTTATGATAAGTGTTTAGCAAAGACCGATAATGATCCATATACTCTACAGCTAGAGTAGGTTCAGCTTGGACTAGGGTAGAGTGATCTAACTCATGCTCTGGTTTTGAGGTTTCATGTGGTATAATGGTATGAGTACTACCTTCTAGAGCTTGGGATTTTTGTTCTCGGATCATGGTTATGGCTGCTGCTACGGCAATCTGATATGCAGATGCCATGCACCTTGCCTGTCCTGATGGCATTTCTCCCTTAAGTCCTAACTTCTTGGGTAACATGATCATGACACGGTATTTAGCTAATACCTGCCCATCATAGTAACTGTGAATCTTGACCAAAAGTCTCGATTCACATTCCAAACTCCATAGAAGTTGTCAGAGATTATCTGTCCAATCCCCTCCGTAGTCATTCAACATCATGTTAATCACTTGAACATTCCAAGGTGGATATCGAGGTGCCATGTGGAACTGTAGATAAGAAATTATCATCAGTCACATAGAGTTAAAACTCTTGGGTAATGATCGAATTTGCAATCATACTAAAGAACTATCGCACTAGTAACATAACAGGATTATTCTCAA
This sequence comes from Avena sativa, assembly GCA_916181665.1. Lineage (NCBI taxonomy): Eukaryota > Viridiplantae > Streptophyta > Magnoliopsida > Poales > Poaceae > Avena > Avena sativa. The sequence continues at coordinate 112,551,532 of OV702293.1, read as the reverse complement.
GTGAATATCCCTCATATCACTAGAGAACTCTTTATTATTGCTAGGATGTGTCCTACAGGTTCTACCCATTTACTAGGTTTCCAACCTAAGGTCAAAGCATATGCTCTGATACGAACTGCGGTGACCCGGCATACCACTGCATGATGTAGTATACTATAGTCATGGACATAACACCAATGAAACACCGTTCACTAGTATTACATCCCTCAGAATGGCACAACAGAAACACAGCGAGTCCAATACATGGCTAAAGGTTACAACTCACTCTTTACACAAGATCTAGAGAACACTCTAGGTTAAAGAGAGAAAAAGAACTTCTTACGAAGAAGAATCAAAGATGAACAACGCAAGAACTAGTATACTATTAACACTAGTATTTTAACTAAAGGGTTTGGCATTGCTGCTATTGCAATACTCTACAGAATTAGGTTCTTGACTAGGTATTATATTTCTATCTAATCAGTAATTCCACCTTCACTTGAGTTGATGTATATGTTGACTTCCTTGACTTCATTGAAGAGCTTTGTCTTTGGATGATGAGTCCTGGAGCATAACTTGATGTGGATGTTGTCTATTCCGGCTTTAGAATCTAGCAAGGGTTAAGAAGATACTTTGAGTACGAGGGTACTTAGCAAATTCACTAGAAAAGGATTGTTTGATGCACTATAACTACAGCCACAGACCGTAGGTCGTAGGCAATGCAAGTTTTCATAAACATTTCTTCAAAGGTTGCTTTCATTCTGAAAATCTATGTCCATCAGCCTTTACGGGTTTACCAGAACTTTCATGGAGTTCCTTTCCCGCCGCGTTTGCAGCTCCTTCCCGGAACAGGGAGTAACAAGTTACAGTTCTTACACTCTACAGAGGTGCGGTACTTTACCCATGAGAGATCAACTCTTTGTTGCACAACCGGGCAGCTTATTCCCGTCCACAATTCCATGATGTGGGGCCCAGAAGATGATCCAAGCCAATCACTGCCCCCTTCGCGACCTCGCATGCCTCCTTGGTGTACACCATGCCCACATATTGGATTACGGCAATGGTTTGTACAAACCGTTAGATGCCAGAACTATTGTGGGACGTTGAGGGTTCCCACCCATATGCTGCATATCCTCTACGAATTACCAATTAATATGCACGCTTCGAGGATAACAGCCACGACCTGCACATCCGGTTTCATGCGAGAGGAAGAAGATACAGCTGACTTCTCCGTCCCATTCCAAATCTCATGGTCAACGCGTAATATACGGCGCAAGAAGCGCTGGCGACATTGGTTGTTAAGTCCTAGGTGATATAGCTCTGTACAGTGGTATTTGCAACTATCAGATTTAATAGATTAGCTGATCACCCTGGATCAATAACCAATAGTTCACATTATCCTCAAAATAGTGTTTTATGATCTTTTTCAAATGAGGTGATGATAACACTGGATTTGCAAAATACTTTACAAAAAATAATCAAAGGACATGAGCAAGTGTGAACTTGCCTTTTGTGATTACAAGATTATGCACTCACGATCTTCGAGTTAGTATAAGATCCAAAATCTGAAATCAACATCATTGGTTCGATAAGGACTAATGCTTTTATGCATAAGTAATGTGATGCACGTTATAAACGCGAATCCCCAGGATAATGTTGTTCTAGGGTTTGGATTTCGGAAATGGTTACTTTAGAATGTGTTGTTCTTTTTAGATAAGTTTCGCACATGTGCTTCTTATTAGGGCTTGTGAGTGTGTGTGAACAGGACATATTTATGCAGCAATAAAGTATATATCTATGAAATTCTATTCAAAATTGTTTATACTTTAACATTTTATCTCCAAACTTTACTTTATAAGTAGAGTCACTTATAAATAGCTTAAGTGTTATCGCTCCTAGGTATACAAGTGAAGTATGAAGTAATGTGATCTTGGTTATTTGTCATATATTGTTTGAAGTGGCAAAACAAATAACTTTTGAAGAATAGATTCCTTTTCTAAGGTTTAAACAATCTTTGTGGTTAGTTAGTGGTGTTAGATGCCATTTGTGTTTGCTTGAATAGTTTGTCTTCATAACTTAACTAGTTCAGACCAAAGTTAACTATAAAACATATAATAATGCTTATAGTGTTATATTTAGATTCTTGTAGACTAAAGTTAACTTTAAAACAAGGGTAGTTTGAAAGTATAATGCTTATGATATTTGTATCTTGTGTACCTGGTAATGTTTCCTTAAGGTTACTTAAGAATGGTTATTCTTATACTTGGTGTAGTGGTTTCTTGATTTTATACTGGAGTAGTATCATTTACCTTTTATAGATGAGTGGTTATAGTTTATAAACCAAAATATAATATTACTTAACTACTTATGGATTTATTATAGTGTGGTGGTAGTTTTTTGTAATCTGGTGGTTAAAGTAGATATAAAGGATTTGATTTATTTACAAATTGTTCTTTAAGGTTTTTTATAATGAATTGGAATCCTTTTAGAATATAATCTTCACTTAATTTAATACAAAGGTATTAATAATGTTTTAAACCATTATGGCTTCATATTATTAACATTTAAAATTAATACTATTTATTAGATTTAATTGACTCATTTTAGGAATATTAACTTATTTTATTTATCCTTATATGAATTATTAATTAAGTAAATAAGTTTAAATTTGAGTTATTAGAGTACATGAACTTTTTATTTAACTCAATAGTGAAATATTTTATTTTTAACATGTAGATATTATTTTTGTGATCATTTTGGTATATTATATATATTTTTATGATTTATAAATAATAAGATATGATTTTTATAAGATTTAATATTTAAAAAATACTTAATAGATAATAAATATTTAAGTAAGTGAAATAATAATGCATGATTATAGTTTTTATTTTGCTAAGATTATTGGTATATTATTCATATCCTTAATCTCTATCATTATTAAAATATGAATTATCAAGGTTTTATTACTTTTAAACCTTTATTAAATAATATTTATTTAAATAATCATCATAATAATATTGGATAATAAGTTTAAGTTGTAGATTATATTTTTCTACAAATTTTCTTATATTATACACATTTTTCTGAATTTTAAATCAGAAGTTATTGATTAAACAAGATTTAATCATTTGTTTGATTTCATATTAATAATTAAGTTTATAACATTTTATTTATTTCTTAAACAAGAATTAACTTTTTACACCGCACCGATACCAAGCCTGAGTCACTAACCAGTGGGCCAGTGGCCACCTCAGCGCATAGGTTATAGAAAATGCATTTGTTACCGATTGATTAGCTACCCCCAGTCATTGACATATGGGCCCTAGGCCATGTCACATGCCACGTGAGACAAAGATTGGTCAAACTCGCTGACGTGGTTCGAACCTGACGTAGGCATGACGTCACCTGGTTTGATCCTCACTGGTTGAGGATCGGCCTGTCGATCTAGTGCGCGTGCGGGGCTGTGGCTAGGTGTGTTAGACAGAGGAGATCAAGGCGAATCTATTGGTGGTGGCGCCGCTACCTAATGGTCACCGGAAATGCATTGGCGACGAGCTTCTGCGGCGGCCAACGGCGATGCTCAACGAAACTAGGCCTACGGTGAGAATTAGTAAGCAAAAATGGGTTCCAGAGATGCGTAAGCTTACCCTGATGACAATAGAGAGGTCGAGGAGACTTGGGGAGGCGTGACGACGGCGAATCGACGATAATGGCCACGGAGGCCAAGGAAAAGGAATGCTCGATTTCACATGATTCCCGTCGAGCAGGCTTCCGTGCTTGTTCCTAGGTGAGTAAGTCCACGATGGCGCTTCCAACGGTGGCTGCCACGAGGCGAGGGGTGATCGTATTTGGCTGGAACGACGAACTCCGACGAACTAGGGTTTCTGGAGAGGAAGGAAAATGGGTCCGGAGAGCGAGGTAGAAGATGAGATAGGTATGAGAAGATAGAGGAGGACGCGGCGATCTTATCTACTCCTCCCAGGGATGGCGGCACGCATCGTAGCGCGGCGGTCGATCGACGGCGGAGCTTCGGCCAGCGAGCTGCTTCCAGTAGGCGAGGTAGACGACGAAGTCGATTTTGCAGAAAACCCCCTAGCGTTTCTTTCTTCTCAACCCGCGATCCTTACCTGGCCCCACTCGTCTATCACAGGAGAGAATGAGCTGGGCTAGTTATTGGGCCTTTGTGGGCTGCACCTGGGTGACAGGTAAGCAAAGAGAAGTTGGGCCACGGCCAGGTTTTGTTTTTTATTTGTTTTCCATTTTTTCTATTTTCTGTTTTCCTTTTCAGATTTGTATATAATCTTTAATTGAACTTTTCTTTGTAGAAGTTATTTGCTGGATAATTTTAGTAATACTAAAATATAGTTAGTATCATTTGTGAACTTTTATTATATATTCTTTTTATATTTCTTTTATTTGCTCTACATGAACCCCTTTTAATATTTTGTAGAAGCTTTTCTTATTTTTTTTCCTTTCCACTTTTAACCATGGATTTATTAAATGATATATTCTTATTTGTTTATAAAGCTTAACTCTAGTTGGCTCATAGTTTGAATAGAAATTTTTATATGTATAATGATCCTATATCATTATTTGATGCATGAAATATAAAAGAAGTTAATATGGTTATTACTACTTCCATTAATTTGTAAAATGGAAAAGTATACATTCTATTATGATAAACAAAGAAGTTTAGTGTTTGAATTATAATATTTACCCTAGGGTTTAGGGTTTTTAATATACTTAGATTCCTTTATGGATGTGAGTAAAGATTTAATAACTAAGCATATTGTTTTCTGTTTGGGATATTTGATTACATCACCTTTAGGACTAGAAAGTTATATTTATAATGTTTTATAGAAATAAATTGATAAAGATACTCCTAAGCACATATAATTATGATGGTTGGAATTGGCAGAGATGTGCTTATGTGATTTGCTATAGGAAAATATTCCTATAAAGTGATATTAACATAAGATGATGAATCAATTCCCTGAATGGACATTATACTTGGTTTAAGATTTAAAGTTGATTGTTTAACAAGAATGTCTATTTCCATTATTCACCATCCTTGACCTTTAATTAAAGAATTCCTTTCCTAGATATAATACTTCTTCCTATCCATCATTATAGTTAGTATGATGAGCGTTACTTCACAAGAATATTCTTATCCACCCTTTTATTCTTCTAAACTCATGGATGAATCCAATGAGTTTGATACTAAAGTATTTCATAGTTTTCTCATATCTTTGCTTGGTTATACCCACTACTCTACTGTTGATAATTATCAATCCAACAAGTAGTTCTTTCAAACTCCACTCATAATCTTCCTTAATCATCCATCACCTTTCTTTAAAGCTTACTATCCCTTAAGATGGATAACACTACTTCCATTACTCTATGCTATACAGGCATTAATTGAATCATACTATCTTACATCTACTCTACTCTAACAACTCACACTCCAACCTTACATTATATTAATGTGGCTTGTAATGACTTCTCTAGGATAACTTATCTCTACTAGGGTTTCAATCATGTTATACCCACCAATATCTTTTATACCAGATATAGGTAGACCATCCTGGTGAGTAAGGCATGATCAATATAATCCATTAATCATTTATAGCTTATGTTCTTAGTTGGCTAAACAAGGCTTTATCAATACTACTTTTCAATTGTATTGAAATTATCTTCCTAGTATCTCATATTGGATTAAGGTTTATTCATGGACTATGCCCTCTTTAAAAGATTTAAGTAGATGTTATGATAAGATCAAGAAATAGTAGATCAAGGATTGATAGTTAAAGAATTTGTAAATCAATGGTGGATTACTCAACATTGAGGAATAACAGATATTAAGATAAGTTCCATAAAAATTGATATGGAAAGAAAGATATATTATGAATGATCTTGACTTAGTCTCTTTCCTACTCAATCTTACTTAAGAAGTAGGGTTAGGTATTACCATGATACTCATGGTATGTGCAGTTGAGATTAAGACATAGTTGTTAAATTCATATTATTTATGTTATATCCTCAACTTGGTATTTATGAGTGATTATAATGAATACTATAATATGATCACCTAAGGATCAAATATAAATTATAATGTATCAGGATTTAACTTTTATTACATTTGATCTACCCTTAGATCAAATCTCCCTTACCCAAAATAAGGTTTTAGCAAAGGTCATATTGAAACTTATCGCAGTCAACTTGATGATCTACTTCAATTCCATCAAGTTAAGAGAAGCTTCAATAACTTTGACAAGTTTTGTTCAAAAGCGTGAAAATTATTCGGATTTTCTATGCATGAATGCAATACACACATCTGGGTTCAGCTTATTTCTAGGCTCTAATGCTGGGATGTTACACCCACCAAGTTTGAATCCAAAATTCAAATTTGAATCTCTTGCGGCCATTTCATCAAACACCTTGCAATCAGCAAACAAACAAACACAAAACACTATAGTGAGCAGTGAGCTGCCCAACCTTGTTCCCTCTCTAGCTCACCCTACACTCTCAGTAGATGATCAAACTAAATTCACTAGCTTTAGCACCACTGTGAGCTTTCCATAGCCATCAATGGTGACCATGCCGAGCCTAACTTGCCACCCCCATGTCGACAGCAAGCTAGGAGCAGCACAAAGCATAGAAAGCATGTCTGGGACACTATCCACCGTCCATCGCCACCCCCTGTCAAAGCCTCGAGCACTGCCAGATCCTGAACCACACTGCCCAAGAATGCCAAGACTCTCTGCAAGCGAGCCGAGAGCGCGCCAGAGCGCCAGCCGCGACACACGCCCGCAGACCACGCGGCACCCTTGCCGCTTGCGTGCGTGATCGCCAGCACCCCAGCAACACCGCGGACATGCCAGTTCGCCCCCGCGCAGACCATAGACGATCTGCGCCATTAAACCTGCCGTTGGACCCGCCTAGAGCACCGTGACGTTCCGACCGTTTCGCACCGCCCCACGCTGCGTGACCTTGATGTTGAGCTTCACCAGGGAGCACAACACCGCCCCCTATCGTCGCCCATGCCTTTAGCTCGCTGTGCCGACAAACACAACGAGCTTCGCCCGTGCCCGTCGGTCCCCTTCAGGCACTATAAATAGAGGCCACGCAACTCGTTCTCTTCACACCATCTCACTCCCCTCTCTCTTAGAAGCACCCCACCTCACCCCCGGATCAAGGCGAGCACCGCATCGCCAGAATTTGGCTGGAGTCTGCCGCTGCTGTTGGAGAAGGGCGTCGTCGATTGGAGCTGTCCCAGGAGGAGATGCCGGTACCAGGAGGATCTCCGTCGTCGACTTCGTAGTTCAGCCCCATCGCCGACCATCACCTGAGTCCCGGTGAGCCTCCCACGACCCCCACTGGCCGCGCTAGGGTTCTGTCTCGCCGGTGTTGCCCGACGTGGATGATGAACCACAACTGTTCGATTAGAGTTAGATTGTGCAATCCACATCCCCCCATACTGCTTCGCACCCCTCTGTCTCACTGACGAGTAGGGACAGCCACTTAACCAGCCCGCGCATGCTGTGCGTAGTGGTCCGGCCCAATTAAACATCCCGCGCAATCCAGTAATTCAAATCAAGGTTTGTTCTTTTAGTTTAAAACTCAGTTTTGTACCTAGATTCAAAAATCAACCCAGATCGATTCACTGAACCAAAATGCGTGAAACCAATTTTGTTAGAAAGGTACTGGAATTCTTAATCCAAGCCCGTTGGATTCAAACCAATTGAAGTTGTAGATCACCTATAGTAAAAATAACAAGACAGAAGCTTTTCTGCATTCAAACCATTTTCAAAATTCAACCATATGAGCTTTTGAGTTGATTCCAACTCTCAAAAATATCATTTAACCATACCTTTAAGAATATATAAAAATATATAGGTTGACTTGCAGAAATAAAGATCAAGTAATAAACAATGCCTCACAGGCCATTCTAGTCAATTTAATTGAATTAAACTAAAAAGGTTAACCCTTATTAAATTGTGACACCACTTTATATCACATTCCCACGTACTGAAATATGTGGTGATGACATGTGTAAACATGATCCCATGTTTTAGTTGGAGAATATTAAATCTTATGTAGTTTTTCAATGAATAGAAATTAATTTTCTAAAATAAAGAAAATAAAACTATTTGCCTTAATGATTATAATGTTTGGATGATCCTATATCATCTAGTGAAAACCTTGGTGTGGTAAGTATAAATAGTTAAGTATTTTTTGGTGATTTTGTACCTCGTATTTATTTATAGACGCTAGTACCGACCAAGGATACGAAGAGGAAGGAGGATACTACGAGGAAGAAGCCGAGGAGAACTTCAACCACTGCTCTGCACAAGGCAAGCTATTAACTAAGCAAGCTATTAACTGAGCAAGCTTATACCAATATCTGAGCAAGCTACTATCTAAGAAATCTTAATACTACTAGTTGACTTGGAAAGATTATACATGCAATTATGCAATCTAACACTTGAAACTATGAAAGTTAGATAACCTATGCAATGCATTAAGCATGCTTGGTTAGATACATTTGATGATATCAAATCCTAGTTTTAGTTGTAATCTTAGTATTTTATTTCTTTATCAAAGCTTTCTAGCTAAAGTTTACTTAGTGACTTGTAGAGTTTAGAAAGATATTTAAACGTAGCATAAAGAGCATAAAACTTGACCTAAGTTAGATAATCTTGATGTCATCCTGAGGCATGAGATTGAACTTAGATCATTCACCCTTGTTTACCACCCGTCATTAGTGTTTATCGCCACTTGTAGATGCTAGTGCTAAGCATAAAACTTTATCAACTTTAGATGGAAATACTTGGTGAAAATGGTTATGAAAACCTTAGAATGATGAGTCATTCTACTGAAATGTTTTGACATGTGTTGTTGAACACCAGATGATTTTGATAATAAAAATGTTAAGGCATGAGCCTTAGCCCTTTACAAAACTGATGGTTGTCTGGATGCGATACCATTCCAATTTTACCGTACAACCACAATACCCGAAATTTGGGTAGGGCTTGACTAGAAATTTATATACCTTAGTATGGGTTCCCTTGCGGCCAAGGTTTGAGCTGAGGCTACCTTGTGAAGATTGTCCACCTGTGCAGTTCCCAAGATGAAAGTTGGTCATGGTTGGGAGGCCAGACTCATAGGAGAGGTGCCTATACTAGGGCGTGTAATTGAAAGGTTAGGATTGATTATATGCATACTGAGTATGGTGAATTCAGGATTTGTTCCTGACAGATGTATCGAATGTTGTGGTGAAAGTGTACCACCTCTGCAGAGTGTCAATCTATTCTAATAGCCGCGTCCACGGTTATGGACAGTTGGAGTGGGCATACTGTTCCGTCGTCAGATGTTTTTAAAATGACTTGTGAAATGATTCATGACTTTGACTTGACCACAACAGAGTTGTGATATGAAATTCAAGTTCCCACTTAGGTGTTATAAAACTTTCAACTAGCTTTGTTTGGTTCTGACTTAGTAGAGAAAAATCTGGTTTTTTGCAAAACAACCTAGAGCTTAGTACTTCCTATTCCAAAACCACTTCACTTGTTAGTATTAGTTTGCGAGTACTTAAAGAGTACTCATGGCTTTGTTCCTGGCTATTCCCGTGGCCAGACTATGAAGAGAAGTATCAAGAAGACGGACAGCGGGAATGTTACCATAACTAGGATCATCTCCCATCGTCAGCATTGCCTGTGACCATGAAGATGGAGCCTCGCTTACGCTATCGTTATTACTACATTATTCCGCTGCTTGAATTGTATTAAGACTGGATCATGAGATCCTTATTTGTTGTAAGACCTTATGTATTGTGGCACCCCGGATTTACGGTCCGAGAATACTCGTTATGCCTGCCATTCATGTTCCCATGATCAGTGTGCCGTGAGCATAACCGACAAATATCATTACAACATCCAAGAATTTAACGAGTACAAGTACTTACAATATGGCCAATATGGCGATTACAACAACCATAGATGAAGTCTTCAAGCGCAGAGCCCATGTCATGCCCTAACCTATAGGCAACTGACTAGGAAGACGGCCTAGCTCGCATAAACGTTAGCATCTCTATTGTTTCTCTAGATCATCTGAAATTTTGGCCAAGTAAAAATCCAGGGTCAATGCCGGTGATTACTTTGAATGTACTCGGAAACCACCTTAATATAAAAATAATAACGGATATGCAATATGGTTGTGGTAGGATGGCTCCAAGAGAGGTTCTTTTGTAAACTAGTTTCTCTTATAGATATAGCATGTCTCTATATCTTTGTTGAAAAACTTTTGTAAATTTTTTGGAAACCTTTTTGAAAAGTTTTAAGAAAGCACTACGATTGGGTCACCCATTTGTTTTTCCTTCCGGTCATCTCATGACCTAACTCCTTCCTCCATTTTCCCTACCATCCCATGGTCAAAACATTTTCGAGCCATTGCTTTTTCCGAAGTCCTTTTTGAAAACAAAACCATCACCTCCGTATAGCAGCCATCACAACCGTCCATGACCGATGACTCGGCTATTCGAATAGATTTACACTCTGTAGAGTATGTACACTGTACCCACACCATCCGATTATCCGTGCCTGATCTACACCGATCGTGGGTCGAATAACTGGTCAAGACCTTCCGAATACCCTATCCGATACAAGTGCCTACCCTATGAGGTCAATCCCCTCAAAACGTGACGCCCTATAGAGTAACAAGCCAACCGGAGTACGTTTTGCACCCCGCAGGCTGTGCGCTTTCAATTAGGGGCTCATAGTATCGTCTGGCCGCCATTTCGACGGTATTTACCTTCCCCAGAACGATGTTTCACATGGGACTTTACAGGGGAAATCCCAGCCTTCGGTAATTTGTTCTTCCCCGTAGTAGTTTGAGACACCTATACCGGATTAGACAACTTCCATCCTAGCCCTGTCCCATTCTAGAGTAATGTGGTTGCACGGGTTAATTGCTCAAGCATTAGGAACTGTACACCCGGGAGTGTTTTCCTAAACATTTTTCCTCCATCTTTCGTCGGACCATTTTATAAACCAAAAACTTTCTCATTTTTCAACATCACTTGGTAGGCTACACTTTTGTTTCGTCTAAAACGGGGTCTTCCCATCCTACACTTTTGTTTCGTCTAAAACGGGGTCTCCAAGGGGTCATTGTGTTAAACACCATCTACCATACTAAGGGAAGGTAGGTATTATACAGATAGGTTGTACCTAATGGTACTAAGGGTTAATTATTTGGGGGAGCCAAAGATTGCCCATATAAAGCATATTATAGTAAAACAAATGCACTTTGCAAAAATGAGTAGATAAAACATGCATATATAAAATAATAGGAAAAGGTGTATGAGCAAGAAGGTGGCTTGCCTGTGACCATCGATAAGTCCCTTGACGGCGTTAGATAATCAGAATACCGATAATAACACTAATAAGAATAACCCGGTGCTTCCTTCTTCTCGGCGTGCAAACAAACAAAACACCAATCAATACAAGGCATACAAGCATCAACCAAACATCAAGCCTAACATAAATACAAGATATACATCAGTAGGATGTTGGAGTTTGATTTGATTGAATTGGGAGATGGTTAGGAGGCATTTGGAAATAAGGATACCTTTGGATTTCTAGTCTTGGAACTACCTAAGAGGGTTTTTAGACTTGATCTGTATGATAACATTGTATAAAAATGATACCATCAGGTAGGTATTGATAAAATGAAGCCAACAAAAGTGGTTTCACTATTTTATCAATTACCAATGATTTATAGTGATTTTTATAGTGGATAAAACCCTAGTTTTAGGAAATAATTCACCAGAACTGTTCTGGAGTTCCAAAAAATTATTTCCTTGGATGATTAGATAGTATTGGGTGTACTGATTCCCTGAGACTTGGATTCACCTTAAAAAGATTAACAGAATGCCCATGAGAAATTCCCAAAGACAGTAGTGGATGGGATTTGTCTTTTTCATCATATTTAAATTACAGAAGCTTTTGATGTGATTCCAAGGGTACTGGCTAGATAAGGATAATACCTTTCAGAAGACATTAGAATCACTCTTTTTGGAGTTACGAAACTATTTTGGTGACTTAAATAGTAAATAAACTATGCATAGAATTGTTTGATTCACCATAATTCAAAAGGCTCAATAAATATTGGGCTCCTGGGTTTTTATACTTAGGGTCACATAGGTTTAATGGGAGTTGGAATTAGGTCAAAAACTTACTTGGTTTGACCTAGGGAAATTTCCAAAAGCAGAAAAGGACTGAGTTTGTTATTTTTACTAGATGCAAACTAGGAAGCTATTTTAGGTGGGGTCAGTGTGACATGCAAGGTATGGATAATAGCTTCCATTACCAATTGTATTTACTCCATTTGTATAATCCGAACTTTCTGGAAGCATTTAATAGTGGAAGGAATACACTTGCCCATTTTATTTCTATGGTCTATCCATGCAATACTTTGGGTAAACAAGGATACCGCATGTTGTGGAAAACCATGGGGTATATTTCCATATTTTTATCTATCAGAAATCATGTATTTTTCAATTTATTTTTGATTTAAAGTAAACATGCAGATCTGAGATGAATAATATATATTGGAAAAAGAGAAAAAAAGGGGGCAGGGGAAAACAGCCTTGGGCCGGCCCATTGCGACGCCCACGCGTGTGCGTCAGACACGCACGGGCTACTAGCTCGGGGCCCATGGGTCAACGGCCCAGAGAGCGAAGGGGTATGGAGAGATGAGGGCCGCCGGAACTAGGCGAGATCGACACCTCCCATTCATCTCCCTCCTCTGTCACGGGGGAACAGGAAGGGGGAACCCTAGAGAGGCGGCAACGGTTGTAGGGGTTCACCTAAGGGTGAGCCAGTGTCGGGGAGGGGTCAGGGAGGATGCGGTGTCGCGAGGGGAGCTCGGAGAGGGGCGGCAACCTCCATTTCCACGAGGGAGGGTAGCTCCCGGGTAGCACGTCGGGGAGGTGCCTAGAGGTTGTCCTGCGCCAAACAAACAACTGGGTTAGATGCAAGGAGAGGAGGGGAGCATGGTAGGGTGAAATGCAGAGAGGAAGAGGGAAAGGAGGAGGCCACACGATATTGTTCTTGTCCATGGCCGAGGAGGAGAGTTTATCTTCTCCTTTTCTCTGTGTATATGTAGGAGGAGCTAGGGCTTGTTGGGAGGTAAGGGAGGTGAAATGAGGCAGTGGGGGAGTGTGGTACTGGTCTCTGGCCTAATAAACCAAGTGGGGAAGGTGTTTGAAGGACTAGGTCATTTTTAAGCATGGAGGAGTGGTGCTGCTCGAGGATAGGGCAAGAGGGGAGGTGGATAGAGAGGTGTGGGGGCCTCTGGTCGTGCTGAAAGGGGTGGAATGGTGGGGTGTAGTGATTGCAAGGTTTAAAAAGAAAGGCTTGATAGGACATGACCCTTCTCTCTCTCTCATAACCAACACAAAGGACAAGGGGGTGAGGGTGGAGCTACAGTGTTTTTCGACCAGAAGAGAGTGATGTTGCTTAGGAGACTTACTTTGCAAGCTTTGATGAGTGTTGGGTGTGCTTTGGTTTAAGATTTGGGAAGATTGCAAGATTAGCCATTTTAATCATCATGAAGGAACGTTTTAAAATTTTATCTTGGCAAGATGGGGAGATGGTTCTGGTAGGAGGGTATGGTCCTTGTACACCTCCCAGGTTTATTTGGGATTTTCTAATGATTAAAGGTACACTTAAACATAAATAATCAAATAGTCCAAAAGTAGTTTCTGGAATCTTAATTGATAATTTTACATTGTGCAAGCTTGGTTTTTGATGTGATATGGTCCTAAATACCATAACACACATTGGAGAATTTTATTGGGATTTATTGAGGTGGAAAAGTATTTTTAGGGAATTATTTCTTGTTTCTGCCATTTAAGAAAAAAGGCAAAAAGAAATAATAAAGGATCTCAAGAATATTTATTTTTGAGTTGGAAATATAGGATATAATAAGTAGGCATCAAATGTTCCTTGATTTGACAAGGTGTTTTGAAGAAAAACAATCTTGCCTTTGAAGACAAGGTTTGAATGATTTCGCCGGAAAAAGAAATTAATTGGTTTTAGGCTCCAAATAATTATGGGAACCATTTGGAGAAAATATCCTAACCAAGGTAGGTGATGTAAGCTTGAGTATACATCAATTTCAACTTGGGTTGTTGAATAAATATGGTGGGAAGGGAAGAAAACTAGATTTGGGAATCTAGGGTTTTGTTAATTTCATGCCACCAAAACATGGTTGGATTTGGGAGCTTAGAGCTCACCTTGATACAAGGGGTATATGGATGGATAGACCATGTAATATAGATGATCATGTAGTAAAGAGTTGGGCTTGGGTGCATTGGAGGTGGTCCAGAAGAGATTGCAAACTTTGTTGAAAATAAGGCTGCCATAGCAAATACATCAGGTAGCCTCCTAAACCATGGGGGTTTAAGAAGCACAAGGCTCCAATGGAAACAATTGAAGTGGGAGTTGATAGGACATGATTATTATATCATAACCATGCAAAAAGTTGATCAAGAGGAGGTGTCATATAGATGTGAGCTTCTGCCAAATTAGGTAACATGCTAAGATTTGTAGAAAAGATTAGTAACTTGACTACAAAGCCATCATGGATGAGTGGGAATTAGATAGGCCTAGCCTAGGGAAAGAGTAGGCTTTGGTAGTACTAAATATATACTACAAGATGGTTCAAGTACATTCTCAAGAATGCACATAGGTTGTAAAAGGTAGAGCTTCAAAGATTGTATCTAGATAAGAAATCCAGACTTAGCCATTTTGGCAGATTTAGGGTTTTAGACTAGAGTGCAAGTTGAGAGGATTTTGAGAGGATGCTAAGTTCCAAACTCATGATCAAGGAGATGATGTTGAAGTGTTAACTATGTAGATGGGATCCATGCTTAGATTGGGTCTTCACTGACTTGGAACTATTAGAAGGGATTATCCTTGGATTGATCTGAGTAGGAGGGGAGATGATCACCTTAGTGGCTTAGGATAGATCCAGACTTGGATGCTTGATATGAGATTGATGATCACAATCATAGATTGGTTCCTAAGGGATGAGTTACTAGATTAGCTCACTCTAGTTCCTAAGCAAACATGCAATCAGCAAATCAAGGCAATTCATCAGACAACAGATCAAGGCAATTAATCCTATCAAACTTATCCAACTACTACTAGGGTTACCATCAAGCCTAGCTTGAGGTAGGGATGGGTATTTTTAATTGGTTATGTTTTGAACTAAGATAAGTACCTCTTGGATTTCTACCAAGATTGGAAGAAGAGGTTTTGAATAGAGGTTTTGGAAACCTAGGGGTAAGAGTAGTTGAGAGTTCTGTCTTGAAAACATAAGGAGATTATATTTTAGTTCCCATAGTTTTGTTAATAGAACTAGTAAAATATTTTGGTTTTGTCAAAGTCATCTTGGCTCAGGTTTTGAAATGCCAGAACATTTGAGAATATGAAAGATGAGCCAAGACATCTCTTTTGTAAAATAGTTTTTGTCAACTAGTGTTGAGATAAGAAGTATAACATCTAATACACAACCAGTTGCAAGAACACAAGCTAACAAGTAAACAAACGTTGCACATGTAACAAGAAAAAGTTTTTGTTTCCCCTGATTTTTTCCTTTTGGACAACAATTCAGGGTTGCTGAAATTGGGATGTTACAGACCTTCCCCCCTTAAAATAATCTCGTCCTGAGATTAGGGAGGAGTAGGGTTGGGTAATAACATCCGTTTAATAATTTTAGCGGTGGCATTATTATGAGATGTTTGTAGATCTTCCAATAAATGGGAGTGGTCAGCTAGGTTTGGAGCTGGCCAGCTTTGGGTTGGGCGTTTAGATTTTAGATAAATGGAAAATATGCAGTCTTTTCCCCTTAGGAATATTCTAGGTAGGTTTAGCGTAGAATCCATTCTTCTTCGAGAACAGAGATGACGGGTTGAGCCTTCCTTAAGCCATTTCTTGCTGAAGCCAGCCTCTCCGCATTTTTGGTCTTGAAGCGTCGGAAGTGCTGGCTGGGATGTCGACTCTTCAATGATAACTTTCCTGAAGTACCTTCTGATTCTAGAGAATTTTCGATTGTCGTCCTTCTTGCAGGGTCGATGATTTGGATTTTGCAGGGGTGGTCATCACTTAGCGAAATCTGGTGTTTGACTCTAGGGTTATATCGGGTTTTTGGGCAGGAAAGACGCAGTGTTTCCCCCTTAGAGCGACACTAGGGGTTTTTGGTGGAGTCGCCAACCTTCTTGATTGGGATCAAATGCTGAGGTTGAAGAATGGCGTTTCATCTTTCGTCCGGAGATGGTCAACTTCTGCCGACCTTGTTTAATCTTCTTCGTAGGATGGTAATTGTAGCGGGAAGGGCGTTACTAGCTTCCTAGTAGTTAGTTTTGAGCTAGAGAGAGGTCCAATGGGTTGGAGGATGTCGTTGAAGATCGACAGCCTTTGAACGTCGTCCTTTAGGAGAGTTGTCTTTTCGGGTTTGATCTGATGCAACATCGTGGGTAAAACACGAAAGAGGGGACCTCATACTATCATACTAGCAAGTTGAGTTCTTACATCTTGTCACCGTCCTCGGGTTGGGTGCCCGGTTACTGTATTTACTTGGGGGTATGAGGGGCATTCAACTCTTCAGTCTTTGCTTTGACAAGTGGATCTCATGGGGGTGGTAACTTGAGGAGGGGGTGATACTAGTGAAGGTGACAGTTCTTCATCCTCCGTCTCAGGGTTTGCAAATTTGGGGGTCTTGGTGGGTCGTTAGTAGCAGAAGCAGAGAAGGGATTCACGACATATTTAGAGAAACTTGATGTTTTGGGTTTCTTTATACTCCTTGGGGAGTAGTGTTGATGGTGTCAGGCAGTCTTGTCGTCTTAATTCTGAACGTCTCGATTGTTGGAAGGATCGAGCAGACTTCTGAAGATTGTTGATGGGATCTATTTCTATGTTCCTCTGACGACTCCCTAGGTGGTGCTTGGGCAGTTTCTTGGAATGGAGATCTTCATGGATTATCTCCTCGTAGGCGGTCTTCTGGCCTTGAGTGGAAAGACGCAGTCTTTACACCTTAGAGCTTTACTCAGGGTCGTCGAGGTTGTGGTAGATCCTTCGTCTTGGGGCATTGGCGTGATACTGGAGTTGTGGTCTTCGAGTGACGCCTTTTTGCGACTTCCTTCCTATGGTGATTTCCTAATGAAGTCGTAAAGGTTAACTCGGGGTAGATTGTGGTTAGCGACACTTCTTCTTGGTCCTTCGTCGGGGTGGGGGCATGTTAGCTTCAGAGTGGTGGTCGTAACTCGAGCTATTTGTGTTTCTTTGAGTGATGACGGAGTATCCTCATTGTATTTGGCATCCTTATCTTCCATTTTCTTGGGGTGCTTGTGTGATGGTGAGATCTCCTTGTTGCTTCGGCAAGGAGTTTAAATAGGGTCTTTGTTCCTTTGGGGTGATTGGAGCTAAGTCACGGCCAGGGTTGTCGGGGATTTCTTTATGTGGCCATCCTGCTAAGGAGAGGTTTTACAGCTATGGGTTTGCGAGGGTTAGCGTCGGCATACGCCTACATGGCATTCATACGATAGGATCAGGTGATCCAAGGCAGACAAACCACACATTCCAAACATCATATAAGCCTATGACAAGCAAACAAGGCATACTCTAGGTACTAAGGGGTGACTACGCGCTGTTAGGGGAATCCTATCTTCAGGTTATTTATCCTCAGTAAGGACTATACGGGTTTCTTGGCTTCTATCTTTTCATCTGTTGTCGTCAGTGTCATACTTGATCGATTTGGGGCGATGAAGGACTCCGTTGGTAGGGAGATTTTGTAGTGTCTTCCGTCGTTGGTAGCTCCTTTGTTTTGCTTGTCTCGGTGTCTCTGTCTCATAGTCTCCAAATCGGGCTTTGTTGTAAACGAAACTTTTGAAGTAGACAAGATATAGAGTAATCCATTATCAATTCTTTTTAAATCAGAGAGGATAAGATAAGAAATCTTTCGAAAAGCTTTTGAGAGATAGTTTTTGAAAGCTGGTGTTTTCAGAAAATAAGGGTTGTCCTGTCTAACGTCCATGCTAACTAAGGTCTCCTATAGTCAGGATGGCTTTGATACCATGTCTGTGACATCCCGGATTTACGGTCCGAGAATACCTGTTATGCCTGCCATTCACATTCCCATGATCAGTGAGCTGTGAGCATAACCCACAAGTATCATTACAACATCCAAGAATTTAACGAGTACAAGTACTTACAATATGGCCAATATGGCGATTACAACAACCATAGAGGAAGTCTTCAAGCGCAGAGCCCATGTCATGCCCTAACCTACATGCAATTGACTGGGAAGACGGCCTAGCTCGAATAGACGTCAGCATCTCTATCGTTTCTCTAGATCATCTGAAAGTCTGGACAAGTAAATATCCAGGGACAATGGCGGTGAGTACTTTGAATGTACTCACAAGATAACAATAATAACCAATATGCAATATGGCTGTGGTAGGATGGCTCCAAGAGAGGTTCTTTTATAAACTAGTTTCTCTTGTAGATATAGCATGTCTCTATATCTTTGTTGAAAAACTTTTGTAAAACATTTTGGAAACCTTTTTGAAAAGTTTTAAGAAAGCACTAGGATTGGGTCACCCATTTGTTTTTCCTTCCGGTCATCTCATGACCAAACTCCTTCCTCCATTTTCCCGACCATCCCATGGTCAAAACATTTTCGAGCCATTGCTTTTTCCGAAGTCCTTTTTGAAAACAAATCCATCACCCCCGTACAACAGCCATCACAACTGTCCATGAACGAGTACTCGGCTATTCGATTAGGTTTCCACTCTACAGAGGTTGTACACTCTAGCCACATCATCCGATTACCCGTCCCTGATCTACACCGATCATGGCTCAAATAACCGGTCAAGACCTTCCGAATACCCTATGCGATACAAGTGCCTACCCTATGAGGTTAATCCCCTCAACACCGGGATGCCCTATATATTCACAAGCCAACCGGTGCGCGTTTTTCACCCTGTAGGGTGTGCTCTTTCAATGAGGTGCTCATAGTATCGTCTAGCCGCCATTTCGACGGTATTTACCTTCCCTAGACTGATGTTTCACATGGGACTTTACAGGGGAAAGCCCAGCCTCCGGGAATTTGTTCTTACCCGTAGTAGTTTGAGACACCTATACCGGATTAGACAACTTCTAGCCCAGCCTCGTCCCATTCCAGAATAATGTGGTTGCACGGGTTAATTTCTCAAGCATTAGTAACTGTACAGCCGCGCGTGTTTTTGTAAACATTTTTCCTCCATCTTTCGTCCGACCATTTTATAAACCAAAAACTTTCTCATTTTTTAACATCACTTGGTAGGCCAAGCCTCACCAAGGTTTTCTCATAAAACATTTTTGTAATACCATTTTTCGGGGACTTCCCATCCTACACTTTTGTTTCGGCTAAAACGGGGTATCCAAGGGGTTATGGTGTTAAACACCATCTATTATAAATATTATAATAGTAAAGATATACCTTCGGTCAAATTAGTGAAACATGCCTATTACACAGATAAGGTGCCTCATGCTGAAAACTTATGTGGTTCTTTTTGGTGGAAAGATGTTTTGAAACAAGTGGATAATTTTCGAGGGGTGGCAGTAGTGCACCAGGGTAGTGGGGACTCTTTTCTGTTTTGGTCAGATAATTGGGAAATAAATGGATCTACCAGGCCTTTAAAAGAAAGATACCCAAAAAATTTCTCATTTGTGCTCAATGAGAATTTATCAGCTGCCCAGGTTTATTCTACTTATGATATCCATGATCTATTCTATTTGCCTCTATCTTTTGAGGCTTTTCAGGAACTAAGAGAGATTCAGAATGTGATGGTGGCTAACCCACTTTCTACACTGAAGGATGTCTGGACTTATAGATGGGGGGACAGTTATGCCCCAAGTAAACTATATAAGTGCATTTTTGACAATATAATGGCCCCTAAGGTTTATGCTTGGTTATGGAAATCTTGTTGTACCATGAAAACTAAGGTGTTTGCTTGGCTACTTCTGAAGGACAGATTGAACACCAGAGATTTATTACAGGGGAGACATTGGAATGTTACTGATGATATACATTGTGAACTATGCCCTTCCAGAGCATATGAGGACAGATTCCATCTATTCTTTGAGTGCAATTTTAGTGCTAGGATATGGAATTACTTATAGATTGTTTGGTTACCTCTTGGAGATTTGCAGTTGATTGTTGCAGCAGCTAAAAGATCTTTTGGTCATCAGTTTTTCATGGAAGTCTTGATCACTGCTTGCTGGAATATTTGGTTAATTCGAAATGATAAAATATTTAATCATCAGAGACCATGTTTCTCTCAATGGAAATCAAGATTTATTCATGACATCAATCTACTTCAATATAGAATTAAGAAGAAATGGAGAGCTTCTCTGTTAGATTGGGTAGATGGTTTGCACTAGGGATCAAGACAGATGCTTAATGATCCTGCTTGTAATTAGTAGTAGTAGTTTCCTTCTTTTAGCTTTAACCTTTGTAAGTATTTCCTTTTGACTCTATGTCCTTTGTTTTTTATTAATAAATTGCTGTGGGGATTTTTGCCTCACAGTCTCGTAGTCAACAAAAAAAACACCATCTACCATACTAAGGGAAGGTAGGTATTATATAGATAGGTTGTACCTAATGGTACTAAGGGGTAATTATTTGGGGGAGCCAAACATTCCCCATATAAAGCATATTATAGTAAAACAAATGCACTTTGCAAAATGAGTAGATAAAACATGCATATATAAAATAATAGGACAAGGTGTATGAACAAGAAGGTGGCTTGCCTGTGACCAGCGATAAGTCCCTTGACGGCATTAGATAATCAGAATACCTATAATATCAATAATAAGAATAACCTAGTGCTTCCTTCTTCTCGGCGTCACACAATCGCAACTATCGCCATTATTGAGCATACATGTAAGCAAACAAAACACCAATCAATACAAGCATCAACCAAACATCAAGCCTAAGATAAATACAATATATACATCAGTAGGATGTTGGAGTTTTATTTGATTGGATTGGGAGATGGTTAGGAGGCATTTGGAAATAAGGATACCTTTGGATTTCTAGTCTTGGAACTACCAAGGACTTGATCTATATGATACCATTGTATAGAAAAATGATACCATCAGGTAGGTATTGATAAAATGAAGCCAAACAAAAGTGGTTTCACTATTTTATCAATTACCAATGATTTATAGTGATTTTTATAGTAAATAAAACCCTACTTTTAGGAAATAATTCACGAGAACTATTTTGAGTTCCAAAAATTATTTCCTTGGGTGATTAGATAGTATTGGGTGCACTGATTCATTGAGATTGGATTCACCCTAAAAAAATTACCAGAATGCCCTTGAGAAATTCCCAAAGACAGTACTGGATGGGATTTGTCTTTTTCATCATATTTAAATTATAGAAGCTTTTTATGTGATTCCAAGGGTACTGGTTAGATAAGGATAATACCTTTCTTAAGAAATTGGAATCACTCTTTTTGGAGTTACAGAACTATTTTGGTGATTTAAATAGTGAATAAACTATGCACATAATTGTTTAATTCACCATAATTAAATAAAGGCTCAATAAATATTGGGCTCCTGGGTTTTGGTACTTAGGGTTATATAGGTTTAATGGGAGTGGGAATTAGGTCAATACCTTACTTGATTTGACCTAGAGAATTTTCCAAAAGCAGAAAAGGCCTGAGTTTGTTATTTTTAGTGGATGCAAACTAGGAATCTATTTTAGGTGGGGTCAGTGTGACATGCAAGGTATGGATAATAGTTTCCATTAACAATTGTATTTAATCCATTTGGATAATCAAAACTTTCTGGAAGCATTTAATAGTGGAAGGAATACACTTGGCCATTTTATTTTCTATGGTCTATCCATGCAATACTTTGGGTAACCAAGGATACCGCATGTTGTGGAAAACCTTGGGGAATATTTAGATATTTTTATCTGGCAGAAATCATGTTGTTTTCAATTTCTTTTTGATTTAAAGTAAACATGCAGATCTGAGATGAATAATATCTATTGGAAAAAGAGAAAAGGGGGGCTAGGGAAAATGGCCTTGGGCCGTCCCATTGCGACGCCCACGCACGTGCGGCAGACACGCACGGGCTACTGGCTCGAGTGTAGTGACCTCGGATCGATAAGGATCCTAAGTCCCTGTGATTAACATGCTAGTCCCTTCAATAGCTAGCACTCACAGTCGATGAAATATCATGTAAAACACAAAGTCTTTATTACACGGAGAATCCATAGTATGAATTTATTACAAAATTGCTTAGCATTAAGCTAGCTCAAATAACAGCGGAAACATAAAAGCAGCATGAGTCCATCAACGCCCCAGGCTTGTCGAGTGTAGACCCGCGATCCCTATGCACCTTTCAATCTTCGATTTCTGCACATAAGACGTGCAGCCAACAAGTTGGGTCAATACTTTGAATGTATTGGCAAATTACACCAAGGAGAGAAAAGACTATCTCTACATGCAAGGCTAGTTTAGGCTGTAGAGTTCATTTGCTCAAAGCTAGTTTTCTTAAGTAGAGAGAGAAAAGAGAGGATTGTCCTACTTTGTAAACATTTGCTTAGATAAAATAAGGTCGAGTGGCACATGAGGATACTACGCACCACGTGTCCAAACAACCAAACACTTGGATATTACGCACCAAGTGACACTTGGATATTACAAACCAAGTTCCCAAATTCCCACCCATTGGCGATATTACTCACGCCATGGGGTTTTTAAAACTTTGTTTTAGAAAAAAGAGAGAAAGATCCTTCAGAGGCTCCATCCTTCAGACGCTCATTGTCGTTCTGTTACCGTGAACACGGCTGATCGATCAGATTGCAATACTCTCGAGAGTTTGTGCACTTTACCCACAATCCACGATCAAGTCCTTTTACAGACAAGACCATGGCGAGGCTTTGTATATATAGCATAGCAAGCAATACTTAGCAAAAACAGGGGTAACCTATTAGGAGGGAAAATCCTAAGTATAGAGCTACTCATGGCATACTACAAAATCATCGCACTTGCAAAATAATACTAAGGAAAATTCTACTGGAACATCCTACACATGCATACTACAGAATTTTGAAGATCACATGCATAGAATCAAAACTGGGACAAAATTATGAACAAGTGGTGTAACTTGCCTTGATCCGAGCAGCACTCTACACAATAGCACTCCTTAGCGCACTCCGAACAATCTAACGAATCACAAACATAGATCTGATCGCAACTTGCTCAAAACATATCATAGAGTTAATCATGCATGCATGCACATGGTAATTTATGCAAGGTTGGTTCTTCTAAATTGACCAAGGTATCAAGATTGTGTTGCAATAGTGTAAGGGTGTCACTAGGATTGATTCCCAAGGGTTTAGATCTAATTGAGTCACTAAAACAATTCCTAGGGTAAAAAGGAGATCAAACCATCTAATTAGCCCCAAACTAGATCTAATGATCTTAAGCAAGGTTTTATAATTTTGTCCAGTAGGCATTGTGGAAACAAATTTATTGCAACAAGAATCAATTAAAACAGAATTTTAATTATTTTTCTATAGAATAAACACTCTAATCTAATGATTAAAAACTACACCTAAAACATTACAGTAAACTTGGAATATTATTGCAGATCTGGATTCTACATAAAATTATGAATCCAATGGTATATTATAAGCTAAATTTGGCCAAATAATCAATTTTATATGATTTTCGCAATGTTTAGATCAAATCTGCAAACAGATCTGACCCCCTAACTTAATACATTGCCAAGTGGCGGCTTCTGGTTGGGCCAGCTGGCCAGGCGGGTGACGCGGCACGGTGACGACGCTCTTGCCACGCGGTTTGACACGCGGTGTGGTGTGGTTGGCCGATACCCCTTCGTTCCCCCCTTCTAATCTGGCCCGCAGGATTTCAATCGGACGGCCGAGGTGGCTCCACTGACCTGTGGTGGTGGCGGCGATGGAGACGACGGCGGCGGCGGATTCGACAGTGGTCGGAGGTCCTGGCGGCCCTAGTGAAGGCGACGAAGATGGCCCCCGATGCGAACGTCGATGGCGAATCCCCTAGCGGTCTCAGCGTGGTCCCTCTCCCCCTCCTTCTCCCAGCGTCGGCCGTTCCTCTTCTCGTGCCCGACGGCTACGGCGAGCAATTGCCGGTGACCTCCTGCGTTTCAGAAGAAATGAATTAGACAGGCGGGTAGGGTAGGTCGGGGCGAGAAGGGTGGAAATTGTAACAGGGCTCGAGGTGCCCTGGAGAGTCGCCTACCTCAAGCTCCGTCGGCGGCTGCTCCGGCGAGTTCGGAAAAACTTGCGAAATTGGGGCTAGGGTTTGAGAGAAACGAGGGCAGCGAGGTGGGCCGATGTAGCGGTATAAGAGGGAAGGATTCCGTGTCGTAGAGGGCATGGATTCGATCAGGGGACGGATTAATCGCGCGGATTCGAATCAGAACCGTGTTCTTCAGGGAATCTGGCTGGAGGTGGGGGATGACAGCATGGCCCCACCTGTCGGTGGCAGTAGCGGGATTGGCAGAGCGGGCCGGTGCTGGGCTGCGGCGGCTGGCGCGGGCAAGCTGGCTGTTGCGTGGGCGCGGGTGGGCTGGCGCTGCGGCCCAGTTAGGTAGGTTGCCCATTTTTTCCCTTTTAACATTTTCCTTTTTCTATTTTAATAAAACCTAAATAACTTTTGCCTTCTAAGCCCAAACTTGATGAAAATTGTTTCTAAATTTTTATAAAATTAAGGTGGTCAACATAGGGCCATAGTTTAATGTTTTACAAGGTTTTTAGAAGGGTCAAACTTGACCACTACAGTAATGCTTACACATGGCAAACACTATTAGGGTTTTGCTAGGTTTAGGTGTTTAGGATTTGTTGAAAAAAATTCATTTGTAGAATGCAATGATGCAAGGATGATGCATGGAACTAATAACATCCTAATATAAAATCTGGGATGTTACAAACCTACCCCCCTTAAGAGGAATCTCGTCCCCGAGATTCGGGCTGGCTAGCAAATAGGTGTGGGTGTTCTGCCTTCAAGTCTTCTTCACGCTCCCACGTAGCTTCTTCCTCGGAGTGGTGGTTCCATTGTACCTTGCAGAATCTTATAGTCTTGGTGCGGGTAACCCTTTCGGCTGTTTCCAGTATTTTGATGGGTTTTTCCTCATAGGTATGGTCATTCTCTAATTGAACCTCATCTAGGGGAACGGTGTCTCTTAGCGGTGTTTCGGCCATCTCCGGGTAACACTTCTTTAGTTGCGACACATGAAACACATCATGAACAGTCAGTCCTTCCGGCAACTCCAACTGATAGGCAACTTCCCCTTTACAGGCCAGAACCTTATATGGTCCTATGAATCGTGGGGCTAACTTGCCCTTGATTCCGAACCTCTTAACTCCTCGTAGGGGTGAAACTCAGAGATACGCACGGTCCCCTATTTCATAGGCCACATCTCTGCGCTTGGAATCAGCGTAACTCGTCTGTCGGGATTGGGCTACCTTTAGCCTATCCTGAATCTGTCGTACCTTTTCTTCGGCATCCTTTATCAAGTCAGGTCCAAAAAGACTGCGTTCACCAACTCCATTCCATAGCAATGGAGTCCTACACTTCCTGCCATATAGAACTTCAAACGGAGCCATCTTGATACTTGTCTGGTAGCTGTTGTTGTATGAGAACTCAGCATACGGCAGGTTATCGTCCCAACTAGACCCATAGTCTAGTGCGCAAGATCTAAACATATCTTCCAAAATTTGATTCACCCTTTGTGTTTGGCCATCTGTCTGAGGGTGGAAGGCAGTACTGAATTCTAGTCGGATCCCAAGAGACTCATGTAGTTGTCGCCAAAACTTTGAAGTAAACTGGGTGCCTCTGTCTGACACAATTCCCTTGGGAACACCATGTAGGCTTACAATCCTTGACATGTATATCTTAGCAAGCTTAGCACTTGTATATGTGGTCTTTACGTGGATGAAGTGAGCCACCTTGGTAAAGTGGTCCACCACTACCCAGATAGAATCAAATCCAGAACGAGTCCGGGGCAATCCCGTGATGAAATCCATGCCTACCTTGTCCAACTTCCAGTCGGGTATAGGTAGTGGTTGAAGTAGTCCTGCCGGTTTCTGATGCTCGGCTTTAACTCTATTGCATACATCACACAGAGAAATATACTCTGCAATATCTCTCTTTAGGTTATTCCACCAGAATCTACCCTTCACATCCATGTACATCTTCGTGTTACCAGGATGAATTGAGTATGGAGAATCATGAGCTTCTTGTAAAATCATCTTCCTGATATCGGGGTCGTTGGGAACGCACAAATGCTCCCCATACCAGAGGGTTCCTGGTTCGTCCAGACGAAATTCCCTTGTTTTTCCTTCGCTTATCCTGACTCTTACTTCTTCCAACTCTTTATTCCCCTTTTGTGCTTCTTGGATCCTTTCTTGGAAGGTTGACACTATTTCCATAGTCGCTACGTGTCCTTTCGGAACTATCTCTAGCCTGAGATCCCTGAATTGTTTGCATAAATCCTCTGGAAGTTCCCCTGCGGTAAGTACATTCACATACACCTTACGACTTAAGGCATCAACCACCACATTTGCCTTTCCGGGATGGTACTGTAAATCCAAGTCATAATCCTTAATTAGTTCAAGCCATCTTCTTTGTCTCATATTTAATTCCTTTTGGGTGAAGATGTACTTCAAACTTTTATGATCTGTGAACACATCACAATGTTTGCCCATGAGGTAGTGTCTCCATACCTTGAGTGCATGAACCACAGATGCAAGTTCCAAATCATGTGTGGGATAATTGTGTTCGTGGTTCTTAAGTTGTCGGGAGGCATAAGATACCACTTTCCCATCCTGCATCAATACACTTCCAAGTCCCTGTCGAGAAGCGTCACAATAGACTTGAAAATCCTTTTGGATATCAGGCAGACACAGTACTGGCGCCGTTACAAGGCATTTCTTCAACTCTTGAAAACTTGCTTCACATGCCTCGGTCCATAGGAATTTCTTTTCCTTCTTCAATAGTTCCGTCATGGGTTTTGCTATTTTGGAAAAGTTTTCAATGAACCTCCGGTAATAACCTGCGAGGCCCAAGAAGCTTCTAATATCCCCCACATTCTTGGGTGACTCCCATTCCGTCTCGGAAGCTACCTTACTAGGATCTACGGCAACTCCTTTCGCCGACACCACATGACCAAGGAATCCTACTTCCTTTAACCAGAACTCGCATTTGCTGAATTTGGCATACAACTTGTGTTCTCTTAGCTTCTCCATGATAAGGCGCAGATGTTTCTCATGTTCCTTCTCATCCTTAGAGTATATGAGTATATCGTCTATGAATACCACGATAAACTTGTCCAGATATTCCATGAACGCTTTGTTCATCATGGTCATGAAGTATGCTGGGGCATTGGTCAGACCAAACGACATTACGGTGTACTCATACAATCCGTATCTTGTGGTGAATGCTGTTTTGGGCACATCCTGTTCTCGAATCTTTAGCTGAAAGTAGCCCGATCGCAGGTCGATCTTTGAGAACACACTGGCCCCCTTTAACTGGTCAAATAAGTCATTGATGTTGGGTAGAGGATACTTATTTTTGATCGTCACTTCGTTCAACGAGCGGTAGTCCACAACCAGCCTCTTGGTTTTATCCTTCTTTTCCACAAATAGGACAGGCGCTCCCCAAGATGACGCGCTGGGTTGGATGAATCCCTTGGTCAATTGTTCCCTAAGATGTTTCTTGAGTTCCTTTAACTCGTCCACATCCATCTTGTATGGTCTCTTAGCTATCGGCCCCGTGCCTGGCATCAAGTCAATGAGGAACTCGATATCACGGTCGGGAGGCATTCCTGGCAGTTCCTCCGGGAAAACATCCGAGTATTCTTTTACAATAGGTACCTCCTCCAAGCTAACCCCCTTAAGAGAGTTCACCATGACTTCTTTAAGTGCGAAATTCGACTTGATACGAATTCTCTTCCCTTCCGGTGTTGTGAGCATGACAGTTCTTTTGGCACAATCTATGACTCCTTCATATTCGGTCATCCAATTCATGCCCAAAATTATGTCTAATCCTTGTGATTCTAGAACTACTAGACTTGTGGGAAAGATGTGTGTACCAATCCTTAGTTCTAATTCCCGGCAACCGGAGTTTGCCACTATTTCTCCCCAGGAGAACTTACCCTTAGAGGAAAATTTATAGTCTCCATTAGTATCTTGCCTCTATCCACAAATACCCTTGATATGAATGAATGCGATGCACCAGTATCGAAAAGAACAACTGCGGGAATAGAATTGAGTTTGAACTTACCAATCACAGAGTCTGGCGCATCACAAGCATCCTCCATAGAAACATGATTTACCGTGGCTTTGACAAATGGATTTGGCTTCTTCCCGTTTCCATTGCCATGGTTGTGTCCATTTCCATTCCCATTGCCATTGCCATTCTTCTTCTCGGGGCAAGATGTTGCATAGTGCCCTGTCCTGTTGCACTTAAAGCATGTCACCTCACTGAGATCCTTACCATTACTGCCATTCCCATTGCGGTTCTTATGCCCATTGTGTTTGTGGCCACCATGGTTATGACCGTTATGGTTGTGGCCATTATTGTTATAAGGTGGTGGTGAGGAATTGCGCTGTTTTCTGGTATGGAACAGAGTGTTTGTGAGGGTTAGATTTCCTCTTGCGGTTTTCTATGCTCTTCCTCTTTGACTCAACCACAATGGCTCTATCCAGGAGTTCCTGAAAATTGTCAAATTTCTGAGCCACAAGCTGAATGGATATCTCATCATTGAGACCTCTTAAGAACTCCTCCTGTCTCTTGGCATCAGTGGAAACATCATCGGGTGCATAACGGGCTAGCTTATTGAAAAGCTCACCATACTCGGTGACAGAACGGTGCAGCTGGTGTAGGTCGCGAAACTCGCGCCTCTTCAGAGTCATGACACCAGCAGCCACATGATGAGTGCGAAAAGCTAACTCAAACTGTTCATAAGTGATAGCATCAATATCCGGGTGGGTGACTTGGTAATTATCCCACCATTCTACAGCAGGTCCTTCAAGCTGGTGTGCGGCATAACGCACCCTGTCGGCTCCGACAGCTTGCACGGTGTCTAGCTTCTTGTTGATCGTACGCAGCCAGTCATCAGCGATGATTGGTTCAGTGCTGCTAGTGAAGGTAGGTGGGTTCAGCCTAAAAAACCGAGTCAAGCGATCTTGTTGAGGAGGTGGCGGAGGTGGTGGTGGTGGCGGGTTGTTGTTGTTGTTTTGCATGTTCTGAGTGAGCAGTTGGATCAGCTGGTTCTGAGTGGACAAAAGTTGTGCTATTTCTGGCGGGATTTCGGAGTTCGCACGTCTTGGCGGCATCTGTGGGGTTTAAGAGAATAGTTAAGAATTAGACAGAAGGACTAAGTAGTAAACTCCTACCCTTATGAAAACACACCAAGAACACAAGGCACACAAGACATAACCACACAGCTTAACACAGAAAACAACCAAGTTTAATTAAACCAGACTTGTCTTGGTATTTATTACAATCGCGAATAACGTTCTACTATAGAATTAAAGGTGTTCCAACTATTACACATCTTCCACGCCTTCCTCTTCCTCGTCCTCGAAGGAGTAGCCTTCTTGCTCTAGAGTTGTCTTGTACAACTCCATCTCCTTTGTGGTGGCTTCAAGCTTCTCTTGGAGGTCCTTTATCTCATCCTGCAGCTTCTTGCTAGTGGCTTCCAGCTGCTCCTGTAGTCCCTCCTTCTCGTTTTGTATTTCCTCCACTAAACTTGACTTCTTTGCGGCTTCAAGTTGCTTTGCCAAGTCCCTCTTGGAAGCACGCACATCATTGATTATCTTGCAAAGGCCTTCAGTTTGCACTTTAGCTCCATCGATCTGCTGGTTGAGTTCCCTAATTCTCTTGTTTTTATTTATCACCCTCTTCTCTTGGTTAGCAAACTTCTTCTCTTGTTCCTGGAACTTTATCTTTTGGAGCTTTATTGCCTCCTCCTACTGCTTGATCATTTCTTCCTTCTCCTTGATTAGGGCGCATAGCTCGTCGTTCTTCATCATCTCGAGGAAGGTACCCTTTTCAAGGTCATGGATGTGGCACTCCAAGTCTTGATATTGTGTTCTTCGGCGCTTGGTAGAAATTCTTTCCTCAAAGGTTAACTCCATGGGAATTCCTTCCTCATCTCGTCTCCCAAATAGGCCGCCGCAGTGTCCTTGGAGGGCTTCATGATGACGTCCACATAGGTGACCAATGAGTTGCTGCAAGCTGATGCTAAGGGCCTTCTCCTTGGAATCGCTAACAATGTGGATTGCTATGTCTTCCTCCGGGTTCTTGCCTCGCTCTTTTCCTGGCTGGATGACCTTGACTCCCCAACAGCCGTCCTTGTGGAGTTTCTTCATTGTGCTCCCCTGGATTGTTGGGAGAGGAAGGTCCAAACGTGTGAGTAGGTCCATGAGGCATCCACCAAAGCGAAGGGCTCGATGTCCGCGACAGTGTCGTAGAGGAAGCTTGTCATCTTTAAGTTAGAAGAATGAAGGTTAGATACTTAAACAAGTAGAGGAAGCAGACACTAGAAGTGCGGAAAATAACTTAGTAGAAAAGCAAGTAAGGCACATAAGTTAGAAGTGGTTCCAACCCTAGGGTCACGTCCTACAGGCAACGATGTTCTCTGATACCATCTGTAGTGACCTCGGATCGATAAGGATCCTAAGTCCCTGTGATTAACATGCTAGTCCCTGGATTAATAGCTAGCACTCACAGTCGATGAAATATCATGTAAAACACAAAGTCTTTATTACACGGAGAATCCAGAGTATGAATTTATTACAAAATTGCTTAGCATTAAGCTAGCTCAAATAACAGCGGAAACATAAAAGCATCATGAGTCCATCAACGCCCCAGGCTTGTCGAGTGTAGACCCGCGATCCCTGCGCACCTTTCAATCTTCGATTTCTGCACATAAGACGTGCAGCCAACAAGTTGGGTCAATACTTTGAATGTATTGGCAAATTAAACCAAGGAGAGAAAAGCCTATCTCTACATGCAAGGCTAGTTTAGGCTGTAGAGTTCATTTGCTCAAAGCTAGTTTTCTTAAGTAGAGAGAGAAAAGAGAGGATTGTCCTACTCTGTAAACATTTGCTTAGATAAAATAAGGTCGAGTGGCACACGAGGATATTACGCACCACATGTCCAAACAACCAAACACTTGAATATTACGCACCCAGTGACACTTGGATATTACACACCAAGTTCCCAAATTCCCACCCATTGGCGATATTACTCACACCATGGGGTTTTTAAAACTTTGTTTTAGAAAAAAGAGAGGAAGATCCTTCAGAGGCTCCATCCTTCAGACGCTCATTGTCGTTCTGTTACCGTGAACACGGCTGATCGATCAGATTGCAATACTCTCGAGAGTTTGTGCACTTTACCCACAATCCATGATCAAGTCCTTTTACAGACAAGACCATGGCGAGTCTTTCCCTTAGTATCCCCTCTACCTTCCGGATCCAACCGTGCCAAGAACCTCCAAATGTTGGTACCCAGGTGAGGTTTCCCACTAAGTACTAGGCCAAGACAGAGCCCATAATGTATTGTGGTTGCACTGGAAGCTTCTGAATTCTGAAACATGGCAGACTTCTTTGATTCCTGGGCGGCTATCCTCCACCAAAATCTCACTCGTTGACCCGACAACCGTTCCGCCCAGAAGAAAACTTAGTTTTATTTTGAAGTGGATTTGAGAAGAAAAGTTTGCTCTAGAGATCCTTTATACTTAGAAAATTCTTTGTCTTTCGAACACCCCAACGGTACTTTGTATATATAGCATAGCAAGCAATACTTAGCAAAAACAGGGGTAACCTATTAGGAGGGAAAATCCTAAGTATAGAGCTACTCATGGCATACTACAAAATCATCGCACTTGCAAAATAATACTAAGGAAAATTCTACTGGAACATCCTACACATGCATACTACAGAATTTTGAAGATCACATGCATAGAATCAAAACTGGGACAAAACTATGAACAAGTGGTGTAACTTGCCTTGATCCGAGCAGCACTCTACACAATAGCACTCCTTAGCGCACTCCGAACAATCTAACGAATCACAAACATAGACCTGATCACAACTTGCTCAAAACATATCACAGAGGTAATCATGCATGCATGCACATGGTAATTTATGCAAGGTTGGTTCTTCTAAATTGACCAAGGTAGCAAGATTGTGTTACAATAGTGTAAGGGTGTCACTAGGATTGATTCCCAAGGGTTTAGATCTAATTGAGTCACTAAAACAATTCCTAGGGTAAAAAGGAGATCAAACCATCTAATTAGCCCCAAACTAGATCTAATGATCTTAAGCAAGGTTTTATAATTTTGTCCAGTAGGCATTGCGGAAACAAATTTATTGCAACAAGAATCAATTAAAACAGAATTTTAATTATTTTTCTATAGAATAAACACTCTAATCTAATGATTAAAATCTACACCTAAAACATTACTGTAAACTTGGAATATTATTGCAGATCTGGATTCTACATAAAATTATGAATCCAACGGTATATTATAAGCTAAATTTGGACAAATAATCAATTTTATATGATTTTCGCAATGTTTAGATCAAATCTGCAAACAGATCTGACCCCCTAACTTAAAACATTGCCAAGTGGCAGCTTCTGGTTGGGCCAGCTGGCCAGGCGGGTGACGCGGCGCGGTGACGACGCGCTTGCCACGTGGTTTGCCATGCGGCGCGGTGTGGTTGGCCGATACCCCTTCGTTCCCCCTTCTAATCTGGCCCACAGGATTTCAATCGGACGGCCGAGGCGGCTCCACTGACCTGTGGTGGTGGCGGCGGAGTCGACGGTGGTCGAAGGTCCTGGCGGCCCTAGTGAAGGCGACGAAGATGGCCCCCGATGCGCACGTCGATGGCGAATCCCCTAGCGGTCTCAGCGCGGTCCTTCTCCCAACGTCGGCCGTTCCTCTTCTCGGGCCCGACGGCTCCGGCGAGCAATTGCCGGTGACCTCCTGTGTTTCGGAAGAAACGAATTAGACGGGCGGGTAGGGTAGGTCAGGGCGAGAAGGGTGGAAGGTGTAACAGGGCTCGAGGTGCCCTGGAGAGTCGCCTACCTCGAGCTCCGTCGGCGGCTGCTCCGGCGAGTTCAGAAAAACTTGCAAAATTGGGGCTAGGGTTTGAGAGAAACGAGGGCAGCGAGGGGGGCCGATGTAGCGGTATAAGAGGGAAGGATTCCGTGTCGTAGAGGGCATGGATTAGATCAGGGGACGGATTAATCACGCGGATTCGAATCAGAACCGTGTTCTTCAGGGACTCTGGCTGGAGGTGGGGGATGACAGCATGGCCCCACCTGTCGGTGGCAGCAGTGGGATTGGCAGAGCGGGCCGGTGCTGGGCTGCGGCGGCTGGCGCGGGCAAGCTGGCTGTCGCGTGGGTGCGGGTGGGCTGGCGCTGCGGCCCAGTGAGGTAGGTTGCCCATTTTTTTCCCTTTTAACATTTTCCTTTTTCTGTTTTAATAAAACCTAAATAACTTTTGCCTTCTAAGCCCAAACTTGATGAAAATTGTTTCTAAATTTTTATAAAATTAAGGTGGTCAACATAGGGCCATAGTTTAATGTTTTACAAGGTTTTTAGAAGGGTCAAACTTGACCACTACAGTAATGCTTACACATGGCAAACACTATTAGGGTTTTGCTAGGTTTAGGTGTTTAGGATTTGTTGAAAGAAATTCATTTGTAGAATGCAATGATGCAAGGATGATGCATGGAACTAATAACATCCTAATATAAAATCTGGGATGTTACATCGAGGCCCATGGGTCAACGGCCCAGAGAGCGAAGGGGTATGGAGAGATGAGGGCCGCGGGATCTAGGCGAGATCGACGGCTCTCAGTCATCTCCCTCCTCTGTCGCGGGGAACATGAAGGGGGAACCCTAGAGGGGCGGCGACGGTTGCAGGGGTTCACCTAATTGTGCACCGGCGCCAGGGAGCGGTTGGGGAGGACACGGTGTCACGAGCAAGCTCGGAGAGGGGCGGCAACCTCCGTTTCCTTGAGGGAGGGTAGCTCCCAGGTAGCACAGACAACGCCGACGTCGAGCCTCGTCGCGGAGGTGCCTAAAGGCTGTCCTGCGCCAAACAAACAACAGGGTTAGATGCAAGGAGACGAGGCTAGCATGGTAGGGTGACATGCAGAGAGGAAGAGGGCAAGGAGGAGGCCATGCGATCTTGTTCTTGTCCATGGCCGAGGGGGAGAGTTTCTCTTCTCCTTTGCTCTGTGTATCTGTAGGAGGAGCTAGGGCTTGTTGGGGAGGTAAGGGAGGTGAAAAGAGGCAGTGGGAGAGTGTGGTACTGGCCTCTGGCCTAATAAACCAAGTGGGGAAGGTGTTTAATGGACTAGGTCCATTTTTAAGCATGGAGGAGTGGTGCTGCTCGAGGATAGGGCAAGAGGGGCGATGGAGAGAGAGGTGTGGGGGCCTCTGGTCGTGCTGAAAGGGTGGAGTGGTGGGGTGTAGTGATTGCAAGGTTTTAGAAGAAAGGCTTGATGGGACATGACCCTTCTCTCTCTCATAGCAAACAAAAAGGACAAGGGGGTGGGGGTGGAGCTACAATGTTTTTCGACCAGAAGAGAGTGATCCTTCTTAGGATACTTACTTGGCAAGCTTTGATGAGTGTTGGGTGTGCTTTGGTTTAAGATTTGGGAAGATTGCAAGATTAGCCATTTTAATCATCATGAACGAAAGTTTTAAAATTTGATCTTGGGAAGATGGGGAGATGATTCTGGTAGGAGGGTATGGTCCTTTCACACCTCCCAGATTTATTTGGGATTTTTCTAATGATTAAAGGTGCACATAACCTTAAATAATCAAATAGTCCAGAAGTAGTTTCTGGACTCTAAATGGATAATTTTACATTGTGAAAGCTTGGTTTTTTGATGTGATATGCTCCTAAATACCATAACACACATTGGAGAATTTTAGTGGTATTTATTGAGGTGGAAAAGTATTTTTAGGGAATTATTTCTTGTTTTTGCCATTTAAGAAAAAGGGCAAAAAGAAATAATAAAGGATCTCAGGAATATTTATTTTTGAGTTGGAAAGATAGGATATAATAAGTAGGCATAAAATGTGCCTTGAATTTACAAGGTGTTTTGGAGAAAAACAATCTTGCCTTTGAAGACAAGGTTTGAAGGATTTCGCCGGAAAAAGAAATTAATTGGTTTTAGGCTCCAAATAATTATGGAAACTATTTGGGGAAAATATCCTAACCAAGGTAGGTGATGTAATCTTTAGTATACATCAATTGCAACTTGGGTTGTTGAATAAATATGGTGGGAGGGAAGAAAACTAGATTTGGGAATCTAGGGTTTTATTAATTTCATGCCACCAAAACATGGTTGGATTTGGGAGCTCAGAGCTCACCTTGATACAAGGGGTATATGGATGGATAGACCATGTCATATAGATTATCATGGAAGCAAGAGTTGGGCTTGGGTGCATTGGAGGTGGTCCAGAAGAGATTGCAATCTTTGTTGAAAACAAGGCTGCCATAGCAGATACATCAGGTAGCCTCCTAAACCATGGGGGTTTAAGAAGCACAAGGCTCCAATGGAAACAATTGAAGTGGGAGTTTATAGGACATGATTATTATATCATAACCATGCAAAGATTTGGTCAAGAGGAGGTGGCATATAGATGTGAGATTCTGCCAAAGTAGGCAAGATGCTAAAATTTGCAGAAAAGATTAGTAACTTGACTACAAAACCATCATGGATGAGTGGGAATTAGATTGGCCTAGCGAAGGGAAAGAGTAGGCTTTGGTGGTACTAAAGATATACTAAAAGATGGTTCAAGTAAATTCTCAAGAGTGCACATAGGTTGGAAAAGTTAGAGCTCCAAAGATTGTATCTTGATAAGAAATCCAGACTTAGCCATTTTGGCAGATTTAGGGTTTTAGACTAGAGTGCAAGTTGAGATGATTTTGAGAGCATGCTAAGTTCAAAACTCATGATCAAGGAGATGATGTTGAAGTGTTAACTATGTAGATGGGATCCATGCTTAGATTGGGTCTTCACTGACTTGAAACTATTAGAAGGGATTATCCTTGGATTGATCTGAGTAGGAGGGGAGATGATCACCTTAGTGGCTTAGGATAGATCCAGACTTGGATGCTTGATATGTGATTGATGATCAAAAGAATAGATTGGTTCCTAAGGGATGAGCTACTAGATTAGGTCACTCTAGTTCCTAAGGAAACATGTCTATCTTGAGGTAGGGATGGGTATTTTGAATTGGTTATGTTTTGAAGTAAGATAAGTACCTCTTGGCAGTTCTACCAAGATTGGAATTAAGAGTTTTTGAATAGAGGTTTTAGAAACCCGGGGGTAAGAGTAGTTGAGAGTTCTGTCTTGAAAACATAAGGAGATTATATTTTAGTTCCCATAGTTTTGTTAATAGAACTAGTAAAATATTTTGGTTTTGTCAAAGTCATCTTGGCTCAGGTTTTGAAATGCCAGAACATTTGAGAATATGAAAGATGAGCCAAGACATCTCTTTTGTAAAATAGTTTTTGTCAACTAGTGTTGAGATAAGAAGTATAGCATCTAATACACAACCAGTTGCAAGAACACAAGCAAACAAGTAAACAAACATTGCACATGTAACAAGAAAATGTTTTTGTTCCCCCTAATTTTTGCCTTTTGAACAACAATTCAGGGTTGCTGAAATTGGGATGTTACATGTATGGTTTGTAATTGATGATGTACTGTGATATCCAATCTGTTATGTCTCGCAAAAATGGTAATCCTGGGATTGCGATGTATGGCATAAAAGACATTTGGGATTAAAAATCCGGGTGTTGACAACTTGTGGGTCATCAACACTATTTTCTAGCGCCGTTTCCAGGGAGCATAGCTTTATTTATAAGTTCACTGGGATCTATTATTGTTCACTGCTATCCTTTTCATCATGGGGAAAAATCGTGATGGAAAGTTTCCTATTTTACCATTCAGTACAAGAAGAGGTACAATCCTAAACACCTATGCTTCTCTTGATTCACCGTATGTTATAAGTAAGCTTGTTACAACACCAACACATACCCATGCTACACACACTACTGGATCCATTGATAGCCTTGATTGCTACTTTCTTTCAGAAATATTTCCCTCCTAGTGCTAGACATGCTGCTTTGCAGAAACTTTTTAATTTTAAACAGGGAGAAGAGGAGAAATTTCCTGAGTCATGGACAAGGTATTGTTCCTTGATTCATGCACATCCTGGATGTCCATTAACTAAAAATGAGCTTCTTGATATATATTATAATGGACTAACTAATGAATCTAGGACATACCTGGATAGTTTTGCATATTGTGTTTTCAGGAAAAGAACTCCTGCAGAAGATGAAGAATTAATGGCTAAAATAAGCAAGAATTATGATGATTGGAATTCAACTGAGCCAATTACACCTGAGCCTACTACACCTAAACTAATTGTGCCTGAACCAACTCCAACACCAAATAAGAGGGGGATGATTGAATTAAATGATGATGTGATGAAAGAAGCTAAGAAATGTCTTAAGGAGAAGGGTATTAGATGTGAAGATGTGAAGATGTGAAGAATTTACCTCCTATAGAAGAATTATGTAAGCCAATTTCATCCACTATTGAGGTACACTCTCTCCAACACTTTGATGAATGTGATATTCCCTATGGTAAACCTCCTGATCAATGATTAGAGGAACTTGACATTTTTATTGTTAAACAAGGTAATTTTAATAAACAAGTTCAGAATAATTTATTGGAAAACTCTAGAGCTATTAATGAGTTGAAAGATATTGTGGAAAGAACTGCTAATGATGTTAAAATGCTTTGTAAACACTTCCAAATGGTTCAAACCCAAATTGATCAACTTGCAAAGGTACAAAAGGATATGCTAGTTAATGCTTCTGGAGATAAACATGCTTATGGAATTAGAACTAGGAGTGGTGCATCCACTCAAGATCCCTTATATCCTGAGGGACATCCTAAAAGAATTGAGCAAGATTCTCAACAAGATGAGAAATGTGGTAGTCCTTCTAAGAGAAAGAAAAAGAAACATAAAACAGTTGAGGAACCCTCTGAACCTGCTATAGATCCTAATAGTATATCTACCTCTGATGATGAAACTGAAAGTGGTAATGATAACAATGATGCTCCTGGTAAGGAAGAAATTGAAGAACCTGAGAAGCCCACTAAGAACCCTAGGTACACTAAGGAAGATTTTATTGCTAATAAACATGGTAGTGAAAGAGAACCTTGGGTGCAGAAGACAATGCCTTTTCCTAATAAGAAACACAAGTCAAAGGAGGAAGCACACTATAACAAGTTTTTTGAGTGGATGAAACCTTTATTTTTGCAAATTCCTCTGACTGATGCTATTAAGTTTCCTCCTTATTCAAAGTATATGACGGATATTGTCTCTAATAAAAGGAAGATTCCTAATGAGGAAATTTCTACTTTGCTTGCCAATTATTCCTTCAATGGTAAGGTTCCAAAGAAACTTGGTGATCCAGGTATTCCAACTATTCCTTGCTCTATGAAAAATAATTATATTAGAACTGCTTTGGGTGATTTGGGAGCTAGAGTCAGTGTTATGCCTTTTTCTCTCTACAAGAGACCACATCTAGAAAAATTGATACCAACTGATATATCTTTGCAAATGGCTGATAAGTCTAGAACTATTCCTGTTGGTATATGTGAGGATGTTCCTGTTCAGGTGGCTCATAATTTCTTGGTATTAACTTGTTTTGTTGTGCTTGATATGCCTGAAGATGATAATATGTCTATTATTCTTGGGAGACCTTTTCTTAATACTACAGGTGCTGTCATCAATTGTAATCAAGGAAAAGTAACTTTTAATATTAATGACAAAGAGCATATTGTCTATTTCCCCAAGAAGATTGATAAGAGCTATGGCCTGAATTCAATTGAAAATATTGAGGGCATCAAAGTTGGAGAAATATATTGTCCCATTCCGCAAGAAAGCTTTGAAACTATTATGATTGGGACTATTGCTATCAAGATTGAGGTAACATAATCATTTTGTGAAATGCAAAGTTTTGTTGCATATAAGATTGTTTTGGTAACAAGACTTGATCAACCTTGTTAGCAAAGGGATTTTAATGAACAAAACAATATGCTTTCACCATGGTTATACTTGCTCACCTTTATTTTTCTCCTTTCCATTCTTTGCACTTCGTCTTGTTAGTCTTAGTTTTGCTAGTTTTTTGCTTTTTAGAGTGTCTTAGAACTTCTGTAGTTTTGGTTTTGGTTTGCTTTTTCTGTCTTTCAAAAATCTTTATCTGCGAGAAAATAAATTTTCATAGCCTGAAAATTGGCCAAAAATAAAGCTTCCCGAAAAATTCCAGAAAATTCAAATTAA
The DNA here is from genome assembly GCA_916181665.1 of Avena sativa. Lineage (NCBI taxonomy): Eukaryota > Viridiplantae > Streptophyta > Magnoliopsida > Poales > Poaceae > Avena > Avena sativa. Next base: position 112,512,039 of record OV702293.1, on the reverse strand, counting down.
TTCTTTCCTCGAAAAAGGAGGGCAGAGGAGCACCTGGATTGGCCCAGGGGACCCATCAGGCCAGCACATCCCCTGGTAGCGTGGCTAGCCGTAGGGCACGCCTGGCCTATGTGGGGCCCACCTGTGGCCCTCCAAGATGCTTCCTTCTAGCCACTTCTTTATCTCTCCCGAAAACACCGGAAAACTTTCTCAAGCTCGAGTTACTGCTGTTCTTTCTCTCGAATTTCTATATCCTTGCTCGGCCCATCTTTGCTGCTGATTTTTGGAGGGATTGCTCTCCGGTATGTGCCTCCTCCGCTTGTCCAATTAGATTTTTGATTGGTGGATTGTATCTTGAGTATTTTTCTACTATAGGTGATAGGTTGTGTGAGCTTGCATGCTTGTTCTATGCTTAGCGATTTCATTTTGATGCATGTTTAGCCTCTAGCAAGTTCCTGTAGTAGTTCCTCATCATTTATCAACTTGGAAATCACTTGGTTTGATGTTTGTCTAAAAAATTCAACTATAGATTGGTTCCTAAGAGATGCAACTACTACTAGGGTTACCATCAAGCCTATCTTGAGGTAGGGATGGGTATTTTGAATTGGTTATGTTTTGAAGTAAGATAAGTACCTCTTGGCAGTTCTACCAAGATTGGAATTAAGAGTTTTTGAATAGAGGTTTTAGAAACCCGGGGGTAAGAGTAGTTGAGAGTTCTGTCTTGAAAACATAAGGAGATTATATTTTAGTTCCCATAGTTTTGTTAATAGAACTAGTAAAATATTTTGGTTTTGTCAAAGTCATCTTGGCTCAGGTTTTGAAATGCCAGAACATTTGAGAATATGAAAGATGAGCCAAGACATCTCTTTTGTAAAATAGTTTTTGTCAACTAGTGTTGAGATAAGAAGTATAGCATCTAATACACAACCAGTTGCAAGAACACAAGCAAACAAGTAAACAAACATTGCACATGTAACAAGAAAATGTTTTTGTTCCCCCTAATTTTTGCCTTTTGAACAACAATTCAGGGTTGCTGAAATTGGGATGTTACATGTATGGTTTGTAATTGATGATGTACTGTGATATCCAATCTGTTATGTCTCGCAAAAATGGTAATCCTGGGATTGCGATGTATGGCATAAAAGACATTTGGGATTAAAAATCCGGGTGTTGACAACTTGTGGGTCATCAACACTATTTTCTAGCGCCGTTTCCAGGGAGCATAGCTTTATTTATAAGTTCACTGGGATCTATTATTGTTCACTGCTATCCTTTTCATCATGGGGAAAAATCGTGATGGAAAGTTTCCTATTTTACCATTCAGTACAAGAAGAGGTACAATCCTAAACACCTATGCTTCTCTTGATTCACCGTATGTTATAAGTAAGCTTGTTACAACACCAACACATACCCATGCTACACACACTACTGGATCCATTGATAGCCTTGATTGCTACTTTCTTTCAGAAATATTTCCCTCCTAGTGCTAGACATGCTGCTTTGCAGAAACTTTTTAATTTTAAACAGGGAGAAGAGGAGAAATTTCCTGAGTCATGGACAAGGTATTGTTCCTTGATTCATGCACATCCTGGATGTCCATTAACTAAAAATGAGCTTCTTGATATATATTATAATGGACTAACTAATGAATCTAGGACATACCTGGATAGTTTTGCATATTGTGTTTTCAGGAAAAGAACTCCTGCAGAAGATGAAGAATTAATGGCTAAAATAAGCAAGAATTATGATGATTGGAATTCAACTGAGCCAATTACACCTGAGCCTACTACACCTAAACTAATTGTGCCTGAACCAACTCCAACACCAAATAAGAGGGGGATGATTGAATTAAATGATGATGTGATGAAAGAAGCTAAGAAATGTCTTAAGGAGAAGGGTATTAGATGTGAAGATGTGAAGATGTGAAGAATTTACCTCCTATAGAAGAATTATGTAAGCCAATTTCATCCACTATTGAGGTACACTCTCTCCAACACTTTGATGAATGTGATATTCCCTATGGTAAACCTCCTGATCAATGATTAGAGGAACTTGACATTTTTATTGTTAAACAAGGTAATTTTAATAAACAAGTTCAGAATAATTTATTGGAAAACTCTAGAGCTATTAATGAGTTGAAAGATATTGTGGAAAGAACTGCTAATGATGTTAAAATGCTTTGTAAACACTTCCAAATGGTTCAAACCCAAATTGATCAACTTGCAAAGGTACAAAAGGATATGCTAGTTAATGCTTCTGGAGATAAACATGCTTATGGAATTAGAACTAGGAGTGGTGCATCCACTCAAGATCCCTTATATCCTGAGGGACATCCTAAAAGAATTGAGCAAGATTCTCAACAAGATGAGAAATGTGGTAGTCCTTCTAAGAGAAAGAAAAAGAAACATAAAACAGTTGAGGAACCCTCTGAACCTGCTATAGATCCTAATAGTATATCTACCTCTGATGATGAAACTGAAAGTGGTAATGATAACAATGATGCTCCTGGTAAGGAAGAAATTGAAGAACCTGAGAAGCCCACTAAGAACCCTAGGTACACTAAGGAAGATTTTATTGCTAATAAACATGGTAGTGAAAGAGAACCTTGGGTGCAGAAGACAATGCCTTTTCCTAATAAGAAACACAAGTCAAAGGAGGAAGCACACTATAACAAGTTTTTTGAGTGGATGAAACCTTTATTTTTGCAAATTCCTCTGACTGATGCTATTAAGTTTCCTCCTTATTCAAAGTATATGACGGATATTGTCTCTAATAAAAGGAAGATTCCTAATGAGGAAATTTCTACTTTGCTTGCCAATTATTCCTTCAATGGTAAGGTTCCAAAGAAACTTGGTGATCCAGGTATTCCAACTATTCCTTGCTCTATGAAAAATAATTATATTAGAACTGCTTTGGGTGATTTGGGAGCTAGAGTCAGTGTTATGCCTTTTTCTCTCTACAAGAGACCACATCTAGAAAAATTGATACCAACTGATATATCTTTGCAAATGGCTGATAAGTCTAGAACTATTCCTGTTGGTATATGTGAGGATGTTCCTGTTCAGGTGGCTCATAATTTCTTGGTATTAACTTGTTTTGTTGTGCTTGATATGCCTGAAGATGATAATATGTCTATTATTCTTGGGAGACCTTTTCTTAATACTACAGGTGCTGTCATCAATTGTAATCAAGGAAAAGTAACTTTTAATATTAATGACAAAGAGCATATTGTCTATTTCCCCAAGAAGATTGATAAGAGCTATGGCCTGAATTCAATTGAAAATATTGAGGGCATCAAAGTTGGAGAAATATATTGTCCCATTCCGCAAGAAAGCTTTGAAACTATTATGATTGGGACTATTGCTATCAAGATTGAGGTAACATAATCATTTTGTGAAATGCAAAGTTTTGTTGCATATAAGATTGTTTTGGTAACAAGACTTGATCAACCTTGTTAGCAAAGGGATTTTAATGAACAAAACAATATGCTTTCACCATGGTTATACTTGCTCACCTTTATTTTTCTCCTTTCCATTCTTTGCACTTCGTCTTGTTAGTCTTAGTTTTGCTAGTTTTTTGCTTTTTAGAGTGTCTTAGAACTTCTGTAGTTTTGGTTTTGGTTTGCTTTTTCTGTCTTTCAAAAATCTTTATCTGCGAGAAAATAAATTTTCATAGCCTGAAAATTGGCCAAAAATAAAGCTTCCCGAAAAATTCCAGAAAATTCAAATTAATTCTTTCCTCGAAAAAGGAGGGCAGAGGAGCACCTGGATTGGCCCAGGGGACCCATCAGGCCAGCACATCCCCTGGTAGCGTGGCTAGCCGTAGGGCACGCCTGGCCTATGTGGGGCCCACCTGTGGCCCTCCAAGATGCTTCCTTCTAGCCACTTCTTTATCTCTCCCGAAAACACCGGAAAACTTTCTCAAGCTCGAGTTACTGCTGTTCTTTCTCTCGAATTTCTATATCCTTGCTCGGCCCATCTTTGCTGCTGATTTTTGGAGGGATTGCTCTCCGGTATGTGCCTCCTCCGCTTGTCCAATTAGATTTTTGATTGGTGGATTGTATCTTGAGTATTTTTCTACTATAGGTGATAGGTTGTGTGAGCTTGCATGCTTGTTCTATGCTTAGCGATTTCATTTTGATGCATGTTTAGCCTCTAGCAAGTTCCTGTAGTAGTTCCTCATCATTTATCAACTTGGAAATCACTTGGTTTGATGTTTGTCTAAAAAATTCAGAAAAAGAAGATGAGTGTATACCAACTGATTCAACATGAATTTATGGTACTTGAGCCAATGAAAGTCTATCGTGAGGAGGAAGTTTTCTCTTCCATATATCCATGCCCTGAATTTATGAGAGCTATGGGGATCTTTCAGGATTTCCAAACTATGAATCTTAATGCAGGGTTGGAACACTTTGTTGAATAGGATCCTTACCAATATGTTAAGCTAACTATGTCTGTGGTGCAGGACTTTCGGTTTAGTTTCTCTAGTCTAATCCCATGGTCCACTATAAAATTTACAATATAGTTGTCGACCTCCCTTTTGTTGATTTTTGTGCAGTATAGAGTGCCACAGTGGGGTTCGTGTGAGAAGATTAGAGAGAGGACTACGCCACTCATGGACTTATATGCTGAAATTTGCCAAGGGTGTGAATTCTCAAAGGAGAGTGGTAAAATTAGGAATATTAATTTCCCATCCATTAGATATGTTTCCTATTTCATTGCCAAGTGTGTTCTTGCTAGGAAGACTGCTAGAAAATTATCTTCATTTGATCTAGCTTCTATCTCAGCTGCTTTGAATAGGGATATAACTTATAACTTGGGTGCTTTGATAGCTTTCCATCTTTCTACTAACCACGAGAGAGGTGGAATATGTGGAGGTCTCATTGCCTCTCGTTTGCTAGCTTTTCATGGTTTAGAGACTAATCATTCAGATTTTCAGTTCCCCTTGAGATACTTGATCTCAATTCCATGGTTCAGCATAAATTTGTTTCCTCTTGGGATACTTTGAGTGAGCTACCAAATGAAATAAACTTTGTCAAGCGTGTTTGAAGAGGGGGTAGGTCTGAGAAAGTAGTCTCTTTGCCTGCACCTGCTTTGTTTAACTTTGATACTAGGAAAGGATGGTCACTCACGGAGGAAGAACTTGACACATACGTGGCGGAGCTCTCCCAGCGAGGGGAGAATGTTGGAGAGGATGCCTAAGATGATTCGGTTCAGCCCTCCAATATGGGGGAGTCTTCATACCAGCAGCCCCCTTATGATTGGGGCGCTTCTTCTTCTTCATCGTTAGGGCCTGATTATGATCATTCCTACGATGGCCCACCAGCTTGGGGTTACTACCCGCGTTATTGATTGAGCTCCACTTAGGCCAAAACCCTAAGCTTGGGGGAGGTATACCGACATCACGCTCATATATATATATATATCATGTTTCGTCGGTACTTATCGAGTCCTCCGCGAAAAGTCATAAATTATGTGTATTTGGACCAATTTAAGGTGAAAAAGGGGGTATATCCATGTTTCGCTTTCTTTTTGGTTTTGGTTTCTGCTTTCCCAAAACACAAAAAGACCAAAAATATTTTCGTTGTTTCTCTTGGTTTGTTTCTGTGCTCTTTAGCTTTGGTTTGCCTCAAGAAAAATCCAAAAATATTTTACTTTGTTTGTTTTTGCTTTGAGTGATTGCTTTAAAAATCGAAAACACCAAAAATATTTGTTGTTCTTCTTTGGTTTGTGAAGTTCGTTGCAAGGTTCAGCGGTCCTTAGTGTATTTTTGTTTCATGTTATTATTCATGCCACACAAGTGAAGGGCAAGAATGATGATTTATGAAAACTCGAGGTGTGGTAAGAGGCTCGTAATGAACTCTATTTGTCTTCATTTTTTACATATACTGAGCATTGTGAGCATTCTTAGTCTGTTCATGTAAAGTATATGTTATTTATGGATGCTTAGTATTTTTTGCTCTCTTATGATTAGCTCCAACTTGCTAATAGTTTGTAGCATGTCATATGAATGTTTGCTTGTATTGTTCTATTCATAACTTGGTATGAAATTGTGGTATCCTCCACTGGATGCTTCATTTGAATCGACTTGGCACATGCTCACGCATGCATATGACTGAACAAAGTCAGTTAAGCCTTGATGATTTATTTTTCCTAAGATTTCTTGTATCAATTTTATGCCATAATTAATTATGTTTTGTTGCAAGCATGATTATGACATTTATTGCTCTCTCGTTTATCGCTCCCTTCCTATTGCTAGCCTTCACTTGCACTGAGTACGTGCTCCACTCGTTTTTCCAACTCCCCAAAACCAAATATTGTCAAAAGTGTCCACCATATTTACCTATTAGCATCATTTGTTATTCCGTGCATATTTATTATGCCTTGTTTTCTTCCAAATAAAATGTTTGCTTGTTATGAGAAAGTTAGTTAGTAAAGCTCTCACGAACTTGATGGCACACTTTATTTCTTGCACTTAATAAACCTGAATCGTTGTGACTATCCATGAAATTTATATGCTTGCATCTATAGGCTGTGAATTAGCAAAACCGTGCTACCATAGGGAATGCTTTGAACACCTATAAATATATACCCAGTTGATATCATGCTCTTTTGTTTACGGAAGACGTCGGTGTGAAATAAAAGGGGAGCTTGTAAGTCCATGAAGTGATGTATAAGTGTTAGAGAAACACCTGGACTGCTAGCCTAAGCCATGCCTAATCATGATGGAAACTTGCAGCATAACTGTGGTGACCCAGCATACCACCGCATGTTGTAGTATATTATAGTCGTGGACATAACACTCACGGAACACCATTCCACAAATATTACATCTTCAGAGTGGTACAACATAAACAACGAGGGTTCACAAGCTTACATTATTATTATTACAACCAGAAATTACACGACGACATCGAGATCCTCTTAGGTCCATAGAGGAATCCCGATGACTCAGGGCTAAACAATAATAACTCTGAGAACAAGTTAAAGAAGCAAACTAAACTTTAAGGTTAATATGAGATTTAATATATATACAGGATATAGAACTATGCTACTGGACTTGAACACTATATATGACACATCTACGCTTCAAATACTTGGTCTCCATTCCATAGATGCTTTCATAATTATCCCCTTCGACACTTCCGGATACTTCTAGTTCTTCATAGCGGAATTCTTCTTGGTCTTCAATTGAATAGAGTGTTTCCTCTTCTTGGACTTTAATGTTTTCGGAATCTAGCAAGGGTTAAGAAGATACGTTGAGTACGAGCATACTCAGAAAGTTCAGTAAAAAGGAGTGTTTTATGCACTATATCTACAGCCATAGACCATAGGTCGTAGGCAATGCAGGTTTTTGTAAACATTTCTTCAAAGGTTGCTTTTATTCTAAAAAGCTAAGTCCGTCAGCCTTCATAGGTTTACTATAACTTTCATGGAGTTTCTTTCCTGTAGCGTTCGCAGCTCCTTCCCGGAACAGGGAGTAACAAGTTACAGTTCTTACACTCTCCAAAGGTGCGTTACTTTTCCCATGAGAGATCAAATCCTTTTGCACAACCGGGCGAATCTTTCCCGTCCACACTTCCTATGGCGTGGGGCCCAGTAGATGATCCAAGCCAATCACTGTCCTTCTCCGTGACCCCGCATACAGCGCAATTGTTGTATGCCCAGACTCGAGGTAGACCTTTCCCTGTATAAAACTACTATACCTTAGTCTAGTACACACAACAACCATTAACACTAGAAATATATCTTTTGTAAGCCCAGATCAACGGTATACCTTTCCCCGTATGAAACGGCTATACCCACGATCTGCAACTTACAAACACCCAGAACAGTGTCCGATGCATGAGAAAGGGAGCCGATCCAGCTGACTTCTTCGTCCCACTCCAAATCTCTTGGTTAACGCGTAATATACGGTGCGAGAATAACTGGTGACATTGGTTTTTAAGTCCTAGATGATATAGTCCTATGTAGTGGTATTCCAAATGCCAGATTTAATAGATTAGCTGATCACCCTACATCAGTAACCAATAGTTCACTTTAATTATGAAAATAGTGTTTTTCACCTTTTTGAAATGCAGGTGATGAAAACACTGGATTTGCAAAATATTTTACAAAAAATAATCAAAGGACATGAGCAAGTGTGAACTTGCCTTGTTATAGAGAAGTATTGTAGTCGAATGTGTCGACTAAACCCTAGACCTCGGGTTCTACAAAAATATCATCATTGCCCTGTAAGGACAATGTTTAAAGAAGAAATATGATATTATGCATAAGTAATGAGATGCATGATGTAAAATCCCAAGTAATCCCCCAACATTACAAGTGGGTTATATTTAGATGATTTGTTTAACATTTTCTTTATTTTAAGTTTACTTCATAAAAAGGTATAGTTGCTAGGACTCTAAGATAAACATATAAATATGAAAATTAAAGTACAATCGTGATACAATTCTAAGGTTCAATGATATTATATAATTATTACAAAGTTCATGTTTTAGTTGTTATGGCTTAAAAGAAATGGTATAGTGTTACTTTTGAAGTGACAAAAATAATAACATTTGAAGAATAAAATTATTTATGTTAAGTTAATCAAATCTGAAGATTAATAGGATTCAAGCTATGGTTTTTAATAAGGTTTAAATGATCTTGAGTCACTATATAACTGTCTTAGGGTATATAAGACCAAAGTAAACTATAAAAATTTAATTGGACTTGAAATAGAACACTTGTAGCATTATCAACTATTAGGGTTTTTTCCTAAGCATAATTAAGGATGAAATATTAGAGTTATGGAACTTTGTTTTAAAGATTTAATTCTAGCATGTGTAATATTTATAGATTATACTATAAGGTATTTATATATAAAGAAAAATAGGTGAATTATTTTATAATTTATGTAGTGAATTCCAAGTTTGCTAAATATGATTATATATGAATTAAGATCACTTACTTCTAGTATAAGTCAATAATTTGCAAAAATAAATTTGTAAATCTTTGACTTATAGTTAGTTAAAGATTTTAAAAGAAAACTATAAGGTTTATTGTTTAGATCTGGATAGTATCCTAAATTATAATTATGGGTTAAGACTACGTAGAGTTAAAATATTATGTTTTGAATATGATTATTTCTTATTTAGGAAATAATATTAAATAATTAAAAAAACATCTATCTCATTTTAATAATTTAGATAATTGAAGATATATTATCTGGGATCTTTCAATTTTTTTATAAACTTTCTCAATTATTCAATGTCTTTAAACATTTGTTTTAAATTTTATTAGTAAATTTTTTAAGTTAGTATTTTTATAAAATAATAGCTTTCTTTTTATGCATAAAAGTGAATTTTATTTATATTTAGGATTTTTTCTAAATTTACTATATTACATTTAGATATTTTAGGGTGTTAATATTTATTTGCATTTTATTAAACTTAAATAAGTATTATTATATTTTTCTTAGGTAGATATTATTTTAATAAACATTTTGATGTATAAAAAATATTTTTAGGATTTTTCTACATTTTTCTAGAGCTAGAAATGTTCAGAGGGTATTTTGGTTATTTAATATTTAGCTTAATTTTATTTTCCTCCTTTAATACCGTGGGCTTGGTTCCTGGGCCAGCCCAGCCTAATACTCAGCCTAGCCCAGCCCAATACCCATTCGGACTAAACCCACCAGAACTAGTGGATTGGGTCGGTTGACCCCGACCCGATCCACTCCTACTCCTCTTGGGGCTCTCTCTCTCTAGCGATGCTGATGCGACAACGCCACCTCCGTTGCTCCCTGCTTTAGCCGGCCCAATTCTGGCTATGTTGGCCATGGCGGCCCTTGCTACCGCAGTTATAAGCTTCACCGCACTCTTCTTTAATCTCTTCTTCAATTCGCGTGCGGATTCGCCTCGACTCCCCTTCTGCCGGCGTGGCTTCGCCCTTTTCTCCTTCTCCACTGAATCCTTCTATTACTCCTTTTCCTATTCAGTGGGACGATGGTGCTCAACCATAAACCCGATGCCCTCTAGTTAATGGTGGCTTTGATATGGTGTAGATGACGGTGTCGATTGTGTTGGTGTGTAGGTTCTAGCGGTGTGGCTCGGCATAGTGCAGAGTAGCGGCGATCTCTATGCCGCCGTGCCTCAGGTGGACGTGGTGATTGTGTTTGTGCACGGTGAAGCTCCTCCGTGTGTCCATCGTCGCGGTCACACGAGCCCTGCCTTGCCACGATGATGTGGTTGTGCCTCGCGCCATGTACACGCCCAGATACCTATCTTCATCACCCCTCTTTCTTTGTCTCAAACCTCTCTGTCACTGTACCTTGTGCTAGAAGTTGCTGTTGAGTATATGTAGTTGATGTGCTGCAACATATTGTTGCTAGATGTGTTACTTGTGGGATGTTCTTTCTTTCAAACTAGATGCTTTAATTCATTCATGTAGGATACCTTACTGATGGAAATATGGTGGTGTTTCCCACATACTTGTTAAAATGATTTCGGGTGATTCCTAGAAGTATTCCTAGGGAAATTATTTGTATTTTTATATATGATATGATTCCTAGTGACCAACACTAGGAAAATGATTTGTATTTTAGGTATAATTGCATGTAAACAAACTAGTGGATGATTTAGTTAACGTGAATGATGGCTTATGCTAATATGGTCCTACAATTGTGATGCCTCCTTGGAGTGTACAAAATAGTCTGATCATTTCTAGCATGATCAAATGTCATAGATTTGGCTAAATTTGATGAGATTCATCGGATAAGCCATGGAAAGAAAATTATTTATGTCTCTTCCCATGATATCTAAGTTGAGGCTTTAGACTTGTAATTTTAAGCTTGGAAGGAAGATTCTTTGCTTGAGATTTTAAGAAAGAAATGATCTTACTATAATTTTGTATAGTGAAGTAATGTGTATAACTGATTCATAGAACATTTGCTAGGAAAATGATTAGTTTTGATTGAGTTTCCATTGTTGCTAAAAAGGATCACTTTTGTAATATGGCTATGCAGTTGTGGAACCTCCTTGAGAGTGAGAACATTAGCATAGATCATTTACATGATCTGTTATAATTTTATTTAACGGAATGTTGGTCTATGTCCTTTCCAATGATGCCAAGTCAGAGGCTCTACTTGTGTTGCACATGATCATATATAATTGTTTCCTTGCAACAGATTTGGCTAGTCTCTGTGTTGCAAAATGGATTCCCTAATTATCAGTGACATTTGCTATCTGGGCTACTGCTGTGGTGCCTCCATTCTTGGACTGTGCATAGTGATGGCCTAGGTAGCATGATGTGTAGCTGTGAATTACTGCTTGGACACTTTTCTGGCTATAACTTGTAGTCCAATTGATAGCTTATATATAAGTGAGTGGCTATTTATTCTGTTAATATGATAGTGAGAATTAAAATGATTTCTAGCTACTGTGGACTAGGAAAATAATTATGTGGTGATGTTTTCTTGTGCTGTGTAGATTCAACAGTGAGATGCCACTGTGATGCCTCCTTTAGGACGGAACACTGTGGTCTCCGCTACTATATCTGCTAAACTTTCCAAGTAAGGTGTGGTGAAATGATATCATCCAGTTGGATGATCTTGATGCACCACCATAATATTTTATCTTGGTCAATGATGCACAAGGCTGAGACGCAAATCTTAACAAGATCAGATACTATGTGTTCCTATAGGCTCAATGATGATTTGCATAGCACCTATGCATCCTGAGAGCTCTCTCTCCCTCCTAATAACTTTGTTCGGGAAAAAATGATATGTGTAGATGCTTATGATAAATACGTGGAAAAACTGTCTTGTTGCTAATGAAGATGATCTTGTGGTGATTTTATTCTATTGCTAGATCTAATGCTTGCCCTGCTCCTCCTTGCACTCCTGGCCTGCTCCTCCTTGTTGCTCACTTGTCTTGCTCCTCCTTGCTGCTCACTTGGCCTGCTCCTCCTTATACTTGATCTTCTCTTGGATGGCTTATGTAAGCAGAAAGATGTTGATTGGGTGATGGATTGGATAGATGTTTGGGTGATGAACTAAGATAATCTGTGTAGATCTTGGTGGTGTCCTGAAAAAGTGTGTTTCATAGATTTGGAAATAGAAAGATGGGATATGAGATTGTACAGTTTGGCTAGTGTGTGTTGTTGGTTCTATGGAGAAGCTAAGGTTGGGCTAACTAGCTACGGCTGGTTTGCATCATATCACTTCATGTTTCTTGCTCTATAGTGTTGACAGCACATCCACATGCAGCTGTGTGTGAGCTGCTTGCAAGTGGGACCTTCAGGTCCAAGTTTCAATGGATACAGATCTTTCTCTTGAGGATGAGCTCAAGTAGAAACTTGATATTTCTTGTTGTTTTACCTTTTGCCCTTTTTTCTGACTTGGTGAAACTTTCCCCTCTCTTGTCTGTGATGTTGTTCTAAGACAAGTAATCTACTGATAAGAAGACATATTGGTTTGGTGAAACTTGCACCTTATTAACTCTGCTGAAGGATGTAATGAACAGTGCACCTCATTGTTGGACTGAGAGCAAAATTACTAACACTAACCATTTTTGTTTTTTCTTCAATTTTTTTTTGCTTTATAGGAATCAAAATGATGTCCAGAGATATGAAGACTAGATAGGAATTTAGTTTTAGGTGTTTTCTTTTTATCCATTTTTGTAATTACCTTTACTGTCAAGAAATAATGTAGGAACATTGTAAGGAATTAGTTTATCTTATTATAATTATTGTAACCATTTCTTTATTGTAGAAGGATAATGTGATATATATATTATTTTAATAAAGAGTTCTTCTATTTGTTTCATTGTTGTAATTCATTTTCTAGTTTCTTTATCCATTTTATTGTTTTATTATAATCTTTCCTTTATTATTTTATTGTAAAAGAATAATGTAATGTTGGTCTTAAATAATCTTTATACTTTTGTTTATAATACTTGGATTTGTCTTATTGTGATTAAATATTTATAGTTCCAATTTCTCACCTCATATTTTCCAGAAAACAATAGAGGTCATGTCAAAATTCATCCCACTCACCTCGGATGACACTAAACCTAATTCATCGGACTGAGATAATTCTGATCAGTCTAGTCTTATAATTTGGCGAAAAATTAACCTGGATTTTCATATGCATGCCCAGAATTCATGAGAGCTGCAGGGATACTTCAGGATTTCCAAACTTTGATATCTAATGCAGGGTTGAAGCATTTTGTTGGAGAATAACCTTACCAATATGTTAAACTAACTATGTCTGTAGTGTAGGACTTTCAGTTTAGTTGGTCCTTGCCTAATCCCATGGTCCACTACAAAATTTACAATATAGCTGTCAACCTTCCTTTTGAAGATTTTTGTGCAGCTATCAGAGTGCCACAGTGGGGTTCATGTGAGAAGATTAGAGAGAGGCCTACGCCACTCATGGACTTATATGCGGAAATTTTCCAAGGTTGCAAATTCTCAAAGGTGAGTGGTAAAATTCAGAATATTCATCTCCCATCCATTAGATATTTTGCCTATTTCATTGCAAAGTTTGTTCATGCTAGGAAGACTACTAGAAAATTATCTTCATTTGATCTAGCTTTTATCCCAACTGCTTTGAATAGAGATAGAACTTATAACTTGGGTGCTTTGATAGCTTTCCATCTTGTTGCTAACCGCAAGAAAGGTGGAATTTGTGGAGGTCTCATTTCCTCTCGTTTGTTAGCTTTGCATGGTTTAGTGCCTCATCATTCAGACTTGCAGTTTTCCATAGAGAGACTTGATCTCAATTCCATGGTACAACATAAATTTTTTTCTTCTTGGGCAAGTTCGAGCTAGTTACCTTATGAAATAACCTTTGTCAAGAGTGGTTGGAGAGGGGGTAAGTCTGAGAAAGTAGTCCCTTTGCCTGCACCTGCTTTGTTTAACTTTGATACTAGACAAGGATGGTTACTCACAGAGGAAGAACTTGACACATACATGGCGGAGATCTCCGAGCAAGAGGAGAATGTTGGAAAGGATGCCGAAGATAATTCGGTTCAGCCCTCCAACATGGGGGAGTCTTCATATGTAACACCCTCGGTCACTCCGGACCGACGGCTGTCACTTCTGGCAGCTCAATAGGATCTCTAGACTAACCCAACAGACCAACACTAGTCTTTTCTACGCACTTTGTCCTCACTCGTGCGCACCCGGTACCCACTTCCCGGTCGGTCACCCATCCTAGAATTTCTCTAGGCCAGGCACACTTAACCTTAGAGTTCTTTTTGAATGAGCTTCCGGAAAAGAAGTTGCAACTTGTTTGTACGTGTTTCCTATCAATCCTATTGATCCATGCGCCAGGGTCTCACATACACCCACCCTTAGAATATCGACGTCCTCGTCAATCAACCACAAGCCAGGAACGTCCCCTCTTGGCACACGTTTGTGCGTCCAGTGCCGACACATTGCCATGCCGTGTCCACTCTGGGCCACACGCGCCATGCTACACATGTCTGCCACTGACTCGCACACACCCATGTAACCGTGAGGGTCGGCTCTGATACCACTTGTAACACCCCTGGTCACTCAGGACCGACGGCTATCACTTCTAGAAGCTCAATAGGATTTCTAGACTAAACCCACAGACCAACACTAGTATTTTCTACGAACTTTGTCCTCACTTGTGCGCACCCGGTACCCACTTCCCAGTTGGTCACCCATCCTACAATTCTTTTCGAATGAGCTTCCGGAAAAGAAGTTGCAACTTGTTTGTATGGGTTTCCAATCAATCCTATTGAGCCATGCACCAGGGTCTCACATCATACCAGCAGCCCTCTTATGATTGGGGCGATTCTTCTTCTTCATCATGAGGGCCTGATTATGATCATTCCTACGATGATCCACTGGCTTGGGGCTACTACCCGCGTTTATATTGATCTCCACTTAGGCCAAAAGCCTAAGCTTGGGGGGAGGTATACCGACACCACACTCATCTACATATCATGTTTCATCGAAACTTTGTATATCCATGTTTCGCTTACTTTTTAGTTTTTGTTTCTGCTTTCCAAAAAAAAAGACCAAAAATATTTTCGTTGTTTCTCTGCCTTTCATCTTTGGTTTGCTATAAGAAAAATCCAAAAAGATTTTGCTTTGTTTGCTTTTGCTTTTAGTGCTTGCTTTAAAAAATTGAAAACCCAAAAATATTTGTTGTTCTTATTTGGTTTTGTTAAGTTCGTTGTAGGGTTTAGCAGTCCTCAGTAACTCCTTTGGAGTTTAGTTTCATGTTATTATTCAAGTCACACAAGTGAAAGACAATAATGATGATTAATGACAACTCGAGGTGTTGTAAGAGGATGGTAATGAACTCTATTTGTCTTCATTTTTGTACATATACTCATCATTGTGGGCATGCTTATTCTGTTCATGTAAGGTGTATGTTATTTAATGGATGCTTAGTAGTTCTTGCGTTCTTATGATTAGCTCGAACTTGCTAATAGTTTGTAGCATGTCATATGAATGTTTTATTGCATTGTTCTATTCATAACTTTGTATGACATTGTGCTATCCTCCTATGAATGTTTCATTTGAATCGACTTGGCACATGTTCACTCACTCATATGACTGAACAAAAGTCAGTCAAGCCTCGATGATTTATTTTGCCTCAGAGTTCTTGTATCACTTTTATGCCATAAATAATTTTGTTTTGTTGCAAGCATGATTATGACAGTTATTGCTCTCTCGTTTGTCGCTCCCTTTCTATTGCTAGCCTTCACTTGCACTAGCTCTACTCGTGTTTCCAACTCCCCAAAACCAATATTGTCAAAAGTGTCCACTATATCTACCTATTGGCAATATTGTTATTCCGTGCATATTTATTATGCCTCATTTTCTTCCAAATAAATTTTTTTCTTGTTATGAGAAAGTTAGTTAGTAAAGCTCTCACGAACTTGATGGCACACTTTAATTTCTTGCACTTAATAAACCTGAACCATTGTGACTGTCCATGAAAGTTATATGCTTGCAAATTATAGGCTTGGAGTTAGCAGAACCATGCTGCCATGGGGAACACTTTTAACAAGTGTAAATATTATCCAGTTGATATCATGATCTTTTGTTTACGGATGTCGGCGGTCTGAAACAAAAAGGGAGCTTGTAAGTCCATGGAGTTATGTATATGTTTTAGAGAAACGTCTGGGCCGCTAGCCTAAGCCATGCCTAATCATGGTGGAAACTTGCAGCATCACCATAGTGAGCAATCTATGAAGCATTCTTCTTATAAAAAAGAGAGATAGAAAAAGAGAAGAGAAGAAGAAAAAAGAGAAAGAGGAAAGAAGAGAAAAAGCACCATTTTCCCATGGTAAATAAGAAGATTGCGGATATGCTCACTGTTTGTTGCCTTGTCATTTTAATATGGGATAGCTCTTGTGTCATGGGGCAAGGGGTACCCCGTTGGCGGTTCTCTATGATACACATGCATTTACGATGAAAAGAACTTACCGGTAACTAAAGTTCAGTAGCATGACGAACGATCCTCATACTCAAGGGGCATGAGATTTCTAGTTTATAGTATGTCAAGCATATAACTCATATTGGACCTCACTTTAAAGTTAACCACTTGAATATGCCCATGATAGGGCAATGAGATCTCAAAGCTAATGAGTACCATACTTTCAGCATTTGGAAGCCTTTCAAACTTTTCAAAACCTTTTCATTTCCCTGTTGAGTCACCACTTATTCTATGAGCACCTTCTTGAGAGCATAGTTGTCATTCTTAGTCTAATGTGCTTGTCTCAAAACTTGGTTAATTATGACATAACTTTGATGCTTGTATCTTTGATATCTTTACTTCTAGTCTTCACATGAACTTCACAGGTGCCTTGGCATTTATGTTTTGCTCTATAATCAAAGGCAAGCGAGATACCACTTTATCATACCTTCTTATGAGCATTACAATGTTGCTTATACTTATGTCTCATGCTACTTATTATTATTATGTTGGAATCTCTTCATAGCTTGCATGACTATTGAGTAGACTTAGTTGCATACTCCTTATCATGAGTTGTCTAAGTACTGATCATATGTTGAGAATATTTACATTACATGAAGCAAATGTGTTCGTGAAAGTTTCTTTTATCGCACTCAGTTTTCAACTGAATTACTTGAGGACAAGCAATAAGCTAAGCTTGGGGGGAGTTGATACGTCCAAAACGTATCTACTTTCCCGAACACTTTTGCTATTGTTTCTCCTCTAATTTGGGTGATTTGTATACAACTAACACGGACTGACACTTTTTGAGAAGAATTGCTTTGGTGTCTCATTTTTGTACAGAAAACCAACTTTCAGGAAAAAACCCGAAAAATATCGCAAAACTCCTATTTTACCAGAAGACTCACAAAGCCTGAAGATGAGACGGAGGAGGGCCACGAGGGGCCCACACCCCCTGGCCGCGCCTGGGGGAGGTGTGGCCACCTCGGGCACCCCTCGGTCTCTCTCTTCCCCTACATAAAGCCTTCTAACGTAAAAACAGAGGGGGGTTCGATGTTTTTCCATATTGAGTTCCGCTGCGCCGCCACCACCAGAAACGGCGGTTCGGAACCAGAAACTCCGTTCTGGCACCCTGCCGGGATGGGGAATTGGAGGAGATCATCGCCATCATCATCACCGACGCCTCTCCATCAAACAGTCATGTTTCCCCCATCCATGAGTGAGTAATCCCTTACTGTATGCTATGGGGAATTGGATGAGATCTATCATATAATCGAATAAGATTGTTAGGGCATGGTGCCTATTATCTTTGTTAGTGTTGTTTTACTTTGTTGCAACTTGTTGTGCTTAATGCTTGACACTAGGGCCCGAGTGCCATGATCTCAGATCTGAACTTGTTATTGATTCATGATGATACTATTGTTTTTGATCTTATCTGCAAGTTGTGTACACATATCATTGTCCGGAACCAAAGGCCCCGAAGTGACAGAAATTGGCACAGCCAGAGGGGATGGCTATGATATGAGGATCATGTGTGTTCAGGGAGTGTTAATGCTTTGCTCCGGTACTATATTAAAAGGAGTACCTTAATTACCAGTAGATTCCCTTGAGGCCCAGCTGCAACGGGCTGACAGGACAAAAGATGTTGTGCAAGTTCTCATTGCGAGCACTTATGACTATATATGGAACACATGCCTATGATTGTTTAGTAATTTGATGCTTTATCTTATTTATCTGTAAATGCCCTAGATCTTGATATTACACGAATAGTCTTGTCCATGCAACGCCCGTCCATCCATCCCTATGCCTACCGCACTCAAATCCTACTGTTTGCTACTATTGTTACTACTACCTTTGTTTTACTACTCCTATTACTTTGCTATTTATACTACACAACTATTGCTACTGATAAACTATTGTGAGCAAGACTATTTCTAGGTGCAGCTGAATTGACAACTCAGTTGTTAAGGCTTATAAGTATTCTTTGTTTCCCTTCCGTTGAATCAATAAATTGGGTTATACTACCCTCGAAGACTGTTGCGATCTCCTATACTTGTGGGTCATCATTGGCATGCAAATTTTTCGATATGGCATCATCAACATAGAGTATGATGTATATATGGCCATGACATTGGTCATTCAGATTGAAATCCAACAATGTTCATACACATTGACAACTATGCTTAAAATTCTTTTAGATCCTACCACTTTCTTTTAGGTTTCAATTTTACACGTTCGGTGGGAGTGCATTTGACATCGAGGACATAAAAAGGAGAAAATTACATCGATGTCCATACATTTAGCAGAAAGGTCCCTAAAATAATTAAGCAAGGAAAACAGTCGGGTTCAAATCCTACTTCCCAAGAGAGCATTTTATCCAGGCATACTCTTCATGCTACTTCCTCAATTGTTTTCAAACTATGGAAAGGTTTGTCGGCCTACAAATTCTTGGATATGGTATCATCAATGTAAAGTATGATGTAGATATAGCCATGACCTTGGTCGTTATGCTTGAAATCTAAGAATGTTCATACTCATTAACAACTAATCTTAAATTTGTTTAGATTTTACCACTTACTTTTAGGTTAAAATTATACTCGTCCAACGGGAGTACATTTTACTTCAAGGACCTAAAATAGGAAAATTACATTGAGGTCCATACATTTAGCACAAAGGACCATAAAACAACTAAGCAAGGGAAACAATCGGGGTCGGCTCCTTCTCGAGAGAGCAACTGATCAAGGCATACTAGCTCTTCATGCTACTTCCTCTTTGATTGTTTTCAAAACATGACTAGATTTGTCGGCATTTAAATTCTTGGACATGGTATCATCAACATAAAGTAAGATTTAGAGATGGCCATGACCTTGGGCGTTCGGCATGAAATCCAAGAATGTCCATACTCATTGACAACTAAGATTAAATTTATTTATATATTACCACTTACTTTTAAGGTAAATTTTACACGCATGGTGGAAGTACATTTTCCTTCAAAGACCTAAAAAGAACCAAAATTACATTGAGGTCCATACACTTATCAGAGAGGGACCTAGAGTAATTAACCAAAGAAAACTGTCGGGTTTGGCTCCTTCTCGAGAGAGCATCTCATCGAACCATAGACTTCATGCCAATTCCTCTTCGATTTTTTATAATATATGGCCAAATTTGATGCCATGAAAAATCTTGGATATGGGATCATCAACACAAAGTGCAATGTAGCCATGACCTCGGTCGTTCGGCTTGAAATCCAAGAATGTCCATAATCATCAATAACTAAGCTTAAATGTGTTTAGATTTTACCACATACTTTTAGGTTATAAGTTTACACGGGCCATGGGAGTAAATTTTAATCAAGGAACTAAAAGGGGGGAATTACATTGAGGTCCATATATCTAACACAAAGGGCCCTAAAATAATTAATCAAAATGAAAACAGTCGGGTTCAGATCATTCTCGAGAGACCAGCCGATCGAGCCATACTCTTCATGCTACTTCATCTCTTGATTGTTTAAAAAACCAGGCCACATTTGTCGGCATGCAAATTCTTCGATAAGGGATCATCAACACAAAGTATGATGTTTGATTGCTTTCCAAACAAGGATAGAAATTTCTACATGCAAATTATTAGCAATATGTGAAATATTTCAAAAAGAACCTCCATGGTTTTTGATATATTGAATGCTTGGTGGGTACTACCGTCAAAAGATATTTTATTCAGAGAACTTGGAGAGAAATATACCATATGATTTTAGGTTAAAATGTCACCTAACATTGAGAACGAAGCTTAAATTCGTTTAAATGGGCGAACTTAGCTAGGAAGCTTAAGAACTTGTTAAACTTGGTGTAAACATAAGTGAAACATGGTACAGACTTTGTCTTAGAAATGGGATTGTGGTATCCTAAGCCATATTATTTTTACTTGCTTTAATTTAAAGTAAAACACATTATTTTTACTATGAAAATTCAAAAATGTTTTTCCCCTAAAAGTTGGAAACTCCTATTATTGGTAGCATTATGGTTCACCATGCCAAGATGCATCCATCTACCATACATCGGAACATTTCCATAAATGTTGTGTTTGGATGTCTGAATTTGAGCTTGGAATCGTTCGTTTGGAATTACCGGACCAAATTCGTTTGTTTGGAGAGGCCATGGAAACCCACCCTGGAAACAGGAGGAGATTCCGAGCGACGGCCCCGCGTGAGCCCGCCCGGCCTCGAGACTTTCTGACCTCAGAGCCACAGAAAGGCTCGGAATCTCCTCGCGTACCGCTTCGATGCTGCCCTTCCTCCTCTCAACCCGCGAATAGGAGGCGACCAGGAGGCTGCCGCCGGTGGCTCCGGTGAGTACCATCCCGCCCCCTTCCCCGCTGTTCTGCCTCTCCCTATCACCCTTGTCTTCTCCCTCTCCCTAGCACCCTATCTCTGTGCCTTCCAAGGCCACGCCCTGCACCCGCCCACCCAAACCCTAGAGTCCCAGGGCGGCGGCATGCGGATGGGGAGCGACGGCGGCTGCCAGCGGCACAGGAAACGGCCGCGGGATTAGGGACAGCGGTGGCTCCCCAGCCATCCCCTAGTTGTCCTTTCCCAGACCCTTCTCGACAAAACTCAACAAAACTGTCAATTCTATGATTTGCACATCCAAACAGGATTTGGAATTTGGTGGTATTCCTTGATTCCAACAACAAATTCCATGTACATCCAAACAATAGAATTGAAAACAAAGGCCATTTCCTTTCCAACTGGGAATTGGAATTTTTAGGCCAATTCATTTCCAAGCTGACTTTCCTACATCCAAACACAGCGAAAGTAATATGTACTTATATGGACATATATTCACACATGTTGTTTCGCTTGAAGCCGAAGAATGTTCACACAATGTAGGCCATATTGCCAAGCAAATTTATTTTTTCAAAATTTGTGAGGACTAGTGATTGTCAACATGCAAATGCTTAGCAAGAAAACAAATCTTTCAAAAATCTCGCTGGTGGCTACCGTCAAAAGATAATTGTAGAACTTTAAGAGTAATCAAGCACTTACTTGTATTTAATCTTTTACCTGATATTGGCAAATCGGCTTAAATACAGTAGGATGCCGGGAGTGCTACTACTTTCTTCGCGAGAAAAAAAAGCACTCCTCACTCTCGAACCAGCTTGTTGCGATTCTACCTGGTGCTTCCTCTTCGTAGGGTGGAACGAATGGATGTGTAGTAGCTGGGGGTAGGAAGGCTGGCCAGATCATAGTGGTGTCCCTCACAAAATAAAAATAAAAGATCATAATGGTGTGCATCCAATGCGATGGGACACCCCTTGTCCACCACTTTAAGTAGTACCAGTACTGGGCATGGCGATCTTTTGGCTATCCTCCCCCCTGAAATTTACTAGTTATTACTCATTATACGTGTACCTCGTTTCAAAAACTCATCGCAACTTTTCTCTGATTTCGCACTGAATTCAAATCCTCCTCTTCGTTGCTCTATCGTTGTCTTCTCCATGCTCTCGGTCCCTTCTCCCTCCTAGTTTTTTTCAATAGGGGGAAACTCCAAGTGGCAATATTGTTTATCATGACAAGATTTTACCACCACTTACTTTTAAGTTAGAATGTTAAACCGTTGGTAGGAGTACTTTTTGCACCAAGGACCTAAAAAGGAGAAAAATTACATTGATCTCCATACATATAATGTATATGATGTAGATATGACCATGATCTTGGTGGTTCGGCTTCAAATCCATCAATTTTCACACTGATTGACAACTAAGCTTAATGTTTTTAGATTTTATCACTTACTTTTAGGTGAAAACTAGCACAGTGGCCCACACATCCGTGCGGGCGACCCATTTATATTCTGTTAAAAATTCTTTTAACGCAACATCTTACTTTGATTTTTGATAGATAGTTCTAATAAATTTTTGTGCGTTATATTGAGATTTACATTTGTAAAATAGATTTCGATATGTTTAATTAGAATATCATGATTATTATTGTTGTTAACTTAAATATAGTTTTTCTTCTTAGTGATAAATATGGAAAGCCCATAGAAATTGAAAATCCAGTCAAATACATTGTGTTTTATATTTGGAAACACTTACATGCAGCAAAAGTATGCCATTGACTTGTAGTTCTTCTTGTTATTATAATTAACAACAATGGTTTCCTCAAATCAAAACCCTACGGCAAGTGGACGGTACGGTTAGACGCGCACGGTACCAGGGAACATGCGAGCATCAACGATAAGCACCGGGGCGGTCCGATCTTACCAGGAAATCTCGCCAGAGGAAATGACAGACGGTGGCGCTACTGGTCGTCGTCGTTGCCGACGCTGCAGAGCACGCGCGAGCGAGTTGGCGCTACGGGGAGGTTCGCCGGGAGGTGGGGAGCAAGTGAGCGTGGTCGAGGAGGCAAGGGGCGATGCGGAGCTGCCAGAATTTCTCGCGGAGCTCGTCGGAACAGTGCGTGGTATCTGGACGAATTAGTGCAGCCCAGTGGCGAGGAGAGTTGGGCAATGTAGGGGAAAGAGAGAGGAGGGAGAGGCGGTTAAGAGGGAGCAGTCACCGACGGGGGTTACTCAGCCAGTAAAGCGAATTCACGCTGGCATTCAAGCGGCAGTAATGGCCGGAGAGGGGGGCACGTTCAGCGGCAGGTGAAGATGATGGGGAGGTGGTTGTGGGGTCAATTGGCAGCGAGAGAGGAAGAGAGGGAATGGGGTCCATCTGTCAGTGGTTGTGCGGGTGCAAACGCGAGTGAGAAAGAACAGTGGTAGAGGGTTCCCGGGTGGGCTCTTGCTAGGCCAGAAGGGTTTGCTGGGCTAGGTAGGTTTAGTGGGTTGGGTTTGTTTCTATTTTTTTATATACAAACCTTTTTCTTTTCCGATTTTGAATATTCTGATTTGGTTTTCAAACAAATAATTCAAGCAACAAATCAATTCAAACCTCAACCAAAATTTGTGTAAATTCAAATACTGATTAACAACACATTCCAAAGTCAAATTTATAATAATTTATTTATTCTTTTTAGGGTCTTTTAATTATTTAAAATAGGCTCTAGTATTAATTAAAATAAGATTTAATAATATTATTCAATCTCCATTTGAATTCAAATCATCACCAAACTTTTGGGTGAGTTTTAATTCTGTTTATCAACATATTTCAAAGTCCAAAATAAAATAATTCTTTTAGGATCTATTAATAATTAAAATAAATAGACCATAGTCTTTAAATCAAATAGGTTTTAACTTATTTTAAAACTCTTTTTGAAATCTAAATTATATCAAAATCTTTTTAGTAGGTTTCATTTGAAAAACTAAAACGTTGGAAATCTTATTTAAAATAAATTAACAAGTTTTAGTGTTTATTTAAAATGGAAAAGCCTTTACTTTAATAAAAATGGATATTAATAAATCCTCATTATTTTATTTAAATAAACCTTTACTCTTTTTATCAAATAGAAATATTTTATTTCAAAAGCTTAGCCAAGATATAATTTGGCTCTATAAAATAATCCTTATTTATAATTCCACCTTTGCTTTTGAAAATCAAATCTTTTTATTAAAAGATCTAAAAATAGTGATTCCAACTATTATAACTTTATTTATTATTTGTTTATCTTTTTACCCTTTAGGTTTTTATTTGATCAAAATAGGTTTTGATGTTTCCAATTGGAATCAAAAGTTTCTTCTGACCCTAAAAATCAACAATTATTTATTTTGTTTATTTATTTTTCACATAACAAGATTTGGAAAATCTTGGGATGTGACAGGCTACCACCCTTAAAATAAATCTCGTCCCGAAATTTGGGGCGGCTAGGGGTTACAAGTTGGTTCAAAGCAACTAGGGTACTACCACCCTTAAAAAAATTTCCAACTAGATTACATCTTGGCTTTCTTGGGATCTTGTTGAAACTTCTCTGGACACTTGTTTGCATAATGGCCTAGCTCTTTGCATTTGAAACACATCACTTGGCTATTATCATTCTTCTTCTTTGGTATCAATTCTTCTTGTTTATTTCCTTGGTTCTTCTTCTTTTCTAGGCAATCACTGGCATAGTGTCCCATTTCTTTGCAATTGTAACATTGCAACTGGCTTATGTCCTTCTTCGTTTTGGGTCTCTCCAAAGCTAGGAGTTCTTCTAGTTCATGCTCTTCATAATTTACCATCAAATTCACTAGAAAAGGAGTGTTTGATGCACTATAACTACGACCACACACCGTAGGTCGTAGGCAATGCAAGTTTTCATAAACATTTCTTCAAAGGTTGCTTTTATTCTGAAAAGCTATGTCCATCAGCCTTCACGGGTTTACCAGAACTTTCATGGAGTTCCTTCCCCGCCGCGTTCGCAGGTCCTTTCCGGAACAGGGAGTAACAAGTTACAGTTCTTACGCTCTGAAGAGGTGCGTTACCTTACCCATGAGAGATCAACTCTTTGTCGCACAACCGGGAAGCTTATTCCCGTCCACAATTCCATGATGTGGGGCCCAAAAGATGATCCAAGCCAATCACTGCCCCCTTCATGACCTCGCATGCCTCCTTGGTGTACACCATGCCCAAATATTGGATTACGGCAATAGTTTGTACAAACCGTTAGATGCCAGAACTATCATGGGACGTTGAGGGTTCCCACCCATATGCTGCATATCCTCTATGAATTACCAATTAATATGCACGCTTCGAGGATAACAGCCACGACCTGCACATCTGGCTTCATGCGAGACGAAGAAGATACAGCTGAGTTCTCTGTCCCATTCCAAATCTCATGGTCAACACGTAATATACGGTGCAATAATCACTGGCGACATTGGTTGTTAAGTCCTATGTGATATAGCTCTGAACAGTGGTATTCCCAACTGTCAGATTTAATAGATTAGCTGATCACCCTGGATCAGTAACCAATAGTTCACATTATCATCAAAATAGTGTTTTCTGATCTTTTTCAAATGCAGGTGATGATAACACTTGTTTGCAAAATACTTCACAGAAAATAATCAAAGGACATGAGCAAGTGTGAACTTGCCTTTTGTGATTGCATAATTATACACTCACGGTCTTCGAGTTAGTATAAGATCCAAAATCTTAAATCAGCATTATTGGTCCGGTAAGGACTAATGTTTAAAGAAGCAATATGCTTTTATGCATAAGTAATGTGATGCATGTTAGAAATGCGAATCCCGGGGATAATGTAGTTCTAGGGTTTGGATTCCGGAAATGGTTACTTTAGAATGTGTAATTCTTTTAGATAAGTTTCACACCTGTGCTTCTTATTAGGGCTTGTGAGTGTGTGTGAACATGACATATTTATGCAGCAATAAAGTATATATCTATGAAACGCTATTCAAAATTGTTTATACTTTAACAGTTTATCTCCAAACTTTACTTTATAAATAGAGTCACTTATAAATAGCTTAAGTGTTATCGCTCCTAGGTATACAAGTGAATTATGAGGTAATGTGATCTTGATTATTTGTCATATATTGTCTGCAGTGGCAAAACGAATAACTTTTGAAGAAGGGATACCTTTTCTAAGGTTTAAACAATCTTTGTGGTTAGTTAGTGGTGTTTGATGTTATTTGTGTTTGCTTGAATAGTTTTGGCTTGAGATGCTTTATAACTTAACTAGTTCAGACCAAAGTTAACTATAAAACATATAATAATGCTTATAGTGTTATATTTAGATTCTTGTAGACTAAAGTTAACTTTAAAACAAGGGTAGTTTGAAAGTATAATGCTTATGATATTTGTATCTCGTGTACCTAGTAATGTTTCCTTAAGGTTACTTAAGAATGGTTATTCTTTTACTTGGTGTAGTGGTTTCTTGATTTTATACTGGAGTAGTATCATTTACCTTTTATAGATGAGTGGTTATAGTTTATAAACCAAATAAAAATATTACTTAACTACTTATGGATTTATTAAAGTGTGGTGGTAGTTTTTTGTAATCTGGTGGTTAAAGTAGATAGAAAGGATTTGATATATTTACAAATTGTTCTTTAAGGTTTTTTATTATGAATAGGAATCCTTTTAGAATATAATCTTCACTTAAGGTTGAAGATAATTTAATACAAAGGTATTAATAATGTTTTAAACCATTATGGATTCATATTATTATCATTTAAAATTAATACTATTTATTAGATTTAATTGAATCATTTTAGGGATATTAACATATTTTATTTATCCTTATATGAATTATTAATTAAGTAAATAAGTTTAAATTTGAGTTATTAGAGTACCTAAACTTTTTATTTAACTCAATAGTGAAATATTATATTTTTAAAATGTAGATATTATTTTTGTGATCATTTTGGTATATTATATTTATTTTTATGATTTATAAATAATAAGATATGATTTTTATAAGATTTAATATTAAAAAATACTTAATATATAATAAATATTTATTTAAGTGAAATAATGATGCATGATTATTAGTTTTTATTTTACTAAGATTTTTGGTATACTATTCATATCCTTAATCTTTATCATTATTAAAATATGAGTTATCAAGGTTTTATTACTTTTAAACCTTTATTAAATAATATTTATTTAAATAATCATCATAATAATATTGGATAATAAGTTTAAGTTGTAGATTTTATTTTTCTACAAATTTTCATATATTATACACATTTTTCTAAATTATAAATCAAAAGTTATTAATTAAACAAGATTTAATCATTTGTTTGATTTCATATTAATAATTAAGTTTATAACATTTTATTTATTTATTAAACAAGAATTAACTTTCTACACCTCACCCATACCTAGCCTAAGTCACTAACGGGCCAGTGGCCACCTTAGCGCATAGGTTATAGAAAATGCATTTGTTACCGATTGATTGGCTACCCCCAGTCATTGACATATGGGCCCTAGGCCATGTCACATGCCACGTGAGACAAAGACTGGTCAAACTCGCTGACATGGTTTGAACCTGACGTAGGCATGACGTCACCTGGTTTGGTCCTCACTAGTTGAGGATCGATCGATCTGGTGCGCGCGGGGGGCTGTGGCTAGGTGCGTTGGACAGAGGAGATCAAGGCGAATCTATTGGTCATGGCGCCGCTACCTAATGGTCACCGGAAATGCATCGGCGACGAGCCTCTGCGGTGGCCAACGACAGTGCTCAACGAAACTAGGCCTACGGTGAGAATTAGTAAGCGAAAATGGGTTCTAGAGATGCGTAAGCTTACCCTAATGATGATAGAGAGGTCGAGGAGACTTGGGGAGGTGTAACGACGGCGAATCGACGATAATGGCCACGGCGGCCGAGGAAAAGGAATGCTCGATTTCACATGATTTCCGGTGAGCGAGCTTCCGTGCTTGGTCCTAGGTGAGTAAGTCCACGACGGCGGTTCCAACAGTGGCTACCACGAGGGGAGGGGTGATCAGATTTGGCTGGAACGACGAATTCCGACGAACTAGGGTTTTAGGAGAGGAAGGAAAATGGGTCTAGAGAGCGAGATAGAAGATGAGATAGGCATGAGAAGATAGAGGACGACTCGACGATCTTATCTAGTCCTCCCAGGGATGGCGGCACGCATCGTAGCGCGGCGATCGATCGACAGCGGAGCTCCGGCCAGCGAGCTGCTTCCACTAGGCGAGGTAGACGACGAAGTTGATTTTGTAGAAAACCCCCTAGAGTTTATTTCTTCTCATCCTGTGATCCTTCCCTGTCCACACTCGTCTGTCACAGGAGAGAATGAGCTGGGCTGGTTATTGGGCCTTTATGGGCAGCACCTAGGCGACATGTCAGCAAAGAGAAGTTGGGCCACGGCCAGGTTTTGTTTTTAATTTGTTTTCCATTTTTTCTATTTTCTGTTTTCCTTTTCAGATTTGTATATAATGTTTAATTGAACTTTTCTTTGTATAATTTATTTGCTGGATAATTGTAGTAATACTAAAATATATTTAGTACCATTTGTGAACTTTTATTATATAATATTTTTATATTTCTTTTATTTGCTCTACATGAACCCCTTTTAATATTTTGTAGAAGCTTTTCTTATTGTTTTCTTTCCAATTTTAACCATCAATTTATTAAATGATATATTCTTATTTTTTTATAAAACTTAACTCTAGTTGGCTCATAGTTTGAATAGAAATGTTTATATGTATAATGATCCTATATCATTATTTGATGCATGAAATATAAAAGAAATTAATATGGTTATTACTACTTCCATTAATTTGGAAAATGGCAATGTATATATATTCTATTATGATAAACAAAGAAGTTTAGGGTTTGAATTATAATATTTACCCTAGGGTTTAGGATTTTTAATATTCTTAGATTCCTTTATGGATGTGAGTAAAGATTTAATAACTAAGCATATTGTTTTCTGTTTGGGATATTTGATGACATCACCTTTAGGACTAGAAAGTCATATTTAGAATGTTTTATAGAAATAAATTGATAAAGATACTCCTAAACACATATAATTTTGATGGTTGGAATTGGCAGAGATGTGCTTATGTGATTTGATATAGGAAAATACTACTATAAAGTGATATTAACATAAGATGATGAATCAATTCCCTGAATGGAAATTATACATGGTTTAAGATTTAGAGTTTATTGTTTACCAAGAATGTCTAGTTCCATTCTTCACCATCCTTGAACTTTAATTAAAGAATTCCTTTCCTAGATATAATACTTCTTCCTATCCATCATCATAGTTAGTATGATGAGCTTTACTTCACAAGAATATTCTTATCCACCCTTTTATTCTTCTAAACTCATGGATGAATCCAATGAGTTTGATACTAAAGTATTTCATAGTTTTCTCATATCTTTGCCTGGTTATACCCACTACTCTACTGTTGAAAATTATCAATCCAACAAGTAGTTCTTTCAAACTCCACTCATAATCTTCCATAATCATCCATCACCTTTCTGTAAAGCTTACTATCCCTTAAGATGGATAACACTACTTCCATAACTCTAAGCTATACAGGCGTTAATTGAATCATACTATCTTATATCTACTCTACTCTAACAACTCACACTCCAACCTTAAATTATATTAATGTGGCTTGTAATGACTTCTCTAGGATAACTTATCTCTACTAGGGTTTCAATATTGTTCTACCCACCAATATCTTTTATACTACATATAGGTAGACCATCCTGGTGAGTAAGGCATGATCAATATAATCCCTTAATCATTTATAGCTTAAGTTCTTAGTTGGCTAAACAAGGCTTTATCAATACTACTTTTCAATTGTATTGAAATTATCTTCTTAGTATCTCATATTGGATTAAGGTTTATTCATGCACTATGCCCTCTTTAAAAGATTTAAGTAGATTTTATGATAAGATCAAGAAATAGTAGATCAATGATTGATAGTTAAAGAATTTGTAAATCAATGGTGGATTACTCAACATTGAGGAACAACAGATATTAAGATAAGTTCCATAAAAATTGATATGGAAAGAAAGATATATAGTGAATGATCTTGACTTAGTCTCTTTCCTACTCAATCTTACTTAAGAAGTAGGGTTATATATTACCATGATACTCATTGTATGTGCAATTGAGATTAAAGACATAGCTGTTAAATTCTTATTATTTATGTTATATCCTCAACTTGGTATTTATGAGTGATTGTAATGAATACTATAATATGATCACCTAAGGATCAAATATAAATTATAATGTATCGGGATTTAACTTTTATTACATTTGAACCACCTTAGATCAAATCTCCCTTACCCAAAATAAGGTTTTAGCAAAGGTCATATTGAAACTTATCGCAGTCAACTTGATGATCTACTTCCATTCCATCAAGTTAAGAGAAGCTTCAATCTCTTTGACAAGTTTTGTTCAAAACAGCGAAAATTATTCGGATTTTCTATGCATGAATGCAATGCACACATCTGGGTTCAGCTTATTTCTAGGCTCTAATGCTGGGATATTACAGACTCTCCCCCTTAAAATAAATTCGTCCTCGAAGTTCGCAAACTGTCCTGTTTTGGAGTAAGGAATTGTCTTGTAGTGGTTGCTACATTTCTCCACTCCATGATGACCTTAAATGGAATTAATTGTAGTATTCCTTAACCTGATTAGATATCCTAATCCAATTATTTTTATTTAATCATCAAACTTTGTTACTATTTCAAGTACAGTCTAGAGGACTCCTTAAAACAAGTTTTAAGTTTCTATATGCCCGTGTTTATGGTCAAAAGACTATATTTCTATTCCTGTCATAGTATAGTTGATACTGGTACTCCTTCCAATATTGTATTTG
This sequence comes from Avena sativa, assembly GCA_916181665.1. Classification (NCBI taxonomy): domain Eukaryota; kingdom Viridiplantae; phylum Streptophyta; class Magnoliopsida; order Poales; family Poaceae; genus Avena; species Avena sativa. The sequence goes on along the minus strand of OV702293.1, from coordinate 112,481,382 downwards.
AACTCAATTCGTCCATACCCATTGGAATTTCTTATTATCAGTACTTGCCCAATTAGGTGTTCTCTATTACTTCTTAAGGGTTACTTAAGAGTTGTTTCTTCTAGAATTAGTCGGTTAGGATTAACCTTTATCACCTTCAAGCTTTATTTTATTAAGTTTTTAGATAATCTTTCATTATTACCTATAGTACTTTTTCAACCTTCATTCATAATGTCTACTCTCCCCCTTAGGGTTTTCTAATAGTCTTTAAATTGTATATAAAGCATTTATTGGCTTAATAACTAGAATGTTTCTTCTATTCAGTTTATACTTTACCAAATTAGGGTCTGATGAAAGATTGTATGGTGTATTCATATAGTTGTGGATCTCTGAAGCAAATCTTTCAGCACTATATGTCGTACTTACTATTGGACATTTTCGCTGGGATACGTCTGACTTTGTGAAGCATCTTGAAAGACGACCACCTTAAAGTTTTATACTTCCTTAGGTCTTACTTAAATTAGGCCAAATTTTATGCTCTTTATGCAACCATTAAGATGATCTGGTTAACTATCTCAACCAATACCAACTGCGAACAAGATACCAATTGTGGATCAGAATGCCGACTATGGATTAAGTACCAATGCCGGATCATTCTGGGTGGTAGGTATTACCTTACAGTTTCCAACCTACTACTGGTATTCTCTGTGAATTGTCAGAGCTTGAATACCATTTTGGTTCCAAGGAATCTTCTTTGTACTTATTCATGATACTTCCATGAACTTGGTACAACTCTTTCATTAACTTCTTAGCAATGCTACCTACTTTGAATGGACTTCAAGTTTATTACTTTTTGTTGCTCCATACATTTTCTACACCAAACTTATTCTTGAATCTCGCTAAGATTAGTCTATGTTTGATCTATCCTCCAAATGGTGTTAATACTCCTTATATCATGCTTCATCCTTCAAGTAAGTCTTCCTTATGATCTTCGAAACTCGTCACTCCCTTACACGAATTCCCGCTACTCTCTAGATCCATGACATTAAGTAATAACTGGGTGTTACATCATGCATTTGAACACCTAATTAAACTTCATGTACAGATCTAGTCAATCAAGAAGATCCAATAAGATCCAAAAGTCGATAAACAACAAAACATATACCATGTATTATACATAGGTTTTAAATAATTTACAAATGTACTAGATGTTCCAACGGTTTGCTCCACACCTATTTACACAACAATCTTACAAGAACTTCTTGTTCTTGTGAGTATATCCTCACTTATTTTGGCAAACCTTTCAAGCTACAATACGCATTACCCTCTATGTACATTATTCAAGCACTCATCCCTTGGGATGTCGTTCCTTTCTTACTTTCATCTTCCTCTAGTGCTTCCTGGAGTTCCGTCCATGATGACGTGAAGTCCTACGACTGCCTTCTGGAGCGTAAGAGCATCCAGGAGGTGCGTATTCTTGATTAGAAGTGCCAAGACTGAGATTAGTCATTGAAAAATGACTAGAGTTGGCGTAATCCTTTACAGGATATTCCTGATTATCCTGCAACGCTTCCTCATAGTAAGTTGTTTCCTTAGCTTTTTCTTGGATCCAGTCATATATATTGGTGTAGTAGCTATCGGAATACTCTTCTAAGTCGATTGGATTAGTATCACCCCCATATGGTCCATAAGGCTCTCTATGGTTATAGTTGGTCTCTTCTTCAATACCTGTATCACAAGGTACAGGATTTACTATGGTTCCACCTTGATATTCTACTTCCCATCCATACTTGTTTGGCTCAGGGTTATTTGGAGTAACTTTATTCCATTCCTGTTGTTCGGAGTTATATTTGGTCCATTGGTCTTCAGGTGGCTTGAAGTCATTTTTGTAATAGGCATAATTTTCCGAGTTTGGGTCATCAAAATCAGTTTCCTCATACACTTCTCTTGAAGGTATGTATTTAGGATGCCTAGATTCTTTATCTAGCTTCTTCCTATGAGCCATTGCTTTATCAGGATCAGTAAAATCCTCAATGACCGTATCCAGCTCCTGAACTAAAACTTGGTGAGTGTTATGATAAGTGTTTAGCAAAGACCGATAATGATCCATATACTCTACAGCTAGAGGGTTCAGCTTGGACTAGGGTAGAGTGATCTAACTCATGCTCTGGTTTTGAGGTTTCATGTGGTATAATGGTATGAGTACTACCTTCTAGAGCTTGGGATTTTTGTTCTCGGATCATCGTTATGGCTGCTGCTACGGCAATCTGATATGCAGATGCCATGCACCTTGCCTATCCTGATGGCATTTCTCCCTTAAGTCCTAACTTCTTGGGTAACATGATCATGACAAGGTATTTAGCTAATACCTGCCCATCATAGTAACTGTGAATCTTGACCAAAAGTCTCGATTCACATTCCAAACTCCATAGAAGTTGTCAGAGATTATCTGTCCAATCCCCTCCGTAGTCATTCAACATCCTATTCATCACTTGAACATTCCGAGGTGGATATCGAGGTGCCATGTGGAACTGTAGATAAGAAATTATCATCAGTCACATAGAGTTAAAACTCTTGGGTAATGATCGAATTTGCAATCATACTAAAGAACTATCGCACTAGTAACATAACAGGATTATTCTCAAGTGAATATCCCTCATATCACTAGAGAACTCTTTATTATTGCTAGGATGTGTCCTACAGGTTCTACCCATTTACTAGGTTTCCAACCTAAGGTCAAAGCATATGATCTGATATGAACTACGGTGACCCAGCATACCACTACATGATGTAGTATACTATAGTCATGGACATAACACCAATGAAACACCGTTCACTAGTATTACATCCCTCATAATGGCACACCAGAAACACAGCGGGTCCAATACATGGCTAAAGGTTACAACTCACTCTTTACACAAGATCCAGAGAACACTCTAGGTTAAAGAGAGAAAAAGAACTACTTATGGAGAAGAATCAAAGATGAACAACGCAAGAACTAGTATACTATTAACACTAGTATTTTAACTAAAGGGTTTGGCATTGCTGCTATTGCAATACTCTACAGAATTAGGTTCTTGACTAGGTATTATATTTCTATCTAATTAGTAATTCCGCCTTCACTTGAGTTGATGTATATGTTGACTTCCTTGACTTGATTGAAGAGCTTTGGCTTTAGATGACGAGTCCTGGAGCATAACTTGATGTGGATGTTGTCTATTCTGGCTTTAGAATCTAGCAAGGGTTAGGAAGATACTTTGAGTACGAGCGTACTAAGCAAATTCACTAGAAAAAGATTGTTTGATGCACTATAACTATAGCCACAGACCGTAGGTCGTAGGCAATGCAAGTTTTCATAAACATTTCTTCAAATGTTGCTTTTATTCTGAAAAGCTATGTCCATTAGCCTTCACGGGTTTACCAGAACTTTCATGGAGTTCCTTTCCCGCCGCGTTCACAGCTCCTTCCCAGAACAGGGAGTAACAAGTTACAGTACTTACACTCTGCAGAGGTGCGTTACTTTACCCATGAGAGATCAACTCTTTGTTGCACAACCGTGCAACTTATTCCCGTCCACAATTCCATGATGTGGGGCCCAGAAGATGATCCAAGCCAATCACTATCCCCTTCGTGACCTCGCATGCCTCCTTGGTGTACACCATGCCCACATATTGGACTACAACAATGGTTTGTACAAACTGTTAGATGCCAGAACTATCGTGGGACGTTGAGGGTTCCCACCCATATGCTGCATATCCTCTACGAATTACCAATTAATATGCACGATTCAAGGATAACAGCCACGGCCTAAACATCTGGCTTCCTGCGAGAGGAAGAAGATACAGCTGACTTCTCCGTCCCATTCCAAATCTCATGGTCAACGCGTAATATACAGAACAACAATCACTGGCGACATTGGTTGTTAAGTCCTAGGTGATATATCTCTGAACAGTGGTATTCACAAATGTCAGATTTAATAGATTAGCTGATCACCCTGGATCAGTAACCAATAGTTCACACTATCATCAAAATAGTGTTTTCTGATCTTTTTCAAATGCAGGTGATGATAACACTGGATTTGAAAAATACTTTACAAAAAATAATCAAAGGACATGAGCAAGTGTGAACTTGCCTTTTGTGATTGCAAGATTATGCACTTACGGTCTTCGAGTTAGTATAAGATCCAAAATCTGAAATCAGCAATATGCTTTTATGCATAAGTAATGTGATGCACGTTATAAACGCAAATCCCCGGGATAATGTTGTTCTAGTGTTTGGATTTCGAAAATGGTTACTTTAGAATGTGTTGTTCTTTTTAGATAAGTTTCACACTTGTGCTTCTTATTAGGGCTTGTGAGAGTGTGTGAACAGGACATATTTATGCAGCAATAAAGTTTATATCTATGAAATGCTATTCAAAATTGTTTATACTTTAACATTTTATCTCCAAACTTTACTTTATAAATAGAGTCACTTATAAATAGCTTAAGTGTTATCGCTCCCTGGTATACAAGTGAAGTATGAAGTAATGTGATCTTGATTATTTGTCATATATTGTCTGAAGTGGCAAAACAAATAACTTTTGAAGAATAGATTCCTTTTCTAAGGTTTAAACAATCTTCGTGGTTAGTTAGTGGTGTTAGATTCCATTTGTGTTTGCTTGAATAGTTTTGGCTTGAGATGCTTTATAACTTAACTAGTTCAGACCAAAGTTAACTATAAAACATATAATAATGCTTATAGTGTTATATTTAGATTCTTGTAGACTAAAGTTAACTTTAAAACAAGGGTAGTTTGAAAGTATAATGCTTATGATATTTGTATCTTGTGTACCTGGTAATGTTTAGTTAAGGTTACTTAAGAATGGTTATTCTTTTACTTGGTGTAGTGGTTTCTTGATTTTATACTGGAGTAGTATCATTTACCTTTTATAGATGAGTGGTTATAGTTTATAAACCAAAATATAATATTACTTAACTACTTATGGATTTATTATAGTGTGGTGGTAGTTTTTTGTAATCTGGTGGTTAAAGTAGATAGAAAGGATTTGATTTATTTACAAATTGTTCTTTAAGGTTTTTTATAATGAATAGGAATCATTTTAGAATATAATCTTCACTTAAGGTTGAAGATAATTTAATACAAAGGTATTAATAATGTTTTAAACCATTATGGCTTCATATTATTAACAATTAAAATTAATACTATTTATTAGATTTAATTGACTCATTTTAGGAATATTAACATATTTTATTTATCCTTATATGAATCATTAATTAAGTAAATAAGTTTAAATTTGAGTTATTAGAGTACCTAAACTTTTTATTTAACTCAATAGTGAAATATTATATTTTTAACATGTAGATATTATTTTTGTGATCATTTTGGTATATTATATATATTTTTATGATTTATAAATAATAAGATATGATTTTTATAAGATTTAATATTAAAAAAATACTTAATAGATAATAAATATTTAACTAAGTGAAATAATAATACATGATTATATTTTTTATTTTGCTAAGATTTTTGGTATATTATTCATATCCTTAATCTTTATCATTTTTAAAATATGAATTATCAAGGTTTTATTACTTTTAAACCTTTATTAAATAATATTTATTTAAATAATTATCATAATAATATTGGATAATAAGTTTAAGTTGTAGATTTTATTTTTCTACAAATTTTCATATATTATACACATTTTTCTGAATTATAAATCAAAAGTTATTGATCAAACAAGATTTAATCATTTGTTTGATTTCATATTAATAATTAAGTTGATAACATTTTATTTATTTCTTAAACAAGAATTAACTTTTTACACCGCACGCATACCTAGCCTGAGTCACTGACCAGTGGGCCAGTGGACACCTCAGCGCACAGGTTATAGAAAATGCATTTGTTACCGATTGATTGGCTACCCCCAGTCATTGACATATGGGCCCTAGGCCATGTCACATGCCACGTGAGACAAAGACTGGTCAAACTCGCTGACGTGGTTCGAACCTGACGTAGGCATGATGTCACCTGGTTTGATCCTCACTGGTTGAGGATCGGTCTGTCGATCTGGTGCGTGCGCGGGGTTGTGGCTAGGTGCGTTGGACAGAAGAGATCAAGGCGAATCTCTTGGTGGTGGCGCTGCAACCTAATGGTCACCGGAAATGCATTGGCGACGAGCTTCTGCGGCTGCCAACGGCGATGCTCAACGAAACTAGGCCTACGGTGAGAATTAGTAAGCGAAAATGGGTTCTAGAGATGCGTAATCATACCCTGATGACAATAGAGATGTCGAGGAGACTTGGGGAGGCGTGACGATGGCGAATCGACGATAATGGCCACGACGGCCAAGGAAAAGGAATGCTCGATTTCACATGATTCTCGGCGAGCGGGCTTCCGTGCTTGCTCCTAGGTGAGTAAGTCCATGATGGCGCTTCCAACGGTGGCTACCACGAGGCGAGGGGTGATCGGATTTGGCTGGAACGACGAACTCCGACGAACTAGGGTTTCCGGAGAGGAAGGAAAATGGGTCTGGAGAGCGAGATAGAAGATGAGATAGGTATGAGAAGATATAGGAGGACGCGGCGATCTTATCTATTCCTCCCAGGGATGGAGGCACGCATCGTAGCGTGGTGGTCGATCGACGGCGGAGCTCCGGCCAGCGAGCTGCTTCTGGTAGGCGAGGTAGACGACGAAGCCGATTTTGCAGAAAACCCCCTAGCGTTTCTTTCTTCTCGACCCGCGATCCTTCCCTGGCCCACTCGTCTGTCACAGGAGAGAATGAGCTGGTCTGGTTATTGGGCCTTTGTGGGTTGCACCTGGGCGACAGGTAAGCAAAGAGAAGTTGGGCCACGACCAGGTTTTGTTTTTTATTTATTTTCCATTTTTTCTATTTTTTGTTTTCCTTTTCAGATTTGTATATAATCTTTAATTGAACTTTTCTTTGTAGAATTTATTTGCTGGATAATTGTAGTAATACTAAAATATATTTAGTATCATTTGTGAACTTTTATTATATATTCTTTTTATATTTCTTTTATTTTCTCTACATGAACCCCTTTTAATATTTTGTAGAAGCTTTTCTTATTATTTTTTTCCTTTCCACTTTTAACCATGGATTTATTAAATGATATATTCTTATTTTTTTATAAAGCTTAAATCTAGTTGGCTCATAGTTTGAATAGAAATCTTTATATGTATAATGATCCTATATAATTATTTGATGCATGAAATATAAAAGAAATTAATATGGTTACTACTACTTCCATTAACTTGGAAAATAGCAATGTATATATTCTATTATGATAAACAAAGAAGTTTAGGGTTTGAATTATAATATTTACCCTAGGGTTTAGAGTTTTTAATATACTTAGATTCCTTTATGGATGTGAGTAAAGATTTAATATACTAAGCATATTGTTTTCTGTTTGGGATATTTGATGACATCACCTTTAGGACTAGAAAGTTATATTTATAATGTTTTATAGAAAGAAATTGATAAAGATACTCCTAAGCACATATAATTATGATGGTTAGAATTGGTAGAGATGTGCTTATGTGATTTGCTATAGGAAAATATTCCTATAAAGTGATATTAACATAAGATGATGAATCAATTCCCTGAATGGACATTATACTTGGTTTAAGATTTAGAGTTGATTGTTTAACAAGAATGTCTATTTCCATTCTTCACCATCCTTGACCTTTAATTAAAGAATTCCTTTCCTAGATATAATACTTTTTCCTATCCATCATCATAGTTAGTATGATGAGCGTTACTTCACAAGAATATTCTTATCCACCCTTTTATTCTTCTAAACTCATGGATGAATCCAATGAGTTTGATACTAAAGTATTTCATAGTTTTCTCATATCTTTGCCTTGTTATACCCACTACTCTACTGTTGATAATTATCAATCCAACAAGTAGTTCTTTCAAACTCCACTCATAATCTTCCTTAATCATCCATCACCTTTCTTTAAAGCTTACTATCCCTTAAGATGGATAACACTACTGCCATAACTCTATGCTATACAGGCGTTAATTGAATCATACTATCTTACATCTACTCTACTCTAACAACTCACACTCCAACCTTACATTATATTAATGTGGCTTGTAATGACTTCTCTAGGATAACTTATCTCTACTAGGGTTTCAATCATGTTATACCCACCAATATCTTTTATACTAGATATAGGTAGACCATCCTGGTGAGTAAGGCATGATCAATATAATCCCTTTATCATTTATAGCTTAAGTTCTTAGTTGGCTAAACAAGGCTTTATCAATACTAATTTTCAATTGTATTTAAATTATCTTCTTAGTATCTCATATTGGATTAAGGTTTATTCGTGGACTATGCCCTCTTTAAAAGATTTATGTAGATGTTATGATAAGATCAAGAAATAGTAGATCAAGGATTGATAGTTAAAGAATTTGTAAATCAATGGTGGATTACTCAACATTGAGGAACAATAGATATTAAGATAAGTTCCATAAAAATTGATATGGAAAGAAAGATATATAGTGAATGATCTTGACTTAGTCTCTTTCCTACTCAATCTTAGTTAAGAAGTAGGGTTAGGTATTACCATGATACTCATGGTATGTGCAGTTGAGATTAAGACATAGTTGTTAAATTCTTATTATTTATGTTATATCCTCAACTTGGTATTTATGAGTGATTATAATGAATACTATAATATGATCACCTAAGGATCAAATATAAATTATAATGTATCAGGATTTAACTTTTATTACATTTGATCTACCCTTAGATCAAATCTCCCTTACCCAAAATAAGGTTTTAGCAAAGGTCATATTGAAACTTATCGCAGTCAACTTGATGATCTACTTCAATTCCATCAAGTTAAGAGAAGCTTCAATCACTTTGACAAGTTTTTTTCAAAAGCGCGAAAATTATTTGGATTTTCTATGCATGAATGCAATACACACATCTGGGTTCAGCTTATTTCTAGGCTCTAATGCTGGGATGTTACACCCACCAAGTTTGAATCCACAAGTACGCCATCACCGCCAAGAAGGATCAGACCATTGCCATGCTAGTGAAGGATCGCCAGTCTCGTCGCTGTCAGCTCGACAAGAAGGATCGCATCATTGCCCGTCTTTGCCACCGGATCACGAATTTGGAGGAGACATCCACGAGAGAGACATGCAGCCGACTCTATCTGTGCCGGGGACCTGCCTATCTCTATATAAAGGCTAGGAGGGCACGACGAGGAGGACGAATCTGACCTCACCGCATACACACCTCCACGCCAGATTGCATCTGCGCACCCTTGTAACTTTCGGTTTTGCCGTAATCAAGAGCAGAAAAGCAGGAGTAGGATTTTCCCTCCGGGGGCCAGAACCTGGGTAAATCTCGTGTCCCCTAGTTTCTTGTCTGTTAACCGTTTCGTGATCTCCGGCACCCCCATCTTCTCCAAAACCCAAGCTCATAACAATGGGCATTGACAAGATCAAACCTCGTCAAAGGGAATTGAAGGGATTTTGGTGAGTGGAGTGTCCACCCACATGAATGAAGGAGGGGAGGGGCAGCCCCCATGGCCGGCGGCCACCCCCTTGGGCCCCCTCCTCCAATAAAAGGCACCCCTCTCCTTACTTCTCACTCACACCTCCTCGTGAAGGATCTCTCTGCCCCTCTAGTATTTATCCCCCATGGTCTTGGACTAGCGAGATACATGTTCCCGGTGGATATTCCGCAAGAAAGAGTTGTGCTTCCACTGCATCGCTGGAGCGAGGAGGCAGAGGTTGCTCGGTGCCTCGGACGTGTGTGCGAGCACAGATGCGCCACTAAGTTGCGGTGCTAAGGACTTCCTCTCGATCTTGAGATCGGCAAGATATCGTCTACATCAACCACGAGTTTATCTCGTTAAGATTTGTCGGTCTTCAAGGGTATGTTCTCTACGGATATACATTCTCCCGTTGTTTGTATCTAGTATATAGATCTTGGTACATAGTTGTTCCCATCGTAGGAATTTTTTTGTTTTCTATGCTATGAACCCTATAGTGATATTAGAGCCAGATCTATGCGTAGATGCTTTACACAGGTAGTACACATATGAGTATGTGGGCGATGATGATCATGTTATTGCTTCTTAGTTGTATTTTGTATATTGGTGGCATAGTGGGATGAAGCGGCCCGGACAAACTTTACATGTCCTCGCACATGAGACCTGTTCCACGCTTGACATGCAACTAGTTTGCATAAGTGGCTAGCGGGTGTCTGTCTCTCCTACTATAGTCAATATATAATTTAAAACGAGTTGTCAACAATTTGGTTATCCTCGTTGTGGTTCATGTTTGTAGGTAAGAACGGTTCTATCTTCGAAAGCCATAAGCCACGTAAAACTTGCAATGGATAAATTAGAGGCATCTAGTTTAGATTGTTGCTGGGATAGTGTTATGATATGGTGATGTTATAAGTAGAAGTATGAGATGATACTCTTACAACACACATAACGTGTAAGTTCCATAGACCTTGGCCTTACCAATAAGGTATGATAGTGATCATACCACGGTGCACATGATAGAGATCATATGCGGGAACCATATCATTTCACTTATAAACATGTGATGTTTGATAGCATCTTATATTGCTTGTTTGGTGATTTATTAGCATAATAAGATGATCCCTCATTTAAATATCAAGATAAGAATGTGTTCTTCCTTTAGTATGCACCGATTATGTTTTCGTCGCTCCAAGACATCACGTGATGATCGGGTGTTCTTGGATCCACGACCATATTTCGGGTGTAAGACAGTTAAACACGTGAATACTAAGGTTCTTACTTGGCGAGCCTAGCATGTACAGACATGGCCTCGGAACACAGACCGAAAGGTTAAGCATGAGTCATATAGTAGATATGATGCCCATTTGATGCTCGCCTTTGAAGCTACACCGACTCACGTGATGGTCGGACTTGGTGTAGTGGATTTGGTTCATGTAATCGCAAAAAAGGCAGGAGGGTTGTCGTTTTTGAGTGGGAGTTCTTTCTTAATGTGGATTGGTTGAACCCAATCTATCATAAACTTAGTATAAACTTTACAAATTCTATTGTAGATGGAACCACCTGCTTTTAATTTCAATGTGTTCATGGAGAAAGAGAAACTTGCAACGAACGGTAGCAACTTTACCGAATGGGCCATGAATTTGAGGATTATCCTCTCTGCTGCACAAAATCAATATGTTCTAGAAGTGTCGCTAGGCCCCACACCGTTTGATGATGCCCCTGATGAGGAGAAGAATGTCTATCAGACTCATCAGGAGGACTACAACTTAGTTCATTGCGGCATATTGTATGGGCTAGATCCAGAACTTCGAAAGCGTTTTGAAAATGGCAATGCATTTGATACAATCATTACTAGGAAAATGGCTATAGGTAATCAGCACATCCGTGGCTCACATGGTTTAAGTGCCCCACGGCTAAAACAGGCGTGGCTCACCTATGGGCAGTGTCCTACTAGTAACTAGAACAACCGTGGCGCACATGACCATAGTGCGCCACAGATGTGTCTGGGCCAGGGCCCCTGTTGGCCGCACGCCAAACATCCGTAGCGCACATAGGGTAGGTGCGCTACGGTTGTTAGTGTCAACCGTGGCGCACATGGAGGGGGTGCGCTACGCCTAAGCGCATGCCCCTCTCTGCTGTGAAATGGCCAGACACATCTGTGGCGCACTATGGCATGTGCTCCACAGATGTATAAACTTAGTAGTAGGGCACCTTGCCCTAGTGCCCTACGCCTAACTATCCTGCACCAACTCCACCCCCCCACCCGTGGATCGCCTTTTTAGGTTTTGCAAAAAATAAAAGAAAATGATAAACACTTCAAAAAATTAAATCCTTTCATATTTAGGTAGGTAATGTGGTATAGCTTCTAGTAAAATTAACAAACATGAGTTTTGACTTTATTTGCAAAAAAAAGTCATGCCACGGTAAAAAGGCCATAACTTTTGCATATGATATCGAAAAAAATCGTATAATATACCAAAATACGGTCGTTTAGCGATTTTTTAGATTTTCAAAATTCGAAAAGAGTAAAAAGTTACGGTCAAAAGACCGTTTTTTTCCTGCAGAAAAAAAATAGAGAAAACTTACCCGTAGCGCACCACCACCTAGTGCGCCACGGATAAGCTTGGGCGGGATTCAAATTTCGAATCCCCACCCCGCCCACCTTCCCTCCCCTTCTCTCCTTTTCCTCCCTTCTCATTTCCTTCTTCTTCTCCTCCTTCTCCTTCTCTTTCTCCTTCTCCTCCTCTTCCTCCTCCTTGCAGTGAACATGGTGATGGCGGCGGCCTCCTCCTTGCAGTTCCGACGACGAGACGGCGGGCTCCTTCTTCTCCTCCTCTTCCTCCTCCTCCTTGTAGTTCCGACGACGACGAGGCCTCCTCTTCTTCTTCTCCTCCTCCTCCTATTCTTCTCCTTCTCCTCCTCCTCTTCTTCTCCTCCTCTTCCTCCTCTTCTTCTCCTTCTCCTCCTCCTCTTCTTCTCCTCCTCTTCCTCCTCTTCTTCTCCTTCTCCTCCTCCTCTTCTTCTCCTCCTCTTCCTCCTCTTCTTCTTCTTCTTCTTCTCCTCCTCCTCTTCTTCTCCTTCTCCTCCTCCTCTTCTTCTCCTCCTCTTCCTCCTCTTCTTCTTCTCCTCCTCCTCTTCTTCTCCTCCTCTTCCTCCTATTCTCCTCCTCCTCCTTGCAGTTCCGACGATGACGACGAGGTGACGACGAGGAGGCGACAACGGCGACCTTCACCGACGCGCGATGACACTGACGACGAGATCCAGATCTGCTGCTTTTTTTTTGAATTTTGAAATTTATATCCGTGGCGCACAGCACCTAGTGCGCCACGGTTATCGTTTCATATGCGTGGCGCACCTGGACTACTTTCCGTGGCGCACTGGCATGTGCGCCACGCCTATATCGACACAACCGTGGCGCACCAGGTAGTGCGCCATGGCTAGGAGATATCCGTAGCGTGAGGCCCGTGGCGCACTGCTAGTGCGCCGCAGATGGCCTTTTCAGGTGCGCCACTAAAGGCCGTTTTCCTAGTAGTGAATGGGTGAGTTGAAAATGATTATCGACACACATGCTGCTATAGAGAGCTACAATGCTTCAGAAAAGTTCTTTAGCTGCATGATGGAAGAGCACAACTCCGTAAGTGAGCATGTACTCAAGATGTCGGGTTACGCTGATAAGCTTGTGTCCATGGGAATATCGATTCCCATTGACTTAGGCATCCATCGTGTTCTGCAGTCTCTACCACCTAGCTATAAGAGCTTCATGATGAATTATAATATGCAAGGCATGAAGAAGTCTCTCCCCGAGCTTCTGTCAATGCTTAAAACTGCAGAAGGCGAGATCAAGAAGGAACATCAAGTGTTAATGATCAATAAGAACACTAGTTTCAAGAAAGACAGGAAGGGTAAACGAAAGAGAAGTAAGGGCGGAAAGCCAGTTGCCGTGCCTGAAAAGAAACCCCGAGTTGGCCCTAAGTCTGACACTGAGTGCTACTATTGTAAGGGGACTGGCCACTGGAAGCGCAACTGCCCTAAGTATTTGGCAGACAAGAAGGCCGGCAAGGCAAACAAAGGTATATACGATATACATGTTATTGATGTGTACTTGACTAGTGCTTGCAGTAGAACCTGGGTATTTGATACCGGTTCAGTTGCTAATATTTGTAACTCGAATCAGGGGCTACGGAACAAGCTACCTCTATCAAGGGGTGAGGTCAAGATGTTTGTCGGCAATGGATCAAGTGTTGATGTGATCGACGTCGAAACGCTGCCTCTCCACTTACCGTCGAGATTAGTAATGGACTTGAATAATTGTTATCTGGTGCCTACACTGAGCATGAACATTGTATCTGGATCGTGTTTGATGCGAAGTGGTTATTCATTTAAATCCGAGAACAATGGTTGTTCTATTTATATGAATGAAATATTTTATGCTCATGCACCGATGATGAATGGTTTATTTCTGTTGGATCTCGATAATAGTGTTACACATATTCATAATGTTGATGCTAAAAGGATTAAACTTAATGATGATATATCCGCATATATGTGGCACTGCCTTCTAGGTCATATTGGCGTTAAACGCATGAAGAAGCTCCATTCAGATGGACTTTTCGAATCACTTGATTTTGAATCGTTTGATACATGTGAGCCATGCCTTATGGGCAAGATGACTAGAACGCCGTTTTCCGGTTGAATGGAAAGGGCGACAGATTTATTGGAAATCATACATTCTGATGTATGTGGTCCAATGAGTGTGTCGGCACGAGGTGGATATCGTTATTTTGTTACTTTCACGGATGATTTGAGTAGATAAGGTTATATCTACTTGATGAAACACAAGTCTGAAACCTTTGAAAAGTTCAAGGAATTTCAGAGTGAAGTGGAAAATCATCGTAAAAGAAAGATCAAATTTCTACGGTTTGACCGTGGAGGAGAGTATCTAAGTTACAAGTTTAGCACTCATATGAAAGAGTGTGGAATTGTTTCACAACTCACACCTGCCGGAACACTACAGCGAAATGGTGTGTCGGAATGTCGTAATTGTACTTTATTGGATATGGTTCGATCTATGATGTCTCTGACGAACTTGCCATTGTCATTTTGGGGTTATGCACTAGAAACTGCTGCATTCACTTTAAATCGGCCACCATCTAAATCCTTTGAAAAGACACTATATGAATTGTATTTTGGAAAAAAACCTAAGCTATCATTTCTTAAAGTTTGGGGATGCGATGTTTATGTGAAGAAACTTCAACCGGATAAACTCGAACCCAAAGCGGAAAAATGCTTCTTAATAGGATACCCTAAGGAAACTATTGGGTATTCCTTCTATCACAGATCCGAGGGCAAGGTTTTTGTTTCCAAGAATGGATCCTTTCTAGAGAAAGAGTTTCTCACGAAAGGTGTGAGTAGTCGGAAGGTAGAACTCGAAGAGGTTATTGAACCTTCTCTTCAAAGTATGGCGAGTAGCGCAGCGCTGGAAGTCATTCCGGAGTTGGCTTCACCAGTTGAAGAGGGAACTAATGATAATGATCATGAAACTCCGAAAGAGAGTACTACTGAACCTCGCAGGTCTAGCAGGACGCGTGCAGCTCCTGAGCTATACGAAAACCATGTTATGAATTCCATGGTTGATGAAATTAATGACCCTGCGACGTATGAAGAAGTGATGATGAGCCCGGATTCCAAAAAATGGTTAGAAGCCATCAAAAATATGTATGAAAATCAAGTTTGGAACTTGGTGGACTTACCTCACGACCGAAAGGCCGTGGAGAATAAACGGATTTTCAAAAGGAAAACTGATGCTAATGGTAATGTAATCGTCTATAAAGCTCGACTTGTCGCAAAGGGGTTTCGAAAAATTCAAGGAGTTGTCTACGATGAGACATTCTCTCCCATAGCGATGCTAAAGTTAGTTAGGATTATGTTAGCAATTGCTGCATATTTCGATTATGAGATATGGCAGAGGGATGTCAAAACCGCGTTTCTCAATGAAAATATTGAAGAAGAGTTACATATGATACAACCAAAGGGTTTTGTCGATCCTAAGGATGCTAACAAGGTGTGCAAGCTTCAACGATCCATCTATGGACTGAAGCAAGCATCACGAAGTTGGAATCTCCGCTTTGATGAGGTGATCAAAGAGTTTGGATTTGTCCAAACTTATGGAGAGGCTTGTATTTACAAGAAAGTGAGTGGGAGCAATATGGCATTTCTGATATTATATGCGGATGGCATATTATTGATCGTAAATGATATAGATCTTTTAAACAATGTTAAAAGTTATCTAAAAAGCAAATTTTCAATGAAGGACCAAGGTGAAGCGTTGTCACATCCCAAGATTTTCCAAATCTTGTAATGTGAAAAATAAATGAATAAAATAAAACTTTGTTGATTTTTAGGGTGAGAAGAAACTTTTTGATTTCAATTGGAACCCTTTAAACCTTTTTGATCAAACAAATCCTAAAGGGATTTGAAAAGATAAACATTTAATAAAGAAAATTTTCAATAAGTAGAATTACTATTTTTGGATCTTTTAATAAAAGATTTGGTTTTAAAAGAAAAGGATAGAATCATAAATAAAGATTATTTTATAGAGCCAAATTAAAACTTGGCCAAGCTTTTGGAATAAAATATTTCTATTTGATAAATAGAGTAAAGGTTTATTTAAATAAAATAAAAAATGATTTATTAATATTCAATTTTATTTAAGTAAAGGTTTTCCCATTTTGAATAAACACTAAAACTTATTGATTTATTTTAAATAAGTTTTCCAAGTGTTTTGTATTTTCAAATAAAACCTACTGAAAAGGTTTTGATATTATTTAGATTTCAATGGAGATTTAAATAGAACAAATCCTATTTGAATAAAATAACTAAGGACTATTTATTTAATTATTACATAGATCCTAAAAAGAATAAAAATATTATTTTGTTTTGGACTTTGGGTTGTGTTGTTAAACAGTACTAAAATCAATGCAAAGTTTGGCAAAGTTTGAAGCCATGTGAGTGTTTGATTTGTTGTTTGAATTTCAAAACAGAAAATCGAATTATAAAAAGATAAAGCAATTAGAAAGAAAAAAATAAAATCAAACTCGACCCAACTCAGCTAAGCCCACTTGGCCCAGTTAGCCCAACTCCCCTCCTCCCCGTAGAAAACGATTCGAACTCGCGAATCGACCCACTCAGCGATTGACAGACGGACCCCACCGCACACTTCTCTCCTTCGCTGACGCCCGGACCCCACCGCACACTTCTCTCCTTCGCTGACGTACGGACCCCACTGGCCACCTCAGCGTCGTCTTCAACCCCCAAACCCGGCCCTGCCGTTGCAGTCAAGAAACACCGGCGATGAATACGCGTTGAAGGCAGCCTTAACTCCCCGCAGTGAATATGCCCGTTAAATCGCCCCTCTCCGCCCTCTCTTTCCCCCCAGACACCGCACCACCGGAGCCATCAGGCTGCCCCAATTTCCTCTCAGACCATCACTGTCTCTGGCGAGGTTCTCCATCGATTCTGGCCAGTAGACGCTGCCCCTTGCATCCCGGAGCACACAGCCGTGATCCCCAGCCTCTGGCGCTTCTCCCAGTGCTTTCCGTTCAACCGCGCTCGCCCCAGAATGTCGACAAGGACAAGCACAAACGCGTCGCCGCGTCTGCTTCTTTCTCCGGCGACCTCCCCCTGGTAAGACAGACCATCCCGAGCCCTCTCAGTCATGATCATGTGAATCCCACACTCGCCCGTGTCTAACCATGTCCTTGTTTTCCCTCGGAGGGTACCACAGCGTCGCCCTCGACGACCTCCAGAGCCGCCCGACGCCGCCACCTACTCCGGCGAGGAATCCCCGTCGCCTCTGAGTGCCCCTTGCCAAGTTGACCACGTGTTGAGCATCACCTCGACCTCGCAAACACGGTGAGCACCCCCGTTTCCTTCTTTACTTCCTGTAGCCGCCGCAGCGCCACCGTCTGAGCGTCGCCGCCGCCAGCCGCCGCGCAGCGCCGCCAGTTCTTGGCAAAGTGACAGGAGCTGTTCGATCCAGATCGTAGTGACACGATAGAATCACTTAACGACGAAGGGGTACGCAACCTGAGCCGCGGGATCTTTTTAAATCCAACGCCCCGCAGAGGCCGATCCGCACAAAACGGTACCGGCTAGTAATAACACGCCGCGTGGCACTAGTTTGTTTTAAAACAGGAATTTAAATCTGATTTAGATGCAAACTTGTAAATTGCATAACTTTTGATCCACACGTCCAAAATTTGCAAATTTTATATTAATGGAATCAGTGGAACAAACCCTAGCCAACCATGCACTTTGTTTAGTAAAAAGCTTCTGGTAAAATGTTTGTTTTTTGCAGAAACTTGTGTATGCTTGTTTAGGATATAAAATTTATTTCAAAATGATTTTAGGGTTGAAATCTTTGCAAATTGGTTTGTTGTGAACCTACTGACCTTAGGAAACAACTCATGGATTTAAAAATGAATTTTGTGAAGTTTAGGAATAAAAACTTGAATTAACTCATTTCTAGTCAAATAAAAATATTGTTTTTGATATCGAAATGATTTTTGAGAAAAACCTTTGGAAAATGTGTTGAATCAAACCTACTAACCCTAAACACCAAGTTTTGAGAATTAACAACTTATTTGGTGAACAACATAAAATTGTTGCTTTGCTAAAAACATTTTCCACCACATGAAATAATGATTTGATTTAAGAAATGGTTTATAGATAAAACCCTTTTGCAAATCACTTTACCACTTTAGAAAATGACCACTTTGAACCTTACAATGTTTAGAGTCTAGTAGAAACCACCTTTGCAAATAAAACTATCTTTTACATGCTTGCATGCATGACTTAGTTTCTATTATTTCATGTGTGTTAAATTGTTTGAATATTGGTTGGAATGCTAGTTGAATCTATGTTTGCTTGATTGATTTGTAGTGAAGTAAGAAGAGTGTGATATTAGCAAGATCAAGAAGTGAACCAACATTCCCTACCAAAAAGGCAAGTTACACTATCATCCAAGTCCTACTATTTTCATTACACTTAGTGGATTTTGAAACATGCATGAGAAGGACTACTATATTTTGCTATGCTAAATCCTATTAGGATACCTTTATAGAATCCTTAGTGAAAACAATGTAGTTGTAGAATTCTTAGCCATGCTATATATTTTGAGAAGAGATACATGTTGAGATTTTATCAAGTTGAGAAAAGACTTATGTTTTATATAATAAAACAAGTACTCAATGAACCACCTGGGTGGAATGAGGATACTCGGTTTTGGACAAGGTGGCAACAAGAGGAACCATGTTTATATGGCAATCTCTTTTTGTTGTGCACCAGATGAAAACCACCCAGGGACTTAGAGATTGAACATGTTTCTCGTACAGTGGCTTCCGTGTACAGCCACATGCTAAATGGGCACTGGATTAGTCAACTACATTGGGAAGACCCATGCATTGGTCTTCAGGTTAACTAGAATGAGGGAACTTGGAACCCTACATTGGTGCCTGAAGACAAGCTAGCATTGTGTATTGGGAGGACCCTATGGAAAGACTTCGTCACATTCTCAATCTGCCAGTACTCCATCTTGGTGAGTACTTAGCCAGCGGCCACTGGTGGCAACAAGATGAGATTGTGTCATGTGGGTAAAGTGTACAACTTCTGCAGAAGATAAAATTCTAAGTACTTAGCCGTGTCCCCGGTTATGGACAATACTGAGCAACTAAGGCCTGAAGCTATGGGAAATCACGACATTCCAATTTCTAAAAGCAAAACTTTAAAGTGACAACAAAAGACTTGAAGCACTTGGGGTGTACCAAGGAGCTCAAAAGATTTTGACAAAGACTTGAAGCACTTGGGGTGTACCAAGGAGCTCAAAGGATTTTGACAAAGACTTGAAGCACTTGGGGTGTACCAAGGAGCTTAGAAAGATTTGACAAAAGATCAAAACTATTTTGAAAAGACAGGATAAATTATTTCTTTCTGCAAATGAGCCTAAAACCCTACTTAGCCAAATTATGCATGTAATGATAGGATCCACTTATTTCTACATAGTAGTGAAACTTGCCAATACAATCCAAATGTATTGACCCTTGTGGCTGTAACTTGTAATGTTGTAGGTTGGTTTGGTGTTAGTGAAGTTTATTGATTAGGATTACAAGTCTACAACCAACATGTCTGCCTGTGGCACTTTGAAGATGAAGGACTCCATGCTTTATAGATATTCTGCTGCAATGTATTGTAATAGCCAAATGAGCTATGTAAGATGTAATAAATATTTTATTCCTGGTTATAAAATTGTATTATGACCTATGTTTCTTGATATTACATCTTAACCGTGGATGCTAGCTATTGATCCAGGGACTAGCATTGTAAACACAGGGATCTCTACCTTATTAAAGGATGGGACCTCTACAAGCATCATACATATTAGGCATAAAGATCTATAGAGATAGATCTAGGCTCCTAATAGGGATATCGCAAAGTACATACCTTGATAAGATTTTAAAGAAGTTTAAAATGGACGGAAGTAAGAAGGGGTTCTTACCTATGATGCAAGGCAAGACATTGAGTAAGACTCAAAGTCCAGCTATGGCGGAAGAAAGAGAGATAATGGACAAAGTCCCCTATGCTTCAGCCATATGCTCTATAATGTACGCCATGCTATGTACAAGACCGGATGTGGCACATGCTATTAGTTTGACTAGTAGGTACCAATCGGATCCAGGTTCAGAACACTGGATAACACTCAAGAATATCCTTAAGTACTTGCGAAGAACTAAGGATATGTTTCTTGTGTACAGAGGTGAAGAAGATCTCGTCGCTAAGTGTTATGTCGACGCTAGCTTTGACACCGATCCTGTAACACCACGGTTCTCAAAAGACCGTAGCTTCTATGTGACATGCCAATCCCTAGATCGGTTCATTGGCCCACAATAGAATAAGATGAATAACATAGCAAAATATCCGTGTATCATAAATATCGAAGATCCAGAATATCATTATTACAATAAAAGCTTAGCTCAAGGCTAGCTCAATGTTATTCAAGTAGCAACATAAATATAGTAAATCCTCCATTCTTCAAATTGCGAACAAGTGAACAAGTGCCGAGTGGAGTACCGTGGCCTAAATCGATTACTCCTGCAACATGAAACGTAGCAGCCCCGAAGGGTAATACATGGAATGTATGGCAAGTAGATATATTAAATGAGACAATAGTGCTAACATCTACATGCATATTTGGCAAGTGGAGCTGTGGCTAGCTTGCATTTGCAAATACCTTTGTCCTACTTTCTTAAACAGTTTTTTTGATTTTCTTTGAAAAGATCTAAATTAAGTTAACCCAACAACATTAAAGCAATTATGAAATTGGAATGAGCGAGAAACATGTCATGGAATCAATATCAAGCAACTCAGACGTCCATAACCGGGGACACGGCTAATCGATTAGATTATACACCCTGCAGGGGTTTGTACACTTTACCCATGTGACTTGGCCAACCCAGATCGTACCATCACTCTCATTTTGGGTGATGATAGGGAGAAGTCCAAGAAGAGACCGTTTGGGGAGTAGCTCCCCAATCCCGACGAGCACCGGTCCAACCTACCAAAATTCTACATCTCTGGATACGCGGGTTCGAGTTACCACAACCTACTGAGTCCAACCAACCGCCCATTTCATTATTGGCACATGGTTGTACACGTAAGCTACAAAATAAAGAAGCCAATCATATTAGAAACTGGTTCTACTCTTTCTTGTGATTCTAGGGACATATTATTTGCAATTTTCTGAATAGTATTTATTTTCTTATGAATTTATTACTCTAAATAAGCCCTTAAACCATTTATTTTATTACTGCGAAACCTTACAGTATTTGCCTGAACCATTTGCATATTGATGATCTACATGGAACCAGCTTTCCATCGGTATATCATTTATATTTTTGTGATATGCAAATAATTTACTATGAATTTAATGATTTCTAAAGACATTAAAACTAATTAAATCATTACGGTAAATATGTAACGTAAAGATTAGATCTAACCTGATGTTATTAATCTACATTATAGTAGCTTCAATTTGATATATTGTTCATATTTTTTGGAGTTACAGATAATTTCCTATGAATTTATTAACCTAAAAGACCATTAAAACTAATTAAGTTACTGCACTAACCACGTACAATAAAAGTTGAATATAATGCCATATTAATATTCTACACGTTTTTCTGAATCCATTGATATCTTATTTGCTATTTTTGGTTCTACGGATATTTTTATATGATTTTTGTAAGTTTACACAATTTTCTACAAATTAAATTCAATTTTAAATCTACAGGGAATATTTCCTGGGAATATTTTATGCTGACTGGGACGCGGGGCTGACCTGGCGTTGACACATGGCGAGATCCGGTTGGCTCGTACCCCTTCACAGAATCGATCTAATCCTGGCCGTTGGGATGAGATCTAGTGGTTAGGAGAGGAGATTGACCCGATTTCGGCTCAGAATAGACAAGAAATAGATGTGTGTTAGAGAGACAAATCCATAGGTCAAATTGAAAAACTTAGAACATTAGTCCTAACTTCCCACCAATGGTATTTGGATTTGAAGAAATGAGCGCGTGTACATCTTGGATTTACACCGTCATATCTGAAATATTGCGGTGCAAAATTCTCCGGCTGTGGTGGATGAAAAGAGGTGAGGTTTGTCGGGATTGAAATATTTCGACGAGTTATACAACTTTCATTCTTTGGCCGAAGGCAAACAACAAAGTATAGATGGGTTAAAAAGCGAAATACGATTCGGGCATGTGTAGATTCGGGATTTCGAGAAGGGAAACTCGTACAGCTGTGGCTGCACGAGCTTATATGGAGATTTAGGATTGTATAGAGATAGGCCTTGGAGTAGGGAACAAGTAGAAACAAACGGAAGTCGATTCGGAGTTGTAGATAAAAAGTTATAGCTGTTTGAATAGAGATAGGTTTGACAAAACTGTTTCGCACGCTTTTTAAAGCATCTGGGACACCGATCGTGGCTGGCTGGTTCGGTCCGGTCCGGATGGGCTGGCCCGTTAGATTTTTTTTCTTCTTTTTTTCTTTTTCTTTTCTATTTACTTGTTTCCCTCATATCTTTTGCATACGAACTCCAAACGACATGATTCTTTTTTCTAAAATTTTCTAAAATCGAATAGATCATTGGAGGATCATATTTGTAATATTTTTACTAGTTTTCCAGTAGTGGGTTTATAAATCCTTGTATATTTCATTTTATTTATATCTTTATTTGTTTGTATTTATTCCATAACTTTTTCATAATAGCTCCAAATGAGCTCAATTTTGTTTCTATAATTTTTGTAATATTTACTGGATCTTTTTTGGCTATAATTTAGCAATAATCGCTGCCTTATCAACAATGGGTTTTGATAAAGCCAATTTAATTCCCTTTAGGAACAAAGTGGCACAAACTATTTGGGGTTTTAGTCCTTTATTTTTATTTAGGAATTTTTCTTGATGCAAATATGCAATGCAATGCTCATGAATGTCATACAACATGCAAAAAGAATTTCTAGTACCAATTTTCAAAATCTTGGGATGTGACAGGCTAACCCCCTTAAGATGAATCTCGTCCCGAGATTCGGAATGGCTAGCAAGGTTATGGGTGTTGTTGTCGAGGCTAACCCCCTTAAGAAAACTGAACTTGGCATCCTAACATCTAATACTCAATTGTGGAATCTTGTGCTAGCTATCAATCCTTTCGAGTGGGTTCTCTTCAACAGATCCTCTAGGTAACTTCATATGTAACTATTCCTATCCATGAGTGCCTCAATATGAATGAACACGATGTACGAGTATTTTAAACATTACAACTGTGATGTATGGATTAACCAGGGACTTACTAGTCGCGAGGTTCGGCTTGAAGCTCCTTCTCTGGGCATTTATAGGCATAATGTCCCGACTCATTGCACTTGTAGAATGTGAAAAGGCTGGGATCCCTTACTAGCTTCATTTTGTCATCATAGCCGCTTTTCCTGTTTCCTTTGTGATTCTTCTTTTCTAGACATTGTGACGCATAATGTCCTGGATCTTTACAATTGTAGCACAACAGCTGGCTAATATCCCTCGCATGGGAGTTGTAGCAGTTCTTCCTCTTCATGGGTCTCTCCAAGGCTAGGAGTTCTCTTAGTTCTTCTTCTTCATATTTCACCACAAATTCAGGAAACCTTTCTCGCTTCTTGGGGCATTCACTAGAGATATAACCTTCTTCTCCACATGAGTAACAACACTTTGTGGTCACATTGGGTGCATGAGGCATGGCTCTGGTTTCGGCCTCCGCCATAGGGCTTGATTCTGCATGGGTCTTCTTGAGAGCTTGATGCACTCCATCCTTGACTCCTTTATTCACTTGTTGTACCATGGGGTAAAGGTGAAAATGAACAGGGACATGATCGTTCCCTTCACATAGAAAGCAAGTGACTTGGGATGTGGGGCACTCTCCAACTAGATGGTTTCCATCACAATAGGGGCACTAATCCTGATGCTCCTTGTATGTATGTCCTAAGTCTCCACAGACTTTGCAAGCTTGAAACTCCTTCAGAACATCCACTCCAGTCGTTGATGCTTGGGTGATGGGACAAGGTCGTAGTATAACTTCATTGAACTCCTCCCAAGTTAGTTTTCTGTTGTTGATGGCTCCATGCATCCTCCACCAAGTTGTATGGTCCAAATTCACATCATCCATCGCACGACGGGATTCCTTGCTAAAAGCTTCAATGTACTCCGCAATAGTATGCTTTCCTTGGCGTAAATTGTTGAATCCTCTCTGACGTGAGTACATGACTTCAGATGAAATATGTGCATCATGGAATACTGTCTGAAACATGTCCCATGTTACTTGTACTACGGGGTGAGTGGCTTGATACTTGTACCACCATTTTTCTACAGGTCCTTCCAATAAGTGAGTGGCAAACCTTACCTTCTCTTCACCTGGACAGCCAATAGTCACTAGGATCTTGTTCACTTTTTTCAACCAATTATCCGCCACAGTAGGCTTAGAAAAGGTTGAGTATGTTGGTGGTTCGAGCATTAGAAAATTGCTGAGTAGGTTCTGCTGAGGCGGTGGCTTGTTATTGGCAAGGTATTCCGTCATCACTTGTGCTAGCTGTGCTTATGATGCCATGAGCTTCTCCATTTCAGTGGATTGACGATGGGGTGACATCTATTGGTATAGCATAGACAAGTTATAGATAGAAAGACTAGATAAATAATACTACCCATAACTATATGGAAGAAGCAATTGACACACAAGCAATCAATCATCACAAACAACACTCAATCCAAATAGTTTCATTTATGTTCCAGAAGTTTTGTTTTAGTGGCATAACAACCACAAAATAGTTTATATTGACTAATATTCATTTGGGGGGTGAACCTACAATCATAAAAGCAATGGACAGATTCTGTCCTGAAACTACAGCAGCGTTCACGAATTTTTCTAGGCACCCTAAACTCATCAGGAATTTTATCCAATTTTTGTGTATAGAGTACAGAGAGTTTCGAACCGTTCCTATTTTTTTCATATTTTTCCTAGTTACCAATAAAATATGCAAATTCGTGACGTACAGCTGTGTCATCAGAAAACTGCATCGAAACTATCACGAATTTCTAATCAAAACCCTCATTAATATATTATGGAATCTCACAAAAATATTCTGGAACTTTAAGGTATAAAATAGCACAACCTAAACATAATAAATCAACTATCAAACAAGTTCTTACAACAATCGATTGCTATATCTAATCGAAGTCATATCAGAACTATATGGTGGTTATCATCTAACTATTCTTAATCTAGCGCTTTCTTGCATAAGTGTTCATCTACAAGTTTGAACAAGATGAGATTAGAAAAGATAGATGAATGATTACAAGAATATAATAAGTACAAAATTATGAGTTCATTGCTAGGGAGAGCCTTCCTTCTATATCATAAAAGAGAAGAGTATGAGAATTGAAATGATAAGAGATACTAGAAAGAAGTGTAAGAAGAGAATAGATAGAATCAAATAGGGTTTATAATTTCATATGGCTTTCCTATTCCAAACCTAGGTCACGATCCTACAGTCGACACACGGGCTCTGATACCATCTTGTAACACCACGGTTCTGAAAAAGACCGTAGCTTCTATGTGACATGCCAATCCCTGGATCGGTTCATTGGCCCACGATAGAATAAGATGAATAACATAGCAAAATATCCGTGTATAATAAATATCGAAGATCCGGAATATCATTATTACAATAAAAGCTTAGCTCAAGGCTATCTCAATGTTATTCAAGTAGCAACATAAATATAGTAAATCCTCCATTCTTCAAATTGCGAACAAGTGAACAAGTGCCGAGTGGAGTACCGTGGCCTAAATCGATTACTCAGAATCGGAATATCCTGCAACATGAAACGTAGCAGCCCCGAAGGGTAAATACATGGAATGTATGGCAAGTAGAGCTATTAAAGGAGACAATAGTGTTAACATCTACATGCATATTTGGCAAGTGGAGCTGTGGCTAGCTTGTATTTGCAAATACCTTTGTTCTACTTTCTTAAACAGTTTTTTTGATTTTCTTTGAAAAGATCTAAATTAAGTTAACCCAACAACATTAAAGCAATTATGAAATTGGAATGAGCGAGAAACATGTCATGAAATCAATATCAAGCAACTCAGACGTCCATAACCGGGGACACGGCTAATCGATTAGATTATACACCCTGCAGGGGTTTGTACACTTTACCCATGTGACTTGGCCAACCCAGCTCGTACCATCACTCTCATTTTGGGTGATGATAGGAAGAAGTCCAAGAAGAGACCGTTCGGGGAGTAGCTCCCCAATCCCGACGAGCACCGGTCCAACCTACCAAAATTCTACATCTCTGGATACGCGGGTTCGAGTTACCACAACCTACTGAGTCCAACCAACCGCCCATTCCATTATTGGCACATGGTTGTACACGTAAGCTACAAAATAAAGAAGCCAATCATTTTCTCTTGATACCTGGGTGCCTTTCCGCAATGATACCACCAAAAATTATCAATCCCATCACACCCAAGAGATTCATTGATTAAGTTGTTTTAGTTTTCACAAACCAACATATTTAGAAACAACTTTCAGTGATGTAACCTAGCCCTCGTTCATCATAGCATGGCTAAGCACATCTACCAACGGTGGTTCATCTACAGGGAAAGCCCTACCACATAATAGGTCATAGCATAGCGATAGTAATATCCTACACATGCATCTACAAAATACACGACAATGCATTGAAAATAGTAGGACAACGTCATGAACAAGGTAGCATCTACTTGCCTTGGTGGTTGGTGAAGTCGTTCAAACACTCGTTGCAATCACGCACGTTGCACTCCTCGCAATCTATCGAGCAAACAATTTCATACAACATAAACAATAGCACATAGAGATCAAACAAATGCAACAAATGCATGTATGGCAATTTAATAAGTCACAATGGTTGTTACTATAGTTCTCTAAACAATACTGAAGTATATGATGCATGCAAGAGGCCAATTAATGCAATGGAGTACTTGTTATTTATAATTACTTGCCAATATAGGGTTTTTATTAGTTCTGTTGTAACGCCTGTTCTAAATGTCGAATTAAATTTGTTTCTTGGGTTTACTGGATAGAGGACGTTAATACAAACCAGTAGGCATTGGATTCACCCTAATCGGAGTTATAGATCTTTTTAAATAGTTAAAATACTACAGAATGTATTATAATGCTCCTAACATTATACGTACTGTATAGCTATAATTTTAATTCAGAAACTGGTTCTGCTCTTTCTTGTGATTCTAGGGACATATTATTTGCAATTTTATGAATAGTATTTATTTTCTTATGAATTTATTACTCTAAATAAGCCATTAAACCATTTATTTAATTACTGCGAAACCTTACAGTATTTGCCTGAACCATTTGCATATTGACGATCTACATGGAACCAGCTTTCCATCAGTATATCATTTATATTTTTGTGATATGTAAATAATTTACTATGAATTTAATGATTTCTAAAGCCATTAAAACTAATTAAATCATTACGGTAAATATGTAACATAAAGATTAGATCTAACCTGATGTTATTAATCTACATTATAGTAGCTTCAATTTGATATATTGTTCATATTTTTCGGAGTTACAGATAATTTCCTATGAATTTATTAACCTAAAAGACCATTAAAAATAATTAAGTTACTGCAGTAACCACGTATAGTAAAAGTTGAATCTAATGCTATATTAATATTCTACATGTTTTTCTGAATCCATTGATATCTTATTTGCTATTTTTGGTTCTATGGATCTTTTTATATGATTTTTGTAAGTTTACACAATTTTCTACAAATTAAATTCAATTTCAAATCTACAGGGAATATTTCCTGGGAATATTCTATGCTGACTGGGACGCGGGGCTGACCTGGCGTTGACACGTGGCGAGATCCGGTTGGCTCATACCCCTTCGCAGAATTGATCTAATCCTGGCCGTTGGGATGAGATCTTGTGGTTAGGAGAGGAGATTGACCCGATTTCGGCTCAGAATAGACAAGAAATATATCTGTGTTAGAGAGACAAATCCATAGGTCAAATCAAAAAACTTAGAACATGAAAGTTGTGGGGAATCATTAGTCCTACCTTCTCACCAAAGGAATTTGGATTTGAAGAAACGAGCGCGAGTACATCTTGGATTTACACCGTCATATCTGAAATATTGCGGTGCAAAATTCTCCCGCTGTGGTGGATGAAAAGAGGTGAGGTTTGTCGGGATTGAAAGATTTCGATGAGTTCTACAACTTTCGTTCTTTGGCCGAAGGCAAACAACGAAGTCTAAATGGGTTAAAAAGCGAAATACGATTCGGGCATGTGTAGATTCGGGATTTCGAGAAGGGAAACTCGTACAACTGTGGCTCCACGAGTTTATATGGAGATTTAGGATGGTGTAGAGATAGGCCTTGGAGTAGGGAACAAGTAGAAACAAACGGAAGTCGATTCGGAGTTGTAGATAAAAAGTTATAGCTGTTTGAATAGAGATAGGTTTGACAAAACTATTTCGCACGCTTTTTAAAGCATCTGGGACACCGATTGTGGCTGGCTGGTTCGGTCCGGTCCGGATGGGCCGGCCCGTTAGATTTTTTTCTTCTTTTTTTCTTTTTCTTTTTCTATTTACTTGTTTTCCTCATATCTTTTGCATACGAACTCCAAACGACATGATTCTTTTTTCTAAAATTTTCTAAAATCGAATAGATCACTGTAGGATCATATTTGAAATATTTTTACTAGTTTTCAAGTAGTGGGTTCATAAATCCTTGTATATTTCATTTTATTTATATCTTTATTTGTTTGTATTTATTCCATAACTTTTTCATAATAGCTCCAAATGAGCTCAATTTTGCTTCTAAAATTTTTGTAATATTAATTGGATATTTTTAGGCTATAATTTAGCAATAATCGCTTCCTTATCAACAATGGGTTTTTATAAAGCCAATTTAATTTCCTTTAGGAACAAAGTGGCACATACTATTTGGGGTTTTAGTCCTTTATTTTTATTTAGGAATTTTTCTTGATGCAAATATGCAATGCAATGCTCATGAATGTCATACAACATGCAAATTTTTTTCTAGTACCAATTTTCAAAATCTTTGGATGTGACAGATCCAGATGACTCTAAGTCTCAATCCGGATACGTATTTCTCATGAATGGCGGAGCGGTTAGTTGGAGGAGTTCCAAACAACCTGTGGTGGCGGGATCAACAACGAAGGCCGAATATGTTTCTGCTTCAGAAGCGGCTCATGAAGCAGTTTGGATGAAGGAGTTCATATCCGAACTAGGTGTGGTTGCGAGCGCGTTGGACCCAATGGTAATCTATTGTGACAACAATGGTTCCATTGCCAATGCCAAAGAACCAAGGTCTCACAAGAATTCCAAGCATATTAAGCGCCGGTTTCACTCCATCCGTGAGCATGTCAAGGATGGAGATATAAAGATTTGTAATGTACACACGGATCTCAATGTAGCAGATCCATTGACTAAAACTCTCCCTAGAGCAAAACATGATCAACACCAGAACTGCATGGGTGTTAGATTCATCACTATGTAACTAGATTATTGTCTCTAGTGCTAGTGGGAGACTGAAGGGAGTATGCCCTGAGAGGCAATAATAAAGTGTTTATTATGTATATTCCAAGTATATGATAGATGTTTATTTTGCATGATATAATTGTATTAATACGGAAACGTTAATACATGTGTTTAATAAACAAACAGAAAGTTCCTAGTTATTCCTCTCTCATAAACTAACTCGTTGATTAACAAGATGATCAAGGTTTCATGATCATAGACATTGGATGTTGTTAATAACGAGATCACAACATTAGTGTAATGGTGTGATGAACATTCATCCTAAGTATAGCATTACGATCAAAGTCATTGATTTTATATTGCTATAACAACTTATGAAGTGATCCTAATCCTTATACCATGAGATCATGTCAATCAGTAACACCGGAAGAGTTTCTTGATAACATCAAACGTCACACCGTAACAGGGTGATTATAAAGATGGGTTCAGAACTAATAAAGTGTTATATTGAGGCCCATGGATCGAGAGTGGATTTTTTTCATCCCGATGATGGATAGATATACTCTGGGCCCTCTCGGTGATATCACATTGGTTAGCTTGCAAGCAAGTGATTTGATCACTAGAATGTTATATCATGGGAACGTGAAAAGAGTGCATGTCAATAACGATATCAAACTAGGTATGGAGATACCGATGATCAAATCTCGGACATGTAATATATCGCGAAACAAAGGGATTAAGATACTAGCGTAAAAGGTTCCGATGATCACAAGAAAGTCATCGTTGAATGTGTGGGAGTCAGTATGGGTCTCCAGATCCCGCTTCTGATTATTGATAGGAGAAGGGTCTTGATCATGTCCGCATTATTCGCGAACCGAGGGTGACACACTTAAGAGACACCGACATCCAATTGGAGCAAAAGTTTCATGCCGGAAACAATAACAAGCGCAGGAACGTATTTCACTAGATACCGAAACAGGTTTTTGGGTGAAGTTGCAGAAAGTGTTTTTGCATGTGAAATGAAATACTAACAAGGGGTTATATGTGAATGTTTGTCATTAAAGTAATTGACAAAATTCTGAATAAATAAAAGTAGTTTTATTTAATGAGAGTTTGCATTAAATTTCGTGGAAATTTAATGGGAATTTTGAGTGGGATTTTGAGTGGAGGGAATTGAAGGGATTTTTATGAGTGGAGTGTCCACTCACATGAATGGAGGAGGGGAGGGGGCATCCCCCATGGCTGGCGTCCACCCCCTTGGTTTCCCCCTCCTCCTATAAAAGGCACCCCTCTCCTCACTTCTCACTCACACCTCCTCGTGAAGGATCTCTCTCCCCCTCAAGTATTTATCCCCCATGGTATCGGACTAGCGAGATACATGTTCCCGGTGGCTATTCGGAAAGAAAGAGTTCTACTTCTGCTGCATCGCTGGAGCGAGGAGGCAGAGGTTGCTCGGTGCCTCGAACATGTGTGCGATCACGGATGCGCCGCTAAGTTGTGGTGCTAAGGACTTCCTCTCGATATTGAGATCGGCAAGAGATCGTCTAAATCAACCACGAGTTTAACTCGTTAAGCTTTGTCGGTCTTCAAGGGTGTGTTCTCTATGGATATACATCCGCCCGTTGTTTGTATCTAGTAGATAGATCTTGGTACATAGTTTTTCCCATCGTAGGTAAATTTTCATTTTCTATGCTGCGAACCCTACACCTGGCAAGTCCATCGAGCCAGTTGTTCTCTCTCAAGGTGAACTGAATTCCTTCGGCGGTGGGGGCTTCAATCTTTCCCTGGAGACTTGTAACAACTAGCCACTTCAAATCCTCTCCTTCCTGATAGTTGAGCTGAGCTCTGAAGAACTCGGGGTGCGGACGCTCCAGCATCTCTGCCAGCTGGTCCAAGTCACGCTCAAAGATGAGGTCTCCTCCATTCCCCAACTGATCTAACTTGTTGTACTTCACGTCCATCTATAAGAATATAGGATGAGTAAGTTAGTAGAGTGATCAAGTGTGTCAAATTTTATGTAAGTTTGCAAGAATTTTTGAGGAACATGAATTTTCAGGAAAGAGTTTAAGTCGTAAGAAGGAAAATAAGTTTTCATAAATACTCCCTTCCTTGATTTTGAAACTAAGTTTTTGATACAAAACGTCCATTCTAAACTAGTGTCTCCTATGGTCAAGATGGTTCTGATACCAACTTGTCAACACCCGGATTTTTAATCATAGATGCCTGTTATGCCATACAAAGCAATCCCAAGATTACCATTTTTGCGAGACATAACATATTGGATATCACAATACATCATCCATTACAAACCATACATAAGGTCTTACACAAATAAGGATCTCATGATCCAGTCTTAGTACAATTCAAGCAGCGGAATAACGTAATAATAATGATAGCGTAGGCGATGCTCCATCTTCATGGTCATAGGAAATGCTGGCAATGGGAGATGGTCCTAGTTGTCGTAACCCTCATGTTGTCCATCTTCCTGATACTCCTCTTCATAGTCTGGCCACAGGAATATCCAGGGACAAAGCGATGAGTACTCTTTATTTACTCGAAAACTAATACTAACAAGTGAAGTGGTTTTGGAATAGGAAGTACTAATATCTGGGGTTATTTTGCAAAAAGCCAGGTTTACCTTAACTAAGTGTTGATCCCTTCCTTTGTAGCTCCTTGCGCTTCCTCCCTCTCCTCCCTCGCGCTTGCCCTATTGATCAACACACCTTGCTCCATGTCCTTCGCCTCCTCGCTACGTCCTATACCTTATTTTCCAATGTACCTTATTTTCGAGACTTAGGCAGTATAAAATTCTCATTAAGTAAAACATCAGGCTCATTAAGAAACAAATTCACCTGTTGTTCTAGTAGCTTAGCACGAGCTCTTGTAAAATGTCCAATCCTAATCTCATTGGACTTATCCTTGTTAGTAGCAGCTGGAACATCATCAGTAGTAACTGGGGTAGGTGTAAGTATATGGATGTCCTCATCAAGATGCTTACGAGTCCATGTCGCTCAAATCAAAAAAGGGCAACGCTTTCGGGTCCATGTCCCTAGGCGTTGGCAGAGTTGAGGCATCCGAAGATTTGCTCGAGCTCCGTGCCCGCTTTCGGGTTTGTCCCTCGCTCGCCTCGGGGGCTTCCTCAGTTGGCGACTGCGCCGGTGGAATCTCAGACTCGGAGTCAACAACTTCGTTGTCTGGCGCAATCAGTAACCTTTCGGGTAGAGGAGGCACCATGCCAGCTACCACCAGATCCTGCAGAATGAACACATCAACGCTAAGTACAAGCAATTGCAAGGAAAACGCACTCGAAAATAAGGCGCCACGCGCACGTCACAAATCTACACCTGCGGAACTGGTCTCGCGGCACTGAACGGGGGCGTCGGCGACTTCCCCGGAAGGTCCTCGTCGGATTTGTACTTCACCAGTGGCCGAAGAACTCTGTCGAGGTCCTCCTGGAATGCTCCTCAGCCACAACTCTCGTCGGGTCGTGACGACCAGAATAAAGGAACATCGGATGCGCCCTCGCTTGGAGCGGCTGCACCCGATGTTTGAGGAAGGTGCGGATGATGTCCACACCGTTCACCTCTTTCTCTGCAACCACCTGGAGGGCCTCCACCCGACGGTAGAGCTTATATACCTCCTCCACTTCACCCTCCAGGATATGATTCTTCCAAGATCTCTTTTTCAAGATCTCCTGGGTTGAGTCGAAAGGCGCAAGGCAGAAACTTTGCCCGCCCACTGTGGAGTCGCCGATATAAAACCACTTCCTCCGCCAGTATTGGACGGACTCAGACATGGAAAAGGAGAATAAAAGAACAGTAGATCGAAGAGAAATGATGCAGCCACCGATCGGATAAACTCCGTCGGAGCCGGATTGCCTCTTCACGGAATAAAGCTTCCGAAAGAGGCCAAAGTCCGGCTCGATACGGAGCCAGCACTCGCAAAAAGCAACGAACCAGGCGATGTGGACAGGAGAATTGGGGGAGAGATGATGGAGTTGGATGCCATATAAGGACAACAACCCACGTAGAAAGTCATGGACTAGGAAAGAGAGGCCACAGAGAACGAAAGCGACGAACATCACCCGAAACCCTGCGGGTGGACGGGGAATTACCTCATCGCCATGGATCTTGATGGCCTCCTTGTCTTGCGGGATTAAACCCCGCTCACGAAGCTTGCGTAGGTCGCCCTCGCGCGTCTCCGTGTACCGCCACCAACCTGCGGTGACACGAGCGGCGGCAGAGCCCTTCTTGCCGCCGGTAGCAGCACTAGTGCCTTGTACAGGGGAGCCCTTCTTCGATTTCCCCATCGGGGCGCGTCGACGGTGGCGATGTGAGCCTAAGAATGAGGAAGGAAAAGATCGGAGAACGTCCAGCGCACGACAGGAAAAGCTCGAGAAAATGGAAGCAGTGGAAAGCAAATGACTCAGGTGAAAACAAACTACAGTTTTCACCATAGTTATAAGGATGAAGATGAAGAACAGGAACCGTTCATCTTGAAGCCCTAGCGCCAGGATCAGATCCAACCATCCACATGTCAACACATCAGCAAACCGTCGCTCGCACGCCGTCCACTATGCACGGAAACGAAAGAGACACTGTAATTCTCGCCACGTCACGCATGACCAGTCAACTCCAAGTCAGAAAGTGGTACCCAAACATCCGTCTGATCACGTCACGTCTGGCGCCACAGACGGTTGAGGTCACCAATCGTCCGCACTGACGTCATCATACAACACTGGCAATGGTTAGAAATCTTCGGCTAAAAGTACTCACTCGAATCTACGATTCGAGCAACTACTTGGGGGCTACTCCTATCTGAAGTGTTGGCCACGCACCTGAGGCATGATTAAGGTACTAAAACAACATTGATTCTTCGAGTCCTACGTCAAGTCTACGACTCCACTACGGACTTGAGGGATACTCTCATAGGGAGGATTGATTCAAGCATCTGAAAAAATTGTGTCCTACGGACCTGAAGTCAACAACGGCTGAAATAAAGTCTCTGCTTGAGTCTGTGACTCGAATAGACACTCGGGGGCTACTCCCATAGAGAGCGCTGGTCGCCCACCCTATGAATTCTTTGACTACGATCCTTCAGATCAAAATGCAAAAACTTTTTGGCAACTTTGCCCCAACCAACGCTAAGTCAGCAACATCCTCCTTGGGCACCCGAAACACCTCCGCGGTGATAAAATTTCAGATGTTGTGTCTGCGACGCAAAGATAAGACCTACAGATATCATCTGATGGCCTGGTAACGCACGCGATTGTGCTCTTCTAGTAAAAATCTGTGCCAGCAGGCATGATGAAAATCCCAACGGACACGTTAGGTACATCATTCGAAAACTATTGGGATTCGACTCCTGTAAGACCTCAGCGGCCTAAGTCGAATTACGCCAGCATATGTTCTGGATTCGAGTCTAGGGACTCGAGTCTGAAGAAGATCGTGTTGTTTTGTCATAAGACAGTTAACTGACCCTGATCCGTCTGAACACACATCAACAATCCCTACACACTAAAATCATTCTTTTCTCTGATGACCAGAAACAACTGCACCCAAAAGTTTGAAGAGTCCTTAGCCAAATCTATGATTCGACTGAACACTCGGGGGCTACTAACATGGTTATACCCTATGGGTCTACGACATCAGCATACCTAGTCCAGCCCAATGAAGGCCCACAAGAATATACGTGGCCCATGAAGATTTTTGGGTGGACCAAGCCCATGACATCTTCGGATCCTTGGAGAGCAAGACTAGAATAGATAGAATATTCAAAGGGGCAAACCCTAAACTTGTAACCATCTCGATCTGTGCCCGGGATCTGCCTATCTCTATATAAAGGCTAGGAGGGAACGATGAGGAGGACGAATCTCATCTCACCGCATACACACCTCCATGCCAGATTGCATCTGCGCACCCTTGTAACTTTCGGTTTTGCCGTAATCAAGAGCAGACAAGCAGGAGTAGGGTTTCCGTCCGGGGGCCAGAACCTGGGTAAATCTCGTGTCCCCTAGTTTCTTGTCTGTTAACCATTCCGTGATCTCCAGCACCCCCATCTTCTCCAAAACCCAAGATCATAACAATGGGCATTGACGGGATCAAACCTCGTTAGAGGGAATTGAAGGGATTTTTGTGAGTGGAGTGTCCACCCACATGAATGAAGGAGAGGAGGGGGCAGCCCCCATGGTCGGCGGCCAGCCCCTTGGGCCCCCCTCCTCCTATAAAAGGAATTGGACCAGCTGTCGGAGATGCTGGAGCGTCCGCACCTTGAGTTCTTCGGAGCTCGGCTCAATGATCAGGAAGGAGAGGATTTGAAGTGGTTAGTTGTTGCAAGTCTCCGAGGAAAGATTGAAGCCCCCACTTCAGAGGGAATTCAGTTCACCTTGAGAGAGAACAACTGGCTAGACGGAATTCCCAAGGACACGCAGGAAGCTCTTGCCCGTCTGCGTGGGCAGAGTATCAGTCAAATCAAGGGTACCCGCTTTGAGTTCTATCCAAGGCGTGATGTTATGGGACAACCACTGGAGGCCCCGTATCACCATGAGCTGAAGAGTCAATTGGACCACCTCAGCTTCATGATGTATGACCGACAAAAGGAGTTAGACAATGCCCGCTCCTACGCCAACCACAAGTACGCCATCGCCGCCAAGAAGGATCAGACCATTGCCATGCTAGTAAAGCATCGCCAGTCTCGTCGCTGTTAGCTCGACAAGAAGGAGCGCATCATTGCCCGTCTTTGCCACCAGATCACGAATTTGGAGGAGACATCCACGAGAGAGACATGCAGTTGGAGGAGAGGGAGAATGCAGGGGAAGACCTTCATGGAGACTCCTACTCCTATCTCAGTGACGATGATGAATTTCTGGAGGATCAGGCCATGGATTTCTTCACCGATGAGGATGACTTCGCCTTCAACGATGATGATGAGGATGATGAGGACACAGACTCCGAGGAGTAGTAGCACTTGAGCACTAGCATTAGTGAGTTGTATTCGGTCCCACTGTATCGTAGTTTCACAGAATGGTTCTTAAAACCATCTATTTTCCTTTATTGTGGTGTGTGTTTGTATCGTGTACTATGAATGAATGGATGAAAAGCAAACTTTGTAAACTTTTCAAACACAAAACCCTGAAGCATAGAAAATTTCCCTCTTTTCTCATGATCTATCTCAATCTTTTCCCATGAAGCATAGAAAATTTCCTTTTAATGTTGCAAATATTAAAAAAATGTTTGTTTCTGACCGCGAAGCCGAAAGAGCCGAATGTCAAGCCAACTTAGCCACCGTTCAACAGATAGCTCAGATGGCCAACAATAATCAAGGCCATGGAAATGAGGAAAACCATGGATCCAAGCTCAAGAATTTCGAGAACACCAATCCACCCGTTTTCACTAAGTCTGAAGAGCCCCTAGATGCCGAGGATTGGCTGCAAACCATGGAAAACAACCTGGAAGTTGCAGGAGTGGAAGCTAACGAGAAAGTACTGTTTGCCACCCACTACCTAGCCGGAGATGCAAGAGCATGGTGGAACAGCGTTCGTGCGATGACAGGAGGTCAGATGATGACTTGGGAAGAGTTCAAAGTCAAGTTCAGCAGAACCCATATGCCACCTGGTTTGATCAAGAGGATCAGAGATGAATTCAGGGAACTTAAGCAAGGCAGGATGACCATAGTTGAGTACCGTGACGAATTTTTGTCATTGGCTAGGTATGCACCGGATGAGATAGATACTGAATCCAAGAAGGAGATATTCCTGAATGGTTTGCACGATGAGATGCAGACAATGTTAGTCAATATCCCATTTTCTAATATTTCTTTCTTGTATTAAGACTGGATCATGAGATCCTTATTTGTTGTAAGACCTTATGTATTTTGGCACCCCGAATTTATGATCCGAGAATACCCGTTATGCCTGCCATTCACGTTCCCATGATCAGTGTGCCGTGAGTATAACCGACAAGTATCATTACAACATCCAAGAATTTAACGAGTACAAGTACTTACAATATGGCCAATATGGCGATTACAACAACCATAGCTAAAGTCTTCAAGCGCAGAGCCCATGTCATGCCCTAACCTATAGGCAACTGACTAGGAAAACGGCCTAGCTTGCATAGACGTTAGCATCTCCATCGTTTCTCTAGATCATCTGAAATTCTGGCCAAGTAAATAGCCAGGGAAAATGCCGGTGATTACTTTGAATGTACTCGCAAACCACCTTAATATAACAATAATAACGGATATGCAATATGGTTGTGGTAGGATGGCTCCAAGAGAGGTTCTTTTATAAACTAGTTTCTCTTGTAGATATAGCATGTCTCTATATCTTTGTTGAAAAACTTTTGTAAAACATTTTGGAAACCTTTTTGAAAAGTTTTAAGAAAGCACTAGGATTGGGTCACCCATTTGTTTTTCCTTCCGGTCATCTCATGTCCAAACTCCTTCCTCCATTTTCCCTACCATCCCATGGTCAAAACATTTTCGAGCCATTGCTTTTTCCGAAGTCCTTTTTTAAAACAAAACCATCACCTCCGTATAGCAGCCATCACAACCGTCCATGACCGATGACTCGGCTATTCAAATAGATTTACACTCTGCAGAGTATGTACACAGTACCAACACCATCCGATTATCCGTCCCTGATCTACACCGATCGTGGGTCGAATAACCGGTCAAGACCTTCCGAACACCCTATCCGATACAAGTTCCTACCCTATGAGGTTAATCCCCTCAAAACGGGACGCCCTATAGAGTTACAAGCCAACCGGAGTACGTTTTGCACCCCGCAGGCTGTGCGCTTTCAATGAGGGGCTCATAGTATCGTCTGGCCGCCATTTCGATGGTATTTACCTTCCCCAGACCGATGTTTCACATGGGACTTTATAGGGGAAATCCCAGCCTCCGGTAATTTGTTCTTCCCCGTAGTAGTTTGAGACACCTATACCGGATTAGACAACTTCCATCCTAGCCCCATCCCATTCTAGAGTAATGTGGTTGCATGGGTTAATTGCTCAAGCATTAGGAACTGTACAGCCGGGAGTGTTTTCGTAAACATTTTTCCTCCACCTTTCATCGGACCATTTTATAAACCAAAAACTTTCTCATTTTTCAACATCACTTGGTAGGCCAAGCCTCACCAAGGTTTCTCATAAAACATTTATTTAATACCTTTTTCCGGGGTCTTCCCATCCTACAATTTTGTTTCGTCTAAAACGGGTTCTCCAAGGGGTTATTGTGTTAAACACCATATACCATACTAAAGGAAGGTAGGTATTATACAGATAGGTTGTACCTAATGGTAATTTGGGGGAGCCAAAGATTCCCCATATAAAGCATATTATAGTAAAATAAATGCACTTTGTAAAAATGAGTAGATAAACATGCATATATAAAATAATAGGAAAAGGTGTTAAAGCAAGAAGGTGGCTTGCGTGCGACCATCGATAAGTTCCTTGACGGCGTTAGATAATCAGAATACCGATAATAACAATAATAAGAATAACCCCGTGCTTCCTTCTTCTCGGCGTGCAAACAAACAAAACACCAATCAATACAAGGCATACAAGCATCAACCAAACAACAAGCCTAAGATAAATACAAGAAGGAGATATTTATCTTGTAGATATAGCATGTCTCTATATCTTTGTTGAAAAACTTTTGTAAAACATTTTGGAAACCTTTTTGAAAAGTTTTAAAATCTTTTGAAAATGACTGGATACAAGTTCCTACCCTATGAGGTTAATCCCCTCAAAACGGGACGCCCTCTAGAGTAACAAGTCAACCGGAGTACGTTTTGCACCCTGCAAGCTGTGCGCTTTCAATGAGGGGATCATAGTATCGTCTGGCCGCCATTTCGACGGTATTTACCTTCCCAGACCGATGTTTCACATGGGACTTTATAGGGGAAATCCCAGCCTCCGGTAATTTGTTCTTCCCCGTAGTACTTTGAGACACCTATACCGGATTAGAGAACTTCCATCCTAGCCCCGTCCCATTCTAGAGTAATGTGGTTGCACAGGTTAATTGCTCAAGCATTAGGAACTGTACAGCCGAGAGTGTTTTCGTAAACATTTTTCCTCCATCTTTCGTCGGACCATTTTATAAACCAAAAAACTTTCTCATTTTTCAACATCACTTGGTAGGCCAAGCCTCAGGAAGGTTTTCTCATAAAACATTTATTTATTACCTTTTTTCGGGGTCTTCCCATCCTACACTTTTGTTTCGTCTAAAACGGGGTCTCCAAGGGTTTATTGTGTTAAACACCATCTACCATACTAAGGGAAGGTAGGTATTATACAGATAGGTTGTACCTAATGGTAATTTGGGGGAGCCAAAGATTACCAATATAAAGCATATTATAGTAAAATAAATGCACTTTGAAAAAATGAGTAGATAAAACATGCTTATATAAAATAATAGGAAAAGGTGTTAGAGCAAGAAGGTGGCTTGCATGTGACCATCGATAAGTCCCTTGACGGCGTTAGATAATTAGAATACCGATAATAACACTAATAAAAATAACCCGATGCTTCCTTCTTCTCGGCGTGCAAACAAACAAAACACCAATCAATACAAGGCATACAAGCATCAACCAAACAGCAAGCCTAAGATAAATACAAGAAGGAGATATTTCTCTTGTAGATATAGCATGTCTCTATATCTTTGTTGAAAACCTTTTGTAAAACATTTTGGAAACCTTTTTGAAAAGTTTTAAAATCTTTTCAAAATGACTGGATACAAGTTCCTACCCTATGAGGTTAATCCCCTCAAAACGGGACACCCTCTAGAGTAACAAGCCAACCGGAGTACGATTTGCACCCTGCAGGCTGTGCGCTTTCAATGAGAGGCTCATAGTATCGTCTGGCCGCCGTTTCGATGGTATTTACCTTCCCCAGACCGATGTTTCACATGGGACTTTACAGGGGAAATCCCAGCCTCCGGTAATTTGTTCTTCCTTGTAGTAGTTTGAGACACCTATACCGGATTAGACAACTTCCAGCCTAGCCCCGTCCCATTCTAGAGTAATGTGGTTGCACGGGTTAATTGCTCAAGCATTAGGAACTGTACAGCCGGGAGTGTTTTCGTAAAAAAAATTCCTCCATCTTTCGTCGGACCATTTTATGAAGCAAAAACTTTCTCATTTTTCAACATCACTTGGTAGTCCAAGCCTCACCAAGGTTTTCTCATAAAACATTTATTTAATACCTTTTTCCGGGGTCTTCCCATCCTATACTTTTGTTTCGTCTAAAACGGGGTCTCCAAGGGGTTATTGCGTTAAACACCATCTACCATACTAAGGGAAGGTAGGTATTATACAGATAGGTTGTACCTAATGGTAATTTGGGGGAGCCAAAGATTCCCCATATAAAGCATATTATAGTAAAATAAATGCACTTTGACAAAATGAGTAGATAAAACATGCATATATAAAATAATAGGAAAAGGTGTTAGAGCAAGAAGGTGGCTTGCCTTTGACCATCGATAAGTCCCTTGACGGCGTTAGCTAAACAGAATACCGATAATAACACTAATAAGAATAACCCGATGCTTCCTTCTTCTCGGTGTGCAAACAAACAAAACACCAATTAATACAAGGCATACAAGCACCAACCAAACAGCAAGCCTAAGATAAATACAAGAAGGAGATATTTCTCTTGTAGATATAGCATGTCTCTATATCTTTGTTGAAAAACTTTTGTAAAACATTTTGGAAACCTTTTTGAAAAGTTTTAAAATCTTTTCAAAATGATTGGATACAAGTTCCTAGCCTATGAGGTTAATCCCCTTAAAACGGGACGCCCTCTAGAGTAACAAGCCAACCGGAGTATGTTTTGCACCCTGCAGGCTGTGTGCTTACAATGAGGGGCTCATAGTATCGTCTGGCCGCCATTTCGATGGTATTTACCTTCCCTAGACCCATGTTTCACATGGGACTTTACAGGGGAAATCCCCGCCTCCGGTAATTTGTTCTTCCCCGTAGTACTTTGAGACACCTATACCGGATTAGACAACTTCCATCCTAGCCCCGTCCCATTCTAGAGTAATGTGGTTACACGGGTTAATTGCTCAAGCATTAGGAACTGTACAGCCGGGAGTGTTTTCGTAAACATTTTTCCTCCATCTTTCGTCGGACCATTTTATAAAACAAAAAACTTTCTCATTTTTCAACATCACTTGGTAGGCCAAGCCTCAGCAAGGTTTTCTCATAAAACATTTATTTAATACCTTTTTCCGGGGTCTTCCCATCCTACACTTTTGTTTCGTCTAAAACGGGGTCTCCAAGGGGTTATTGTGTTAAACACCATCTACCATACTAAGGGAAGGTAGGTATTATACAGATAGGTTGTACCTAATGGTAATTTGGGGGAGCCAAAGATTACCCATATAAAGCATATTATAGTAAAATAAATGCACTTTGCAAAAATGAGTAGATAAAACATGCATATATAAAATAATAGGAAAAGATGTTAGAGCAAGAAGTTGGCTTGCATGTGACCATCGATAAGTCCCTTGACGGCGTTAGATAATTAGAATACCGATAATAACACTAATAAGAATAACCTGATGCTTCCTTCTTCTCGGCGTGTAAACAAACAAAACACCAATCAATACAAGGCATACAAGCATCAACCAAACAGCAAGCCTAAGATAAATACAAGAAGGAGATATTTATCTTGTAGATATAGCATGTCTCTATATCTTTGTTGAAAACCTTTTGTAAAACATTTTGGAAACCTTTTTGAAAAGTTTTAAAATCTTTTCAAAATGATTGGATACAAGTTCCTACCCTATGAGGTTAATCCCCTCAAAACGGGACACCGTCTAGAGTAACAAGCCAACCGGACTACGATTTGCACCCTGCAGGCTGTGCGCTTTCAATGAGGGGCTCATAGTATCGTCTGGCCGCAATTTCGATGGTATTTACCTTCCCAGACCGATGTTTCACATGGGACTTATAGGGGAAATCCCAGCCTCCGGTAATTTGTTTTTCCCCGTAGTAGTTTGAGACACCTATACCGGATTAGACAACTTCCAGCCTAGCCCCGTCCCATTCTAGAGTAATGTGGTTGCACGGGTTAATTGCTCAAGCATTAGGAACTGTACAGCCGGGAGTGTTTTCGTAAAAAAAATTCCTCCATCTTTTGTCGGACCATTTTATGAAGCAAAAACTTTCTCATTTTTCAACATCACTTGGTAGTCCAAGCCTCACCAAGGTTTTCTCATAAAACATTTATTTAATACCTTTTTCCGGGGTCTTCCCATCCTATACTTTTGTTTCATCTAAAACGGGGTCTCCAAGGGGTTATTGCGTTAAACACCATCTACCATACTAAGGGAAGGTAGGTATTATACAGATAGGTTGTACCTAATGGTAATTTGGGGGAGCCAAAGATTCCCCATATAAAGCATATTATAGTAAAATAAATGCACTTTGACAAAATGAGTAGATAAAACATGCATATATAAAATAATAGGAAAAGGTGTTAGAGCAAGAAGGTGGCTTGCTTGTGACCATCGATAAGTCCCTTGACGGCGTTAGATAAACAGAATACCGATAATAACACTAATAAGAATAACCCGATGCTTCCTTCTTCTCGGCGTGCAAACAAACAAAACACCAATTAATACAAGGCATACAAGCACCAACCAAACAGCAAGCCTAAGATAAATACAAGAAGGAGATATTTCTCTTGTAGATATAGCATGTCTCTATATCTTTGTTGAAAAACTTTTGTAAAACATTTTGGAAACCTTTTT
Organism: Avena sativa; assembly: GCA_916181665.1. Classification (NCBI taxonomy): domain Eukaryota; kingdom Viridiplantae; phylum Streptophyta; class Magnoliopsida; order Poales; family Poaceae; genus Avena; species Avena sativa. Next base: position 112,437,960 of record OV702293.1, on the reverse strand, counting down.
GAAAAGTTTTAAAATCTTTTCAAAATGATTGGATACAAGTTCCTAGCCTATGAGGTTAATCCCCTTAAAACGGGACGCCCTCTAGAGTAACAAGCCAACCGGAGTATGTTTTGCACCCTGCAGGCTGTGCGCTTACAATGAGGGGCTCATAGTATCGTCTGGCCGCCATTTCGATGGTATTTACCTTCCCTAGACCCATGTTTCACATGGGACTTTACAGGGGAAATCCCAGCCTCCGGTAATTTGTTCTTCCCCGTAGTACTTTGAGACACCTATACCGGATTAGACAACTTCCATCCTAGCCCCGTCCCATTCTAGAGTAATGTGGTTACACGGGTTAATTGCTCAAGCATTAGGAACTGTACAGCCGGGAGTGTTTTCATAAACATTTTTCCTCCATCTTTCGTCGGACCATTTTATAAACAAGAAAACTTTCTCATTTTTCAACATCACTTGGTAGGCCAAGCCTCAGCAAGGTTTTCTCATAAAACATTTATTTAATACCTTTTTCCGGGGTCTTCCCATCCTACACTTTTGTTTCGTCTAAAACGGGGTCTCCAAGGGGTTATTGTGTTAAATACCATCTACCATACTAAGGGAAGGTAGGTATTATACAGATAGGTTGTACCTAATGGTAATTTGGGGGAGCCAAAGATTACCCATATAAAGCATATTATAGTAAAATAAATGCACTTTGCAAAAATGAGTAGATAAAACATGCATGTATAAAATAATAGGAAAAGGTGTTAGAGCAAGAAGGTGGCTTGCATGTGACCATCGATAAGTCCCTTGACGGCGTTAGATAATTAGAATACCGATAATAACACTAATAAGAATAACCCGATGCTTCCTTCTTCTCGGCGTGTAAACAAACAAAACACCAATCAATACAAGGCATACAAGCATCAACCAAACAGCAAGCCTAAGATAAATACAAGAAGGAGATATTTATCTTGTAGATATAGCATGTCTCTATATCTTTGTTGAAAACCTTTTGTAAAACATTTTGGAAACCTTTTTGAAAAGTTTTAAAATCTTTTCAAAATGATTGGATACAAGTTCCTACCCTATGATGTTAATCCCCTCAAAACGGGACACCCTCTAGAGTAACAAGCCAACCGGACTACGATTTGCACCCTGCAGGCTGTGCGCTTTCAATGAGGGGCTCATAGTATCGTCTGGCCGCAATTTCGATGGTATTTACCTTCCCAGACCGATGTTTCACATGGGACTTTACAGGGGAAATCCCAGCCTCCGGTAATTTGTTCTTCCCCGTAGTAGTTTGAGACACCTATACCGGATTAGACAACTTCCAGCCTAGCCCCGTCCCATTCTAGAGTAATGTGGTTGCACGGGCTAATTGCTCAAGCATTAGGAACTGTACAGCCGGGAGTGTTTTCGTAAACATTTTTCCTCCATCTTTCGTCGGACCATTTTATAAAGCAAAAACTTTCTCATTTTTCAACATCACTTGGTAGTCCAAGCCTCACCAAGGTTTTCTCATAAAAAAATTATTTAATACCTTTTTACGGGGTCTTCCCATCCTACATTTTTGTTTCGTCTAAAACGGGGTCTCAAAGGGGTTATTGCGTTAAACACCATCTACCATACTAAGGGAAGGTAGGTATTATACAGATAGGTTGTACCTAATGGTAATTTGGGGGAGCCAAAGATTCCCCATATAAAGCATATTATAGTAAAATAAATGCACTTTGACAAAATGAGTAGATAAAACATGCATATATAAAATAATAGGAAAAGGTGTTAGAGCAAGAAGGTGGATTTCCTGTGACCATCGATAAGTCCCTTGACGGTGTTAGATAAACAGAATACCGATAATAACAATAATAAGAATAACCCGATGCTTCCTTCTTCTCGGCGTGCAAACAAACAAAACACCAATTAATACAAGGCATACAAGCATCAACCAAACAACAAGCCTAAGATAAATACAAGAAGGAGATATTTCTCTTGTAGATATAGCATGTCTCTATATCTTTGTTGAAAAACTTTTGTAAAACATTTTGGAAACCTTTTTGAAAAGTTTTAAAATCTTTTCAAAATGACTGGATACAAGTTCCTAGCCTATGAGGTTAATCCCCTTAAAACGGGACGCCCTCTAGAGTAACAAGCCAACCGGAGTATGTTTTGCACCCTGCAGGCTGTGCGCTTTCAATGAGGGGCTCATAGTATCGTCTGGCCGCCATTTCGACGCTATTTACCTTCCCAGACCGATGTTTCGCATGGGACTTTATAGGGGAAATCCCAGCCTCCGGTAATTTGTTCTTCCACGTAGTACTTTGAGACACCTATACCGGATTAGACAACTTCCATCCTAGCCCCGTCCCATTCTAGAGTATTGTGGTTGCACGGGTTAATTGCTCAAGCATTAGGAACTGTACAGCCGGGAGTGTTTTCATAAACATTTTTCCTCCATCTTTCGTCGGACCATTTTATAAACCAAAAAACTTTCTCATTTTTCAACATCACTTGGTAGGCGAAGCCTCAGCAAGGTTTTCTCATAAAACATTTATTTAATACCTTTTTCCGGGGTCTTCCCATCCTACACTTTTGTTTCGTCTAAAACGGGGTCTCCAAGGGGTTATTGTGTTAAACACCATCTACCATACTAAGGGAAGGTAGGTATTATACAGATAGGTTGTACCTAATGGTAATTTGGGGGAGCCAAAGATTACCCATATAAAGCATATTATAGTAAAATAAATGCACTTTGCAAAAATGAGTAGATAAAACATGCATATATAAAATAATAGGAAAAGGTGTTAGAGCAAGAAGGTGGCTTGCATGTGACCATCGATAAGTCCCTTGACGGCGTTAGATAATTAGAATACCGACAATAACACTAATAATAATAACCCGATGCTTCCTTCTTCTCGGCGTGCAAACAAACAAAACACCAATCAATACAAGGCATACAAGCATCAACCAAACAGCAAGCCTAAGATAAATACAAGAAGGAGATATTTCTCTTGTAGATATAGCATGTCTCTATATCTTTGTTGAAAACCTTTTGTAAAACATTTTGGAAACCTTTTTGAAAAGTTTTAAAATCTTTTCAAAATGATTGGATACAAGTTCCTAGCCTATGAGGTTAATACCCTCAAAAACGGGACACCCTCTAGAGTAACAAGCCAACCGAAGTATGTTTTGCACCCTGCAGGCTGTGCGCTTTCAATGAGGGGCTCATAGTATCGTCTGGCCGCCATTTCGATGGTATTTACCTTCCCTAGACCGATGTTTCACATGGGAGTTTACAGGGGAAATCCCAGTCTCCGGTAATTTGTTCTTCCCCGTAGTACTTTGAGACACCTATACCGGATTAGACAACTCCCATCCTAGCCCCGTCCCATTCTAGAGTAATGTGGTTGCACGGGTTAATTGCTCAAGCATTAGGAACTGTACAGCCGGGAGTGTTTTCGTAAACATTTTTCCTCCATCTTTCGTCGAACCATTTTATAAACCAAAAAACTTTCTCATTTTACAACATCACTTGGTAGGCCAAGCCTCAGCAAGGTTTTCTCATAAAACATTTATTTAATACCTTTTTCCGGGGTATTCCCATCCTACACTTTTGTTTCGTCTAAAACGGGGTCTCCAAGGGGTTATTGTGTTAAACACCATCTACCATACTAAGGGAAGGTAGGTATTATACAGATAGGTTGTACCTAATGGTAATTTGGGGGAGCCAAAGATTACCCATATAAAGCATATTATAGTAAAATAAATGCACTTTGCAAAAATGAGTAGATAAAACATGCATATATAAAATAATAGGAAAAGGTGTTAGAGCAAGAAGGTGGCTTGCATGTGACCATCGATAAGTCCCTTGACGGCGTTAGATAATTAGAATACCGACAATAACACTAATAAGAATAACCCGATGCTTCCTTCTTCTCGGCGTGTAAACAAACAAAACACCAATCAATACAAGGCATACAAGCATCAACCAAACAGCAAGCCTAAGATAAATACAAGAAGGAGATATTTCTCTTGTAGATATAACATGTCTCTATATCTTTGTTGAAAACCTTTTGTAAAACATTTTGGAAACCTTTTTGAAAAGTTTTAAAATCTTTTCAAAATGACTGGATACAAGTTCCTACCCTATGAGGTTAATCCCCTCAAAATGGGACACCCTCTAGAGTAACAAGCCAACCGGAGTACGATTTGCACCCTGCAGGCTGTGCGCTTTCAATGAGAGGCTCATAGTAACGTCTGGCCGCCATTTCGATGGTATTTACCTTCCCCAGACCGATGTTTCACATGGGACTTTACAGGGGAAATCCCAGCCTCCGGTAATTTGTTCTTCCCCGTAGTAGTTTGAGACACCTATACCGGATTAGACAACTTCCAGCCTAGCCCCGTCCCATTCTAGAGTAATGTGGTTGCACGGGTTAATTGCTCAAGCATTAGGAACTGTACAGCCGGGAGTGTTTTCATAAAAAAAATTCCTCCATCTTTCGTCGGACCATTTTATCAAGCAAAAACTTTCTCATTTTTCAACATCACTTGGTAGTCCAAGCCTCACCAAGGTTTTCTCATAAAACATTTATTTAATACCTTTTTCCGGGGTCTTCCCATCCTATACTTTTGTTTCGTCTAAAACGGGGTCTCCAAGGGGTTATTGCGTTAAACACCATCTACCATACTAAGGGAAGGTAGGTATTATACAGATAGGTTGTACCTAATGATAATTTGGGGGAGCCAAAGATTCCCCATATAAAGCATATTATAGTAAAATAAATGCACTTTGACAAAATGAGTAGATAAAACATGCATATATAAAATAATAGAAAAAGGTGTTAGAGCAAGAAGGTGGCTTGCCTGTGACCATCGATAAGTCCCTTGACGGCATTAGATAAACAGAATACCGATAATAACACTAATAAGAATAACCCGACGCTTCCTTCTTCTCGGCGTGCAAACAAACAAAACACCAATTAATACAAGGCATACAAGCACCAACCAAACAGCAAGCCTAAGATAAATACAAGAAGGAGATATTTCTCTTGTAGATATAGCATGTCTCTATATCTTTGTTGAAAAAATTTTGTAAAACATTTTGGAAACCTTTTTGAAAAGTTTTAAAATCTTGTCAAAATGATTGGATACAAGTTCCTAGCCTATGAGGTTAATCCCCTTAAAACGGGACGCCCTCTAGAGTAACAAGCCAACCGGAGTATGTTTTGCACCCTGCAGGCTGTGCCCTTTCAATGAGGGGCTCATAGTATCGTCTGGCCGCCATTTCGATGGTATTTACCTTCCCTAGTCCCATGTTTCACATGGGACTTTACAGGGGAAATCCCAGCCTCCTGTAATTTGTTCTTCCCCGTAGTACTTTGAGACACCTATACCGGATTAGACAACTTCCATCCTAGCCCCGTCCTATTCTAGAGTCATGTGGTTACACGGGTTAATAGCTCAAGCATTTGGAACTGTACAACCGGGAGTGTTTTCGTAAACATTTTTCCTCCATCTTTCGTCGGACCATTTTATAAACCAAAAACCTTTCTCATTTTTCAACATCACTTGGTAGGCCAAGCCTCAGCAAGGTTTTCTCATAAAACATTTATTTAATACCTTTTTCCGGGGTCTTCCCATCCTACACTTTTGTTTTGTCTAAAACGGGGTCTCCAAGGGGTTATTGTGTTAAACACCATCTACCATACTAAGGGAAGGTAGGTATTATACAGATAGGTTGTACCTAATGGTAATTTGGGGGAGCCAAAGATTACCCATATAAAGCATATTATAGTAAAATAAATGCACTTTGCAAAAATAAGTAGATAAAACATGCATATATAAAATAATAGGAAAAGGTGTTAGAGCAAGAAGGTGGCTTGCATGTGACCATCGATAAGTCCCTTGACGGCGTTAGATAATTAGAATACCGATAATAACACTAATAAGAATAACCCGATGCTTCCTTCTTCTCGGCGTGTAAACAAACAAAACACCAATCAATACAAGGCATACAAGCATCAACCAAACAGCAAGCCTAAGATAAATACAAGAAGGAGATATTTATCTTGTAGATATAGCATGTCTCTATATCTTTGTTGAAAACCTTTTGTAAAACATTTTGGAAACCTTTTTGAAAAGTTTTAAAATCTTTTCAAAATGATTGGATACAAGTTCCTACCCTATGAGGTTAATCCCCTCAAAACGGGACACCCTCTAGAGTAACAAGCCAACCGGACTACGATTTGCACCCTGCAGGCTGTGCGCTTTCAATGAGGGGCTCATAGTATCGTCGGGCCGCAATTTCGATGGTATTTACCTTCCCAGACCGATGTTTCACATGGGAATTTACAGGGGAAATCCCAGCCTCCGGTAATTTGTTCTTCCCCGTAGTAGTTTGAGACACCTATACCGGATTAGACAACTTCCAGCCTAGCCCCGTCCCATTCTAGAGTAATGTGGTTGCACGGGTTAATTGCTCAAGCATTAGGAACTGTACAGCCGGGAGTGTTTTCGTAAACATTTTTCCTCCATCTTTCGTCGGACCATTTTATAAAGCAAAAACTTTCTCATTTTTCAACATCACTTGGTAGTCCAAGCCTCACCAAGGTTTTCTCATAAAACATTTATTTAATACCTTTTTACGGGGTCTTCCCATCCTACACTTTTGTTTCGTCTAAAATGGGGTCTCCAAGGGGTTATTGCGTTAAACACCATCTACCATACTAAGGGAAGGTAGGTATTATACAGATAGGTTGTACCTAATGGTAATTTGGGGGAGCCAAAGATTCCCCATATAAAGCATATTATAGTAAAATAAATGCACTTTGACAAAATGAGTAGATAAAACATGCATATATAAAATAATAGGACAAGGTGTTAGAGCAAGATGGTGGATTTCCTGTGACCATCGATAAGTCCCTTGACGGCGTTAGATAATCAGAATACCGATAATAACACTAATAAGAATAACCCGATGCTTCCTTCTTCTCGGCGTTCAAACAAACAAAACACCAATTAATACAAGGCATACAAGCATCAACCAAACAGCAAGCCTAAGATAAATACAAGAAGGAGATATTTCTCTTGTAGATATAGCATGTCTCTATATCTTTGTTGAAAAACTTTTGTAAAACATTTTGGAAACCTTTTTGAAAAGTTTTAAAATCTTTTCAAAATGACTGGATACAAGTTACTAGCCTATGAGGTTAATCCCCTTAAAACGGGACGCCCTCTAGAGTAACAAGCCAACCGGAGTATGTTTTGCACCCTGCAGGCTGTGCGCTTTCAATGAGGGGCTCATAGTATCGTCTGGCCGCCATTTCGACGGTATTTACCTTCCCAGACCGATGTTTCACATGGGACTTTATAGGGGAAATCCCATCCTCCGGTAATTTGTTCTTCCCCGTAGTACTTTGAGACACCTATACCGGATTAGACAACTTCCATCCTAGCCCCGTCCCATTCTAGAGTAATGTGGTTGCACGGGTTAATTGCTCAAGCATTAGGAACTGTACAGCCGGGAGTGTTTTCGTAAACATTTTTCCTCCATCTTTCGTCGGACCATTTTATAAACCAAAAAAATTTCTCATTTTTCAACATCACTTGGGAGGCCAAGCCTCAGCAAGGTTTTCTCATAAAACATTTATTTAATACCTTTTTCCGGGGTCTTCCCATCCTACACTTTTGTTTCGTCTAAAACGGGGTCTCCAAGGGGTTATTGTGTTAAACACCATCTACCATACTAAGGGAAGGTAGGTATTATACAGATAGGTTGTACCTAATGGTAATTTGGGGAGCCAAAGATTACCAATATAAAGCATATTATAGTAAAATAAATGCACTTTGCAAAAATGAGTAGATAAAACATGCTTATATAAAATAATAGGAAAAGGTGTTAGAGCAAGAAGGTGGCTTGCATGTGACCATCGATAAGTCCCTTGACGGCATTATATAATTAGAATACCGATAATAACACTAATAAGAATAACCCGATGCTTCCTTCTTCTCGGCGTGCAAACAAACAAAACACCAATTAATACAAGGCATACAAGCATCAACCAAACAGCAAGCCTAAGATAAATACAAGAAGGAGATATTTATCTTGTAGATATAGCATGTCTCTATATCTTTGTTGAAAACCTTTTGTAAAACATTTTGGAAACCTTTTTGAAAAGTTTTAAAATCTTTTCAAAATGACTGGATACAAGTTCCTAGCCTATGAGGTTAATCCCCTAAAAAACGGGACACCCTCTAGAGTAACAAGCCAACCGGAGTATGTTTTGCACCCTGCAGGCTGTGCGCTTTCAATGAGGGGCTCATAGTATCGTCTGGCCGCCATTTCGATGGTATTTACCTTCCCTAGACCGATGTTTCACATGGGAATTTACAGGGGAAATCCCAGCCTCCGGTAATTTGTTCTTCCCCGTAGTACTTTGAGACACCTATACCGGATTAGACAACTCCCATCCTAGCCCCATCCCATTCTAGAGTAATGTGGTTGCACGGGTTAATTGCTCAAGCATTAGGAACTGTACAGCCGGGAGTGTTTTCGTAAACATTTTTCCTCCATCTTTCGTCGGACCATTTTATAAACCAAAAAACTTTCTCATTTTTCAACATCACTTGGTAGGCCAAGCCTCAGCAAGGTTTTCTCATAAAACATTTATTTAATACCTCTTTCCGGGGTCTTCCCATCCTACACTTTTGTTTCGTCTAAAACGGGGTCTCCAAGGGGTTATTGTGTTAAACACCATCTACCATACTAAGGGAAGGTAGGTATTATACAGATAGGTTGTACCTAATGGTAATTTGGGGGAGACAAAGATTACCCATATAAAGCATATTATAGTAAAATAAATGCACTTTGCAAAAATGAGTAGATAAAACATGCATATATAAAATAATAAGAAAAGGTGTTAGAGCAAGAAGGTGGCTTGCATGTGACCATCGATAAGTCCCTTGACGGTGTTAGATAATTAGAATACCGATAATAACACTAATAAGAATAACCCGATGCTTCCTTCTTCTCGGCGTGTAAACAAACAAAACACCAATCAATACAAGGCATACAAGCATCAACCAAACAACAAGCCTAAGATAAATACAAGAAGGAGATATTTATCTTGTAGATATAGCATGTCTCTATATCTTTGTTGAAAATCTTTTATAAAACATTTTGGAAAAGTTTTAAAATCTTTTCAAAATGACTGGATACAAGTTCCTACCCTATGAGGGTAATCCCCTCAAAACGGGACACCCTCTAGAGTAACAAGCCAACCGGAGTACGATTTGCACCCTGCAGGCTATGCGCTTTCAATGAGGGGCTCATAGTATCGTTTGGCCGCAATTTCGATGGTATTTACCTTCCCAGACCGATGTTTCACATGGGACTTTACAGGGGAAATCCCAGCCTCCGGTAATTTGTTCTTCCCCGTAGTAGTTTGAGACACCTATACCGGATTAGACAACTTCCAGCCTAGCCCCGTCCCATTCTAGAGTAATGTGGTTGCACGGGTTAATTGCTCAAGCATTAGGAACTGTACAGCCGGGAGTGTTTTCGTAAACATTTTCCCTCCATCTTTCGTCGGACCATTTTATAAAGCAAAAACTTTCTCATTTTTCAACATCACTTGGTAGTCCAAGCCTCACCAAGGTTTTCTCATAAAACATTTATTTAATACCTTTTTACGGGGTCTTCCCATCCTACACTTTTGTTTCGTCTAAAACGGGGTCTCCAAGGGGTTATTGCGTTAAACACCATCTACCATACTAAGGGAAGGTAGGTATTATACAGATAGGTTGTACCTAATGGTAATTTGGGGGAGCCAAAGATTCCCCATATAAATCATATTATAGTAAAATAAATGCACTTTGACAAAATGAGTAGATAAAACATGCATATATAAAATAATAGGAAAAGGTGTTAGAGCAAGAAGGTGGCTTGCCTGTGACCATCGATAAGTCCCTTGACGGCGTTAGATAATCAGAATACCGATAATAACAGTAATAAGAATAACCTGATGCTTCCTTCTTCTCGGCGTGCAAACAAACAAAACACCAATTAATACAAGGCATACAAGCACCAACCAAACAGCAACCCTAAGATAAATACAAGAAGGAGATATTTCTCTTGTAGATATAGCATGTCTCTATATCTTTGTTGAAAACCTTTTGTAAAACCTTTTGGAAACCTTTTTGAAAAGTTTTAAAATCTTTTCAAAATTACTGGATACAAGTTCCTAGCCTATGAGGTTAATCCCCTCAAAAACGGGACACCCTCTAGAGTAACAAGCCAACCAGAGTATGTTTTGCACCCTGCAGGCTGTGCGCTTTCAATGAGGGGATCATAGTATCGTCTGGCCGCCATTTCGATGGTATTTACCTTCCCTAGACCGATGTTTCACATGGGAATTTACAGGGGAAATCCCAGCCTCCGGTAATTTGTTCTTCCCCGTAGTACTTTGAGACACCTATACCGGATTAGACAACTCCCATCCTAGCCCCGTCCCATTCTAGAGTAATGTGGTTGCACGGGTTAATTGCTCAAGCATTAGGAACTGTACAGCCGGGAGTGTTTTCGTAAACATTTTTCCTCCATCTTTCGTCGGACCATTTTATAAACCAAAAAACTTTCTCATTTTTCAACATCACTTGGTAGGCCAAGCCTCAGCAAGGTTTTCTCATAAAACATTTATTTAATACCTTTTTCCGGGGTCTTCCCATCCTACACTTTTGTTTCGTCTAAAACGGGGTCTCCAAGGGGTTATTGTGGTAAACACCATCTACCATACTAAGGGAAGGTAGGTATTATACAGATAGGTTGTACCTAATGGTAATTTGGGGGAGCCAAAGATTACCCATATAAAGCATATTATAGTAAAATAAATGCACTTTGCAAAAATGAGTAGATAAAACATGCATATATAAAATAATAGGAAAAGGTGTTAGAGCAAGAAGGTGGCTTGCATGTGACCATCGATAAGTCCCTTGACGGCGTTAGATAATTAGAATACCGATAATAACACTAATAAGAATAACCCGATGCTTCCTTCTTCTCGGCGTGTAAACAAACAAAACACCAATAAATACAAGGCATACAAGCATCAACCAAACAGCAAGCCTAAGATAAATACAAGAAGGAGATATTTATCTTGTAGATATAGCATGTCTCTATATCTTTGTTGAAAATCTTTTGTAAAACATTTTGGAAAAGTTTTAAAATCTTTTCAAAATGACTGGATACAAGTTCCTACCCTATGAGGTTAATCCCCTCAAAACGGGACACCCTCTAGAGTAACAAGCCAACCGGAGTACGATTTGCACCCTGCAGGCTGTGCGCTTTCAATGAGGGGCTCATAGTATCGTTTGGCCGGAATTTCGATGGTATTTACCTTCCCCAGACCGATGTTTCACATGGGACTTTACAGGGGAAATCCCAGCCTCCGGTAATTTGTTCTTCCCCGTAGTAGTTTGAGACACCTATACCGGATTAGACAACTTCCAGCCTAGCCCCGTCCCATTCTAGAGTAATGTGGTTGCACGGGTTAATTGCTCAAGCATTAGGAACTGTACAGCCGGGAGTGTTTTCGTAAACATTTTTCCTCCATCTTACGTCGGACCATTTTATAAAGCAAAAACTTTCTCATTTTTCAACATCACTTGGTAGTCCAAGCCTCAGCAAGGTTTTCTCATAAAACATTTATTTAATACCTTTTTACGGGGTCTTCCCATCCTACACTTTTGTTTCGTCTAAAACGGGGTCTCCAAGGGGTTATTGCGTTAAACACCATCTACCATACTAAGGGAAGGTAGGTATTATACAGATAGGTTGTACCTAATGGTAATTTGGGGGAGCCAAAGATTCCCCATATAAAGCATATTATAGTAAAATAAATGCACTTTGACAAAATGAGTAGATAAAACATGCATATATAAAATAATAGGAAAAGGTGTTAGAGCAAGAAGGTGGCTTGCCTGTGACCATCGATAAGTCCCTTGACGGCGTTTGATAATCAGAATACCGATAATAACAGTAATAAGAATAACCTGATGCTTCCTTCTTCTCGGCGTGCAAACAAACAAAACACCAATTAATACAAGGCATACAAGCACCAACCAAACAACAACCCTAAGATAAATACAAGAAGGAGATATTTCTCTTATAGATATAGCATGTCTCTATATCTTTGTTGAAAAACTTTTGTAAAACATTTTGGAAACCTTTTTGAAAAGTTTTAATATCTTTTCAAAATGATTGGATACAAGTTCCTAGCCTATGAGGTTAATCCCCTTAAAACGGGACGCCCTCTGGAGTAACAAGCCAACCGGAGTATGTTTTGCACCCTGCAGGTTGTGCGCTTTCAATGAGGGGCTCATAGTATCGTCTGGCCGCCATTTCGATGGTATTTACCTTCCCTAGACCCATGTTTCACATGGGACTTTACAGGGGAAATCCCAGCCTCCGGTAATTTGTTCTTCCCCGTAGTACTTTGAGACACCTATACCGGATTAGACAACTTCCAGCCTAGCCCCGTCCCATTCTAGAGTAATGTGGTTGCACGGGTTAATTGCTCAAGCATTAGGAACTGTACAGCCGGGAGTGTTTTCATAAAAAAAATTCCTCCATCTTTCGTCGGACCATTTTATCAAGCAAAAACTTTCTCATTTTTCAACATCACTTGGTAGTCCAAGCCTCACCAAGGTTTTCTCATAAAACATTTATTTAATACCTTTTTCCGGGGTCTTCCCATTCTATACTTTTGTTTCGTCTAAAACGGGGTCTCCAAGGGGTTATTGCGTTAAACACCATCTACCATACTAAGGGAAGGTAGGTATTATACAGATAGGTTGTACCTAATGATAATTTGGGGGAGCCAAAGATTCCCCATATAAAGCATATTATAGTAAAATAAATGCACTTTGACAAAATGAGTAGATAAAACATGCATATATAAAATAATAGAAAAAGGTGTTAGAGCAAGAAGGTGGCTTGCCTGTGACCATCGATAAGTCCCTTGACGGCATTAGATAAACAGAATACCGATAATAGCACTAATAAGAATAACCCGACGCTTCCTTCTTCTCGGCGTGCAAACAAACAAAACACCAATTAATACAAGGCATACAAGCACCAACCAAACAGCAAGCCTAAGATAAATACAAGAAGGAGATATTTCTCTTGTAGATATAGCATGTCTCTATATCTTTGTTGAAAAAATTTTGTAAAACATTTTGGAAACCTTTTTGAAAAGTTTTAAAATCTTGTCAAAATGATTGGATACAAGTTCCTAGCCTATGAGGTTAATCCCCTTAAAACGGGACGCCCTCTAGAGTAACAAGCCAACCGGAGTATGTTTTGCACCCTGCAGGCTGTGCCCTTTCAATGAGGGGCTCATAGTATCGTCTGGCCGCCATTTCGATGGTATTTACCTTCCCTAGTCCCATGTTTCACATGGGACTTTACAGGGGAAATCCCAGCCTCCTGTAATTTGTTCTTCCCCGTAGTACTTTGAGACACCTATACCGGATTAGACAACTTCCATCCTAGCCCCGTCCCATTCTAGAGTCATGTGGTTACACGGGTTAATAGCTCAAGCATTTGGAACTGTACAACCGGGAGTGTTTTCGTAAACATTTTTCCTCCATCTTTCGTCGGACCATTTTATAAACCAAAAACCTTTCTCATTTTTCAACATCACTTGGTAGGCCAAGCCTCAGCAAGGTTTTCTCATAAAACATTTATTTAATACCTTTTTCCGGGGTCTTCCCATCCTACACTTTTGTTTTGTCTAAAACGGGGTCTCTAAGGGGTTATTGTGTTAAACACCATCTACCATACTAAGGGAAGGTAGGTATTATACAGATAGGTTGTACCTAATGGTAATTTGGGGGAGCCAAAGATTACCAATATAAAGCATATTATAGTAAAATAAATGCACTTTGCAAAAACGAGTAGATAAATCATGCATATATAAAATAATAGGAAAAGGTGTTAGAGCAAGAAGGTGGCTTGCATGTGACCATCGATAAGTCCCTTGACGGCGTTAGATAATTAGAATACCGATAATAACACTAATAAGAATAACCCGATGCTTCCTTCTTCTCGGCGTGTAAACAAACAAAACACCAATCAATACAAGGCATACAAGCATCAACCAAACAGCAAGCCTAAGATAAATACAAGAAGGAGATATTTATCTTGTAGATATAGCATGTCTCTATATCTTTGTTGAAAACCTTTTGTAAAACATTTTGGAAACCTTTTTGAAAAGTTTTAAAATCTTTTCAAAATGATTGGATACAAGTTCCTACCCTATGAGGTTAATCCCCTCAAAACGGGACACCCTCTAGAGTAACAAGCCAACCGGACTACGATTTGCACCCTGCAGGCTATGCGCTTTCAATGAGGGGCTCATAGTATCGTCGGGCCGCAATTTCGATGGTATTTACCTTCCCAGACCGATGTTTCACATGGGAATTTACAGGGGAAATCCCAGCCTCCGGTAATTTGTTCTTCCCCGTAGTAGTTTGAGACACCTATACAGGATTAGACAACTTCCAGCCTAGCCCCGTCCCATTCTAGAGTAATGTGGTTGCACGGGTTAATTGCTCAAGCATTAGGAACTGTACAGCCGGGAGTGTTTTCGTAAACATTTTTCCTCCATCTTTCGTCGGACCATTTTATAAAGCAAAAACTTTCTCATTTTTCAACATCACTTGGTAGTCCAAGCCTCACCAAGGTTTTCTCATAAAACATTTATTTAATACCTTTTTACGGGGTCTTCCCATCCTACACTTTTGTTTCGTCTAAAATGGGGTCTCCAAGGGGTTATTGCGTTAAACACCATCTACCATACTAAGGGAAGGTAGGTATTATACAGATAGGTTGTACCTAATGGTAATTTGGGGGAGCCAAAGATTCCCCATATAAAACATATTATAGTAAAATAAATGCACTTTGACAAAATGAGTAGATAAAACATGCATATATAAAATAATAGGACAAGGTGTTAGAGCAAGATGGTGGATTTCCTGTGACCATCGATAAGTCCCTTGACGGCGTTAGATAATCAGAATACCGATAATAACACTAATAAGAATAACCCGATGCTTCCTTCTTCTCGGCGTTCAAACAAACAAAACACCAATTAATACAAGGCATACAAGCATCAACCAAACAGCAAGCCTAAGATAAATACAAGAAGGAGATATTTCTCTTGTAGATATAGCATGTCTCTATATCTTTGTTGAAAAACTTTTGTAAAACATTTTGGAAACCTTTTTGAAAAGTTTTAAAATCTTTTCAAAATGACTGGATACAAGTTCCTAGCCTATGAGGTTAATCCCCTTAAAACGGGACGCCCTCTAGAGTAACAAGCCAACCGGAGTATGTTTTGCACCCTGCAGGCTGTGCGCTTTCAATGAGGGGCTCATAGTATCGTCTGGCCGCCATTTCGACGGTATTTACCTTCCCAGACCGATGTTTCACATGGGACTTTATAGGGGAAATCCCATCCTCCGGTAA
Organism: Avena sativa; assembly: GCA_916181665.1. NCBI lineage: Eukaryota > Viridiplantae > Streptophyta > Magnoliopsida > Poales > Poaceae > Avena > Avena sativa. The sequence continues at coordinate 112,422,452 of OV702293.1, read as the reverse complement.
TTTGTTCTTCCCCGTAGTACTTTGAGACACCTATACCGGATTAGACAACTTCCATCCTAGCCCCGTCCCATTCTAGAGTAATGTGGTTGCACGGGTTAATTGCTCAAGCATTAGGAACTGTACAGCCGGGAGTGTTTTCGTAAACATTTTTCCTCCATCTTTCGTCGGACCATTTTATAAACCAAAAAACTTTCTCATTTTTCAACATCACTTGGGAGGCCAAGCCTCAGCAAGGTTTTCTCATAAAACATTTATTTAATACCTTTTTCCGGGGTCTTCCCATCCTACACTTTTGTTTCGTCTAAAACGGGGTCTCCAAGGGGTTATTGTGTTAAACACCATCTACCATACTAAGGGAAGGTAGGTATTATACAGATAGGTTGTACCTAATGGTAATTTGGGGAGCCAAAGATTACCAATATAAAGCATATTATAGTAAAATAAATGCACTTTGCAAAAATGAGTAGATAAAACATGCTTATATAAAATAATAGGAAAAGGTGTTAGAGCAAGAAGGTGGCTTGCATGTGACCATCGATAAGTCCCTTGACGGCATTATATAATTAGAATACCGATAATAACACTAATAAGAATAACCCGATGCTTCCTTCTTCTCGGCGTGCAAACAAACAAAACACCAATCAATACAAGGCATACAAGCATCAACCAAACAGCAAGCCTAAGATAAATACAAGAAGGAGATATTTATCTTGTAGATATAGCATGTCTCTATATCTTTGTTGAAAACCTTTTGTAAAACATTTTGGAAACCTTTTTGAAAAGTTTTAAAATCTTTTCAAAATGACTGGATACAAGTTCCTAGCCTATGAGGTTAATCCCCTAAAAAACGGGACACCCTCTAGAGTAACAAGCCAACCGGAGTATGTTTTGCACCCTGCAGGCTGTGCGCTTTCAATGAGGGGCTCATAGTATCGTCTGGCCGCCATTTCGATGGTATTTACCTTCCCTAGACCGATGTTTCACATGGGAATTTACAGGGGAAATCCCAGGCTCCGGTAATTTGTTCTTCCCCGTAGTACTTTGAGACACCTATACCGGATTAGACAACTCCCATCCTAGCCCCGTCCCATTCTAGAGTAATGTGGTTGCACGGGTTAATTGCTCAAGCATTAGGAACTGTACAGCCGGGAGTGTTTTCGTAAACATTTTTCCTCCATCTTTCGTCGGACCATTTTATAAACCAAAAAACTTTCTCATTTTTCAACATCACTTGGTAGGCCAAGCCTCAGCAAGGTTTTCTCATAAAACATTTATTTAATACCTCTTTCCGGGGTCTTCCCATCCTACACTTTTGTTTCGTCTAAAACGGGGTCTCCAAGGGGTTATTGTGTTAAACACCATCTACCATACTAAGGGAAGGTAGGTATTATACAGATAGGTTGTACCTAATGGTAATTTGGGGGAGCCAAAGATTACCCATATAAAGCATATTATAGTAAAATAAATGCACTTTGCAAAAATGAGTAGATAAAACATGCATATATAAAATAATAGGAAAAGGTGTTAGAGCAAGAAGGTGGCTTGCATGTGACCATCGATAAGTCCCTTGACGGCGTTAGATAATTAGAATACCGATAATAACACTAATAAGAATAACCCGATGCTTCCTTCTTCTCGGCGTGTAAACAAACAAAACACCAATCAATACAAGGCATACAAGCATCAACCAAACAACAAGCCTAAGATAAATACAAGAAGGAGATATTTATCTTGTAGATATAGCATGTCTCTATATCTTTGTTGAAAATCTTTTGTAAAACATTTTGGAAAAGTTTTAAAATCTTTTCAAAATGACTGGATACAAGTTCCTACCCTATGAGGGTAATCCCCTCAAAACGGGACACCCTCTAGAGTAACAAGCCAACCGGAGTACGATTTGCACCCTGCAGGCTATGCGCTTTCAATGAGGGGCTCATAGTATCGTTTGGCCGCAATTTCGATGGTATTTACCTTCCCAGACCGATGTTTCACATGGGACTTTACAGGGGAAATCCCAGCCTCCGGTAATTTGTTCTTCCCCGTAGTAGTTTGAGACACCTATACCGGATTAGACAACTTCCAGCCTAGCCCCGTCCCATTCTAGAGTAATGTGGTTGCACGGGTTAATTGCTCAAGCATTAGGAACTGTACAGCCGGGAGTGTTTTCGTAAACATTTTCCCTCCATCTTTCGTCGGACCATTTTATAAAGCAAAAACTTTCTCATTTTTCAACATCACTTGGTAGTCCAAGCCTCACCAAGGTTTTCTCATAAAACATTTATTTAATACCTTTTTACGGGGTCTTCCCATCCTACACTTTTGTTTCGTCTAAAACGGGGTCTCCAAGGGGTTATTGCGTTAAACACCATCTACCATACTAAGGGAAGGTAGGTATTATACAGATAGGTTGTACCTAATGGTAATTTGGGGGAGCCAAAGATTCCCCATATAAATCATATTATAGTAAAATAAATGCACTTTGACAAAATGAGTAGATAAAACATGCATTTATAAAATAATAGGAAAAGGTGTTAGAGCAAGAAGGTGGCTTGGCTGTGACCATCGATAAGTCCCTTGACGGCGTTAGATAATCAGAATACCGATAATAACAGTAATAAGAATAACCTGATGCTTCCTTCTTCTCGGCGTGCAAACAAACAAAACACCAATTAATACAAGGCATACAAGCACCAACCAAACAGCAACCCTAAGATAAATACAAGAAGGAGATATTTCTCTTGTAGATATAGCATGTCTCTATATCTTTGTTGAAAACCTTTTGTAAAACCTTTTGGAAACCTTTTTGAAAAGTTTTAAAATCTTTTCGAAATGACTGGATACAAGTTCCTAGCCTATGAGGTTAATCCCCTCAAAAACGGGACACCCTCTAGAGTAACAAGCCAACCAGAGTATGTTTTGCACCCTGCAGGCTGTGCGCTTTCAATGAGGGGATCATAGTATCGTCTGGCCGCCATTTCGATGGTATTTACCTTCCCTAGACCGATGTTTCACATGGGAATTTACAGGGGAAATCCCAGCCTCCGGTAATTTGTTCTTCCCCGTAGTACTTTGAGACACCTATACCGGATTAGACAACTCCCATCCTAGCCCCGTCCCATTCTAGAGTAATGTGGTTGCACGGGTTAATTGCTCAAGCATTAGGAACTGTACAGCCGGGAGTGTTTTCGTAAACATTTTTCCTCCATCTTTCGTCAGACCATTTTATAAACCAAAAAACTTTCTCATTTTTCAACATCACTTGGTAGGCCAAGCCTCAGCAAGGTTTTCTCATAAAACATTTATTTAATACCTTTTTCCGGGGTCTTCCCATCCTACACTTTTGTTTCGTCTAAAACGGGGTCTCCAAGGGGTTATTGTGGTAAACACCATCTACCATACTAAGGGAAGGTAGGTATTATACAGATAGGTTGTACCTAATGGTAATTTGGGGGAGCCAAAGATTACCCATATAAAGCATATTATAGTAAAATAAATGCACTTTGCAAAAATAAGTAGATAAAACATGCATATATAAAATAATAGGAAAAGGTGTTAGAGCAAGAAGGTGGCTTGCATGTGACCATCGATAAGTCCCTTGACGGCGTTAGATAATTAGAATACCGATAATAACACTAATAAGAATAACCCGATGCTTCCTTCTTCTCGGCGTGTAAACAAACAAAACACCAATCAATACAAGGCATACAAGCATCAACCAAACAGCAAGCCTAAGATAAATACAAGAAGGAGACATTTATCTTGTAGATATAGCATGTCTCTATATCTTTGTTGAAAATCTTTTGTAAAACATTTTGGAAAAGTTTTAAAATCTTTTCAAAATGACTGGATACAAGTTCCTACCCTATGAGGTTAATCCCCTCAAAACGGGACACCCTCTAGAGTAACAAGCCAACCGGAGTACGATTTGCACCCTGCAGGCTGTGCGCTTTCAATGAGGGGCTCATAGTATCGTTTGGCCGGAATTTCGATGGTATTTACCTTCCCCAGACCGATGTTTCACATGGGACTTTACAGGGGAAATCCCAGCCTCCGGTAATTTGTTCTTCCCCGTAGTAGTTTGAGACACCTATACCGGATTAGACAACTTCCAGCCTAGCCCCGTCCCATTCTAGAGTAATGTGGTTGCACGGGTTAATTGCTCAAGCATTAGGAACTGTACAGCCGGGAGTGTTTTCGTAAACATTTTTCCTCCATCTTTCGTCGGACCATTTTATAAAGCAAAAACTTTCTCATTTTTCAACATCACTTGGTAGTCCAAGCCTCAGCAAGGTTTTCTCATAAAACATTTATTTAATACCTTTTTACGGGGTCTTCCCATCCTACACTTTTGTTTCGTCTAAAACGGGGTCTCCAAGGGGTTATTGCGTTAAACACCATCTACCATACTAAGGGAAGGTAGGTATTATACAGATAGGTTGTACCTAATGGTAATTTGGGGGAGCCAAAGATTCCCCATATAAAGCATATTATAGTAAAATAAATGCACTTTGACAAAATGAGTAGATAAAACATGCATATATAAAATAATAGGAAAAGGTGTTAGAGCAAGAAGGTGGCTTGCCTGTGACCATCGATAAGTCCCTTGACGGTGTTTGATAATCAGAATACCGATAATAACAGTAATAAGAATAACCTGATGCTTCCTTCTTCTCGGCGTGCAAACAAACAAAACACCAATTAATACAAGGCATACAAGCACCAACCAAACAGCAACCCTAAGATAAATACAAGAAGGAGATATTTCTCTTATAGATATAGCATGTCTCTATATCTTTGTTGAAAAACTTTTGTAAAACATTTTGGAAACCTTTTTGAAAAGTTTTAATATCTTTTCAAAATGATTGGATACAAGTTCCTAGCCTATGAGGTTAATCCCCTTAAAACGGGACGCCCTCTAGAGTAACAAGCTAACCGGAGTATGTTTTGCACCCTGCAGGCTGTGCGCTTTCAATGAGGGGCTCATAGTATCGTCTGGCCGCCATTTCGATGGTATTTACCTTCCCTAGACCCATGTTTCACATGGGACTTTACAGGGGAAATCCCAGCCTCCGGTAATTTGTTCTTCCCCGTAGTACTTTGAGACACCTATACCGGATTAGACAACTTCCATCCTAGCCCCGTCCCATTCTAGAGTAATGTGGTTGCACGGGTTAATTGCTCAAGCATTAGGAACTGTATAGCCGGGAGTGTTTTCGTAAACATTTTTCCTCCATCTTTCGTCGGACCATTTTATAAACCAAAAAACTTTCTCATTTTTCAACATCACTTGGTAGGCCAAGCCTCAGCAAGGTTTTCTCATAAAACATTTATTTAATACCTTTTTCCGGGGTCTTCCCATCCTACACTTTTGTTTCGTCTAAAACGGGGTCTCCAAGGGGTTATTGTGTTAAACACCATCTACCATACTAAGGGAAGGTAGGTATTATACAGATAGGTTGTACCTAATGGTAATTTGGGGGAGCCAAAGATTACCCATATAAAGCATATTATAGTAAAATAAATGCACTTTGCAAAAATGAGTAGATAAAACATGCATATATAAAATAATAGGAAAAGGTGTTAGAGCAAGAAGGTGGCTTGCATGTGACCATCGACAAGTCCCTTGACGGCGTTAGATAATTAGAATACCGATAATAACACTAATAAGAATAACCCGATGCTTCCTTCTTCTCGGCGTGTAAACAAACAAAACACCAATCAATACAAGGCATACAAGCATCAACCAAACAGCAAGCCTAAGATAAATAAAAGAAGGAGATATTTATCTTGTAGATATAGCATGTCTCTATATCTTTGTTGAAAACCTTTTGTAAAACATTTTGGAAACCTTTTTGAAAAGTTTTAAAATCTTTTCAAAATGACTGGATACAAGTTCCTACCCTATGAGGTTAATCCCCTGAAAACGGGACACCCTCTAGAGTAACAAGCCAACCGGAGTACGATTTGCACCTTGCAGGCTGTGCGCTTTCAATGAGGGGGTCATAGTATTGTCTGGCCGCAATTTCGATGATATTTACCTTCCCCAGACCGATGTTTCACATGGGACTTTACAGGGGAAATCCCAGCCTTCGGTAATTTGTTCTTCCCCGTAGTAGTTTGAGACACCTATACCGGATTAGACAACTTCCAGCCTAGCCCCGTCCCATTCTAGAGTAATGTGGTTGCACGGGTTAATTGCTCAAGCATGAGGAACTGTACAACCGGGAGTGTTTTCGTAAACATTTTTCCTCCATATTTAGTCGGACCATTTTATAAAGCAAAAACTTTCTCATTTTTCAACATCACATGGTAGTCCAAGCCTCACCAAGGTTTTTTCATAAAACATTTATTTAATACCTTTTTACGGGGTCTTCCCATCCTACACTTTTGTTTCGTCTAAAACGGGGTCTCCAAGGGGTTATTGCGTTAAACACCATCTACCATACTAAGGGAAGGTAGGTATTATACAGATAGGTTGTACCTAATGGTAATTTGGGGGAGCCAAAGATTTCCCATATAAAGCATATTATAATAAAATAAATGCACTTTGACAAAATGAGTAGATAAAACATGCATATATAAAATAATAGAAAAAGGTGTTAGAGCAAGAAGGTGGCTTGCCTGTGACCATCTATAAGTCCCTTGACGGCGTTAGATAATCAGAATACCGATAATAACACTAATAAGAATAACCCGATGCTTCCTTCTTCTCGGCGTGCAAACAAACAAAACACCAATTAATACAAGGCATACAAGCACCAATCAAACAGCAAGCCTAAGATAAATACAAGAAGGAGATATTTCTCTTGTAGATATAGCATGTCTCTATATCTTTGTTGAAAACCTTTTGTAAAACATTTTGGAAACCTTTTTGAAAAGTTTTAAAATCTTTTCAAAATGACTGGATACAAGGTCCTAGCCTATGAGGTTAATCCCCTTAAAACGGGACGCCCTCTAGGGTAACAAGCCAACCGGAGTATGTTTTGCACCCTGCAGACTGTGCGCTTTCAATGAGGGGCTCATAGTATCGTCTGGCCGCCATTTCGATTGTATTTACCTTCCCTAGACAGATATTTCACATGGGACTTTACAGGGGAAATCCCAGCCTCCGGTAATTTGTTCTTCCCCGTAGTACTTTGAGACACCTATACCGGATTAGACAATTTCCATCCTAGCCCCGTCCCATTCTAGAGTAATGTGGTTGCACGGGTTAATTGCTCAAGCATTAGGAACTGTACAGCCGGGAGTGTTTTCGTAAACATTTTTCCTCCATCTTTCGTCGGACCATTTTATAAACCAAAAACTTTCTCATTTTTCAACATCACTTGGTAGGCCAAGCCTCAGCAAGGTTTTCTCATAAAACATTTATTTAATACCTTTTTCCGGGGTCTTCCCATCCTACACTTTTGTTTCGTCTAAAACGGGGTCTCCAAGGGGTTATTGTGTTAAACACCATCTACCATACTAAGGGAAGGTAGGTATTATACAGATAGGTTGTACCTAATGGTAATTTGGGGGAGCCAAAGATTACCCATATAAAGCATATTATAGTAAAATAAATGCACTTTGCAAAAATGAGTAGATAAAACATGCATATATAAAATAATAGGAAAAGGTGTTAGAGCAAGAAGGTGGCTTGCATGTGACCATTGACAAGTCCCTTGACGGCGTTAGATAATTAGAATACCGATAATAACACTAATAAGAATAACCCGATGCTTCCTTCTTCTCGGCGTGTAAACAAACAAAACACCAATCAATACAAGGCATACAAGCATCAACCAAACAGCAAGCCTAAGATAAATACAAGAAGGAGATATTTATCTTGTAGATATAGCATGTCTCTATATCTTTGTTGAAAACCTTTTGTAAAACATTTTAGAAACCTTTTTGAAAAGTTTTAAAATCTTTTCAAAATGACTGGATACAAGTTCCTACCCTATCAGGTTAATCCCCTGAAAACGGGACACCCTCTAGAGTAACAAGCCAACCGGAGTACGATTTGCACCCTGCAGGCTGTGCGCTTTCAATGAGGGGCTCATAGTATTGTCTGGCCGCAATTTCGATGGTATTTACCTTCCCAAGACCGATGTTTCACATGGGACTTTACAGGGGAAATCCCAGCCTTCGGTAATTTGTTCTTCCCCGTAGTAGTTTGAGACACCTATACCGGATTAGACAACTTCCAGCCTAGCCCTGTCCCATTCTAGAGTAATGTGGTTGCACGGGTTAATTGCTCAAGCGTGAGGAACTGTACAGCCGGGAGTGTTTTCGTAAACATTTTTCCTCCATCTTTCGTCGGACCATTTTATAAAGCAAAAACTTTCTCATTTTTCAACATCACTTGTTAGTCCAAGCCTCACCAAGGTTTTCTCATAAAACAATTATTTAATACCTTTTTACGGGGTCTTCCCATCCTACACTTTTGTTTCGTCTAAGACGGGGTCTCCAAGGGGTTATTGCGTTAAACACCATCTACCATACTAAGGGAAGGTAGGTATTATACAGATAGGTTGTACCTAATGGTAATTTGGGGGAGCCAAAGATTCCCCATATAAAGCATATTATAGTAAAATAAATGCACTTTGACAAAATGAGTAGATAAAACATGCATATATAAAATAGTAGGAAAAGGTGTTAGAGCAAGAAGGTGGCTTGCCTGTGACCATCTATAAGTCCCTTGACGGCGTTAGATAATCAGAATACCGATAATAACACCAATAAGAATAACCCGATGCTTCCTTCTTCTCGGCGTGCAAACAAACAAAACACCAATTAATACAAGGCATACAAGCATCAACCAAACAGCAAGCCTAAGATAAATACAAGAAGGAGATATTTCTCTTGTAGATATAGCATGTCTCTATATCTTTGTTGAAAAACTTTTGTAAAACATTTTGGAAAACTTTTTGAAAAGTTTTAAAATCTTTTCAAAATGACTGGATACAAGTTCCTAGCCTATGAGGTTAATCCCCTTAAAACGGGATGCCCTCTAGAGTAACAAGCCAACTGGAGTATGTTTTGCACCCTGCAGCCTGTGCGCTTTCAATGAGGGGCTCATAGTATCGTCTGGGCGCCATTTCGATGGTATTTACCTTCCCCAGACCGATGTTTCACATGGGACTTTACTGGGGAAATCCCAGCCTCCAGTAATTTGTTTTTCCCCGTAGTAGTTTGAGACACCTATACCGGATTAGACAACTTCCATCCTAGCCCCGTCCCATTCTAGAGTAATGTGGTTGCACAGGTTAATTGCTCAAGCATTAGGAACTGTACAGCCGGGAGTGTTTTCGTAAACTTTTTTCCTCCATCTTTTGTCGGACCATTTTATAAACCAAAAACTTTCTCATTTTTCAACATCACTTGGTAGGTCAAGCCTCACCAAGGTTTTCTCATAAAACATTTATTTAATACCTTTTTCCGGGGTCTTCCCATCCTACACTTTTGTTTCGTCTAAAACGGGGTCTCCAAGGGGTTATTGCGTTAAACACCATCTACCATACTAAGGGAAGGTAGGTATTATACAGATAGGTTGTACCTAATGGTAATTTGGGGAGCCAAAGATTCCCCATATAAAGCATATTATAGTAAAATAATTGCACTTTGCAAAAATGAGTAGATAAAACATGCATATATAAAATAATAGGAAAAGGTGTTAGAGCAAGAAGGTGGCTTGCCTGTGACCATCGATAAGTCCCTTGACGGCGTTAGATAATCAGAATACCGATAATAACACTAATAAGAATAACCCGATGCTTCCTTCTTCTCGGCGTGCAAACAAACAAAACACCAATCAATACAAGGCATACAAGCATCAACCAAACAACAAGCCTAAGATAAATACAAGAAGGAGATATTTCTCTTGTAGATATAGCATGTCTCTATATCTTTGTTGAAAAACTTTTGTAAAACATTTTGGAAACTTTTTTGAAAAGTTTTAAAATATTTTCAAAATGATTGGATACAAGTTCCTACCCTATGAGGTTAATCCCCTTAAAACGGGACGCCCTCTAGAGTAACAAGCCAACCGGAGTATGTTTTGCACCCTGCAGGCTGTGCGCTTTCAATGAGGGGATCATAGTATCGTCTGTCCGCCATTTCGATGGTATTTACCTTCCCAGACCGATGTTTCACATGGGACTTTACAGGGGAAATCCTAGCCTCCGGTAATTTGTTCTTCCCCGTAGTAGTTTGAGACACCTATACCGGATTAGACAACTTCCAGCCTAGCCCCATCCCATTCTAGAGTAATGTGGTTGTACGGGTTAATTGCTCAAGCATAAGGAACTGTACAGCCGGGAGTGTTTTCGTAAACATTTTTCCTCCATCTTTCGTCGGACCATTTTATAAACCAAAAACTTTCTCATTTTTCAACATCACTTGGTAGGCCAAGCCTCACCAAGGTTTTATCATAAAACATTTATTTAATACTTTTTCCGGGGTCTTCCCACCCTACACTTTTGTTTCGTCTAAAACGGGGTCTCCAAGGGGTTATTGTGTTAAACACCATCTACCATACTAAGGGAAGCCAAAGATAGGTTGTACCTAATGGTACTAAGGGTTAATTATTTGGGGGAGCCAAAGATTCCCCATATAAAGCATATTATAGTAAAATAAATGCACTTTGAAAAAATGAGTAGATAAAACATGCATATATAAAATAATAGGAAAAGGTGTATGAGCAAGAAGGTGGCTTTCCTGTGACCATCGATAGGTCCCTTGACGTCGTTAGATAATCAGAATACCGATAATAACACTAATAAGAATAACCCGGTGCTTCCTTCTTCTCGGCGTGCAAACAAACAAAACACCAATCAATACAAGGCATACAAGCATCAACCAAACAGCAAGCCTAAGATAAATACAAGATATACATCAGTAGGATGTTGGAGTTTGATTTGATTGGATTGGGAGATGGTTAGGAGGCATTTGGAAATAAGGATACCTTTGGATTTCTAGTCTTGGAACTACCTAAGAGGGGTTTTTTGACTTGATCTGTATGATAACATTGTATAAAAAATGATACCATCTGGTAGGTATTGATAAAATGAAGCGAACAAAAGTGGTTTCACTATTTTATCAATTACCAATGATTTATAGTGATTTTTATAGTGGATAAAACCCTAGTTTTAGGAAATAATTCACCAGAACTGTTCTGGAGTTCCAAAAATTATTTCCTTGGATGATTAGATAGTATTGGGTGTATTGATTCCCTAAGACTTGGATTCACCCTAAAAAAAATTAACAGAATGCCCTCGAGAAATTCCCAAAGACAGTAGTGGATGGGATTTGTCCTTTTCTTCATATTTAAATTACAGAAGCTTTTGATGTGATTCCAAGGGTACTGGTTAGATAAGGATAATACCTTTCTGAAGACATTAGAATCACTCTTTTTGGAGTTACGGAACTATTTTGGTGATTTAAATAGTAAATAAACTATGCATAGAATTGTTTGATTCACCATAATTCAAAAGGCTCAATAAATATTGGGCTCCTGGGTTTTTATACTTAGGGTCACATAGGTTTAATGGGAGTTGGAATTAGGTCAAAAACTTACTTGGTTTGACCTAGGGAAATTTCCAAAAGCAGAAAAGGACTGAGTTTGTTATTTTTACTGGATGCAAACTAGGAAGCTATTTTAGGTGGGGTCAGTGTGACATGCAAGGTATGGATAATAGCTTCCATTACCAATTGTATTTACTCCATTTGGATAATTCGAACTTTCTGGAAGCATTTAGTAGTGGAAGGAATACACTTGCCATTTTTTTTCTATGGTCTATCCCTGCAATACTTTGGGTAAAGAAGGATATCGCATGTTGTGGAAAACCATGGGGGATATTTCCATATTTTTATCTGTCAGAAATCATGTCGTTTTCAATTTATTTTTGATTTAAAGTAAACATGCAGATCTGAGATGAATAATATCTATTGGAAAAATAGAAAAAGGGGCAGGGGAAAACGGCCTTGGGCCGGCCCATTGTGACGCCCACGCACGTGCCGCAGACACGCATGGGATACTAGCTCGGGGCCCATGGGTCAACGGCCCAGAGAGCAAAGGTTTATGGAGAGATGAGGGCCACCGGATCTAGGCGAGATCGACACCTCTCATTCATCTCCCTCCTCTGTCATAGGGGAACAGGATGGGGAACCCTAGAGGGGCGGCAGCAGTTGCAGGGGTTCACCTAAGGGTGCGCCAGTGCCGGGGAGGGGTCGGGGAGGACGCGGTGTCGCGAGGGCAGCTTGGAAAGGGGCGGAAACATCCGTTTCCACGAGGGAGGGTAGCTCTAGGGTAGCACGTCGGGGAGGTGCCTAGAGGTTGTCCTGCGCCAAACAAACAGCAGGGTTAGATGCAAGGAGAGTAGGGGAGCATGGTAGGGTGACATGCAGAGAGGAAGAGGGCAAGGATGAAGCCACACGATATTGTTCTTGTCCATGGCCGAGGGGGAGAGTTTCTCTTCTCCTTTTCTCCGTGTATCTGTAGGAGGAGCTAGGGCTTGTTGGGGAGGAAAGGGAGGTGAAATGAGGCAGTGGGGGAGTGTGGTACTGGCCTATGGCCTAATAAACCAAGTGGGGAAGGTGTTTGAAGGACTAGGTCCATTTTTAAGCATAGAGGAGTGGTGCTGCTCGAGTATAGGGCAAGAGGGGAGGTGGATAGATAGGTGTGGGGGCCTATGGTCGTGCTGAAAGGGGTGGAGTGGTGGTGTGTAGTGATTGCAAGGTTTTAAAAGAAAGGCTTGATGGGACATGACCCCTCTCTCTCATAACAAACACAAAGGACAAGGGGGTGGGGGTGGAGCTATAGTGTTTTTCGACCAGAAGAGAGTGATGTTGCTTAGGATACTTACTTTGCAAGCTTTGATGAGTGTTGGGTGTGCTTTGGTTTAAGATTTGGGAAGATTGCCAGATTAGCCATTTTAATCATCATGAAGGAAAGTTTTAAAATTTGATCTTAGCAAGATGGGGAGATGGTTCTGGTAGGAGGATATGGTCCTTGTACACCTCCCAGATTTATTTGGGATTTTCTAATGATTAAAGGTGCACTTAAACATAAATAATCAAATAGTCCAAAAGTAGTTTCTGGAATCTTAATTGATAATTTTACATTGTGCAAGCTTGGTTTTTTATGTGATATGGTCCTAAATACCATAAAACACATTGGAGAATTTTATTGGGATTTATTGAGGTGGAAAAGTATTTTATGGAATTATTTCTTGTTTCTGCCATTTAAGGAAAAGGGCAAAAAGAAATAATAAAGGATCTCAAGAATATTTATTTTTGAGTTGGAAAGATAGGATATAATAAGTAGACATCAAATGTTCCTTGATTTGACAAGGTGTTTTGGAGAAAAACAATCTTGACTTTGAAGACAAGGTTTGAAGGATTTCGTCGGAAAAAGAAATTAATTGCTTTTAGGCTCCAAATAATTATGGGAACCATTTGGGGAAAATATCCTAACCAAGGTAGGTGATGTAAGCTTGAGTATACATCAATTTCAACTTGGGTTGTTGAATAAATATGGTGGGAAGGGAAGAAAACTAGATTTGGGAATCTAGGGTTTTGTTAATTTCATGCCACCAAAACATGGTTGGATTTTGGAGCTTAGAGCTCACCTTGATACAAGGGGTATATGGATGGATAGACCATGTAATATAGATGATCATGGAGGAAAGAGTTGGGCTTGGGTGCATTGGAGGTGGTCCAGAAGAGATTGCAAACTTTGTTGAAAATAAGGCTGCCATAGCAGATACATCAGGTAGCCTCCTAAACCATGGGGGTTTAAGAAGCACACGGCTCCAATGGAAACAATTGAAGTGGGAGTTGATAGGACATGATTATTATATCATAACCATGCAAAAAGTTGGTCAAGAGGAGGTGGCATATAGATGTGAGCTTCTGCCAAATTATGCAAGATGCTAAGATTTGCAGAAAAGATTAGTAACTTGACTACAAAACCATCATGGATGAGTGGGAATTAGATAGGCCTAGCGTAGGGCAAGAGTAGGCTTTGGTAGTACTAAACATATACTACAAGATGGTTCAAGTACATTCTCAAGAATCCACATAGGTTGGAAAAGGTAGAGCTTCAAAGATTGTATGTAGATAAGAAATCCAGACTTAGCCATTTTGGCAGATTTAGGGTTTTAGACTAGAGTGCAAGTTGAGAGGATTCTAAGTTCCAAACTCATGATCAAGGAGATGATGTTGAAGTTTTAACTATGTAGATGGGATCCATGCTTATATTGGGTCTTCACTGAGTTGGAACTATTAGAAGGGATTATCCTTGGATTGATCTGAGTAGGAGGGGAGATGATCACCTTAGTGGCTTAGGATAGATCTAGACTTGGATGCTTGATATGAGATTGATGATCACAATCATAGATTGGTTCCTAAGGGATGAGTTACTATATTAGCTCACTCTAGTTCCTAAGCAAACATGCAATCAACAAATCAAGGCAATTCATCAGACAACAGATCAAGGCAATTAATCCTATCAAACTTATCCAACTACTACTAGGGTTACCATCAAGCCTATCTTGAGGTAGGGATGGTTATTTTTAATTGGTTATGTTTTGAAGTGAGATAAGTACCTCTTGGCATTTCTACCAAGATTGGAAGAAGATGTTTTGAATAGAGGTTTTGGAAACCTAGGGGTAAGAGTAGTTGAGAGTTCTGTCTTGAAAACATAAGGAGATTATATTTTAGTTCCCCATAGTTTTGCTAATATAACTAGTAAAATATTTTGGTTTTGTCAAAGTCATCTTGGCTCAGGTTTTGAAATGCCAGAACATTTGAGAATATGAAAGATGAGCCAAGACATCTCTTTTGTAAAATAGTTTTTGTCAACTAGTGTTGAGATAAGAAGTATAGCATCTAATACACAACCAGTTGCAAGAACACAAGGTAACAAGTAAACAAACGTTGCACATGTAACAAGAAATTTTTTTCCTCTGATTTTTGCATTTTGGACAAAAATTAAGGGTTGCTGAAATTGGGATGTTACATGTATGGTTTGTAATGGATGATGTACTGTGATACCAATCTGTTAGGTCTCACAAAAATGGTAATCCTGGGATTGCGATGTATGGCATAAAAGACATTTGGGATTAAAAATTCGGGTGTTGACAACTTTTGGGTCATCAAGACTATTTTCTAGCGCCTTTTCCAGGGAGCATAGCTTTATTTATAAGTTCACTTGGATCTATTATTGTTCACTGCTATCCTTTTCATCATGGGGAAAAATCGTGATGGAAAGTTTCCTATTTTACCATCCACTACAAGAAGAGGTACAATCCTAAACACCTCTGGTTCTCTTGATTCACCGTATGTTATAAGTAAGCTTGTTACACCACCAACACATACCCATTATACACACACTACTACTACTACTGAATATAAAATTGCTTTTGATACTCATGATGTTACTTCTACTGTGCTTGATGAGAGTGGTTCATTAGGTCCTTTCCTAGATGCTACTATTACTAGAACTATATTGGGAAACACTGAAACTCCTAGTGAAGACACTATTACACCTGTTAGCTCACCTGATTCTAGAGAAAGCTATGATATTAATGATGGTTACATTGAAATGACTGATGAATTTATTGAAGAATATCAAAACACACGCGATGCTAGTGCTATTAGGAGTCTCCTAGAGAGACGTACTATTATACCTAAACTGTCTCCTTATGATAAGTTTTCTACTTCCCCCATAAACATTAAAGATAAATATCATGATTTCTCTCTAGATTTATCCTATATAAACATTGTTGAGAAAGAACCTTTTTGTGGAACTGAGAATGAAAGGGCTGTGGCACATATGAATGAGCTTTCCACTATGAGTGCCTTATTTTCTGATGATGTTAAGATGCATACCTACTTTGTTGCTAAGATTTCCCCTTTTCACTAAAAGGAGAAGCTAAATCTTGGTTTAATAGTTGACCTCCTGGATCCATTGATAGCCTTGATTGCTTGATTGCTACTTTCCTTCAGAAATATTTCCCTCCTAGTGCTAGACATGCTGCTTTGCAGAAACTTTTTGATTTTAAACAGGGAGAAGAGGAGAAATTGCCTGAGTCATGGACAAGGTACTGTTCCTTGATTCATGCACATCCTGGATGTCCATTAACTAAAAATGAGCTTCTTGATATATATTATAATGGACTAACTAATGAATCTAGGACATACCTGGATAGTTTTGCTTATTGTGTTTTTAGGAAAAGAACTCCTGCAGAAGATGAAGTATTAATGGCTAAAATAAGCAAGATTTATGATGATTGGAATTCAACTGAGCCAATTACACCTGAGCCTACTACACCTAAACTAATTGTGTCCGAACCAACTCCAACACCAACACCAAAGAAGAGGGGGATGATTGAATTAAATGATGATGTGATGAAAGAAGCTAAGAAATGTCTTAAGGAGAAGGGTATTAGATGTGAAGATGTGAAGAATTTACCTCCTATAGAAGAATTATGTAAGCCAATTTCATCCACTATTGAGGTACACTCTCTCCAACACTTTGATGAAGGTGATATTCCCTATGGTAAACCTCATGATCAATGCTTAGAGGAACTTGACATTTTTATTGTTAAACAAGGTAATTATAATAAACAAGTTCAGAATCATTTATTGGAAAACTCTAGAGATATTAATGAGTTGAAAGATATTGTGGAAAGAACTGCTAATGATGTTAAAATGCTTTGTAAACACTTCCAAATGGTACAAACCCAAATTGATCAACTTGAAAAGGTACAAAATGATATGCTAGTTAATGCTTCTAGAGATAAACATGCTTATGGAATTATAACTAGGAGTGGTGCAGCCACTCAAGATCCCTTATATCCCGAGGAACATCCTAAAAGAATTGAGCAAGATTCTCAGCAAGATGAGAAATGTGGCAGTCCTTCTAAGAGAAAGAAAAAGAAACATAAAACAGTTGAGGAACCCTCTGAACCTGCTGTAGATCCTAATAGTATATTTGTCTCTGATGATGAAACTGAAAGTGGTAATGATAACAATGATGCTCCTGGTAAGGAAGAAATTGAAGAAGAACCTGAGAAGCCCACTAAGAACCCTAGGTACACTAAGGAAGATTTTATTGCTAATAAACATGGTAGTGAAAGAGAACCTTGGGTGGATGAATAAGAAACACAAGACAAAGTAGGAAGCACACTATAACAAGTTTTTTGAGTGGATGAAACCTTTATTTTTGCAAATTCCTCTGACTGATGCTATTAAGTTTCCTCCTTATTCAAAGTATATGACGGATATTGTCTCTAATAAAAGGAAGATTCCTAATGAGGAAATTTCTACTTTGCTTGCCAATTATTCCTTCAATGGTAAGGTTCCAAAGAAACTTGGTGATCTAGGTATTCCAACTATTCCTTGCTCTATTAAAAATAATTATGTTAGAACTACTTTGGGTGATTTGGGAGATGGAGTCAGTGTTATGCCTTTTTCTCTCTACAAGAGACCTCATCTAGAAAAATTGATACCAACTGATATATCTTTGCAAATGGCTGATAAGTCTACTACTATTCCTGTTGGTATATGTGAGGATGTTCCTGTTCAGGTGGCTCATAATTGCTTGGTATTAACTTGTTTTGTTGTTCTTGATATGCCTGAAGATGATAATATGTCTATTATTCTTGGGAGACCTTTTCTTAATACTACAGGTGCTGTCATCAATTGTAATCGAGGAAAAGTAACTTTTAATATTAATGACAAAGAGCATATTATCTATTTCCCCAAGAAGATTGATAATCGCTATGGCCTGAATTCAATTGAAAATATTGAGGGCATCAAAGTTGGAGAAATATATTGTCCCATTCCGCAAAAAACCTTTGAAACTATTATGATTGGGACAATTGCTATCAAGATTGAGGTAACATAATAATTTTGTGAAATGAAAAGTTTTGTTGCATATAAGATTGTTTTGGTAACAAGACTTGATCAACCTTGTTAACAAAGGGATTTTAATGAACGAAACAATGCTTTCACAATGGTTATACTTGCTCACCTTTATTTTTCTCCTTTCCATCTTTGCTCTTTGTCTTGTTAGTCTTAGTTTTGCTACTTGTTTGCTTTTTAGAGTGTCTTAGAACTTCTATAGTTTTGGTTTGGTTTGCTTTTTGTGTCTTTCAAAAATCTTTATCTGCGAGAAAATCAATTTTCATAGCCTGAAAATTGGCCAAAAATAAAGCTTCCCGAAAAATTCCAGAAAATTCAAATTAATTTTTTCCTCGAAAAAGGGGGGCAGAGGGGCACCTGGATTGGCCCAGGGGGACCCACCAGGCCAGCACATCCCCTGGTAGCGTGGCTAGCCATAGGGCGCGCCTGGCCTGTGTGGGGCCCACCTGTGGCCCTCCAAGATGCTTCCTTCTAGCCACTTCTTTATCTCTCCCGAAAACACCGAAAAACTTTCTCAAGCTCGAGTTCCTTCTGTTCTTTCTCTCGAATTTCTATATCCTTGCTCGGCCCATCTTTGCTGCTGATTTTTGGAGGGATTGCTCTCTGGTATGTGCCTCCTCCGCTTGTCCAATTAGATTTTTTATTGGTGGATTGTATCTTGAGTATTTTGCTACTATAGGTGACAGGTTGTGTGAGCTTGCATGCTTGTTCTATGCTTAGAGATTTCATTTTGATGCATGTTTAGCCTCTAGCAAGTTCCTATAGTAGTTCCTCATCATTTATCAACTTGGAAATCACTTGGTTTGATGTTTGTCTAAAAAATTCAGAAAAAAGAAGATGAGTGCATACCAACTGATTCAACATGAATTTATGGTACTTGAGCCAATGAAAGTCTATCGTGAGGAGCAAGTTTTCTCTTCCATATATCCATGCCCTTAATTTATGAGAGGTGCGGGGATCTTTCAGGATTTCCAAACTATGATTTCTAATGCAGGGTTGGAACACTTTGTTGAAGATGATCCTTACCAATATGTTAAGCTAACTATGTCTATGGTGCAGGACTTTCGGTTTAGTTTGTCTAGTCTAATCCCATGGTCCACTATAAAATTTACAATATAGTTGTCGACCTTCCTTTTGTTGATTTTTGTGCAGCTAACAGAGTGCCACAGTGGGGTTCATGTGAGAAGATTAGAGAGAGGACTACACCACTCATGGACTTATATGCTGAAATTTTCCAAGGGTGCGACTTCTCAAAGGAGAGTGGTAAAATTAGGAATATTCATTTCCCATCCATTAGATATTTTTCCTATTTCATTTCCAAGTGTGTTCTTGCTAGGAAGACTGCTAGAAAATTATCTTCATTTGATCTAGCTTTTATCTCAGCTGGTTTGAATAGGAATAGAACTTATAACTTGGGTGCTTTGATAGCTTTCCGTCTTGCTACTAACCACGAGAGAGGTGGAATTTGTGGAGGTATCATTGCCTCTCGTTTGCTAGCTTTTCATGGTTTAGAGCCTCATCATTCAGATTTTCAGTTCCCCTAGAGATACTTGATCTCAATTCCATGGTTCAGCATAAATTTGTTTCCTCTTGGCATACTTTGAGTGAGCTACAAAATGAAATAAACTTTTTCAAGCGTGGTTGGAGAGGGGGTAGGTCTGAGAAAGTAGTATCTTTGCCTGCACCTGCTTTGTTTAACTTTGATAATAGGAAAGGATGGTCACTCACGGAGGAAGAACTTGACACATACGTGGCGGAGCTCTCCCGGCGAGAGGAGAATGTTGGAGAGGATGCCTAAGATGATTCGGTTCATCCCTCCAATATGGGGGAGTCTTCATACCATCAGCCCTCTTATTATGGGGGCGCTTCTTCTTCTTCATCGTTAGGGCCTGATTATGATCATTCCTACGATGGCCCACCAGCTTGGGGTTTTATTGATTGAGCTCCACTTAGGCCAAAAGCCTAAGCTTGGGGGAGGTATACCGACATCACGCTCATCTATATCATGTTTCGTCGGTACTTATCGAGTCCTCCGTGAAAAGTCAGATTATGTGTATTTGGACCAATTTAAGGTGAAAAAGGGGGTATATCCATGTTTCGCTTTCTTTTTGGTTTTTGTTTCTGCTTTCCCAAAAAACAAAAAGACCAAAAATATTTTCGTTGTTTCTCTTGGTTTGTTTCTGTGCTCTTTAGCTTTGGTTTGCCTCAAGAAAAATCCAAAAAGATTTTGCTTTGTTTGTTTTTGCTTTGAGTGATTGCTTTAAAAATCGAAAACACCAAAAATATTTGCTGTTCTTCTTTGGTTTGTGAAGTTCTTTGCAGGGTTCAGCGGTCCTCAGTGGATTTTTGTTTCATGTTATTATTCATGCCACACAAGTGAAGCGCAATAATGATGATTTATGACAACTCGAGGTGTGGTAAGAGGCTGGTAATGAACTCTATTTGTCTTCATTTTTTACATATACTGAGCATTGTGAGCATGCTTAGTCTGTTCATGTAAAGTGTATGTTATTTATGGATGCTTCGTATTTTTTGCTCTCTTATGATTAGCTCCAACTTGCTAATAGTTTGTAGCATGTCATATGAATGTTTGCTTGTATTGTTCTATTCATAACTTGGTATGATATTGTGGTATCCTCCTCTGAATGCTTCATTTGAATCGACTTGGCACATGCTCACGCATGCATATGACTGAACAAAGTCAGTTAAGCCTTGATGATTTATTTTGCCTAAGATTTCTTGTATCACTTTTATGCCATAATTAATTATGTTTTGTTGCAAGCATGATTATGACATTTGTTGCTCTCTCGTTTGTCGCTCCCTTCCTATTGCTAGCCTTCACTTGCACTGAGTATGTGCTCCACTCGTGTTTCCAACTCTCCAAAACCAAATATTCTTAAAAGTGTCCACCATATTTACCTATTAGAATCATTTGTTATTCCGTGCATATTTATTATGCCTTGTTTTCTTCCAAATAAAATGTTTGCTTATTATGATAAAGTTAGTTAGTAAAGCTCTCACGAACTTGATGTCACACTTTATTTCTTGCACTTAATAAACCTGAACCGTTGTGACTATCCATGAAAGTTATATGCTTGCATATTATAGGCTGTGAGTTAGCAGAACCGTGCTGCCATAGGGAACGCTTTCAACAACTATAAATATATACCCAGTTGATATCATGCTCTTTTGTTTACGGATGTCGTCGGTGTGAAATAAAAGGGGAGTTTGTAAGTCCATGGAGTGATGTATAAGTGTTAGAGAAACACCTGGACCGCTAGCCTAAGCCATGCCTAATCATGATGGAAACTTGCAGCATAACTGTGGTGACCCAGCATACCACCGCATGTTGTAGTATACTATATTCATGGACATAACACTCACGGAACACCATTCCGCAAATATTACATCTTCAGAGTGGTACAACATAAACAAAGCGGGTCCACAAGCATACATTATTATTACAACCAGAAATTACACGACGACTTCGAGATCCTCTTAGGTCCATAGAGGAATCCCGATGACTCAGGGCTAAACTATAATAACTCTAAGAACAAGTTAAAGAAGCAAACTAAACTTTAAGGTTAATACGAGATTTAATATATATACAGGATATAGAACTATGCTACTGGACATGAACACTATATATGACACATCTACGCTTCAAATACTTCGGTCTCCATTCCATGGATGCTTTCGTAATTCTCCCCTTTGACACTTCTGGATACTTCTGGTTCTTCATAGCGTAATTCTTCTTGGTCTTCAATTGAATAGAGTGTTTCCTCTTCTTGATCTTTAATGTTTTCGGAATCTAGCAAGGGTTAATAAGATATGTTGAGTGCGAGCGTACTCAGCAAGTTCACTAAAAAGGAGTGTTTGATGCACTATATCTATAGCCACAGACCATATGTCGTAGGCAATGCAGGTTTTCGTTAACATTTATTCAAAGGTTGCTTTTATTCTAAAAAGCTAAGTCCGTCAGCCTTCATAGGTTTACGAGAACTTTTATGGAGTTCCTTTCTTGTAGCGTTCGTAGCTCCTTCCCGGAATGGGGAGTAACAAGTTATAGTTCTTACACTATCCAAAGGAGCGTTACTTTTCCCATGAGAGATCAAATCCTTGTTGCACAACCGGGCGAATCTTTCCCGTCCACACTTCCTATGGCGTGGGGCCCAGTAGATGATCCAAGCCAATCACTGTCCTTCTCCGTGACCCCGCATATAGCGCAATTGTTGTATGCCCAGACTCGAGGTAGACCTTTCCCTGTATAAAACTACTATACCCTAGTTTGGTACACACAACAACCATTAACACTAGAAATCTTTCTTTTGTAAGCCCAGATCAATGGTAGACCTTTCCCCGTATAAAACAGCTATACCCATGATCTGCAACTTACAAACACCTAGAACAGTGTCCGATGCATGAGAAAGGGAGCCGATCCATCTAACTTCTTCGTCCCACTCCAAATCTCTTGGTTAACGCGTAATATACGGTGCAAGAATAACTGGTGACATTGGTTTTTAAGTCCCACATGATATAGCCTATGCAGTGGTATTCCAAATGCCAGATTTAATAGATTAGCTGATCACCCTGGATCAGTAACCAATAGTTCACTTTAATTATGAAAATAGTGTTTTTGGCCTTTTTGAAATGCAGGTGATGAAAACACTGGATTTGCGAAATATTTTTCAAAAAATAATCAAAGGACATGAGCAAGTGTGAACTTGCCTTGTTATAGCGAAGTATTGTAGTCGAATGTCTCGACTAAACCCTAGACCTCGGGTTCTACAAAAATATCATCATTGCCCTATAAGGACAATGTTTAAAGAAGAAATATGATGTTATGCATAAGTCATGAGATGCATGATGTAAAATCCCAAGTAATCCCCCAACATTACAAGTGGGTTATATTTAGATGATTTGTTTAACATTTGCTTTATTTTAAGCTTACTTCATAAAAAGATATAGTTGCTAGGACTCTAAGATAAACATATAAATATGAAAATTAAAGTACAATCATAATACAATTCTAAGGTTCAATGATATTATGTAATTATTACAAAGTTCATGTTTTATGTTGTTATGGCTTAAAAGAAATGGTATAGTGTTTCTTTTGAAGTGACCAAAAGAATAACATTTGAAGAATAAAATTATTTATGTTAAGTTAATCAAATATGAAGATTAATAGGATTCAAGCTATGGTTTTTAATAAGGTTTAAATGATCTTGAGTCATTATATAACTGGCTTAGGGTATATAAGACCAAAGTAAACTATAAAAGTTTAATTGGAGTTGAAATAGAACACTTGTAGCATTATCAACTATTAGGGTTTTTTCATAAGCATAATTAAGGATGAATTATTAGAGTTATGGAACTTTGTTTTAAAGATTTATTTCTAGCATGTGTAATATTTATAGATTATACTATAAGATATTTATATATAAAGAAAAATAGGTGAATTATTTTATAATTTATTTAGTGAATTCCAAGTTTACTAAATATGATTATATATGAATTAAGATCACTTACTTCTAGTATAAGTTAATGATTTGGAAAAATAAATTTGTAAATCTTTGACTTATAGTTAGTTAAAGATTTTAAAAGAAAACTATAAAGTTTATTGTTTACATCTGGATAGTATCCTAAATTATAATTATGGGTTTAGACTACTTAGAGTTAAAATATTATGTTTTGAATATGATTATTTCTTATTTAGGAAATAATATTAAATAGTTAAAAAAACATCTATCTCATTTTAATAATTTATATAATTGAAGATATATTATCTAGGATCTTTCAATTTTTATAAACTTTCTCAATTATTGAATGTCTTTAAACATTTGTTTTAAATTTTATTAGTAAATTTTTTAAGTTAGTATTTTTATAAAATAATAGCTTTCTTTTTATACATAAAAGTGAATTTTATTGATATAATAGGAATTTTTCTAAATTTACTATATTCCATTTAGATATTTTAGGGTGTTAATATTTATTTGCATTTTATTAAACTTAAATAAGTATTATTATATTTTTCTTAGTTAGATATTATTTTAATAAACATTTTGATGTATAAAAAATATTTTTAAGATTTTTCTACATTTTTCTAGAGCTAGAAATGTTCAGAGGGTATTTTGGTTATTTAATATTTAGCTTAATTTTATTTTTCTCCTTTAATACCCTGGGCTTGGTTCTTGGGCCATCCCAGCCTAATACTAAACCGAGCCCAGCCAAATACCCATTCGGACGAAACCCACCAGAACTGGTGGATTGGGTCGGTTGACCCCGACCCGATCCACTCCTACTCCTCTTGGGGCTCTATCTCTGGCGATGCCGATGCGATAGCCGGCCCGATTCTGGCTATGTTGGCCATGGCGGCCCTTGCTACTGTAGTTAAAAGCTTCGCCGCACTCTTCCTTAATCTCTTCTTCAATTCGCCTGCGGATTCGCCTCGACGCCCCTTCTGCTGGCGTGGCTTCGCCCTTTTCTCCTTCTCCACTGAATCCTTCTATTACTCCTTTTCCTATTTAGTGGGACGATGGTGATCAACCATAAACCCGATGCCCTCTGGTTAATGGTGGCTTTGATATGGTGTAGATGACGGTGTCGATTGTGTTGGTGTGTAGGTTCTAGCGGTGTGGCTCGGCACAGTGCAGAGTAGCGGCGATTTCTGTGCCGCCATGCCGCAGGTGGACGTGGTGATTGTGTTTGTGCATGGTGAAGCTCCTCCGTGTGCGCGTCGTCGCGGTCACACGAGCCCTTCCTTGCCACGACGATGTGGTTGTGCCTTGCGCCATGTACACGCCTAGATACCTATCTTCCTCACCCCTCTTTCTTTGTCTCAAACCTCTCTGTCACTGTACCTTGTGCTAGAAGTTGATGTTGAGTATATGTAGTTGATGTTCTGCAACATATTGTTGCTAGATGTGTTACTTGTGGGATTTTCTTGCTTTCAAACTAGATGCTTTAATTCATTCATGTAGGATACCTTACTGATGGAAATATGGTGGTGTTTCCCACATACTTGTTAAAATGATTTGGGGTGATTCCTAGAAGTATTCCGAGGGAAATTATTTGTATTTTTATATATGATATGATTCCTAGTGATCAACACTAGGAAAATGATTTGTATTTCAGGTATAATTGCATGTAAACAAACTAGTGGATGATTTAGTTAACGTGAATGATGGCTTATGCTAATATGGTCCTACTATTGTGATGCCTCCTTGGAGTTTACAAAATAGTCTGATCATTTCTAGCATGATCAAATGTAATAGATTTGGCTAAATTTGATGAGATTCATCGGATAAGTCATGGAAAGAAAATTATTTATGTCTCTTCCCATGATATCTAAGTTGAGGCTTTAGACTTGTAAGTTTAAGCATGGAAGGAAGATTCTCTGCTTGTGATTTTAAGAAAGAAATGATCTTACTATAATTTTGTATAGTGAAGTAATGTGTATATCTGATTCATAGAACATTTGCTAGGAAAATGATTAGTTTTGATTGAGTTTCCATTGTTGCTAAAAAGGATCGCTTTGGTAATATGGCTATGCAGTTGTGGAACCTCCTTGAGAGTCAGCACATTAGCATAGATCATTTACATGATCTGTTATAATTTTATTTAACGGAATGTTGGTCTATGTCCTTTCCAATGATGCGAAGTCAGAGGCTCTACTTGTGTTGCACATGATCATATATAATTGTTGCCTTGCAACAGATTTGGCTAGTCTCTGTGTTGCAAAATGGATTCCCTAATTATCAGTGACATTTTCAATCTGGCTACTACTGTGGTGCCTCCATTCTTGGAGTGTGCATAGTGATGGCATAGGTAGCATGATGTGCAGCTATGAATTACTGCTTGGACTCTTTTCTGGCTATAACTTGTAGTCCAATTGATATCTTATATATAAGTGAGTGGCTATTTATACTGTTAATATGATAGTGAGAATTAAAATGATTTCTAGCTGTTGTGGGCTAGGAAAATGATTATGTGGTGATGTTTTCTTGTGCTGTGTAGATTCAATAGTGAGATGCCACTGTGATTCCTCCTTTAGGACGGAACACTGTTGTCTCCGCTACTAGATCTGCTAAACTTTCCAAGTAAGGTGTGGGGAAATGATATCATCCAGTTTGGATGATCTCGATGCACCACCATAATATTTTATCTTGGTCAATGATGCATAAGGCTGAGACGCAAATCTTAACAAGATCAAATACTATGTGTTCCTATAGGCTCAATGATGATTTGCATAGCACCTATGCATCCTGAGAGCTCTCTCTCTCCCTCCTAATAACTGTCTTGGGAAAATTGATATGTGGAGATGCTTATGATAAATCTGTGGACAAACTCTCTTGTTGCTAATGCAGATAATCTTGTGGTGATTTTATTCTAGTGCTAGATCTAATGCTTGCCCTGCTCCTCCTTGCACTCCTTGCCTGCTCCTCCTTGCTTCTCACTTGGCTTGCTCCTCCTTGCTGCTCACTTGGCCTGCTCCTCCTTATACTTGATCTTCTCTTCGATGGCTTATGTAAGCAGAAAGATGTTGATTGGGTGATGGATTGGATAGATTTATGGGTGATGAACTAAGATAATCTGTGTAGATCTTGGTTGTGTCCTAAAAATAGTGTGTTTCATAGATGTGGAAATAGAAAGATAGGATATGAGCTTGTACAGTTCGGCTAGTGTGTGTTGTTGGTTCTGTGGAGAAGCTAAGGTTGGGATAACTAGCTACGGCTAGTTTGCCTCATATCACTTCATGTTGCTTGCTCTCTAGTGTTGATAGCACATCCACATGCAGTTGTGTGTGACCTGCTTGCTAGTGGGACCTTCAGGTCCAAGTTTCAATGGATACAGATCTTTCTCTTGAGGATGACCTCAAGTAGAAATTGATATTTATTGTTGTTTTACCCTTTTCCCTTTTTTCTGACTTGGTGAAACTTCCCCCTCTCTTGTCTGTGTTGTTGTTATGAGACAAGTAATCTACTGATAAGAACAGATATTGGTTTGGTGAAACTTGCAACTTATTAACTCTGCTGAAGGATGTAATGAACAGTGCACCTCATTGTTGGACTGAGAGCAAAATTACTAACACTAACCCTTTTTGTTTTTGTCTTCAATTTTTTGTTTTGTAGGAATCAAAATGATGTCCAGAGATATCAAGACTAGTTAGGAATTTAGTTTTAGGTGCTTTCTTTTTATCCATTTTTGTAATTACCTTTACTATCAAGAAATAATGTAAGAACATTGTAAGGAATTAGTTTATCTTATTATAATTATTGTAACCATTTCTTATTATTTGTTTATTGTAGAAGGATAATGTGATATATATTCTTTTAATAAAGAGTTCTTCTATTTGTTTCATTTTCTAGTTTCTTTATCCATTTTATTGTTTTATTATAATCTTTCCTTTATTATTTTATTGTAAAAGAATAATGTAATGTTGGTCTTAAATAATCTTTATACTTTTGTTTATAATACTTGTATTTGTCTTATTGTGATTAATTATTTATAGTTCCAATTTTTCACCTCATATTTCCAGAAAACAATAGAGGTCATGTCAAAATTCATCCCACTCACCTCGGATGACACTAAACCTAATTCATTGGACTGAGATAATTCTGATCACTCTAGTCTTATAATTTGTCGAAAATTTTACCTATATTTTCAGATGCATGCCCATAATTCATGAGAGCTGCAGGGATACTTCAGGATTTCCAAACTCTGATATCTAATGCAGGGTTGGAGCATTTTGTTGGAGAATAACCTTACCAATATGTTAAACTAACTATGTCTGTAGTGTAGGACATTCGGTTTAGTTGGTCCTTGCCTAATCCCATGGTCCACTAGAAAATTTACAATATAGTTGTCAACCTTCCTTTTGATGATTTTTGTGCAGCTATCAGAGTGCCGCAGTGGGGTTCATGTGAGAAGATTAGAGAGAGGCCTACGCCACTCATGGACTTATATGCGGAAATTTGCCAAGGTTGCAAATTCTCAAAGGTGAGTGGTAAAATTCGGAATATTCATCTCCCATCCATTAGATATTTTGCCTATTTCATTGCCAAGTTTGTTCTTGCTAGAAAGACTACTAGAAAATTATCTTCATTTGATCTAGCTTTTATCTCAGCTGCTTTGAATAGGGATAGAACTTATAACTTGGGTGCTTTGATAGCTTTCCATCTTGCTGCTAACCACGAGAAAGGTGGAATTTATGGAGGTCTCATTTCCTCTCGTTTTTTAGCTTTGCATGGTTTAGTGCCTCATCATTCAGACTTGCAGTTTACCATAGAGAGACTTGATTTCAATTCCATGGTACAACATAAATTTGTTTATTCTTGGGCAAGTTTGAGCTAGTTACCTTATGAAATAACCTTTGTCAAGAGTGGTTGGAGAGGGGGTAAGTCTGAGAAAGTAGTCCCTTTGCCTGCACCTGCTTTGTTTAACTTTGATACCAGACAAGGATGGATACTCACGGAGGAAGAACTTGATACATACATGGTGGAGATCTCCGAGCAAGAGGAGAATGTTGGAAAGGATGCCGAAGATAATTCGGTTCAGCCCTCCAACATGGGGGAGTCTTCATATGTAACACCCCCGGTCACTCCGGACCGACGGCTGTCACTTCTGGCAGCTCAGTAGGATCTCTAGACTAACCCAACAGACCAACACTAGTCTTTTCTACGCACTTTGTCCTCACTCGTGCGCACCCGGTACCCACTCCTCGGTCGGTCACCCATCCTAGAATTTCTCTAGGCCAGGCACACTTAACCTTAGAGTTCTTTTTGAATGAGCTTCGGAAAATAAGTTGCAACTTGTTTGTATGGGTTTCCTATCAATCCTATTGATCCATGCGCCAGGGTCTCACATACACCCACCCTTAGAAGATCGACGCCCTTGTCGATCAACCACAAGCCAGGAACGTCCCCTCTTGGCACACGTTTGTGCTTCCAGTGCCGACACATTGCCATGTCGTGTCCACTCCGGGCCACATGCGCCATGCTACACATGTCTGCCACTGACCCGCACACACCAATGTATCCGCGAGGGTCGGCTCTGATACCACTTGTAACACCCCTGGTCACTTAGGACTGACGACTGTCACTTCTAGAAGCTCAATAGGATCTTTAGACTAACCCAATAGACCAACACTAGTATTTTCTACGAACTCTGTCCTCACTTGTGCGCACCCGGTACCCACTTCCCAGTCGGTCACCCATCCTACAATTCTTTTCGAATGAGTTTCCGGAAAAGAAGTTGCAACTTGTTTGTATGGGTTTCCAATCAATCCTATTGAGCCATGCGCCAGGGTCTCACATCATACCAGCAGCTCTCTTATGATTGGGGCGATTCTTCTTCTTCATCACGAGGGCCTGATTATGATCATTCCTACGATGATCCACCGGCTTGGGGCTACTACCCGCGTTTCGATTGATCTCCACTTAGGACAAAAGCCTAAGATTGGGGGGAGGTATACCGACACCACACTCATCTACATATCTTGTTTCGTCGAAACTTTGTATATCCATGTTTCGCTTTATTTTTAGTATTTGTTTCTGCTTTCCGAAAAAACAAAAAGACCAAAAATATTTTCGTTGTTTCTCTTTGTTTGTTTCTCTGCCTTTCATCTTTGGTTTGCTATAAGAAAAATCCAAAAAGATTTTGCTTTGTTTGCTTTTGCTTTCAGTGCTTGCTTTAAAAAATTGAAAACCCCAAAATATGTGTTGTTCTTATTTGGTTTTGTTAAGTTTGTTGTAGGGTTCAGCGGTCCTCAGTGACTCCTTTGGAGTTTGGTTTCATGTTATTATTCAAGTCACACAAGTGAAAGACAATAATGATGATTAATGACAACTCGAGGTGTTGTAAGAGGATGGTAATGAACTCTATTTGTCTTCATTTTTCTACATATACTCATCATTATGGGCATGCTTATTCTGTTCATGTAAGGTGTATGTTATTTAATGGGTGCTTAGTAGTTCTTGCGTTCTTATGATTAGCTCCAGCTTGCTAATAGTTTGTAGCATGTCATATGAATGTTTTATTGCATTGTTCTATTCATAACTTTGTATGACATTATGCTATCCTCCTATGAATGTTTCATTTGAATCGACTTGGCACATGCTCACTTATTCATATGACTGAACAAAAGTCAGTCAAACCTCGTTGATTTATTTTGCCTCAGAGTTCTTGTATCACTTTTATGCCATAATTAATTTTGTTTTGTTGCAAGCATGATTATGACAGTTATTGCTCTCTCTTTTGTAGCTCCCTTTCTATTGATAGCCTTCACTTGCACTAGCTCTACTCGTGTTTCCAACTCCCCAAAACCAATATTGTCAAAAGTGTCCACTATATCTACCTATTAGCATCATTGTTATTCCGTGCATATTTATTATGCCTCATTTTCTTCCAAATAAAATGTTTGCTTGTTATGAGAAAGTTAGTTAGTAAAGCTCTCACGAACTTGATGGAACACTTTAATTTCTTGCACTTAATAAACCTGAACCATTGTGACTGTCCATGAAAGTTATATGCTTGCAAATTATAGGCTTGGAGTTAGCAGAACCATGCTGTCATGGGGAACGCTTTTAACAAGTGTAAATATTATCCAGTTGATATCATGCTCTTTTGTTTACGGATGTCGGTGGTATGAAACAAAAAGGGATCTTGTAAGTCCATGGAGTTATGTATATGTGCTAGAGAAATGCTTGGGCCGCTAGCCTAAGCCATTCCTAATCATGGTGGAAACTTGCAGCATCACCATAGTGAGAAATCTATGAAGCATTCTTCTTATAAAAAAGAGAGATAGAAAAAAGAGAAGAGAAGAAGAAAAAAAGAGAAAGAGGAAAGATGAGAAAAAACACCATTTTCCCATGGTAAATAAGAAGATTGCGGATATGCTCACAGTCTGTTGCCTTGTCATTTTAATATGGGATAGCTCTTGTGTCATGGGGAAAGGGGTACCCCGTTGGCGGTTCTCTATGATACACATGTATTTACGATGAAAATAACTTACCGGTAACTATAGTTCAGTAGCATGACGAACGACCCTCGTATTCAAGGGGCATGAGATTTCTAGTTTATAGTATGTCAAGCATATAACTCATATTGGACCTCACTTTAAAGTTAACCACTTAAATATGCCCATGATAGGGGCAATGAGAGCTCAAAGCTAATGAGTACCATACTTTCAGCATTTGGAAGCCTTTCAAACTTTTCAAAACCTTTTCATTTCCTTGTTGAGTCACCACTTATTCTATGAGCACCTTCTTGAGAGCATAGTTGTCATTCTTAGTGTAATGTGCTTGTCTCAAAACTTGGTTAATTATGACATAACTTTGATGCTTGTATGTTTGATATCTTTACTTCTAGTGTTCACATGAACTTCAGGGGTGCCTTGGCATTTATGTTTTTCTCTATAATCAAAGGCAAGCGAGATACCACTTTATCGTACCTTCTTATGAGCATTACAATGTCGCTTATACTTATGTCTCATGCTACTTATTATTATTATGTTGGAATCTCTTCATAGCTTGCATGACTATTGAGTAGACTTAGTTGCATACTCCTTATCATGAGCTGTCTAAGTACTGATCATATGTTGAGAATATTTACATTATATGAAGCAAATGTGTTCGTGAAAGTTTCTTTTATCGCACTCAGTTTTCAACTGAGTTGCTTCAGGACAAGCAATATGCTAAGCTTGGGGGAGTTGATACGTCCAAAACATATCTACTTTCCCAAACACTTTTGCTATTGTTTCTCCTCTAATTTGTGTGATTTGTATACAACTAACACGGACTGACACTTTTTGAGAAGAATTGCTTTGGTGTATCATTTTTGTATAGAAAACCAACTTTCAGTAAAAAACCCATAAAATATTGCAAAACTCCTATTTTACCAGAAGACTCACACAGCCTGAAGATGAGACAGAGGAGGGCCACGAGGGGCCCACACCCCCTTGCCGCGCCTGGGGGAGGTGTGGCCACCTCGGGCACGCCCTCGGTCTCCCTCTTAGCCTACATAAAGCCTTGTAACCTAAAAACAGAGGGGGGTTCGAAGTTTTTCCATATTGAGTTCCGATGTGCCGCCACCACCAGAAACGGCGGTTCGGAACCAGAAACTCCGTTCTGGCACCCTGCCGGGACGAGGAATTAGAGGAGATCATCGCCATCATCATCACTGATGCCTCTCCATCAACCAGTCATGTTTCCCCCATCCATGAGTGAGTAATCCCCTACTGTATGCTATGGGGAATTGGATGAGATCTATCATATAATCGAATAAGATTGTTAGGGCATGGTGCCTATTATCTTTGTTAGTGCTGTTTTACTTTGTTGTAACTTATTGTGCTTAATGCTTGACACTAGGGACTGAGTGCCATGATCTCATATCTGAACTTGTTATTGATTCATGATGATACTATTGTTTGTGATCTTATCTGCAAGTTGTGTACACATATCATTGTCCAGAACCAAAGGCCCCGAAGTGACAGAAATTGGCACAGCCAGAGGGGATGGTTGTGATATGAGGATCATGTGTGTTCAGGGAGTGTTAATGCTTTGCTCCGATACTCTATTAAAAGGAGTACCTTAATTACCAGTAGATTCCCTTGAGGCCCCGCTGCAACGGGCTGGCAGGACAAAAGATGTTGTGCAAGTTCTCATTGCGAGCACTTATGACTATATATGGAACACATGCCTATGATTGTATAGTAATTGGATGCTTTATCTTATTTATTTGAAAATGCCCTAGATCTTGATATTACACGAATAGTCTTCTCCATGCAACGCCCGTCCATCCATCCCTATGCCCACCGCACTCAAATACTACTGTTTGCTACTATTGTTACTACTACCTTTGTTTTACTGCTGCTGTTACTTTGCTATTTATACTACAAAACTGTTGCTACTGATAAACTATTGCGAGCAAGACTATTTTCAGGTGCAGCTAAATTGACAGCTCAGTTGTTAAGGCTTAAGTATTCTTTGGCTACCCTTCCGTCGAATCAATAAATTGGGTTATACTACCCTCGAAGACTGTTGCGATCCCCTATACTTGTGGGTCATCATTGGCATGCAAATATTTGGATATGGGATCATCAACATAGAGTATGATGTAGATATGGCCATGACGTTGGACATTCAGATTGAAATCCAATAATGTTCATACACATTGACAACTAAGCTTCAATTCTTTTAGATCTTACCACTTTCTTTTAGGTTTCAATTTTACACGTTCGGTGGGATTGCATTTGACATCGAGGACATAAAAAGGATAAAATTACATCGATGTCCATACATTTAGCAGAAAGGTCCCTAAAATAATTAAGCAAGGAAAACAGTCGGGTTCAGATCCTACTTCCCAAGAGAGCATTTTATCGAGGCATACTCTTCATGCTACTTCCTCCTCAATTGTTTTCAAACTATGGACAGGTTTGTTGGCCTACAAATTCTTCAATATGGGATCATCAATGTAAAGTATGATGTAGATATAGCCATGACCTTGGTCGTTATGCTTGAAATCTAAGAATGTTCATACTCATTGACAAATAATCTTAAATTTGTTTAGATTTTACCACTTACTTTTAGGTTAAAATTATACCCGTCCAACAGGAGTACATTTTACTTCAAGGACCTAAAATAGGAAAATTACATTGAGGTCCATACATTTAGCACAAAGGACCTAAAAAAACTAAGCAAGGGAAACAATCGGGGTCAGCTCCTTCTCGAGAGAGCAACTGATCAAGGCATACTAGCTCTTCATGCTACTTCCTCTTTGATTGTTTTCAAAATATGGCTAGATTTGTCAGCATTTAAATTCTTGGACATGGTATCATCAACATAAAGTAAGATTTAGAGATGGCCATGACCTTGGTAAGAATGTCCATACTCATTGACAACTAAGATTAAATTTATTTATATATTACCACTTACTTTTAGGTTAAATTTTACACGCATTGTGGAAGTACATTTTCCTTCAAAGACCTAAAAATAACCAAAATTACATCGAGGTCCATACACTTATCACAGAGGGACCTAGAGTAATTAACCAACAAAAATAGTCGGGTTTGGCTCCTTCTCGAGAGAGCAGCTCATCGAACCATAGTCTTCATGCCAATTCCTATTTGATTTTTTATAATATATGACCAAATTTGATGCCATGTAAAATCTTGGATATGGGATCATCAACACAAAGTGAAATGTAGCCATGACCTCGGTCGTTCGGCTTGAAATCCAAGAATATCCATAATCATCAATAACTAAGCTTAAATGTGTTTAGATTTTACCACTTACTTTTAGGTTATAAGTTTACACGGGCCATGGGAGTAAATTTTAATCAAGGAACTAAAAGGGGGGAATTACATTGAGGTCCATATATCTAACACAAAGGGCCCTAAAATAATTAATCGAAAGGAAAATAGTCGGGTTCAGATCATTCTCGAGAGACCGGCCGATCGAGCCATACTCTTCATGCTACTTCATCTCTTGATTGTTTAAAAAACCAGGCCACATTTGTCGGCATGCAAATTCTTCGATAAGGGATCATCAACACAAAGTATGATGTTTGATTGCTTTCCAAACAAGGATAGAAATTTCTACATGCAAATTATTAGCAATATGTGAAATATTTCAAAAAGAACCTCCATGGTTTTTGATATATTGAATGCTTGGTGGGTACTACCGTCAAAAGATATTTTATTCAGAGAACTTGGAGAGAAATCTAGCATATGATTTTAGGTTAAAATGTCACCTAACATTGAGAACAGAGCTTAAATTCGTTTAAATGGGCGAACATAGCTAGGAAGCTTAAGAACTTGTTAAACTTGGTGTAAACATAAGTGAAACATGGTACAAACTTTGTCTTGGAAATGTGATTGTGGTATTCTAAGCCATATTCTTTGTACTTGCTTTAATTTAAAGTAAAACACATTATTTTTACAATGAAAATTCAAAAATGTTTTCCCCTAAAAGTTGGAAACTCCTATTATTGGTAGCATTATGGTTCACCATGCCAGGATGCACCCATCTACCAAACATCGAAACATTTCCATAAATGTTGTGTTTGGATGTATGAATTTGAGCTTGGAATCGTTCGTTTGGAATTACCGGACCGAATTCGTTTGTTTGGAGAGGCTGTGGAAACCCACCCTAGAGACGGCCCCGCGTGAGCCCGCCTGGCCTCGAGACTTTCCAAACCTCGGAGCCACGAAAGGCTCGGAATCTCCTCGCGTACCGCTTCGATGCTGCCCTTCCTCCTCTTGACACGCGACCAGGAGGCTGCCGCCGGTGGCTCCGGTGAGTACCATCCCGCCCCTGTCCCCGCTGTTCTTCCTCTTCCTCTCACCCTTGTCTTCTCCCTCTCCCTATCATCCTATCTCTGTGCCTTCCAAGCCCACACCCTGCACCCGCCCACCCAAACCCTAGAGTCCTAGTGCGGCGACATGCGGATGGGGAGCGACGGCGGCTGCTAGCGGCACGGGAAACGACCACGGGATTGGGGACAGCGGTGGCTCCCCAGCCATCCCCGAGTTGTCCTTTCCCCGACCCTTCTCGACAAAACTCAACAAAACTTTCAATTCTATGATTTGCACATCCAAACAGGATTTGGAATTTGGTGGTATTCTTTGATTCCAACAACAAATTCCATGTACATCCAAACAATAGAATTGAAAACAAAGGCCATTTCCTTTCCAACTGGGAATTGGAATTTTCAGGCCAATTCATTTCCAAGATGACTTTCCTACATCCAAACACTGCGAAAGTAATATGTACTTATATGGCCATATATTCACACATGTTGTTTCGCTTGAAGCCTAAGAATGTTCAACGAATGTAGGCCATATTGCCAAGCAAATTTATTTTTCAAAATTTGTCAGGACTAGTGATTGTCAACATGCAAATGCTTAGCAAGAAATCAAATCTTTCAAAAATCTCGCTGGTGGCTACCGTCAAAAGATAATTGTAGAACTTTAAGAGTAATCAAGCACTTACTTGTATTTAATCTTTTACATGATATTGGCAAATCGGCTTAAATACAGTAGGATGCAGGGAGTGCTACTACTTTCTTCGCGAGAAAAAAAATCACTCCTCACTCTCGAACCAGCTTGTTGCGATTCTACCTGGTGCATCCTCTTCCTAGGGAGGAACGAATGTATGTGTAGTAGTTGGGGGTAGGAAGGCTGGCGAGATCATAGTGGTGTCCCTCGCAAAATAAAAATAAAAGATCATAATGGTGTGTATCCAATGCGCTGGGACACCCCTTGTCCACCACTTTAAGTAGTACCAGTACTGGGCATGGCGATCTTTTGGCTATCCTCCCCCCTTGAAATTTACTAGTTATTACTCATTATACGTGTACCTCGTGTCAGAAACTCATTGTAACTTTTCTCTGATTTCGGACTGACTTCAAATCCTCCTCTTCGTTGCTCTATCGTTGTCTCCTCCATGCTCTCAGTCCCTTCTCCCTCCTAGTTTTTTTTCAATAGGGGGAAACTCCAAGTGGCAATATTGTTTATCATGACAAGATTTTACCACCACTTACTTTTAAGTTAGAATTTTAAACCGTTGGAGAAAAATTACATCGATCTCCATACATATAATGTATATGATGTAGATATGACCATGATCTTGGTGGTTCGGCTTCAAATCCATCAATTTTCACACTGATTGACAACTAAGCTTAATTGTTTAGATTTTATCACTTACTTTTAGGTGAAAACTAGCACAGTGGACCACACATCCGTGCGGGTGACACATTTATATTCTGTTAAAAATTTCTTTTGACGCAACATCTTACTTTGATTTTTGATAGATAGTTCTAATAAATTTTTGTGCGTTATATTGAGATTTACATTTGTAAAATAGATTTCGATATGTTTAATTATAATATCATCATTATTATTGTTGTTAACTTAAATATAGTTTTTCTTCTTAGTGATAAATATGGAAAGCCCATAGAAATTGAAAATCCAGTCAAATACATTGTGTTTTATATTTGGAAACACTTACATGCATCAAAAGTATGCCATTGACTCCTGTTATTATAATTAACAACAATGGTTTCCTCAAATCAAAACCAATCCATGACCATTCGGTGTAATTTTTACATGTATACTTAAGCAACCCAAGCACAAACAATGTATATATATTTTCATCGTCGCAATATTTTCTCTAATTTGGGAGACGTAGTTGAATTTGTGTTGTTTCTTAAAATGCATTTGATATTTCTAACTCGACTAAGAAATTAACTCTCAATCGACCGATCTTTATCATTGATTTTACCGTGTGGTTCATAATTTTTTTTCCACGGTCTTAGCTTTATTTCCCTTTGTTAATGTGCTATGAAGATCAAAATCTCACAATAGACTGGGATTTTCAAAAATATTGTATCACCTGAGCCAAGCGATCAGTTTGTATATGTATAAGATGAGCACAAATTACAGAGGCAAGTCTTTTTGGTGGCGTTTTTATATCTAATTACTGTTCAGTTGAATTTATAAGCTTTGCACTCAATTTACCGACTATTAGGACAGGTAAATAACTATGGTTATTATGATCTAGCATACGCAACCGTATCTATAATATATTTATTGGAACTCTGACATGCATAAACCACAATACATGGCCGATGTATATAACTTGTTACATAACGATTCAGCTAGTACACTCTATATTCAATATAGGTCTGACATGAACAGAGTTTAATTGAGAACAAAGTATAGAAACGCTCACTCTTAGTGAACTATATTAGTATATCACAAAACTTTTTTAGCTCATCAAACTATTTAGCATGCTCATTTGGAGTGAAAAAATTGGAATACGAATATATACTCCATCTATCCAAAAATAATTAACTTTCATTTGTCTAGATTCATATATATCTATATATGTTTTAGTATGTAGATACATGTAAATCTAGACAAATATAAATTACTTAGTGTGTAGATACATGCAAATCTAGAAAATCCGAGTCACTTATTTTTGGATGTACGGTGTATTTAATCTAATAAAAGCATACATGTATCACATTGATATGTAACGCCCCTATACGCCAAACCACATAAATGAAAAAATATACCATTAAATATTCCTCCTTAATATAGTTAACTATTTGTTCGTATAATCAGGTTGTTTTGAATACTTCAATACTACTTCGAAAACCATCGTTCCATGTTGTAGACTTCCTCCTAGTATGCTCTTTACATGGACTGAGTTGGGCTGGATAATGGTGGACCACCAAGAGATGGGGCAATAGGGTTGCATTCACTTCTCTGCATAGACTCTCTGTGACCACACGATCTCGAGAACATGAAACACCTTCTAGCATCGTGGTGATCACTTTATGGATCATCTAAAACATCAACCACACTTTTGATGGCACTCAACCTTCCCTACAAGAGCCGATGAGTCCAGTTAGATATGAGGCACATAAGCGTGATTGCGGCGGTGCACTTGTTTTGTTGTCGTTCTCGTAGCCAACCAAAAAGTTTAATATGTAGTAATCTCTTGCACACTGCCCTACTGGGTTTCAACTCTCTTTGGAACTTTTCAATACATCGAGACACAAGCCTTTTGTAGTGTCTCAAAAAGAGAGAATATCAGTATATCGAAGAAGTTATATTAGGTTTTCAAACTGCTTACAACTTTTAAAACTTACTATGCTGACACGATACTACCCATGAAAACACTGTCCGAGCCATGCAAAGTGTGTTAAAATTAGTATATGTACGAATGAATACTTTGACCTAAGAAACATCTTTAGTTACGAATCTTTTTTTGCAATCAAAGCAAGTGCAGGCTAGTTGCGGGTGTACCTAGGCCATGATTTGAAGCAAGATAATTCTTTTTCCTCTAAGCAAGATCTAAAACGTTGATTGTCTAACTAAAAATATGGGTCAATGGTCAATATTCTTTTGCCTTTCACCTAGAATATATAAAAAATGCCCCGTTTGGTTATGAGAAAATTCTGAGCAACCGCAAAATATTATGTTGAATATGTATATTTTGTAAATGTTGTGAGGAGGCAAAGTTTGGCAAGAATTAGATACATGGATTTATATAATAAATATTAATGAACTTTTTAAGTGAATAAAGGAATCATAATCATATAGTGTGGTTCACTATGTAGGTACCCCATGATGTTGAGGTGTGGTTCACTATGTAGGTGTCTATTTTTTATGAGTGATGTGTGCATAAGAAAATTATTCAGAGAAAGAGTCCACAAGTTGAATCTAAATGGAAGGAAAAATACATATAAAGTAGACATCAAACGATATAACAGGTTCAACCAAGCTGTCATTGCCGATGATTCTAGTAAGATCAAGTTGAGCTGATGGGGAAAAAATATTGCTTTGTTTGAGAACAATTCAATCCTAAAGTAACACTAGACCTGGTCTGTAAACTTTGCAACGTCTAGATGGCGCCACAGGACTAGTCCCGGTCTGTGGGCAACCTCTAGTCTCGGCTGGTAACACAAGCCAGGACTAGAGCTCTTGTGGGATCCATGGCTATATTTAGTCTGGGTTCTTGTTACCACCCGAGACTAGAGTTCAAAATCTAGTCTGGGTTCTTTTTACCACCCGGGACTATATATTACCAACACTAGTCCCAGTCTGTAAACTTTGCAATGGCTAGATGGCGCCACAGGACTAGTCCCGGTCCATGGGCCACCTATAGTCTCGGCTGGTAACACAAGCCAGGACTAGAGCTCTTGTGGGACCCATGGCTATATTAGTCTGGGTTCTTGTTACCACCTGGGACTAGAGATCAAAATCTAGTCTTGGTTATTTTTACCACCCGGGGCTATATATTACCACTATATATCCCTCTTCGACCCTGCACAAAAGCATGGCCCTTTCCTCCAAGGTACAGCTCAAGTTCATCCTCATTTTTTGTCCAATTTGGTGGCAACTTTCAATACAAGCTTTGTCAAGATTTGGTGGCATCATCTATCAATCCAAGCTTCTAAAATGGTTAGAAACTTCAATGTTTCATATCTTATTGTTATAGTTTAGCTCACTCTAGAAGTAGAGAGGGATTTCATGCTTAGAAGTGTAGATGCAATTTTAGATGTGTAATTTTAAGCATAGTTTGATTATACAAAAAGTTACTGAAAGTTGAGATGTGCATTTTAAGAGTTTCGGATCTTAGAATTGAATAAGGTTTTCATTGCTAGAGCAATAATTAAATAGTCAATATTTTTTATATTAACAGTTTTGTCAAATTCAAAAATTAGTGCATGTAAAATTTTATATTCGTAAAAGTAATTGTACTAAAAATGATCCAAACTTTTTATATTATAGAATTTTTTTATTATACCGTAGATGAGCTGATAATGGATGTACTATGCTCCCCGAATGTCTGACGCGTTTTTTAAAGGCGTGCATTCTTTCCTTGATTTGGCTGAGGCAAACAAGCGGAATGGTTTTATGTGTTATCTGTGTCGTGTCTGTCAGAATGAGAAGGATTACTCTTCATCCAAAACCATTCATATCCACCTGATTGAATCAGGTTTCATGTCTGTCTATATTTGTTGGACAAAACATGGAGAAAGCGGGGTTATGATGGAAGACAACGAAGAAGAAGAAGAGAACGATGACAACTATCCAATGTTTCCTGAATATGGTGGTACTGCACTAGAAGACAATGAAAATGAAGAATGTGAAGAACGGGCATTAGATGAGACTTCTTATGATCTTTGTCAGGCCATTCTGGATGCATGGAGCTCATGTTAGAGGATCACAAAAATTGTTATACCCAAATTGCAAAGATGGAAACACAAAGCTCGGTACCACACTAGAATTACTGCAATGGAAAGCAGAGAATGGTTTATCTAACAAGGGATTTGAGAATCTACTGAAAATTTGGAAGAAAAAGCTTCCAAAGGATAATGAATTGCCTGTCAGTACATACAAGGAAAAGAAGGCCGTCTGCCCTATAGGACTAGAGGGGCAGAAGATACATGCATGCATTAATGACTGTATACTATATCGCGGCGAGGAGTACGAGAATTTGGATGCATGCCCGGTATGCGGCGCATTGCGTTATAAGATCAGACGAGACGACCCTGGTGATATTGAGGGCGAGCAACGCCCTAGGAAGAGGGTTCCTGCAAAGGTGATGTGGTATGCTCCTATAATACCTCGGTTGAAACGTTTGTTTAGAAACAAAGAGCATGCCAAGTTGTTGCGATGGCACAAAGAAGAGCGCAGGAAAGACTCGATGTTGAGACACCCCGCTGATGGGTCGCAATGGAGAAAAATCGATAGAGAGTACCCGAGCTTTGCAGATGACGCAAGGAACTTAAGATTTGGTCTAAGTACAGATAGCATGAATCCTTTTGAAGAGCAGAACTGCAGCCATAGCACCTGGCCTGTAACACTATGTATATATAACCTACCTTCTTGGTTGTGCATGAAGCAGAAGTTCATTATGATGCCAGTGCTCATCTAAGGCCCGAAGCAACCCGGCAATGACATTGATCTATATCTAAGGCCATTAGTTAAAGAACTACTACAGTTGTGGCGCGACGAAGGTGTTCGTATGTGGGATGAGCACAAACAGGAGCCACTTGACCTATGGGCATTGTTGTTCATAACCATCAATGATTTTCCTGCTCTTGGTAACCTTTCAGGACATTCAAACAAGGGATACAATGCATGCACGCATTGTTTAGATGATACTGAAAGTATATATTTGGATAAAGGTAGGATAAATGTGTACCTGGGGAATCGTCGATTTCTTTTGGCCAGGCATCCCGCAAGAAAGAAAGACAAGCATTTCAATAGTGAGGCAGATCACCGGAAGAAGCCTATCCGCCGTACTGGTGATGATATATTTGGTATGGTCAAGGATCTAGAAGTAATCTTTGGAACAGGCCCTGGCGGTCAATCTGTTCCAAATGACGTTGATGGACATGTGCCCATGTGGAAGAAGAAATCTATATTTTGGGAGCTACCCTATTGGAAAGTTCTAGAGGTCTGCTCTGCAATTGACGTGATGCACGTGATGAAGAATATTTGAGTGAACCTGCTAGGCTTTATGGGCGTGTATGTAAAGACAAAAGATACGCCAGAAGCACGGTAGTATCAGCAAGATATGAAAGACCGAGACGGCATGCATCCAATAAAGATAGTTAAAGGACGTCTAAGTGCTGACAGCTATGCTCTTACCAAAGAAGAGAAGGAATTTTTTTTAAGTCCTAAGCAGTATGAAGGTCCCGTCTGTCTTCTCGTCGAATATAAAGGGAATAATAAATATGGCAGAGAAAAAAATTCTAGAACCAAAAGTCCCATGACTTCCACG
Organism: Avena sativa; assembly: GCA_916181665.1. Lineage (NCBI taxonomy): Eukaryota > Viridiplantae > Streptophyta > Magnoliopsida > Poales > Poaceae > Avena > Avena sativa. Next base: position 112,380,240 of record OV702293.1, on the reverse strand, counting down.
TGCTTATGATGAAATTTGTTCCGGTTGCATTGAGGGGGATTCTACCAAAAAATGTTCGACTGCCCATTGTGAAGATATGTGCATTCCTCAATGCTATTTCTCAGAAGGTAGTCGATCCAGAAATTCTACCGAGGTTACAAAATGATGTGGTCCAGTGTCTCATAAGTTTTGATCTGGTGTTCCTGTAACATCCCAAAAATATTGATCATGATTACTAAACTCTAATCACCAAAATTAGGGTTAACAAAAACTTTGTTAATTAAAATCATATGAATGCATGTGTGTATGTGATAATTGTATGAATGCAATGAATGGACTTGTGTGATTAACCTAAATAGCAAGGAATGGTTTAAATATTAAAATAACATCATCTAAAACATTTCCATGCAGAAACAAATTAAGAAAAAATCAAAAACAAATCAAATAAGGCAAATGGTCATTTTTGCCAATCTTCCTCACTAGGTCACTTTGAGTGTTTCTAGTCCAAGATTTCAAACAGAAACTTTTCCATTTCTTTTCACCCCTTGCAATACCAAGTAAAAGTGAATCAAAGCCCACCTTTCAAACTTACAGAAACATTTGGCAACCCCATTGAAATGACAATTTAAAATTGAATCTATAACATATGTGAAGATCACACATCTTCAAAACCCAACCAAACCAGTGCCCCTTGGCCAATCCAACTAACCCAAGACTCTCTATTATGTAACTAGAAAACCCATCAAGTTTGAATCCAAAATTTAAATTTGAATTTCTTTCGGCCATTTCATCAAACACTTTGTAAGCAGCAAACAAACGAACATCAAACACTATTAGTAGCAGTAATTTTGGCCAACCTTGCCCCCTTTTTAGCTCACTCTACACTCTCAGTAGATGATCAAACTAATCTAACTAGCCTTAGCACCACTGTGAGCAAGCATAGCCATCAATGGTGAACATGCCGAGAGCACCATTGCCACCCCCATGTCGCCAGCGAGCTAGAGGAAGCTCTAGCCTCGCCAACCTTGTCTAGAGAACTAACCACCGTCCACCTCCACCCCCTATCCAAGCCCCGAGCCTTGCCAGCCCCTAGACCACACGGCAAGCTCACGCCTAGTTTCTATGTGTGCGAGCCAAGAGCGCACCAGTGCGCCGTCAGCAACACGAGCCTACAGCCCGCGCGCCGCCCTCGCTGCTTTCATACATGATCGCCAACACCCCAGCACCCGCCAGACAACCCCGTTCGCCTCCGCGTGGACCACACACACTATGCACCATTAAAATTGCCGTCGGACCCACCCAGAGCGCCGTGACATTCCGACCGTTCCTCATCGCCCCACGCCGTGCCATCAAGCCGTTGAGCATCACCAGGAGGCAACGCAGTGCCCCCTATCGCCGCCCATGCCATTAGCACGCTGTGCCGACGACCATGACGAGCTCCACCTGCGCCCTTCGGTCCCCTTCAGGCACTATAAATAGAGGCCTTCCCAGCTCAAAGGATTCACACCATCTCACTCCCCACCTCTCACTGATCACACCCACTCACCCCCGGAGCAAGGCGAGCACCAGGTGGCCGGAATTGCACCGGAGTTTGCCGCTGCAGAGGAGGATAGGCGCCGTCGATTGGAGCCGCCCCAGGAGGAGCTGCCGGTACCAAGAGAATCGTCGTCGTCGACTTCGTCGTTCGCCCCCATCGCCGACCATCGCCGGAGCCCCAGTGAGCCCCCGTCGACACCCACTGGCCGCGATAGGGTTCATCCCCTCCGCGTCCTATTCAGGCGTGGACGATGAACCACAACCGTAGGATTAGAGTTAGATCGCACGGCCTAGATGCACTCGTACCCCTTCGCCACTCGCTGTCTCACTGACGAGTGGGGCCGTTCACTTAATCAGCCCGCGCACGTTGTGCGTAGTGGGCCGGCCCAGTTAAAACCTCCCGCGCGACCCAACAATTTAAACTTAGGATTATTCATTTAATTTCAAAATCAGTTCTACACCTAGATTCAAAAATCAACCCAGCTCAGTTCACTAAACCAAAATGCATGAAACCAATTTTGTTAGAAAGGTACTGGAGTGCTTAATCCAAGCCCGTTGGATTCAAACCACTTAGAATTGTAGATCACCCATGGTAAAAATAACAAGGAAAAAGCTTTTCTGCATTCAATTTTTTTCAAAATTCAACCATGAAAGCTTTTGAGTTGATTCCAACTCTCAAAAATCACATTTAACCATACCTTTCAGAATATATAAAAATATATAGGGTTACTTGCAGAAATAATGATCAAGTAATAAAAGAATGCCTCATAGGCCATTCTATTTATTTTATTTAATTAAAATAAAAAGGTTAAACCTTATTAAATTGTGACACCACTTTAAATCACATTCCCAAGTACTGAAATAGGTGGTGATGACATGTGTCAACATGATCCCATGTTTTGGTTGGAGAATATTAAATCTTAAGTAGTGTTTCAATGAGTAGAAATTACTTTTCTAAAATAAAGACAATAAAACTATTTGCCTAATGGTGGTAATGTTAGTGATGATGCTAGATCATCTTGTGTGAACCTTTGTGTGCTAAATAGAGTAGTTAAGAATTGTGTGGTGATTGTGTACCTCGTATTTATTTATAGACGCTAGTACCGACCAAGGATATGAGGAGGAAGGAGGATACTACGAGGAAGAAGCCGAGAAAAACTTCAACCACTGCTCTACACAAGGCAAGCTAATATTTGCAAGCTATTGACTTTGCAAGCTAACACTTGCAACTTAGAAACTTATACCCCTTGATAACACACCATCCTAGTTTTACTTGCAAGCTTATTATTTTATCTCTTTATTAAAGATTTCTCTTAAAGTTTACTTAGTGACTTGTAGATTTCAAAAAGATATTTAAAGGTAGCATTAAGAGCATAAAACTTGACCTAAGTTAGATAATCTTGATGTCATCCTGAGGCATGAGATTGAACTTAGATAAGATCCAATTGCTTATCACCCCTCATTAGTATTTACCCCCACTTGTAGATGCTAGTGCTAAGCATAAAATTTGATAAACTTTAGATGGGAATACTTGGTGAAAATGGTTATGAAAACCTTAGAATGATGAGTCATTCTACTAAAATGTTTTGACATGTGTTCTTGAACACCAGATGATTTTGATGATGAAAATGTTAAGGCATGAGCCTTAGCCCTTTATAAAACTGATGGTTGTCTGGATGGGATACCATTCCTACCGTACAACCACAATACCCGAAATTTGGGTAGGGCTTGACTGGAAATTTATATACCTTAGTATGTGTTCCCTTGCGGCCAAGGTTTGAGCTGAGGCTACCTTGTGAAGATTTTCCACCTATGCAGTATCCAAGATGACAGTTGTTCATGGTTGGGAGGCCAAACTCACATGAGAGGTGCCTATACTAGGGTGTGTAATTGAAAGGTTAGGATTGATTATCCGCATACTAAGTATGGTGAATTCAGGATTGTTCCTGACGGATGTATCGAATGTTGTGGTGAAAGTGTACCAACTCTGCAGAGTGTCAAACTATTCGAATAGCCGCGTCCGTGGTTATGGACAGTTGGAGTGACCATACTTTTCCATCGTCAGATGTTTTCAAAATGACTTATAAAATTATTTGTGACTTTGACTTGACCACAACAGAGTTGTGACATGAAATTCAAGTTCCCTCTTAGGTGTTATAAAACATTCAACTAGCTTTCTTTGCTTCTGAACTTAGTTAAGGTAAACTTGTCTTTTTGCAAAATAACCCCAGAGATTAGTACTTCCTATTCCAAAACCACTTCTGTTAGTATTAGTTTGCGAGTACATAAAGAGTACTCATCGCTTTGTCCCTGGCTATTCCCGTGGCCAGACTATGAAGAGGAGTATCAGGAAGACGGACAGTAGGAGGGTTACGACAACTAGGACCATATCCCATCGTCAGCATTGCCTATGCCATGAAGATGGAGCATCGCCTACGCTATCATTATTGTTACGTTATTCCGCTGCTTGAATTGTACTAAGACTGGATCATGAGATCCTTATTTGTGTAAGACCTTATGTATGGTTTATAATGGATGATGTATTGTGATATCCAATCTGTTATGTCTCGCAAAAATGGTAATATTGGGATTGTGTTGTATGGCATAACATGCATCTGTGATTAAAAATCCGGGTGTTGACAAGTTGGTATCAGAACTATCTTGACCATAGGAGACCCTAGTTTAGAATGGACGTTTTGTATCAAAAACTTAGTTTCAAAACCAAGGAAGGGAGTATTTATGAAAACTTATTTTCCTTCTTACGACTTAAACTCTTTCCTGAAAATTCATGTTCCTCAAAAATTCTTGCAAACTTACATAAACTTTGACACACTTGATCACTCTACTAACTTACTCATCCTATATTCTTATAGATGGACGTGAAGTACAACAAGTTAGATCAGTTGGGGAATGGAGGAGACCTCATCTTTGAGCGTGACTTAGACCAGCTGGCAGAGATGTTGGAGCGTCCGCACCCCGAGTTCTTCGGATCTCAGCTCAACTATCAGGAAGGTGAGGATTTGCAGTGGCTAGTTGTTACAAGTCTTCGGGGAAAGATTGAAGCCCCCATCGCCGAAGGAATTCATATCACCTTGAGAGAGAACAACTGGCTCGATGGACTTGCCAGGTGTAGGGTTCGTAGCATAGAAAACGAATATTTACCTACGTGGGAACAACTATGTACCAAGATCTATCTACTAGATACAAACAACGGGCGGATGTATATCCATAGAGAACACACCCTTGAAGACCGACAAAGCTTAACGAGTTAAACTCGTGGTTGATTTAGATGATCTCTTGTCGATCTCAAGATCGAGAGGAATTCCTTAGCACCACAACTTAGCGGCGCATTCGTGATCGCACACACGTTCGAGGCACCGAGCAACCTCCGCCTCCTCGCTCCAGCGATGCAGTGGAAGCAGAACTCTTTCTTGCCGAATAGCCACCGGGAACATGTATCTCGCTAGTCCGATACCATGGGGGATAAATACTTGAGGGGGAGAGAGATCCTTCACGAGGAGGTGTGAGTGAGAAGTGAGGAGAGGGGTGCCTTTTATAGGAGGAGGGGGTAAACCAAGGGGGTGGACGCCGGCCATGGGGGCTACCCCCTCCCCTCCTTCATTCATGTGGGTGGACACTCCACTCATAAAAATCGCTTCAATTCCCTCCACTCAAAATCCCACTCAAAATTCCCATTAAATTTCCACCAAATTTAATGCAAACTCTCATTAAATAAAACTCCTTTTATTTATTCAGAATTTTGTCAATTACTTTAATGACAAACATTCACATATAACCCCTTGTTAGTATTTCATTTCACATGCAAAAACACTTTCTGCAATTTCACCCGAAAACCTGTTTCGGTATCTAGTGAAATAAATTCCTGCACTTGTTATTGTTTCCGGCATGAAACTTTTGCTCCAATTGGATGTCGGTGTCTCTTAAGTGTGTCACCCTACGGTTCGCGAATAATGCGGACATGATCAAGACCCTTCTCTGATCAATAATCAGAAGCGGGATCTGGAGACCCTACGGTTGTTAATAACGATGACTTTCTTGTGATCATCAGAACCTTTTACGCTAGTATCTTAATCCCTTTGTTTCGCGATATATTACATGTCCGAAATTTGATCATCGGTATCTCCATACCTAGTTTAATCTCGTTACTGACATGCACTCTTTTCTCGTTCCCATGATATAACATTCTAGTGATCAAATCACTTGCTTGCAAGCTAACCAATGTGATATCACCGAGAGGGCCTAGAGTATATCTATCCATCATCAGGATGAAAAAATTCCACTCTCGATCCATGGGCCTCAATATAACACCTTATTAGTTCTGAACCCATCTTTATAATCACCCTGTTACGGTGTGACGTTGATGTTATCAGGAAACTCTTCCGGTGTTAGTGATTGACATGATCTCATGGTCTAAGGATTAGGATCACTTCGTAAGTTGTTATAGCAATATAAAATCAATGACTTTGATCATAATGCTATACTTCGGATGAATGTTCATCACACCATTACAGTAATGTTGTGATGTTGTTATTAACAACAACTAATGTCTATGATTAGGAAACCTTGATCATCTTGTTAATCAACGAGTTAGTTTATGAGAGAGGCATAACTAGGAACTTTCTGTTTGTTTATTAAACACACGTGTATTAATTTTTTCGTATTAATACAATTATATAATACAAAATAAACATCTATCATATACTTGGAATATACATAATAAACACTTTATTATTGCCTCTCAGGGCATATTCCCTTCAGTTTCCTACTTGCACTAGAGACAATAATCTAGTTACATAGTGATGAATCTAACACCCATGGAGTTCTGGTGTTGATCATGTTTTGCTCTAGGGAGAGTTTTAGTCAATGGATCTTCTACATTGAGATCCATGTGTACTTTACAAATCATTATATCTCCATCCTTGACATGCTCACGGATGGAGTGAAACCAGCGCTTAATATGCTTGGAATTCTTGTGAGACCTTGGTTCTTTGGCATTGGCAATGGCACCATTGTTGTCACAATAGATCACCATTCGGTCCAACGCGCTCGCAACCACACCTAGTTCGGATATGAACTCCTTCATCCAAACCGCTTCATGAGGCGCTTCCGAAGTAGCAACATATTCGGCCTCCGTTGTTGATCCCGCCAACACAGGTTGTTTGGAACTCCTCCAACTAACTGCTCCGCCATTCATGAGAAATACGTATCCGGATTGAGACTTAGAGTCATCCGGATCGGTGTCAAAGCTAGCGTCGACATAACACTTAGCGACGAGCTCTTCTTCACCCCCGTACACAAGAAACATATCCTTAGTTCTTCGCAAGTACTTAAGGATATTCTTGAGTGCTATCCAGTGTTCTGAACCTGGATCCGATTGGTACCTACTAGTCAAACTAATAGCATGTGCCACATCCAGTCTTGTACATATCATGGCGTACATTATAGAGCCTATGGCTGAAGCATAGGGGACTTTGTCCATTATCTCTCTTTCTTCTGCCATAGCCGGACTTTCAGTCTTACTCAATGTCTTGCCTTGCATCATAGGTAAGAACCCCTTCTTACTTCCGTCCATTTTAAACTTCTTTAAAATCGTATCAAGGTATGTACTTTGAGATATCCCTATTAGGAGCCTAGATCTATCTCTATAGATTTTTATGCCTAATATGTATGACGCTTCACCTAGGTCCTTCATTGAAAATTTGTTGTTTAGATAACTTTTAACATTGTTTAAAAGATCTATATCATTTCCGATCAATAATATGTCATCTGCATATAATATCAGAAATGTCACATTGTTCCCACTCACTTTCTTGTAAATACAAGCCTCTCCATAAGTTTGGACAAATCCAAACTCTTTGATCACCTCATCAAAGCGGAGATTCCAACTTCGTGATGCTTGCTTCAGTCCATAGATGGATCGTTGAAGCTTGCACACCTTGTTAGCATCCTTAGGATCGAAAAAACCTTTTGGTTGTATCATATTCAACTCTTCTTCAATATTACCATTGAAAAACGCGGTTTTGACATCCCTCTGCCATATCACATAATCGAAATATGCAGCAATTGCTAACATAATCCTAACTAACTTTAGCATCGCTATGGGAGAGAATGTTTCATCGTAGTCAACTCCTTGAATTTGTCGAAACCCCTTTGTGACAAGTCGAGCTTTATAGACGATTACATTACCATCAGCATCAGTTTTCCTTTTGAAAATCCATTTATTCTCCACGGCCTTTCGGTCGTGAGGTAAGTCCACCAAGTTCCAAACTTGATTTTCATACATGGATTCCATATTGAATTTCAAGGCTTCTAACCATTTTTTGGAATCCGGGATCATCATCGCTTCTTCATACGTTGTAGGGTCATTAATTTCATCAACCATGAAATTCATAACAGGGTTTTCGTATAGCTCAGGAGTTGCACGCGTCCTGCTAGACTTGCGATGTTTGGTAGTACTCTCTTTCGGAGTTTCATGATCATTATCATTAGTTCCCTCTTCAACTGGTGAAGCTAACTCCAGAACAACTTCCGGCGCTGTGCTACTCGCCATACTTTGAAGAGAAGGTTTAATAACCTCTTCGAGTTCTACCTTCCGACTACTCACACCTTTCGTGAGAGCCTCTTTCTCTAGAAAGGATCCATTCTTGGAAACAAAAACCTTGCCCTCGGATCTGTGATAGAAGGAATACCCAATAGTTTCCTTAGGGTATCCTATGAAGACGCATTTTTCCGCTTTGGGTTCGAGTTTATCCGGTTGAAGTTTCTTCACATAAACATCGCATCCCCAAACTTTAAGAAATGATAGCTTAGGTTTTTTTCCAAAACACAATTCATACAATGTATTTTCAACAGATTTAGATGGTGGCCGATTTAAAGTGAATGCAGCAGTTTCTAGTGCATAAACCCAAAATGACAACGACAAGTTCGTCAGAGACATCATAGATCGAACCATATCCAATAAAGTACGATTACGACATTCCGACACACCATTTCGCTAGGGTGTTCCGGCAGGTGTGAGTTGTGAAACAATTCCACACTCTTTCATATGAGTGCTAAACTCGTAACTTAGATACTCTCCTCCACGGTCGGACCGTAGAAATTTGATCTTTCTTTTACGATGAGTTTCCACTTCACTCTAAAATTCCTTAAACTTTTCAAAGGTTTCAGACTTGTGTTTCATCAAGTAGATATAACCTTATCTACTCAAATCATCCGTGAAAGTAACAAAATAACTATATCCACCTCGCGCTGACACACTCATTGGACCACATACACCATAATGTATGATTTCCAATAAATCTGTCGCCCTTTCCATTCAACCGTAAAACGGCGTTCTAGTCATCTTGCCCATAAGGCATGGCTCACATGTATCAAACGATTCAAAATCAAGTGATTTGAAAAGTCCATCTGAATGGAGCTTCTTCATGCGTTTAACGCCAATATGACCTAGACGGCAGTGCCACATATATGCGGATATATCATCATTAAGTTTAATCATTTTAGCATCAACATTATGAATATGTGTAACACTATTTTCGAGATCCAACAGAAATAAACCATTCATCATCGGTGCATGATCATAAAAGATTTCATTCATATAAATAGAATAACCATTGTTCTCAGATTTAAATGAATAACCACTTCGCATCAAACACGATCCAGATACAATGTTCATGCTCACTGCAGGCACCAGATAACAATTATTCAAGTTTATTACTAATCTCGACGGTAAGTGGAGAGGCAGCGTTCCGACGTCAATCACATCAACACATGATCCATTGCCGATAAACATCTTGACCTCACCCCTTGATAGAGGTCGCTTGTTCGGCAGCCCCTGATTCGAGTTACAAATATTAGCAACTGAACCGGTATCAAATATCCAGGTTCTACTGCAAGCACTAGTCAAGTACACCTCAATAACATGTATATCATATATACCTTTGTTTGCCTTGCCGGCCTTCTTGTCTGCCAAATACTTAGGGCAGTTGCGCTTCTAGTGGCCAGTCCCCTTACAATAGTAGCACTCGGTGTCAGACTTAGGGCCAACTCGGGGTTTCTTTTCAGGCACGGCAACCGGCTTTCCGCCCTTACTTCTCTTCCGTTTACCCTTCTTGTCTTTCCTGAAACCAGTGTTCTTATTGATCATTAACACTTGATGTTCCTTCTTGATCTCCTCTTCTGCAGTTTTAAGCATTGACAGAAGCTCGGGGAGAGACTTCTTCATGCCTTGCATATTATAGTTCATCACGAAGCTCTTATAGCTAGGTGGCAGAGACTGTAGAAGACGATGGATGCCTAAGTCAATGGGAATCGATATTCCCATGGACACAAGCTTATCAGTGTAACCCGACATCTTGAGTACATGCTCACTTACGGAGTTGTGCTCTTCCATCATGCAGCTAAAGAACTTTTCTGAAGCATTGTAGCTCTCTACAGCAGCATGTGTGTCGATAATCATTTTCAACTCACCCATTGTATCAAATGCATTGCCGTTTTCGAAACGCTTTCGAAGTTCTGGATCTAGCCCATACAATATGCCGCAATGAACTAAGTTGTAGTCCTCCTGATGAGTCTGGTAGACATTCTTCTCCTCGTCAGGGGAATCATCAAACGGTGTTGGGCCTAGCGGTGCTTCTAGCACATATTGATTTTGTGCAGCAGAGAGGAGAATCCTCAAATTCATGGCCCATTCGGTAAAGTTGCTACCGTTCGTTGTAAGTTTCTCTTTCTCCATGAACACATTGAAATTAAAAGAAGGTGGTGCCATCTACAAAAGAATTTGTAAAGTTTATACTAAGTTTATGATAGATTGGGTGCACATTAAGAAAGAACTCCCACTCAAAAACGACATCCCTCCTGCCTTTTTGGCGATTACATGAACCAAATCCACTACACCAAGTCCGATCATCACGTGGGCATCATATCTGCCTTTTTGGCGATTACATGAACCAAATCCACGACATCCCTCCTGCCTTTTTGGCGATTACATGAACCAAATCCACTACTCAAAGGCGAGCATCAAATGGGCATCATATCTACTATATGACTCGTGCTTAACCTTTCGGTCTGTGTTCCGAGGCCATGTCTGTACATGCTAGGCTCGCCAAGTAAGAACCTTAGTATTCGCGTGTGTAACTGTCTTACACCCGAAATATGGTCGTGGATCCAAGAATACCCGATCATCACGTGATGTCTTGGAGCGACGAAAACATAATCGGTGCATACTAAAGGAAGAACACATTCTTATCTTGATATTTAAATGAGGGATCATCTTATTATGCTAATAAAATGCTAAACAAGCAATATAAGATGCTATCAAACATCACATGTTTATAAGTGAAATGATATGGTTCCCGCATATGATCTCTATCATGTGCACCGTGGTATGATCACTATCATACCTTTATGTGTAAGGCCAAGGTCTATGGAACTTACACGTTATGTGTGTTGTAAGAGTATCATCTCATAATTCTACTTATAACATCACCATATCATAACACTATCCCAGCAACAATCTAAACTAGATGCCTCTAATTTATCCATTGCAAGTTTTACGTGGCTTAGGGCTTTGGAAGATAGAACCGTTCTTACCTACAAACATGAACCACAACGAGGATAACCAAATTGTTGACAACTCGTTGCAAATTATATATTGACTATAGTAGGAGAGACAGACACCTGCTAGCCACTTATGCAAACTAGTTGCATGTCAAGCGTGGAACAGGTCTCATGTGCGAGGGACATGTAAAGTTTGTCCGGGCCGCTTCATCCCACTATGCCACCAACATCCAAAATACAACTAAGAAGCAATAACATGATCATCATCGCCCACATACTCATACGTGTACTACCCGTGTAAAGCATCTACGCATAGATCTGGCTCTAATACCACTATAGGGTTCATAGCATAGAAAACAAAAAAATTCCTACAATGGGAACAACTATGTACCACGATCTATATACTAGATACAAACAACGAGCGGATGTATATCCGTAGAGAACATACCCTTGAAGACCGACAAATCTTAACGAGATAAACTCGTGGTTGATGTAGACGATATCTTGCCGATCTCAAGATCGAGAGGAAGTCCTTAGCACCGCAACTTAGTGGCGCATCTGTGCTCGCACACACGTTCGAGGCACCGAGCAACCTCCACCTCCTCGCTCCAGCGATGTAGTGGAAGCACAACTCTTTCTTGCCGAATAGCCACCGGGAACATGTATCTCGCTAGTCCAAGACCATGGGGGATATATACTAGAGGGGCAGAGAGATCCTTCACAAGGAGGTGTGAGTGAGAAGTGAGGAGAGGGGTGCCTTTTATAGGAGGAGGGGGGACCCAAGGGGGTGGCCGCTGGCCATGGGGGCTGCCCCCTCCCCTCCTTCATTCATGTGGGTGGACACTCCACTCAAAAAATCCCTTCAATTCCCTTTGACGAGGTTTGATCTCGTCAATGCCCATTGTTATGAGCTTGGGTTTTGGAGAAGATGGGGGTGCTAGACATCGCGGAACGGTTAACAGAAAAGAAAACTAGGGGACACGAGATTTACCTAGGTTCTGTCCCCCGGAGGGAAAACCCTACTCCTGCTTGTCTACTCTTGATTACGACGAAACCGAAAGTTACAAGGGTGCGCAGATGCAATCTGGCATGGAGGTGTGTATACGGTGAGGTGAGATTCGTCCTCCTCGTCGTGCCCTCCTAGCCTTTATATAGAGATAGGCAGGTCCCGGGCACAGATCGAGTCGGTTACAAGTTTAGGGTTTGCCCCTTTAAATATTCTATCTATTCTAGTCTTGCTCTCTAAGGATCCGAAGATGTCATGGGCTTGGGCCACCCAAAAATCTTCATGGGCCGCGTATATTCTTGTGGGCCTTCCTTGGGCTAGACCAGGTATGCTGATGTCGTATACCCATAGGGTATAACCATGTTAGTAGCCCCCGAGTGTTCACTCGAATTGTAGATTTGGCTAAGGACTCTTTAAACTTTTGGGTGCAGATGTTTCTGGTCATGAGAGAAAAGAATGATTTTAGTGTGTAGGGATTGTTGATGCGTGTGCCTAACTCTCCTGACGGATCAGGGTCAGTTAACTGTCTTAGGACAAAAAAACACGATCTTCTTCAGACTCGAGTCCCTAGACTCGAATCCAGAACATATGCTGGCGTAATTCGACTTAGACCGCTGAGGTCTTACAGGAGTCGAATCCTAGTAGTTTTCGAATGATGTACCCAACATGTCTGTTGGGATTTTCATCGCGCCTGGTGGCACGGATTTTTACTAGAAGAGCACAATCGGGTGCATTACCAGGCCATCAGATGATATATGTAGGTCTTATCTTTGCGTCGCAGACACAACATCTGAAATTTTATCACCGCGGAGGTGTTTCGGGTGGCCAAGGAGGATGTTGCTGACTTAGCGTTGGTTGGGGAAATTTGCAAAAAAGTTTTTGCATTTTGATCTGAAGGATCATAGTCAAAGAATTCATAGGGTGCGCGACCAGCTCTCTCTATGGGAGTAGCCCCCGAGTGTATGTTCGAGTCGCAGACTCAAGCAGAGACTTTGTTTCAGCCGTTATTGACTTTAGGTCTGTAGGACACAATTTTTTGGATGCTTGAATCAATCCTCCCTAGGAGAGTAGCCCCCGAATCCGTAGTGGAGTCGTAGACTCGACGTAGGACTCGAAGAATCAATGTTGGTTTAGTACCTTAATCATGCCTTAGGTGCGTGGCCAGCGCTTCAGATAGGAGTAGCCCTCGAGTAGTTGCTCGAATCGTAGATTCGAGTGGGTACTTTTAGCCGAAGATTTCTAACCGTTGCCAGTGGTGTATGATGACGTCAGTGCGGACGATTGGTGACCGCAACTGTCTGTGGCACCAGACATGACGCGATCGGAAGGACGTGGGTCCCACTTTCTGACTTGGAGTTGACTAGTCATGCGCGACGTGGCGAGAATTACAGCGTCTCCTTGGTTTCCGTGCGTAGTGGACGGCATGGACGGTTCGCTGCTGTGTTGACACGTGGACGGTTGGATCTGATCCTGGCGCTAGGGCTTCCAGATGAACGGTTCCTGTTCATCGTCTTCATCCTTATAACTGTGGTGAAAACAAAGTTTTCACCTTAGTCATTTGCTTTCCACTGCTTCCATTTTCTAGAGTTTTTCCTTTCATGCGTTGGACGTTCTCCGATCTTTTCCTTCCTCATTCTTGTGCTCACATCGCCACCGTCGACGCTCCGTGATGGGGAAATCAAAGAAGGGCTACATTGTAGAAGGCACTAGTGTTGGGCCACGTAGAGATAAAACAAAAATTAATGATGAAGACCGTCAGTTAATGCAGTGTAGTCCTCACGATCCGATCGTCCTAGTGCTGATCGCACATCACCTCTGCTGGTATCCACACGTACAAGGAGGAGCGCCGGCGGTGAACTGCTAGGTTCGTGACGACGGCTGGACTGCTGTGGATCTAGGGTTTCCAACACATGGAATGACCTAACCGAACAACGATTAACCTTTCTGGGTTACGGTGCTCCACTATATATAGGGAGTGAAAGTGGGCTCTGCTCGCGCGACCCATTCACTAAATCCCATATAACACTAGTCACCGTGAGTCCAACTCACTAACTCAGTCCTAATCTGGTTTAGGTCCAATCCAACCAGATTACAGGTTCAGATCCAATCCGAACTTGCTCCCGCTCTTAAGTGTGTAACCCCGCAGGCTCATGGCTACTTGGACACGATTAGAGTCCGACTCTAAATTGATCAGTCGGTAGTGGCTCCTAGCAGAACGTGCCGACTCCCAAGTACCAAAGAGTCATGACGACTTGCCTTTCCAATGCGACTTGCGTCCGAGTCCCTTTTTCCTCACGATATACCTTGTCAGACTATAGGCAAATAATTGTCATCCCTTGAATATTCTGACTCTCTTCTCGATCCGAGATAAGTGATTCACCCGACTAACTCTTAGTTGATCGCCTCGGTTAACACTTAACCGAGTCGTGCATGGCCATGCTTTCCGAATCATATCTCACGAGAGGGCCTAGAGAATATCTCTCCGAGTGGAGGGGCAAAATCCCATCTTGGTTATTCACATCACGCAGCTTGATTCTCAGTCGACCCGAACTCTGCCTTTATAACTCACCAGTTACGATCAGCGTTTGACAGAACCTAAGTCGGTGATCCTCAACTCGTACTATGCAACAACCTCAGGTCTAAGGATTACATTGATTGAGATATACAAATGACAGCTAGTTCGTTGTACCTCAATATGGGTCAATCCGACTCGCTAAACTCTTTAGTCGAATCTGTGTAAGTTGGAATAGCATCTCCATGCCCATGACAAGTGGAACCGAGTCATCAAGCCAACTTTCACATTGGTCTGAGTTGTGTGTCCAGCACAACCTCAATGACCAAGGATATTTATTACAAACAACATGAATGCATAGTTCAATAACCGAATCACATATTCAATGATACACATCAGATGTTTATCCAAGGACTACTTAATATTTTTATGAATACAATGGGAAATATCATCATACATGATTGCCTCTAGGGCATATTCCCAATAGTCTCCCACTTGCACTAGAGTCAATCTTCCAACATCACATGTCTAAGCATCCAATGCCCATAGCTCTTAGGTGCGCCTCATGCTTCGGCTGTGGTAACGGCTTTGTCAATGGATCTGCAATATTTGCATCCGTGTGTACCTTGCATAACTTGATATCACCCTGATCCACGAACTGGCGTATCAGGTGGTACCACATGAGTATGTGCTTGTTCTTCTGGTGTTGTCTAGGTTCCTTGGCTTGTGCAATAGCACCATTGTTGTCAGAATAAATGTCCAACGGATTGGACGAGCCCTGAACCACACCAAGATCCATGAGGAAATTCCTCATCCAAACAGCCTCCTTTGCTGCCTTTGAGGCAGCAAATAGTCTCTTGCTTGGAACTCTTCCATCTCACAGCACCTCCGTTTATAGTAAACACGTATCCGGATTGCGAACGAGAATCATTGGAGTCGGTAAGATAACTCGCATCCGTATAACCCTTTACACTAAGTTCATCTTCACCACCATAAACCAAGAACATATCCTTAGTCCTTCTCAAGTACTTTAGGATATTTTTAGCCACTGTCTAGTGGATCTCTCCAGGATCAGCCTGGTATCTGCTCACAACACTTAGAGCATAGGAAACATCCGGCCTAGTACAAATCATGGCATACATGATGATCCGACTGCAGAAGCATATGGAATCGCACTCATCCTACTTCGCTCATCAGTTGTCGAAGGACACTGAGTCTTGCTAAGTTTTACACCATGGGACATCGGTAAGAACCCCTTCTTAGACAATTCCATGTTGAACTTCTTCAACACTTTGTCCAAATAAGTACTCTGACTCAATCCAATGAGCCTCCTTGATCTATCTCTATAGATCCGGATTCCAAGGATGTATGTTTCCTCACCCAAGTCTTTCATTGAGAAATTCCTTTCTAATGATTCCTTGGTTTCTTGCAACATCTGGACATCATTTCCGATCAGTATTATGTCATCCACATATAAGATTATAAAGTTTACTTTGCTTCCACTAAACTTCTTGTATAAACAAGAATCATGATCACTCTTGATGAAGCCAAACGATTTGACTACCTCATCAAAGCGAATATTCCAACTCCGAGATGCTGGCTTCAACCCATAAATGGATTTCTGAAGTTTGCATACCTTGTCAGCATTAGCCGGATAGACAAAACCCTCGGGCTGTATCATATACACATCCTCGGTTAAATTTCCGTTAAGGAAAGCCGTTTTGACATCCATCTGCCATATCTCATAGTCGAAATAGGCTGCTATAGCTAAAATGATCCGAACTGATTTAAGCATCGCTACGGGCGAGAAGGTCTCGTCGTAATCAGCTCCTTGAACTTGTCGGAACCCCTCCGCGACAAGGCGTGCTCTATAGACGGAAACATTTCCATCCATTTGCACTCGACGGGTCTTGCACCGTCTGGCAGATCAACCAAGTTCCAAACTTGATTTTCATTCACGGACTTTAACTCGGATCTCATGGCTCCAAGCCATGACTCGGAATGAGATCCCACCATTGCTTCCGAATAATTTTCTGGCTAATCATTGTCTAACAGTAACACATCACGAACACTTCGTAATCTTGCCGATCTTCGTAGTACAGGTGCTGCCGCCGGCTCAGCTACCACGACCGGCTCAACCTCCAAGATTTTTGCCGACTCGCTACTAGCCGGTTCCTCTCGAATTTCTTCGAGCTGCACCGTGCTCCCACTTACTCCCCGACTGAGAAACTCTTTCTCAAGGAACACACCGTTCCGAGCGAAAAACACTTTGCCCTCTTCTTGGTTGTAGAAGTAGTAACCCAAGGTTTCCCTCGGATACCCCACGAAAATACACTTATCCGACTTGGCCGTAAGCTTGTCCGACTGGAGTCGCTTGACAAATGCTTCACAACCCCAAATCTTAAGAAAAGATAAACTCGGCTTTTTGCCTGTCCACATCTCATGCGGTGTCTTCTCTACCGATTTTGATGGTACTCTGTTTAGTGTGAACATCGCTGTTTCTAGACAATAACCCCAAAATGATAAAGGCAGATATGTCCGACTCATCATTGATCATACCATGTCCAACAAGGTCCGATTCCGCCTTTCTGAAACACCATTCCTTTGTGGCGTTCCTGGTGGAGTAAGTTGAGGAACTATTCCACAATTTTTCAGATGGTCATCAAACTCATGGCTCATGTACTCGCCTCCTCGGTCCGACCGAAGAAACTTCATTTTCTTGCCGAGTTGATTCTGTGCTTCATTCTGGAATTCTTTGAACTTTTCAAAGGCTTCCGACTTATGTTTCATCAAGTAGATATATCCATACCTACTCAAATCATCAGTGAAGGTAATGAAGTACTCATAACCACCCCTGGTTGTCGTGCTCATTGGTCCACATACATCACTATGTACTAGTCCCAACAAGTCGGACGCCCTTTCGCAACTCTTTGCAAAAGGTGTCTTGGTCATTTTGCCAAGGAGGCAAGATTCGCATGTCTCGAACGACTCCAAGTCGAATGAAGTTAGGAGTCCATCATCATGGAACTTATTCATGCGTTTCCAACTTATATGACCAAGCCGACAGTGCCAAAAGTAAGTCATATTCAGATCATTTGGTTTCAAAGTTTTAACATTTATGTTATAAACCGACTCAAGATTCAAAATAAATAACCCGTCCTGGACGGGTGCAAAGCCGTGAAACATATCATTCAAATACAAAGAACAACCATTATTCTTGATATTCGACTCATAGCCTTGCCTCATCAAACATGAAGCAGAAATATTGTTTTGACTGAGCACTGGAATATAATAACAATTATTCAGTTCCATAATGAATCTGGAAGGTAAATGAAGTTGCATCATGCCGACTTCCAACACAGCAACTGTTGCTTTGTTGCCGACTCGAATATCAACCTCGCCTCTTGCTATGCTCCTAGTTCTTACCAGTCCCTACAACGAGTTGCAGATGTGAATAACTGATCCGGTATCATATACCCAAGACCTATTAGGTGCATCAGCAAGATATATGTCTATAACATTGCAAACAAGTGTACCTGAGTCGGAAGTCATACCTCCACTCTTGGCTTTGTCGGCCAAGTACTTGCTGCAGTTCCTCTTCCAGTGGCCATCCGCCTTGTAGTAGAAGCAAGTGGATCCGGATGAAGGAGATGGCTTAGTCCCTGAGGAAGCGCTTGGGACCGGGTCCGGAGCCTGCTTTCCTCCTGACTTAGCCTTCTTCTTAGTCCAAGAACTCTTCTTGAACTTAGCCTTATTCTACACCATCAACACTTGGTGGCGCCCTTCTTGAGATCCGCCTCTGCCTGCTTGAGCATCCCATGCAATTCAGTGAGCTTCTTATCCATACCATGCATGTGGTAGTTCGAAATGAACTGCCCATATGCACTAGGAAGAGAGTTCAGAATTATATCCATAGCGAACTCTTTGCTAATGGGGTAGCCAAGCCTCTCCAGAGACTGCACATAACCAACCATTTTGATCACATGCGGACTCAGTGGATCACCATCCTTAAGCTTGCAACTCAGCAAAGCCTGAGAGACTTGATACCTCTCAGTCTTCGCCTGAGCCTGGAACATACTTTTGAGGCTTTCGATCATATCGTAGGCCTCAACATGCTCGAACTGCTTTTGCAAGTTCGGTTCCATGTGAGCAAGCATAAGACAGCTAATATCTGTGTACTCATCCTTAGCCCGACGGTAGGCATTGGTGGCAGTGACAGTCGCATTCTCATTCGGCTCATCTGGAAGTGGGTTGTGTAGGACATGGTCCTTCTTTTCTTGTTTGAGAACAATTCTCAGATTTCGATACCAGTTGGTAAAATTAGTGTCGTTCAATTTATCTTTCTCAAGGATGGTTCTCAACGCAAAACCAGATATCTGAGAGTGACTGCTACTTGGTGCCATGATCTACAACAGAAAATATGCAAAACACTTAAGACATGTATTCATAAAAGAGCAAGCATATTAAACATTTTAATATTTTATGCTCCCACTAGAACCAACACCCCTCCGATGGTTACTTAGTGATTCAGGATCCTAAATAAGCAAGTCAGCTAGTGAGCTTTAGCATCACCGCTAGCCGCCAAGTGATCTAGGTAGACAACTCATTGTCAATCGTATCTCATACGACTCCTGTTGGACGGGTGGCATCACATGCCTCGGCTCCCATCCGACTTTTCCCCGAGTCCCACAACCGTTGTGATAGACCCGTCTAGCTTACCGAGTGTTTCCGCAGTAAGAGTCCGACTCGAACCCACCTAGTCGGAAAGAATTGGAAGCACCTCAATTTTATGAGCCCACTACCAAAAATTTCCGACTTGTGATGGTGCAAACACTGGCGGAAAAACCGACTAGACCTTCTTTGAGGGATTAAATTTTACCAACTATCTAATAGAGGTAAAACTGAGACATAACAGTAACACAAAATAAAGCAATTATAATGTGAAATGGTATGGCTCTCTTCATGGCGATCCCATCTCCACAAAGCCTGTAATCCGACTCGTGCCAACTCTTATCACTTGCCGTCTTACTCCATGTCGCCGACATGTACAACGCCTTGCATGCCTTCTGGGTTCTCCAAAAAGCTACACTAGCTTAGTAAAGGAAATTACATAGAGAAACCAACACGCAGGTCATTATACAATAAAATGACAACACCTAGGCTCCAGCCGGCTGAAAAAAACCATGATTCGCAGATCACGTATGGATTACACACATACATCACATGCACATGAACCATACCATTCACAACTTCCTACAAAAAAAAGTTATGCATAGATACAATATCTACCGGCGTTGTAAAACTCGCAACGACATCTAAGGCGCTACGACAGGGCGAAGCCGGAAAAACCAATCTATCTCATAGATCGTACACCAAAACAGCACATAGATCTCATCTACAGCCAACCGCATATCACATATGCGAGATCTCGAGCCTAAAACCAGAAGCTATCGCTCTGATACCACTGTTGGCCCACGTAGAGATAAAACAAAAATTCCCCTCTAACATGGTGATCCCAAGATCTAGCTGAGGTAGAAGGACACGAGGTTTACCACTAGACGCGCAGTTGCGGATTACTGATGAAGCGCGTCAGTTGATGCAGTGCAGTCCTCACGATCCGATCGTCCTGGTGCTGATCGCACAGCACCTCTGCTGGTATCCACATGTACAAAGAGGAGCGCCGGCGGCGAACTGCTAGGTTCGTGACGACGGCTGGACTGCTGTGGAGCTAGGGTTTCCAACACATGGAATGACCTAACCGAACAATGATTAACCTTTCTGGGTTACGGTGCTCCACTATATATAGGGAGTGAACGTGGGCTCTGCTCGTGCGACCCATTCACTAAAGCCCATATAACACTAGTCATCGTGAGTCCAACTCACTAACTCAGTCCTAATCTGGTTTAGGTCCAACCCAACCAGATTACAGGTTCAGATCCAATCCAAACTTGCTCCCGCTCTTATGTGTGTGACCCCGTGGGCTCATGGCTACTTGGACACGATTAGAGTCCGACTCTAAATCGATCAGTCGGTAGCGGCTCCTAGCAGAACGTGCCGACTCCCAAGTACCAAAGAGTCATGACGACTTGCCTTTCCAATGCGACTTGCGTCCGTGTCCCTTTTGCCTCACGATATACCTTGTCATACTATAGGCGAATAATTGTCATCCCTTGAATAGTCCGACTCTCTTCTCGATCCGAGATAAGTGATTCACCCGACTAACTCTTAGTCGATCGCCTCGGTTAACACTTAACCGAGTCATGCATAGCCATGCTTTCCGAATCATATCTCATGAGAGGGCCCAGAGAATATCTCTCCGAGTGGAGGGGCAAAATCCCATCTTGGTTATTAACATCATGCAGCTTGATTCTCAGTCGACCCGAACTCTGCCTTTATAACTGACCAGTTACGGATCAACATTTGACAGAACCTAAGTCGGTGATCCTCAATTCAGACTATGCAAAAACCTCAGGTCTAAGGATTACATTGATTGATATATACAAATGACAGCTGGTTCGTTGTACCTCAATATGGGTCAATCCGACTCGCTAAACTCTTTAGTCGAGTTTGTGTAAGTTGGAATAGAATCTCCATGCCCATGACAAGTGGAACAGATTCATCAAGCGAACTTTCACATTGGTCTGAGTTGTGTATCCAGCACAACCTCAATGACCAAGGATATTTATTACAAACAACATGAATGCATAGTTCCACAACCGAATCACATATTCAATGATACACATCAGATGTTTATACAAGGACTACTTAATATTTTTATGAATACAATGGGAAATATCATCAGACATGATTGCCTCTAGGGCATATTCCCAACAACTAGTGCTGCTACCGGCGGCAAGAAGGGTTCTGCCGCCGCTTGTGTCACCGCAGGTTGGTGGCGGCACACGGAGACACGCGAGGGCGACCTGCGCAAGCTTTGTGAGTGGGGTTTAATCCAGCAGGACAAGGAGGCCGTCAAGATCCATGGCGATAAGGTAATTCCCCGTCCACCTGCAGGGTTTCGGGTGATGTTCGTCGCTTTCGTTCTTCGTGGCCTCTCTTTCCTAGTCCATGACTTTCTTCGTGGGCTGTTGTTCTTATATGGCATCCAACTCCATCATCTCTCCCCCAATTCTCTTCTCCACATCACCTAGTTTGTTGCTTTTTGCGAGTGCTGGCTCGGTATCTAGCCGGACTTTGGCTTCTTTCGGAAGCTTTATTCCGTGAAGAGGCAATCCGGCTCCGACGGAGTTTATCCGATCGGTGGCTGCATAATTTATCTTCGATCTACTGTTATTTTCTTCTCCTTTTCCATGTCTGAGTCCGTCCAATACTGGCGGAGGAAGTGGTTTTATATCGGCGACTCCATAGTGGGCGGGCAAAGTTTCGGCCTTGTGCCTTTCGACTCCACCCAGGAGATCTTGAAAAAGAGATCTTGGAAGAATCATATCCTGGAGGGTGAAGTGGAGGAGGTAGATAAGCTCTACCGTCGGGTGGAGGCCCTCCAGGTGGTTGCGGAGAAAGAGGTGAACGGTGTGGACATCATCCGCACCTTCCTCAAACGTCGGGTGCAGCCACTCCAAGCGAGGGCGCATCTGATGTTCCTTTATTCTGGCCGTCACGACCCGACGAGAGTTGTGGCTGAGGAGCATTCCAGGGGGACCTCGACGGAGTTCTTCGGCCACTGCTGAAGAACAAATCCGACGAGGTGTAGGGGTTCGTAGCATGGAAAACAAAAATTTTCTATCGCATACAAACAAACAAGCCAAGATCTATCTACTAGATTGCAGCAACGAGTCGATGGAATAACTCACCCTCGAAGATTCCAAAGTGTTTAACGAGAGCAGATTCTCGTGGGTGATGTAGTCGTACTCTTTCCGATCTCAAGATCGCGTAGACGATCCTTCCGGCGCCACGTTCCGGCAGCGCTCCCGCAGTCGGTCACACGTTCGGTACTCGACGAAGACCTTCCTCTCCCTTGTTCCAGCAGGCAGCGGAGGTTGTAGCACTCTCCTCGCGATTCCGGCAGCACAACGGCGTGGTACCGGAGGTAGAGGGGAAATCCCGCAGGGCTTCGCCTTAAGCCGGTGCGAGTATGGTGGAGCTTATGAGAGAGGCTATTAGTGGTCTAGTAATTAGACACACCAATTAGAAGGCTCTAAACCAATTAGAAGGCTCTAAACCGAAGGCTAGAGCAATTAGAAGCTCTAAACCGAAACGGCTCTAAACCGGAGGTAGAAGATAGGAACTTGTGTGTGCTAGGAGGGGCAGCCCTGCCCCTCCCTTTATAGGTGGGAGGGCCGGCGGCCAAGGGGAGGAGTCCCTCCCCAAGTCGGCCTTGGGAGGCGCGCCGGCCAAGGGGACTCCTCCCCCAAGTCGGTTTCCTCTTCTCCTCCTCTTTCCACTTTCCAAAACTTGCCGTTTGACTTTCAAACTAGCCGTTTGACTATTCAATTTAGGATTTAAATAAACCCTTTATTTTGGACAGCAAAGACACCTAGTACATGATGCAATCATTCCAATATGTAATGACACATTCATGTACCCTTCCCCCTCCGGAGTGCCGGACATTCCGGGACCTTCTAGAATGTTCCCGATGAAAACACCGGAACCATTCCCCAACTCCGAAACGGGACTTTCCTTATATGAATCTTATTCTCCGGACCATTCCGGATCACCTCGTGATATCCCGGATCCCATTCGAGACTCCGAACAACATTCGGTCGCTTTCTCATAATACCATAACTACTCAAACAACGTCGAATCCTTAAGTGTGTCTCCCTACGGTTCGTGAATTATGCGGACATGATCGAGACACTTCTCCGAACAATAACCAATAGAGGAATCTGGAAATTCATATGGCTCCCACATATTTCTACGATTACATTGCGATCGAATGAACCACTTACATACGATACCAATTTCCCTTTGTCTCACGATATGTTACTTATCCGAGGTTTATGATCGTCGGTATCTCTGCATACCTAGTTCAACCTCGTTACTGATAAGTACTCTTTTCTCGTTCCCGTGATATGTGATCCCTTGTGACCCAGTCACATGCTTGCAAGCTAATTGGATGACATTTCACCGAGAGGGCCCAGAGAATATCTATCCGTCATATGGATGAACAAATCCCACTCTTGATCCATGTGTTTCAACCAATACTTTCCGAACACTCAATACCACCTTTATAGCCACCCTGTTACGGTGTGGTGTTTGATGACATCAAAGCATCCATCCGGTAAAGGTGATATGCATGATCTCATGGTCGAAGGAATTAGGTTACTATGTATCAGAAAGCATATAGCAATTGAACTATTGAAATGACTTGATCTTTATGCTACGCTTATCTATAGGAGTATGTCCACCATATCATTCTCCTAACGATATGATCTTGTTGTTAATAACATCTCAATGTTCATGATAGGGAAACCACAATCATCCATTAACCAACAAGCTAGTGAAGTATAGAGGCTATACTAGGGACTTCAATTTAAGTTTACAATTCACACAAGTATTAATGTTTCCTTGTTAATACTATTATAGCATGAATATAAACATTTATCATAAACACAAAGATATAATAATAACTATATTTATTATTGCCTCTAGGGCATATCTCCAACAGTCTCCCACTTGCACTAGAGTCATCTAATCTAGATTACATGGTAATATACCGAACACCCATGGCAGTTTGGTGTTGGTCATGTTTTGCCCTCGGGAGAGGTTTAGTCAACGGATCCGCCACATTCAGATCTGTGTGTACTTTGCAAATCTTTATATCCCCATCCTGGATATGTTCTCGAATAGCGTGAAAACGCAGCTTGATATGCTTCAGCTTCTTGTGTGACCTTGGTTCTTGCGCATTGGCTATGGCGCCCATGTTATCACAGTAGATAGACATTGGGTCCAGCGCACTAGGAACCACACCCAGCTCTGTAATGAACTCTTTCATCCATATCGCTTCTTGTGAAGCCTCCGAAGCAGCCATGTATTCCGATTCAGTTGAAGATCTCGCCACAACGCTTTGCTTTGCACTCCTCCAGCTAACTGCTGCACCATTCAAAATAAATACGCATCCGGATTGTGATTTAGAATCATCCGGATCAGTGTTCCAACTAGCATCGGTGTAACCATTAACAACGAGCTGTTCATCACCTCCATAAGAAAGAACCATATCCTTAGTTCTTCTCAAGTACTTAAGGATGTTTTTGACCGCTGTCCAATGATCCACTCCTGGATCACTTTGATATCTGCTAGTTAAACTAACAGCATATGCAATGTCGGGTCTAGTACATAGCATGGCATACATTAGAGATCCTATGGCTGAGGCATAAGGAGTCTTACTCATCCTTTCTCTATCTTCTGCCGATGTCGGACTTTGAGTTTTACTCAAGGTCGTATTGGGCAACATGGGCAAGAACCCTTTCTTTCTTTCTTCCATTCCAAACCTCTTTAGAACTTTGTCCAAATATGTACTTTGTGACAATGATATTTGGCGTTTCGATCTATCTCTATAAATCTTTATGCCTAATATGTAAGCTGCTTCGCCAAGATCCTTCATTGAAAAACTATTATTCAAATATTCTTTGACACTATTAAGAAGGTCTACATCATTCCCAATCAACAATATGTCATCCACATATAGTATTAAGAATGCTACAGAGCTCCCACTCACTTTCTTGTAAATACAAGCTTCTCCATAAGTTTGTATAAAACCAAAACTTTTGATTACCTTATCAAAACGTTGATTCCAACTTCGGGATGCTTGCTTCAATCCATAGATGGACCGTTGAAGTTTGCATACCTTGTTAGCATATTTAGGATCGACAAAACCTTTGGGTTGCATCATATACAACTCTTCATCAATGTCACCATTGAGGAATGCTGTTTTGACATCCATCTGCCATATCTCATAATCGTAATATGCAGCGATTGCTAACATAATCCTCACAGACTTTAGCTTCGCTACTGGTGAGAAAGTCTCATCGTAGTCAACTCCTTGAATTTGTCGAAACCCTTTTGCGACAAGTCGAGCTTTATAGACAGTAACATTACCATCAGCATCTGTTTTCTTCTTGAAAATCCATTTGTTCTCGACGGCTTTCCGGCCATCCGGTAAGTCCACCAAAGTCCATACATGGTTTTCGTACATGGATCCAATCTCGGATTTCATGGCTTCTTGCCATTTATTGGAATCTGGGCTCATCATTGCTTCCTCATATGTCTCGGGGTCATCGGTGTTGTCCACCAACATGACACTCATAACGGGATCATACCAATCTGGAGTGGTACGAGTTCTCGTTGACCTGCGAGGCTCTGTAGCAACTTCGACCGAAGTTTCATGATCATCATCATTAGCTTCCTCTCTAATTGGTGCAGGCACCACAGGAACTTCTTCCGGCGCTGCGCTACTCGCAATTTCGAGAGAAGGTTCGACAACCTCGTCGAGTTCTACTTTCCTTCCAGTCACTTCTTTCGAGAGAAATTCCTTCTCTAGAAAGGATCCATTCTTGGCAACGAAGATTTTGCCTTCGGATCTATGATAGAAGGTATACCCAATAGTTTCCTTCGGGTATCCTATGAAGACGCATTTTTCCGCTTTGGGTTCAAGCTTGTCCGGCTGTAACTTCTTTACATAGGCTTCGCACCCCCAAACTTTAAGGAACGACAATTTGGGTTTCTTCCCAAACCATAATTCATACGGTGTCGTTTCAACGGATTTAGACGGTGCCCTATTTAAAGTGAGTGCGGCTGTTTCTAATGCATAACCCCAAAATGATAGCGGTAAATCTGTAAGTGACATCATAGAACGAACCATATCTAAGAGAGTTCGATTACGACGTTCGGACACACCATTACGCTGTGGTGTTCCCGGCGGTGTCAACTGCGAAAGTATTCCGCATTTCTTCAAATGCTCGCCAAACTCATAACTTAGATATTCACCTCCATGATCAGAACGTAGAAATTTAATCTTCTTGTTACGTTGATTCTCTACCTCACTTTGAAATTCCTTAAACTTCTCGAAAGTTTCGGACTTATGTTTCATGAAATAGATATACCCATATCTACTCAAGTCATCCGTGAAGGTAAGAACATAACGATAACCACTGCGCGATGCTACACTCATTGGACCACACACATCGGTATGTATGATTTCCAATAAGTCCGTAGCTCACTCCATCATACCAGAAAACGGAGTCTTAGTCATTTTACCCATCAGACATGCTTCGCATCTTTCAAGTGATTCAAAATCAAGTGATTCAAGAAGTCCATCGGAATGGAGTTTCTTCATACGCTTCACTCCAATGTGACCAAGACGACAGTGCCACATATAGGTCGAGTTATCGCTTGATTTCAATCATTTAGCTTCAATGTTATTAATATGTGTATTTCTACTATCGAGATTCAATAAGAATAGACCATCTATCAAAGGTGCATGTGCATAAAACATATTACTCATATAAATCGAACAACCATTATTCTCGGATTTAAACAAGTAACCGTCTCGCAATAAACAAGATCCCGATATAATGTTCATGCTCAACGCAGGCACCAAATAACAATTATTTAAGTATAAAACTAATCCCGATGGTAGATGAAAAGGTAGCGTGCCGACCGCGATCACATCAACCTTTGATCCGTTTCCTACGCGCATCGTCACCTCGTTCTTCGCTAGCTTCCGTTTATTCTGCAGCTCCTGTTTCGAGTTACAAATATGAGCAACCGAACCAGTATCAAATACCCAGGCACTACTACGAATACTAGTGAGATACACATCAATAACATGTATATCAGATATACCTTTCTTCTTGATGTTGCCGTTCTTCAAATCCGCCAAGTACTTTGGGCAATTCCGCTTCCAGTGACCTTCTCCCTTGCAGTAAAAGCACTCAGTATCAGGCTTGGGTCCAGCCTTGGTCCTCTTCGTCGGCATGGTAACTTTCTTACCACCCTTCTTGAAGTGTCCCCTCTGCTTAGACTTGCCTTTCTTGAATTTGGTGGTCTTATTGACCATCAACACTTGGTGCTCTTTCTTGATCTCCACTTCTGCAGATTTTAACATAGCAAATAGTTCTGGCAACTCTTTGTTCATGTTCTGCATGTTGTAGTTCATCACAAAGTTCTTGTAACTTGGTGGTAGTGATTGGAGGATGCGGTAAACCCCCAAAGTATTAGGAATCACTATACCCAAGCTTTGAAGTTTGTTTGCGTGCCCAGACATCTTAAGCACGTGCTCACTGACGGAGCTGCCCTCTTCCATCTTGCAGTTAAAGAACTTTTCAGAAGCTTCATAGCTTTCAATTGCCGCATGAGTCTCAAAAATTAATTTGAGATCCTCGACAATATCATATGGGTCTGACTCTTCAAACCTTTTCTGAAGCTCCGATTCTAAACCATACAAGATAGCACACTGAACTATGGAGTACTGATTCTTCCGAGCGAGGTAAACATTCTTTACTTCATCGGGAGCATCAGCTGCAGGTGGGTCACCCAGCGGTGCATCCAGCACATAGGTCAAATTACCAGCTGTGAGGACAATCCTCAAATTGCGGAACCAATCCGCGAAGTTGCTTCCATTGTTTTTCAACTTCTTTCTCTAGGAACGCATTAAAATTTATGGTAGGGGCTGCCATTGATCTACAACATATTTGCAATAGTTTAGACTAAGTTTATGACAAATTGAGTTCAAATTAATTAATTAAACTAGGTGAACTCCCACTCAAAACAACATCCCTCACATTGTTTTAGTGATCACACGAACCAAATCCACTACATCAACACCGATCATCACGAGAGTTGATATAGTTTCAATGGCGAACAATCATCATGTTCATCATATCTACTATATGATTCATGCTTTACCTTTCGGCGATCCGTGTTCCTGAGGCCATGTCTGTACATGCTAGGCTCGTCAAGATCAAACCTTAGCTACCGCATAAGCAAATCTGGCTTGCTTACGTTGTATTCACCCGCGGAATCAAAGACACCCGATCATCACGTGGTGCTTCGAAGCAGCAAGCTTTGGCAACGGTGCATACTAAGGGTGAACGCTTTAGAACTTGAAATTTATGTGCATGAGGGATCATCTTATAATGCTACCGTCGTCTACTAAGCAATACAAGATGCATAAAGGATTAACATCACATGCAATTCATAATATGTGATATGATATGGCCTTTCTTATTTGTGCTTCCGATCTCCATCTTCAAGCACGAACATGATCTCCATCATCACCGGCATAGCATCAAGGTCAATGACGCTTCTTCATGGTTGTCGTCCACCAGCTTCAACTATTACAACTATTTTGAACAGACACGCAGGTCTTAACAGAAATTAAAGACAACCATATGGCTCCTGCCGGTTGCCAACTTACAATAAGGAACATTGCATACATCAAATATAATCACAATCATGGCCATATCACATCACTGCACACCCCTGCAAAACAAAGTTAGACGCTTCTACTTTCTTTGCATATTTTACGTGGTTTGGGGCTTTCCATAAGTGTCGTTCTAACCTACGAACAAGAACCACAACATTGATACTAGCATTGTTGATTACCCGTTGTAAATTGGATCTTTACTATGCTAGGAGAAACAGGCACCCGCAAAGCCACTTATGCAATACGAGTTGCATGTCAAGCGTGGAGCAAGTCTCATGAACGATGTCATGTAAGGTTAGCCCGGGCCGCTTCATCCCAACATACCGCAAGATGCAAAGTACACAAAAAGCAATCTACAATAAAAGCATCAACGCCCACAATGACCATTGTGTTCTACTCGTGCAACAGATCTACATATAGACACGGCTCTGATACCACTGTAGGGGTTCGTAGCATGGAAAACAAAAATTTTCTATCGCATACAAACAAACAAGCCAAGATCTATCTACTAGATTGCAGCAACGAGTCGATGGAATAACTCACCCTCGAAGATTCCAAAGTGTTTAACGAGAGCAGATTCTCGTGGGTGATGTAGTCGTACTCTTTCCGATCTCAAGATCGCGTAGACGATCCTTCCGGCGCCACGTTCCGGCAGCGCTCCCGCAGTCGGTCACACGTTCGGTACTCGACGAAGACCTTCCTCTCCCTTGTTCCAGCAGGCAGCGGAGGTTGTAGCACTCTCCTCGCGATTCCGGCAGCACAACGGCGTGGTACCGGAGGTAGAGGGGAAATCCCGCAGGGCTTCGCCTTAAGCCGGTGCGAGTATGGTGGAGCTTATGAGAGAGGCTATTAGTGGTCTAGTAATTAGACACACCAATTAGAAGGCTCTAAACCAATTAGAAGGCTCTAAACCGAAGGCTAGAGCAATTAGAAGCTCTAAACCGAAACGGCTCTAAACCGGAGGTAGAAGATAGGAACTTGTGTGTGCTAGGAGGGGCAGCCCTGCCCCTCCCTTTATAGGTGGGAGGGCCGGCAGCCAAGGGGAGGAGTCCCTCCCCAAGTCGGCCTTGGGAGGCGCGCCGGCCAAGGGGACTCCTCCCCCAAGTCGGTTTCCTCTTCTCCTCCTCTTTCCACTTTCCAAAACTTGCCGTTTGACTTTCAAACTAGCCGTTTGACTTTTCAATTTAGGATTTAAATAAACCCTTTATTTTGGACAGCAAAGACACCTAGTACATGATGCAATCATTCCAATATGTAATGACACATTCATGTACCCTTCCCCCTCCGGAGTGCCGGACATTCCGGGACCTTCTAGAATGTTCCCGATGAAAACACCGGAACCATTCCCCAACTCCGAAACGGGACTTTCCTTATATGAATCTTATTCTCCGGACCATTCTGGATCACCTCGTGATATCCCGGATCCCATTCGAGACTCCGAACAACATTCGGTCTCTTTCTCATAATACCATAACTACTCAAACAACGTCGAATCCTTAAGTGTGTCTCCCTACGGTTCGTGAATTATGCGGACATGATCGAGACACTTCTCCGAACAATAACCAATAGAGGAATCTGGAAATTCATATGGCTCCCACATATTTCTACGATTACATTGCGATCGAATGAACCACTTACATACGATACCAATTTCCCTTTGTCTCACGATATGTTACTTATCCGAGGTTTATGATCGTCGGTATCTCTGCATACCTAGTTCAACCTCGTTACTGATAAGTACTCTTTTCTCGTTCCCGTGATATGTGATCCCTTGTGACCCAGTCACATGCTTGCAAGCTAATTGGATGACATTTCACCGAGAGGGCCCAGAGAATATCTATCCGTCATATGGATGAACAAATCCCACTCTTGATCCATGTGTTTCAACCAATACTTTCCGAACACTCAATACCACCTTTATAGCCACCCTGTTACGGTGTGGTGTTTGATGACATCAAAGCATCCATCCGGTAAAGGTGATATGCATGATCTCATGGTCGAAGGAATTAGGTTACTATGTATCAGAAAGCATATAGCAATTGAACTATTGAAATGACTTGATCTTTATGCTACGCTTATCTATAGGAGTATGTCCACCATATCATTCTCCTAACGATATGATCTTGTTGTTAATAACATCTCAATGTTCATGATAGGGAAACCACAATCATCCATTAACCAACAAGCTAGTGAAGTATAGAGGCTATACTAGGGACTTCAATTTAAGTTTACAATTCACACAAGTATTAATGTTTCCTTGTTAATACTATTATAGCATGAATATAAACATTTATCATAAACACAAAGATATAATAATAACTATATTTATTATTGCCTCTAGGGCATATCTCCAACACGAGGACCTTCCGGGGAAGTCGCTGAAGCCCCCGTTCAGTGCCGCGAGACCAGTTCCGCAGGTGTTGATTTGCCATGTGCGCATGGCACCTTATTTTCGAGTGCGTTTTCCTTGAAATTGCTTGTACTTAGCATTGATGTGTTCATTGTGCAGGATCTGGCGGTAGCTGGCATGGTGCCTCCTCTACCCGAAAGGTTTCTGATTGCGCCGAACAACGAAGTTGTGGACTCCGAGTCCGAGATTCCACCGGCGCAGTCGCCAACTGAGGAAGCCCCCGAGGCGATCGAGGGACAGACCCGAAAGTGGGCACGGAGCTCGAGCGAATCTTTGGATGCCTCAACTTAGCCAACGCCTATGGACTCGCCTTTCCTTGTCTGCCATAGTGGAGGTGACGGTGCTTCTTCCTTTCCCATCCCGGTCGTTCCTGTGCGGTTTGTAGCGCCGCAGCCGCCGGCCAAGAGGAAGAAGGAAGAGAAGAAGGGGAAGAGGAAGAAGGCGTTGCCCGTTTTTGATTTAAGCGACATGGACTCGTAAGCATCTTGATGAGGACATCCATATACTTACACATACCCCAGTAACTACTGATGATGTTCCAGCTGCTACTAACAAGGATAAGTCCAATGAGATTAGGATTGGACCAATTACAAGAGCTCTTGCTAAGCTACTAGAACAACAGGTGAATTTGTTTCTTAATGAGCCTGATGTTTTACTTAATGAGAATTTTATACTGCCTAAGTCTATGTGTTATTGTATGATCAGGTATGTTGGAAAAGAAGGTATAGCACATAGCGAGGAGGCGAAGCACATGGAGCAAGGTGTGTTGATCAATAGGGCAAGCGCGAGGGAGGAGAGGGAGTAAGCGCAAGGAGATACAAAGGAAGGGATAAACACCTGGTAGAGTCTCTGCCGCGGAAGAGAAACGATGCCAAATCCTGCCACGGCAGGCTACCGCGGCACAGAAAGTGGCTGAAATCCTACCACGGCAGAAGAGTCCTGCCGCGCACGCTTTAGGCCCAATATGTTGCCATGGCAGGAACAGGACTGTGCGCCTAGAAAGCTGTCCCACTTGGGTCGGCATGTATCTTAGTTGTAGTCGTTTGCGTCTTGGACTCTTAGCCTAGCCGCCCCCTCTCTCTTAAATAGATGGGGGTACCGTTTCTTTCGAGAGAGACCACGTTAAAATATTTTGGAGTTGATTCTTTTTAGAACCTCTGAAATTACCATGTGATCTAATTATCTACTGCAATTGAGTGTGATCTGTTGTTCCATTGGGAATTAGTAGATTGCAAACTACCGTTCGTGGTCGACGACTGCGTGCGCAAGAGCGTGGTGTTGTGAATATCCCACAGGGTTCGAGAGCTGTTGCATTGGCATCAGGGTTTGAGCGGGAGAGTTAATAGCTACAGGCTATCTATCATCCACCATCATCATCGACAAGTACTTGTTGAGAAGATCGGGCCACCCCAAATCATCTTGGTATTAGATTTCCTCGTTTACTCGGTGAGCATCCACAAATCCATCCATAGATTAGTTCTTTTTTCCGTCCTATACAGAAAAATCCATGCAAAAATATTTGCCCTAGCCTAGATTGCATCGTTTTTCAAGTTTTAGTTGCTGGTCGTGTCTTCTCGTACATCCGATCTGCAGGTTTTTCTCATAGGAGTCTAGTTTTCGTTTGTGTTTAAGTTTAGGGTTTTGATCTTGTTTTCCACCGAGTCCACCATCACCGTTTTCCGCAAATTTCCATCTACTTTTCCGAGTCCACATAGCGTACTTTGGTGTTTCAAACCTAGCTACAGCCTATCTACCGCATCCGTGCCTAGGAACGTACCCACGAGACTAGTTGCTTTGCTATGACAGGCTGCTCATTAGGGTTTTGAAAGTGCTCAATTTTCGCCCCGACTGACCAGATTATCCGGCCCCCGAAAAACCGGATTATGCGGCCCTCCCTTCTGCGCGAATCTTGAGTTGATGATAGCCTGTTCTAAGATCAATCTTAAAAAACACTTTGGCATCGGTCAACTGATCAAACAAATCTTCTATCTTGGGCAAGGGGTACTTGTTCTTGATGGTGACATCATTCAACTTCCTGTAATCCGTACACAAACAGTTACCTCCATCCTTATTATCCACGAACAAAACATGTGATCTCCAAGGTGACGCACTTGGTTGAATCAATCCAATTTCCAACATGGAATCCAGTTGCTTCTTCAGTTCTGCTAGTTCTGACGGGTTCATACTATAGGGTCTCTGGGCTATGGGTCCTGTTCCGGGGATTAGTTCAATGATAAACTCGATATCCCGATCTGGGGGCATACCGGGCAAAACATCTGGAAATACATTGGGGTATTCGCAGACTATCCGGACTTGGTCAATGGTAGGTTGGGCTATACTCTTGTTGCACTTGAATTGGCGAGGTAAGGTTTCAGATATATGCTCGACTGATATTTCGGCTGTACTGGTCATGGTGATGGCTTTCTTGGGACAGTCAATTAATCCTTTATGTTTGGACATCCAATCCATTCCTAGTACTACTTCCAAACCTTTACCTCTGAGTACTATAAGATTAGCATAAAAATCTATGCCATGGATTCGGATAGGGACGACTTTGCAAATTTGCCTAGCTTTGGTGGTTGAAACGGGAATTTGGACAATCATAACATGCTTCAGTTTTGTTGGTTGAATTTTACTAGTGCATGCAAATTCTTCGGTGACAAATGAATGCGATGCACCAGAATCAAACAACACTCTTGCAAGTACTGAATTAACAGAAAACATACCCAGCACGACGTCTGGCGCCTCCTGAGCTTCTTCAGCATGCATGAGGAAAAGACAGCCGTTGCGGTTGAGTGAATTCCCTGGGGAAAACCTCCTTCCTGGCTGAACACGACGCTGCTGCTGAGCTGGGGCATTGGTATTAGGGGCTGCGGCATTCTTCTTGTTGGGGCACTTGTTGGAATAGTATCCCTTATTTCCACAGTCATAACAAGTCACTTGCGACTTGTCCTTTGCTGCAATAGGCACAACATTGCTTCCAGTCCTCGGGGCAGTGTTGGTGTTGGTGGAAGCATTGTTGTTAAACTTGGGTGGGGGCATGGTTGAAATTGTTAGAGTTGCCGGGGTTGTTGTGATTTCCTCCGGGCCTAGGGTTTCCATGGTTGGGATAGGTCGGACGGTCCATTGGGGGTCTGTTGGTTCTTGGGGCAAATCCTGGAGATGGGTTAGGGCGATACTTTGGGGTCTGATGGGTTCCTGGTTGATGCATCATGCCACGCTTGTGGTTCTCATTGGCTTGGTTGATCTTTCCTTCCATCTGGATGGCAGAGTCGACAAGGGCATCAATATCCGCAAAGGGAATATTGACTAACACAGTCTGCATCTCATCGTACAGACCATTCATAAATCTTTCTTTCTTCTTGGCTTCAGTGTCGATCTCATCCGAGGCACACCTAGCTAATGACAAAAATTTGTCACGGCATTCAACTGCGGTCATCCTTCCTTGCTTCAGTTCTCTGAACTCGTCTCTCTACTGTACTTGACCTTGAATTCCTCCCGGGTCATCATTTGGCCTCCAGTCATTGCACGAACGCTGTTCCACGCAGCTAGATAGTGGTTGGCGAATAGAACTTTCTCGTTAGTTTCCACTCGGGCGACTTATAGGTTATTTTCCATTGTGTGCAGCCAATCGTCGGCATCTAGGGGCTCTTCAGACTTAGTGAAAACAGGTGGGTTGGTGTTCTGAAATTTTTTGAGCTTAGATCCATGGTTGTCCTGATTTCTGTGGCCTTGGCTGTTGTGGGAAAGCTGAGCTATCTGTAGAAGGGTGGCTAGGTTGGCTTTACGTTCGGCTCTTTCAGCTTCACGGTCAGAAGTCAACATTTGCAGTATATGCAACATCGGGTCCGGGGATGAACCACTTCCTCCACGTGGCATCTGAAGATTGAGATGGATCATGAGAAAAGAGGGAAATTTCTAAGGTTCTGGGACTTTGAAAAGTTTTTAAAGTTTGACTCAGATTTTCTAGCAACTTGCTTTTCATTCATTCATTCAGAGCACACGGTACAACACACACCACACAAGGTAAACAAATGGTTTTAGGAACCATTCTGGAAACTACGATGCAGTGGGACCGAATACTACTCACTACGCTAGTGTTCAAGTGATACTACTCCTCGGAGTCGGTGTAGTTGTCATCCTCATCATCCTCGTCGTCATCGATGAAGGCGTAATCATCCTCATCGGTGAAGAAATCCATAGCCTGATCTTCCAGGAAATCATCATCATCACTGAGATAGGAGTAGGGGTCTCCACGAAGATCCTCTCCGGTATTCTCCCTTTCCTCCAACTGCATGTCTCTCTCGTGGATGGTCTCCTCTAAAGACGAGATACAGTGACGAAGACGGGCAATGATGCGCTCCTTCTTGTCGAGCTGACGGCGGCGAGACTTGCGATCCTTCGCTAGCATGGCAATAGTCTGATCCTTCGTATTGATGATGGCGGACTTTTGGTTGGAGTAGTCACGACAGTTGTCCAATTCTTGCTGACGATCGTACATCATGAAGCTAAGGTGATCCAATTGAGTCTTCAACTCGTGGTGGTATGGGGCTTCCAGGGGTTGTCCATTAGCATCACGCCTTGGGAAAAACTCAAAGCGAGTACCCTTGATCTGGTTGATACTCCGCCCACACAGACGGGCAAGAGCTTCCTACATGGCCCTGGCAAGTCCATCGAGCCAGTTGTTCTCTCTTAAGGTAAACTGAATTCCCTCAGCAGTGGGAGGTTCAATCTTTCCTCGGAGACTTGCAACAATTAGCCACTGCAGATTTTCTCCTCCTTGATCATCGAGCTGGGCTCCGAAGAACTTGGGGTGTGGATGCTCCAGAAGTTCCGAAAGCTGGTCCAAATCCCTCTCAAAGATAAGGTCGCCCTCATTTCCCAACTAGTAAAACTTGTTGTACTTCACGTCCATCTAAAAGAATATAGGATGAGTAAGTTAGTAGAGTGATCAAGTGTGTCAAATTTTATGTATTTTGCAAGCGTTTTTGAGGAACATGAATTTTCATGAAAGAATCAAAGTGATAAGAATGGGAATAAGTTTTTGTAAATATTTGCTTTCTTTGGTTTTGAAACTAAGTTTTTGATTCAAACGTCCAGTCTAGCTAGGGTCTCCTATGGTCAGGATGGCTCTGATACCAACTTGTCAACACCCGGATTTTTAATCCCAGATGCCTGTTATGCCACACATCGCAATCCCAGGATTACCATTTTTGTGAGACATAACAGAATTGGATACCACAGTACATCATCCATGACAAACAATACATAAGGTTTTACACAATTAAGGATCTCATGATCCAGTCTTAATACAACACAAGCAGCGGAATACGTAATAATAACGGTAGCGTAGGCGAAGCTCCATCTTCTGGGTCACAGGAAATGCTGACAATGGGAGATGATCCTAGTTGTCGTAACCTTCCCGGGGTCAATCTTCCAGGTACTCCTCTTCATAGTCTGGCCATTGGAATAGCCAGGGACAAAGCCATGAGTACTCTTTAAGTACTCGCAAACTAATACTAACAAGTGAAGGGGTTTTTGTAACAGGACACTAAGCTCTAGGGTTGTTTTGCAAAAAGCCAGATATACCTCTACTAAGTTCAGAAGCAAGAGAAAGCTAGTCAAATTTTATAACACCTAAGTGGGAACTTGTATCTCATGCCACAACTCTGTTGTGGTCAAGTCAAAGTCTCAAATCATTTCACAAGTAATTTTGAAAACATATGACGGGGGAACAGTATGGCCACTCCAACTGTCCATAACCGCGGACGCGGCTATTCGAATAGTTTGACACTCTGCAGAGATTGTACACTTTCACCACAACATTCAATACATCCGTCAGGAACAAATCCTGAATTCACCATACTCAGTATGCGGATAATCAATCCTAACCTTTCAATTACACGCCCTAGTATAAGCACCTCTCCTGTGAGTTTGGCCTCCCAACCATGACCCACTGTCATCTTGGGTACTACACAGGTGGACAATCTTCACAAGGTAGCCTCAGCTCAGACCTTGGCCGTGAGGGAACTAACACTAAGGTATATAAGTTTCCAGTCAAGCCCTACCCAATTCTCGGGTATTGTGGTTGTACGGTAAAATTGGAATGGTATCGCATCCAGACAACCGTCAGTTTTATAAAGGGCTAAGGCTCATGCCTCAACATTTTCATCACCATAAATCATCTAGTGTTTTGGAAACACATGTCCAAAATATTTCAATAGAATGATCCATCATTCCAAGGTTTTCATAACCATTTTTCCACCAAGTATTCTCATCTAAATTTGATCCAGTTTTATGCTTAGCACTAGCATCTACAAGTGGGGGTAAGTACTAATGAGGGGTGGTAAACAAATGGAGTTTAACTAAGTTCAATCTCATGCCTTAGGATGACATAAAGATTATCTAGCTTCGGACAAATTTTATGCTCTTTATGCAACCTTCAATTATCCTTCTAGTATCTAAAATTTACTTAAGTGAACTCCAAGTAGTAGCTTTGATAAAGAAATAAAGTATAAAGCTTGTAAGTAAAACTAGGATTGGTTTATCAAGTAGTTATGCCCATATATGCTTAAGGCATATAGTTGGCATGGTAACAAGCAAGTATTTGCTTGCATCAGTATAGTATCTTGCAAGTGTTAGCTTGCACAAGTATCAGTATAAGCTTGCTAAATTGCAAGTATTGGCTTGCACATTTAACTGGTAGTATTAGGCTTGCCTTGTGCAGAGCAGTGGTTGAAGTTCTCCTCGGCTTCTTCTTCGTAGTATCCTCCTTCCTCCTCGTATCCTTGGTCGGTACTAGCGTCTATGAATAAATACGAGGTACACAATCACCAAACAATACTTAACTACTTACAATTATCACACAAAAGGGTCCTATAGATGATCTAGCATCATCACTAAAATTACAAGATTAAAGCTTGGTTTAATTCCTTTTATTTTTAGAAAAGTAATTTCTACTCATTGGAAAACTACTTAAGATTTAATATTCTCTAAACCAAACATGGGATCATGTTGACACATGTCATCACCACATATTTTAGTCCATGGGAATGTGATTTAAAGTGGTGTCACAATTTAATAAGGTTTAACCTTTTATTTTTAATTAAATAAAGTTACTAGAAATGCTTATGTGGCATTATTTTATTACTTGAACATTATTTCTGTAAGTAAACCCAAATGTTTTTATATATTCTGAAAGGTATGATCAAATGTGATTTTTGAGAGTTGAAATCAACTCAAAAGCTATGATGGTTTAAATTTGAAAAATATTTGAATGCAGAAAAGCTTCTGCCTTGTTATTTTTACCAATGGTGATCTACAGATCCAAATGATTTAAATCCAATGGGCTTGGATTCAGCATTTCAAGACCTTTCTAACAAAATTGGTTTCATGCAATTTGGTTCACTGAATCGAGTTGGGTTGATTTTTGAAACTAGGTGCAGAAGTGTGTTTGAATGAAAGTGAAAAAATCCAAATTCAAACAACTGGGCTGCGCGGGAAACGATACTGGGCCGGCCTGCTAAGCACAGCGCTTACGCGGGCTAGTTAAGTTGCTGTCCCCACGTGTCAGTGAGACGAGGGGGTGCGAAGCGGTATGGGGCAATATGGTGCGTTTGATCTAGTTCTAATCCAACGGCTGAGGGTCGTCGTCCACGTCGGGCAATGCCGGCGAGACTGAACCCTAACGCGGAAGGTGGGGGTCGTCGAGGGCTCACCGGGGCTCAGGCGAGGGTCGGCGAGGCGAGCGAACGACGAAGTCGACGACGGCGAACCTCCTGGTACTGGCAGCTTCTCCTAGGGTGGATGAAATCGATGGCGCCGTTCTTCTCCAGAGGTGGCCTGCTCCGGCCAAATTCCGGCGAAGCGCTGCTCGCCTTGCTTCGGGAACGGGGTGGAACGATAAGTGAGGAGAGGCGAGTGAGATGGTGTGCTCAATTCGGATGGGAGTGGCCTCTATTTATAGTCGCGACGACGAAAACCGAACAGCATGGGAAGGCGACGGTGGCGACATGGCTACGGGCTGCTAGAGGCATGGCCAGCGGCGGCGATCGCTTGGTGGTCTCCTGGCGATGCTCTACGGCTTTAATGTGCATGTAGGGGCGGTGGCAAATGGTCTGGAACGTGCGATGCTCTGCGCGGCCGAGGCGACGTCTTCGACGGCGAACGGTGGCTGTGAGGCATGGGGCGGCGAACGGGGATGTCTGGCGGTCTCCTGGGTCGGTGGTGATCATGTATGCACGCGGCGAGGGCGGCGCACGGTCTCTGGGCTTCGGTCGAGGGTGGCGCTCTGGCGCATGCTCGGCATGGTTGCTGGCGAGCTGGGCACGGTCTGTGCGTGTGGTCCAGGGGTTGATAACGTTCGAGCGCTGGACAGGGAGTGGCGGTGGGCTGTTGGCTTGCTCCCAGACATGTTGGCTAGGCTTGTTTCTTCTCCTAGCTTGCTATCCACACTGGGGTGACATGGTGAGCTTCGGCTGTTCACCATTGATAGCATTGCCAAGCTTACAGTGGGGCTAGTGCTTAGTTTGGTTGGCTAGATGATCTACTGAGGTTGCTGTGAGCTATAGAGGGAACAAGTTAGGCTCCAATCACTGCTCACAATAGTGTTCAGATTTTATTTGATTTGAATCAGCAAGGTGTTTGATGAAATGGCTGCATGAATTCAATTTTTGAATTTTGAAAAGATTTTTGGTGGGTGTGCTAGGTAGGTGCTGGTGAGTCCGCAGATTGGGTTTTGAAAGTTGAGCTGGTTTGAGTTGTTTTTGAAAAAGTGGGATCTTTCCATATGATAAAGATTCAATTTTGAATTGTCATTTAAACTATGCATTTGAAAGTTTCTGGATGATCACAAGGTGGGCCTTGATACTTTGTTATGAGTACTATCAAGGGGTGCAAAGATCCAAACAAGTTTCTGTTAAGTTCTGAAAGTTTGAGACAGCCAAAGTAGGCATGGGAGTTAAATTGGTCTAAATGACCATTCACTCAATTTGGCTTATTTTGATTTATTTGCCTTTGGGAAAAGTTTGGGAATTGTTTAGATGATATTTATTTCACCTAAGAATCCTTTTACAAGCAAAGAAACACCTAAACAAGGCAATTCAAAAGAATTCAAAATGGGATGCATCCACACATGCATGCTTTCATATTTTTATTTAGAAAAGTTTTTGTTAACCCTAAATTTGATGATTAGAGTTTGATGATCCAAGTTTAGTATTTTTGGGATGTTACAGTTGTACTATGCTTTAAGTAAAGTCTTAATTGATTACTTTAGACATTAAAAGAAGTAATGATACACTTCATTTTAGATGTCAAACAATAATTTTAATGCTTTAGGGTCTTATTGTATTATAGGTGAGTACCTTATGGTTTAGAAAATAAAATAGCACATAGCTCCTCATTATTTTTTATTGGTTGAAGTTCTAAAAGAATACTAATACTAAAGATTTATTATTATGGAAAATTGATTATGCTTTACTTATTATAAATTTATAAAGCCTTTTTAAAGATTGCACTACATTACCTTGGTAGTTTAGAAGCAGTTTAAAGATAAATCATATTTCTACTATTTTACGACAAATGATAATTATATCTTTACGCACAAAAGTTTATGCAAGCAAAATATGAATATAACTATTTGTTATTAATTCCCTTTAAGTTTATAAAATGAAAGGTACAAGTAACGCTATTTATTAAGTATATTTTATTTAACTTAAAAAAGTAAAAAAAATTAGATAGATTTTTGTGTGCGTGAATATTTTGATATATCATATGTTGCATGTTAATTTAATTTGTTATACATTTTCTAAGTCAGATGTATTTTCCTTTGTTAGAATTGCTTTTATTTATTTTATCTTCTAATTAATTTTGTTTTCCTAAAATAACCTATTAGACAACTAGTTGGATTAGGAGTACATGTATATATACTAATAAGCTACTCCAGTTGATTTTCTTAGTGTTAATTGGGACTAATACACACATGCACCTACTATTGATTTACCTTGGTAAGTAGAAAAACACATATACATATTTCACCCAGCCAAAAGAGACATACATACACACGCTCACACATGTCCGGCTGCACCAGAAGTCCAGAACACGTGCACTCAGTCCCAGGTTTTGATCGGAGTGAAATAGACACAGCGTACATACATGAATTCATTTCTCTCTCGCTCATAGAATTTCCCACTCGTGCACGCACGCGACACACACCGTCGCCAGCGCCGCTTCCTGCATCTTCCTCGACTACCACTGGCTTCTTCCGGCGATGATGACCGCCAACAT
Source organism: Avena sativa (assembly GCA_916181665.1). NCBI lineage: Eukaryota > Viridiplantae > Streptophyta > Magnoliopsida > Poales > Poaceae > Avena > Avena sativa. The sequence continues at coordinate 112,338,551 of OV702293.1, read as the reverse complement.
GACTCCGCCGTCGAGATTCACCGATCTCCCTCGAGTCGGTCTGCTCTGGCGGCCCTACTCGTGCGCCCCAGGAACCCTAGATTGCCGCTCTGTCGGTCTTCCCGGCCCTGACCAGCGGCTCTCAGCGCGACTGCCTTACGTAGATGACGCGCCACCTTCTCCTCCACATTTTTTACTAAATCGAGCTCCCACGCGGCCACGCCCAACCCCTATAGGTGCTAGGTTTGCGGGGCTACTATCTCCGCTGCGCGCCGGCGTTGCTCCAGCCGGCCTTCGGTGCTGGTGATGGTGTGTTGGGGTCTGGACGTGCCCGTGCTGGTGTGGTTCGGCGCAGGTGGTGCTATGGTGGTGGGGGTGTTGTGGTATCGCTTCTTCTCTGACACGGGCATGACGGCAAGCATATGCAACCCCCGCGTCGGACTTCTTCTCTACTACATCAACCGTTCCTCCGGTCCAGGTAATGCTCATATGACCGGCCTTCGAGCCGATGAACTATTCTAGGTATGTTTTAGGTTATGTTATGGTGTTTTTAAAATTGAGCCGTGGTGTTTATATATGGCTATGTGTGATGCTAGTGAGCTCCTGGCTGAGTTAAGTGTGATGGTTGACTTCTGGACATGTTCTTATGGAGGTGATGATATGGTGATTTACTAGTGTATGTAGGTGGTGCTGGTTATTGTCGTTATGTGATCCAACAGCAATTTCAACTTGTCGATTGACTAGTTACTTTCTACTAGGCTGCCTAATTACTTTTGTATTTTAATTCCTTAAGTTTCTAACTAGGCTGAAATTGGTTAATTATATCAAAGACATTGTTTAAATTTAGTATTGCAGTTTATGGGAAGTACAATTGTGTTGCTAATATAATATATCTTGCTTTTGGTTAATTAGGTCTTCTCAAATCTGAATCATCTGATTTTTTAAAAACTGGTTTGTTAACTCCTACTTGTGTGTGTGACGTGTAGATGGCCATCTGATATGTGCTTGTGTTCATACATGAGTTCTATAGCAGTTCTTGATCACTATTGATGCTGGAATTGCGCCTTAGTCTCCTACTCAATTAAATATTGGTCAGTTTCTTGGTTAAGTTCATAGAAATACTTGGTGTGCTATTGATTCACTTACTATCTTAGAATTATCTCTATTGTTTGTGAGTTCTTGCTAATCATATAATTAACAAAATTATATGGAATGTTTTCCTAGGTCTTGATGTTGATTTCCTATATTCTACTTTCTAGATTTTCTCTCCACTGTTATAGGATCAAATGGTCATGTTCTTGCTGCTGTTTGGTTTAGCCTATAGGTTCTCCCATGTTTGATTAATTAATTTGGTAAGAACAGATGCTGACTTGCTTTCTTGCTCTATCCAATGATGCGTTACTTAAGACACATGGTTTTTCTTTATAAGAACAGATACTGATTAGGGGATTTTAATTCTCTGTTGATCAGGAGCTTGATATTTGTCCTATGATTCTAGTTAAGTTAGTGTCTTCTGTATCTTGGAACTTGCTATTTTGGTGCCTCACTTGAGTGTGCATAATAGTGAATTCCTAGTTGCATGACTTGCTGACTTCTTGGCTGATTCATAAGGACGGGTATTAGTGTGCTATAGTCCCTACCTATGATGCAATCGACCGAGGCCTTAATTCAATAAGAACAGATGCTAAATTGTGTCCTAAAATTCTATGATGAGCTAGCATATCATCTCTATGCTAACTGAGAGTTCTTTGTCCCTATTTATTTTCCTGGTTGGGTGGCTACTATGTATGCTTATGCTAGAATATATAAGAACAGATACTATGGTGTTCTCAACATGAGATGGTGATGATTTTTATATTCATGTTGGTGATCTTGATCAGCTCTAGTGCTTGCTTCTTCTTGTGATATTCCTTGATCAGCTGCTGCCAGTACTCGTGGTTATACTGCTGATCTTGATCAGCTCTAGTGCTTGCTTCTTCTTGTGATATTCCTTGATCAGCTGCTGCCAGTACTTGTGGTTATACTGCTGATCTTGATCAGTTGTATAGATCGGCTTGCTCCTTGCCTCCTACTTAAGCTCCTATCTTGACTTGTTTCCTGGCTTCTTTAAGTGATCATGGTGGTGATGTTTATTGGTGAGATCTGGTGTTGTTCCTGATGATGTGGATGTGGTGGAAATAGTGTGTGCTTGTGATGAACTAGTGCTGGTGTTGTGGGCTATGGTGGAAGTGGATATGGCGTGTTGTTCTACGGTTGGTTCACTTCACTTATATGCACCAGGCTCTTCTCTTGTGGTGTTGACAAAACACCAGTTGCATGTCGTGTGTGTGCTGCTTGTAATGGCCCTCTTTTCTAGTACAATATGGCAAGTTACCTTTCTCCTCTTCCTTGTGCAAGTTACGGTTGACATGGATAACTATCTCTATTCCTTTATTTCATTACTACCAACTGATTTACTATGGTTGGTACTGCCATTTAGCTTGTCTTAAGAGGACCACATTGGCTTAAACATAATATGTTTAGTTGACTTAGTGCTAAACATGATTATTCCTTTTTTTATTATTGTTGCCTCTTTCTTTCTAATTGATTTAGCTAGTCTTAAGAGGGTGCCATAGCTTGCTAATTTTTGATTAATACAAATGATCAAATATGTGATGGTTTCCTTGGACTTCAAATTTTCCTCTCATACTCAAGTGTATAGCTCACAGATCAAGATTCTACTTATTGTCTAGACTGGGTGGTACCCTCTTAGGTCATTAGTGGATTTTGGTAACTCTTACCAAAATCCCTAAGATGAATCATACATTTAATTGCCTCACCTAGTGAGGCAAACATGTCTAACATTACCAAAATTTTCCTTTCTGTTTTTGTGATTTGTTTTGTAGGAATGAGCACCAAGAAGAAGAGATAGAGAATATAGATAGAATTTAGTTTAGGGTTGTTTCCTTTATTTTTTCTTTACTGTAATTTCTTTTTTGTAACTTATACTTTATTCTTTCATCATTTGTTTCAATTTTCTTTATACTTTTGTATCTTTCTATTATTTTTACTGTAACAAATTAAATGCTTTCTTTTATTTGATTTGTAAATTGTACTATTTAGTAATTGGTGTATCTCTTACATACTTGTATTACTAAATGTTATGAAAGTGTAATATTTATTCTGCTTGGAATAATAATTCCAATTTATTGTGTAAATCAAATGTAATGTGATTTTCTATTATCTCATATGATTTAATGTAATTTTTTATTTATATTACTACTTCACATTTAAATTATTATTGTTCTTATTTGAATTGATTTTGAATTTTGTTCCCCCAAAAAACAAATATGTTACACAAAGGTCATGTCAAAATCCATCCCACTCACGTCAATGACTAATCCTACTCATCGACATAAGAGAGACATTGATCTCTTTTCTAAATTTATTTAAAAGCGAAAAATTTACCTGGATTTTCTATACATGAATGCAATGCACACACCTGTGTCCTCGCTATTTGTAGGTGCTAATCCTCGGACTTTACAAGGTGCTTGCACGCGAGGATCCCTCTGGCACCAAAACCGATTGTGCCGCACATCTCCGGGACTGCCTCGTCGTGTCGCGTCCCATCGGCCCCTCCCCGACACCTCCTCAACACCCCAAGTGAGCTCTCGAAGCATCCTGGGATGATTCTAGGGTTCCTAGGAGCCGCTAGAGGTACAGGGATGGAGGCCTCCCAGACCACCGGCTCTCCTAGACCACCGGGCTCCCCAGCGGGCTGTTCAAATCGCTGCCTCCTGTGTGTGGATCTGTCCGGGTGGGCCGATGGCTGTGCTGTGCAGCCCATGTCCGCGATATCTGGCCCATCATTCTTGTTCCCCTTTTTTGTTTCTTTATATCTTCCTAAATCTAGTATTTTTAACTGTTTGGTTTAAATACTTTTGAAAATGGACAATGTCCAGAATGGACCAGATAAAGGTAATGGTGATACCATGTTGGTAACCCTAGACATACTCTAAAATGGTGATTCCAATTCCTATTGGAAGGTATTTGTAATACCTATCCAATGCCCTTGGTCCCATACCATTAGGACTTGTAAAATAAATCTAGTGAAAAAGACAAATTATGCTCAGAACTAACTTTGGGATTTTCCCAAGGGCATACTGGTAATAATCTTGAAGTGCTTCCAACTCAAAATCACAAACTCAAATCTATACAATATCCTTTGAGCACATATCTAATTGAGCTATAGAGAATTTCTAGTGATTTATTCCCTTAAACTAGGGTTTATTCCACACGAAAATCCATAACTAATTAAAGAAAATAGATAAAATAGTGAAACCACTTTTCATAGCTTTGTTTGTCAATACCTATCTGATGATATCATTTTTGTATATTGGTATCATAAAGAACTTGGCCTTGGTCTAAAACCCCTAAGCAAGGTAGTATTTGGCATTTAAAACCTCAAGGCAAACCCACAAAAGCAACTAAATCACTTCCTTTGTTTCCAAAACCAAATTCACAAAACCTACTGAAGTAACTACTGTCATGTTTACTTGATTGATGTATAATAATGGTATTGTAAGCTTGTTGTTGATTGTGCCCTTCTTTGCTTTCATGTGTAATCCTCGACGACAATAGTTGCAATTGTATTGACGACGAGAGGAAGAGATCATCTTATTATTGTGGTTATCTAAGAAGAAGTCTAGGGACATATTGCCATATTGCTGTTCACAGGCAAGCCACCCACTTGCTCATAAGCCTTTTCCTACTATTACTTATGCATGTTTAACTATTGATTTATACAAAGTGGATTGCTTTACTATATGATATTTTATATGTGGTGAAGGCTTGGATCCTCCAAGTCATTACCTTTTTTACTACTAAGTACAACCCCCTAGATGTTACTTACTTGTCCCTAGTATTGTAGATGGTGTATAACACCATACCCCATTTGAGACCCCGTTTTAGCCCAAGCGAAGCTATAGCTTGGGAAACCCTATAAAATGTTTACAAAAATGTTTTATGAGAAAACCTTGGTGAGGTATGACATGCCAAGCGAATTTGAAAAGAAAAAGGGTTTTGTTTTGTAAAGGATGCTAAAGTGGAGAAGGGAGAAAAATGTTTACAAAAGCGCACCCATTTCTTTGCAGCTTTTGCTATAACAACTTAACCTGTGCAACCACATTACTCCTATATGGGAAGGGGCTAGACTAGAAGTTTGTTTACTACGGTATAAGTTGCCTCACAACTACTATAGGGGATTGCGATACCTGGAGGGTGGGACTTCTCCAAAAAGGGTCCATGTGAATCATCGTCCAGCAGAAGGAACAAATGGTGTGCGGGCCGCCATGCATTTACTATGAATGGCTCATAAGGTGGGCACTTATACTGAAGTGGGCATTCCAAAGGTCTTGTTTGATTATCCGAGACCTGCACACTGTTGTATGACGATACGTGGTTAATCATGGCAGATGTATCAAATCTTGTGGGTAAAACTAATATAGAGAGGTGGTGGTATTGTTTTCAAAAAGGATTTTTAGAAAAGTAAAGATTTTGGAAATTTTTTGACCATGGAATGGTTGGAAAGGAGTTTGGTCATGAGATGACCGGAAGGAAAAAAGGGTTGACCCAATCCTAGTAGGTTCCAAACTTTTCAAATGGCTTTGAAAATGTTTGACAAAAGTTTGGAGTAAAAGATATAGAGATGCTATATCTACAAGAGAAACTATTTTATAAAATAACCTCCCATGGAGCCCTCCTACTACCAAAGCCATATTGCATATATTTTATATATGTTCCCTTAAGGCGTGGTTTGCGAATACATTCAAAGTACTCACCGACATTGTCCATGGCTATTAACTTGGTCAGATTCGAGAAGAAAGTGAAGAAGATGGTGACGTTGACGACTATGTGAGCTAGGACATTCTCCTAGTCAGCTCCTTGTAGGTTAAGGCATGGCTCGACTAAACACATTATTAAAGGTTCCACTGATGATGATCGTGGTAGCCATAATGTCACTAATGTAGGACTTTCATCCTCTTAAGTAATGGATGTTTACTTTGATACTTGTCGGCTATGTGCGACAAACTGATCACGGGATCATTGCGATATTCATAATAGAGATTCTCGGAGGATTAATCCTAGGCCCCACAGTATTTGCAGTTGGCCTTTCCTTTATGCAGGGGAGCAAGAATGGAGTACATAGTACACCCGTCCATAGGAGCCACTATAGAACTCGTGTAACACTTACCGTAAGCCGCCACCCGAAGTTTGGTAGCCAAACTTTGGTTCTTTCCACATATTATTGCTTAAATTTATCATTTGTGTGTCTTGGTTTCATTTTTTTGGCCAAAAATGGGCGTCAAACATTTTAGCCCCACTATGGTCTACTTTTGTTTCATGTGCTTACTTTAATTTCCTGGATATGTAGAGGTCGGGTGTATTGCATATGAGTTGGCTGATAATAAGAACAAGGCCACACCAGCGATTAGATCTTATGTAATACACATCTATCATAAGGAACTCTTGGCGCTTCATATCAGTCTTGTATCTTCTGTGTATCATAGTTGAATCAGGTATTTTAATACGAGGCACATGATGGTCCAGATTTTTGTTCTTAGGCTGCTGAATCGTTGAAATGATCTGGCTGTTCATGTATAACCCAATGTATGATTACTTGTTTCATTGTTTTTATGGATTGATCTGGCTAGTATATTCGAGGCACACAATTGGTCTTTTTTGGTTAACTAAGGTACTCTTTTGCCTCTGATTAAAATTTCATTGTGTAGTGTCTGGCTTGTTTATGAGAAACATAATGGCTTAGTTTTCATATTCATTTTATTCATGTTCTGCACATTCTTGTTTGATTAGTCTAAATGAGGTACTTTAGTTGATTCTCGCATTGTTATTTTTGTCCAGTGAAATCTTTTCAAATTTATTCGAAATGAACTTGTAGTTTGTTTCCGAAATCTTTAGTTAAAGTAACTTGTTTTGTCTTGGTCTCAACAAAAGATATAGAGATGCTATATCTACAAGAGAAACTATTTTATAAAAAAACCTCTCATGGAGCCCTCCTACTTCCATAGCCATATTTCATATATTGTATATTTGTTCCCTTAAGGTGGTTTGCGAGTACATTCAAAGTACTCACCGACATTGTCCCTAGCTATTAACTTGGTCAGATTCGAGAAGAAAGTGAAGAAGATGGTGACATCGACGACTATGGAATCTAGGACGTTCTCCCAGTCAGCTGCCTATAGGTTAAGGCATGGCTTGACTCGATGCTTTATTAAAAGTTCCACTGATGATGATCATGGTAGCCATAATGGCATTAAGCTATGACTTGTATCCTCTTAAGTAATGGATGTTTACTTTGAAACTTGCCGGTTATGTGCCACGACCGAGTGACCAAGGTATCATGGAGATATGCATAACATGGATTCTCGAAGTATTAATCCGGGGGCCCACAGACTTGGTATCAGAGCCATCCTGACTATAGGAGAACCTTAGTTAGCGTTAGAAAGGAAAACTATTTTTGGAAACACCAGCTTTCAAAAACTATTTTCTCAAAGATTTTCGAAAGATACTACCTCTTATCTCTTTCAAATTAAATGGTTTCAAAAAATGGTTCCTTCCATCTCTCGTTCGAACTTCAAAACATACTGCTTTAAAACAAATAAGACCTAGAAACATGGTGAAGACGATGATAGAAAGATGAAGAGGATCATCTACCGGCAAACACAAGTAGACTACAAGATCACCCTACCAGTGGAATCCGCATAATTAGAAGAAATCAAGGCTGCACTACTCAGAAGCTTCTGATAACACAACAAAAGCTTCATCTGCAAGATAGTGACCCAGACCATAATAACACGACACCTATGATTAGTAGTCCTAGGACATGATTCCCCTATTTCGCGAGTAGTTAACTACTTGGTCTCTATAGTAGGCCATGTTTTCTTGCCTAAGTGCATGGTGTGTTGTTTAAATGTGTGTTGTTTGTGCTTCTCTTATTGGGAAAAATAATGCGACCCCATCTATCTATTCACTTTGTATGTATGTTCTGTCTTGATTCAAGTAAAATATGCCTTAATAATAAATAAACCACATAGAAACCCAGGCACATCCTGATGAGTTGTCACTAACAATACCCATTCGAACCTCGAGAGTTATGCGAGGAAGAAATCTCTAGAATCAGAAATTCGACCTCGACATGTTAGAACCCCTCGAAGAATTCTCCTCAGCGGGATGGCATACCTCGTCAAACTAACTTCTCAAGACCGATTACCAACCGACACTTCTCTATTCACCTGCCAACAAGGGTAAACGCCTCGTTGAAGCTAGAAATCTACCACCGAAGGATCCCCACCATCCCGGAGAAATCATAAGACTTGCTAATCAAGACCAGAAGTGAAGACCTAACTACACTAACCTTAGGTATAATAGATCTCCCGACAGCCCCCAAAGGAACGACGATTCTATTCGACCCCTCTACCCTAACCGTCGAGAAGTTCTACACCAGAAGACCATAATAATCCGAAACCTCGAAGAAAAGTATGCCTGAAGATAAACGAGCCTACTCTGTCCTTGAGAAGAAGAAACATAAAGAGTTCCAGTGAAGACCGTCCCTCTAAAGATGAATGCCTCTACTCCGACGGAACACTCGCATGAGTCTCTAACCGCTAACCTGCCTAGAGTTACCCCCCCCCCCCCCCCAAACTTTGTTAGGAAATCACCACAACACGATAGTCACAATAATACGTCACTCAAAGACCTCCACCCAAGATCCAGAGAAATATCGCCTTCCTCTAAGCATCACGTCAGCCCTCCAAGATGAAAGATCTCCACCAACCTGGATGACCTGTAGTAAAGATCTAAGGTGGAAAGACCGCGTCTTTCCATTCAATTTCAGAAAAATAACCGTCTACCAGAAGGTATTTCTGGAAGATTTCCCATTTGTTACCCTTCTCCGAGCTGCAACTCGAGAGTCCTCAGCTAGGAAAAATAGCAAAACATAGACCTCGGCAACAATCGCCAGACGCCAACTCAACCTTCCTAGTACCAACAAAGCTCAAAATTAGGACGATGAGAATACCTAACGGCATCAAGACTACTCTCCAACGAGTAGGAAGCAACCCAATGAGAAGACTTCTAAAGATGTGTCAAGCCTCTCCTCCAAAATTTCAGGTCAAGAATGACCTGAAGGACTTCCAACCCACTAACCCTTTAGTTACGAAAAGTTTAGGAGATCCGCTATTTCCACTGCTTCGATATGATAAGTAAGAATCAAATTCGTATATGAGACTCGTAGGACATAGTTAGCGAACGACATCTTAAGAGTTTAATCCTAGGCGGAAGATTTTGATGTTCACCATGCAAAACCAAGAAAGAAGGTATGCATCTTCTCTAACCACCCCAAGTGTCACTTTAAGGGGGAAATACTGCGTCTTTCCCACTCAAAGAGATTAAACCTACACAAGAACACACCTAACGAATCCTCGACGCAACTAATCAACCATCCGCTAAAGAGGTAGTTCCAGATGAAGTCCTCTAAGGAGACACTCAGAAATCTCAAGACCATCGAAGCCGCATCAACGAAAATCAACACTCTCCCAACTCATCATCTCAACCCAAGAAGAAAGGACTTCTATATCCCTGAGATACCCTAGTTTAACCCTTAGGGGAAAAGACCGCGTCTTTTCCACAAAAATAGAGTAACCCTCCGCCAGAAGCAACCTTAGGAGTTCTTCGACCCTAGTTAAGTAGGTTATGATAAGACCCTAAGGAAACACCATGGATCCTTATGGAGAAGACGACAAGCTATAGATTCTATCCTCAAAAGGGTACGTCTCAAAGTTCTAATTAGAGGAAGTTTGCCTAGCCTAAGCCCTCGAGGTATCGAGTCTGAAAGGAAATGAAGATCATCCTTCTCAACTAGGTCCGAAGCCCTCTCAATTCTCCATGCATTCTAGAAGGATGAAGATCAACTTCACCGACAAAGTAACCATGTTCAAAGACGAAGCCCATAAGTTAGTCCACTTAAGATACCTAACATTACCTCGACTAAGAATCCCCTAACTTGTAGTCTTTAGTGAAATCCTTGGTGAAACTAAAATTGAAGTCATTGGTAATGGTGAAGGCTTTGTCCAACAAGTTGAAAAGGAAGAGATGTAGAATCAAAACCAAAACGTTGAGGAAAGAGTTTACAAGATTGTTTGTAAATAAGTTTTGGAACAAATACAACTCCTATTTTTTGTAAGGGGTTTTGTCCAATCCTAGGGTTACAATCCTAGAAGATGAATCAAGTTGAGAACAGAAAGAGGAAGCATAAACTCCAGTATCACGTGGTCAGAAGGTTTGTAAGGGGTTTTCTCATAAACCAAATTTTATGCTAAGGTGATATTTTATGTTGTTGAAAATATCTTTTTAGCAAAGCAATAACTTTATATGGTTCATCAAACATGTTCTTAACCTCAATACTTGGTGTTTAGGGTCAGAAGGTTTGAATCAAATTATTTCCCAAAGGTTTTACTCAAAATTCATTTCTAAACCATAAACAATATTTTTATTTGACTAGAAATGTGCTAATTCAAATATTTATTCCTTAACCTCACAAAATACATTTTTAAATCCATAAGTTGATTCCTATGGTCAGTAGGTTAAAAATAAACCATTTAGCAAAGATTTCATCTTAAAAATATTTCTAGAACAATTTTTATATTCAAATTATGCCTACACATGTTTCTCCAATTTCAACCAATTTTACAGAAGCAAACCATTAAACAAAGTTCATGGTTGCAAAGTACTTGCTCTGCTGATTCCATTGATATAAAATTTGCAAAATTTGGACGTGTAGAACTAAAGTTATGAATTTTACAAGTTTGCAAATCTAATAGATCAAATTTCTGTTTTTAAATCAGTCTCTAGACACGTGGCTCAATCTAACTGGCTGGTACCGTTTCGTGCGGATTGAGCTCTGTGGACCGCCGGATTTAAGTGAGATCGTGCGGCACAGGGCACACAATACCCCTTCGCTTATAATCTAATCTCAGCCGCATGATTAAGATCCAACGGGCACTGTGCGTCTGACCAAGGTTGGGCGGCGCTAGCGGCGGCTGGCGGCGGCGCATGCTCGGGCGATGGAGTTGGCAGCGATTTAGGAAGAAAGGGAGGCAGAGGAGTAGCTCACCGTGTTCGCGTGGTCGAGGTGAAGCTCGAGGTGGTCGCAGCTGTCCAAGGGGCGCACAGGAACGGCGGTGATTGCTCGTCGGAGTCCGCGGCGGCGTCGGGTGTCTCTGGTTGTCGTCAGGGGAGAGGCTACATGTCACCCGAAGGCGAGAGAGAGGTTCCGTTAGACGCGTACTGTCCTAGGGATCATGGGAGCATCAACAGGAGGTGCTGGGGCAGTCTGTACTCACCGGGGTGCTTGCCGGAGCGAATGGCAAACGCGGTGGTGCTCAGATGCTTCGGTTCATCGACGATTTGGAGCGCGCGCGAGCGATCTAGTGGTACTAGTAGATGCACCTGATGATGGGAAGCATGCTTGCGTGCAATGGGAGGCGAGGGGCGGCTGGTCGGCGCCGGAATTTGCTGGAGAAGCTTGCCGGAGCAGTGGGGTTCGAGCTCACGATTCGCTCAGCCTGGGGGCAGAGAGGGAGAGGCAAGTGAGGGGAAAGGTAGAGGAGAGCGTGGCGTTTAAAGGGGTGTGGTCACTGGCGAGATTAACACAGACATCAACGCGAATTGATCGCCACAATCAATGGCACAAATGGCGAGGGGGACGTGGTCGCGGTGGAGACGATAATGAGGTGGCGGTGGGTCCCGTTGACAGCAAGAGAGAGAGAGGGGGCGATGGGGTCCCATTGTCAGCGACATAGCGGGTTCTTTTCTGAGTGAAAAACGTTTCACTGCGGGGTGGAAAAGATGGGCTGCGAGTGAGCTTGCTGGGCTAGCCAGATGGGTTGGGTTGGTTTCATTTTTTTATACAGAAATGCTTTTTCTTTTTCTATTTTGAATTTCGTGATTTGATTTTAATTCAAACAATTCAAACTCCAAATCAATTCAAACCACCACCAAACTTTGTGTTTATTTTAATTCTGTTTAACAACATAATCCAAAGTCCAAAATAAAATAAAATAATTCTTTTATTCTTTTAGGATCTATTAATAATTAAATAAATAGACCTTAGTCTTTATTTCAAATAGGGTTTAATTTATTTTAAATCTCTATTTGAAATCTAAAATAATACCAAAACCTTTTCAGTAGGTTTCATTTGAAAAACAAAACACTTGGAATTTTTATTTAAAAACTTTTAATAAGTTTTAGTGTCTATTTAAAATGGAAAAAGCCTTTACTTAAATAAAGTTGGATATTAACAAATCCTCATGGTTTTATTTAAATAAACCTTTAGTATTTTTATCAAACAAAATATTTTATTTTAAATGCTTGGCCAAGATTAATTTGGCTCTTTAAAATAGTCCTTATTTAATAATTCCAACTTTGCTTAACAAAACCATATCTTTTTATTTAAAGATCCAAAAATAGTGATTCCAACTATTATAACTTTATTATTTATTTATTTATCTTTTTAAATCCCTTTGATCAAAATAGGTTTTGATGTTTCCAATTGGAATCAAAAAGTTTCTTCTCACCCTAAATTCCAACAAAGTTTTATTTTGTTTATTTATTTTTCACATTTCAAAATTTGGAAATTTTTGGGATGTGACAATATGATATAATCTCCTTATGTTTTCAAGACAAAACTTCCAACTACTCTTACCTCTAAGTTTTCCGAAACCTTTTATAAAACATTTAAAACTCTACCCTTGGTAGAATCACCAAGGATCTTAACTTATTAAAAACTCAAACTCATAAAAATACCCATGCTTACCTCAAGATAGCCTTGATGGTAACCTCATCAATAGTTTGAGTAGCTTGTTAGGATGAATTTCCTTGACCTGCTTGTTAAGATTAATTACATTGATCTGTTCTTGTGTTGTTTTATCAAGAGTTTAGAATGAGCTACTCCAGGATCTCATCCTATAGGATCAAGATAATTTAAGAATACACACCTAAATTAAGTTACCCAAGCTTGATATATCTTCAGTCACTAAATTGACCCACTAATCCACTTAACTAGATCAATTTAGAGTTAATCCATTCGAATAGTTTCCAATTCAATAAAGAGCAAATTTAAGCATGGATCCTTTCCACTAAATCTAATATCCAACATCATCCAATTGACAATAATTTGGAATCTTTCCTCCTCTCAAAATCATCTCCTCTTGTATCCTAGTCAAAAACTGTAAATCTTCCAAAATGGCCAACTCTGGAACTATTATCATCATCACATCTTTGAGTCCTTCCCTTTCTCAACTTGTACATTCTTGCAAATGGATTCGAACTATCTTGTAGACCATCTCAAGGACTACAAAATCCCACTCTTGCCCTTGACCAAATCATCCCTTGACCCACTTGTTCTTGATGGTTTTGCAAGCAATAAAATACTTTCTCTACAAATCTTATCATCATGCCTACTTTAGCAGAAGTTCACATGCCCAGGGTATCTTCTCTTGACCAAATATTTTCCTGGTTGTGATCTACTAAGATGGTCTATCAAACCACATTTCCCTTGTTTCAAATGGAGCATTGTGATTCTTAAACCCTCATGGTTTTGGAGGCTAAATGATAATCTTCTTTGGCACCCCTTATCTAAACAAAGTTTGAAATATTTTCTAGAAGCCCTCAATCATGATCAAACTAAACTCTTGGTACCATGGTGATCCAAATCACTTGTTATATATATCCATCTAGACCATGACCCAAGGTTAGCTCCGAGCTCCTTAATCAAACAAGGTTTAGATGGTATAAAATTATTCTAACCCTAGATCCCTCATTTTTTGTTTTCTTCCAAAATCAAGTTTGATTTTCAAAATCCAAGGTAGAAAATGATAGATACTTTAAGTTGACCTCATCTACCTTGGATAGGAAAATTTATAAAATGTTTTCCATAATTCTTTTAGCCCTAAAAACATTTTATTTTCTTTTACAAAAACTTCAAAACTCCCTTCATAAAAAAGTTGGGTTTTCTGCAAAACACTTTGCCAACATAAGGCACAAATGAGGCCTATATATTATATCCTATCTCCCCACATCAAAAATAAATATTTTTGAAGTGTTTTATAATTCTTTTTGCCCTTTTTCTTAAATGGCAGAAATGGAAAAATAACGGTTTTAAATACTTTTACCTTTCAATAAATCTTGGGAAAATTTAGAAAGGTGAGAAATTATGTTTATGATAATGTCCTAAAAAAACGAAACTTTTCCAATTCAATAATTTCAAATCAACTCCTAAAATCCTTTTCGGCACTATTTGAATATTTGATATAAAGTGGACCTAAACTAATATGAAAAATCCCAAATAAATACATGGAAATTACTTTGACCCTATCTACCTACCAGCATCGTTGCATCATCTTGCCAAGAATAAATTATGAGACTTTGCTCCAGGATCAACTATGGCCCAAATTAGTTTAATCATTCTCTTCAACTCCAAATCTTTTCAAACCATCATCAATCCTCACCATTGACCACCCCAGCAACTCTAACACCCTCTGGTAGCCTAGCACTGTATCACTATAGTGCTCAGCTCCCCTTTTGTCCCTTTGTGTTTGGAAGAAGGAGAGAAGGGCAACTATGCCCGTCTATTTAACCATCTTGCCTTGTCACCCTCTTTCCCCCAGCAGCTGCAGCAGGCCTGCAACCTCTCTCTACTCAACCAAAACCCTACCCCCTTCATCTCCACCACCCAAATCAACCAACCATTGTCCTTGGTCCATGCTCTAGCTTGAAAACGAGCTTAGTCCATTGTGAGCCCTACCACACAGGATAAGAGGGCAGAAGCCACCCCAGCCCTCCCCTACACTGCCATTCTATTCCTCTCACTCGACTTCCCCATCTCCCCCATTCCAGAGAGCTCCCTTTCCCTCCATAGATTAGGAGACAGGAGCACTTCCCGAGGTTCTACAAGATCGAGGTGATGCCCACCGTCAACCTAGACACCCTCCTCTCCCCTCCTCTCTCTATTCTGCTCCTCTCTCCCTGATCTATGTCCTTGTGCCACCTCCTTTGTTGTAGAAACACCATAGGCCACCACTCAAGATCATGGCCGAGACGAGCTCCTCCTGCAAATAGAATCCCACGATCCCCATCTCCACCTACATGGAACACTAGCGCACTCCCCAAGACCACCGCATCCGACCGGGCCCCTTAGATTCAACATGCATCTACCACTTGAAGCATCCCGGCAAGCACCCGTGGTGGCCGAAATAGGCGCTTGCACGCAGGCTCCCTCCGGTGCCAAAATTTACCCTGCAGCACATCTCGAGGACCGCCTCATCGTGCTGTGTTCCATTACAGCCTCATCGATGCCTCCTCGGCACCCTAGATGAGTTCCCGAAGCACCCTAGGCCTCTGCTAGGGTAGCGAGAAGTCGCTAGAGGTAGAGGTTGACGATCATCACTTGATCCGATGGACGGAGGCCTCACATACCAGTTCGTCCCCGGCTCTCCCTGACCACCGGGCCCCACATCAGTCGCTGCCTTCCGCGCGTGGATCTGTTCAGGTGGGACGACGGTGGCACTGTGCAGCTCATGTCTGCCAGATCCGGCCCAGCACTCTTGTTCCCCTTTTTCTTTTATTTATATCTTCCCGAATCTAGTATTTTTACCTATTTGATTTAAATACTTTTGAAAATGGAAAATGTCCAGAATCGACCAGATCTAAATTTTCCTGGACACTCTAGTGTTTTCGCTATCATGCAGAACATGAGTTAAACCAAAAGCTTGTCTAGGTTTTTCTTAGAAAAATAAACCCCCAGATCTATCCTTTCTACCTAGTATTTATTTCTGGTAGCTTAGTAAGTTATTTTGGGGTAAAACAATTTGGTACTACAAGGTAGTGGTGATATCATGTTGGTAACCCTGGCCATACTCTAAAAAACCTTATAGTTTTCCTAGAGCAAAAATAACAAAAATAAATTAACTATGCATTTAGAAAATTCCCTAGGTCAATCCCTACCATGTTTTAAGTTTATTCCATCTCTCCGTGATGTGGTTCATCAAGACCTACCAAACACTAGGAGAGCAAGAAATTTTGAGCTATCTTTAAATTTTAATGAATTTAACACTTCTATTTAGGGTTCTTTCACTAGATAAATCATATTAAAACTTATGTCACTCCAAAAATGGTGATTCCAATTCCTACTGGAAGGTATTTGTAATACCTATGCAATTCCCTTGGTACCATACCATTAGGATCCATAAAATGAATATAGTTAAAAAGACAATTTATGCTCAGAACTGACTTTTGGATTTTCCCAAGGGCATACTGCTAATTATATTTAAGTGCTTACAACCATCAAAAATCACAAACTCATATCTATAAAATATCTTATGAGAACATATATAATTGAGCTACAAAGAATTTCTAGTGATTTATTCCTTTAAATTAGGGTTTATTCTACAAGAAAATCCATAACTAATTAAATAAAAATGATAAAATAGTGAAACCACTTTTGGTAGCTTGGTTTGTCAATACCTATCTGATGATATCATATATTGGTATCGTATATAACGTGGCCTTGGTCTAAAACCCCTAAGCAAGGTAGTATTTGGTATTTAAAACCTAAAGGAAAACCCACAAATGCAACTAAATCATTTCCTTTGTTTACAAAATCAAATTCTCAAAACCTACTAAAGTAAATACTGCCTTGTTTACTTGATTGATGTATAGTAATGGTATTGTATGCTTGGTGTAGATTGTGCCCTTGTTTGCGTGCATGTGTAATCCTCGACGGTGATAGTTGTGATTGTATTGTCAATGAGAGGAAGGGATCAACTTATTATTATGGTTATCTAAGAAGAAGTCCAGGGACATATTTCCATGTTGTTGGTCACAGCCAAGCCACCCACTTGCGCATATGCCTTGTCCTAATATTTTACTTATGCATGTTTTACCTATTGATTTATACAAACTGTATTACTTTACTATATGATGTTTTATATGAAGTGAATGCTTGGCTCCTCCAAGTCATTACATTTTTGTACTACTAAGTACAACCCCCTTGATGGTACCTACTTCTCCGTAGTATTGCAGATGGTGTATAACACAATACCTCTTTTGATACCCCGTTTTAGCCCAAGCAAAGCTATAGGTTTGGAAAACCCCGAAATAAGTTTACAAAAAAGTTTAGTGAGAAAACCTTGGTGAGGTATGACATGCCAAGAGAGTTTGAGAAATAAAAAAGTTTGTGTTTTGTAAAGGATTCTGAAGTGGAGAACGAAGAATATTTTTTACAAAAACACACATTTTTCTTTGCAGCTTTAGCTATAGAAACTTAACTCGTGCAACCACATTACTCCTATATGGGAAGGGGATAGACTCGAAGTTTGTTTACTGTGTTATAAGTTGCCTCACAACTACTACATGGGATTGCGATCCCTGGAGGGTGGGCCTTATCCAGAAAGGGTCCATGTGAATCATCGAACAAGAGAAGGAACGAACGGCCTATGGGCTGCCATGCGTTTACTATGAATGGATCATACGGTAGGTGCTTATACTGGAGCGGTCATTCCCAAGGTATTGTTTGATTATCCGAGACCCGCATACTATTGTATGATGATCCGTGGTTGATCACGTCGGATGTACCTAATCATGTGGGTAAAGTGTACAACATCTGCAGAGTGTAACTCTATTCAAATAGACGTGTCCGCTGTTATGGACGAGTTGGAAAAACTACTATAGAGCGGTGCTTGTTTTGTTTTCAAAAAGGATTTTCAAAAAAGTAAAGATTTTGGAAATGTTTTAACCATGGAATGGTCACAACGGAAGAAAAGGAGTTCGGTCATGAGATGACGGGAAGGAAAAAAAGGTGTTACCCAATCCTAGTAGTTCCCAAAGTTTTCAAATTGTTTTGAAAATGTTTTACAAACGTTTGCAGCAAAAGATATAGAGATGCTATATCTACAAGAGAAACTATTCTATATATAACCTCTCATGGAGCCCTCCTACTACCAAATCCATATTGCATATATTTTATATTTGTACCCTTAAGGCGTGTTTTGTGAGTACAGTCAAAGTACTCATCGGCATTGTCCCTGGCTATTAACTTGGTCAGATTCGAGAATAAAGTGAAGAAGATGGTGACGTTGACAACTATGTGAGCTAGGACGTTCTCCCAGTAAGCTGCCTGTAGGTTAAGGCATGGCTCAACTCGACACTTTATTAAAAGTTCCACTGATGATGATCATGGTAGCCATAATGTCACTAAGGTATGACTTTCATGCTTAAGTAATGGATGTTTACTTTGATACTTGTCAGTTATGTGCGATAGACTAATCACATATACATAACAGGTATTCTCGGAGGATTAATCTGGGGCCCCACAGTATTTACAGTTGGCCTTCCTTTTATATAGAGGAGCAAGAATGGAGTACATAGTATGCCCGTCCATAGGAGCCACTGTAGAAGTCGTGTAACACCTACCATAAGCCCCCACCCAAAGTTTGGTAGCCAAAGTTTGGTACTTTCCACATTTTATTGCTTAAATTTATTATTTGTCTGTCTTGTTTTCATTTTTTGGGCCAAAAATTGGTGTCAAACATTTTAGCCCCATTATGGTCTGCTTTTGTTTCATGTGCTTACTTTAATTTCATAGATATGCAGAGGTCGGGTGTATTGCATCTGAGTTGGCTGATAATAAGAACAAGGCCACACCAGCGATTAGATCCTGTATAATACACATATATCATAAGGAACTCTAGGCGCTTCATATCACTCTTGTATCTACTGTGTATCATAGTTGAACCGGGTATTTTAATACGAGGCACATGATGGTCCAGGTTTTTTGTTCTTAGGCTGATGAACCATTGAAATGATCTGGATGTTCATGAATAACCCAATGTATGATAGCTTGTTTCATTATTTATATGGAATGATCTGGCTAGTATATTCGAGGCACACAATTGGTCTTTTTTGGTTGACTGAGGTACTCTTTTCCCTATGATTAAAATAGTGGTAGCTTTCATTGTGTAGTGCCTGGCTTGTTTATGAGAAACATAATGGCTTGGTTTTCATATTCATTTTATTCATGTTCTGCACATTCTTCTTTGATTAGTCTAAATGAGGTACTTTAGTTGATTGCTCGAATTGTTATTTTTGTCCGGTGAAATCTTTTCAAATTTATTCGAAATGAAGTTGTAGTTTGTTTCCCAAGTCTTTTGTTAAAATAACTTTTTTTGTCTTGGTGTCAACCATATTCAAGTAGATTAGTCATTTCACAGAGAAGCACATGCTTGCATTGCACCATGGTGTCAACTGGTCCAGTTATTCAAGAAGAATTAGATGTATGAGCTACCACTGTTAATTTGTTCCTTCCTTATATCACTATATTGTCACATTTAAAATGCATGGTTGTGTGATTGCATGGTAATGCTATTATAACTTTTTTTTGTTTGTTTCAGGCTGCAAATATCCCTCTGAATTTCGAAAAAAGACCCTCTTCTCCAAGTTTACATTTTTTTCACACAGCAGCAGTGACAATACCTATTGCTCATATCACACTTCTTAAACTAAGCCTTGTATTCCATGCAAAAGATTTTTTCGGGATGCCCTCCAAGATTCCCTTCATATTGTTGAGCAAGAATACAATAAAACAGATTCAGTAACCACCCTAGCACGCAAAGACTTAAATGAATTGAAAAACAGGCAAGCTTTGTCATAGAATGTAATTAATAATCTCTTCTGCAGCTCTCATGGGAAGCTAGTTGTTACATGTCTCGCGATGCAAGCTCCATAGAGACCTTTTCTGTAACAACAATTATTTTGTTTTTTCAGCTGTGCTGGACTCTGATGCAACTTTTTTTCTTCATTTTAATTACTATCAAGTTTACCGAGGATTGCAATAATCCACTGTAATTCACAGTTGTAAGTTGTTTGAGGATTATAATAATCTACTATAATTTGCAGTTGTAAGTTGATTGCGGATTATGATAATCTACTTTAATTCGCAGTTGTAATTTATTTGAGGATTGTTACAAACCGAGGATCTATCAAAATTACTACACGTACATAGAAAAACAATGGAATTGTAAGAGGTACAACACACAATCTTCTTGAAACAGAGAACATCCACTGTATTATGGGCACCATAGAACTTGCATAATTCAAAGACGGTCAGACCTACAGAGAATACAATAGGAGCAGACTCACACAACCCGTCAATCTGACGGATAGCCATTGTAGTAATCGTAGTGGATGGTACCATAATCGCCATAATGTGGAACCATCTGCAGCTCGAAATGCTTGACAATTCTGCAATACTCCGCCAGCAATCGATCGAGTTCTAAAGCATGGTCATTGATCCATAATCCTCATACTCTTTACCCATGTACAACAATTTGATCCTCTTCCACGCAAGAGCCTCAAAGTTGTAAGATCTAATATCGCATAGGTCTGGATAATAGATACTGCCGGCCTGCATCATGGGTACCCTGGCGCTGTCGATGCAAATGCACCGTGTCAGCAATGAATAGAGCATAGCTGCTGATGCCTCTAACAGTTGAAGGACACGGTTTTGGGTTTCAACCCGGCAAACAACGAGCCTATCGCCGTAGACCGGTCCACTCACAATGAACAAAAACTCCCTGTCAAAATCGCCAAGGTAAAAATGATTCTTCGTGAACTGGCAGCTCGGAAAAGGGCATGCAACTATGGCATGTATATCCTGGGTCCGAATGGAGCGTTTCATCTAGACATCTCCATAAGAACCACACATAGTCGAGATGACAGACCCGTATCTGTCCATGACAAAAACAACACCGGCATAAGAAGTCATGCTCCAGAGTTTTGCAGTCATACTACAAGTAAGAACCTTCACCAAAGACCGGGCGACTCCCTTCCTCCATGCCCTCATCCGTCCACCGAATGGTATTTTTATGATAGTTTGATATAAACACCATCAAATACGGGAACACCATATCAACATAAGAAACCCGCTTGGTCGGTATCTTTGGCCTCAGGCACTAGATAGCACCTAATAAGGGGTTGTACAACCGGGTCTTGTACGGCTGCATCCTCTGTCCAAGCACAAGTAGGCCACTGGTTGTGCTATCGATGTAAAAGTACCTTCTAGAGAGAGAGATTCATTCAAGGTAAATAGAAAAAGATTCAATCATGGTAAACCATGGAGCGTAACCCTGGTCAACAAGTAGACAAAGAAACAGAACATAAAAAAATATAGTATAGGAGGGGAACACAAAAAAATGATCGCATATATACAGATGAATATCAAGAAAGCACCTGCGAATAACCTTGTGATACGTCCAAAACGTATCGACTTTCTCGAACACTTTGCTATTGTTTCTTATCTAAACTTGTGTGATTTGGATACAACTAACATGGACTAACGCTGTTTTCAGCAAAATTGCCTTGGTGTCTTGTTTTTGTGCAGAAAATGAACTATCAGGAAAAATCCCGGAAAATATGCCAAAAATTATATTTCACCAGAAGATCCATGGAGCTAGAAGAAGAGACGGAGGGGAGGCCTAGGGGGCCCAAACCCACCACAGGCGCGGGCCCACTTGACCCCGCGCCTGGTGGGGGTGTGGCCACCCAGGCAGCTCCTCCGCCGAGGGGGGTTCGATAGTTTTCCAGAAAGAGTTCCGTTCCGCCGCCGCCACCAGAAACCAAGATTCGGATCCAGAAACTCCGTTCTGGCACCCTATCGGGATGGGGAATTTGGAGAGGATCATCGTCATCGTCATCACCAACGCATCTCCATTAACCAACAATGTTTCCCTCATCCATGAGTGAGTAATCCCCCACTGTAGGCTTGGGGATGGTAAGGATTGGATGAGTTCTATCATGTAATCAAATAAGATCTGTTAGGGCATAGTGCCTAGTATCTCTATTAGTGCTATTTGACTTTGTTGCAACTTGTTGTGCTTAATGCTTGTCACTAGGGCCCTAGTGCCATGATCTCATATCTGAGCTTATTATTGAATCATTATGATAGTATTGTTTGTGATCTTATCTGCAAGTTGTGTACACATATCATTGTCTGGATCCAAAGGCCCCAAAGTGACAATAATTGGGACAACCGGAGGGGGTGGCTGTGGTGTGAGGATCACATGTGTTCATGGAGTGTTAGTGCTTTGCTCTGGTGCTCTATTAAAAGGAGCACCTTAATTGCCAGTAGTTCCCTAGAAGCACCGTAGGACTATATTTGGAGCACATGCCTAGGATTGTTTAGTACTTGGATGCTTGTTATTATTTATCTACAATGCCCTAGATATTAAAGATACATGTTTAGACTCGTCCATGCAACGCCCGTCCATCCATCCCTATGCCTACCGCACTCAAATCCTACTATTACCGTTACTGTTACTATTGCTCATGTTGCTGTTTCTGTTACTATTGCTGTTGCTTTGTTGTTGCTACTAATAAACTTCTGTGAGCAAGAATGTCGTGGGAATGGTCACGACAGATGCTGCAATCGGCAGCGAGTAGTAGAATGAGGGGGAAGGGCGGCCAGCCATCTGCGGTGCGAGATGAGGGCGGAGACACAAGGTTTTACCCAAGTTCGGCCCCCCGGAGGGTAAAGACCTACTCCTGCTAGATTGTATTATGATGGTGGTACAATGGGGGAGCTCGGCGGCTAGGCGGCGAGTCGCTTGGGTGTCTGATGGAACGTATCTCTACACGCCCAGTAGGGAGGTTTATATAGACTCACCACCCCTAGGGTTTACATATCTCAACCGAATCAATTAAGGCTTCGGTAATCGTTTAACCTAACTCGACTGGGCCTATCTACTTGCCTGGGCCTTCAGCTTCTAGTCGCTTGGATCCACACTGGGCCTTGATCCAGTCGCCGTCTTGCAGGCCCACTCGCCAGTTCCTGGGCAAGTCGGAAACGTCCTGCTGGGTATACCCCGGTAGGCATATCCCCATCAGTAGTCCCCGAGGCCGTCGCTGATTGGGCGCAGGTGGTTTCTGGCAGTCAGAGTATGCGGCTTCAAAGCAGATATCCAGTCGAATCGTCGGCGGGCTCCTGAATAAAGGAAAAGACTAGTCATTCTGATCGCAGCTTTGGCGAGTCGAGTCGGCGAAATACTCAGTCACTGTCGTAGTGATCGAGTCGGCGAGCCGAGTGGCTGAAGTTGGACCGTTAAACGTGGTTAAACTAGCCGTTGGGGTAATCCAACGGTAAATTTTGGCGTAATCACCGCGTAGTAACGGCTCCCTGATTTGGCGGGTAACAACCGCTATATAAGGGGAATGGCAGGCGATCAGAGAACCATCTTCTCGCCATTTCCTCCGATTGCGCGCACTTTCGCCTTCCTTCGCATCGCGATCCAGCTGACCCGAAATCCTCCGACCCCCCACAAATCCTTCCGCCATGGCCCCCTCCACCGAGCCTTGGGGTAGATCTAACTGTACGAGGGCGCAA
This sequence comes from Avena sativa, assembly GCA_916181665.1. NCBI lineage: Eukaryota > Viridiplantae > Streptophyta > Magnoliopsida > Poales > Poaceae > Avena > Avena sativa. The sequence goes on along the minus strand of OV702293.1, from coordinate 112,315,084 downwards.
CTGGCGTCCTTCGAGGAGGCCGGGATCCTGCGCGCCGGCTGTTGGCGCATCCCCGCGGCCGGAGAGGTGACCCCGAACCCGCGCGAGGGAGAATTTATCTGCTTCACCAGCCACCTAGAACGGGGGCTGGGATTCCCTACGTCCCTGTTCTTCCGGCGCTTCTGCGCCTACTACGGGATCCAACCGTCGGACCTGGGTCCACACAGCATCGAGCAGCTCGCCATATTCGTGGCATTCTGCGAGTGCTACCTGGGCTGTCGGCCCTACTTCCCTCTATGGCAAGATCTGTTCCATGGACGGATCAGTCGCGAGGAAGCGGGCGGCCCAATGCTTGCCGCGGGCGGCCTGATATTCCAGCTGAAGTCGAAGGCTTCGTTCTTTGACTTGATGCTGCCCGCCAAGGCGGCGAGCGACTGGAAGAAGTCTTGGTTCTACGTTGCCGAGGCGACCCCGGAGGGCGAGGCGGCGATCCCATGATACTCCGCCAACCGGTCCGAACCGCGCCGACTCCAAGTCGGCAAGCTCGCCACCGACCAGCGGATGGTCGTGGACGAAATGCTCCAAACCATCCGCAGTCTGAAGAAGAAAGGCCTCCAGACAATTAACTTACACAACTGCTGGCTCGGGCGGTGCCTCGTCCCTCTGGCTCGGCGCGACCACTAGATGTACCAATACACGGGCCGGGAGGACTCGACGAAGTCCTGCCTCGCCGAGTGGAAGCTCGAGGACTACACCCCAGCACTGAAGAAGATCACCCAGGCGGTGTACCTGGACGCAAAGGCTGGGGTCGCCCCCTACACCGCAAAGCATCCAGCCCCAACGGTAAATCACGTCGCATCATTCGCAGTCGCAGTTTATGCAGTCGCGGTCATTCTAATTTCATTTTGTGCTCATTGCAGCTATTCCAAGTGGTGGAAGGATGGCTCCCGCCTTCAGACGACGAGAACTCGAGCTCGTCCGTCCAGGACCTGGGCGAATCGCCTCCCGCCAAGGGCGACGCTGAGAGCGACGAGAACAGCGACGACGACGAATCCGAGGAGGAGGTCGCCCCGTTGGTTCGCAAGACCCGCGGGCAGCGTCAGCGTGAGATTGAGGCAAGTAAAAGCCTTGAGCGTCATAATGATGATGATGACGAACTTCCAGAGACCACCTCGCGCCGCCAAGCTACTCCGTCGAATAAGAAGAAGAAGACAGAGAAGGAGGAGAAGGCCCCTCCGAAGAAGAAGACAAAGCCGGTGAGACCGGCCTCCCCGCCGCACTCGGCGAGCAGCTCCGACGCCACCAGTCTGGCCAAGGGCGAGGCGCCGCCGATGGTAACTGCGCTGGAAACGGCCGCTGTCCTGAGCGAGGTGCCACTAGCTTCGATACCTCCGCCATTCGCCCCAGTCTCTGGACTAGGGGCCGCTCTGGTCGCGGCGACTTCACCTCGCAAGGAAGCTCCCGCTGAAGATGTCTCGGAGGCTCCCGTCGCAGCCTCGACGACGAAGAAACCATCCGTGTCTTGGGCGCACGACGTCTTGGAAATGGGCCTCAGTCGCCGACTGGGCCCCGAACTGGAGAAGCCGGCCGGCATCCGCACCGGTCTACGCTTCATTCCTGTCGCTAAGTGAGTTTGCTCACCTTCTTTCGTCTTTCATTGTACTTGAATTATCTTGCTTACGCAATCAATTTGTAGGACTGGAGCGAAGAAAATAGGCCATCCAACCGTGGCTAAGGTGTCGCCCGTCGTCAGCGAAGAGGATCCCTCCCGGAAGAGGAAGGCGGACGAAGTCGTCGTCTCTGCGGATGGCGCCAAGAAAGCCAAGGGCGACGATGTCGTCACGATCTCCGACGACACGGCGGTCGCGCCGAATGAACCCGCAATGGAGGCGGCCGTACCCACGAAGGAGGGTGCTCCCTCGCCTGGGGTGGCCGAGCCGGCCTCTTTTGGCGCCGGTGCCTCTATCACAACGTTCCCGCGCTTCATGGCTAGAGCGGCTACAGCGAGTGGGACCTCGCCCTCGAGCCATGCACCTGGGGTCGCCGACGCGGAGGTCGAGCAGCGTCGTGGGCACACGCCGGCTCTCCTTGCATCCGTGGATGCGATACAACTTCATGGCATGCTTGGCGCAGCCATCCAGGTATGTCCAGTCCCCGAGGATCAGGCCGGTGTGTTGCAGCGGTCTGATTCTTTTAGTGTCTTGTTGTTATTTTTCGCGTCCAGTCCCCGAGTGCGCACTCGCTGAATTTCAGCGGGTGGGCACTTAGGGTTTTTTTGATCGCCAGTCCCCGAGTGTGTACTCGCTGAATTTCAGCGGGTGGGCACTTAGGATTTTTGTTTTATCGCCAGTCCCCGAGTGCGTACTCGCTGAATTTTAGCGGGTGGGCACTTAGGATTTTTGTTTGATCACCAGTCCTCGAGTGCGCACTCGCTGAATTTCAGCGGGTGGGCACTTAGGATTTCGCTTTGGTTAACTGTTTGAAGTGTGTGCAGGGTCTGCAACGTGATTCGGCTGACCGATTGGCAGCAAAACACCGCGCGGAGAAGGAACTGGCCACCGTCCAAGAGGCGAATAAGGGGCTTCAGGCAGTTGCCGCGAAGGCAGAGGAGGCTCGACAGGGACTTGTCCCAGCGGGTGAGTTGGCAGCGGCTCAATCGGCATTGAGCTCGGCTGAGAAGCGGGTCGCCGACCTTGAGCGCGAGCTGAGGGAGGCGAAAGAAGAAGCAAATTCGGCGGATGGTCGAGCCAAGGCCGCCGTTACGGCCGCCGCGGAAGAACGTAAGGTTTCTGACGCCCTTGTTGCTAGGCTTCAGGATGATTACACATCTCTTCAGAGCTTCATCACGGATCTCTCCCGTCCCTTGATTGGTGAGTGTGTCTGCCCCTGCCTATTGCATATGCCTTTTTGTGATGTCCAACGTACTCACTGTTATCTTCTATTCGCAGGTCGCATCCTTGATAGCGCGGAAGAGGCGAGCTCGTTCGACGCGCGGCAATGTGTGGCCACGCTCGTCGACTCAGCGACGTTGTCAGCGACATGCATCTGAGCCTACCTCCAGGAGATATCGCCCACGGAAGTAATTCCCAGCGACCTCGTCGAGGTGTGGAAGTACTTGGAGAAGGCGCCATCGGTCGTTGAGTTCATGACGCGATCGGCGTTCTGGCGCGGAGCGGCGACGGCGCTTAGCATTGGGCTTGCTCACTTTCCAGAGGATTTCGATCTGGACGACGTGACGAGTGGCTACCCGTCATCGACTAGCGCGGTGGAGATCTCGGAGGTGCTCAAGTTGACAGGTCGCGCCGCGGTGTACTCCGAGCGCGTCTGGGTGATGGGCGACCTCCTTCCTTACCAGGAGACGGTCGTTGCGCCCAACGACCCCGAGCCACAGCATCGGGACTTCAAGGTCGAGCAGCCCTTTCGTGCAGCGATGGAGGGTGAGCTGACGACGTATCCGTCGAACCCGTACACTCCCTTCATCCGCAATCGCAAGGGTTCTGGCGACTCGTCGTCGAAGCCTGCGGAATAGAATAGTTTGCCCTGGGGCGTTAGTAGGAGATCTGCCGTTTGGGCATATTTTGTATTCTGAGATGATTGCGACATTCTATTAATGAGATATCGTGTTTGTTTTGTGACTTGTCATGTGTTTTCCGATTGAGGGTTGAACGAGTCCCCGAGAGCGTCCGCCCTTTTTGTGGGGTTTACCTCGTGTGTGATGTGTTTGTGGTTTTTGAATGTTTTGTTATTGTGGTCGACTCGCCCGGACTTGGAGAGCCAGTCGCAAGGCGACTCCCTTGAGCGCTCTGTACTTCACCGTTTTCCCTTGCGCGAACGAGGTCGGGTGGCCGAGTCCCCGAGCGTGGTACTTGGTTGTTCTAGGCGCGACTCGAGGGTGGGTGAGGACTTGGCACGTTAGTTTGAGCGCATCACTCCTGCCTGGCCCGTTGGGTCGGTCGCATGGCGAGTCCTGGGCATGCTCTCATACTTGGCGTTTTCCCGAGCCGCTCGCGCTGAACTGGTCGTCAGTCCCCGAGCGTGGTATTTGGCCGTTCGAGTCGCTATGTCGAGGATGCGGAGGATCATGGTCGCTGTGAGAAGCGAAGGCAGTTGTCTTGGCTCGTAGAGCCAGTCGGGCTAGGCGAATCCAATGGGGCTCCGGGTAAGCGTTTTTCGTGGACGATGCAAAACTTGAGGTGACCCAGTGCTCTTGCATCGCACTACTTGGCCGTGCCGATCGCTGTACCAAAGGTTGAGTTCTGCGGTTAGCCTGACGTTGTTATTACGAGTGCGAGTGGCACAAGACATAGAGAGTAGGCGCGATTTGCGGTAACCAATTCTTTTATTTCATAGCGACTGGAGGGTACATATGTGGAGTTCTAGGAATAGAACTTCCGTAGGAGGTTTTGTAGGGGTTCGTAGCATGGAAAACAAAAAATTTCTACCGCATGCACACAAACAAGCCAAGATCTATCTACTAGATTGTAGCAACGAGTCGATAGAGGAACTCACCCTCGAAGATTCCAAAGCGGTTAACGAGAGCAGATTCTCGTGGGTGATGTAGTCGTACACTTGCCCATCTCAAGATCGCGTAGACGATCCTTCCGGCGCTGCGTTCCGGCAGCGCTTCCGCAGTCGGTCACACGTTCGGTACTCGATGAAGACCTTCCTCTCCCTTGTTCCAGCAGGCAGCGGAGGTTGTAGCACTCTCCTCGCGATTCCGGCAGCACGACGGCGTAGTACCGAAAGTAGAGGGGAGATCTCGCAGGGCTTCGCCTTAAGCCGGAGCGAGCATGGTGGACTATGAGAGAGCCCTCGACGATCTAGGGTTTAGACACGCCAAGGAAGAGGTGCTAGGGCCGGCGGCTAGGGCTTGGAGGTGCCCAAGTCGGCGGCTAGGGGAGAAACCCTAGGGGGCGGTGGCGGCTATGGAGGGCGGCGGCTGCTAGGGTTTAGAGGTGGGGATCTTGTGTGTTAGGAGGGGAGCCCTGCCCATCCTCTTATAGGAGGGAGGCGCCGGCCAAGGGGAGGGGAATCCCTCCCCAACTCGGATCCCAAGTGGGTCGGCGATGGAGGAGGGACTCCTCCCCAACTCGGTTTCCAGCTCCCTCTCCACTTCCCAAAAATAGCCGTTTGACTTTCAAATTGGCGTTTGACTTTTCAAACAAGGATTTGATTAAACCCTCTATTTTGTTCAGCAATGACACTTAGTACATGATGCAATCATACCAACTTAATATAACACATTCATGTACCCTTCCCCTTCGGAGTGCCGGACATTCCGGAACCTTCTAGAACATTCCCGATGAAAACACCGAAACCATTCTCCAACCCCGAAACAGGACTTTCCTTATAAGAATCTTATTCTCCGGACCATTCCGGATCTCCTCGTGATATCCCGGATCCCATCTGAGACTCCGAACAACATTCGGTCTCTTACTCATCATTCCATAACTACTCAACAACATCGAATCCTTAAGTGTGTCTCCCTACGATCCGTGAATTATGCGGACATGATCGAGACACTTCTCCGATCAATAACCAATAGGGGAATATGGAAATTCATATGGCTCCCACATATTTCTACGATTACTTTGCGATCGAATGAACCACTTACATACAATACCAATTTCCCTTTGTCTCACGATATTTTACTTATCCAAGGTTTTGACCGTCGGTATCTCTGCATACCTATTTCAACCTTGTTACTGATAAGTACTCTTTTCTCGTTCCCATGATAGGTGATCCCTTGTGAGCTATTCACATGCTTGCAAGCTAATTGGATGACATTCCACCGAGAGGGCCCAGAGTATATCTATCCGTCATATGGATGGACAGATCCCACTCTTGATCCATGTGCCTCAACCCATACTTTCCAAACACTCAATGCCACCTTTATAGCCACCCAGTTATGGTGTGGTGTTTGATGTCATTAAAGCATCCTTCCGGTGATGGTGATTAACATGATCTCATGGTCGAAGGAATTAGGTTACTATGTATCAAAAAGCTTATAGCAAATGAACTATATTAAATGACTTGATCTTTATGCTACGCTTTAACTATAGGAGTATGTCCATCACATCATTCTCCTAATGATATGACCCTGTTGTTAATAACATCTCTATGATCATGATCAGGAAACCATGAACATATATTAACCAACAAGCTAGTTTAACAAGAGGCTTTACTAGGGACTCTTTTATGTTTACAAATCACACAAGTATTAATGTTTCCTGTTAATACAATTATAGCATGGTACGTAAACATTTATCATAAGTATGAAGATATGATAATAACCACTTTATTATTGCCTCTTGGGCATATCTCCAACAGGTTTACATTCCACGGTCGCTTGACGTCGAGTTTGCCGTCCCCGCGGATGTCGATGAGGTAGTAGGCATCATTGCCGAGTACGCGCCCGATGGCGAATGGTCCCTCCCACGGAGGGGAAAGCTTGTGCATGCCCTTCTTGTCCTGGATGAGGCGCAACACCAGGTCGCCGTCCTGGAAGGTGCGAGTTTTCACCCGCCAGCTGTGGTAGCGGCGGAGTCCTTGCTGGTAGATGGCGGTGCGTGATCGAGCGAGGTCACGTGCCTCGTCGAGTTGATCGACTCCGTCCTGGCGGGCGAGTTTGTTTGCAGCCTCCTTGTAGTGGACGACCTGCGGCGAGTCGTGCTCGAGGTCGGTGGGCATGACTGCCTCGGCGCCGTACACCATGAAGAAGGGGGTGAATCCTGTCGACCTGTTGACCGAGGTGCGGATGCCCCAGATGTCGGAGGGTCGTTCCTCGACCCAGCACCCGGCGGTGCGCTCGAGTGGTACTTGGAGTCGCGGCTTCAGGCCGTGGAGGATGCTTTGATTGGCCCGTTCCGCCTGGCCGTTGGATTCCGGGTGGGCGACTGACGCGAGATCGAGCCGGATGTGGTGTTCTTCGCAGAACTCGGCCATGGCTCCTTTGGCAAAGTTGGTGCCGTTGTCCGTGATGATGCTGTTTGGGAACCCGTAGCGATATATGAGCTCGCGTAGGAATTTTGTGGCGATCTTCCCGTCGCACTTTTGGACTGGTTTGGCCTCCACCCACTTTGTGAATTTGTCGACCGCGACCAGGAGGTGGGTGTAGCCGGAGGGAGCCTTTTTGAAGGGGCTTACCATGTCCATGCCCCACACGGCGAATGGCCAGGTGATGGGGATTGTCTTGAGCGCTGAGCTCGGCACGTGCGTCTGGTTGGCGTACTTCTGGCATCCGGCGCACCACTGGACAATGTCGACGATATCGGCGTGTGCGGTGGGACAGTAAAAGACATGCCGCATAGGCTTGGCAACCAGAGAGCGGGCGCCGGCGTGGTGGCCGCAGTCGCCGGAGTGGATGTCGTGGAGGATCTTGCGTCCTTCGGCGGGTTGGACGCAGCGTTGGAACACGCCGGTGACGCTGCACTTGTGGATCTCGCCGTCGATGATGGTGTAGGACTTGCATCGGCGTGCGATCATCCGAGCGTCCGTCTCGTCTGCCGGCAAGGTGTCGGCCTCCAGGTAGGTGACGTAGGGCTTGGTCCAGTCGTCGGGCTCGGTGACGAGTGCGACCAGGGCTGCCTCTGGCTGCAGCGGGACTCCGATGTCGATCTCCCTTGGGGGAGAGACTGATGGCTTGGTGATCGTGTCCAGGAAGACCCCGGCGGGTGGTGCGAGTCGAGCCGACCCAACGCGAGAGAGTGCGTCGGCCTCCTTGTTCTGCCGCCTGTCGATCCACTCGACGGAGTAGCCTGTGAAGTGTCCACCCAGCTTGTCCACTGCTTGGCAGTATGCTGCCATGGTGGGGGAAACGGCGTCGTAGGTGCCAGCGACTTGCCCGGCGATGAGGTCGGAGTCTCCGTAGCAGCGTAGGCGGTTGACGTTCATCTCCTTGGAGGCCCGCATGCCGTGGAGTAGTGCCTCATACTCGGCCATGTTGTTGGTGCAGGGGGTGAAGTCGAGGCAGAGGACGTAGTGGAGCTTGTCGCCCTTCGGTGAAGTCAACACGATCCCTGCTCCTGCGCCGTCCGCGTTCTTGGAGCCGTCGAAGTGCAGGCTCCAGTAATGGAGGTATGGCAGCTTCTCTGGCTGCTGGGCCTCTTCCCAGTCGGCGATGAAGTCTGCTAGAGCCTGCGACTTGATCGCTTTTCGTGGCTCGTATTTGATGTTGTGGACGCCGATCTCGACGGCCCACTTGGCGACCCGCCCGGTCGCCTCGCTATTGCGGATGATGTCCTGCAACGGTGCTGAGGAGACGACCGTGATTGGGTGTTCCTGGAAGTAGTGCGGCAGGCGCCGCTGTGCTCTGAAGACCGCGTATACGAGTTTCTGGTACTGCGGGTATCGCTGGCGCGACTCGGTGAGGACCTCGCTGATGTAGTACACCGGTCGTTGTACTGGGTGCTCCTTTCCTTCTTCCGGCCGTTCGACGACCATGACGGTGCTGACGACGCGCTCGGACGCCGCGACGTAGACCAGCATGGGTTCTTTGTCGGCGGGGGCAGCGAGTAGTGGTGCGGTGAGTAGCACCTTCTTGAGGTCGCGGAGCGCGTCGTCTGCCTCCTTGTCCCACTGGAAGGTGGGGTTCTTGCGCATCAGGCGGTATAGGGGCATCGCCTTTTCGCCCAGGCGGGGGATGAAGCGAATGAGAGCCGCTACTCGCTCGTCCAGCTTCTAGACGTCGCGCAGGCACTCGGGTTTGCCGAGTCGGGCGATCGTGTCGATCTTGGTGGGGTTCGCCTCAATACCTCGCTTAGAGACGACGTACCCCAGTAGTTGTCCTGCTGGTACGCCGAAGGTGCATTTTCCTGGGTTAAGCTTTATCTTGTATTTTCGCAGGTTGGCGAATGTTTCCACCAGGTCGGCGAGTAGGTCGCCCTGGCGAGCGGATTTTACGACCACGTCATCGATGTAGACGTGGATGTTGCGGCCAATTTGGCTCGCGAGGCACTCTTGCATGCACCGCTGGTAGGTCGCTCCGGCGTTCTTGAGGCCGAAGGTCATGGCGGTGTAGCAGAAGGCTCCGAATGGCGTGATGAACGCCGTCTTCTCCTCGTCCTCGACGGCCATTTTGATCTGGTTGTATCCAGAGTAGGCGTCGAGGAAACAGAGCGACTCTGAGCCCGCGGTAGAGTCGATTATTTGGTGCGCTGTTCAAGTTTGTGTAGTCGATACAAATCCTCCAGGTCCTGTTCTTCTTCTCGACCAGGACTGGGTTTGCCAGCCACTTGGAGTACTTGATTGGCCGGATGAAGCCTGCAGCGAGTAGACGCTGCACCTCCTCGGCGATGGCTCGGCGGCACTCTTCATTGAAGGGCCGCAGCGACTGTTTGACGGGTCGCACTTTGGGGTCGGCGTTTAGTTTGTGCTCAGCACGCTCCCTAGGGACACCAGGCATGTCAGATGGCTTCCATGCGAAGATCTCCCTGTTCTCATGGAGGAACTCGATGAGCGCGCCTTCCTAGGATGGGCTCATGCCTGTCCCGATCGTCACCGTTTGGCTGGAGTCGCCTGGGACCAGCTCGATGGTGCGGGTGTGCGTCGTTGCCTCGAAGGTTGAGGTGTTTGCGCCCTCCGAGTTGGGCTTCTTGAGTATGGTGGGGTCGTCGTTGTTGACCCCGCTCGCGTACTTGGTGAGCTCATCGGCGTGGTTGGTTTCTGCCGCGATGACGGCGTCGGCGAGTTCTGCTCCTTTGGCCTCGCATTCGGCGGCCATGTCGGGGTCGCCGTTGATGGTTATGATGCCACACGGCCCGGGGAGCTTCATCGCGTTGTACGCGTAGTGGGGCGCTGCCATGAACTTGGCGAACGCCTAGCGCCCCAGGACGCAGTGGTAGGGGCTGTCGAAGGGTACCAGCTCGAAGACGATCCGCTCGGTGCGGAAGTTTGCTGGTGTGCCGAAGGTGATGGGCAGCGTGACCTTGCCGATCGGGTACGCCTTCCGACCGGGGACGATGCCATGGAACGTGGTGTGGGTTGTCTCGATCATCGACTGCGGGAGCTGCAGCCGCCTAAAGGTGTCCAGGTATAGGATGTTGATGGAGCTGCCGCCGTCCATCAATGTCTTGGGGAGCCCGTAGTCGCCGACCTTAGGCTTGACCACCAGGGCGACTCGGCCTGGGTACTCGATGCGTGGCGAGTGGTCCTGGCGGCTCCAGGTGATGGGCTGCTCGGACCAGTTGAGGAACTGGGGAACGTCCACCTGAGCCACCGCGTTGACGGCGACGGCGCGGGTGATGACCTTCTTCTCGCGCTTCGTGTTGAAGCCTGTGAAGGTATGGAGCGAGCCGGCCACTTTGCCGAATTTTCCGCCGTTTGGCGGGTCGTTGTCGGGGTCCTCCCGTGCTCGCCGTGCCTTCTCGATCTCCCTGAGGGTGTGGCAGTCGGCGGTCGTGTGCGTTGCGGGCTTCCCTTCCCTGCTATGAAACGCACAAGGTTGGTTAAGGAGGGCCGCGGGGTCGAACCTTGGCTTGGCCTTGTAGTTTCCGCCGTCGTGGCATTGTCCTCCGTCGCGGCGGAAACTTTTGGGCTCGCGTTGTGCGTGCCCAGCGTTGGTGACGAAGTCGACTCGCCCGTCACTGCGGCGCTTGCCGGTGAGGCTAGTGTTGCTGTAGCGTAGGTCGGACCGTCGTCCGTTGTCGTTGCCGCTCATGCGTCGTTGGCCTCCCGACTCGTCGTCGGTTTCCTGGTTTGGATCTTCCTCCGCGTACCGTTTGGCGATCTCGAGGAGGTCCAGTATGTTTTCGAGTGTGCGAGAGTGTCGGTTGAGCTTGGCGACCAAGGGCTCGTAGCGGCACGAGGTCTTGAAGCAATGGATCGCAGTGTCCCGGTGGATGCCGACCGCGTTGTACCAGAGTTCTTGCCACCGCTGGACCCAGTTGCGGGTCGACTCGCGGGGTCCCTGGACGCATCGCTCCAGGTCCTCAATGGTGGTGGCGCGGGTGTAGGAGCACTCGAAGTGCCTGACAAAGGCGTTGCGCATTTCCTCCCAGGAGTCGGTACTATCCTGGGGGAGGGTGTTGATCCACTGCCTGCACGTCCCCTCCATCATCAAGGGGAGGTAACGGGCGGCTAGCAGGTCGGTGTGGCCTGCGATCCCCATCGCCATGAGGTATGTATCGAGCCACACGGCGGGGTCATACGAAGGGTCGTACTTTTCTATCTCCTTTGGCGCCTTGATGTTCGGCGGGTACTTCTCGCCTCGGATCATCGGTCCGAAGCACTTGGGGCCGAGTCGACTTAATGAGCCCATCGGCTCGCCGTCGCGGCGATTGGTTAGGGTGTGGCGCAGGTCGTCGGGCTGGCGTGCGCGCCAGCTTTGGTTGTTGATGATGTGGGTGCGGGCATCGGTGGGTTGACCGTTGGCGGCGACGAAGTTGGTCGCAGGCCTGGAGTCGTTGGTGGAGAGTGCCGCGTTTGCGGGTCGATGTTGGAGCTGCAATGGCTCTGGTGGCGGGCAGTTGAGTGTGTTTGCCGCCATGGGGAGGCCGCTTGAGGCCGCTCTGCTTCCCGAAGGACGTGAGTACACTCGACCCTGCGAGTCGGCGCCTGCGTTTTGCTGCTCGACGGCCTTTGCGAGCAGGGCCCTGACATACTGGATCTGTAGGGTGCCATCACCGGTGGCCGTGATGTTGTCGGCTGCTGCCCGGCCTGCCACGAGGTTGTCCATCGGGGTGGAGAATAGTGGGAGGCCGTTCGCGTCTCGCTCCCGTGAGGAGACTACTATCCGCGGCTGATCCCTAGGGGGTGTGCGGTTGGGTGGAGGTGGGGCTCCCATCGCCGTCGACCCTGGCGGGGGCCGGGCGCTTCCTCCTGGTGGCGCGTTCTCGCAGATCGCGCGCTCGGCCTCGCGGGCCGGGTTGTTTTCGTCGTCGAAGATCAGGGCGCGCCCCTGGACGGTGGGGTTCAGGCGCGACCTGATTCGCTGTTGGTGGTAGCACGACAGCTCCTGCGCCGTCACCTGCTCGAGGCGAAACTTTTTGCGCTCGGCTTGCTCCTTGCGGACTGCCTCCGCCAGCTTCAGGCGGAGTTCCTCGACCTCCGTTGCCGTGGCGTTAGGAGGGATCGGGGTAGAAAAGGGATCCTCCGGCGGATCCGTGCCGGTCGCCATGTAGGTCGCGGCGTGGCGACCTCTCCTGTCGCGGAGGTCGGCGGAATTTTCTGACCCGGAGTCAAAGTCGAAGATCCCAAGGATGGAGGGGTCCTCGAAGTCTCCCACGTTGGAGACCTGGGTGATGGAGCCCGCGGGTGAGGCCGCGGTGATGGATCCGGCGTGTGACGCCGGGATCGCCGAGTCGGCGTCGTCGTTGAGGGCCGCGTCTTCCGCGGCCACGGAGTTCTCGGCCACATTGTTGTGGGCCGTGTTGTACTCGGAGGCGAGGCGATGGATCGTGCGGATCTGGCTCTCGGAGAGCCGATAGCGTGGCGGCGACTCGCGGATGCAAGCCGAATCCTCCGAGACGATGACGTCGGTGAGGCCGACGAAGAGGCTGATCGTGCCGACCGGCAGGATCACGCTGTGCGTGACGGGTCGCGCCGCCGGGACGTAGCTGCTCGGCAAGATCTAGAACATCTCGCCGATCGCTATCATGCGGCCGGTGGGGACCGTCTCGTTGATGGGCAGATTGGATCTCGTCGCAGAACACCGGCAAGAACTATTTCCAGGTGCACCTGAACTGACAACTCAATGTTTAAGGCTTGCAAGTATTCTTTGGCTTCCCTTGTGTCGAATCAATAAATTGGGTAATACTACCCGCGAAGACTGTTGCGATTCCCTATACTCGTTGGTCATCAAGACTATTTTCTGGTGCCATTGCCGGGGAGCATAGCTCTATTTGTAAGTTCACTTGGATCTACTATTGTTCACTGCTACTCCTTTCGTCACGTGGAAGTCTCGTGATGGAAAGTTCCCTATTTTACCATCCACTACAAGAAGAGGTATAGTCCTAAACACCTCTGCTTCTCTTCATTCACCGTCTGTTATAAGTAAGCTTGTCACACTGCCACCACATACTCATGCTACACACACTGCTACTACTACTGAGTCTGAAACTGCTTTTGATACTAATGATGTTACTTCTACTGTGCTTGATGCGAGTGGTTCATTAGGTCCTTTTCAAGATGCTACTATGGCTGGTCTAGGAAATACCAAAACTCCTAGTGAAGACACTATTACACCTGTTAGTTCACCTGAGGCTAGTGAGAGTTATGATATTAATGATGGTTACATTGAGTTCACTAATGATTTTGTTGAAGAGTGTCGAAACACACATGGTACTAGTGCTATGAAGAGTCTCCTTGCTAGACGTACTATTATGCCTAAGTTTTCCTCTGATCCTAAGTTTTCCACTTCTCCCATAGATATTAAAGATGAAGATTATGCTTTCTCTCTTGATTTATCTTACTTAGATATTGGTGAGAAAGAACCTTTTTGTGGTACTGAAAATGAGAGTGATATGGCTCATATGAATGATCTTTCTACTATGAGTGCTTTGTTCTCTGATGATTTTAAGATGTGCAAGTATTTTTTTGCTAAGATCTCCCCTTTTTCACTAAAAGGAGAAGCTAGGGCTTGGTTTAATAGATTACCTCCTGGTTCCATTGATAGCCTTGATTTCTTGATTGCTTCTTTCTTCCAGAAATATTTTCCTCCAAGTGCTAGACATGCTGCTTTGCAGAGACTTTTAATTTTAAACAGGGAGAAGAAGAGAAATTGCCTGAGTCATGGAAAAGATTATGTGCCTTGATTCATGCACATCTTGGATGTCCATTACCTAAGAATGAGCTTCTTGATATTTATTATAATGGACTAACTGATGATTCTAGGACCTACCAAGATAGCTTTGTTGATTGTGTTTTCAGGAAAAGGACTCCTACAGATGCTGAAGAATTAATGACCAAGATAAGCAAGAATTATGATGATTGGACTTCAACTGAGCTGAATGCACCTGAGCCTATTACTCCTGAACCAGTTTTTCCTGAACCAGTTCCAACACCAACAACAAAGAAGAGGGGAGTTATTGCATTAAATGATGAAGTGATGAAGGAAGCTAAGAAGTGTCTAAAGGAGAAAGGTATTAGAGCTGAAAATGTGAAGAATCTACCTCCTATAGAAGAATTATGTAAGCCAATTCCCCACTCATCTACTATTGAGGTACACTCTCTCCAACACTTTGATGAAGGTGATATTACTTATGGTAAGCCTCCTGATCAATGTTTAGAGGAACTTGACACTTTTATTGTTAAACAAGGGTATTTTAATAAACAAGTTCAAAATCATTTATTGGAAAACTCTAGAAATATCCATGAGTTTAAAGATATTGTGGAAAGAACTTATAACGATATTAAAATGTTTTGTAAACACTTTCAAATGGTTCAAACCCAACTTGATCAACTTGCTAAGGTGCAAAAGGATATGCTAGTTAATGATTCAGGAGATAAACATGCTTATGGAATTAGAACTAGGAGTGGTATAGCTACTCAAGACCCTTTGTATCCTGAAGGACACCCTAAAAGAATAGAGCAGGATTCTCAACAAGGTGAGGATAGTGGTAGTCCTTGTCAGAGGAAGAAAAAGAAACATAAGAGAGTTGAGGAACCACTTGAACCTGCCATAGATCCTAATAGTATATCTGTCTCTGATGCTGAAACTAATAGTGGTAATGACAAAAATGAGTCTCCTGACAAGGAGGAAGCTGAGGAAGAACCTGAGAAGCACACTAAGAACACTAGGTACACAAAGGAATATTTTATTGCTAATAAACATGGTAAAGAGAGAGAACCTTGGGTGCAGAAATCTATGCCTTTTCCAGGTAAGAAACACAAGTCAAAGGAGGAGGAACACTACAATAAGTTTTGTGAGTGGATGAAACCTTTAATTTTGCAAATTCCTTTGACTAATGCTATTAAGTTGCCTCCTTATTCGAAGTATATGAAGGATATTGTCTCTAATAAAAGGAAGATTCCTAATGAGGAGATTTCTACTCTACTTGCTAATTATTCCTTCAATGGTAAGGTTCCAAAGAAACTTGGTGATCTAGGTATACCAACTATTCCTTGCTCCATTAAGAATAATTATGTTAGAACTGCTTTATGTGATTTGGGAGCTGGAGTTAGTGTTATGCCTTTTCTCTCTACAAGAGACTCCAACTAGAAAAGTTGATACCAACTGATATTTCTTTGGAAATGGCTGATAAGTCAACTACTATTACTATTGGTATATGTGAGGATGTTCCTGTGCAAGTTGCTCATAATTGTATGGTTTTAACTGATTTTGTTGTGCTTGAAATTCCTGAAGATGATGATATGTCTATTATTCTTGGGAGACCTTTTCTTAATACTGCAGGTGCTGTCATCAATTGCAATCAAGGAAAATTAACATTCAATATTAATGACAAAGAGCACACTGTCTATTTCCCCAGGAAGGTTGTTAAGAGCTATTGCCTGAATTCCATTCAAAATATTGAGGGCATCAAGGTTGGAGAAATATATTGTCCCATTCCACAAGAAAATTTTGAAACTATTATGATTAGGACCATTGCTATCAAGTATGAGGTAACATAATTATTTTGTGGAATGCAAAGTTTTGTTTCATATAAGATTCCTTTGGTAACAATACTTGATCAACCTTGTTAACAAAAGGATTTTAATGAACAAAATAATGTTTTCACCGTGGTTATACATGCTCACTTTTATTTTTCTCCTTTCCAATCTTTGCTCTTCGTCGTGCCTAACTTAAATACATTAAAGAAAAGTACTTGTTGAGAGATAACCCAAGAGTTTCCTTGAGTCTTGGAAGTTATTACTTCAGTAATGACCTCTCCTTATCCTTTTTGTTTGCTTTTTGTGCCAAGAATGACCTCTACTGAGAGGGAAGTAACATTTGGGGAGTTGTTGTCCCGAAACAGATTCCTGTCCTCCACCATAAAAAATCATGAGGAGTCTCTATAACTCGTATTGAGCTCAAAGTTTACGAATAAATCCTCCAGTATGGTAGATAACTTTCTTTAGTTCAACACTTTTTGATTTGAGCAACAGAAGATGTTCGAAAAAATCGGTTTCTATCTGCTGGTCTGTTTTGACAGATTTCTGCCATTATTTGCATTTGCTTCTTATTAATTCCTTTTTGAGTTCTATTTTGGGGAATTGAGATTTTTGGAGTATTTACTACAGTAGATTGTGTTTTTAGTGAAAATTCTTGTTGTTCCAAAGCTTTGCCAGAGGTCTAATATCTTTTGAATACACTAATGTTGCTAATGAAGATGGTGTGAAGTTTTGTATGAAGAAAAAAATTCAGGTGTAGAGAGAGAATGATGTAATGAGATGAAGAATTGACAAAAGCTCAAGCTTGGAGGGAGCCACTCCGTGTCACCCCAAGAAATATTCAAGAGGTACAAGCGTCAAAGCTTGGGGGTGCCCAAGGTATCCCCTTCTTCATCAATAAAAATCCCATGTCTTTCTAGACACTTTGTTTTTATTGTTTCATGCACAGTTGTGTTATTCTTGGAGCGCTTTAGTTTTTGGTTTTCTTTTGCTTTGTTTGGTTTGATTTTTATTTGTTTGTTTTTGCTTTGTTTGCTTTCTTTAAAAAGTCGAAAACACCAAAAATATTTGTTGTTATTCTCTGGTTTTGTGAGTTCTTTGCAGGGTTCAGCCATCCTCAGTGGATTTGGGTTTCATGTTATTATTCAAGTCACACAAGTGAAGGGCAATAATGAAGATTAAGACAACTCGAGGTGTGGTAAGAGGCTGGTAACGAACTCTATTTGTTTTCATTTTTGTACATATACTCATCATTGTGAGCATGCTTAGCCTTTTTCTGTAAGGTGTATGTCATTATGGATGCTTAGTAGTTCTTGCTTGTCTATGATTAGCTCCAACATGCTAATAGTTTGTATCATCATATGAATGTTTGCTGGCATTGTTTTATTCATACTTTGGTATGATATTGTGGTATCCTCCTCTGACTGTTCATGTGAATCGACTTGGAACATGCTCACGCATGCATATGACTAATCCATAGTCAGGAAGCCTCGATGATTTATTTGCCTCAGAGTTCTTGTATCACTTTCATGCTATAGTTAGTCCTGTTTTGTTGCAAGCATGATTATGACAGCTATTTCTCTCTCGTTTGTCGCTCCATTTCTATTGCTAGCCTTCACTTGCACTAAGTACGTGCTCTACCCGTGCTTCCAACTCCCTAAAACCATTATTGCCAGCTGTGTCCACCATACCTACCTATTAGCATCATTTGCTATTTCAGTGAATATTCTATATAACGTGTTTTCTTCCAAAGTAAAATGTTTGTCTGTTTTGAGAAAGTTAGTTAGTAAAGCTCTCACGAACTTGATGACACACTTTATTCCTTGCGCTTAATAATCCTGAACCATTGTGAATAGTCCATGAAAGTTATATGCTTGCTAATTATATACTGGCAGTTAGCAAAACCGTGTTGTCACGGGGAACACTTTCAACACCTTTTGGATATCTCATCCAGTTGATTCCTTGCTCTTTTGTTTATGGATGTCGACGATGTGAAATAAAAGGGGAGGTTGTGAGTTCATGGAGTTTATACATCGTGTTAGAGAAACGTCTGGGCCGCTAGCCTAAGCCATGCTTAATCATGGTGGAAACTTGCAGCATTACCATAATGAGAATCTATGAAGCGTCCTCAATAAAAAGCTATGCATATGGTAAATAAAAAGATTGCTGAGATGCTTATTGTCTGCTTGCCTTGTCATTTTGGTTATGGGAAAGCTCCTGTACCATGTGCATGGGATACCCCGTTGGCGGTTCTCGATGATATGCATGTATTTACGATGAGAAGAACTTTCAGGTGCAAAAAGTTCAGTAGAATGCGGAGCGACCCTCGTACTCAAGGGACTTGGGATTTCCAGTCTATGGTCTGTCAAGCATATGATTCATAGTGGACCTCACTTTCACCTTAACCACATGAAGATGTCTATGATAGGGGCAATGAGAGCTCAAAGCTAATGAGCACCTTCCTTTCAGCATTTGGAAGCCTTTCAAACCTTCACAAAACCGTTTTCACAACCTTGTTGAGTCACCACTTATTCTATGAGCACCTTCTTGAGAGCATAGTTGTCATTCTTGTGTTTGTTACAAAAATTGGTTAATTATGTCATGACTTTGATGCTTGTATCTCTGATATCTTTACTTCTAGTCTTCACTTGAACTTCAGAGGTGCCTTGGCATTTATATTGTGCTCTTCAAA
Source organism: Avena sativa (assembly GCA_916181665.1). NCBI lineage: Eukaryota > Viridiplantae > Streptophyta > Magnoliopsida > Poales > Poaceae > Avena > Avena sativa. Next base: position 112,296,867 of record OV702293.1, on the reverse strand, counting down.
CAAAGGCAAGCGAGATACCACTGTATCATACCTTATTATGAGCATTGCAATGTTGCTTATGTTTGTGTTTCATGCTACTTATTATTATTGAGTTGGTTTCTCTTCATATCTTGCCATGACTATTGAGTAGACTTAGTTGCATACTTCTTATTATGAATTGTCTAAGCATCTACTCTTGAGCTGAGAATATTTACATCATATGAAGCAAAGTGTTCGTGAAAGTTCTTTTATCACACTAAGTTTTCAACTGAATTGCTTCAGGACAAGCAATAAGCTAAGCTTGGGGGAGTTGATACGTCCAAAACGTATCTACTTTCTCAAACACTTTGCTATTGTTTCTTCTCTAAACTTGTCTGATTTGGATACAACTAACACGGACTGACGCTGTTTTTAGCAGAATTACCTTGGTGTCTAGTTTTTGTGCAGAAAATGAACTATCAGGAAAAATCCGGGAAAATATGCCAAAAATTATATTTCACCAGAAGATCCACGGAGCCAGAAGAAGAGATGGAGGGGAGGCCTGGGGGGCCCAGACCCACCCTAGGCGCGGGCCCACCCGCCCCTGTGCCTGGTGGGGGTGTGGCCACACCAGGCAGCTCCTGGGCCTCCCTCTGTGCCTATAAGTTGCCTTTCGACCTAAAAACCGAGGGGGTTCGATAGTTTTCCAGAAAGAGTTCCGCTCCACCACCGCCACCAGAAACCAAGATTCGGATCCAGAAACTCCATTCTAGCACCCTACCAGGACGAGGAATTTGGAGAGGATCATCGCCATCGTCATCACCAACGCATCTCCATCAACCACCGATGTTTCCCTCATCCATGAGGGAGTAATCCCCCGTTGTAGGTTGGGGATGGTAGGGATTGTATGAGTTCTATCTTGTAATCGAATACGATATGTTAGGGCATAGTGCCTAGTATCTCTATTAGTGCTATTTGACTTTGTTGCAACTTGTTGTGCTTAATGCTTATCACTAGGGCCCGAGTGCTTATTGAATCATTATGATAGTATTGTTTGTGATCTTATTTGCAATTTGTGTACACATATCATTGTTCGGATCCAAAGCCCCAAAGTGGCAATAATTGGGACAACCGGAGGGGATGGCTGTGGTGTGAGGATCACATGTGTTCACGGAGTGTTAATGCTTTGCTCCGGTGCTCTATTAAAAGGAGCACCTTAATTGCCAGTAGTTCCCTAGAGGCCCCGCTGCCACGGGATGGCTGGACAGAAGATGTTGTGCAAGTTCTCATTGCGAGCACGTATGACTATATTTGGAGCACATGCCTAGCATGGTTTAGTACTTGGATGCTTGTTATTATTTATCTGCAATAGATCTTGAAGTTACATGTTTAGACTCGCCCATGCAACGCTCGTTCATCCATCCCTATGTCTAGCGCACTCGAATCCTTTTGTTACCGTTACTGTTACTATTGCTCCTGTTGTTGTTACTGTTACTGTTGTTGTTGCTTTGTCGTTGCTACTGATAAACTTCTGTGAGCAAGAACTATTTCCAGGTGCAGCTGAATTGACAACTCAGTTGTTAAAGCTTGCAAGTATTCTTTGTATCCCCTTGTGTCGAATCAATAAATTGGGTAATACTACCTGCGAAGACTATTGCGATTCCCTATACTTGTGGGTCATCACCTTGTTAATCTTCTTCTCAAGGTGGGGCCAGTTCTCGCGTTTAGCAACGTGATGCCGACGTCATCTACTAGATACTCCTTTGACAACTGTTGCTCTAGAACAATCTAGTTGGCTTGCAGAAGCGCTCCTTCCGGAAGCCGCGCTAGGCGCTGCAGACTACTCTAAAGGCGGTGTAGTAGTCGAAGTCGTATGTCCACATGAAGATGTCACCTATCTTCTAGACGAGTCCCTTAGGGAGGCCAGCCTACGATGAATCATGTTGCTTGTTGTCGGCCATGGATGATGTTGTTCTTGTGGTTTCGGTCGTGTCGAATGGAAGAGGAAGCGATTCCAGAGACACTCATTTAACAAGGCCTGGGAATGCCAAAAGAAGCGTGTGGAAACGAGACAACAACATGCACACATCAACCACAAGCACATAACTGGAACCACGTTTCATGAAACTGGTAATAACCCATAGTAGCCCGTGCATGCGTACTAATTATAGGACAACGGACGTGCACACCTGCGTACGACTACTGGGAGTCTCGATGATCTAGCACGCGACAACCCATTACGCTAGCCATAGTGGAAGCAGTGTAGAGTTAATCTCGCATTACTACTAGTAGTAATTTCATGTGTAGGATGCTAGTTGTATTAGTATCATAACCTCATTGTATTTAATTATTTGTATAGTCTTAATGCAAACTTATACATATGTACTCAAGTTTGTTTATGGATGATCAGTTGATGTGACTCTCATCTATGAATTACTGACCAGATAGCCGTATGGTCTACCACCTTTATTTACTACTAATAGTACATGGACGCTAGGAAAAATCAAAATCTCAATCAAGAGGAAAATCATCCACTGACCTTGCAGCATTTCCTGCCCCACCGTTTCAAAAACTTTGAGGCCAAATCTCCCACCCATCAAGTACCATTTTTCTATTATTATTAGATGGACGCTAGCTAAATTCAAAATTTCAATCTAGCGGAAAAGTCACAAACCTACCTTGAATCATTTCACGCCCCTCCTTTTAAAAAACTTTTTACTTTAAAATTACCATTTTACCCATTTTTCAGATGCACCCAAGCTACCGACTATAGATTGCCATGTCCCAAGATCTGCTTCTCCGACTCCAACATCCACCGCAACTGCAACACCTTCAGTTACCTAGACGTCACCTGCACGGTCCCGATGATGCTTAGACGTCTCTCCGACCAAGGTAACCAAATCTCCAACCCATTTTTGTTTTGTCCGTAGTATACAAGGTTCAAGCCTGTCGCAGTGAACTGCATTAGTGTAATCGTGCTAGTACATACAAGTCACTATACACGCATGTTCTTTATGCTACATACATGGTTAGTAAACATGTTGGTTTGCATTCGCAGCTCTACAAATTTCAAGTCATGCACATGTTTGTTATTTTTTATGCACATGTTCTTAGCTACTCCATACAATAGTAATTGTCTGTTATTGCGTAGTTCTTTAAAAATGTAAAATCAGTGGAAAATATTAGTGAGGATTCCCTGCTCAACAGTTATTAAATCTATGTGGTTCATCTTGAGCTAAGTTCCTACTATTATTTTCTAGCTAGCATCATTCTGCTATCCTGTAGTACTCGTTTAAACTCTTCGTACTAATTCGATTATAATTTTTTTGTTGTCATCTGGTTCTTCAAAAGCTGCAACACTGACTATTTTCTTTTCTTTGCTTAGATCTTAAAAAGGGAGCACCAAACATGTTGGTTTGCACAACCTCTTCTATAGGTTCACAAGAGATGCCATTATTTCCTTATCTGGTGCTGATTTGTCCTAAGAAACGACATAACTATCCTCTACTATGTAGTTCATTTGTGGTTTGTATTCCTGATCTACAAGTTATCTTATGATGCCATTATAATTTTTATCCGGTTGATTTCTAGCTACAACAGTAACTACATAACCATTGTATAGCTCACAAACAATTCTGAGTCACCCAATGTCTCTTGCATTCTAGTATATACTACTTCTTTCATATATATATATATTCGTTTAAATGGCCTATCTAGTTTATATTTTCTAAAATTCTAAGAATCATTCTGTTTGATTGCTCAATTCATTTGTAGGCACATTTGTGTAATGCTTTCTTGTCCTGTTCTATAGGTTCACAAGCAACGCCATTATATTTCGTATCTAATGGTTCGTCCTAAGAAATGACATAACTATCATCTATTGTATACAGTTCATTCGTGGTTTGTATTCCTGCTCTACATGTTCTATTATGATGCCATTATAATTTCTATCCAATTGATTCCTAGCTATGACAGTACTACATGCCCATTGTGTAGCTCACTGCAAATTCTGAGTCACCCAACGTCTCTTGCACTCTATATAAACAACTTCTTCCAAATATATTTATTGAAATGACCTGGCTATTTTATATTTGCAGAAATTCTAAGAAACACTTTGATTGATTGCTCAAGTCATTATAGGCACCCTTGTCTAATGCCTACTTGTCCTATTCTATAGGTTCATAAGCGACGCCCTTATATTTCACATTTGGTTCATCCAAAGAAACAATATAACTATCATCTACTGTATAGTTCGTTCGTGGTTTGCATTCAATGTTGTACAAGTTCTCGTATGTTGCTGATATAATTTCTATCTAGTTCATTCTTAGCTACGACAGTAACTGCATGCCATTGTGTAGATCACCGCAAATATTGAGTCACTCAACGTCTCTTGCATTTCAGGATATACAACTCCTTTCATATATGTATATTTTTTGAAATGACCTAGCTAGTTTATATTTTCTGAAATTCTAAGCCGCATACATTGTTTGATTTCTTGTTTCACGATAGGCACACTTGTTTAATGCTTGCTTGCTTTGTTTGTTTGAAGTGATGGTCAATAATTGAACCATTGACCAGTATTAACTTGGTATTACTAAGTTTCAAACTATAATTTTTGCCATTGCCACTGAAGAGGGGGCTATAAGATCATGTCTCAAGATGGTTTTCCAATGTAGATGTCACACTCAAAAAAGAGATGCAAGTGATAGATTGACAAATCAAATTGAGGACTTCTATCAACTCGGTTGTTAACTAAAATGTCAAATTTTATTTCCCATAGAGATGATAATATGTAATAGTTTTAAGAAGTTTGTAGATGATGTAATATCTAGATAAATCACATAGGCCATGTAGGCATTTAGTTGACGCCGTCCACACATGGTGGTAGGCAGTGTGTTAGCCAGGTCGATTGGGGAATAGTATCCGACGCTGAACAGTAAAAGATGCTCACCAATTTGTACACCTTTTATGATATTTGCATGGGCTTTAGAAAGTACAAAACTATAAAAGACCATGAAAGTAACAGGCTGACCCATAAGTAGGCACTAATAACAGTAACATGCTAGATCAGTTAAAGGCCAGAACAGTAACATACCAAAATAGTAATAGGACAAAATAGTAATAGGTCAAAACAGTAACAGGCCAGAATAGTAAAGGGCTAGAACCATAAAAGGGAAGAATAGTAACGGGACACTAAGGTAACTGTCTAGGACAACAAAGGGGCCAGAAATGTAATAGGTCAGAACAATAACTAGCTAGAAAATTTACTAGGTCAGAATAGTAACGGGCCAGAAAACTTACCAGGCCAGAATAGTAACATGCCAGAACCTTAGCATGCCACTTATGGGTCAGATCAATAACGAAACTTCTCAAACAAGGGCCATTAGTGGGTGGCCCATGACAGGATGTAAGAATAGTGATGGGCAGACCATAGGCCTTAGCTGTATCGGGACGACTCTACACAGGCCGCTAATGGGCTGTGTAGTATTGAGCCAAGGAGGGCCTACTATAGGCCAAACAGTAACAGGCCTGAAAGTTTATGGGCCACAGTCGTCTGCTCTCATGGGCCCATTTCAAACAGTGCATGAAGAAATAGTAAAGGCATGTCTTCCTATTTGGCTCTCATAATGGGCTAGCCAACTTAATAATTAGCAGGCCTTGGCTAGGCCTGGCATGTACCACGGTTTCCATGACAATTAGCAGCGGTAACTGGCCGTTAGAGGTGTTCTCGACGTGGCAGTTGGCATGACGTCAGCAGTCAACGCGGCTGGTGAACAGATCTATGATGGAACAAGTTTTTGTGGCTGAAGGATGCGACCCGCCACCGTAAAAAAAACCATGGTAGATTCATTTATGATGGGGATTTTACCATGATGGGCTTCCATCATAGAATACTTTTCAACCACGAAAAACGGGCCTTCAACCACAAAATTTTCCGTTGTAAAAGCCAATTTTTATTGTTGTGCATTAGGTGTGTTCTGTCGTAGGAACTTTGTTTGTTTTTGTTTTCTTCCACAGAACCCCTTTAGTGGTAACATAGTCGATCTACGCGTAGTAATGCTTGTAAGGTTAGAACACACATGGATTGCGTGGGCATTGTTCCTATAGTTGTTACCCTCTCATGTGTACTTTCTTATATCACGATACTGTTTGATGAAGCGTCCCCGACCGATCTTACACGTGATCTTACGCGAGAGTAGTTCCATGCTCAACATACGGCTTATACCGTATATGTGGCTAGTGGAAGTCCGCCTCTCTTAAAGTAGTTGATATATCGTTTACAACAGAGGGCCCCGAGAGGAGTTTCATAGAGACAACTGTTTGATCCATGTTGTTGTTGAAAGTTTGTAGGTAAGAAACTATTCTATCGTGAAGGCCCTAGAAACCGTGTAAAACTTGTAGAAGATAAAGTAGAGGAATTTAAATTTATTTTGCAGGGCGTGGGCAGGGAGGTGGACATGTGATTTTATATGGTCTTGGTCATGGCTAAGGTAAAGTACTTTACTTTTATATTACTAAGTAGTATAGTAATAGTCATTGTCTCGATGGATGACCAGCTAGTGTCATAGTGTACTTGGCGCCATACCGGTGGCAAGATGGAGATCATGCTAGAGTGCTAGATGTAAATCATGGCATGTGAAGAAGGTCCATATCATACTATACATGTGATGTTGATACCTTTACATCTTATTGATTGCTAGTATTAGCTAAAAACAGTAGCATTATATGAGATGATCCCTATTAATACCAATAATAGTGTTCTCCCTTTAGTGTGCACCACCAAAAAAGTCCATCATTATGAAGCAAGGTCGTGAACCATTGTTGTCCATGTTAATGACCAATTTGTGTAATAATATTATGACCTTTCTTTACTAAATGGTCGTAATGCTTCGTGCTTTCTACCCTCATAGATGGATTACGGCCATTTGGTCTAAAATGGTCATAGATCTATGACCAATTCAACCGTGGTCTTTAAGAGAAGGTCACAAGTGAAAACATTTGTTGTAGTGACTCATCCTGTTGGCTTCCTCAAGAAGACAGCCGTATGTGCAGTACGCGTAGGATTCTTCCAGTGTGCTGTGACCCTCAAGATCCGGCCCATGATTCCCTCGTGGGGGGGTTCCCGTGGAGCTGATGTATCTCCGTCAGGGCGACTACCTCTAAGGCCTGGCGTGAAGAGGGTTCCTAGGGGGAGCTATGGGGCCCTTTATCCACTAGGATTAAGCGCGACAACTCTCTTGAGATCCCATTGAACGGCATGTTGTCATCCCTGATACCTTCGATCCAGATTACGTATGTATTATAACTCTTTTTCCCCAGTAGACCAAGGTTTCGAATCCTCGGGAAGCAGAAAGCATAGTAAGGTTACTTTAACGGACCTTCGGGAGTTTTAGAATTCCTTTTGTGTTTTACCAGACCAAGAGTTTGCGATCTTTTGTTGTTGTCGATGATGGAGAGAAAGGGCCTAGGGCTTCCGATTTCACTTGTAGGTATGAAAAAATCTGATGGGAATAAAAGATTATAATAAAGTATGCATGTAAAATTTATAGGAAGATAATTATATGTGGGCAGTGCATCCATAATTTCCATTGCCTCTGCAACCGCTGATAGCAATAACCTACTAGTCTCATCCATAGAAGAAAGATAATTAATGATATGCATAGTGATGTCATTGTTAATCGCAAGTAAATCCCTCACATACAACCGAACTACCCCTTCTGTCACTAGGGTTCCCATCCTACAGATTTGTCATTACTCACACTCCCTATACCTGGATCAATCCTTGGGGTCTTGGGTACCTGACAAGTCCTTAGATGAGGCAAGAGAGGGTACAAAAATCATCATGTCATACAAAATAATACATGATCCCATCTATGATAAATAACATGCACAAAGCTACATGGCTAGGCCGAAGCCCTTAGCCCAAGGAGAATTACTCACACATGGAGATGAAATCAACAACCAAAAACATTCTAATGGAAATCATGAGATTGATAGAAAATAGTCTTACAATGTCGCCAATTGGAGATGATATCTACTATTACAAGTGGTGGAATATGGCTATGGCGGTGGAGAAGGGTTTGGAGATTAGATCTAGATCTATTCCTCCAGCGTGGTGGCTTCTGGTGGCAGGGAGAGTTGAGATAAAAAAAGAAGAGGTCGAGGTAGGTTTTCTCGTCGCCCGAGTCCTCTATATATAGGGGTCCCTTCATGAAAGTTGTTCTTTTTGACCTAGTGATGTTGGTGCCAACAATATGGCCGGAATAAAATTCCCGCCGTATAGTTGGTCATAAAAGGAACTACGTCCACTTCATGACTCCAGGTTTCTTTGAGTTGTTGGAAATATCGTATCTTTGACTATAATGTTGTGATTCCCATCATCAAACATCATTATCTGCGTAGGGAAAAATAAAAAGACATGATTGCATACCCCTTTGATCTTTAGGCATCAGTGGCAGGATTTAGAGAGATGTTTCCTCAAAACCATGAATAATATATAGTTTAAATGCGGACATGGATGGATATATTTCACAGCCATCAACCTCCCCAAGCTTAAACTTGATCGTCCTCGATCAAGAAAACCAAAACCAAAAAGGAACTTAGCATTTAAACTAAAATAACGATATGATGATCTTACTCATGATTGGTAGTCTCATGTTTCCTCCACTTTATTAATCTGAAAAACTTCAACATAGATAGAGTAATGGCAAGCATATAATACGGGTTTCATAAATCCTTATAACACAGCAAAATTATTATTAGCATGGATGATTCAAATGAGTAAACTCTATTCCATGTCATGTAATGAACTCATAAGCTTGCCTTTGAATAATAAAGTATAATCATGTAAAATTGAGAGTGTGAGAGTTTGTCATGAAAAGCATATACACTAAAGTATCTCAATTATCTCATATCAATAAATCAATACTTTTCAAGCACTACCTTTCTATTCATTGTCCTTCAAGAATTTCAGTTCTTAAGTAATTGAGAGCATGCCAAAAAAAATTATTAGTTTATCGGGCTATGATGGACACTCGTGGCATCACTAAGGTTTTTGTTACTTTTGCATCATGATTACTTATATCAGGCAAAGGAGTCATTCCATCATGAACACATCTACCCAGGAATGCCAAGAATCTTACCCATTATAGCATTGCTGCTACATATGTTTAATCAACTCATAGCCAAAATCTAGGAGTTTCCTCCATGAAGATCGTTCGTAGGCTAGTGGAGTTGTTGGCATCCCATGAAGTTTTACACGCATAAAGCTATATCATTCTTATGATTCACGAGCCAAACATTGGCATTCCCACAAATACTGCTAAACATTAATTCAATTGAACAAATCTTTTCAAAGGGATCTGTCAAGTCAATAATTATTTTATGTGGTGTTGAGTGTCTCTAGGAATAAGCTTTCAAGACTAAACACTACAACACCCAAGCCTTCAACTGTGAGACTTTTTCTTTTTACAATTGTTTAGCAAATTTTTAGGCAAGACTTGGTTACCTACAAGAGCTGGAACAAAACATACTCAACTAATTACCCATGCGAACGGAATTTTACTCCAATATAAAGACTCACTCCGCCAATATAATATCTTAACATTTAATACTAACTAGTATGGGTTTCTCAAACTTCAAAAGGGGGGAGTCATAAGGAATACCTCTCATGTTTGGTTCCACTTCTATCTTCCCTTTTGATTTGTTTCTTGGAAACTCGAAGTCGATCAGTCTTCTTGCAAATACGTGAGAACCTCGAGGAGAAAAGAAAAGAAAGAGGGAAAATAAATATAAATGGAAAATTCTTTTTGTTGTTTTTGAGAGAGGGAATTAAAGAATAGAAAACTGGCATCAAAGCTCGGCTTGAAAATATCGAAAATAAAATAAAATAACTAAAGATAAAGTGTTGGGGAAACCAACAAGAGTGCTTATAAACTCAAATAAAAAGCATAACCTCGAAATAAAATAAAAAAATGAACACCAAATAGAGATAATGAGGAAACTTCCCCAAGATTAGGCTTTTGCAAGCCCTTCAAATCACTAAGGTGGCGGAAAAAATCTGTAACTCTAGTTCGCAAATTGATTTGATATGTTACTTGTGGTTTATCAGAGGTTCAGGGCGAGATTATGCATCCCCTCCATAGTCCCTCCAAGTTCTTGGAAGTCTTGATATGTAGCGAACCGGTTTGGTGGATGCTCCTCTTGATCAGGAACTTATTGCTCCTCTTCTTGGTCCTCATCCTCATCTGGAATCTCCTCCTCAGGTTGATGTTGTTTAACCTGCACATCATATAGCAAACGTCCCTCCTCGATAGAGAAACACCATTAGGAAAAGTAGCGGGGTAGAGACGACCAGCTCCTGCAATATGCAAGTAAAAACCAACACGTCGCTCATCTATAAATGGTTGTAACTCACCTATGTCGATGCCTAGGGAAATGTCAAGCACGGTGATGACGCCTCCACCTGTAATTGGTCCTTGGCTTTGGGAGGACTGGTGCTCCAGGTAGCGCACAAGAATTGCGCCCAAGTTGAGTGACAAGTTGTTATTGAAAGAAGATTTTGCAAGGAATAAGATCCTCCTCGTTGAGTCTTGTAAACTCATTTCGTGCATGCAATGTGTTAGAAATAACATAGAACAAATAGCGAATAGCAGGATGCTAAATATTCTTCCCCTTGTTGACTCTAGAAGTGAAACTCATTCTATTATAATAGTGGTCTGGGGAAGGGTCAATGACAATAAAAGATGCACATGAAGCAATAGAACCATTGTTTGGTAAACTCAAACAATTGTATCATTCATCAAGTGTTAATGTATAATTCTTGTTCATAAGTTGGAAAGGAATTGTGTCGTCTCCATGCCATGTTTTAACGGTGCTTGTCAAGGAACTTAAGAATTCAAGAGTTAACTGCGATAAGTAGGCGCATCATGGAATACAAAGTTTTGAAGGACAAACCTATTGAAAAGTAAATTAAAGTCATTAGAAATACCGAGTTGGTTCAATCTAACGGGACAAGCCCACTTGGTTGCCTTCACTTCTCAGTCCTTGATCTTTTGGAAGAGATCATGTTGGAGCTTATTCCTGAACCGTATCCCCATGCGGTAGCTTGAAAAGAATTTGCAGTGGCAAGAGCACGCGTTTGGCTCATTGTGTTCATCTTCTAAAAATAAATAATAAAGACAAAAATACAATTTTTTTTGATCCAACAATAATAATCATAACATATTCCTCCTCATAGCACACTAAAGAATCTCCTCAAAATAATAATCTAGGCAAGAGAAACATGGCAATTGGTTCTAAATAAGTCTCACCCTAGATTGATAATGACAATAGATCAGAGATGAATTTGCAAAAACTAATTGGAGGATCGGAGGACAAACATACCGTAGATCACTTGTGTGCGAGGAAATTGAACGGAATTGAGTAGAGAGGAAGATCCCATAAGGTTTTGAGAGACTTTGGAGGTAGAAGAGAGAAAAGGATTGAAGTTTTGGTGTTTGGGATACCTTCCAATGCATTTATGTGGTCAGACGCAACTATACGATCGTAACTATACGACCGGAACATTTTGTTCCCCGCCATATAGTTGGTCTGACTGCAAAAATTTAGGGTTTCTTAGGGTTTTTATCAGGCGGCGATATCTATATGACCAGAACTATATGGCCGGGATTTTTATCCCCGTCGTATAGTTGGTCGTTAAACCTTCTGTATCCAAATCAGAAAATTTGTCGATGGAATAAATATCTATACGGCCGGAACTACATGACTAGAATATTAATTCCTGCCATATAGTTGGTCGTTAAAGGTATTGTAGTCGTCAAAAAATTTCTATTTTTTCAAGAATTATTTATTAACGTGAAACTTAGCGAAACACCATGTTTTGACAGAAAAATGACAGTCTAAATTGTTGACCAACAATAACATGTATAAAACAGGAATTTTAGTACCACCAAATCTCTCCTTCTCAACTAGAGTTTTCTAGCACTCTTTATTCAACATGGAATTTAAACTAAAACTTAAAAACTTTACTCAAACCTTTATTTCACATGGGTTGCCTCCCATGCAACACTCTTTTATGGTCAATAGCTTGACCTTGATGTTGCTCACTTAGGCCAGATGAGTGGAACACCCACTCCAAAATAGTTGGCCTTCAAAGTGATGGCCTCCTTATCATCATGCTTGGCTTTCTTCTTCCTAGGAAAATGAATAACAAAAGGATCCCGTGAAGGCAATTGAAGCTTCTTGTTCCCTTCATGTAGATTAATCAAAGCCTTATTAGTTCTTAAGATTGGACGACCTAATATGATAGGAGCAGTAGCATCTTCGGGCATGTCAATAATAACAAAATTAATAAGAGCAGGACAGCCTTTAATGTATACTAAAGTATTCTCTTAATTCCTACTACTTGTTTGTAGGTAGAATCTCCTAGATGTAGTTTTAACTCGGTGATTTCAAAAGAGTCAATATTTAACTTATTAAAAAGACTTTTGGAATTGTTGAAACACTTGCACCTAAATCACAAAGTGCAGCTATTTCATTAGTCGCAATTTTAATCTTAATTGTAGGCTCAAATATATCATCAAGCTTAACAGGTAGTTTTTCAGAAAATTTCTTATATTCTTCCCCAAACTCACGTACCTTTATTGCTACCTGATTAATGAAGTGTTGATACATGGCTTCCTCATTTCCTTCACTTACCAGAATCTTGATATTGATCCTTTTCACAAGATCTTCAACCGTGTAATTTGGTGAAGGGGCATTACTATAGTCATGTTCTTCAGGCTCCTCCCTTTGGATTCTTATCATCTTGAGGTCTTCGACCAGGTTGAGACCAGCTTTACCTACAAATTTAGCTAGACTAAGAGTTTGACTCTTAGTTATGTTAACTAGTTGTGCCTCAACAATCCTTGTTCTTTCCTAGAGGGCCTGCAAATCATTCCTCAAACTTATAGCTTGGTTAGATAATTTATCAAGCATAGCATCATGATTCTCCGTTATTTTAACAAGGATATTATTTTGCTCATTTTGTGAGTCCATAAAAGACTTAAGTATTTCTTGGAGACTACCATTACTTGATACCATATTACTATTAGAGTTACATGCAGGACTATAATAGTGTTTCTAAAAATTAGGATTATAGTTCTTCTTCCAACCAGGGTTATAATCATTATGAGCTATGAGGTCTATTTCTTCAATATTTGGTTCTGGGATAGCTCTTACCTGGGTTTCCTTACCTTTAACGGATAATATGATCTCATCCAACTTAGCATTGAGTTCTTCATTTTCTTGAGGTGTGACGAAGTTCAACTTCTTTCTGTTTGATCTTTCCACATGCCATTGGGCATGGTTGTCTTGCATATTGTCTAGAAGCTGCTTTGCTTCGGTAATTTGTTTACCCATAAATGTTCCTCCAGCTGCAGTATCAAGCATAGACTTAGATACAGGGTTAAGAGCATTATTAAATAAATGGAGAATTAACCAATCTTCTGTCCCATGGCTGGGACAGTTTGTCATGCATTCTTTAATTCTCTCCCATGCAAGCGCTAGTGTCTCGCGCTCTTCCTATCTAAAACTAGTAATATTATATCTTAGTTGCATAATCTTTGCAAGTGGATAGAATTTAGTCATAAATAAAGAAGTACATTCCACCCATGATGCAATAGTATTTCTACGCGAAGATAGCAACCATATTTTTGCTCTTCCTCTAAGAGAGAAAGGAAATAAGCGCAACTTGACCGCCTCGGGGTGAACATCTTTAGTGCACATCATATCACATATTTTAGTGAACGTATTCAAGTGCATAACTACATCCTCAACAGTAGAGCCTCCAAATTGATTCTATTGAACGAAACTTAAATAGTGTGGCTTAATTTCATAATCTTCAGCAGTAATTGTTGGCTATCTAATAGGAGTACACAAATAATCATTGTTGGATTTGCAAACTCCCCATGCTTCTTTTCAGCCATATTTCCTATGTTTTTGGATTTTATTAAAAAAACTAATGATAGTAAAAACAAGAAATTTAAGACTAACTATTTTTTTGTTTTTCAAATAAAGACTAAAAGAAAACTAACAAAATTAAACACAGGAATTAAAACTAGAAAGGTTCCTACTAACCTCAACAGGGTTGATAGCTTCGATCCGGATTACTAACGTAGTATAGCTCTTTTTCCCTAGTAGACCTAGGTTATCGAATCCTCGTGAAGCAGAAAACATAGTAAGGTTACTTTAACATACCTTCAGGAGTTTTAGAATTCCTTTTGTGTTTTACTGGACCAAGATTTTGCGATATTTTGTTGTTGTCGATGATGGAGAGAAGGGCATAGGGCTTTCGGTTTCACTAGTATGCATTTAATTGTTAGAGAAAGATAATTATATGTGGGCACTGCATCCATAATTGCTATTGCCTCCGCAACCGCTTATAGTAATAACCTACTAGTCTCATCCATAGAAGAAGGATAACTAATGATATGCATATTGATTTCACCATTAATCCCAAGTAAATCCCTCACATACGGCCGTACTACCCCTTCTATCACCGGGGTTCCAATCCTACAGATTAGTCATTACTCAGAGTCCCTATACCTGGATCAATCCTTGGGGTCTTGGGTACCTGATAAGTCCTTAGATTGAGGTAAGAGAGGGTACAATAATCATCATGTCATACAAACTAATACATGATCCCATCTATGATAAATAACATGCACAAAGCTACATGGCTAGGCCGAAGCCCTTAGCCCAAAGAGAATTACTCTAACATAGAGATGAAATCAACAACCAAAAACATTGTAATGGAAATTATGAGATTGATAGCAAATAGTCTTACAATGTCAACAATTGAGATGAGATCTACTATTACAAGTGGTGGAATATGGCTATGGTGGTGGAGAAGAGTTTGGAGAGTATATCTAGATTTATTCCTCCGACATGGTGCATTCTAGTGGTAGGGAGAGTTGAGATCGAAAAGAAGAGGTCGAGGCGGTTTTTCTCGTCGCCCGAGGCCTATTTATACAGGGGTCCCTTCACGAAAGTTATTATGTTTGACCTGGCGATGTCGGTGCCAACTATACGGATGGAACTATATGGCCGGAATAAAATTCCTGCCGTATAGTTGGTCGTTAAAGGCACTGCCTCCGCTTCATGACTCTAGGTTTCTTTGAGTTTTTTCGAAATCTCGTA
Source organism: Avena sativa (assembly GCA_916181665.1). Classification (NCBI taxonomy): domain Eukaryota; kingdom Viridiplantae; phylum Streptophyta; class Magnoliopsida; order Poales; family Poaceae; genus Avena; species Avena sativa. The sequence goes on along the minus strand of OV702293.1, from coordinate 112,281,729 downwards.
TCTTTTACTTTAATGTTGCGATTCCCATCATCAAACGTCATTATCTGCGCAGGAAAAAATAAAAAGACGGGATTGCATACCCCTTTGATCATTAGGCATTAGTGGCAGGATTTAGAGAGATATTTCCTCAAAACTATGAATAATATCTAGTTTAAATGCGAACGTGGATGGCTATATTTCACATCCATCAATACCCCATGACGAATGCGCCCGAGAGGTTAAACCGTATGTTCGCATGCCTCGGCTGCTAAGAGGTATTACCCTCGTGAGCTCTTTCCCCTTTCCCCTCTGGGGAGATTTGACTGTCTAGTGGGTCTTTCAAAGAGTGAAATTGTAGGCCTTGTGCGAATCTTTGCTCGCCGGAAGGGAGTGACTTCGTGAGCCGCCTTTCGAGGATATAACCGTGGGTTGAACGTTTGTCATTTTGGCTCTTCGAAGAGGGGACTGCTAATTCGGCTAGTATCTAGGCCACTAGAGGGGGTGACCTCACAAGCAGCCCCATAAGCCTGTCAAGGGAAAGGATGTAGGGAAAATGCGTATCATGTTGGCTCCTCGAGGAGGAGACCGTAGGTCTAGTGAGAAATTAGGCTACTAGAGGGAGGTTCCCTCGTGAGATGCCTTGTAAACCTCACGAGGAGAAGGCCGTAGGGAAAATGCTTCTCCTATTGGATCCTCGAGGAGGAGACCATAGGTCTAGAAATAAATTAGGCGCTGGAGGGGGCTCCCTCATGAGCCACCCCATAACACTTTCGAGAAGAAGGGCTTCAGAAAAATGCTTCTCATGTTGGCTCCTCAAGGAGGAGACCGTAGGTCTAGCAAGAAATTAGGCTGCTGGCGGGGGGGTTCCCTCATGAGCCACCCCATAAGACTCTCGAGGATAAGGACGTAAGACAAAGGTTTCTCCTATTGTCTCCTCAAGAAGGAGAGCATAGGTCTAGCAATAATTAGGCCGCTGGAGGGGGTGCCCTCATGAGCCGCCCCATAATCGTCTCGAGGAGAAGGCCGTAGGGAAAAACATGCACTGCTTAGATTACGTACACGTGTCACGCGAGGGTTTCAAGCACCAAGAACCATGGGTGAGGTGACTTATCACTAGAGCTAGTTCGTAAGTTCAGAGCTCGACACTTTAGGCCTTGGTGTTGACAACGAGTGACCCGGTGATGGAAACAGTGCCTAGACCCTCGGTCATGTGGCCTATGTAATAGAACTTCATCCATGCACGGTTTAAAATGTTTTCCTGAAAGAAGGGAAAAGAAGAATTGGTGAAAGATCTGAAAAACCACTAGAGAGGTTCATGCCTATTGCAATGTCGTCGTGATATGCACAGGGTCTTATAGGATATAAGGCTATAGAGGATGAGAGTTTGAGAGTCACCTTTAAAAAGTTGGGTGCCCAGACGCGTCGCTCGGAGAGGTTTGTACCCCTTCCTAACGCGTGGCACCACTCCTAGGTCGTGGACCTTAGGAACTGTGGGGGAGGCGGTTGATGTTTTACGCATGCTAGGTGCAGTCCACATGGAAGTCAGGAGCCCTCGAGTCAGCGCCACCCTCATGAATCTCTAACACTATTGAGGGTGAGCTGGGGTGGTCCTGACATTCTCTGGTGATTGCGGGCGCCGGTAGCGACATGTCCCTCGCAATAAGGGTACAAGGTGGCGGCCACCCTCTTTTCCATAGCGTTCTCATGAGCCATCATTTGCTTCTTCCTCACCATAAGGGTACCCACGATGTAGTCAAGGGAATCCACGTTTTGAGGGTGGTGGTGTCCACAGTCTTGTAGGCATTCTCGAGGGAGCATAGAGCCTCCTTCTTGTCGTAGCGGATGGTTATGTCCTCGCCATTGCCTCCTAGCATCTCGATGATGTTGTAGGCATGATGGGTGGCTTCCATGAACTTGTCCAGAGCAAGGTAGCCTAGTATGATGTTGTAGGGGAGGTAGATATTCGCCATGTCAAACTCGATGAGCTTGGTTCGGTAGTTGTGGCGAGAACCAAATGTGACTGTGAAACAGGGTGGACCCTAGGGTCGAAGGTGATGGCGCACTGCGACCACTTGAGCTTTGGGAATAGAGTTCTATGCTCGGAAGCAACAACTTCTTGGGTGAGCTTTGTGAAGTGCTTGCTGGACGTCGGGGCCTAGGTGTCGCCGATAATGCAATCTAAGGCACCCGTCGTCTCCTAGTAGCCCCCTGTGTTCTCCTCGACATGGCCCTTCTTCGGGCGCGGTGATGCTGCTGCACGGTGTTGGCCTGGTGACCCTATTGGTGGGTTCCATGGCCATTGTGGTTGTTATTCCAGTGCCTCCTCCTTGGTTGTCGCTGCTTCCGTTGCCTCATTCGCCTCCTTGTCTCCCTTTCCTTTGGCTGTTGTGGTAGTCATGGAGCTTCTTGAGCTCCTAGCAGCCATCGGTGGGATGCACATGCTTCTTGTAGAAGATGTCATATGAGCAGTCCTCACGCTCACCTTCTCGGTCTCCCTCACGAGGGATTTCATGCTCAGGATCCACGGCGAGCACGGGGGAGGGCTTCCGTTTGGGATCCTTTCACTTGCTCTTGAAGGAACTTGAGGATTTTGGTGTGGCTCCGCCTTGGCGAGGCCGAACATGCATCCCACCTAGTCCTTGGCGCACTTCTCCACCTTGATGAAAATCTCTACCGCTGTGGTGAGGTTTTCACCTAGGGATGTCAATATTTTCCCTCATTCTTGTCACAAACCTACATAAACCGCTACAAGAACTGGAAGAGGGTATCACCGGGTTGTTGGCATACCTGGAAGAGGTCATAGTAGGCTAGTGGGCACTCAATAAGTCCCCTTGAATTTGGCAATGAAGAGCGAGCAGAGGGCTGACCACGAGCCAATGGATTTCTCGGGGAGATTCATCAACCAGGTGCAAGCCGTGTCCTTGAGTACCATGGGGAACCAGTTCGCCCTGACGCGGTCATCACCCCCCCCCCCCCCCGCGCGGCCTCGATGCCCATGGTTTAGAGGTCCAGGAACTCGTAGGGGTTGGCGGTCCTGTCGTAGCGTGATGGTATCTCCATATGGAACTTGTGCAGCCATACTACACGGAGGAGGTCCTTGGTGAACGTGAGGCAGCCATTTCCCTACACTTCCTTGCCGTTGGCGAGTGTTGTATAGTTCTGTTTGTCCTGGTTCATCAATATCCTCAACGATGTGGTCCTCTCGTCCCCAAGGAGGTGCGGTGACGGAACAAGTGGCCTCTAGAGGTGAGATGATATGGTAGATATTACCGAGGGACGGAGCGATGTCGCCGGGCTTGGGGGCATCATCCGACCGTGGAGCCGGACACAGACCCACAACCCCCGACGCCATGTCCTTGGCCTGAGCCTCATTTCCCGCCTAGGTGGGGGCGGTGATTTCAAGGAGCCCATCTAGGTGCTCCACCACTTCCCTTGCCTAGATTTGGCCGACGGGTGGCGCAGTAGATTCTGCACCATGCGCTTAGCAGCCTCCAGCATGGGCCGGCCAGTCTTGTCATGAGAGGATGCGGTGCAAGAGAGCGACGTTTTGCTGGGGGGGAGATTTGGAGCTCCCGCAATAGGTGGAAGGAGGAGCCTTGCTCGTCTTCCATCCATGGAGTTTGCTTCATGGTGGTGCATCAGAGGACAGGCTCCGTCTGAGGCTTGCTTTCCACGCAGCAGAGGGCGTGCATAGCCTGACTCTTATTGCGATCTGACATTCCTACGAGGTTGGTGAAAATCTTGTAAGTGCGCCTCAGCCCCTACCTGGCGTGCCAAATGTCGGAGAATGTGTCACACAAAGGAATGAGGGGTCCAACTAACCCTGAGTTCTAGTGGGGGTTGAATCACACATTCAGAGCTTGTCAACAATGACGGTGATAGCAGAGCACACACATGAAAGAAACTGGACATGAGGGTTTTTACCTAGGTTCGTGAGGAGTTAAAGTCCCTAGTACTGCTTTGTGGTATTTATCATGGTGTCTCATCAGGGTACAATGGTGGATGTATGTCTAGGGTTTTAGATCACGGGGATCAATCCCTTCTGAGGTCGAAGGAGCCCTCCTTTTATAGCGGAGTTGGGACTCTTCCCCCAAATCTTGGAGGGAATGGTCACCACACTGCCGCCCCTCGAAGTCCTAGTCTACAAGTCTACTTTGTGTCGACTGGGTCCTGCTCGTCGGGGGCTCTCTGTTCCATCATAAATCTAACTTTGTTGGCGTCGCCGGATGCAACATGACGCTTCATGCTCCCTCCCTTGCACCAAAACGGGAAACGATGGAGCTAGCAGTGCTGAGGTCTTATTACTTCCTTTGCATCGAAGGAGCCGGACTAGCTTCTCTTTACCGAGGCGGTCCGTGTGGTCCATAAGGTCACGGTGCCACTTGTCGGGTTTCGTTGTCCTTGCCACCTTTTCTACGAGATTACGGGCGTGCCCTAAGGAACGCTCTGAGGTATCCGATGCCAATGGCGAGCCAAGGGGCCACCCGAGACTCCTTCTCGCGTCATGGTCTCATGAAGCCAAGTCGGGTGGAGCTGAGGTCTCAGCCTCATGAGGGATTACCCCTGGCATTGCCTCCTGGGGTGTAGCACCCCGGGTAAAACTACTACCAGAAAATCGCTCGTGTTTGTGCATCGTCATGACTGCATGCTGATGTCATATTGCCACATTGCATTTGAGCATCTTCATGTCTTCATTCATATTATTTGCCTAAACCTATTTTCCCTAAAAACCTATCTTTGTTTTCGAAATACCCCTATCCTTATTTCAAATTATAAAAACCCGATCGATTCGGATATTTTATTTGCCTTAAAACTATTTGAAAAGTCTTTTAAAAATAAAAATAAGTAAAAAAATATTTTGACCATGAAGGCGTTCTAGCCGATCAGGCCAGAGGCCCAACCAGACCAGACTACCAACTACTAATCTATCTACCTAGCTATCTACCTAGCTAGACCTACCCCCAAACCCTAAACTAACCCACGCCACACCACCTACACAACTAACATGGTCACCTGACCGACCCACAAACGACCATGACTCGACACATGCACCCGCGCGCACCCACGCACAGCCGACACAACCCACCCTTGCTGCTCGCAAGCACACAACCACTCCACACAACACCGCATGCACGATATCGCCACAGGCAAGCGATGCGCGGCCAGCCCCACACCACACCGCCTCGCATGCTCCCCGCAGTGCACCGATCCACCCTGTGGCCCCATCCCACCGACACACCAACCCGCGCCCGCGCGACCTTGCTCAGCCCGCCCTATCCCCGTGTCGCGATCCTGCCTGGCGCCACCTCCCGTATCCCACTCCGTGTCGCCTCCATAAGACCCCATCGCGCCTCCAGAACCGAACCCTCTCGCCTCGCATTGTTATCCTCCCTCATCCTCAATCTCCACCACCTTCCTCCGCCCGAGACTCCCCTGCGCGTCCTCGTCTTCCCCGCGGCCGCCACGCGGTATGCCGCCATCAGAGCATTGCCACACCCTCTTCCTTCTCATTTTTCTCCTAGCCCCAACAGGACCCTTGCCGCTTGTACCCATCTTGCGGCCACCGTACTTGCCATTAGTGCCTCTAGCATGTGCATGTCATCGCCACCCCAGATCGCCTTTGAGGGTGACCTCACCCTTGTGACCTCGCCTCCAGTACGTCCTCCCCAGGCTGCCTCCTCTGATGTTCTGATCCTCGTAAGGTCGTTGTTTTGCCATACATAAGCATCGCCACCCTTGGTATCTTGACACATCTGCAGACCCTGGCCCTGCCTGTTGTTGTTCATAGTGACATGGCGCTCCTCCTCCAGTTCCCTCAATGCCAGGCTCCATTAGGACCTTCTCCTATTTCAACCTTGTGTGCCTGAAGTCTACCGTGATGTCAGGCTCATCCATGATCCTATAGTACGCATTGCTGACGGGTATCCATTTTACCTTGTAACCTGTGATACTGCTTCTCCTGCCATGTTGGCTCGCTCTGGTGATGCACATGCCTCATGCAACTTCTGTCGCCGCTCTTTGCCGTGTTGTTAACTGACCACCAAGTCCAACTTCACCTTGTCAAGTACATTGTACACCAGCGCTCATCGACAAGACCGACTCGATGCCAAGGAGTTTGAAGAATGTACATGGAGCCACTCGAAGACCCGGCGTAAATCCCCAAGTTCACCACCGATGACCGAGATGGTATCCCAAGATATTCTTCCTGGAATTCAAAGACCGACCCCGCAACCCTCAGCGATCCCCAAGATCATCGAACCCAATGTGTGTCCCCTAGCTAACCCGGCCCTATTTTATAATGTGGCATATATATATTGATGCATTAAATCATTCGTGTCGCATATATTTGGTGGTTTGGGGCGTTATGTCGATTCACCTCATAATTAAATATGGAGAGTATACGCAGACTAATCTAGTTTTACATTTGCTCCAATTAAATTTGTGTAGCGAACCGGTGACATATTTTTCCTTGTTAAGACAACATTTAAATTCTGGGGTATCTAAACAACATAAACCATCTAATTAAATTTTTGGGACCCCGGTTCCGCTTAATATTGCCTAGTCACATCGCATACTTGCCATATCATGCATCATACATGCATCATGCCCGATCTTCTGTCGTAGAATTGAATAGAGCATCCGGTGTTTCTTTAAGTGCTTTGCTTATTTATGGATTAGGCTGTTGAGTTGATGCGAGCTTCGCCGCAATCTTCATATGAACCTTCGGCAGTGTTTCTAGGCGAGAATTCTCCCCCTTTCTACCTATTTGTATTTATAGTCTTTACTTCCTCATGTTGATCTATTGCTTTCCGTGTTGTGATGCTTTAGGTTCCGTGCATTATTTATATTCCTTAAAACCTCTATATTACCGTGGACACCTCCTATTACCTGTTGTTTGATAGACAGTTGTCCTTGCGAGTCGTAGTTTCTTGCCCAGGTGTTGCTTCGCATTATCGATTTCCACTGTTGTGGGTAGTTGGCGCATGCTTAATGGTGGAGATAATCATGGGTCTACTTACATCATATTAATTGAATGTTAGAAGTGGATATAACTAATGAAGAGGCACCGGTGGGTAATAGTTGAGATTTGGTTGTTAACCGCCCACTTGTGTCCACCTAGGACCCGTGTTCTTGATACCTTTTCCGAGATCGAGCGCCACATATAGGGTGTATGGGAACCCCTATCGGCTTATTACCTAATGTCAAAGTACTATTATGGGGGCCACACCATAGTTCGGGTTTTATAAGTTACCTAATGTACCTATGAAATGTATGCCATGTTATTCCATGTTTATTACGGTTGCATAGGTGTGGCACTCTGTCACGGGAATATATTATCTATGTCCTCTGCTTGGGTGACAAGTGCATGCAAACTTAGGGTACGTACGAGGATTAGCTATAACTTGTACGTTTAGCTATTTTGGGTGGCCCCATGTACTTTCTTTGGGTATGGGAAACACCGTGTCCGAGGCCCCGCCGACATACCGATGGGTGTATGTTAATTGATCTAGCAACAAGGGATAAAGTGCGTGTGGAAACTTTGGTGCACCCCTGCAGGGCTAAATCTTTTCAAAAAGCCATGTCTATGGTTATGGATGACTTGGAGCACAGTTTCTCGACCATAGACAACGATAACTAAAGTTACTATTACAATTTGACTTGGATCTGATATAACTAGTAAGTTGGATAACCACCATGGAAAGAAAGGATAAAACTACCAACCGTGTGAGTTTCCTCGGCAGGACTTCCTCGTTTGGTATCAAGGAGGAAATACCAGGATGGGTATGTTTGGTGGTAGTATCAGGTTGGTTCTGCATTGGTCTTTCTTATCTCTCTCTGATAGCCGATAGTTGTATCGAATCTCTATAGGTTGTTTAGTGCATCCCGCGTTGCCGTTTCAGTCCACCATACCTATGTAAACGAGAGCCACTGAATTCTAAGTCTCTCCGTATACTGGCCTCAGTACTGACCGCTCTCTTTTTCCTTTGCCCATTTTTGGCACCCCTTTCATTTTAGCAGGTTTGAGATCGATGTCGTTAGCAGTGTTACCCTTCCGGCTTGGCCTTGGCAGGGTTATTGACACCATTGGTTATTCTTCAGGGCTCTTAGCTCAATTTTATCTTGTTTGTTGTAACATCCCAAAAATACTAAAGTTGGATCATCAATATCTAATCATCAAAATTAGGGTTAACAAAAACTTTGTTAAATAAAATTATGAATGCATGCATATGAGTATGCATTAAATTTGAAATTCTTTGGAACCACCTTGTTTGATTGTTTCATTGCTTGTAAAATGTTTCGTAGGTGAAATAAACATCATCTAAAACATTTCACACACTTTTCCTAAAGACAAGTAAATCAAAACAAATATATTAAAGGAATGGTCACTTTGACCAATTTAACTCCCATGCCAACTTTGGCTGTCTCAAACTTTCAGAACCTAACAAAAACTTTTCTGGATCTTTGCACCCCTTGAATGTACTCCTAACAAAGTATCAAGTCCCACTTTGTGATCATCCATAAACTTTCAAATGCATAGTTTAAATGACAATTCAAAATTGAATCTTTATCATATGGGAAGATACCACTTTTTCAAAAACCACTCAAACAAGCTCAACTTTCAAAACCCAAGCATCTGCAGACTCACCAGCACCAACCTAGCAAACCCACCAAAAATCTTTTCAAAATTCAAAACTTGAATTCATGCAGCCATTTCATCAAACAGGTTGCAGATACAAATCAAACAAACATCAAACACTATAGTGTGTAGTAAAATTGGCCTAACTTGTTCCCTATTTAGCTCACAACTAGCTCAATAGATCATCTAGGAAGATTAACCAAGCACTAGCACCACTGTGAGCTTGCCATTGCCATCAATGGTGAACAGCCGATCACACCCATGTCACCCCCATGTCGACAACAAGCTAGGAGGTGACACAAGCCTAGCCAGCATGTCTAGGAGGCAGCCCACCGTCCACCGTCACTCCCTGTCCACCGCTCGAACCTTGCCAACAACTGGACCACACGCACGGACCGCGCCCAGACCGCCAGCGACCATGCCGAGCGTGCGCTACAGCGCCACCCTCGACCGAAGCCCACAGACCGCACGCCGCCCTTGCCGCGTGCATACACAATGCCCACCGACCCAGGAGACCGCCAGACATCCCCCGCCGCCCCGTGACGCACAGCCACCGCTCGCTGTCGAAGACGCCGCCTCCGCCGCTCAGAGCGTCACATGTTCTAGACCAAGCCACACAGCCCCACGCCTCAAAACCATGTTGTTGAGCATCGCCAGGGAACACCGCACCGTCCCCTACCATCGCCCATGCCAATAGCCGCCTGTAACATCTCCCCTGACGAGCTCACCGTGCGCCCCGTCGGTCCCCTCGCTCGACTATAAATAGAGGCCACCCCCGCTCAATTTCTTCACACCATCTCACTCCCCTCTCGTCACTGATCGTGCCACACCGTTCCCGGAGCAAGGCGAGCACCACCTCGCCGGAATTTCACCGGAGCCCGCCGCCTCTGGAGAAGAAGGGAGCCATCGATTTCGTCCACCCCAGGAGCTGCCGCGACCACCCCTGAGTCAGCCATCATCGACTTTGTTGTTCGCCCGCCTCGCCGACCCTCCCCTGCACCCCGGTGAGCCCCCAGCTACCCTCACTGGCCGCCCTAGGTTTCTTTCTCGCCGGCGTTGTCTCGCGTCGACGATGACTCCCAGCCGTTGGATTAGAATCAGATCGAATGACCCACGTTGCCCTGTACCGCTTCGCCCCCCTGTCTCGCTGGCAAGTGGGGACACCGACTTAAGCAGCCCGCGGGAGCACTACGCTTAGCAGGCCGGCCCAGTAACTTTTCCCGCGCAGCCCAGTGATTTGAATTAAATCTTTTTCTTTTTAATTCAAACACACTTCTGTACCCATTTTCAAAAATCAATCCAGATCGATTCAGTGCACCAATTTGAATGAAACCAATTTTGTTGGAAAGGACTGTGAATTCTGAATCCAAGCCCGTTGGATTCAAGTCATGTGGATCTATAGATCACTCAAGGTAAAAATAACAAGGCAGAAGCTTTTCTGCATTCAAACATTTTTCAAATTTAAACCATACTAGCTTTTGAGTTGATTCCAACTCTCAAAAATCACATTTAACCATACCTTTCACAATATATAAAAATATATAGGTTTACTTGCAGAAATAATGTTCAAGTAATAAAAGAATGCTACATAGGCATTTCTAGTCATTATATTTAAATAAAATAAAAGGGTAAAACCTTATTAAATTGTGACACCACTTTAAATCACATTCCTTTGGACTACAATATGTGGTGATGACATGTGTCAACATGATCCCATGTTTGGGTTGGAGAATATTAAATCTTAAGTAGTTTTTCAATGAGTAGAAATTACTTTTCTAAAAATAAAAGGAATTAAACCAAGCCTTAACCTTGTAATATTAGAGATGATGCTAGATCATCTATAGGACCCTTGTGTGTGATGATTGCAAGTAGTTAAGTATTGTTTGGTGATTGTGTACCTCGTATTTATTCATAGACGCTAGTACAGACCAAGGATACGAGGAGGAAGGAGGATACTACGAGGAAGAAGCCGAGGAGAACTTCAACCACTACTCTGCACAAGGCAAGATGATGCTATACCTATGCAAGCTTATATTGGCATTGATGCAAGCTAACACTTTTAAGATACTTTACCTATACAAGCCAATACCTGCTTGTTACCATGCCTACTATATGCTCTAAGCATATATGATCATACCCACTTGTTAAACCAATCCTAGTTTTATTTGCAAGCTTCTTACTTTATTTATTTATCAAAGCTTACTTAGAGTTTACTTAAGAGTTTGGTAGATACTAGAAAGTTATCTGAAGGTTGCATAAAGATCATAAAATTTGGCCTAAGATTAGACACCTTGATATCATCCTGAGAAATAAGGTTATACATAGTTGAAACTCCCCTAGTTGACCACCCCTCATTATTACTTACCCCCACTTGTAGATGCTAGTGCTAAGCATCAAACTTGATCAACTTTAGATGGGAATACTTGGTGATAAAATGGTTATGAAAACCTTAGAATGATGGATCATCCGATTGAAATGTTTTGGACATGTGTTTCCAAACACCTGATAATTTTGGTGATGAAAATGTTGAGGCATGAGCCTTAGCCCCCTTTTTTTAAAACTGGTGGTTGTCTGGATGCGATACCATTCCAATTTTATCATACAACCACAATACCCGAGGATTGGGTAGGGCTTAACTGGAAACTTATGTACCTTAGTATTAGCTCCCTCACGACCAAGGTCTGAGCTGAGGCTACCTTGTGAAGATTGTCCACCTGTGCAGTATCCAAGATGACAGTTGGTCATGGTTGGGAGGCCAAACTCACAGGAGAGGTGCTTATACTAGGGCGTGTAATTGAAAGGTTAGGATTGATTATCCGCATACTGAGTATGGTGAATTCAGGATTTGTTCCTGACGGATGTATCGAATGTTGTGGTGAAAGTGTACAATCTCTGCAGAGTGTCAAACTATTCGAATAGCCGCGTCCGCGGTTATGGACAGTTGGAGTGGCCATACTGTTCCCCCGTCAGACTTTTCAAAATTGACTTGTGAAATGAACTGAGACTTTGACTTGACCACAACAGAGTTGTGACATGAGTTACAAGATCCCACTTAGGAGTTATAAAATTGTGACTAGCTTTAGAACTTAGTACAGATAAATCTGGCTTTTGCAAAACAACCCTAGAGCCTAGTGTCCTATTATCCAAAAACCCCTTTACCTGTTAGTATTAGTTTGCGAGTACTTAAAGAGTACTCATGGCTTTGTCCCTGGCTATTCCCATGGCCAGACTATGAAGAGGAGTACCTAGAATATGGACCCCCGGAAGGTTACGACAACTAGGATCATCTCCCATTGTCAGCATTGCCTGTGACCCCGAAGATGGAGCTTCGCCTACGCTACCGTTATTATTACGTATTCCGCTGCTTGATGTTGTATTAAGAACTGGATCATGAGATCCCTATTCGTGTAAGAACTTATGTATCGTTTGTAATGGATGATGTACTATGGTATCCAATTCTGTTATGTCTCGCAAAAATGGTAATCTTGGTATTGCGATGTATGGCATAACGGGCATCTGGGATTAAAAATCCGGGTGTTGACAAGTTGGTATCAGAGCCATCCTGACCATAGGAGACCCTAGTTAGATTGGACGTTTGAATCAAAAACTTATTTTCCAAAACCAAATAAAACAAATATTTTCAAAAACTTATTCTCATTCTTATCCCTTTGATTCTTTCATGAAAATTCATGTTCCTCAAAAACTCTTGCAAAATACATAAAATTTTGACCCACTTGATCACTCTGCTAACCTACTCATCCTCTATTTTTATAGATGGACGTGAAGTACAGCAAGTTTTACCAACCGGGGAATGGAGGAGACCTTATCTTTGAGAGGGATTTGGATCAGCTTTCGGAACTTCTGGAGCGTCTGCACCCCGAGTTCTTCGGAGCTCAGATCAATGATCAAGGAGGAGAAGACCTGCAGTGGCTAATTGTTGCAAGTCTCGAAGGAAAGATTGAACCTCCCACTGCGGAGGGAATTCAGTTTACCTTGAGGGAAAACAACTGGCTCGATGGACTTGCCAGAGCCATGCAAGAAGCTCTTTCCCGTCTGTGTGGGCAGAGCGTCAATCAGATCAAGGGTACTCGCTTTGAGTTTTGCCCAAGGCGTGATGCAAATGGACAACCCCTGGAAGCCCCATACCACCCCGAGCTGAAGACTCAAATGGACCACCTTATCTTCATGATGTACGATCATCAGCAAGAGTTGGACAACTTTCGCGACTACTCCAACCACAAGTCTGCCATCATCAAGACGAAGGACCAGACCATCGCCATGCCAGCAAAGGATCGCAAGTCTCGCCGCCGTCAGCTCGACAAGAAGGAGAGAATCATTTCCCATCTTCGCCACCGCATCTCATCTCTGGAGGAGACCATCCACGAGAGAGACATGCAGTTGGAGGAAAGGGAGAATGCCGGAGAGGATCTTCGTGGAGACCCTTACTCCTATCTCAGCGATGACGATGATTTTCTGGAGGATCAGGCCATGGACTTCTTCACCGATGAGGATGATTTCGCCTTCATCGATGATGATGAAGATGAAGAAGCCACAGACTCCTAGGAGTAGTAGCACTTGAGCACTAGCGTAGTGAGTAGTATTCGGTCCCACTGTATCGTAGTTCTCAGAATGCTTCTTAAAACCATCTGTTTTTCTGTGTTGTGGTGTGTGTTGTACTGTGTGCTATGAATGAATGAATGAAAAAGCAAGTTGCTAGAAAAGCTGAGTCAAACCTTTAAAACTTTACAAAGTCCCCGAAACCTTAGAAATTTCCCTCTTTTCTCATGATCTATCTCAATCTTCAGATGCCACACGGAGGAAGTGGTTCATCCCATGACCCGATGTTGCAGATCCTGCAAATGTTGACTGTTGACCGTGAAGCTGAAAGAGCGGAACGTCAAGCCTACCTAGCCACCCTGCAACAGATAGCCCAACTTTCCCACAACAACCAAGGCCACAGAAATCAGGACAACCATGGATCTAAGCTCAAGAATTTCCAGAACACCAACCCACCTGTTTTCACTAAATCGGAAGAGCCCCTAGACGGTGATGATTAGCTGCAAACCATGGAAAATAACTTAGAAGTAGCAGGAGTGGAAGCCAACGAGAAAGTCCTGTTCGCCACCCACTATCTAGCCGGAGATGCCAGAGCATGGTGGAACAGTGTTTGTGCCATGACCGGAGGCCAGATGATGACCTGGGAGGAATTCAAGGTCAAGTTTAGCCGAACCCATGTGCCACCAGGTTTGATAAAGAGAGTGAGAGACGAGTTCAGAGAGCTGAAGCAAGGAAGGATGTCTGTAGTGGAATACCGTGACCAATTTTTGTCATTAGATAGGTATGCCCCGGACGAGATAGACACCGAAGCCAAGAAGAAAGAAAGATTCCTGAATGGTCTGCATGACGAGATGCAGACAGTGTTAGTCAATATCCCCTTTGCGGATATTGAAGCCCTTGTCGACTCCGCTATCCAGATGGAAGGAAAGATCAACCAAGCCAATGAGAACCACAAGCGTCGTATGATGCATCAGCCAGGAACCCATCAGACCCCAAAGTATCGCCCCAACCCATCTCCAGGATTTGCCCCAAGAACCAACAGACCCCCGATGACCCCTCCCACCTATCCCAACCGTGGAAACCCTAGACCCGGAGGAAACCACAACAACCCCGGAAACTCTAGCAATTTCAATCATGCCCCACCCAAGTTCAACAACATCAATGCTACCGCCAACACCAACCCTGCCGCTAGGACTGGAAGTAATGCTGTGCTTGTCGCAGCCAAGGACAAGTCGCAAGTGACTTGTTATGACTGTGGAAATAAAGGCCACTATTCCAACGAGTGCCCCAACAAGAAGAATGCTACAGCCCCCAATGCCAATGCCCCAGCTCAGCAGCAGCGTCGTGTTCAGCCCGGAAGAAGATTTGCCCCAGGGAATTCACTCAACCGCAATGGCCGTCTTTTTCTCATGCATGCTGAAGAAGCTCAGGAAGCGCCAGACGTCGTCCTGGGTATGTTTTCTGTTAATTCAGTACTTGCACGAGTGTTGTTTGACTCTGGTGCATCGCATTCATTTTTCACCGAAGAATTTGCATGCACTAGTAAAATTCAACCCACCAAATTGAAGCATGTGATGATTGTGCAAATTCCCGGATCAACCACTAAGGCTAGGATAATTTGCAAACCGTCCCTATCTGAATCCATGGCATAGATTTTTATGCAAATCTGATAGTACTCGGAACTAAAGGTTTGGAAGTAGTACTAGGAATGGATTGGATGTCCAAACATAAAGGATTGATTGACTGTGCCAAGAAAGCCATCACTATGACCAGTACCGCCGGAATATCAGTCGAGCGTATATCTCAACCCTTACCTCGTCAATTCAAGTGTAACAAGAGTATATCCCAACCTACCATTGACCAAGTACGGATAGTCTGTGAATACCCCGATGTATTTCCAGATGTTTTGCTCGGTATGCCCCCAGATCAGGATATCGAGTTTACCATTGAACTAATCCCCGGAACAGGACCCATAGCCCAGAGACCCTATAGTATGAACCCGTCAGAGCTCACAGAATTGAAGAAGCAACTGTATTCCATGTTGGAAATTGGATTAATTCAACCAAGTGCGTCACCATGGAGATCACCTGTCTTGTTTGTGGACAAGAAGGATGGAGGTAACCGTTTGTGTACGGATTATCGGAAATTGAATGATGTCACCATCAAGAACAAGTACCCCTTGCCCAAGATAGAAGATTTGTTTGATCAGTTGACCGGTGCCAAAGTATTTTCTAAGATTGATCTTAGAACTGGCTATCATCAACTCAAAATTCGTGCAGAGGATATTCCAAAGACTGCCTTTACCACCAGATATGGATTGTACGAGTATACAGTCATGTCTTTCGGATTAACCAATGCCCCCGCTTATTTCATGAACCTCATGAATAAGATTTTTATGGACTTCCTGGATAAGTTTGTCGTTGTTTTCATCGATGACATTCTGATTTATTCCAAATCAGAAGAAGAAGAACATGAGCTACACCTAAGGACCATTCTTGGAACCCTTAGAGAGCATCAGTTGTATGCCAAGTTTAGCAAATGTGAATTATGGTTACAGGAGGTAGGATTCCTCGGTCACATTGTATCAGTCGGAGGAATTGGCGTGGACCCTGCCAAAGTGAAAGATGTAGAAGATTGGCAATCCCCAACCACTCAAACCCAAGTTCGTGCATTTCTCGGATTGGCGGGATATTACCGCAAATTCGTAGAAGGATTCTCGAGTATCGCCCGATCCATGACCCAATTTTTGAAGAAGGACAAGAAGTTTGAATGGACAGACAAGTGTGAAGCGAGTTTTCAAGAACTCAAGAGGAGATTGATTTCAGCCCCAATCTTGATCATGCCGGATATCACGAAGCCCTTCGATGTGTATTGTGACGCATTCAAGATTGGTCTCGGATGTGTGCTAATGCAAGAAGGCAAAGTTATATCTTTTCTATCCCGACAATTGAAGCAACATGAGCAAAATTACCCAACCCATGACCTCGAACTCGCAACCGTAGTTCTAGCCCTGAAGATATGGAGACATTACCTGATGGGAAATTGTTGTGAGGTTTATTCGGATCACAAGAGCCTAAAGTATATATTCACTCAGAAGGAACTGAATATGAGGCAGAGAAGATGGATTGAGCTAATCAAGGATTATGATCTGGACATTCACTATCACCCTGGTAAAGCCAACGTAGTAGCCGATGCCCTTAGAAGATTGCCGTGCCGCTTGAACTCCATGATTTTGATGGAGCAGCCAAGTTTGCACAAAGAGATGGAAGATTTTCGAATGGAATTAGTAAGTGAAGGATTTTTTGGCTAGCATAGAACTTCAGCCCACTTTGATCAGTCAGATTAAAGAGGCGCAGAAGGGAAATGCCAGTATCGACGGAATCAAGCATCGTATCGGTACAGGCAAAGTACCCGGATTCACCGAAAACGAAGAAGGAGTTCTGTGGTACAAAGGACGCCTTTGTATACCAGCAGATTGTGAGTTGAAAGAAGTTATTTTGAAGGAGGCTCATGATACCCTTTATTCTATCCATCCCGGAGGAACTAAGATGTATCATGATTTGAAGGAGCAATTTTGGTGGCATAAGATGAAGAGAGAAATCGGAAGCTATATCGCCAAGTGTGATATATGTCAGCGAGTCAAGGTAGGACATCAAAGACCCGCTGGATTGTTGCAACCTTTGCAGATTCTGGAATGGAAATGGTATTCTGTAGGAATGGACTTTATCACTGGACTGCCTACTTCAAGTAGGGGAAATGACTCTATCTGGGTCATAGTGGACAGATTGTCCAAAGTCGCCCATTTCTTGCCCGTCAAAACCACATATTAGAGTTCGAAACTAGCGGAGTTATACATCGCTAGAATCGTCAGTTTGCATGGAGTCCCTAAGAACATTGTATCAGATCGAGGAACGTAGTTTACCTCGAGATTTTGGAAGAAAGTCCAAGAAGGTTTAGGAACCCGCTTAGATTTCAGTACCGCGTATCACCCTCAGACCGATGGACAAACAGAGCGAGTAAATCAAATACTCGAAGATATGCTGAGAGCATGTGTGTTAGAATATGGATCCAAGTGGGAAGACTGTCTGCCGTTTGCAGAATTTTCCTACAACAACAGTTACCAAGCTAGTTTGCAAATGGCCCCATTTGAGTTCATGTATGGAAGAAAGTGTCGTACCCCTTTGAACTGGTCGGAAGTAGGAGAGAGTCAGATTTTCGGACCGGACATCCTACGAGAAGCCGAAGAGAAGGTTCACAAGATACATGAGCACCTCAAGACCGCCCAATCCCGACAGAAGAGTTACACCGACAAGAGACGTGGAGACCTTGCCTTCAACATAGGAGATTTTGTTTATCTGAAAGTGTCTCCATTGAAGTGAATGCAGCGTTTCCAACTCAAAGGAAAGTTAGCCCCTAGATATATCGGACCTTTCAAAATTCTGAACCGTCGAGGAGAAGTATCGTATCAATTGGAGCTACCCGAAGAAATGTCATCAGTGCACAATGTGTTCCATATCTCGTTACTTCGCAAGTGTCTCGAAGTCCCCGAGAAGACCGAAGTGTTCAAGAATATCGACCATCGGACCATAGAGATAAAAAATGACCTGACCTATCCCGAAGTACCCATCCGTATTTTGGGAGAAGCCTTTCGAACTACCCGAACCCAAAGCATCAAGGTTCTCAAGATTCAGTGGAGCAACCACACAGAAGAGGAAGCTACCTGGGAGCGCGAAGATCACATCAGGACGGAGTTTCCCGATCTCTTCAAATCCTAGGTAATCTTTTCGTCCTTTTTCAAATCTCGGGACGAGATTTTGTTTAAGGGGGGAAGGTTTGTAACATCCCAAAAATACTAAACTTGGATCATCAATATCTAAACATCAAAATTAGGGTTAACAAAAACTTTTTTAAATAAAATTATGAATGCATGCATATGAGTATGCATTAAATTTGAAATTCTTTGGAACCACCTTGTTTGATTTTTTCATTTCTTGTAAAATGTTTCTTAGGTGAAATAAACATCATCTAAAACATTTCCCACACTTTTCCTAAAGACAAGTAAATCAAAACAAATATATTAAAGGAATGGTCACTTTTACCAATTTAACTCCCATGCCAACTTTGGCTGTCTCAAACTTTCAGAACCTAACAGAAACTTTTCTGGATCTTTGCACCCCTTGAATGTACTCCTAACAAAATATCAAGGCCCACTTTGTGATCATCCAGAAACTTTCATATGCATAGTTTAAATGACAATACAAAATTGAATCTTTATCATATGGGAAGATCCCACTTTTTCAAAAACCACTCAAACAAGATCAACTTTCAAAACCCAAGCATCTGCAGACTCACCAGCACCAACCTAGCAAACCCACCAAAAATCTTTTCAAAATTCAAAACTTGAATTCATGCGGTCATTTCATCAAATAGGTTGTAGATACAAATCAAACAAACATCAAACACTATAGTGTGCAGTAAAATTGGCCTAACTTGTTCCCTATTTAGCTCACAACCAGCTCAGTAGATCATCTAGGAAGATTAACCAAGCACTAGCAGCACTGTGAGCTTGCCATTGCCATCAATGGTGAACAGCCGAGCACACCCATGTCACCCCCATGTCGACAGCAAGCTAGGAGTAGACACAAGCCTAGCCAGCATGTCTGGGAGGCAGCCCACCGTACACCGTCACTCCCTGTCCACCGCTCGAACCTTGCCAACCACTGGACCACACGCACGGACCGCGCCCAGACCGCCAGCGACCATGCCGAGCGTGCGCCAGAGCGCCACCCTCGACCGAAGCCCACAGACAAAGCGCCGCCCTCGCCGCGTGCATACACAATCCCCACCGACCCAGGAGACCGCCAGACATCCCCGTTCGCCGCCCCGTGACGCACAACCACCGCTCGCCGTCGAAGACGCCGCCTCTGCCGCTCAGAGCGTCGCATGTTCCAGACCAAGCCACACCGCCCCACGCCTCAAAACCATGTCGTTGAGCATCGCCAGGGAAAACCGCACCCGTCCCCTACCATCGCCCATGCCAATAGCCGCCTGTAACATTGCCCCCGACGAGCTCACCGTGCGCCCCGTCGGTCCCCTCGCTCGACTATAAATAGAGGCCACCCCCGCTTGATTTCTTCACACCATCTCACTCCCCTCTCGTCACTGATCGTGCCACACCGTTCCTGGAGCAAGGCGAGCACCACCTCGCCAGAATTTCACCAGAGCCCGCCGCCTCTGGAGAAGAAGGGAGCCATCGATTTCGTCCACCCCAGGAGCTGCCGCGACCACCCCTGAGTCCGCCATCGTCGACTTCCTTGTTCGCCCGCCTCGCCGACCCTCGCCTGCACCCCGGTGAGCCCCCAGCTACCCTCACTGGCCGCGCTAGGTTTCTTTCTCGCCGGCGTTGTCTCGCGTCGACGATGACTCCCAGCCGTTGTATTTTACTTTTCTAAAAATAAAAGGAATTAAACCAAGCCTTAACCTTGTAATGTTAGAGATGATGCTAGATCATCTATAGGACCCTTGTGTGTGATGATTGCAAGTAGTTAAGTATTGTTTGGTGATTGTGTACCTCGTATTTATTCATAGACGCTAGTACCGACCAAGGATACAAGGAGGAAGGAGGATACTACGAAGGAGAAGCCGAGGAGAACTTCAACCACTGCTCTGCACAAGGCAAGCTGATTCTATACCTATGCAAGCTTATATTGGCATTGATGCAAGCTAACACTTGCAAGATACTTTACCTATGCAAGCCAATACCTGCTTGTTATCATGCCTACTATATGCTCTAAGCATATATGATCATACCCACTTGTTAAACCAATCCTAGTTTTATTTGCAAGCTTCTTACTTTATTTCTTCATCAAAGCTTACTTAGAGTTTACTTAAGAGTTTGGTAGATACTAGAAAGTTATCTGAAGGTTGCATAAAGATCATAAAATTTGGCCTAAGATTAGACACCTTGATATCATCCTGAGAAATAAGGTTATACATAGTTGAAACTCCCCTAGTTGACCACCCCTCATTATTACTTACCCCCACTTGTAGATGCTAGTGCTAAGCATCAAACTTCATCAACTTTAGATGGGAATACTTGGTGAGAAAATGGTTATGAAAACCTTAGAATGATGGATCATTCGATTGAAATGTTTTGGACATGTGTTTCCAAACACCTGATGATTTTGGTGATGAAAATGTTGAGGCATGAGCCTTAGCCCCCTTTTTTTAAAACTGGTGGTTGTCTGGATGCGATACCATTCCAATTTTATCATACAACCACAATACCCGAGGATTGGGTAGGGCTTAACTGGAAACTTATGTACCTTAGTATTAGCTCCCTCACGACCAAGGTCTGAGCTGAGGCTACCTTGTGAAGATTATCCACCTGTGTAGTACCCAAGATGACAGTTGGTCATGGTTGGGAGGCCAAACTCACAGGGGAGGTGCTTATACTAGGGCGTGTAATTGAAAGGTTAGGATTGATTATCCGCATACTGAGTATGGTGAATTCAGGATTTGTTCCTGACGGATGTATCGAATGTTGTGGTGAAAGTGTACAATCTCTGTAGAGTGTCAAACTATTCGAATAGCCGCGTCCGCGGTTATGAACAGTTGGAGTGGCCATACTGTTCCCCCCTCAGACTTTTCAAAATTGACTTGTGAAATGAACTCAGACTTTGACTTGACCACAACAGATTTGCGACATGAGTTACAAGATCCCACTTAGGAGTTATAAAATTGTGACTAGCTTTAGAACTTAGTAGAGATAAATCTGGCTTTTGCAAAACAACCCTAGAGCCTAGTTTCCTATTATCCAAAAACCCCTTTACCTGTTGGTATTAGTTTGCGAGTACTTAAAGAGTACTCATGGCTTTGTCCCTGGTTATTCCCATGGCCAGACTATGAAGAGGAGTACCTGGAAGATGGACCCCAGGAAGGTTACGACAACTAGGATCATCTCTCATCGTCAGCATTGCCTGTGAGCCCAAAGATGGAGCTTCGCCTATGTTACCGTTATTATTACGTATTCCGCTGCTTGATGTTGTATTAAGAACTGGATCATGAGATCCCTATTCGTGTAAGAACTTATGTATCGTTTGTAATGGATGATGTACTATGGTATCCAATTCTGTTATGTCTCGCAAAAATGGTAATCCTGGGATTGCGATGTATGGCATAACAGGCATCTGGGATTAAAAATCCGGGTGTTGACATTTGTACTCGGATGCTATATCATTTTCAAGGTGATTTGGATCTTTGTACTATATATCTGTATTCTTGACTCGTTGAGTTGTCGATGTATATATATGTTCTGTGGGTTCCATCATGGACTATTTCGTAATGATGTTACTTCATTTTCCACCCTCATGCAAGTGCCTGGTGGGCACCTTTGAATTGTTTCTATGCGGGTTTGGCGGGAATAGCTAAATTTTCCTAGGGCCTATTTGAGGGTGTTACACGAGGCACCACTCCTAGTGTCATAGCCTATAGAGCGTGACGTCTCTCATGCGGTGGGCCCGTCAATCATCGGGTGTGGCACCCCCGTTGCTAGGACACAGACACCCCTCATGAGAACCTTATCTTCCTTCAGAATGGAAGGCGCCTTCCGGGCACTATTAGTAATGCATCAGGATGGGAACTCAAACAATAACCTCGCAACGCACATTGGTCGTTTTTGCTCAGATTATGGCACTCATCGGCTCCTTCCTGACCAGCAATTGAGGCTACCTTACCCGGCATCTGGTACCTCGTAACACGCCTTGGAAAAGTGCACCGGAAAAACACAACTGACAGAAAGGTTTACTAAAGGATGTTCATTATAGTTACACCCACGAGGCAAAAGGCTAAAAAAATATGGCATATCACACACACATAATACCCGTGGCACCGCCAGTGACGCGAGTATGGCTACCATAGGAGCCCCACCTAGAACCTCTAGAAGTGGTGCGGGTAGGCGATGCGACACATCAGGGGGTCGAACAACGAGACATATAAGCCTCCCCGCTAATATACCGGTACCGCAACACAGATATACTCTCGATGTTGTGGTCGAAGATGAAGTGCTCCTAGCCGGCAGTGAGATACATCTCTCCCAGCACGGGGGCTCGAAATTCATGCTCCAGCTGTCGCCACCGTCAGGATGTTTCAGCCGAACTCCTCCTAGAATGACGCCCACAGTTCCAATGGCAAAGCGTTGGGAAAGCTTCACCCTCGTGGACTAGTCCTCGCCTGAGAGAAGGAGGATGAAGTCTGTGGCACCCCGGATTTATAGTGCGAGAATACCCGTTATGCATGCAATTCACGTTCCCAATATCAGTGAGCCATGAGCATAACCGACCAGTTATCATTACAACATCCAGAAAGTAATGATTACAAAAGTTACAAAGGGGCCATTATGGCAATTACAACACAAGTAGCAGAAGTTTTCAAGCATGGAGCCCATGTCACGCCTTAACCTACAGGCAGCTGACTGGGAAGACGGTCTAGCTCGCATAGACGTCAGCACCTTCGTCACCTCTTAACATCTGCAATCTGGCCAAGTAAATAGCAAGTGACAATGCCGGTGAGTACTTTGAATGTACTCGCAAACCACCGGGAAAAGGTAACAAGATACTGCATATTGGGCTATGGCAAAATAGCTCTACACTATAGTTGTTTCTGAAAAGCCTAACATTGGTATCTCTATATCTTTGTTGAAAAAGAGTTTTTGGAAAAATATGCCTCCTTTTAGAAAGTCCGGATATCCCCATATCCTTGTTAAAAACCTTGGAAACAGTTTTATAGTAAAACCCTTTTAAAACATCTTCGACCATCTCTGGTCAAAACAAAACTCGTTCTTATCTTTCCTCGTGACCAAGTCACATCCTTTTTATTCATCTCAACATATCTGAAGGGTACTCCTAGAACTTTCCATTCCAACCGTCCTTGACCATGGACACGGCTATTCGAATAGACTAGACTCTGCAGAGTTTGTGCACTTTACCCCCAAGAATCAATACATCCGCCGGGATACAACCACGTCCCGCTACACAGGGTAGACAGGGGTTCGGATAATCAAACCTAGCTTTTCATTTGTCCATCCCTAGCAAAGGCGGATTTTCCTTTTGGGTTTGCTCTCCCCGACACGAGTATGTGGCTCAGCGCCATAGTCCTCCCTGCAGCACTTCCATATACCCAAACCCTTAGCTTGGCAATATACAATTGGTGAATCCACTTCCTTCCCTACTCCTAAAGCATACCGTCCGCGGGAGACCCAATTGTTGAACCGACACTTCCGCCGTAGCGGACGATGGGCCCCAGATCCGTAGATCTGTGGTAGAGTCCACTCAGGCTTCCAGGGATTTCTCCCATTAAGCAAGTACAAGAAGCCCTGGCTAAGGACAACAACTACGAGCTAAGCCCCAGCGACTAAGGTAGTGTGGTTGCAGAGATAAATTGTTCTGGACATTGGCGTAGAACATCCCTTATCTTTATCTTGCTTGATTTCTCTTCATCCTCCTCATATCTTCTTTAGTAAAACCTCCACTTGGAAACGATGCCTCTTTCCAAGGGTTTTATTTTGAAAACTTTGTAGTAGGGTAAAACCCAAAATAGTTTTATCATTGAAAAATCCATGGGTTCCAAGAGGGAAGATGCTAATAGAGGGGTAAAATGGGTGTAATAGGATAGGTTTCCTAATGGACACTCATCCATGACTTGGAGGAGACAAGTTACTCACGCCTTTTATTTGAAACAAACTATGCATTTAGTCATGAGATTCATAAACGAGATATACAACAATTGATAAAAAGGAGTAGGTTAATATTGGAGTTCAGGAATGGTGGCTTGCCTGTGACCAACGAGATGTCCTTTGACTTCCTTATAATACCAGAAAACCAATAATTCCAATACCAATAATAATAGGGATAACCCAAGGCTTCCTTCTTCTCAGCGTCTCTCAAACGCAGTTATCGCCGTTATCAAGCATACATACAAGCAAACAACACCAACATCAATACAATGCATACAAGCCTCAAACCATACAACAAGAAATTCACAAAACAAGTTTATGGATCGGTAAGGATTGAGGATTTGGTTGGGGATGTAAAGGAATTGCTTGGGTTGCAAGTGGGGATTCCTTATTTAAGATTTAAGGTCCAAAACCACCTAGATAAAGGGTTTTGGAGCAAGGTCAAGTTCTGTATGATAAGATTGTGTAAAAATGATATCATCGGATAGGTATTGATAAAATGAATCCAACAAAAATGGTTTCACTATTTTATCAATTTCCAAAGATTTATAATGATTTTTATAGTGGATAAAACTCTACTTTTAGGAAATAATTCACCAGACATAATTTGGAGCTCCAAAAATTATTTCCTTGGGTTATTAGGTAGTACTTAGTGGACTGAATCAAGAGGTGTTGGAATCACCCAAAAATAATTACCATAATGCCCTTGATAAATTCCCAAATACAGCACTGGATGGGATTTGTATTTTTCATCATATTTAATCTACAGAATATTTTGATGTGATTCCAAGGGCACTTGTTAGGTACTACAATTATCATTTTGAAGAAATTGGAATCAACCCTTTTGGAGTTACAGAGCTACAGATATGAATTTATTGGTGAATAAACAGTACACAGAATAGTTTAATTCACCAAAATTCAACAGTAGTTCATAAAATTATAGCATAATGTATTATGAAAGATGTCGATATATAGGTGTACAAGGAGTTGGATTTAGGTCAAAAACTCATTTGGTTTGACCTATAGAATTCTCTAAAGGCAAAAAAGGCTTATTTTTGTTATTTTTACTATATGCAAACTAGGAAGTCAATGCGTATGGGCCAGTGGGACATGCAAGGTATGGATTACAACTTCCAGCAAAAATTTGTTTGAGGCCATTTGGGTGAATAAAACTCTATGGAGAAAATTATTAGTGAAAAGGATACATCTTGGTAGATGATTTATTAGAGATAAAGTATGTATTATTTTGGTATAATTCTTGTACTGTATGTTAGGGAAAACCCTAAGGAACATGTTGGAATTTAGATCTGGGAAAAAGGGACTATTTTCCATTTTATTTAGCATTTAAACTAAAGGGCATATTACATATCTGAATAGAAGATTATAGGAAAAAGGGATGCTGGGCCAGAATCTGAAACGAGCTGGGCCCCAGCAGGGGAAATTGGCACACAGCAAGGCGAGCGTAGACAGCAACGGGGAGTAATCCACCGCATGGCTGGGCCTGGCCGTCAACGGCCCAATACCGAAGCGGTATGGGGGAGGCGTGGCCATTCGATCTGAAGAGGATCGATGTCACACGGCCTTCTTCCCCGCGGGCCAGAGCTCTACCATGCTAGAACCCTAGCTGGGAGGTGCGGAGGTTGGGTAGCCTTAACAGAGGGCGGAGAGGAGTCGGGGACAGTCTAGGGCGACGCGGTGCACGCCAGCGAGTCCGATGAGGGGCGACAAGGGGCGGTTTGACAAAGGGGAGGAGCTCGCGCGACGGCGGCTGAGGGAGAGCTCGCTGAACCTCGACGGTGTGGCTCCAGGGACCGCTGCACATCAGCAAAAAGGGTACCATTAGCTCCAGAAGGAGAAGGGGATCTTTGGTAGGTGACATGCAGGAGGAGAGAACCAGAGGGGAATGTGTCTTGCTAGATTTTGTGAGGGAGGCCGAGGCCTCTTTCCTCTTCTCCCTCGAGCAGTGCAAGACAAGGGGGAGGGATAGGGTGGTCTAGGGAGGTGAGTGAGGGCATCTGGTGGCAAATGAGGGCGAAGGGGAGAGCTGGGGTGGCCTGTGGGCATTTAACTTGAGCTAGGTGGGTTCATGGTTAACCATGTGTATGGAGGGATTGGGGAGAGGTGAGGTTGTCCATTTTCTAGCTTGGGTGGTGCTGGGTGGTGGTGTGGGGCCTATTTACGACTAGAGAGTGGATGGAGGGGTGGTGTGGCTGCTGCCCTTTAATTACAAAGAGACTCAAGATATGATCATCTCTCTATCACAAGCTTCAAGAGAAAAAGGACAAGGGGTTAGGGTTTGCTATAGTGTTGGTCGACCAGGGGTGTTGTCTGGTGCTGGTGATGATCAACAAGGTCATGGATGGGGGTTTGATTGGGTTTTGTTTGGGACAAATGCTTGATAGACAAGATTGACCCAAACAAAGGTTGTGAAGCAAGTTGAAAAACTTGCATTGAGGAAAGTGGGGAGATGGTACTGGTAGATAGAGGAGGTCAAATAATCGCTTCAAGCTTTAATTGGGATTTTTCTAATGATTATAACCCCATTTAAATGCACTTATTAAAAAAGTGCAGAAGTATATTATGGAAGCCAAGGTTGGTTTTTGATGTGATATGGTCCGAAATACCATATTACACATTGGAGAATTTTATTGGGATTTATTGAGGTGGGAAAGTGTTTTTAGGGAATTATTTCTTGTTTCTGCCATTTAAGAAAAGGGGCAAAAAGAAATAATAAAGGATCTCAAAAATATTTATTTGTGAGTTGGGAAGGTGGGATATTATAATTAGGCATCAAATGTGCCTTGGGTTGTCAAGGTTATTTGGAGAAAAACAAACTTGCCTTTGAAGACAAGGTTTGGAGGATTTTGCCAGAAAAAGAAATTAATTAGTTTTAGGCTCCAAATAATTATGGTAATTATTTGGAAAATGATTATATTCATGGTAGGTGATGTAAAATTGATGTATTCATCATGGTCAGCCTTGAGTTTTGAAGAAATGTGGTGAAAAGGTTGGAAACTAGATTTGGGAGGATCTAGGGTTTGGTTATTTTTATGCCTCTTAAACATGGTTGTATTTGTGAGCTCAGAGCTCACCTTGGTACAAGGGAGATATGTATATCTATACCAAGTTATATATGATCATGGAAGCAATGGTTGGGCTTGGTTGGATTTGAGGTGGTGTAGGAGTGATGGCAAACTTTGTTGAAAATGAGGCTGCCATAACAGAGTTGTCATGATGCCTCATAAACCATGGGGTTTTGGAAGCACAAAGCTCCAATGGAAACAAGTCAAGTGGGGGTTTATAGGCCATGGTTAGTAGATCATAACCATGCAAATATTTGGTCAAGGGGAGGTAGCATATAGATCTGAGCTTCTGACAAAGTAGGCAAGATGATAAGATTTGTAGAAAAGATTATTATCTTGGCTACGAAACCATCATGGATGGGTGGGAACCAGAATGACTTAGACAAGGGAAAGAGTGGGATTTAGTAGTACAATATATGTACTACAAGATGGTTCAAGTGAATTCTAAATAATGCACATAGGTTGGAAAAGGTAGAGCTCCAAAGATTGAATCTAGATAAGAAATCCAGACGTAGCCATTTTGGCAGATTTGGAGATTTTGACTAGTATGCAAGAGGGAAACATTTGAGAGGGTGGCAAGGGTTTATCCTTTCCATTAAGGGGTTGATGTTGAGACATATATTGAATAGAGGGGATACATTCTTGGATTGGTTCTTCACTAGGTTTAAAACCATCAAGAGGGATTATCCTTGGATTGATCTGATTAGGAGATGAGATGGTTACTTTAGTGGCTTAGGATAGATCCAGATTTGGATGATTGGTTTGAGGTTGATGATCACAAGAATAGATTGGGTCCTAAGGTATGATCTACTAGATTATCTCACTCTAGTTCCTAAGCAAACAAGGCAATCAGCAGATCAAGCCACTTCATCTTATCACTAGTCCAACTACCACCAGGGTTACCATCAAGCCTAGCTTGAGATAAGGATGGGTATTTTGAGTTGGGTGTGCTTTGAAGTAAGATAAGTACCATCTTGTTATTTCTACCAAGATTGGAATGAAAATGTTTTAATAAAGGTTTTGGAATAATCTAGGGGCAAGAGTAGCTGGGAGTTCTGTCTTGAAAACATAATGATATTATACATACAGGTCTCCATAGTTTTGTTAATAGAAACTAGTAAAGTATTTTGTTGTGTCCAAGTCATCTTGGCCCAGGTTTTTGAAAGGCCAGAACATTTGAGAATATGGAAGATGATCAAAGAAATATCTTTTTATAAAATAGCTTTTTTTTGTAAACTAGTGTTGAGATGAGGAATACATCACTTGATACACAAACAGTTGCATGAGAACAAGCAAACAAGTAAGCAAACATTTCAACGTATAACAAGAAAAAGTTTTTGTTCCCCCTGATTCTTGCCTTTTGGACACCAAATCACGGTTGCTGAAATTGCAATGTTACAAAGTCGATAACCCGCTGAGGCATAGGATCGTCTTCAATCTTGATCACGACTGACGGAGGAGGCAGAAGGGATACAAATGGTGGCTCTGAGATGCTTCCTCGTCCTCCGCTGCATCCCCTGTGATGAACCTAGCCACTATCGTGGGGGAGACCACGCTCGCACTTCACCAGTGCTTATCCCCCAGTTGCTGCCACGACACCGAAAGTTCTAGCACAGACCTGACCGACACCATGACCACTCCCACGGCCTCTCCTGCGTGGCTGTCCTCTCCTGCACTTAACATAGGATCCTCTTCCGCTTCTCGGCAGAGCCATTTATGCTTCATAGACTTTCCCCTAATGGCGGCAGAGAGTCGCTCGGGCGCCATGGGAAGGGTTGAGGCTCTGGCTCCAGAAATGCGGAAGAAAGGGGGAAAACAAAGGGAATGGCATCTGGGAGAAGGCCACACGCCTGTGAAGATATTTAAAAAGACAAGAGGTCACGTCACTGCCTCAGGTGAGCAACATTAACCGCTGGTTCACCCCACGCGCCGCCAAATCATGGTGGAGCAACTGCCAAGGTGGGGTGGGAATCGCAGCATCTCACGGTGGAAAGGTGCAGCCATTCTGTGTGCATGGCCAGGTTTATCGAGGATTTCTTCTGTGAAGGAAGCTAGGTTCCAACAATCCCTTGGTTCATGAGGGGGCTGAACACGCGGTTCCAACAAGTCTCAGCTACGGTGGCAATGGTAGAGCAAGCACACGATAGAAAGGTGACACTGGGTTTTGTACCTAGGTTCGAGACCCTTGTGGGGAGGTAAAGCCCCTACTCCTGCTTTGTTGTATTGCTCGCATGCCTCGCGAGGGTACAATGGTGGATGAATGTCTAGGGTTGTAGATCTCTCGGATCGACACCTTCTAAGGTAGGAGGTGGGTTCCCTTTTATAGTGGCGTTGGGACTCTTCCCCCAACTATTAGGCAGTAAGGGTCACCACATTCCTGCCCGCGAGGTTTTGGTTCGCCTTGTCTTCTTATGGCCATCGGCCAGCTGTAGTATCAGGGATGTGGATGGTCACTCTTCTGTTTTTCTGCATCGTCCTGGTCTCCTTGCAACAAAGTGGTAATTTCACGCGCTGACACCTCCTTGCGTCACTCCTCTCCACCTTTTCATATAGAGGGGTGGGAAGCATCTTTCTTTCCGGAGGTAGACTGATCTCTGCTTGGACCGACCGTTGGCGTGTCATCTAGTTGGACGCACGTCTGATCATCGATGCTCCCCCTCGCGAGACCTCGGCGTAGGGGCATTGGCTCGTGGTGAGGTTGATCTTGGTGCTTGTTGGCACTCTATGCTTCTTCTGCCGTCCCGAGGGTCGCACTCCTCACGAGCCCTCTAACGGGCGTGTCTGGTGGGCCTAGCGATTCGGTAGGACAGGGTAACCCCAGTTCCAATAGTCTGCAGTAGCCCCCTGTCGCTTTTCTTGCACACATCGGATGAAGGGGTGTGGAAGTAAAGGGCCCAAATGACGCTAGGACCACAAGTGGTCGTGTTGGCGCACGATTCCCGAAGACACCGTCCGCAGCTTCCACATGCCCACACATGGCGTGGTGTCCGTTTGATCCAGAAACCGCCGCTTTCGTCCCTCGGTCTTGGATTCCACGCCGCCCATAAAATCCCGAGCTCGGGAAGTCCCATCTCACTTCATCTTATCCGCCACCATCCTCCTCGCGCCCTTGCTTGACCCATACATTCCTCAGCGGTAGCCTCCGAGATGGCCCCCAAGAGAGTGCACGCTACTCCCTCCATGTCGAGCTTCTCCGTGTCGAATGAGGTAACCTTGCCGTGGGCAATTGTCCTCAACATGGAGGGGCTGGAGAAGGTCCGCAAGCTAATTTCTGCTTACTCGAATGAGTGGGGTGCCTTGTAGGTGTGGTGCACCGGAGTCAGGGGAGATGGGTGGCACGCCACCACGGCCCCGGTCTTTATTCAGTCCATTGCCGCCATCCTTGTTCACACTTTCTCCCCCATTCTCTTTGCCGTCCTGGAGCATTACTGCATCCAATTGCTCCATCTCTATCCGCGGAGCGTGACACTCCTGGCCAGAGGATTGTCTCGACGGTGTCGGGTTCTTCACTGAGGAGGAGGGGGACTTCCTTCCCATCTCCGTCCTCGGACTAGCATCGGAGTTCCGCCATAACTAGATGCTGGTGGATGTTTGTCGGGCTAGGCCGTAGCTCCGTGTCTCGGCGGGAGTGGCCCTGGAGAACTCGGGATGGGCTCGCGAGGCAGCCACCTGCATGAGCCCACCCCCCTTGTGAGGAACATGGTGCACTTGAGGAGCCAGGGCCTGACCTACAAGATGATGGTGTGGGAGTACCTGCGGCAGTAGATTGCCCCTCTTCAGGAGCACTACCGACCTCTCTGGACCATGTAGCCTAGCCGAGACACGCCCAGACTCTCGTAAGGTCTTAGTGTAGAGGATACAGTGGATTCCCTTATGTTCCTGCTTCTGGATGCGGAGGCCGCGGCGAAGATTCCCCCTAGCGCGCATCCCCTGTATCTGCAGGGCGACGTGCACGCTGCTCGTGCGGGTCTCCCTACCTTCGATGTTCGAGGTGAATGCCCCTTGGTCGAGCTAGACGATAAGGACGTGGATCCTAGCAGCGACTCTAAATATTCCCGGCTTATCCCCTGTGGGAGGATGATGAATAGTGTGTCATCTTCAGAGGAGGACGTCGCAGATTCTCCTGAGGCCAAAATCCCACAACTTTGCGGGCTGTGGGAACTGCGTTCTCCTCACTAGAGCGGGGCGGTTGCTGCTCCCCTCACAGCATGCACGGCCGGGAAGCACCCAAAGTCTAGAGAGAGCTTCACCATTCTTCCTCTAGGGGCACGGAGGGCCAACTGGTCCTTGGTGAGAGAGGAAGATGGGGGGTGAGTCTGCCTCAAGAGGCTTTCCTTCATGCCCTTTTTTCTTTTTTCCTTTCTTGCCCCATTCTCTGTCATTTTGGTGTAGGCACGAGAAGAAGAGGAGGAAGAAGACGCCAAAGTCGGGCTGCGGAGGAAATTCAGAGCCACCGAGAGCGGCTGCGGTTCCCTCATAGCCTGGAAGCGCCTCTCGCCTGATGCCGTCAAGGCCTAAGGATCGCTGGCATGTGCAGCCCCTGGCCCTGAGGCGGGTAACTGTTCCCTTGAAGAGGGCCGAGCCGACTCCATGATGGCCGGTAGAAGTGGCTGTACCCTACTACTTGAGGATCATGTGGGTGTGTAAGGCGCATCCCCGTATCCCATCGTTGGTGTTCGAGGGGATCCTCCTGAGGGAGCCCCCGAAATCCTTAGGATGCGGGCCCGAGCGAACTTGCCCTATTGTCCTTTGCGGATGCCTACCTTGGCCGATTCGGGCGCCTCCACGGCATGGTGGCGGCTGCCCACACCGGGCTCGTTCGATTTCTTGTGAACATCGCTGCAGAAGAGCACCGTCTTGAAGGTGTGTGGCACCGACTTCTCCTGGAGCGGGCTGCCATTAACGAGTACTAGAAGCAGTGGGAGCGAGGTGAGATCCTCGCTAGACGACAACGACACTGAAGAGGCATGGTCTTTAGTGCTCTCTCGGGTCCTGATGCTGCCTTCCGCAGGGGCCGGTCCTTCTCTAGCAACGTTCCTATTGTCCCTCCCGACGAATTCTGGATCCCGGCAAAGACGAACCCTAGCCGCTGTTCGATTGTCCCAATCAGGGACATCCACCTCTTCATCGGCGAAACCGACTCGGGCACTAGTCCCTTGGAAGCCGGAGTATTGTCAAGGCCCGCACGGACCTCCTACGGGCTGGATACGTTCGCGGAAGGATCAAAGTCGGATCTCTCTCCGGAGTTTGCCGACTTAGATAGGAAAAATTCAAGCCCCACCCAAACCGCCCCTGTGCAGGAAATAATGGTGGAAAATTGCTGCAAATCCGCTGGCTTCGCCCGTGCGTCAGGAGAGCAGAGATCACACTTCGTCGGCGTGGTGACTATCTTCGATCTGGCGTGATGCATTCAGAGAGAGGGTGAAAACCCCCCGCGATTACCTTGACAGATGGCTCCGGATATGGGCCGATCTAGATCATTACCCTAGCGATGATTCTATTTATCACTTTGTGGAAGGACTGGACTGCGGTAAACTCCTCCGGCATATGCTAAGACGGCAATAGGCCATGGGTATCCTCACCTTTGAGAGCATGATTGGCACGGTCAACAGTTACGCGGCCGCTGATGTAGCTGATCAGGCCGAGATCGCTACCATACCCGGGCCCCGCCGCCTTAGCCACCGCCGCCACCGCCTCCAGTAAACATCCCTCCCGCCTCAGCATCATCCTCCGACATCGAGGAAGCCCCCGCACCCTCCGACTCCATTATGGACGCGTTCTACTCCGACATCAGCGTGGACTCAGAGGGGATGGATATCAACCCGGAGGAGATCGACACAGCTATGCAGGAGATGGAGGAAGATATCAAGCGTGAGGAGCAGGCCGACAAGGCCATCACACCCTGAGAGGTGTTTGTCGCCATTGGGAGCGTGATGGAAGAAGACCAACCCGAAGAAGATCCTCCTAAGCTGCTGGACAAGGGGAAGGGACCAGTCGATGCTGCCAACAATGATCGCACAAAGGCCATGCCCCCTCCTCCTTACCTAGCGCAACAGTCGTAGGAACTCAACACCGGTCCAAGTAACGTCAACACCGCAAATCCTCCGCCACCAGCATCTACGTCTGCGGCCGCCCAAGTCACTCCAGCTGATAGAGTGATGTACGGAAATTTGCTCGTCTTGACCATGACCGTGTCCCATATACGGAACATAGTCCAGCTTGATGAGAAGCGTCAGCAGCTACTGGAGGAAGCGCAGGTCATCGCCGAGCAAGGTGCAAAGTTAGACCAAGATCTGGCCAAGGCGCAGAAATCAATCGAGGCAGCTAGAGCCATGGAGGACGAGTACAAGACTTTTCTCAAGCAGCAGAAGGCTAGGAAAGCTCTGGCTCATGTTGTCAACGACCCTGGCATACAACCTAGGATGGGCTCCCTCGAAGTCGTCACAGGCCAATCCATACATTAACAGTGAGGGTAGGCAGGTCATACCTGCATCTATCCTTAATTTGGCTGTCGCCAAGACCCTAATGGAGCAGGATAGATCACCCTAGGATATGGAATAGGTCTATGACATTGTAGCCAAGGCTGTCAAACAGCAGGAAAATGGCACCTCTCAGAGGCTTGAGTCTTGTCAACACCCAGATTTTTAAGTCCAGATGGTTGTTATGCCATACATCGCAATCCCAGGATTACCATTTTTGCGAGACATAACAGACTTGGTAGCACAATACATCATCCATTACACACCATAATAGTCTTACAAATAGTTGATCACATGATCAAGACTTAATACACATCAAAGCAGCGGAAAATCACGTAGTAGAGGCTCCGGCTTCATTGTCACAGGCAATGCTGATGATGGTAGATGATCCTAGTTATCGTAGATATCCTGTTGTTCGTCCTCCGGGTACTCCTCTTCATAGTTTGTCCATGGGAATAGCCAGGGACAAAGCCATGAGTACGTTTAAAGTACTCGCAAACTATCACTAATGTAAGTAAGACAATTCTAATAGGAATCCTAAGATCTAGGTTTGTTTGCAATAAGCCAAGTTTATTTTAGAAGTACTTAGTAGTAAAGACCTAATTTAGTTATCTATATTACTCAAGAGGGAAGCTATTTTCAGGTCCACAACCCTGTGTGGTCAAGTCCAAGTCATATTTCAAGTCACAAGTCAATTTTGGAAATATCTGACAACGGAACAGTATGGCCATCCAACTGTGTCCATGACCACAGACGCGACTATTCGAATAGTTGACACTCTGCAGAGGTGGTACATTTTCACCACAACAGTCTATACATCCATCAAGGATAACCCTAAATCATCATACTTGGTATGCGGATAATCAATCCTAACATTTCAATTAAACACCCTAGTATAAGGACGTCCCCTATGAGTTTTGCCTCCCAGCCATGGCCATCCGCCACCCCAGGAACTACATAGGTGGACATTCATATTCACGAGGTAGCCTCATCTCAACCTCTTTCCACGAGGGAACCCATACTAAGACACATAAACTTCCAGTTAAGCCATACCCAACTCAGGTATTCTGGTTGTATGGTAAAGTTGGAATGGTATCGCATCCGAACCCATCCATCAGTTTTTATCAAAGTCAGGGCACACGCTTCATTCAGTATCATCTTCAACTCATTGTGTTCCATAACACATGTCAAAACATTTCAATAGAATGTCTCATCATCCCAAGGTTTTCATAATCATTTTCTCCAACTGTTCCCATCTAAAGTGATCAAGATTAGTTTAGCACTAGCATCTATCAACGAGGGTGTCACTATTGAGGGATACTAATCAAGTTTCACTATCTTCACCTAGTTTTATGCTCTTGATGGCAGGTTTCCTATTTCTCCACTAATCATCAATTAATTAACTATTTGAGCAACTTTGATAAAAGGCAGAAAAGATAAAGCTTGCAGGTAAAATATGGGATTGGTATAATCATGGTTACAGCACAATAGATTGCATAGTTTTATCTTGTCTTGGTTGGTGCAGTTGTCGAAGTTCTCCTCTTCTTCATAGTAGAACTCCTATTCCTCATACCCCAGGTTGATACTAGCGTCTATAAATAAATACGAGGTACACAATCACCAAACAATACTTAACTACTTCTATTTAGCACACAAAGATCCACACTAGATGAGCTAGCATCATCTCAACCACTACAAGAAATATTGACATGGCCTTATTTATCTTATTTTACAAAATCAATTTTTACACATTGAAAAATACTTAAGATTTAATATTCTCCAATTATAAAATATGGGATCATGTTTACACATGTCATCACCACATACTCCAATATTTGGGAATGTAATTTAGAGTGGATGGCATATTTTACAAAGTTTAATATTGCTATTTAATAATATTAAAGTGACTAGAAATGACTGTATAGAATTCTTTTAATTTTGGTCTAGTACTACTGCAAGTAAAATTATATATTTTTACGCGACGCAACTACGCGGAGCGTGCAGCGGGCTTCACTTGTGCTGGACCCACACATCAGCGTCTGTTCTAACGTGAAGCTATATGCGCTAATCCTAGCCGTATGATTAGAGCACGATCAACGGCTCTGCGTCATCGTCTCCCTTGCACGGTGCATGTGGGATTCAACCCTAGCTCTACGGCGGGGGTCGTCGGGGGCTTACCAGGGCTCCAGCTAGGTACATCAGTGTGGGAGAATGAATTGTATGGCGACGGCGGTTTGAATGGTGGTCGCGGCAGCTCCTGGGGCGGCTCCTAGCGGTGGCTCCTTTCCATCGCTGCAGCGGCGGGCTCTAGTGAACTTCCGACGATCCAATACTCGCCTTGCTCTGGGGATGGGTCAGAGAGGTTGCTGGTGAGAGGTGAGTCGAGTGGGGTGTGTTTTGAGGCAAGGGGCAAGGTCTATTTATACCCCAGTGAGGGGATCATTGGGGCATGGCTTGGGCTCGTCGGCGATGTTTTTACAGGGTGCTATGGGCATGGAAGAGGGTGTAGGCCAACACAGGGATCTTTGGAGATCGTCATGTGCATAGTGGCATGGCGAGGCGCGGTCTCCATCGGTCGGGGACGTCCATGCTCTGCTCAGGTACCGCGGGTGTTCGTCACGGCGTACGGCGTGTACTTGTTGCGCGAGGTCAAACAGGCATGTCTGGGAGGTCGCTGGCGAGGCGGTGAACACATTGGTGCAAGGGGAGAGTGAGGCGCGGCGTGGTCGCGTGGGATTGATCGGCGCTCTGGCGTGTGACTCGGCATGGTCGGCAGAGAAATGAGCATGGCCGCGTTGGCGTTTCCACGGGCTGATGTTGGTCGAGGCATACACAGGCAGTTGCGATGAGGTCACGGCTAGCTTCTAGACATCATGGGCGAGGGCGGCATGGCTTGTAGCAGCAAGTCCACATCAGGGTGGCATGGGCGAGCTCGGGTACGGTCTGCACTAGTCAAATTGGCGAGTGAGAGAGGCTCAGCTGCACATGCTGGTACTGGGGTGAGTGTGGGCGAGTAGTGGAGCCTATGTGAGGAACCAAGATCATCACAACAATCATCTAAACAGTGGGGAGTAGGTAATCCTGTACTGTGCCTGCTAAGTGTTTGATTAAATTGCCACAAGAAAAAAAGATTTGAATTTTCAAATTATGTTTTGTGGGTTGATTTTTCATGTGCTTGGGAGTCTCTGGTTGCAAGGATTGGTCAAGTGGATAAAGTTTGGATTGTTTTTGAGAAGTGGCCATCTTGATGCCTATGATGGATTCAATTTTGAAAAGTCCTTCAAATGAATTTGAATTTGTTTCTGTAAGTTTTGAAAGCTCACTTGTGTTCATTTTTACTTGGTCTAGCAAGGTGAGAAAATAAATGGAATTGTTTCTGTTTGAAATCATTTACTAGATATGCTCAAAGTGAGCTAAGTGTTAACTTTGGCAAAAATGACCATTAGGTCATATGCTTCACCATTTGATTTACTTTTGGTTCGATTTGGTTTGGATTTGACCTAGATGATATTGTTTGGATCTTTAAACCAAACCTCATCATTTACAACAAACAAATCATGGCATATCAAGCATTCACCATCATTCATAAACACTCGTGCATTTATAGTTTTAAAATTAAAAGCTTCTGTTAACCCTAATTTTAATAATTGGAAATTGATATTATCATTATAATATTTTTGAGATGTTACAAGTCTGCTCTAGCATATTGCCAGTCTAGCAATCCTAAGCCGCCAAGGGAGAGATATCCTCACGATGTCGGGTCCTAGACGGCTTCATCAGAACAAAGACGGAGGGACGCGCGCAACAGGAAATACGCTATCCCCATATCCTCCGACCATAGAGAAAAGACTCATCCTTATCGCCCATCTCCACTGCCCCGATCCCCCTGACATCACGAGGACCCAAGGGCTCACCACCGTATGATCATGCCTCCGCGAAGGGGCCCTCAGGGCAGCATCGTTATTCACGGCAACGCGGAGCAGCCTCATCATGGCGGGGAGTGCAATGGCAATCAAGGACATAAGGGTAGGTCACACCACGACCCTCCGTGTCCGACATGCAATTGCGATAGACGTGAGGAGTCGCAGGAGGGTAATAGCAAGAAGGCTAGACCACCACCACCTCCACCTCCGTTGCCACCTAGCACCCACCATGGTGGAGGAGGGCCGCGTCGCTCCTGCAGCCCTTCCCCTGATGGGAAGAAGAAAAAAGCAATCCCGGAGTCATACAACGCAAGTTCACGCTTAGACAAGATTGTCGTCAAGTACCTCCCTTTGGTGTTGATAGGCATGGCCCGCCAATGGATCGACGACTTGCCAGAGAAGTCCATATGCAATTGGTTGGACATGCAAGAAGCATTCACCCAATACTTTGAGGGTATGTACAAACGTCCCTGCAATGTTGGTGATCTACAGTGGTGCGTGCAAGACAAAGACAAGGCATCTCGGGCCTACCTCTCTCGCTGGCTAGATATGAAAAATTCCTGCACAGGAGTGCACGATTAGACCGCTATGGCCACCTACATCGATGGTTTTGAAAAGGGTATGTTGCTCCGACATGAGATAGAGCAACTGCAGGAAAATCACAGGATAGATCTCAATCAGATTATCTCATTGGCTAGTGAGTTCGTGCCTGCCGACGACGATGCTCGTGGATCCTTCCCGGCAATTGCCATCCCAACCCAAGCTAAGAGGAACAACAACACTAAGCGGAAGAGTTCTCCAGAAGAAAAGACAACCTTCGACATGGTCGCAATTACGTTTGCAGGAAGGGGTGATGGCGGACAGCGCGGCCGAGGATGGGGCTAGTCGTGGGCAGCAGCATAGTAGTGAAACTACCCCGGCAGCGCACCACGCTCCCAAACGTATGAGGAATACCATGATATGCCGTGCCTCGTACACCTAGACTCCAATTGCAAAGCCACCCACACCAATCGCCATTACAAGTTCGTCAATGATCTCAAAGAAGACACGGAGTCCGGCTACAAACGAAGCCGGAAGAACCGACCGCGAAGCAAGGGCAAAGGGAAGAAGAAGGAAGAGGATTCCAAGGATTCAAGTGACATGGATGAGGACGTTGACCCCAAGCATGCCGACAAGGGCGATGGAAAAGGAATGAACCCCTTCGAGAAGAAGGCCCCCGCATACCACACTTTCCTTGGCACCCCAATAGTCCGGGCACAGAAAACCTCACAGAGGATACCGATGGCCACCCTGACCCCAGTTCCCTAATACCTGCGCTGGTTGGAAGTTCCAATCACTTGGGACAGGAAGGATCACCCAGACCTTGTTCCAACGAAGAACCAATATGCCATGGTCATCAACCCTTTGATTGACGGCAATAAGTTAATGAAATGCATGGTGGATAGTGGAAGTAGCATCAATATCTTGTACCTGGATACACGGCACAAGATGAACTTGACGGGGACCAACCTAAGACCAACTAGCACCATATTCCATGGCATAGTTCCTAGTCGGGAGGCTCGGTCTCTTCGGTGCATCACGCTTCTGGTCGCTTTTGGCGATGTTAACAATTACCGCCAAGAGCGCATGACCTTTGAAGTGATCCCCTTCAAGAGCATGTACCATGTCATATTCGGACATGACATCTTCCACTCCTTCATATCCAAGCCATGCTTCGTCAACAGCAAGATCAAGATACCTGGACCAAACGGTGTCATCATCGTGTCCGGAAGCTTTTCAAAGGCAAGGGACTACGAGATTGGAGAAGCAGCCTTTGTAGAAGCTGTCCTCTACAGCGAAGAGTTCAAGGAGATGCAGAGCAAGGTCGACGTCTCGGAGATGCCGACATAGAAGAAGAAGATTTCTGACTCTTATCCCACATTCAAGGCCGCCGTTGAAACTAAGTCGGTGTAACTTGTGGTAGGCAATGCCTCCAAGGTCACCGCCATTGGGAAGAACCTAGACCCTAAATAAGAAAGCGCACTCGTCGAGTTCCTCCGTGAGAATAGGACATATTTTCCTGGCAACCTGCTGACATGAAAGGTGTACCTAGGGAATTTGCCGAACACAGCTTGAATATTGATCCAAAATACAAACCGCTGAAACAACCTCTACGATGCTTCAGAGACGATAAGAGATGCGCCATTGGCAAAGAGATAGCTAGGTTACTTAAGGATAGTTTTATCTGAGAAGTCCTTCACACCCGATGGGTGGCCAATCCTGTACTTGACCCCAAAATGGTAACCAAAGAATTAAGAATGTGCGTTGATTACACTGGCTTGAACAAAGTGTGTCCGAAGGATCCATTTTCTTTGCCTCGCATTGACCAAGTCATTGACTTGACGGCTGTCTTGGAACTTCTGTGTTTTCTACATGCATACTTGGGATACCACCAGATAAAGATGAGGAAGTTGAACCAATTGGCCACTTCGTTCACCACACCTTACGGCATGTTTTGCTATGTCACAATGCCCTTTGGGCTAAAAGATGTAGGTGATACGTACCAGCGGACTATGCAGCATTGCCTACATGACCAAATTGGTCGGAACGTTCACGCCTACATGGGCGATATCGCGGTGATGTCTAAAAATTCAAACGACTTAATATCCAACTTAAAGGAAACATTTGATAACCTCCAGAAATACAACATGATTCTTAACCCAAATAAGTGCGTCTTCGGGGTTCCTACTAGAAAATTGTTGGGCTTCATCGTTTCCCAACGCGAAATTGAGGTTAAACCGGAGAAGATCAAGGCCATCCTAAACATTAACCGTATGACATTCCTGAAGGAAGCAGTAAGCCGGTTCGTCAGCCGACTTGGAGAGAAGGTTGTGCTGCTATACAAGTTGCTGAAGAAGGTGGACAAATTTGTACGGACGAACGAAGCAGTTGCTGCGCTGAAAGATCTAAAAGGGGTACTTTATTCGGCTCCTATACTCGCAGCACCCGAGCCAATGGAGCCTATGTCGTCGTGGTGGAGTGGAAAGAACCAATGAATGAATACGGAGTACAACGACCAGTTTACTATGTAAGAAAGGTCTTGACGGAGTCTATGAAGCAGTAACCGTACTACCAAAAGCTAGCTTATGGAGTGTTCCTTGCTTCTCAGAAGCTAAGGCACTACTTCCAGGAGCACCCTATCACAGCAGTGAGCAAAGCTCCTCTGTCCGACATCATCAACAATAGAGACGCTACCGGACGGGTCATGAAGTGGGCATTGAGCTTGCCGCCTTCGAGATCATCTACAAGAGACGTGACACTATCAAATCACAAGTATTGGCGGATTTCATTGTAGATTGGACAGACATGCCAGATGCTACCCCTGTACCAGAGCCAAAATATTGGGTGATGCACTTTGACGGATCAAAGCTACTCAACGGCTCGAGGGCTGGTGTGCTACTGCAGTCACCAATAGGGGAAATACTACACTACGTTTTGTAGATCCACTTTGAGGCTACAAATAACATGGAGGAATATGAAGAACTCATTCACGGACTTCGCGTAGCCAGGGATATTGGCATCAAGCGCATAGTTTGCTATGGAGATTTCGACTTGGTTGCCCAGCAGGTGGTTGCCACATGGAACGCGCGGAACCCTATGATCGCGTCATATCGAGACAAAGTGGACGAGATAGCCAAGTGCTTCGAAGGCTACAAAGTCAAGTATTTCAAGAGGGAGGAAAATGAGGCGGCTGATCTAGTGTCAAAGCTTGGATTAGGGCGCAAACCAATTCCGCCTGACATTTTTCTAGAACATGTACGGAATCCATCCGTGAAGGGAGTGGACCCCGAGAACCCGGATAGAGTACACTCATTTGTTCATACAGTAACAAAAGTCCCTTCGTCTTGGGCAAAACCGTACATGGAATATCTCGTACACGTAACTTTTCCCATCGATGAGTTCGAAAGTCGGCAAATAGTACATCAACCAAAGGGCTATACCATAATAAATGGGCAGCTCTACAAAATAAGCACCACTAGGGTATACCAGAAGTGTGTCTCCCAGCAAGAAGGTATTGAAATCCTTCGTGAGGTCCATCTTGGAGATTGTGGGCATCACGCCGCTCCTCGATCGTTGGTCTCCAAAGCCTTCCGGCAAGGATTCTACTAGCTGATCGCGAAGGCAGATGTCGACAAGCGGGTCGAGCCATGCATGGGATGCCAGTACTATGCCCGACAACCACATGTACCAGCTCAAGAAATGTGAACCATACCAATAACATGGCCATTTGCAGTCTGGGGACTTGACATGGTTGGTCCATTAGACGACACCTTGTGGGTTTACGCATCTGCTAGTAGAAGTCGATAAATTCACAAAATGTATAGAAGCTAAGACCATTAGAAAGCTTGATGGGGCAACTGCCCTTAGGTTTGTCCAGGATCTAGTGGTGAGATTTGGTCTCCCACATAGCATTATCACCGACAATGGAAGCAACTTGTCACTCGGAGAAGTGGAAGCTTATTGTTGGGAGAAGGGCATCCGACTTGATTTGGCATCTGTGGAACATCCACAGTCCAATGGACAAGTTGAGCGATCCAATGGATTAATTCTGCAGGGAATAAAGCCACGTCTAGAAGCACCGCTACATAGAGCAGCTGGAGCCTGGGCGGAGGAATTTCCATATGTTTTGTGGAGTTTATGAACTACTCCCAACAGATCCACCGGCTACACCCCTTATTTCATGGTATATGGAGCAGAAGCAATTCTACCCTCCGACATCCTCCACGATTCGCCAAGAGTTGCCGCCTACGACGAGGATGACGCTGAAGAATCCAGGCGCCTAGATGTAGACCTTCTTGAGGAAGAGCGTGTATTGGCATGCCAAAGATATGCCATCTACCAGCGGAAGCTACACAGCTACCATAGTCGCCACGTTTGGCATCAGTCATTTAAATAGGGGGACCTAGTGCTACGACTTAAGAAGAAGAAGTCATACAAACTATCCCCGCCATGGGAAGGACCATTCATCATAAGAGGATAGGCCAAACGAGGATCATAAGAGTAAGCGACGTGACCCGGATGATGACTACCCGGAGCTTGATCAACCATAGAACATAGCACAGCTATGTCCTTTCTACACTTAGCATATTTTACTATCTACTATGTATCTCTTATATGATCAATGAAATAAAGCTCTTTGGTTCACTCGTATGCTTTAGTCTTTTACCTCCTTTAGTGTTCATTTTTGGATTGTATAAAACCTTTATCCGCAAGTTTTGCATTTGCACTTGTGAAAATTCCGCCTACGGGCATTAGATTAAGTCTTCTGGTATACATGTTCCTTTTTGTTTTTGTGTGGATTCTGGAGTAGTGACTTTTGGCACTCGAAGTCGCTGATTTTGTTCTTAGGTTCTTGACGGTGCCATTGGGTATCATCACCTGAACGCATAGTTCCGACTACGGGTCTTCTGACTCACGAAAATCAAGCATAAAAAACAGAGTAATGGATAAGCCAGCACTTGCTTAAAAAATATATACATGCTGGAGTTAGTTCATAAGCAGCAGGAAGCTTATAGCCATAGTTTTCCGCCTTAAGATAAAACCATTGTTTTCCGCATACGTACAACATCAGGAGGTGATAAATACTATATAGTGTTTTTTCACTTCTCTGGTGTAGGAGACTTCAAGGCAGTGTCATCGGCTGCAGGAGAGCCATATTGCCCATCAACAAAGTTGGAAGTTTTGAGGGACTCGGAGGATCTAGCTTGGTCATCATCGATTACCTCAAGAGGCACGAAGGTGTTCACATCAACTAACTAGGCGACCCTGGTGTCGTAGCCGGCAAGCGAAGACCAGATAGCACCGTGATCGATCTTATGTCCGTCTTCGTCTACGTCCGACAAACTAGAGGTCACCATGTCGATGTCAGCTTTGTCGTAGTGAGCCTTGACCATGGCTAGAGCCATCCTTGCGCTAGCCCGGGTACATGAAGCCTTCCATCTTATGATACGCTCGGGGTCTCGGTGCAAGATCTCTGAGTACTTCATTATAGAGTCCACTGCCTTAATATTGATGTCCAAGGGCTTGGCGATATATTTTTCTTGGGTGATGGCAGTGCTGATGAAGTTGCCGACAAGAACCATGCATTCCTTTACGAAGTAGGATTATTGGTCAAACCAATAGGAGCTGCATTTCCGAACTAAATGTTTGAGTACATGAGTTTAACACAATAAGCTCAAAGTACCTGGTTTACAGAAGTACAAGATGGAGAATTCTTACAAAAGATTCTATCCTCAGCTTGCTGGAGAATCTCCGCCATGGAGTCCCGTTCGTTTTGAAGGGTCTTGTACGCCTCAAGGTTCCGAGTATTTTGCTTGTCGACAGCTTTGTTCTACTCCTTGATGATTGCAATTTCCTTCTTTAGGCGCTTGATTTCCGTGTTTGCGGATTCTTGCGCGGCAGCCATTGAATATTCATGCATCTTCAGTGAGTCAGGCCTATCTTGTTTCAAGATCTTGTTTTTTCTATCCAGCTCTTGTATATGCTTGGATTGCTCAACAATGTCCTTGGCCTTGACGATAACTTCTGCAAGTCGGAGAAATGACAGAGCACAAGGAGTAGTCGGAAATTTATGATGCAAGACCAAGTTGAGTGTGAAACTGAAAAGAAAACAGACTCTTGTCCTTGGTGATCTGTTCCTTCAAGAAGGAGGTTTTACCCTTTTCAGCTTCGAGGTCCGCACGCATCTTGTGGAACTTGTCATTGGCAACAGTCCACCGAGTATTCTCATTCTGTAGAAAGAGCAAAGTTACTTAGTCTACTTGGAGCATCTAGCCGGATAAATATCCGCCTAGAGGTTTTGGGGATATAGTACGAGTTTTTAACTCAAAGCTATGCTTAGTCTTTCTTTAAGCATCTAGTCGGAACCAGTTCTGTTTTAACTAGAGGCTTCGGGGCTACAGTATTGAAATTCACAAACACTACGTATGCTACTCTAAAAGTATCTAGTCGGAATAATTCATTCAAACTAAATACTTGGGGGCTACAGTGCAAAGTTTCTAGCTTAGTCACTCTTAGAGCATTCAGACCCAAAGACCTATGGTTTTCCTTTAAATCCTCGGGGGATACAGTTGGATAC
Source organism: Avena sativa (assembly GCA_916181665.1). Lineage (NCBI taxonomy): Eukaryota > Viridiplantae > Streptophyta > Magnoliopsida > Poales > Poaceae > Avena > Avena sativa. Next base: position 112,237,221 of record OV702293.1, on the reverse strand, counting down.
TACATATGAAATGCAAAAGGCATGCAAAACTTACAAGTGTGATGCTCTTGAGATTGTTGGCGCTCTTAGAAAATATCTTGCTAAAGGCAAGAGTGTTTACATGGATAATCTCTTCCTGTTTGAGCAACTCCTCAAGGCCGCACGTAGGAGAAGTCCGCGTAGCACCAGGAGCCATAGTTGATCTACTCGGTGTGAGAACTGGGTAGACAATCTTAGGGAGCTCAGTTGGCGTCTTGCGTGCAACGGCTCTACCTACGGTAGAAGTTCCGCCTTCCATCACCGCATTACCGCTACCAGTGGCATCCTTTGCCGGAGCTTCATCCACTTTGGAGGACGTGCTCTCCTGCATCACCTATTCGCCGGCAACATGGGGCTCCACGGTAGCGTCTGGGACCTCCTGAGAAAGAGTTGGGTCCAATTCCATGGCTGAAGGTTAAGATGCTACCTTTGCCGGAGAACCAGCAGGTGCGGCAGAAGGTTGGATGCTCGGGGTAAGAGGGGCGATGGCAGGAGACGCTTGAACAAACATTTCTTCGATGTTTTTAGAAGCCCTCGATGTTTTGGAGGTCTTTAAACTCACACTAGCCTTATTCATGAAACGTGCAAAAGTATAAGTACAAGGATAAGATGAGCAAAAGACAATGTCGGATTGTAAGAATCTTACACAATGGTTGGTGCCTTGGTCAATGGGATACTAGTCATTCTTATTTTCTCTGCCTCTAGGGAGGTGGTGGATCTTTTGGAGTCTCCACCCTCCATCTTCTTTTTCTTGCCTCCGTCGGCAGCGTCAGAGGTGGAGCTCTTCCACTTTCACGCCAACGGGACATTGTCGTCATACACGACAGTGACGTCCTTCATCTTAGGGTCATAGACTTGGGGAGCCATGCTGCCTTCGTCCAGATTCCCCAGTTCTTAAGTGAATCTAAGTGTTAGATGCCAAGGTATGTGCAAGACAGAAGAACCGGAGTATATGTCATACACGGAAAACCCATCTCTAAGAACCAGTCAATCCACCTTACGGTGCGAGAGGATTCGTCGTCAGATGGGAGGAGGGCTTGGTATCTCCATGTTGGGGCTTCATCGGCTTCCCCATCGACAAAGTTCGGGTATGTTGTTTCTCAGACATCCAGAGGGATATCTGGACCGTAGAAATAGGTGCTCTAATAGTTTTTGTAGGACTCATGTCCTACAATATCGGTGAACTGCCGGCCAGGCCGAATCTTGAAACTAATTGTCCCGCAGTTCATGAGCTCCTCTTTTCTCACTCCGGCTTCCCTCTTCACGGTGAATAAGTAAATGAACAGATCTAACCTAGGCCTAATTCCTAGGTAACCCTCACACAGGGCCGCGTATTTGCTAAGAGCGAGCATACTATTCGGAGAAAGGTTCCGAGGTTGAACCTGGAAGTGTTGGAGGACTTGGATGAAGAAGTCGGAGATTGGGAGGGAGACGCCATGCATGAACTGAATGTTGAGGTATACCTTTTCTTCGACTAGGGGAGAAGGGATGACCTCGCCGGCCAGCGCCGCCCGCCAAACCAGGCCCTCCATCGTGGGGAGGTACCCTTCGGCAAGCATCTCTTTTATACCCCTCTCGGAGATGTCCGAGCCGCGCCACTCCCCTTTGTGGGAGTCAGCTTCCTCCTCCAGCGGCTCCAGCCCCGCTGGAATTTGGTCGCCACAGGTGGATTCAACCACCGCAGAACGTAGCACCACCATGCCATCCTGCGGGACATGGACAGAGCCATATGGCTTAGCCATGGCCTCGCCCGATGCCGCCATCGACGGGGCACTGCTACTGCTGGCCATTGGAGTGGATGGAAGGTGACTGAAGATTGGAAAGAGGCTAGGGTTTTCTCTGTGTGCGCGAGGATCTCGAAGAGAGGTTTGACTAGAGGAAGAAGATGACATGAGGAATAATGAGGTGAAAAGGTAAATGTCACCGCAGTTATAATATATAGTACTCGGCGTCTAGATTTGTACAAGTTGATCCGATTATTGATGTGTGGATAGCGCGTGCGCGGAAATTTTGCCACGTTCCCACCGCCGCCCCAACGTTTCGTATCCTTCGAGTGGCAAAAAAGACTATGATTACATTCCCTGCATGTGTGGGTTACGAGGTGTCGCTGGCCTATGGTCTACGACACTCTACTGACACAGGAAGGTGAACAACACCATCTGAAGATTCCAACATGTACGGATCGCGTCCGGCTACGAGAAGAGTATGATGGAAAGCTCACTGATTCTTAAACTTACATATCAAAGATGGAGAACATCGCAGGGTTCTTGGGATGACTACAAATTATTGCTTTATGATTTGCTGACATTCATGTAGACGGAGCATTCAACTTGAAGAAGCAAGACGGCGCAAGATCTTGGAGTTCTCCGGGGGCTACTGTTGGGGATATCCTAATGGGTATCACCATTGCATGTCTCTAATCTGGATAACCCGGGTGGCCCACAGTTGGTAGCCAGGCCTATGGCCTGCGGGGCGGCCCAGTTAGATTGATCGAGGAGGGAGGCCCATGCTGGGTGAAGGAAAGCTATGGTCGAGTCATCAGCGTACCCGGAGCCTTGGAGTGCCAGACACGTTAGACCAATTGTATACCGTGTAGGACTCTGTAACCTATCCGGCTAGGACTTTCCCTGTAACCCTAGAATCTGGTGTCTATATAAACCGGATTTAGAGGATCCTTTAGGGCAATGTAACAACACAACTCGCGCACAGCGAACCGATCCCTGTAACCCGACGTATTGCCGTTGTAGTGATTTATAGCAGGAGTAGGATTCCGCCACAGTCGTGGGATCTGAACCTGGGTGTAACATACCACCTTTTGTGTAATATAAATAAAGACATGTTCGAGCATTGCATGCATGCATTACCCTTGCACCTTGATTCAATCAAATAAAAACAAACAAAAACCCTAAATTTCTCCATCTCAAAACCATTCAAATGGTTTTTGTATTTTGAAAACTACCCAAATGAGTAGAGCCCAAATTGACAAAAGGGGTTTCCACATTATTTTAGTATGTTTGGACAAGCTCTAGTATTTTGGAAATATTCAAAACAGAAACGAATTTTAAAATACAATAGAAATAAAGGAAAAACAGAAGAGAAAAAGGTTTTAGCAGAAAAAAATAGAACCCTAACCTCACTGGGCCACAGCTCAACTTCTCTCCTCTATCTCTCCATCACTCGCGCGCGCAATCACAGCCAGAGCCGGCCCACCTGAGGCCGAAACGCAACCCACGACCGGCCCGTACCTCTTCGGCCTCTCTTCCTCCTCGCGTCGTCTTCAACGATGACGAGCAAGCAGCTCGCTATCGCCAGTGATGCAGTCTGCCGCCACGATGCGCCCAGATTAGCGTCGCCGCCCACCGGTGTCTACAAGTACATTGCCGTCACCGTGGAGGAAACCCTAGCACGTCAGTTACCCCTCTCTCCATTATCTTTTTGCCATGGTCGACGAACCCTAGGTCGCAGACGCCACCGTCCTCGCCATCTCCGGCAACCCAATCCCGAGCCGACGCCACCCTTGAGTTCCCCGTGCTTGAATCTCTCTCTCCCTAGCCCCTTCACTCTAATGCGCATGACTCCAATCGTCCAAATCGAGATCTTCGGCCATCGTCAGTCCCCATCGATCCCCGACATTCCAGAGCTCGCCTCGCCTCGCCGTCTAGCCCGTTGTGCTCACGTTGAGCTTCTCGTTCTTATGGTGCTCTCTGTCTCCTCTCTCCCTTTGTACCATCCTCCCCGCGCGAGCCCGAACCGCCGCCACTGGAGCTCGTCGCAGATGACACTCTTGTGACCATTTAGGGGCGGCGCTACCACCGTTCGCCTCCCCATCGCCTCCTCTCTCCAATGCCCCCACTCGCGCGTCTAGGCTCGCACGGGATCGATAGATTCATGCTCGACCTAAGAGCTTGGGCATTGCTGATGTCATGTCGATGTCAGCATGATGCAATAATACCCCTTTTCCTTTTATTTAAATGTTTTCAGTAATTATTTTCTAGAAATTGTAAAGCCCTATGGGCCCTGCTTGTCAAAATTTTAATAATTTCCAATAATGTTTTTCTAAATGAATAGACTTATAACATGTGGTCCCAAGTTGGAAAATAATTTAAATATTCCAAAAATGATTTAAAATGAATTAAAAATGTATAAATTCATAACTAGTTCATTTTATATCAGAAAATACAAATAATATCAAAATGTTCAGAAAAATGAGCTCTATCATTTAAAAATGTAAGCATCCACATTCATACAACTTTGAACCCTAACTTATTTATAGGTACAACAACACCCCCTAAGTACCATGTGTTTGAGGGTTTGCCTAGCTAGGGCATTCCGAAATTCATTTAAATCGATGATGCATCTAGGGCTACTCTATTACATGTAATATTTCATATCATCCATATTGTATGAGCATTGCACATGCCATGTGTTGAATGTTGCCTTCCTTTTTCCGGTGATTGGTTCTTCGCGAATAGGAATAGAACCCGATACTGAAGTCAATGCCACCAAAGAGCAGTACCAGTCCAACAACAGACAAGGCAAGCGAAGCCCCACTCATACATATGAATCCTATGTTTACAAAGTATTTCATTCTCGCCATGTGCATGCGATTCGAAAGTATTTTATCAGTAGATATAGTAATCCTATCTGATGCATGTTTCCCTTTGTGAACTATAATACCTGATCCACTGCTCCTAGCATAACTAGGGTTTGGATTACGAACATCACTAGTGCCATAATTCAGTTGATATTCGCGATGCTTAGTGGTCCAGTATCGATCATTCAGAGGATGCATGGGAGATATGAGTGAACCTAGAATGGTAGGATGTTGTGATATGATCAGAGATGGATAATAAACATGCTAAGGCTTGTATGGGAGGCCACGTGGGTTGTGGTTTTTGGAGTCTCATACTTGCCACCCTTAGGAACTGAGTTCTCGCCTCTTGAACCAAGACGAGCGTACAACAACACGGGGGCCTGGAAACCCCCTCGACTCAATAACTTTCCTAGTAGATTCCATGAGTCACATAGTTCAGGCGTTTCATTCGACATATGCATCTTGGTTGTTCTTGAATGGAGGTGAAGGAGGTGCATTCATATAGGTACGTAAGCATGGCAGGGAATGGGAGAGGACCGGCCTCCGTAATCTCAATACATGTTCACATCTCTAGGGACCGACTTTGGGACTCCACCCGTTACGGGGGAATACCCTTAGTGCGTGACTCATGGACTCGGCAAAACAAGGTAAAGGTCGTGGTCAACCACTCTCTACCGGCCTTCCATGGAAGAGGGCTAATAATTTGGCATTAAGAATTGGTTGGTACGTGAGGGTAAAGTTGTGCACCCCTGCAGGGTTATAATATATTTGAAAAGCCGTCTCCGCAATTATGGACGACTTGGAAACGGATTCCGTGATCATAGAAAACTATAACCGAATGATAAAACTTGGCCAGCTAATGTGAGATCCGAAATACTTCCTCAGGGTTGTTTGAGGGGGTAGTCCGGAAAGAGAGGTTTATTTGATGATGTTTCTCGGTGGATAACGAGGATGATTCTAAGAGCTAGAGTTGTAGTCTTATTATTCCCTTTGGAAATGATCTGACTAAACGAGCCTCTTCTCCTTCTTGTTTTAAAAACAAAAGATGGCTTTACGCAAAATAACTCCACTAGCCATAAGTCTTGTGGAGTACACCCTGTACTCAGCCTTGCTTCATTGATGTATTCTACAGATGAAGTTGTGACAATTGAAGGTGGTTTCTACATCAATGTCGATGAGTAGTCGGGGTTCCCGGGCAGCATCCTACGATCTATGGTAGGGTCGTTACTTCCGTTTAAGGCCTCTTAGGCCCTTTCCTAAGTTTGTTGTTTAGAACAATTTTTTTGCTTCCGTTGTTTGTTGTAATCATGGGTCTATGACCCTTGGCTTGTATGACTGGTTTGTAAATCACTTAAGAGTCTACCTTAATAATGTATGGTTTTTATGTTCTGTAATGTTACTGATCATTCTCTGTGTGTTCCGGAATTGAGGTTAGGCTTATGTAAGACGAAGATCTGATATTTGTCTAGCCCTGATCCCGGGTCGTGACATATTTTGGTATTAGAGCAGAACTTCCTGTAGGAAACCCTTCTTGTAGGTCGATGTCGAGTCTAGAGTTTGAGAAAACTATTTGAAAGCTAAAAATTATTTGCAAAACTCTGAATACGACTCTTTTTACTCTTTTTCCAAGGTTGTTCTATTGCTAAGTTATCTTACCTCATTTGCTTTGCAAAGTTTTCACTTCTTGTCTGTCATTTCAAACTTTTAGGATATACGGGTTTGGGTTGTTTTTCCTACTACTCCGTACTCGGTTGCAAGGCTCAGAGTTTCCAAGATATATTTGTGCATCCAAAAGCATTGTTTTTCAACCTTTCTATGGAAGCCTATACTTTGATTTTTTCTTCCTTCTCAGTTTGTTGGTTTCATATCATGCTTGCATTCCATTGTAATGGTTTGTATCTAAGTTGGTAGCGTAAACGTTTCATATGCTTGTTCTACTGCCATACTTAATGCATTGATATAATCTTTATCCACATGTTCACCTTTACCATGATCTTTATACATGGTTCATGTCATCCTTTGATGTACCCTTTTTGGTGAATCCATTCTCATGGATTCTGTTTTCTCATCAGGATGTCGTTTGGTACTTGTGGTTCTATTGGCCATCGAGGGAACAAAAATGCTGAACAGGAACTTCCGCCACCTCCCAAAATGGCCGAGGTTCTCAACAACATTGATACCAACCATCTGAGGAATGAACGCCTTCTTGAGCGTGTAAAGCAAAACACTAAATGTCGTCCCGACGACTGTGTCACACTTGGAGATTTCATCCGCTCTTTTCCTCCAATCTTCACTCACCCCAAGGAGCCCCTTGATGCTGATGATTGGCTTCGCACAATAGAGCACAAGTTCAGTTCCCTTCGTGTCCGTCCAGATGACCACGTCAACTTCGCCAACTATCAAATAGAAGGTGAGACTAGTGTTTGGTGGGAAGGTTTTCTGAATATGCAAGCTCAGGGACATGTTGTTACTTGGGAAGAGTTTGTTGCAGCATTCCATGCCTCTTATATCCCTAAGCCCATCATGGATCTCAAAAGGATGGAATTTCTAGATCTGACTCAGGGGCTCAGGGATATTGAAACATATGGCCGTGAGTTTACTTGCTTGGCTCGTTATGCAACAAGGAATGTGACCAATGATGAAGATAATCAAGAGTTGTTCCATAAGGGACTTAACCCTGCACTTCACTATGAGTTGTTGCCCTTCCAGTTCTAGTCTTTCCAGGAACTGCACAACCAGGATCTTATTGTGGAGCATGGAAGGGAGGATATGGAGGTTTCTCAAAAGCGTGAAGAAGGAAATTCTCGTGCTTCTTCCTCTAGTAACAAGAAGCGCCGTATCTTTGTTCCATACAGTGTTGTGCGTCGTGCTCCTTCTGCACCCAAGTCTTGTGGCAATGCTTCTCGTAGCCATAGTCAAATACTAGTGGAGAAAATTATCGTCCTCCTGCTGATTCTTACACTAGAGTTACCTGCTACTCCTGTGGTCATCCTAGTCACTACTCAAGGGAGTGTCCCCAAAGGGCCGTCGGTCGCAATGATCAACCAGAAAAGAACAATGATAAATCTCAAGGTGCTGGGCATGGTCCCCTGACCCATGTCACTGTGGAAGAAGCACAACAAGATCCACGCGTAATTCTAGGTATGCTCCATGTCAATTCAATTCTCACAATAGTCTTGTTTGATTCTGGAGCATCGCATACATTCATGTCACAGTTATTTGCTCAAGATCATGGGATAAATTTTTAACCCCTTGCCCACCCCTTTGACCATCCACTCCCCGGGTTCTTGCTGGTTTACTACCATGGTTAGTCACGGAAATGCGATTGACATAGCCTACCAGAAGTTTCCCACTTATTTCATTGCACTCAAGTCAAGTGACATTGATGTCATTCTGGGCTTGGACTGGTTAACCAAGTATCAAGTCATCATTGATTGTGCACTTAGAACAATTACTATGACCTCTCCTACTGTCATAATTGTCAAGTACTGGACTGATGGTTCGAAGTCTCTATCTGCAGTGATTTCCCGAATGTCTTTCCTAAAGAGATGCCTGGCATGCCACCTGATTAAAGTGTGGAGTTTTTCATAGAGCTAGTTCCTAGAACTACTATCTCCAAAAGACCTTATCGCATGCCTCCCCATGAGTTGGTGGAGTTGAAGAAGCAACTTGAAGAGTTAGAAGTCCTAGGCTACATCCAACCTAGCACATCCTCTTGGGGTTTCCCTACCATCTTTGTCAAGAAGCGGGATACAAATATTCCGAGATTGGTTGTTGATTACCATCCACTCAATGCGGTGACAATCAAGAATAAGTATCCTCTTCCTATGATAAATTACCTCTTTGATCAATTAAGTGGTGCCACTGTATTCTCCAAAATGGAATTAAGATCAGGGTATCATCAAATCAAGATCAGAAAGGAGGATATCCCAAAGACAGCATTCACAACTCGTTATGGTCTTTACGAGTATAGAGTGATGTCCTTCGGGTTAACCAATGCCCCTGCCACATTTATGAGGCTCATGAATGTCGTATTCATGGAGTATCTTGACAAGTTTTTCATGGTATACATTGATGATATTCTAATCTACTCCAAGACCGAAGAAGAGCATGTCGAACATCTGCGTTTGGTGTTGACTAAACTTCGTGAACATCGTCTCTTCGCCAAGTTCTACAAATGTGAGTTCTAGTTACAAGATCTCATCTTCCTTGGCCATGTTGTGTCTGCAAGTGGTGTTGTTGTCATACCGGATAAGGTTCAGACCATTCTGGAATGGAAGTCACCTACTTCAGTCAAGGAAGTCCAAAGTTTTCTAGGAATGGCTGGAAATTACCACTGATTCATCGAGAACTTCTCCAAGATAGCCAAGCCTATGACTGATATTCTTAAGAAAGATAAGAAGTTTGAATGGTCAGAAAAGGCAGAAGAAAGCTTCCAAGCTTTGAAAACTAAGCTAACCACAGCTCTTATGCTTGTCCTTCTGGACACAAGCAAGGATTTCGTCATCTATTGTGATGCTTCTCTTCAAGGGCTCGGTTGTGTGTTGATGCAAGATGGTCATGTAGTGGCCTATGCTTCTCAGCATTTGAAACCACATGAGAACAATTATCAAACCCATGATCTCGAACTAGTTGTTGTTGTACATGCTCTTAAGCAATGGAGACATTACCTCATTGGTAACCATTGCGAACTTTATCCAGATCATCAAAGCCTGAAGTATCTCTTCACCCATCCAGATCTGAATCTCAGGAAAAGACGATGGTTGGAACTCATCAAAGATTATGATTTGGGTCTCAACTATCAACCCGTCAAAGCCAATGTCGTTGCGGATGCGCTGATTCGGAAGTCTTATTGCAATAATCTGATGATTTCACAAGCCCAACCTGCTCTCTATGAGGAGATCAAGCGTCTTAACCTTGAACCGGTTCCTTGTGCATTCCTTGCTAACCTTGAAATAAAATCTTCTCTCGAGGACCAAACCAAGGAAGCTCAAAAATGAGATGATGAGGTTACCAAGATCAAGGAACATGTTGCAAGTGGTGAAGCTAAATGCTTCTCCATCAATGATCAAGGTACCCTCTATTTCGGTAACCAGTTAGTGGTCCCAAATAGTCGGAAATTCAAAGATCTAATCCTACTAGAAGCTCATGAATCCCCTCTGTCCATCCATTCTGGTGGTACCAAGATGTACCGATATCTCCGACAAAGATTCTGGTGGAGTGGAATGAAACCACAGATTGCTCACTTCGTTGCAGAATACGATGTTTATCGTCGTGTGAAAGCTGAACATGTTGGCTATTACATTACTTTGCAGTAGAATATCTATAAGCATGGGGTCCTTCATCTTCAAAGTGCCACAGGCAGACATGTTAGTTGTAGACTTTGTAATCCTAATCAACACACTTCACTAAATCAATCAAACCTGCAACATAACAAGTTACATCCACAAGGTTCAATACATTTGAATTGTATTGGCAAGTGATACTATGGTAGTATAGTGGAGTCTATCATCTATATGCTTTTGGCTAAGTGGAGTTGAGGCTTGCATTGCTCAAAATAGATTTTTTCCTTATCATTTGAAAACACTAAGTTTTTGCTTGACAAAAATCACCCAAGGCATCTACCAATCAAAGATTGAAGATCCTTTAACCCTTGTTCAACCACAAGTTTTTAAATTAGAAATTTGGATGATGAGATTCTTGATAGCTTCCATGTCTTGATGCTCAAATTGTCCTTTGCCAGGGACATGGCTAAGTACTTAGATTTTACACTCTACAGAGGTGGTGCACTTTCCCCACAAGACTTGGTTTCCCAAGACAAGATCTTTCAGAAGCCTTCCCTTAGACCAAATGGACGCGTTCCAACCTATCATTCCCACTACCACCAACTATCCAAATGGCTAAGTTCTAGCAACTTATGTGATCCAGGCAGAGCCCATATTGCCAAGTGGCTGCACTAGAAGCTTCTCAACACTTGGCCTCTAAAATCTCTTTGTTCCTGGGTGGATTACCACAAGTGAGATACACAAGGTAAACCATAGCCATGGGCCTTGTGTAACCACTCAACCAAAACCACCAATCAAGTCCCTTTCCACCCAGGTGATTCATTGACTTAGTTGTTTTATTAAGCAAAACACAAGTCCTCAGACTTAGAAATTTTTCCATAGTGTGAATATATATTCCACCCTTGTTTTCTACTAGCTAAGCTAAGCATGATAGTAGTAGGGATCTTAACTTAGGAAACTTCTACTAAGGTTTCATCTACTAGGATTTCCCATAGCAAGGTTTATACTTAGCAAAATTCCATGCAAGTCTTACTTAGAAATATCACTAATGCATAGTGAAAATAATGGGACAAAAGTATGAAGCATCACTTGCCTTTTTGGTAGAGGGTACAAGTTCACTCCTTGATCTTTGCAATGTTCACACACTTCAAGTCACTACAATTCAATCAAGCAAACAATATTTCAATCTACCATTCAAGCATTTCATCACATAAAATAATAAACAAAACAATACATGCAAGCATGCAAAAGGGTTGTTTTATTTGTAAAAGTGGTTTCTAATGGGTCATAAACATTTGGATATACCTAATGGTCATGCTATAAAGTGGCAAAGTCATTTGCAAAAGATTTCACTTTATAAACCATTTTCTAAACCAAGTCATTATTTTATGTGGTTTGAAAATGTCTTTAGTAAAGTAGTAGTTCTATAGGGTTCACCAAATAAATTTTCAAATCATAAAACTTGGTGTTTGGGGTTAGGGAGTTTCAAACAAAACATTTCCCAAAGGTTTTCTTCCAAAATTATTTTTAATAAATAAACCATATTTTTATTTGACTAGAATTGGGTTTAAATCCAAGATTCATTCTTTTGCATCACCAAATATATTTTTTAAACCACAAACTGATTCCTAGGGTCATTAGGTTCAAAATACACCATTTGCAAAAGATTTTATCCCCAAAATCATTTTTGAACAATTTTTACATCCTAAACAAGCATGCATATGTTTCTGTAAAAACAAACATTTTACCAGAAGCTTTTTACTAAACAAAGTGCATGGTTGGCTAGGGCTTGTCTTGCTGAATCCATTGATATAAAGTTTGTAAAATTTGGACGTGTGGTTTAAAAGTTATGAATTTTACAAAATTGATCCACAAATAGATTAAATCTGTTTTTATTAGAACAGTCAGGGCCACGTGGAACGTTTCTATTGGTCCATACCGTTTCGGTTGGGTCGATCTCTCTGGTGCGTTGGATTTTAAACAGATCATGCGGCGCAGAGCTATTCGTACACCTTCGATCATGTTCTATCGTGGCGCTTGGATCTACATCCTACAGTGCACAACACACTAGCCAGAGATGGGCGGCGCTGCGGTGGCTATTGGCGGCGGAGCGGCTATACGGTGGCGTTGCTGGTGATGCAGGAAGGGAGAGAGGTAGGGAAGTGTCTCACCAGGTTCGCGTGGTCGTGGTGGTGCTCAAAGTGCTCTCGAGGAGGCAAGGGGCGCACGGAGTTGACGGCTATTGCTCACCGGAGTTCTTGTCCGCGTCGGGTGTGCTCAGTCGATGTTGGAGGCGAGGCTACGGGTCACGAGTAAACAAACGGGAAGCACGGTTAGATTCGCACGCGAGTTACGGTCATGCGTGCATCAACGAGAGGAAAGGGGGTGGTCGGATACTACCTAGAGGACTCGGCGGAGAGGTAGCAGACGACGGCGTTGTTCAGTCGAAGAAGGAGTCGACACCACAGGGCACGCGCGAGTGAGCTGCGGGTGCAGAGAGAAGCGCCATGGGGTGGGGATCACGTGAGCATGGTCTAGGAGGCAAGGGGCGACGAGGGGCTGCCGGAATCGGCCGGGAGAGTCGTCGGAGACAGAGGTGTTCGAAGAGGAATTAGGGTGGCCTGGGGCGTGCTATGGTGGGGCGACAGAGGGGAACGAGAGAGGAGATGCTGGCGCTTAAGTAGGCGTCGTCGCAGGGCCGTTACATGGCGTGGTTAACGTGTAATCACGCCGCCATTTCATCGTCAGTAATGGCCAGAGAGGAATGAGGGGCGAGGTCGTCGCAGGGAGGAAGAAAGTGAGTTGGCGGTGGGGCCGTCTGGCAGCGAGAGAGAGAGTGTGGGGTGGGGTCCGTCTGTCAGCGTCGTTGTGGGTTTAAAACTGGGTGCGAATCGTTTTTCTTCGGGAGAGAGAGGAGCTGGGCTAACTGGGCCAGGTGGGCTTAGCTGGGCTGGGTCGTCTCTTTCATTTTTTTTGTACTGCTTCTGTTTTTCTTTTTCCTTTTCTTTTTATTCTGTTTTGGTTTGGTTTAAACAATTCAATCAAACATTTCAAACAACCAATCAAAACAAACTTCCACCAAACTTTGTATTGAGTTTAGTTATGTTTAACAACATAATTCCAAGTCCCAAAATAAAATAATATTTTTTGTTCTTTTTAGGATCCATTAATAATTAAATAAAATGGACCTTAGTTATTAAATCAAATGGGTTTTGATTTATTCAAAATCTCCATTTGAAATCTAAATATTATCAAAACCAAATCAGTAGGTTTTATTTGAAAATATAAAATACTTGGAAAACTTGTTTAAAATAAAATAACAAGTTTTAGTGTTTAATTAAAATGGGAAAACCTTTACTTCAATAGAATTGGTTTATTAATAAACTCTCATTATTTTATTTAAATAAACCTTTACTCTTTTAATCAAAGCAAAACATTTTATTTCAAAAGCTTGGCCAAGGTTTAATTTGGCTCTATAAAATAATCCTTATTTATATTTCTACCTTTTCATTTGAAAACCAAATTTTTTTTATTAAAAGATCCAAAAATAGTAATTTCACATATTTAATATTTTCTTTATTAATTGTTTATCTTTTCAAATCCCTTTAGGATTTGTTTGATCAAATAGGTTTGAAGGTTTCCAATTGGAATCAAAAAGTTTCTTTTCACCCTGAAAATCAACAAAGTTTTATTTTATTCATTTATTTTTCACATAACAAGATTTGGAAAATCTTGGGATGTGACAGGCTACCACCCTTAAAATAAATCTCGTCCCGAGATTTGGGGAGGCTAGGGTTTACAAGTAGGCTCAAAACAACTAGGGTACTACCACCCTTAAAATATTTTCCAACTAGATTACATTTTGGATTGCTTGGGATCTCGATGTAACTTTTCTGGACAGAGGTTTGCATAGTGGCCTAGATCCTTGCATTTGAAACATGTGACAAGGCTGAGATCCTTCATAGGCTTGTTTATCTTGTGCTTCGTCTTTTCTGGACAATTGCTTGCATAATGTCCTAGCTCTTTGCAGTTGTTGCACCACTCTTGGCTAATATCTTTCTTTTCCTTTGGTATCATTTTCTCTTGTTTGTTTCCTTGGTTCTTCTTCTTTTCTAGGCATTCATTGGCATAGTGTCCCATCTCTTTGCAAGTGTAACATTGCACATGGCTTTTGTCCTTCTTCTTCTTTTTGGGTCTCTCCAAAGCTAGGAGATCTTCTCGTTCATGCTCTTCATACCTCACCTCAAAGGTGGGAAATCTTTCTCTCTTCTTGGGGCATTGATCTTCATGCTCCTTGGATGTATGATCCTTGTCTCCACAAATATTGCAAGCTTTGGTTCCTTATAAAATAACATCTTTGTCATCCTTGTTGTCATTAGCTCTTTGGGAAAAAAATTCTCCCATGTTGATCATTTGAGTAACCAATCCTTGCAACAATTGGGATTGAAGTTTCAAAATCCTTTGTATGGCTGGGTCTAGTTCATTGTTGTTGGCTAAAAGCTGGGTTGTCACTTGGCTCAACTGGCTTTGGGTTGCTATAAGTTCTCTCAGGTTGTCCTCTTGGTTGTTGTTGTTGTCATCAACCTTGATGTTGGAGTCTCTTGGAGAGGTCATCTTTTTGGGTTGGATTGGGATTAGAATAGGCAAAAAGATTTCTAAGTAAGGATTCTAATCACATACATCACAATTCACACAAGCAATGTGCAAGTAATCACAAACAAACATTCCACTCAAACAACAAGTTTCAAGCATATTTTTAGGCAAAAATATTTTTGTTACACCACATAAGTTGGTGAGTTTGACTTATACTAAATATGGAGGTCTATCTATGTGGTTCACTTGAGATCTTTCCATCCTTCTTCGTTGATTTTTCTTGCTTGAGATCATGGTTTCCTTGGGAAAAACTCTTGGTCACAAAACTTCAAAGGTGTTTATGGCTCCTTCTAAGTTGTGTTTCCTTAGTTTCCAAATCTTGAGTAACATTTCTTGTCTCACATGTCTTTAGTGATATCCAAGGTTGAAGTCCTTGGTGAAAATGCTGAAGATGTTGAGGTCATTAGAGTTGAAGATGTTGAAGTCATTAGAGTTGATGAAGTCCTTTGCACATGGTGAAGTCTTTGGCCATGGGGTAGGTTTTGTCCATCAAGTTTGAAATAGAAGAGATGTAGAATCAAAACCAAAATGGTTGAGGAAAGAGTTTACAAGATTGTTTGTAAATAAGTTTTGGAACAAATACAACTCCTATCTTTTTCTAAGGGGTTTTGTCCAATCCTAGGTTTACAAATCCTACAGGCAACACAATGCTCTGATACCATCTGGGAGGTTCCCAACCTTTAATAAGGTAGAGTCCCCTGTGTTTACAATGCTAGTCCCTGGATCAATAGCTAGCATCCACAGTTAAGATGTAATATCAAGAAACATAGGTCATAATACAACTTTATAACCAGGAATAAAATAATTTATTACATCTTTCATAGCTCATTTGGCTATTACATTACATTGCAGCAGAATATCTATAAGCATGGGGTCCTTCATCTTCAAAGTGCCAAAGGCAGACATGTTGGTTGTAGACTTTGTAATCCTAATCAACACACTTCACTAAATCAATCAAACCTGCAACATAACAAGTTACAGCCACAAGGGTCAATACATTTGAATTGTATTGGCAAGTGATACTATGGTAGTATAGTGGAGTCTATCATCTATATTCTTTTGGCTAAGTGGAGTTGAGGCTTGCATTGCTCAAAATAGATTTTTCCTTATCATTTGAAAACACTAAGTTTTTGCTCGAAAAAAATCACCCAAGGCATCTACCAATCAAAGATTGAAGATCCTTTAACCCTTGTTCAACCACAAGTTTTTAACTTAGAAATTTGGATGATGAGATTCTTGATAGCTTCCATGTCTTGATGCTCAAATTGTCCTTTGCCAGGGACATGGCTAAGTACTTAGATTTTACACTCTGTAGAGGTGGTGCACTTTCCCCACAAGACTTGGTTTCCCAAGACAAGATCTTTCAGAAGCCTTCCCTTAGACCAAATGGACGCGTTCCAACCTATCATTCCCACTACCACCAACTGTCCAAATGGCTAAGTTCTAGCAACTTATGTGATCCAGGCAGAGCCCATATTGCTAAGTGGCTGCACTAGAAGCTTCTCAACACTTGGCCTCTAAAATCTCTTTGTTCCTGGGTGGCTTACCACAAGTGAGATACACAAGGTAAACCATAGCCATGGGCCTTGTGTAACCACTCAACCAAAACCACCAATCAAGTCCCTTTCCACCCAGGTGATTCATTGACTTAGTTGTTTTATTAAGCAAAACACAAGTCCTCAGACTTAGAAATTTTTCCATAGTGTGAATATATATTCCACCCTTGTTTTCTACTAGCTAAGCTCAACATGATAGTAGTAGGGATCTTAACTTAGGAAACTTCTACTAAGGTTTCATCTACTAGGATTTCCCATAGCAAGGTTTATACTTAGCAAAATTCCATGCAAGTCTTACTTAGAAATATCACTAATGCATAGTGAAAATAATGGGACAAAAGTATGAAGCATCACTTGCCTTTTTGGTAGAGGGTACAAGTTCACTCCTTGATCTTTGCAATGTTCACACACTTCAAGTCACTACAATTCAATCAAGCAAACAATATTTCAATCTACCATTCAAGCATTTCATCACATAAAATAATAAACAAAACAATACATGCAAGCATGCAAAAGGGTTGTTTTATTTGTAAAAGTGGTTTCTAATGGGTCATAAACATTTGGATATACCTAATGGTCATGCTATAAAGTGGCAAAGTCATTTGCAAAAGATTTCACTTTATAAACCATTTTCTAAACCAAGTCATTATTTTATGTGGTTTGAAAATGTCTTTAGTAAAGTAGTAGTTCTATAGGGTTCACCAAATAAATTTTCAAATCATAAAACTTGGTGTTTGGGGTTAGGGAGTTTCAAACAAAACATTTCCCAAAGGTTTTCTTCCAAAATTATTTTTAATAAATAAACCATATTTTTATTTGACTAGAATTGGGTTTAAATCCAAGATTCATTCTTTTGCATCACCAAATATATTTTTTAAACCACAAACTGATTCCTAGGGTCATTAGGTTCAAAATACACCATTTGCAAAAGATTTTATCCCCAAAATCATTTTTGAACAATTTTTACATCCTAAACAAGCATACATATTTTTCTGTAAAAACAAACATTTTACCAGAAGATTTTTACTAAAAAAAGTGCATGGTTGGCTAGGGCTTGTCTTGCTGAATCCATTGATATAACGTTTGTAAAATTTGGACGTGTGGTTTGAAAGTTATGAATTTTACAAAATTGATCCACAAATAGATCAAATCTGTTTTTATTAGAACAGTCAGGGCCACGTGGAACGTTTATATTGGTCCATACCGTTTCGGTTGGATCGATCTCTCTGGTGCGTTGGATTTTAAACAGATCATGTGGCGCAGAGCTATTCGTACCCCTTCGATCATGTTCTATCGTGGCGCTTGGATCTACATCCTACGGTGCACAGCACACTAGCCAGAGATGGGCGGCGCTGCGGTGGCTACTGGCGGCGGAGCGGCCAGACGGTGGCGTTGCGGGTGATGCAGGAAGGGAGAGAGGTAGGGAAGTGTCTCACCAGGTTCGCGTGGTCATGTTGGTGCTCAAAGTGCTCTCGAGGAGGCAAGGGGCGCACGGAGTTCACGGCTATTGCTCACCGGAGTTCTTGTCCGCGTCGGGTGTGCTCAGTCGACGTTGGAGGCGAGGCTACGGGTCACGAGGAAACAAACGGGAAGCACGGTTAGATTCGCACGCGAGTTCCGGTCATGCGTGCATCAACGAGAGGAAAGGGGGTGGTCGGATACTACCTGGAGGACTCGCCGGAGAGGTAGCAGACGACGGCGTCGTTCAGTCGAAGAAGGAGTCGACGCCACAGGGCACGCGCGAGTGAGCTGCGGGTGCAGAGAGAAGCGCCATGGGGTGGGGATCACGTGAGCATGGTCTAGGAGCCAAGGGGCGACGAGGGGCTGCCGGAATCGGCCGGGAGAGTCGTCGGAGACAGAGGTGTTCGGAGAGGAATTAGGGCGGCCTAGGGGCGTGCTAAGGTGGGGCGACAGAGGGGAACGAGAAAGGAGATGTTGGCGCTTAAGTAGGCGTCGTCGCAAGGCCGTTACATGGCGTGGTTAACGCGTAATCACGCCGGCATTTCATCGGCAGTAATGGCCAGAGAGGAATGAGGGGCGAGGTCGTCACGGGGAGGAAGAAAGTGAGTTGGCGGTGGGGCCGTCTGGCAGCGAGAGAGAGTGTGGGGTGGGGTCCGTCTGTCAGCGTCGTTGCGGGTTGAAAACTAGGTGCGAATCGTTTTTCTTCGGGAGAGAGAGGAGCTGGGCTAACTGGGCCAGGTGGGCTTAGCTGGGCTGGGTCGTCTCTTTCATTTTTTCTTGTACTTCTTCTATTTTTCTTTTTCCTTTTCTTTTTATTCTGTTTTGGTTTGGTTTAAACAATTCAATCAAACATTTCAAACAACCAATCAAAACAAACTTCCACCAAACTTTGTATTGAGTTTAGTTCTGTTTAACAACATAATTCCAAGTCCCAAAATAAAATAATATTTTTTATTCTTTTTAGGATCCATTAATAATTAAAAAAATGGACCTTAGTTATTAAATCAAATGGGATTTGATTTATTCAAAATCTCCATTTGAAATCTAAATATTATCAAAACCAAATCAGTAGGTTTTATTTGAAAATATAAAATACTTGGAAAACTTGTTTAAAATAAAATAACAAGTTTTAGTGTTTAATTAAAATGGGAAAACCTTTACTCAAATAGAATTGGTTTATTAATAAACTCTCATTATTTTATTTAAATAAACCTTTACTCTTTTAATCAAAGCAAAACATTTTATTTCAAAAGCTTGGCCAAGGTTTAATTTGGCTCTATAAAATAATCCTTATTTATATTTCTACCTTTTCATTTGAAAACCAAATTTTTTTTATTAAAAGATCCAAAAATAGTAATTTCACATATTTAATATTTTCTTTATTAATTGTTTATCTTTTCAAATCCCTTTAGGATTTGTTTGATCAAATAGGTTTGAAGGTTTCCAATTGGAATCAAAAAGTTTCTTTTCACCCTGAAAATCAACAAAGTTTTATTCTATTCATTTATTTTTCACATAACAAGATTTGGAAAATCTTGGGATGTGACAGTTATTGATCGACTATCCAAAGTTGCTCACTTCCTTGCTGTTCGGGAAAGCATTACTGCAAGCCAGTTGGCAGAGCTATATGTATCCCGAATAGTCATACTTCATGGTGTTCCCAAGAAGATCGTATCTGATCATGGAAATTTTTTTACTTCCAAATTTTGGGCTAGTTTCCAACAAGCTATGGGAATTAATGTCTCCTTCAGTACAGCTTATCATCCTAAAACCGGTGGTCAAACTGAGAGATTGAATCAAATCCTTGAAGACATGCTTAGAGCGTGTGTCATATACTTGGGAAAGAGCTAGGAGAAATGTCCTCCTTTTGCAGAGATCTCCTACAACAATAGTTTTCAATCCAGTTTGGGGATGGCATATTTCCAATTCTTGTATGGGAGAACATGTCAAACACCACTGAACTGGATAGAAACCGGTGAAAGAAAATTCTTTGGTCCGGATATGATCCAAGAAGCAGAAGATCTAGTTTGCATAATTCGAGAGCGTCTGAAGGCTGCTCAATATTGTCTGAAGACCAACTATGATCGTCATCATCTTGATGTTCATTATGAAGTTGGTGATCAAGTTTACCTCCGGGTCACTCCTCTGAAGGGTGTCCATCGTTTTGGTATCAAAGGCAAATTGGATCCTCGCTACGTTGGTCCCTTTTGCATTCACACCAAGCGGGGTGATCTTTCCTACCAATTGGATCTACCTTCAAGATTTCCATAGGTTCATGATGTCTTTCATGTGTCTCAACTCAAGCGTTGCTTCAAATATCCCAATCGTGGTGTGGACCATGAAACTTTGAATCTCCAAGATGATCTAACCTACCGAGAAAACCCTATTTGTATTCTTGATGAAACTAAGCGCAAGACTCGTCGTCAAACCACGGAGTTCCTGAAAGTTCAATTGACTCATCACTCTAAGTCAGAAGCAACCTAGGAATGTGAAGATCTTCTTCGATCTGAGTACCCTGCCTTCTTTTCTAAAACCTAGGAATCTCGGGTCGAGATTCTTGTAAGTGGGGTAGAGCTGTAACATACCACCTTTTGTGTAATATAAATAAAGACATGTTTGAGCATTTCATGCATGCATTACACTTGCACCTTCATTCAATCAAATAAAAATAAACAAAAACCCTAAATTTCTCCCTCTCAAAACCATTCAAATGGTTTTTGTATTTTAAAAACTACCCAAATGAGTGGAGCCCAAATTGACAAAAGGGTTTCCACATTATTTTAGTATGTTTGGACAAGTTCTAGTATTTTGGAAATATTCAAAACAGAAAAGAATTTGAAAATACAAAAAAATAAAGGAAAAACAGAAAAGAAAAAGGTTTTAAGAGAAAAAAAATAGAACCCTAACCTCACTGGGTCGTAGCCCAGCTTCTCTCCCCTCTCTCTTTGTCGCTCGTGCGCGCAACCGCTGCCAGAGCCATCCCACGGGCCCAATGCATCCCAGGACCGGCCCGTACCGCTTTGGCCTCTCATCCTCCTCGCGTCGTATTTGACGAGGACGAGCAAGCAGCTCGCTGTCGCCGGCGATGCCGTCCGCCGCCATGCTACACCAAGATTCGCGCCGCCACCCGCCGGTGTCTACAAGTACGTCGTCGTTGCCGTGGAGGAAACCCTAGCACATTAGTTACCCCTCTCTCCCTTATCTTTTTGCCATGGCCAACGAACCCTAGGTCGCAGACGCCACCGTCCTCGCCGTCTCTGGCCACCCCAGCCCATGCCGACGCCACCGTTGAGGTCCCCGTGCTCGACTCTCTCTCCCGAGCCCCATCTCTCTCGCGCGTGTGACTCCAATCGGCCGAATCGAGATCTCCGGTCATCGTTAGTCCCTATCGATCCCCGCCAATCTAAATCTCGCATCGCCTTGCCGTCAAGCCCGTCGTGCTCACGGTGCTCTCCGTTTCCTCTCTCTCCATCTGTACCATCCTCCCCATGCAAGCCCGACAACGCCGCCACTGGAGCTTGTCGGAGACGACACTCCGGTGACCATTTAGGGGCGGCGCTACAACCGTTTGCCTCCCATCGCCTTCTCTCTCCAACGCCCCCACTCGCAATTCCAGACGCACGGGATCAATAGATCCGTGCTCGACCTAAGAGCTTGGCCATTGCTGACGTCATGCTTGCGTCAGCATGATGCAATAATACCCCTTTTCATTTTATTTAAATGTTTTCAGTAATTATTTTCTGGAAAATAATAAAGCCCTATGGGCCCGGCTTGTCAAAAATTTAATAATTTACAATATTGTTGTTTGAAATTAATAAACTTATGACCTGTGGGCCCAAGTTGGAAAATAATTTAAATATTCCAAAAATGATTTAAAATGAATTAAAAATGGAGAAATTCATAACTAATTCATTTTAAATAGAAAAATACAAATAATATGTATAAATGTTCAGAAAAATGAGCTCTATCATTTAAAAATGTAAGCATCCACATTCATACAACTTTGAACCCTAACATATTTAGAGGAACACTGACACCCCCTAAGTACCATGGGTTTAAGGGTTTGCCTAGTTAGGGCATTCCGGAATTCATATAAATCGATGATGCATCTAGGACTACTCTATTACATGTAATATTTCATATCATACATATTGTATGAGCATTGCACATGCCATGTGTTGAATGTTGCCTTCCTTTTTTCGGTGATTGGTTCTTCGTGAATAGGAATCGAACCCGAGGATGAATTCAACGCCACCGAAGAGCAGTACCAGTCCACCAACGGACAAGGCAAGCGAAGCCCCACTCATACATATGAATCCTATGTTTACAAAGTATTTCATTCTCGCCATGTGCATGTGATTCAACAGTGTTTTATCAATAGATAAAGTAATCCTATTCGATGGATTTTTCCCTTTTTGAACTATTATACCTGATCCATTGCTCCTAGCATAACTAGGGTTTGGCTTACGAGCATGGCTAGGGACATAATTCAGTTGAGCTTAGTCATGCTTAGTGGTCCTATATCGATCATTCGGAGGATGCATGGGAGATGCGAATGAACCTAGAATGGTATGATGTTGTGATATGATTAGAGATGGATAATAAACATGCCAAGGCTTGTATGGGAGGCCACGTGGGTTGTGGTTTTTGCAGTCTCATACTTGCCACCCTTAGGAACTGAGGTCTCACCTCTTGAACCAAGAGGAGCGTATAACCACACGGGGGACTAGAAACCCCCTCGACTCACTAACATGCCTAGTAGATTCCATGAGTCACATTGTTCGGGCGTTCCATTCGACATACACATCTTGGTTGTTCTTGAATGGAGGTGAAGGAGGTGCATTCATACATGTAGGTAAGCATGGCAGGGAATGGGAGAGGCCCGGCCTCTATAATCTCAAACCCTATTCACATCTCTAGGGACCGACTTCGGCACTCGACCTATTACGGCGGCATATCCTTAGTGCGGGACTCATGGTCTCGGAGAAAGAAAGGTAAAGGTCGTGGTCAACCACTCTCTGCCGGCCTTCCAAGGAAGAGGGCTAATAATTTGGCATTAAGAATCAGTTAGTACGTGTGGGTAAAGTTTTGCACCCCTGCAGGTTTATAATCTTTTCGAAAAGCCGCGTCCACGGTTATGGATGACTTGGGAACAGATTATGTGATCATACAAAACTATAACCGAATGATAAAACTTGGCCAACTAATGTGAGATCCGAAATACTTCCTCAGGGTTGTTTGAGGGGTAGTCCGGAAAGAGAGGTTTAGTTGATGATAGTTCTCGGTGGATAACGAGAATGATTCTAAGAGCTAGATTTGTAGTCTTCTTATTCCCTTTGTAAATGATCTGACTAGACGAGCCTCTTCTCCTTCTTGTTTTAAAAACAAAAGATGGCTTTATGCAAAATAACTCCACTAGCCATAAGTCTTGCGGAGTACACCCTGTACTCAGCCTTGCTTCATTGATGTTTTCTATAGATGAAGCTGTGTCAATTGAAGGTAGTTTCTACATCGATGTCGATGAGTAGTCGGGGTTCCCGGGCAACATCCTAGGATCTATGGAAGGGTCGTTACTTCTGTTTAAGGCCTCTTAGGCCATTTTCTAAGTTTGTTGTTTAGAACAACTTGTTTGCTTCCGTTGTTTGTTGTAATGATGCGTCTGTGACCCCTAGCTTGTATGACTGGTTTGTAACTCTCTTGAGAGTCTACCTTAATAATGTATGGTTTGTATGTTCTGTAATGTTACCGATCATTTCCTGTGTGTTCCTTAATTTAGGTTAGGCTTATGTCGGACGAAGATCTGATATTTGTCTAGCCCTGGTCCCGGGTCGTGACACTGGGTAAGATGTGTCACCTCGTACCCGCCAACCTTCCGCCTTACCGCACGTCTCTAAACATGCTCTGTGAGGACCCCTCCATGGCGTACTCGTCGGCAATACCACGACAGCCGGCGGCTTGGGGAGGGAGAGGGAAACCTCTCCCTTGTGGGTTTACTTTCCCTCCTCCACTACGACTTTGACTTTCCAAATTGGGATTTGACTTTTACAAATTAGAGTTTTACTATTCAAACTAGAGTCTGATTCTTAATTCCTAGTCTTGGCCGACTTGACCTAGGGAACCATGCCGCATGCCCCACTAGGGAATGGCCCATCCATGTGCCCCCCTCTGGGGTGGTGGACCTTCTAGAACCTTCTAGAATATTACGGTGAAAACACCACAAAAAGATTCTCCGGACCATTCCGGATATCCTCGTGATGTCCTGGATACAATCGTAGACTCCGAACAACATTTGGTCTCCAACTCATATTCCATATCTACTAAACAACATCTAATCCTTAAGTGTGTCTCCCTATGGTCCATGGATTATGCAGACATGATAGAGACACTTCTCTGATCAATAACCAATAGAGGAATCTGGAAAGTCATATGGCTCCCACATATTTCAATGATTACTTCGTGATCGAATGAACCATTTACATATGATACCAATTCCCTTTGTCGCATGATACTTTACTTATCCAAGGTTTGATCGTCGGTATCTCTATACCTAGTTCAACCTCGTTACTGATAAGTACTCTTCACTCGTTCCGTGATATGATATCCCTTGTAACCTAGTCACATGCTTGCAAGCCAATTGAATGACATTCCACCGAGAGGGACCAGTGTATATCTATCCATCATATGGATGGACAAATCCCACTCTTGATCCATGTGTCTCAACACATACTTTTAGAATACCTAATGCCACCTTTATAACCACCTAGTTATGGAAGTGGTGTTTGATGTCATCAAAGCATTCATTCGGTGATGGTGATTAACAGATCTCATGGTCGAGGGATTAGGTTACTATATTTGAAAGCTTGTAGCAAACGAACTCGAAATGACTTGATCTTACGCTACGCTTACTATAGGAGTGTGTCCATCATATCATTATCCTAATGACATGATCTTGTTATTAATAACATCTAATGTCCATGATCAGGAAACATGATCATCTATTAATCAACAAGCTAGTTTAACAAGAGGTTTTACTAGGGACTTCTTTTATGTTTACAAAACACAAAAGTATTAATTTTTCCGGTTAATACAATTATATCATGGGATGTAAACATTTATCATAAACACAAAGATATAATAATAACCAATTTATTATTCCCTCTTGGGCATATCTCCAACAGTCTTCCACTTACACAAGAGTCAATAATCTAGATTACATTGTGATGTACCTAACACCCATGGTGTTCTGGTGTTGGTCATGTTTTGCCCTATGGAGAGGTTTAGTCAATGGATCTGCCACATTCAGATATGTTTGTACTTTGCAAATCTTTATGTCACCATCTTGGACATGCTCGCGAATAGCATGAAAATGTAGCTTGATATGAATCAACTTCTTGTGTGACCTTGGCTCCTATGCATTGGCTACGGCACCCATGTTGTCAGAGTAGATGGCCATTGGCTCCAACACACTAGGAACAACACCAAGCTCCGCAATGAACTCCTTCATCCATATTGCCTCTTATGAAGCCTCTGAAGCAGCTATGTATTCCGATTCAGTTGAAGATCTTGCCACAATGCTTTGCTTAGCACTCCTCCAGCTCACTGTTGCACCATTCAAAGTAAATGCGTATCTAGATTGTGACTTAGAGTCATCTAGATCAGTGTTCCAACTAGCATCGGTGTAACTATTTACAACGAGCTGTTCATCACCTCCATAAGTAAGAACCATATCCTTAGTCCTTCTCAAGTACTTTAGGATATTTTTGACCGCTATCCATCTATCTACTCTTGGTTCACATTGATATCTGCTAGTCAAACTAATAGCATATGCAATATATGGTCTTGTACACAACATGGCATACATGATAGAACCTATGGGTGAGACATAGGGAGTTTTTTTCATCCTCTCTCTATCTTCTGTTGTAGCTAGACTTTGAGTTTTACTCAAGGTCGTATTTGGCGACATGGGCAAGAACCCTTTTCTTTCTTTCTTCCATTCCAAACCTATTTAGAACCTTGTCCAAATATGTACTTTGTGAAAGCACTATTAAGCATCTTGATCTATATCTATAAATCTTGATGCCTAATATGTATGCAGCTTCGCCAAGATCCTTCATTGAAAAACTATTATTCAAATGGTCTTTGACACTTTTAAGAAGTTCTATATCATACCCAATAAACAATATGTCATCCACATATAGTACTAGGAATGCTATAGAGATCCCACTCACTTTCTTGTAAATACAAGCTTTTCCGTAAGTTTTTATAAATCCAAAGATTTTGATCACCTTATCAAAATGTTGATTCCAGCTCTGGGATGCTTGCTTCAATCCATAAATGGACCGTTGAAATTTGCATAGCTTGTTAGAATCTTTAGGATCGACAAAACCTTTGGGTTGTACCATATACAACTCTTCATCAATGTCACCATTGAGGAATGCCGTTTTGACATCCATCTTCAAATGCTCGCCAAACTCGTAACTTAGATACTCACCTCCACGATCAGATCACAGAAATTTAATCTTCTTGTTACATTGATTCTCAACTTCACTTTGAAATTCCTTAAATTTCTCGAAAGTTTCGAACTTATGTTTCATGAAATAGATATACCCATATCTACTCAAGTCATTCGTGAAAGTAAGAACATAACGATAACCACCGCGCGATGCCACACTCATCGGGCTACACACATCGGTATATATGATTTCCAATAAGTCTGTAGCTTGCTCCATTATGCCAGAGAATGGAGTCTTTATCATTTTACTCATCAGACATGCTTCGCATCTTTCAAGTGATTCAAGAAGTCCATCGGAATGGAGTTTCTTCGTACGCTTCACTCCAATGTGACCAAGACGACAATGCCACATGTATGTAGAATTATCATTCAATTTCAATTATTTAGCATCTATATTATGAACATGTATATCACTATTATCGAGATTCAATAAGAGTAGAACAT
Organism: Avena sativa; assembly: GCA_916181665.1. NCBI lineage: Eukaryota > Viridiplantae > Streptophyta > Magnoliopsida > Poales > Poaceae > Avena > Avena sativa. The sequence goes on along the minus strand of OV702293.1, from coordinate 112,210,698 downwards.
CTATCATAGGCGCATGACCATAAAATATATTACTCATATAAATCGAACAACCATTATTATCGGATTTAAACAAGTAACCGTCTCGCAATAAACTAGATCCAGATATAATGTTCATGCTTAACACAGGCACCAAATAACAATTATTTAAGTATAAAACTAATTCTGATGGTAGATGAAGAGGGACCATGCCGATAATGATCACATCAACCTTGGAGCCATTTCCAACATGCATCGTCACCTTGTCTCTTGCTAGTCTTTGCTTATTCTGCAACACCTGTTTCAAGTTACAAATATGAGAAACCAAAACAGTATTAAATATGCAGGCACTACTACGACTACTAGTAAGATACACATCACTAACATGTATATCGAATATACCTTTCTTCTTGATGTTGCAGTTCTTCATATATTCCAGGTAGTTGGGGCAATTCCTCTTCTAGTCACCTTCTCCCTTGTAGTAAAAGCACTCAGTATCAGGCTTAGGACCAGCCTTGGGTTTCTTTGCAGGGCGGCTGCTTTCTTTCCGCCCTTCTTGAAGTTACCCTTCTTTTTAGGCTTGCCTTTCTTCATGAAATTGGTGGTCTTATTGACCATCAACACTGGGTGCTCTTTCTTGATCTCGACTTCCGCAAACTTCAACATGGAGAAGAGTTCTGGTAACGACTTATCCAAACACTATATGTTGTAGTTCATCACGAAGTTCTTGTAACTAGGTGGTAGTGATTGGAGGACACGATGAATACCCAACGCATTAGGAATCGTTATTCCCAGATCTATGAGTTTATTCGTGTGCCTAGACATCTTAAGCACATGCTCGCAAACGGATTTGCCTTCTTCCATCTTGCAGTTAAAGAACTTCTCAGAGGCTTCATAGCTTTCAACTATTGTATGAGTCTCAAATATCATTTTGAGCTCACGGATAATATCATAAGGCTCACGGTTCTCAAATTGCTTCTAAAGATACGATTCCAAACCATACAAGATAACACACTGAATTGTGGAGTATTGATTCTTCCGAGTGAGGAAAACATTCTTCACTTTATTGGTAGCATCAGCGGCAGGTGGGTCACCCAGCGGTGCATCTAGCACATGGGTCAACTGACCAGCATTGAGGACAATCCTCAAGTTGTGGAACCAGTCCGTGAAGTTGCTTCCATTATTTTTCAACTTTTATTTCTCTAGGAATGCATTAAAATTGATGGTAGGGCCCGCCATGATCTACAACATATTTACAAAGACTTTAAACTAAGTTTATGACAAATTGAGTTCATATTTAATACTTAAATTAACTAGATGAACTCCCACTCAAAACAGCATACCTCACATTGTTTTAGTGATCACACGAACCAAATCCACTACACCAAGTCCGATCATCGCGAGAGATGATGTAGCTTCAAACGCGAACAATCAACATATTCATCATATCACTCATGCTTTACCTTTTGGTATTCCGTGTTGCGAGACCATGTTTGTACATGCTAGGCTCGTCAAGGTTAACCTTAGTATCCGCATGAGCAATTCTGGCTTGCACCCGTTGTATGCACATGTAGAATCTATCACACCCGATCATCATGTGGTGCTTCGAAACAACGAGTCTTAGCAATGGTGCCTACTAAGGATGAACAATTTATTACTTGATATTTAGTGAGAGCAATCATCTTATAATGCTACCGTCACAATCTAAGCAATACAAGATGCATAAAAGGATTAACATCACATACAATTCATAATATGTGATATGATATGGCCTTTCTTCTTGTGCCTTCGATCTCCATCTCCAAGAATGAACATGATCTCATCATCACCGGTGTGGCGTCAAGGTCAATGGCGCTGCTTCATGGTTGTCCTACACCAATAGCAACTACTACAACTACTTTGATCAATAGACACGCAGGTATTAAACGAAATTTAAAGACAACGATAAGACTCCTATCGTTTTCCAAGTTACAATAAGGATCATTGCATACATCATATATAATCACAATCATGCCCATATCACATCACAACACAAGACCTGCAAAAACAAGTTAGCCGCCTCTAATCTTCTTTGCAAGTTTTACGTGGTTGGGACTTCAAAGTACAAAGGAAGTCGCCTAGAGGGGGGTGAATAGGATTTTAAAATTATTACGGTTTAGGCTCAAGTAAATGCGGAATAAAACTAACGTTTAATTTATTGAGCACAAAACCTAGCCACTAAGTTCATATATGTGCACCAACAACCTATGGTAAGCAATACAAGCAACAAGGTGATAGCAAGATATAAGTACTTCAAGCACGATGGCTATCACGATGTAAAGTGCATAAGTAAAGGGTTCGGTTGAGAGATAACCGATGGACGCGGAGACTAAGATTTGTTTCCCGAAGTTCACTTCCAAAGAAGCTACATCTCCGTTGGAGTGGTGCGATGGCACAATGCTCTCCGAACGCCACAAATGGCTCACCTCGAGGTGTGGTGGCTCGATGCTCACCCAACGCCACACAAGGCCTCACCCCGGATGCGGAAGCACGCAACTCACCGACGCCACAAAAGTCTCACCCTATTGTCCCAAGTGCGCACCACAAAAGGCGGGCACTTGCTCCACTATGAGACGCTTGAGGGAGTTCACCGAACCCGTACAAGATTGGTGCTAACTCCACAACTCAATTGGAGGCTCCCAACAACAAAGCCACAACAGGCTACAATGCCACAAAAGGCCAACAATGCCACAAAAGGCTACAAGACCACAAAAGGTTAATCAAGACCACAAAAGGTCAACAAGACCACAAAAGGTCAACAATGGAACCACACAACCGTCTAGGGTTCCAAGGAACCCAAGAGAAACAAGCTCACAAGCTTGAACTCACCGAATCTCCGAGGAGAACTCAAACCTATGCACCAAATGCAAGGGCAAGTTCTTCTCTCCCAAATTCCAACAAAGCTACAAAAGCTATTGGGGGAATAAGGGAGGAAGAACACAAGAGGAAAATACAAAACTCTCCAAGATCTAGATCCCAATGATTCCTTCACAAAGAAGGGATTTGTCTTGGTGGGATTGTAGATCTAGATCTCCTCTCTCACATCCCTCAAAAAGATGCAAGAATCATAGGAAGGGAAGAGGAGAGGGAAAGCTTCTTCAAGGTTAACAATGGAGGAGAGAGAGAAAGCCAAGAACCAAGAAGAAAAGCTAGTGCCCACGAAGGGGAAGAGGAGCCCCTTTTAAAGGGCTCCCAGGACACTCGGTGAGGGAGGCCTCTGCCGCTGTCGCCACCTCTCCCATCACTGTCAGCATGAGTTGCGTCTGCGGAGATGGTCTGGAAGGCGTAGTGATTGCTCCTTGTTGGCCAATACCAACCGATCTGCTCAAGAGCCTCTTGGGATTTTACAGCAATCACCACAGCAAATTGGGAGAACAAACACGAATCACATGTGGGGATGAGGAAAATACCAAGAGAACAATCTTTAGATGGCCTCCCGAACCTGTCAACCCGCAATGCACGCCCAAGGATCAACGAATCTGATACCAATTGTACCACTCCTACCTAGTTTGATTGCTAGGATCAGGATGCGATGACTTTCGTGAGGAGGAAGAAAGAACACGGAAGGAGGAGAGATTCAGAGTTCAATTTCCTTTATCCTTTCAGTCATAACCCAAACAATATCCGAGTATGTGGTCTTATACTCGACTCACAGCCCAGCCAACTGTCATGCACTCGACACACACGCGCCGCCACCGCGCCACAACCAACTCGTGGTGGCGCACACGACCTAAGGTGTATACGTAGGCGTGACACTTCGGGACTCTCGTGAGGAGGTAAAGCCCCTACTATTTCTTTGTTGTATTGCTCGCATGCCTCGTGGGGCTACAATGGGGGATGAAAGTCCAGAGTTGTAGATCTCTCAGATCGACCCCTTGTAAGGTAGGAGGCGGGTTCCCTTTTATCGTGACGCTGGGCCTCTTCCCCCAATTATTAGGCAGGAAGGGTCACCACATTCCCGCCCGCGAGGTTTTGGTCTGCCTTGTCTTCTTGTAGCCGCCGGCCAGCTGTAGTACCGAGGCTGTGGACTGTCACTCTTCTGCTTTTCTATGTCGTCCTGGTCTCCTAGCACCAAAGTGTTAATGTCACACGCTACCACCTCATTGCGTCACTCCTCTCCACCTATGCATAAAGAGGTGCGGGCAACATATTGCTTTCCCGAGGCATACTGGTCTCTACTTGGACTGGCCGTTGGAGTGTCGTCTAGCGGGACACACGTCCGATCGTCGATGCTCCCCCTCGCGAGGCCTCGACGCGGGGGTGTTGGCTCGTAACGAGGTTCATCTTGGTGCTTGTTGGTACTCTATGTTTATTCTACCCTCCCGAGGATCGCACTCCTCACGAGCCCTCTATAGCGCGCATCTGGTGGGCCTGTGGATTCGGTAGGACTGGGTACCCTCAGTGCCAATTTATCCGACAAGGATGAGAATGGGGCGGTCTAGTGTTAACCCGAGAAGCGGCGGAACCCACTGACCGTTTGGGCCTTTGCCCCTTCATGCCCATCAAGGGACACATGCACCGCAAGCGCCCAGGGGCTACTGTCAGGATTCTAATAGCGGTGGTACCTCGACCTGACGGTCACCGGGCCCAGCACTTAAGCAACAGCATCCCTCAAGAGCCTCGGGCCCTGTCTTTTCCAGGCCGCCTCTGAGAGGTCGCCTCGCGAGGGGGAGGTCCCCCGTCTTATCCTGGTCCCCAACGGGCCTAGGGCACGCTCGTAATATTGCCACAAAGGGGGCAGAGACAACAAAACCCTGCAGACGGTGCCACAACTTTGTGGACCACACAGACCGCCTCGGTAAAGAGGAGACGGTCTGGCCTCTTCGGGGCAAAAGCAAGACAGATGACCTCGGCACCGGTAGTGCCACCCTTTGCTATTTTGGTGAAAATAAGGGCGCGAGTGGCATCGTGTAGTGGCAGGCGACGCCGAAAGCATCAACTTTACGAAGAACTGGCGAGCTTCGGACGGGCATGAATTAATCTACGAAAAGAGGTCTTGTAGACCGAGACTCCTAGGGGCCTTGTGTGGTGACCCTTCCCGCCCAAGATATGGGAAAGAGGTCCGACGCAACTATAATAGGAGGCTTACTCCTATCTTAAAAGGGATCGATCCTTGGAACCTCAAACCCGAAACATTCGTTCGCCATTGTACCCCCTCAAGGCACCACGACCAATACAAAAAAGCAGGAGTAGGGACTTTACCTCCTCATGACAGTACTAAACCTAGTAAAAGAACCCTCTGTCTACTCTCTGCCATGTGCGAGCTCCGCCATTGTTGTAGTCGTTGATAAGATCCCAATGCGTGATTTAGCCCCCTCTCGAACTCAGGGATAGTTGTACCTCTTGTTCCTTCACAGGACGCAATTCTTCGACAAAAGGGTTATTGACAATACATTTGGAAATGCAAAATGTAGGACAAGTCTAAGGGGGTGGTCGGCGGTAGGTCACGCATAAAAAGCTTTGGGCAAGAAGGGAAAGAGGCGAAGACCTCCTTTTTTTAGTTCCATACACAGCTACATTGGTCGCCGACCGTCGTGTGTCGCTGGCCTCATGATGAACGACCCTTGGAGCCGCCGTCAGCTCAGGAACATGCGGCCATCTTCGCCAAATAGAATCCCAAGCCCAGATGGGCGGCCACCGCCTGATTCGTGCAGCTCCATCTCGTCAGCCAGCAAGCTTGGCAGCGTCAACCGCCGCTCGAATCCCATCCATAGAGTGATGAGGAACTCAAAGCCAACAAGGTCATCCATAAACTCTTCCTGCAACTGGGAGGGGGAGATGGATGGATCTCAATGCCTCAAAGAACTGCGGGCGCGGTGCTTCCCACGACCTCGACCACACCCATGCCTAGGAGTAGGAGAGCCCAGCTCATGTGGCCCGCCATGTCCCTAATCCCGTCCATGGCCTTGCCGGCCACGGCGAGCTGGGGCCCCAATAGAAAGGGGCGCGAGATCCCCCTCCACTTGCACTAATCCGCAGTGGGACCGGAGGCGCCTGTGTCGGGGAGCTTCCGGTGACAGAGGAGTCACCTTGCTCCAAGGAGAAGGAGGGCTATCACTAAAGCGGCAGGGGCCATCGGCACTCTCTCTAGACATCCTCCAAAAGCTCGCGCTAATGGAGATCGAAAAGTGTGGAGGCACGCATGTGAAGACGGTTTAGGCCCACGCACCATTGTAGGGAGAAGCTCGTCAATGGTGTCCAGGCGATCCAGAGCGACACACATCAGGAAGAAGGGTGATTAGAAGCATTTCCGGGTCTCGCTCGAGGCCTTCTGTCGGTGCAATGGAAAGGGGGGGCTCACTTTGCGCATTGGCGCATGGGAAGGGACTAAATCCCCTGCAAGATCTTCTCCATAAGGAAAAAACAAGGGAGTCACTTTCTCTGAATTATGTCACTATATCTAGAACATCTCTAGCCTCACATGGGTAAGAGGGAGTGGAACACCGCCATGGCCATTCCCACCCCCTCTCGCACATACAAACCCTTGAGTAAGGCCACAATAACATGTGTATGCATGTAACCTGTAGGTAAGAAGGCGCAAGAATAGGGTCATGACGGAGATGAGTGGTGTTGGTGGGCGTACCGACCCACTGAACCACAATGTTATCAAGGATACGACTCCCCCCGGCCAGGCGCTACCCGGGAAAAAGGGTTAACAAAGCGAGAATTGATGGCAGCGTACATAGCCGCATGGGAGACAAGTGTCGCCCTATCCCTATGCCTCTATAAGGCATTGATTAGGGTGTAGGTGCGACAGTCCGAACATGATAACATGCGCGTCATGTTGTCTCCTCCTCATCAACTGGTGTAGTGCACTGCCCGCAGCCAAGGAGTGGCCAGCAACACCGCCATAGCCGGGAGTGGCCAGCAGCACCACCCACCTGCTGCCATGTCGTGTGGCATGTCTAAAGTGGCTACCGGGAACGATATGAAGGCGCATGCACCATTCACTGTGCTGCCCCTCGAGATATAAAAGGAGGGCCTCGGCCAAGGTAAAGACAAGATGGGACAAGTTCGAAAAAGTTAGGATGAGAGAGGACGAGTTGGAAAGGTTTGGGAAGATTAGGGTTAAGTATAAGAGAGGCCTTGATAGAGGGAGATCTCTGTAGAAACGGGTAATATCTAGGAGGAAATAGTTAGAGAGAGTGAGCACTGAGGAGCTCTCGGAGAGATAGTGAGAGGAAAATAAAGAGGAAGGCCGGGAAGTGTAGAAGCTAGCTAAAAGTGACCTCCTAGAACTAGTTTGGCCATCTCATTTTACATCTTTCCACTACATAATGCACCAAATTAGGACATAGGGTTTTAGGCAAAGGGTGGCCTGAACCTGGGTAAAAAACATCGTGTGTGTTGTGTTTGAGCTGTGCATGTGCGAGGTATTATGACCTTAGTGACCACTCTTGAACAACTAGTGGGTGTGCGGCATCCCCGGTGTCAGCATTCTGGCACGCGATAGAAATGCTAGACGAAACAGCCCTAGGATGCCAAAAATGATGCAATTTCTTTGAAAAATTGCAAAAATTAAGTCAAATACTTGTGCAAACATCGCTATGAGTCGAGGGGAGACCTGGAGAGAACATGGTTGGCACACTACCAACAAGGGTAACCCTAGAGCAAACCCTAGGTGGAGTACATCCAAGAACATGGGGATAAACTATGGGAAGAGAGAGAGAGAGAGAGAGAGAGGATGAATTACCCGCGGAGGAGATGGTTCCCTTTACCAAACTTGGCAAGAAGAGGCGAGCCTCTAGGGGAAACTTGAAAAAATCCAAGATCTCCCAATGCGGTCCAAATTTTGAGATTTCCTTTGGTGGAAGGCCTTGCAATGACCGATCTATCAATTTGGGGTGTTTTGGAGTAAATGGAAGGGTGAGGAAGGAAAGGGAGGAGGTGGAGATCTTGGGGTGGCAGCAGTGGACAGGGGGCACGGGGGTAGAATGAACAAAGGCCAAACCAGCACCCCGTGCCTTGGACAGATAAGGCCTGGAATTTTGTAATCTGGCGGTAAAAACCGGCAGTGCCGGGCCATATGCCAAAGCAATCTGGCATTGCGCCATATGAACCGACGCTAAAACCGACAGCCCATGGTTCGTTCTGTGACAGGCCCGGCTGTGCCAAAGTAACTGCTGAAATTGCTTGGAAGGCTAAAAAGGCCCTTTTGATGTGAAATTTTGGGATTTTTGTGTGGAGAAGAGTTGTGACATGTACATAAGATGAGAACGCAACAATTCTAGCCATAGAAATTGGAGTTAAAACAAATAATATATGCATATACACAATGGGTATAGGATCAAGAACATCAAGAACTAATTCTCACAATACACAAAAAGAAAATATATGGAGGGTGATTTCTCCCGCTATGTTTAAGCACACATGTCATGGCGCCTCAAAGATAGATGCTTGGACCCATATCATGACAAGAGATCATTTTATATCGCACAAATAGGTATTCATCAAATCAAGACACATGGTAAGATGACTATCCCCACATGTGATGTGCGGCTAGTCTATCAGACCATCGGTATAGGGGGTAACGCGTCTAGTAAAGTTGTTGGGCCCACATCATGCTCCCTTCGATACCCTCGTGAGGTACGCACCCCTCTAGAGGCTATGGGAAGCCTCAACACATGGCAAGCGTCGAGGTCAGCTCCGGGGGAGTACAAGACCCCATGGAGAGGCTCCTCCAGAGGGCATGGCCATAATTCTACCACCCTAACAAGACGACGATCCAACGGGCAGTCCAAATTGCGCCCTGCCCACCACGTGCGACGCGTGTATGTTTGGCGCTTCTTAGGCGGAAATGTGGTGACCCTTCCCACCCAAGATTTCGGGGAAGAGGACCGACGCCACTATAGAAGGAGGGTTGCTCCTACCTTAGATGAGATCAATCCTTGGGATATCAAATCCTAGACATTCATCCACCATTGTACCCTCGCGAGACACCACGACCAATACGACGAAGCAGGAATAGGGACCTTACCTCTTCATGATGGTCCTGAAACTGGGAAAAACACTCCTGTGTCTACTCTTTGTCGTGTGCATGCTCTGCTGATACGCCCAAAACGTATCTACTTTCTCGAACACTTTGCTATTGTTTCTTCTCTAAACTTGTGTGATTTGGATACAACTAACACGGACTGACGCAGTTTTCAGCAGAATTACCTTTGTGTCTTGTTTTTGTGCAGAAAATGAACTATCAGGAAAAATCCCGAGAAATATGCCAAAAACTATTTCTCACCAGAAGATCCACGGATCCATAAGGGGACAGGGAGGAGGCCTGGGGGGCCCAGACCCACCCCAGGCGCGGGCCCACCTGACCCCGCGTCTGGGGAGTTCTAGCCACCCCAGGCAGCTCCTCGGCCTCCCTCTGTGCCTATAAGTTGCCTTCTGACCTAAAAACTCAGGGAGGTTCGATAGTTTTCTAGAAAGAGTTCCGCTCCGCCACCGCCACCAGAAACCAAGATTCGGATCTAGAAACTCCATTCTAGCACCCTGCCGGGACCGGGAATTTGGAGAGGATTATCGCCATCGTCATCACCAATGCATCTCCATCAACCACCAATGTTTCCCTCATCCATGAGTGAGTAATCCTCCGCTATAGGCTTGGGTATGGTAGGGATTGGATGAGTTCTATCATGTAATCGAATAAGATCTATTAGGGCATAGTGCCTAGTATCTCTATTAGTGCTATTTGACTTTGTTGCAACTTGTTCTGCTTAATGCTTGTCACTAGGGCCCGAGTGCCATGATCTCAGATCTGAACTTATTATTGAATCATTATGATAGTATTGTTTATGATCTTATCTACAAGTTCTGTACACATATCATTGTCCGAATCCAAAGTCCCCAAAGTTACAATAATTGGGACAACCTGAGGGGATGGCTGTGGTCTGAGGATACCATGTGTTCATGGAGTGTTAATACTTTGCTCTGGTGCTCTATTAAAAGGAGCACCTTAATTGCCAGTAGTTCCCTAGAGGCCCCGCTGCCTAGGATTGTTTAGTACTTGGATGCTTGTTATTATTTATCTGCAATGCCCTATATCTTGAAGTTACATGTTTAGACTCGTCCATGCAATGCCCGTCCATCCATCCCTATGCCTATAACACTCGAATCCTACTGTTACCGTTACTGTTACTATTGCTACTGTTTCACTGTTGCTGTTGCTTTTACTGTTGCTTTCTTGTTGCTACTGATAAACTTCTGTGAGCAAGAACTATTTCCAGGTGCAGCTGAACTGACAACTCAGTTGTTAAGGCTTGCAAGTATTCTTTGGCTCCCCTTGTGTCGAGTCAATAAATTGGGTAATATTACCCGCGAAGACTGTTGCGATCCCCTACACTTGTGGGTCATCAAGACTATTTTCTGGCGCTGTTGCCGGGGAGCATAGCTTTATTTTTAAGTTCACTTGGATCTAATATTTTTCACTGCTACTCCTTTCATCATGGGGAAGTCTCGTCATGGAAAGTTCCCTATTTTACCATCCACTACAAGAAGAGGTACAGTCCTAAACACCTCTACTGCTCTTGATTCACCGTCTATTATAAATAAGCTTGTCACACCACCACCACATACTCATGCTACACACTGCTACTACTGCTAAATCTGAAACTGCTTTCGATACTCATGATGTTACTTCTACTGTTCTTGATGCGAGTGGTTCATTAGGTCCTTTTCTAGATGCTACAATGGCTAGTCTAGGAAATACCGAAACTCCTAGTGAATACACTGTTACACCTCTTAGCTCACCTGAGTCTAGTGAGAGTTATGATATTAATGATGGTTACATTGAGCTCACTGATGAATTTTTTGAAGAGTGCCGAAACACACTTGGTTCTAGTGCTATTACGAGTCCTTGCTAGACGTACTATTATGCCTAAGAAGTCCTATGATCCTAAGTTTGCCACCTCTCACATACATATTAAAGATAAAGATTATGATTTCTCTCTTGATTTATCTTATTTAGATATTGTTGAGAAAGAACCTTTTGTGGTACTGAAAATGAGAGTGTTGTGGCTCATATGAATGAGCTTTCTACTATGAGTTCTTTGTTCTCTGATGATTTTAAAATGCGCAAGTACTTTGTCGCTAAGATCTTCCCTTTTTCACTAAAAGGAGAAGCTAGGGCTTGGTTTAATAGATTACCTCCTAGTTCCATTGATAGCCCTGATTGCTTGATTGCTTCTTTCTTCCATAAATATTTTCCTCCCAGTGCTAGACATGCTGCTTTGTAGAGACTTTTTTTATTTTAAACAAGGAGAAGAAGAGAAATTGCCTGAGTTATGGAAAAGATTATGTTCCTTGATTCATGCATATTCTGGATGTCCATTACCTCAGAATGAGCTTCTTGATATTTATTATAATGGACTAACTGATGATTCTAGGACCTACCTAGATAGCTTTGTTGATTGTGTTTTCAGGAAAAGGACTCCTACAGATGCTGAAGAATTAATGAACAAGATAAGCAAGAATTATGATGATTGGACTTCAACTGAGCTGAATACACCTAAGCCTATTACTCCTGAACCAGTTGTTCCTGAACCAGTTCCAACACCAACAACAAAGAAGAGGGGAGTTATTGCATTAACTAATGAAGTGATGAAGGAAGCTAAAAAGTGTCCAAAGGAGAAAGGTATTAGAGCTGAAGATGTGAAGAATCTACCTCCTATAGAAGAATTATGTAAGCCAATTCCCCACTCATCTACTATCGAGGTACACTCTCTCCAATTTAATGATGGAGATATTCCTTATGGTAAGCCTCCTTATCAATGCTTAGAGGAACTTGACACATTTATTGTTAAACAAGGTAATTTTAATAAACAAGTTCAGAATCATTTATTAGAAAACTCTAGGGGTATCCATGAGTTGAAAGATGTTGTAGAAAGAACTTCTAATGATATTAAAATGCTTTGTAAACACTTCCAAATGGTTCAAACCCAACTTGATCAACTTGCTAAGGTGCAAAAGGATATGCTAGTTAATGCTTTAGGAAATAAACATGCTTATGGAATTAGAACTAGGAGTGGTGCAGCTACTCAAGATCCTTTATATCCTGAAGGACACCCTAAAAGAATAGAGCAGGATTCCCAACAAGGTGAGGATAGTGGTAGTCCTTGTAAGAGGAAGAAAAAGAAACATAAGAAAGTTGAGGAACCACTTGAACATGCTATAGATCCTAATAGTATATCTATCTCTGATGCTAAAAATGAGAGTGGTAATAATAATGAGTCTCCTGATAGGAGGAAGTTAAGGAAGAACTTGAGAATCACACTAAGAACACTAGGTACAAAAAGGAAGATTTTATTGCTAATAAACATGGTAAAGAGAGAGAACCTTGGGTGCAGAAACCTATGCCTTTTCCAGGTAAGAAACACAAGTCAAAGGAGTAAGAACACTACAACAAGTTTTGTGAGTGGATGGAACCTTTATTCTTGCAAATTCCTTTGACGGATGCTATTAAGTTGCCTCCTTATTCAAAGTATATGAAGGATATTGTCTCTATTAAAAGGAAGATTCCTAATGACGTGATTTCTACTCTACTTGCTAATTATTCCTTCAATGGTAAGGTTCCAAAGAAACTTGGTGATCCAGGTATAGCAACTATTCCTCGCTCCATTAAGAATAATTATGTTAGAACTGCTTTATGTGATTTGGGAGCTGGAGTTAGTGCTATGCCTTTTTCACTCTACAAGAGGCTCCATCTAGAAAAGTTGATACCAACTGATATATCTTTGCAAATGGCTGATAAGTCAACTACTGTTCCTGTTGGTATATATGAGGATGTTCCTGTTCAAGTTGCTCATATTTGCATGGTCTTAACTGATTTTGTTAATACTACAGGTGCTGTCATCAATTGCAATCAAGGGAAAGTAACATTCAATATTAATGACAAAGAGCACACTGTCTATTTCCCCAAGAAGGTTGTTAAGAGCTATTGTCTGAATTCTATTGAAAATATTGAAGGCATCAAGGTTGGAGAAATATATTGTCCCATTCCACAAGAAAATTTTGAAACTATTATGATTGGGACCATTGCTATCAAGTATGAGGTAACATAATTACCTTGTGCAATGCAAAGTTTTTTCATATAAGATTTTTTTGGTAACAAGACTTGATCAACCTTGTTAACAAAAGGATTTTAATGAACAAAATAATATTTTCACTGTGGTTATACTTGCTCACTTTTATTTTTCTCCTTTCCAATCTTTGATCTTCGTCGTGCCTAACTTGAAGGCGTTAAAGAAAAATACTTCTTGGGAGATAACCCAATAGTTTTCTTGAGTCTTGGAAGTTATTACTACAGTAATGACCTCTCCCTATCCTTTTTGTTTGCCTTTTGTGCCAAGAATGAACTCTAATGAGAGGGAAGTAAGATTTGGGGAGTTGCTGTCCGGAAACAGATTTATGTCCTCCACCAAAAACATTCGTGAGGAGTCTCTGTAAGTTGGATTGAGCTAACAATTTATGAATAAATCCCCCAGTATGTTAGATAACTTTCGTTAGTTCAACACTTTTTGATTTGAGCAACATAAGGTCTTCGGAAAAATCGGTTTCTACCTGCTGGTCTGTTTTGATAGATTTCTGCCATTATTTGCATTTGCTTCTTATTTATTCCTTTTCGGGTTCTTTTTGGGAAATTCAGCTTTTTGAAGGAGTTGCTATAGTAGCTTGTGTTTTTAATGAAAATTCTTGATGTTCCAAAGCTTTGCTAGAGGTCTAATATCTTTTGAATAAACTAATGTTGCTAATGAAGATTGTGTGAAGTTTTGTATGAAAGAAAAATTGCAGGTGTACACAGAGGATGATGTAATGAGATGATGAAAGGATACGGATGTTGCCTAGAGGGGGGTGAATAGGCGATTAAAACTTTTCCTAGAGTGGCTCAACAAAGGCGGAATAACTAGTGTTTACTTTGTTAAGCACAACCTAGAACAACTAAGGTTCACCTATGTGCACCAACAACTTATGCTAAGCAATACAAGCAACAAAGTGATAGCAAGATATATATTACTTCAAGCACGAAGGCTATCACAATGTAAAGTGCATAAGTAAAGAGCTCGGGTATAGAGATAACTGAGGCACGCGGGGACACCGATATTTTACCGAGTTCCTCCCAACATGGAGTGCGTCTCGTTTGGAGAGGGGTGGTATAAAACTACCAACGCCACAAAAGTCCTCCCTTATTCTCCGGTGAATCTCACCCCAACGGGATCGATCTACTCTTCCACTATCGGTGCACGCGATAGAAATGCTAGACGAAACAGCCCTAGGATGGCAAAAATGATGCAATTTCTTTGAAAAATTGCAAAAATTAAGTCAAATACTTGTGCAAACATCGCTATGAGTCGAGGGGAGACCTGGAGAGAACATGGTTGGCACACTACCAACAAGGGTAACCCTAGAGCAAACCCTAGGTGGAGTACATCCAAGAACATGGGGATAAACTAGGGGAAGAGAGAGAGAGAGAGAGAGAGAGAGAGAGAGAGAGAGAGAGAATGAATTACCCGCGGAGGAGATGGTTCCCTTTACCAAACTTGGCAACAAGAGGTGAGCCTCAATGGGAAACTTGAAAAAATCCAAGATCTCCCAATGTGGTCCAAATTTTGAGATTTCCTTCGGTGGAAGGCCTTGCAATGAATGATCTATCAATTTGGGGTGTTTTGGAGTAAATGGAAGGGTGAGGAAGGAAAGGGAGGAGGTGGAGATCTTGGGGTGGCAGTAGTGGACAGGGGGCACGGGGGTAGAATGAACAAAGGCCAAACCAGCACCCCGTGCCTTGGACAGATAAGGTCTGGAATTTTGTAATCTAGCGGTAAAAACCGGCAGTGCTGGGCCATATGCCAAAGCAATCCGGCATTGCGCCATATGAACCGACGCTATACCAAACTGGCTTGTAGTATACTAGTTTAGTATTGGGGTTTTTTTAAAACCGACAGCCCATGGTTCGTTCTGTGATAGGCCCGGCTGTGCCAATGTAACTGCTGAAATTGCTTGGAAGGATAAAAAGCCCCTTTTGATGTGAAATTTTGGGATTTTTGTGTGGAGAAGAGTTGTGACATGTACATAAGATGAGAACGCAACAATTCTAGCCATAGAAATTGGAGTTAAAACAAATAATACATGCATATACACAATGGGTATAGGATCAAGAACATCAAGAACTAATTCTCACAATACACAAAAAGAAAATATATGGCGGGTGATTTCTCCCGCTATGTTTAAGCACACATGTCATGGCGCCTCAAAGATAGATGCTTGGACCCATATCATGACAAGAGATCATTTTATATCGCACAAATAGGTATTCATCAAATCAAGACACATGGTAAGATGACTATCCCCACATGTGATGTGCGGCTAGTCTATCAGACCATCGGTATAGGAGGTAACGCGTCTAGTAAAGTTGTTGGGCCCACATCATGCTCCCTTCGATACCCTCGTGAGGTACGCACCCCTCTAGAGGCTATGGGAAGCCTCAACACATGGCAAGCGTCGAGGTCAGCTCCGGGGGAGTACAAGACCCCATGGAGAGGCTCCTCCAAAGGGCATGGCCATAATTCTACCACCCTAACAAGACGACGATCCAACGGGCAGTCCAAATTGCGCCCTGCCCACCACGTGCGACGCGTGTATGTTTGGCGCTTCTTAGGCGGAAATGTGGTGACCCTTCCCACCCAAGATTTCGGGGAAGAGGACCGACGCCACTATAGAAGGAGGGCTGCTCCTACCTTAGATGAGATCAATCCTTGGGATATCAAATCCTAGACATTCATCCACCATTGTACCCTCGCGAGACACCATGACCAATACGACGAAGCATGAATAGGGACCTTACCTCTTCATGATGGTCCTGAACTGGGTAAAACACTCCTGTGTCTACTCTTTGTCATGTGCGTGCTCTGCTGATACGCCCAAAACGTATCTACTTTCTCGAACACTTTGCTATTGTTTCTTCTCTAAACTTGTGTGATTTGGATACAACTAACACGGACTGACGCAGTTTTCAGCAGAATTACCTTGGTGTCTTGTTTTTGTGCAGAAAATGAACTATCAGGAAAAATCCCGAGAAATATGCCAAAAACTATTTCTCACCAGAAGATCCACGGATCCATAAGGGGACAGGGAGGAGGCCTGGGGGGCCAGACCCACCCCAGGCGCGGGCCCACCTGACCTCGCGCCTGGGGGAGTTCTAGCCACCCTAGGCAGCTCCTCGGCCTCCCTCCGTGCCTATAAGTTGCCTTCTGACCTAAAAACTCAGGGAGGTTCGATAGTTTTCTAGAAAGAGTTCCGCTCCACCACCGCCACCAGAAACCAAGATTCGGATCTAGAAACTCCATTCTAGCACCCTGCCGGGACCGGGAATTTGGAGAGGATCATCGCCATCGTCATCACCAACGCATCTCCATCAACCACCAATGTTTCCCTCATCCATGAGTGAGTAATCCGCCGCTAATGGCTTGGGTATGGTAGGGATTGGATGAGTTCTATCATGTAATCGAATAAGATCTATTAGGGCATAGTGCCTAGTATCTCTATTAGTGCTATTTGACTTTGTTGCAACTTGTTCTGCTTAATGCTTGTCACTAGGGCCCGAGTGCCATGATCTCAGATCTGAACTTATTATTGAATCATTATGATAGTATTGTTTATGATCTTATCTACAAGTTGTGTACACATATCATTGTCCGAATCCAAAGTCCCCAAAGTTACAATAATTGGGACAACCTGAGGGGATGGCTGTGGTCTGAGGATACCATGTGTTCATGGAGTGTTAATACTTTGCTCTGGTGCTCTATTAAAAGGAGCACCTTAATTGCCAGTAGTTCCCTAGAGGCCCCGCTGCCACGGGCTGGCTGGATAGAAGATGTGCAAGTTCTCATTGCGAGCATGTATGACTATATTTAGAGCACATGCCTAGGATTGTTTAGTACTTGGATGCTTGTTATTATTTATCTGCAATGCCCTATATCTTGAAGTTACATGTTTAGACTCGTCCATGCAATGCCCGTCCATCCATCCCTATGCCTATCGCACTCGAATCCTACTGTTACCGTTACTGTTACTATTGCTACTGTTTCACTGTTGCTGTTGCTTTTACTGTTGCTTTCTTGTTGCTACTGATAAACTTCTGTGAGCAAGAACTATTTCCAGGTGCAGCTGAACTGACAACTCAGTTGTTAAGGCTTGCAAGTATTCTTTGGCTCCCCTTGTGTCGAATCAATAAATTGGGTAATATTACCCGCGAAGACTTTTGCGATCCCCTACACTTGTGGGTCATCAAGACTATTTTCTGGCGCTGTTGCCGGGGAGCATAGCTTTATTTTTAAGTTCACTTGGATCTATTATTTTTCACTGCTACTCCTTTCATCATGGGGAAGTCTCGTGATGGAAAGTTCCCTATTTTACCATCCACTACAAGAAGAGGTACAGTCCTAAACACCTCTACTGCTCTTGATTCACCGTCTATTATAAATAAGCTTGTCACACCACCACCACATACTCATGCTACACACTGCTACTACTGCTGAATCTGAAACTGCTTTCGATACTCATGATGTTACTTCTACTGTTCTTGATGCGAGTGGTTCATTAGGTCCTGTTCTAGATGCTACAATGGCTAGTCTAGGAAATACCGAAACTCCTAGTGAATACACTGTTACACCTGTTAGCTCACCTGAGTCTAGTGAGAGTTATGATATTAATGATGGTTACATTGAGCTCACAGATGATTTTTTTTGAAGAGTGCCGAAACACACTTGGTGCTAGTGCTATTACGAGTCTCCTTGCTAGACGTACTATTATGCCTAAGAAGTCCTATGATCCTAAGTTTGCCACCTCTCACATACATATTAAAGATAAAGATTATGATTTCTCTCTTGATTTATCTTATTTAGATATTGTTGAGAAAGAACCTTTTGTGGTACTGAAAATGAGAGTGTTGTGTCTCATATGAATGAGCTTTCTACTATGAGTTCTTTGTTCTCTGATGATTTTAAAATGCGCAAGTACTTTGTTGCTAAGATCTTCCCTTTTTCACTAAAAGGAGAAGCTAGGGCTTGGTTTAATAGATTACCTCCTAGTTCCATTGATAGCCCTGATTGCTTGATTGCATCTTTCTTCCATAAATATTTTCCTCCCAGTGCTAGACATGCTGCTTTGTAGAGACTTTTTTTATTTTAAACAAGGAGAAGAAGAGAAATTGCCTGAGTTATGGAAAAGTTCTGTTCCTTGATTCATGCATATCCTGGATGTCCATTACCTCAGAATGAGCTTCTTGATATTTATTATAATGGACTAACTGATGATTCTAGGACCTACCTAGATAGCTTTGTTGATTGTGTTTTCAGGAAAAGGACTCCTACAGATGCTGAAGAATTAATGAACAAGATAAGCAAGAATTATGATGATTGGACTTCAACTGAGCTGAATACACCTAAGCCTATTACTCCTGAACCAGTTGTTCCTGAACTAGTTCCAACACCAACAACAAAGAAGAGGGGAGTTATTGCATTAACTAATGAAGTGACGAAGGAAGCTAAAAAGTGTCCAAAGGAGAAAGGTATTAGAGCTGAAGATGTGAAGAATCTACCTCCTATAGAAGAATTATGTAAGCCAATTCCCCACTCATCTACTATTGAGGTACACTCTCTCCAATTTAATGATGGAGATATTCCTTATGGTAAGCCTCCTTATCAATGCTTAGAGGAACTTGACACATTTATTGTTAAACAAGGTAATTTTAATAAACAAGTTCAGAATCATTTATTAGAAAACTCTAGGGCTATCCATGAGTTGAAAGATGTTGTAGAAAGAACTTCTAATGATATTAAAATGCTTTGTAAACACTTCCAAATGGTTCAACCCCAACTTGATCAACTTGCTAAGGTGCAAAAGGATATGCTAGTTAATGCTTTAGGAAATAAACATGCTTATGGAATTAGAACTAGGAGTGGTGCAACTACTCAAGATCCTTTATATCCTGAAGGACACCCTAAAAGAATAGAGCAGGATTCCCAACAAGGTGAGGATAGTGGTAGTCCTTGTAAGAGGAAGAAAAAGAAACATAAGAAAGTTGAGGAACCACTTGAACATGCTATAGATCCTAATAGTATATCTATGTCTGATGCTAAAAATGAGAGTGGTAATAATAATGAGTCTCCTGATAGGAGGAAGTTAAGGAAGAACTTGAGAATCACACTAAGAACACTAGGTACAAAAAGGAAGATTTTATTGCTAATAAACATGGTAAAGAGAGAGAACCTTGGGTGCAGAAACCTATGCCTTTTCCAGGTAAGAAACACAAGTCAAAGGAGTAAGAACACTACAACAAGTTTTGTGAGTGGATGGAACCTTTATTCTTGCAAATTCCTTTGACGGATGCTATTAAGTTGCCTCCTTATTCAAAGTATATGAAGGATATTGTCTCTATTAAAAGGAAGATTCCTAATGAGGTGATTTCTACTCTACTTGCTAATTATTCCTTCAATGGTAAGGTTCCAAAGAAAGTTGGTGATCCAGGTATAGCAACTATTCCTCGCTCCATTAAGAATAATTATGTTAGAACTACTTTATGTGATTTGGGAGCTAGAGTTAGTGCTATGCCTTTTTCTCTCTACAAGAGGCTCCATCTAGAAAAGTTGATACCAACTGATATATCTTTGCAAATGGCTGATAAGTCAACTACTGTTCCTGTTGGTATATATGAGGATGTTCCTGTTCAAGTTGCTCATATTTGCATGGTCTTAACTGATTTTGTTAATACTACAGGTGCTGTCATCAATTGCAATCAAGGGAAAGTAACATTCAATATTAATGACAAAGAGCACACTGTCTATTTCCCCAAGAAGGTTGTTAAGAGCTATTGTCTGAATTCTATTGAAAATATTTAAGGCATCAAGGTTGGAGAAATATATTGTCCCATTCCACAAGAAAATTTTGAAACTATTATGATTGGGACCATTGCTATCAAGTATGAGGTAACATAATTACCTTGTGCAATGCAAAGTTTTTTTTCATATAAGATTGTTTTGGTAACAAGACTTGATCAACCTTGTTAACAAAAGGATTTTAATGAACAAAATAATATTTTCACTGTGGTTACACTTGCTCACTTTTATTTTTCTCCTTTCCAATCTTTGATCTTCGCCGTGCCTAACTTGAAGGCGTTAAAGAAAAGTACTTCTTGGGAGATAACCCAATAGTTTTCTTGAGTCTTGGAAGTTATTACTACAGTAATGACCTCTCCCTATCCTTTTTGTTTGCCTTTTGTGCCAAGAATAAACTCTAATGAGAGGGAAGTAAGATTTGGGGAGTTGCTGTCCCGAAACAGATTTATGTCCTCCACCAAAAACATTCGTGAGGAGTCTCTGTAAGTTGGATTGAGCTAACAATTTACGAATAAATCCCCTAGTATGTTAGATAACTTTCGTTACTTCAACACTTTTTGATTTGAGCAACATAAGGTCTTCGGAAAAATCGGTTTCTACCTGCTGGTCTGTTTTGATAGATTTCTTCCATTATTTGCATTTGCTTCATATTTATTCCTTTTCGGGTTCTTTTTGGGAAATTGAGCTTTTTGAAGGAGTTGCTACAGTAGCTTGTGTTTTTAATGAAAATTCTTGATGTTCCAAAGCTTTGCTAGAGGTCTAATATCTTTTGAATAAACTAATGTTGCTAATGAAGATTGTGTGAAGTTTTGTATGAAAGAAAAATTGCAGGTGTACACAGAGGATGATGTAATGAGATGATGAAAGGATACGGATGTCGCCTAGAGGGGGGTGAATAGGCGATTAAAACTTTTCCTAGAGTGGCTCAACAAAGGCGGAATAACTAGTGTTTACTTTGTTAAGCACAACCTAGAACAACTAAGGTTCACCTATGTGCACCAACAACTTATGCTAAGCAATACAAGCAACAAAGTGATAGCAAGATATATATTACTTCAAGCACGAAGGCTATCACAATGTAAAGTGCATAAGTAAAGAGCTCGGGTATAGATATAACCGAGGCACGCGGGGACACCGATATTTTACCGAGTTCCTCCCAACATGGAGTGCGTCTCGTTTGGAGAGGGGTGGTATAAAACTACCAACGCCACAAAAGTCCTCCCTTATTCTCCGGTGAATCTCACCCCAACGGGATCGATCTACTCTTCCACTATCGGTGCACGCGATAGAAATGCGAGACGAAACAGCCCTAGGATGCCAAAAATGATGCAATTTCTTTGAAAAATTGCAAAAATTAAGTCAAATACTTGTGCAAACATCGCTATGAGTCGAGGGGAGACCTGGAGAGAACATGGTTGGCACACTACCAACAAGGGTAACCCTAGAGCAAACCCTAGGTGGAGTACATCCAAGAACATGGGGATAAACTAGGGGAAGAGAGAGAGAGAGAGAGAGAGAGAGAGAGAATGAATTACCCGCGGAGGAGATGGTTCCCTTTACCAAACTTGGCAAGAAGAGGTGAGCCTCAAGGGGAAACTTGAAAAAATCCAAGATCTCCCAATGTGGTCCAAATTTTGAGATTTCCTTTGGTGGAAGGCCTTGCAATGAACGATCTATCAATTTGGGGTGTTTTGGAGTAAATGGAAGGGTGAGGAAGGAAAGGGAGGAGGTGGAGATCTTGGGGTGGCAGCAGTGGACAGGGGGCACGGGGGTAGAATGAACAAAGGCCAAACCAGCACCCCGTGCCTTGGACAGATAAGGTCTGGAATTTTGTTATCTAGCGGTAAAAACTGGCAGTGCCGGGCCATATGCCAAAGCAATCCGGCATTGCGCCATATGAACCGACGCTATACCAAACTGGCTTGTAGTATACTAGTTTAGTATTGGGTTTTTTTTAAAACCGACAGCCCATGGTTCCTTCTGTGACAGGCCCGGCTGTGCCAAAGTAACTGCTGAAATTGCTTGGAAGGCTAAAAAGCCCCTTTTGATGTGAAATTTTGGGATTTTTGTGTGGAGAAGAGTTGTGACATGTACATAAGATGAGAACGCAACAATTCTAGCCATAGAAATTGGAGTTAAAACAAATAATATATGCATATACACAATGGGTATAGGATCAAGAACATCAAGAACTAATTCTCACAATACACAAAAAGAAAATATATGGCGGGTGATTTCTCCCGCTATGTTTAAGCACACATGTCATGGCGCCTCAAAGATAGATGCTTGGACCCATATCATGACAAGAGATCATTTTATATCGCACAAATAGGTATTCATCAAATCAAGACACATGGTAAGATGACTATTGCCACATGTGATGTGCGGCTAGTCTATCAGACCATCGGTATAGGGGGTAACGCGTCCAGTAAAGTTGTTGGGCCCACATCATGCTCCCTTCGATACCCTCGTGAGGTACGCACCCCTCTAGAGGCTATGGGAAGCCTCAACACATGGCAAGCGTCGAGGTCAGCTCCGGGGGAGTACAAGACCCAATGGAGAGGCTCCTCCAAAGGGCATGGCCATAATTCTACCACCCTAACAAGACGACGATCCAACGGGCAGTCCAAATTGCGCCCTGCCCACCACGTGCGACGCGTGTATGTTTGGCGCTTCTTAGGCGGAAATGTGGTGACCCTTCCCACCCAAGATTTCGGGGAAGAGGACCGACGCCACTATAGAAGGAGGGCTGCTCCTACCTTAGATGAGATCAATCCTTGGGATATCAAATCCTAGACATTCATCCACCATTGTACCCTCGCGAGACACCACGACCAATACGACGAAGCATGAATAGGGACCTTACCTCTTCATGATGGTCCTGAACTGGGTAAAACACTCCTGTGTCTACTCTTTGTCGTGTGCGTGCTCTGCTGATACGCCCAAAACGTGTCTACTTTCTCGAACACTTTGCTATTGTTTCTTCTCTAAACTTGTGTGATTTTGATACAACTAACACGGACTGACGCAGTTTTCAGCAGAATTACCTTGGTATCTTGTTTTTGTGCAGAAAATGAACTATCAGGAAAAATCCCGAGAAATATGCCAAAAACTATTTCTCACCAGAAGATCCACGGATCCATAAGGGGACAGGGAGGAGGCCTGGGGGGCCCAGACCCACCCCAGGCGCGGGCCCACCTGACCCCGCGCCTGGGGGAGTTCTAGCCACCCCAGGCAGCTCCTCGGCCTCCCTCCGTGCCTATAAGTTGCCTTCTGACCTAAAATCTCAGGGAGGTTCGATAGTTTTCTAGAAAGAGTTCTGCTCCGCCACCGCCACCAGAAACGAAGATTCGGATCTAGAAACTCCATTCTAGCACCCTGCCGGGACCGGGAATTTGGAGAGGATCATCGCCATCGTCATCACCAACGCATCTCCATCAACCACCAATGTTTCCCTTATCCATGAGTGAGTAATCCGCCGCTATAGGCTTGGGTATGGTAGGGATTTGATGAGTTCTATCATGTAATCGAATAAGATCTATTAGGGCATAGTGCCTAGTATCTCTATTAGTGCTATTTGACTTTGTTGCAACTTGTTCTGCTTAATGCTTGTCACTAGGGCCCGAGTGCCATGATCTCAGATCTGAACTTATTATTGAATCATTATGATAGTATAGTTTATGATCTTATCTACAAGTTGTGTACACATATCATTGTCCGAATCCAAAGTCCCCAAAGTTACAATAATTGGGACAACCTGAGGGGATGGCTGTGGTCTGAGGATACCATGTGTTCATGGAGTGTTAATACTTTGCTCTGGTGCTCTATTAAAAGGAGCACCTTAATTGCCAGTAGTTCCCTAGAGGCCCCGCTGCCACGGGATGGCTGGATAGAAGATGTGCAAGTTCTCATTGCGAGCATGTATGACTATATTTAGAGCACGTGCCTAGGATTGTTTAGTACTTGGATGCTTGTTATTATTTATCTGCAATGCCCTATATCTTGAAGTTACATGTTTAGACTCGTCCATGCAATGCCCGTCCATCCATCCCTATGCCTATCGCACTCGAATACTACTGTTACCGTTACTGTTACTATTGCTACTGTTTCACTGTTGATGTTGCTTTTACTGTTGCTTTCTTGTTGCTACTGATAAACTTCTGTGAGCAAGAACTATTTCCAGGTGCAGCTGAACTGACAACTCAGTTGTTAAGGCTTGCAAGTATTCTTTGGCTCCCCTTGTGTCGAATCAATAAATTGGGTAATATTACCCGCGAAGACTGTTGCGATCCCCTACACTTGTGGGTCATCAAGACTATTTTCTGGCGCTGTTGCCGGGGAGCATAGCTTTATTTTTAAGTTCACTTGGATCTATTATTTTTCACTGCTACTCCTTTCATCATGGGGAAGTCTCGTCATGGAAAGTTCCCTATTTTACCATCCACTACAAGAAGAGGTACAGTCCTAAACACCTCTACTGCTCTTGATTCACCGTCTATTATAAATAAGCTTGTCACACCACCACCACATACTCATGCTACACACTGCTACTACTGCTAAATCTGAAACTGCTTTCGATACTCATGATGTTACTTCTACTGTTCTTGATGCGAGTGGTTCATTAGGTCCTGTTCTAGATGCTACAATGGCTAGTCTAGGAAATACCGAAACTCCTAGTGAATACACTGTTACACCTCTTAGCTCACCTGAGTCTAGTGAGAGTTATGATATTAATGATGGTTACATTGAGCTCACTGATGAATTTTTTGAAGAGTGCCGAAACACACTTGGTGCTAGTGCTATTACGAGTCTCCTTGCTAGACGTACTATTATGCCTAAGAAGTCCTATGATCCTAAGTTTGCCACCTCTCACATACATATTAAAGATAAAGATTATGATTTCTCTCTTGATTTATCTTATTTAGATATTGTTGAGAAAGAACCTTTTGTGGTACTGAAAATGAGAGTGTTGTGGCTCATATGAATGAGCTTTCTACTATGAGTTCTTTGTTCTCTGATGATTTTAAAATGCGCAAGTACTTTATCGCTAAGATCTTCCCTTTTTCACTAAAAGGAGAAGCTAGGGCTTGGTTTAATAGATTACCTCCTAGTTCCATTGATAGCCCTGATTGCTTGATTGCTTCTTTCTTCCATAAATATTTTCCTCCCAGTGCTAGACATGCTGCTTTGTAGAGACTTTTTTTATTTTAAACAAGGAGAAGAAGAGAAATTGCCTGAGTTATGGAAAAGATTCTGTTCCTTGATTCATGCATATCCTGGATGTCCATTACCTCAGAATGAGCTTTTTGATATTTATTATAATGGACTAACTGATGATTCTAGGACCTACCTAGATAGCTTTGTTGATTGTGTTTTCAGGAAAAGGACTCCTACAGATGCTGAAGAATTAATGAACAAGATAAGCAAGAATTATGATGATTGGACTTCAACTGAGCTGAATACACCTAAGCCTATTACTCCTGAACCAGTTGTTCCTGAACCAGTTCCAACACCAACAACAAAGAAGAGGGGAGTTATTGCATTAACTAATGAAGTGATGAATGAAGCTAAAAAGTGTCCAAAGGATAAAGGTATTAGAGCTGAAGATGTGAAGAATCTACCTCCTATAGAAGAATTATGTAAGCCAATTCCCCACTCATCTACTATTGAGGTACACTCTCTCCAATTTAATGATGGAGATATTCCTTATGGTAAGCCTCCTTATCAATGCTTAGAGGAACTTGACACATTTATTGTTAAACAAGGTAATTTTAATAAACAAGTTCAGAATCATTTATTAGAAAACTCTAGGGCTATCCATGAGTTGAAAGATGTTGTAGAAAGAACTTCTAATGATATTAAAATGCTTTGTAAACACTTCCAAATGGTTCAAACCCAACTTGATCAACTTGCTAAGGTGCAAAAGGATATGCTAGTTAATGCTTTAGGAAATAAACATGCTTATGGAATTAGAACTAGGAGTGGTGCAGCTACTCAAGATCCTTTATATCCTGAAGGACACCCTAAAAGAATAGAGCAGGATTCCCAACAAGGTGAGGATAGTGGTAGTCCTTGTAAGAGGAAGAAAAAGAAACATAAGAAAGTTGAGGAACCACTTGAACATGCTATAGATCCTAATAGTATATCTATCTCTGATGCTAAAAATGAGAGTGGTAATAATAATGAGTCTCCTGATAGGAGGAAGTTAAGGAAGAACCTGAGAATCACACTAAGAACACTAGGTACAAAAAGGAAGATTTTATTGCTAATAAACATGGTAAAGAGAGAGAACCTTGGGTGCAGAAACCTATGCCTTTTCCAGGTAAGAAACACAAGTCAAAGGAGTAAGAACAATACAACAAGTTTTGTGAGTGGATGGAACCTTTATTCTTGCAAATTCCTTTGACGGATGCTATTAAGTTGCCTCCTTATTCAAAGTATATGAAGCATATTGTCTCTATTAAAAGGAATATTCCTAATGAGGTGATTTCTACTCTACTTTCTAATTATTCCTTCAATGGTAAGGTTCCAAAGAAACTTGGTGATCCAGGTATAGCAACTATTCCTTGCTCCATTAAGAATAATTATGTTAGAACTGCTTTATGTGATTTGGGAGCTGGAGTTAGTGCTATGCCTTTTTCTCTCTACAAGAGGCTCCATCTAGAAAAGTTGATACCAACTGATATATCTTTGCAAATGGCTGATAAGTCAACTACTGTTCTTGTTGGTATATATGAGGATGTTCCTGTTCAAGTTGCTCATATTTGCATGGTCTTAACTGATTTTGTTAATACTACAGGTGCTGTCATCAATTGCAATCAAGGGAAAGTAACATTCAATATTAATGACAAAGAGCACACTGTCTATTTCCCCAAGAAGGTTGTTAAGAGCTATTGTCTGAATTCTATTGAAAATATTGAAGGCATCAAGGTTGGAGAAATATATTGTCCCATTCCACAAGAAAATTTTGAAACTATTATGATTGGGACCATTGCTATCAAGTATGAGGTAACATAATTACCTTGTGCAATGCAAAGTTTTTTTTCATATAAGATTGTTTTGGTAACAAGACTTGATCAACCTTGTTAACAAAAGGATTTTAATGAACAAAATAATATTTTCACTGTGGTTATACTTGCTCACTTTTATTTTTCTCCTTTCCAATCTTTGATCTTCGCCGTGCCTAACTTGAAGGCGTTAAAGAAAAGTACTTCTTGGGAGATAACCCAATAGTTTTCTTGAGTCTTGGAAGTTATTACTACAGTAATGACCTCTCCCTATCCTTTTTGTTTGCCTTTTGTGCCATGAATGAACTCTAATGAGAGGGAAGTAAGATTTGGGGACTTGCTGTCCTGAAACAGATTTATGTCCTCCACCAAAAACATTCGTGAGGAGTCTCTGTAAGTTGTATTGAGCTAACAATTTACGAATAAATCCCCCAGTATGTTAGATAACTTTCGTTAGTTCAACACTTTTTGATTTGAGCAACATAAGGTCTTCGAAAAAATCGATTTCTACCTGCTGGTCTGTTTTGATAGATTTCTGCCATTATTTGCATTTGCTTCTTATTTATTCCTTTTCGGGTTCTTTTTGGGAAATTGAGCTTTTTGAAGGAGTTGCTACAGTAGCCTGTGTTTTTAATGAAAATTCTTGATGTTCCAAAGCTTTGCTAGAGGTCTAATATCTTTTGAATAAACTAATGTTGCTAATGAAGATTGTGTGAAGTTTTGTATGAAAGAAAAATTGCATGTGTAGACAGAGGAGATGTAATGAGATGATGAAAGGATACGGATGTCGCCTAGAGGGGGTGAATAGGCGATTAAAACTTTTCCTAGAGTGGCTCAACAAAGGCGGAATAAAACTAGTGTTTACTTTGTTAAGCACAACCTAGAACAACAAAGGTTCACCTATGTGCACCAACAACTTATGCTAAGCAATACAAGCAACAAAGTGATAGCAAGATATATATTACTTCAAGCATGAAGGCTATCACAATGTAAAGTGCATAAGTAAAGAGCTCGGGTATAGAGATAACCGAGGCACGCGGGGACACCGATATTTTACCGAGTTCCTCCCAACATGGAGTGCGTCTCGTTTGGAGAGGGGTGGTATAAAACTACCAACGCCACAAAAGGCCTCCCTTATTCTCCGGTGAATATCACCCCAACGGGATCGATCTACTCTTCCACTATCGGTGCACTTGTCGGTGGAAACCGAAACCTCTCACAAGGTTGGTGCACTTCTCCACAACTTAATTGGAGGCTCTCAACAAACGCCACAAAAGGCCACAATGCCACCAAGGCCACAAACCGTCTAGGGTTCCAAGAACCCAAGAGGGACAAGCTCCAATGAGTAACTCAAACCAAATCCTCTGAGGAGAACACAAACCGATGCACCAAATGCAAATGGCAAGAACACCACAAAGGTGCTCAAATCCCTCACTCTCAAGTTCCAACAAAGCTACTAAAGCTATTGGGGGATCAAGAGAGGAGGAATCAAAGAGAGACACAAAATCCCCCAAAATCTAGATCCCCAAAGATACACTCACAAAGAGATGGATCGGTTAGGTCAAAACGTAGATCTAGATCACCTCCAACTACCCCTCCAAATATATGCAAGAATCAATGGAGGGGTGAGTATAAATCAAGCTCAAAGAGTAAGGCAAATGAGGACAAAGCTTAGACAAAATGAGGAGGAAGAAGCAACCCTAAACAAAAATGGACAAAAGACTTATATAGGGCGAGACAAAATATGGCCGTTGGGCATTTTTCAGAATGGTCCGGTAGTACCGGATTGGTCCGGTACTACCGGACCCAAACAACACAACACCAGGAAAAAGGCAAAGGGGCCAGAGCGAGTTAGCAAGCAGCAGGGCGAGCAAGCGCATGCGAGTGGGGCCAGTGGGGCCAGCGCCAGGGAGTGAGCAGCAGTACCAGCGCAGCGCAGAGCAGGGACAGCGGCAGGGCAAGCCAGCACGTGGCCCAGTGAGCGGAAGCAGCAACAGTAGTGCAGCGCAGCGGCAGCAGCACGAGGTCAACGCGGGCGACGCGGGCGAGAGCAGCTAGGCGCGCAGCGGCCGAGTGGGGCCAGGCGGGGCTAGCACGAGGCGGCGCGCGAGTAGGGGGCAGGCGCGTGCGAGCGAGCTGGCGCGAGGTGGCGGTAGGGAGCGGGCATGCGCGCGGGAGCAAGGCGAGCTGGGCCAGCAAGCGTGGATCTGGATCTGGATGAACCTGGGAGATATGTTCCTGGGCCGGCCGGTACTACCGGCCCACCCGGGCGGTACTACCGGGCTGGACGGTAGTAGCGGATTTAGGTACCTAGTGAGGCAGTAAGGTATTATGGGGCGCCCAGGGGCGGGCGGTAGTACCGGCCCGCCTGGGCGGTACTACCGCTCGGCCCAGAGAGCAGATTTTCTCTTTTCTTTTATAAATCAAATATGAGGCAGATTCAAACGGTCATAACTTTTGATTGGTGACTCCGATTGACCCGATTCCAATTGTGTTGGATAGAGGACGACAATGGCTTTCCAATAAAAGGTGGAAATATTGATTATCACCAAGTGAGAGTGTATCAATTATAATAATGTGAGATACCTCACTTGGTGAGAAACTGAAAAGCCGCATAAATCAAAATTGCAACAAAATACATATGGGAGATCCGATTTTGATGAACAAGAGCTTGTTATGGAGATTACCACAAGCTCTATATCCTCACATGGGTAAGACCAAATAACAACCAAATACGATGATACAAGTATGCAAAGGTTTGAGCTCTCTCCGAACGATGTGACCGAATTACTCATACGAGAGCCCCTCTTGATAGTACGGTTATCTATCCTAAACCCGGTCTCACACACACAACGTGAGACCGACAAAAGGGAAAACCTATCAAGATTATACCTTTGCCTTGAGCATTCCACTTGAGCTCGATGTAGACGATCTTTTCCTTCTCAAGATGGAACACCTTTCTTGATTCCTCATCATCGATCCATGATCACCTTGGATGGCAAGCATCAAACATGAGATCTTCTATAGATGGCGCATTTTGAGCTTGCACATCACATCTTCTTCTCATTTCATCGCCCTTGAAGCCAACACATGCTTCAAGTGATGCCAATGGACAAATCCTACAAGTACAACTTAATACACACATTAGTCCATAAAGATTGTCATTAATTACCAAAACCACACATGGGGGCCTCACATGTTCTTTCAATCTCCCCCATTTTGGTAATTGATGACAATCCCTTTAAGAGGGTTTATATAGGGAATATTAATGAATAAAACGGTAATACCAATATCAAATACTACAAAAGTATGTGATATTGGTACCATCACCATATATAGAGCAAACTCCCCCACAATCTATGCATGTGTGATGAACTTGAATTTCATTGCATATATTGCCAATTATCATTGGTGGAGTTTCCTCTACATATCACATTCTAAGCAACAAGAAAATTCTTAGAAACAAACTCAAAGCATAAACCATTTACCTTAAACCCTCTAAAACTTCTCCCCCATTGGCATCGATTGCCGAAATGGGTGACAAGTTCTAGAAGGCAAATATAGTAATAATTCCTCCAAAGGTGTGCCTTCGCACATATCCAATAATGAATACTTGGGAGGGAGTAGGACTATATCGAGGACCCGAAGATTGCCAAAATAAAGCCAAATGATGCAAGCAATTACAAGGTCCAACAAATCAAATGAAAACAACAAATGAGTCCAAATGGAAACAACAAGATATTATGATATGAACAAGACAGTGCTTTAAATAACAAATAGAGAAGCTCCCCAAGATTTGTGCACAATTCAACATAAATGCATTAGAATACATATTGCACAAATATGGAATCCTCGCTCCCCCATAAGCATTTAAAACACAACAAATGTGAAAGAATACAAATGAACATTATTAAATGAATTAGATGATCTCCCCAAAGATAATGCACCAATTATGATAATTGCATTTGGGAACGAGGTGCATAATCATGGAATCCTCACTCATCCAAATTCATTTAACAATACAAGGCATGAGAGAGCAAATATGAGTGCCCGAAGATGCAAACAAGAGGAACGAGCACTCATAGGAAAATAAATTTGGAATCCACCAAAGAATCAAAAGGAATAGAAAGGTGGTCTCCAAGGATTTAAAAATCAACTAAGATTATCTACGCTTATGTGTATATGTCTCTAAGTGGAAAACATCACAAGGACATATGCCAACAAAGAAATATGCACACACAAAGAAGATATACAATAAATCACATAAAGGGCTAAAATGAAGTCATAACATATATCAATAAGATTTTTGCTTCAAAGCATGGCCAAAGGCTCAAATATATCTTATTATGCATTAATGAACTTCAAACACCAACATGCTACATATATTACAACTATCACCAAGGGAAAAGGAGAAAGTTGGAATATATGGAGAAAGGCAACAAATAACACAAAGAATAAACAACTAGCAAAATCTCACTATTGCACATGAGAGAAATTGAGGAAAAGATAGGCAATAAAATTGCTAGATTGACATATTTGGGATTGATGGATCACATGCATGATTTTGTATAGTCCCAATTATATGCACACATCTCAACTTATACACATATACAATAGAGAGTTCTCTTAATACCATGGATATAGATACAACAATAAATACAATAAAAAAATTCATGCTAGAAGGCAACCGACAAACGGTTGGAATCAAGATATATGAGCATGAGAAAGAGATACTTGTTACCGAGATATAATTGGTAGGATGTAGAGGATATGAATTCGTTGAACATCCTATAGCTTGCCTCCAATTTTCATGTATGCATCATTTCTTAAGAATTGAGAGACAACCATCCAATCTATCTCCAATGTACCTAAAACACATTTAATTACAAAATGGTCCCAAAACATATTGGGTCCAAAGTAGTTAGTGAAACTACAATACATAGGAGAGACTCCACATAATTATGTGCATATTGACATGAAATTGGATTTCATGCACAACTTAGCCGATGGGAATTGGTGGAGTTTCCCCTATATATTGGATCAAAGAAAGCAAGCATGCCATAATATAAACATATAGTAAATATGCATGCATAAAGCTTTCAAGAACCAAAAAGGAGATACAATTTGAACAAAAACAACAAGTAAAAACGATATTCAAATTGTATCAAAGAACCAATTCAACACATGAAAGATCACAAGTTCAACAAATGAACTTGGGTTAAGACCAAAAGAGCAAAAGATAGATAGAAATAAAAATGCTCAAGGATTTATCTCATTCTAAAATGGTCGAATCATGAAATAAGGAATGAGACAAAACTAACTCCCAAAAAGAGCAAGGTTCCAACAAGAAACCAAACTCCCCAAACTTCTCATGATGGCACAAAAATACCAAAACGAAAAGATTGAGGTTCCAAGCACATAAACCCGATATGGACCAAACAAAGAAGCATAAATATGAGTGTTCTAAATAATATAGGAGAGCTCCCCCATAGATAGTGCATTATGTAGGGTTTTCCTTTTAAATTCAAAATGCACACAAATGGGATCATCACTAGTACCTATAATAAGTAAAACACAGGAGGATACCAATAAAATAAGAAGATCCACAAAAAGCAAGGAAGGCTTGGGAGACAACACAAAACATTTTCTTGGCCAAAGATAGGATAAAGTTAAACAAAGGCCAAAGTGAATATGATCAATAAATTCTACCATAAATTGAGTATTCATTGTCCAAGGACAAGAAATATTGGGAATAATTTTCCCAAGGTAGCTAGCATGGATATCCAAGATCATAGTCACAACAAGAAGCATATAACAAAAGATAAGAATTAAGCATGATACTTCGAACAAGATTGTTGGTAGATTCCAATAGTCACACAATCACTAGTGATTAGAGTAACTTGAAGCAAATGGTTTCCATGAGGATATATATACATCTAAATATGAGGAAACACATACCAATAAACACTCTCATATACAAGATCCAAAATAAGATCAATAAAGCATTTCAAGCAAATTGGAAATTGTATGAGCAAATGTGTCACATAGGTTCTAGATAATTATCAATATCAATTCTAAGTGACACAACCTCGAATATTCACATTTTCTAGGATTTGTAATATGCACTAAGCATATGACTCCCCCATAATGTGATACTACCATAAAACCAACACGAGGCAAAAGGATACAAATAGAGATAATTAATGGACATTATAAAACTTAAATTTCTCATGAGAATTGTACCACATAGATACTAGACAATAATCCAATATAAATACTAGGTGGTATTCCTCATGTACACACAATTTTAGGATTGTGGAATTCCCAAGCATAACACTCCCCCAAAATGGGATAATCCATTAATTTCTCACAAGAGCCAAATAAGATATCAAATATAATCAAGAAGGGATCAACCACAAGAAACACACATACATGGAGTGCCACCTAATCATACACAGATATGCTTGTTACCTCAAGATAATTAAGTGGATATTACAACATGTACAAACACATGGAAGATACAAAACCAACTCATGCACAAGGGGGCGAGTAACTTTCAATGTAAAGAGTCTAGCATATGTTACCGCAAGGAGGAACATTGGAAATATAATATAATCATGATAATCCAAATGGATTGGCTTGACAATAATAATTGATGAAGATCCCTCAATTCTTCATAATGTAGCCAAGACTCCAGTGCCCTCCAAAACACACCTATTGATCAAGTTTTGGCTTGTTGGTCCCCAACCAAGTTGGGTCCTAAGAGGTTAGTAACAATAGGTTTGGCAACCCAAATGGTTCTTTTCTTGAGACCACATTGAGCACCAACAAATTTGGCAAACACATTGCCAACCTCATCCTTACAAAGAGAATAAGAATCATCAATCAAGAT